>OX291545.1:6218750-7637500 GCA_946406115.1 Apoda limacodes | reverse complement strand
ATGTAATATTCTCAGAATGGTACAGTTATTGCATGTGTTAGTCTATACCAATTTCTAAACATGTGTGCCAAGCCATTGCCCAAAAATGTATTGACAGGTGATGCAATATTTTTTCTTTCGCCCGAAATGAAATCTAGTTAATAATTAGAGTACTATACAAGAAGTCTACATAAGAAAAACAAAGGATCTCTAACCCGTAACCATACTACACTATTACGGGCTGAATAGTTGCTATTATTTTTTTTGCAGACATTATTTTATATGTTTAAAATACTAGCTTTTGTCCATAATTTGTTCGCGTGGACGTTTCTAATATACCCTTTGTCTATCCTCCGATAGTAATCTATCTTTATTCAAAGTTTCATCGAAATTAGTTCAGGGATTTAGCCGTAACAACTTTGAAACGACAAACTATATAGGAAGTAGGAATAGTAAGTCCTTAGTATTTTCAGGGTTTTTAAGCACGTGAGACAGAGAAAGAGAGAAAGAGAGTCCGTAAGAGTGAAAGAGACAAGCCCCTCTGATAGTGAAGCGATACGTAATAGGGTAGAATGGGATGTGGGAGCTAATTCCTTCAAGTCAAGTCAAGACCGTCCTATATAATTCCCCTTTTTAACTTTCGGGCATCTGATTTATTTTCTTCAGAAATTAACCCCAAGGTCTTATATAAAAATAGACTATGTAAGTAGCAAGTTTATTAAAACAAAACATCAGGTCTGTAACCCGTAAACTTACCAAGATCACAGATTATATAATACTATACTAGCCGAGATGTACAGAATAGAAAATATTTATGTCGCATTCGTAACAATGATATTTTTTCAGGCGTAATTTAAGAAACTATACAGACATTTTGTCTGTATAGTACAACAAAAAACGTGTAGTACGCTGTTTATTGTATTTTTAAAGTATCGGTAGTATGAATTATGTTTAAAAATGTTTTTGGAATATTTGATAGGTAAAGCTTGACAAGAAAAATAAGAAATGTCCTAAGGATGTGCCATTAATCCTTTTTACCCTTTGTTACGTGGGTTTCTACAGAACTAGTCTGGTCTTTAGCTGTCCACGTGCCAAAAACGAATTAGAGTCTAATAAACTCAACCAAAAACCTGAACGGAGTCCATAGTAGGGAAAGCCAAGTCGTAAAATTAATCGTACACTGTAATCCAATAAATCCAATAAATACAATCCAAAATCCAATAAATACAGCCAGGTCAAAATCTAAATCATAAAGGGAGTCCAGAAATGAAAGCGAAGTAATAAAACTAATTGTACACAGTCCATTAAAAACAGCCAGGTAATTAATCAAAACGTAATCAGAGTCCAAATGAAAAAGCCAAGTCGTAAAAGTAATTAAGTAAAAATGTAAAAATGGTGAGTTGGCAAACGATGGCAGGTCAGCGGTGACAGAGGAATTTGCTTCCCCAGTCCATCCCGCCCTTTTTCGTTCATCGTTTTGTGCACGGTTTACGTTATCAGTGTAACTTTGTCTATTTCTCTCTTAATGCGCACTGTATGGCCACTGCTCGCTGCACCACGCGAAGACGCTCAAATTCAATACGTAAGCATTACTTACTAAGTAGGTCACTCAATAGCACCCTTAATAAATAAATATTTGCGGACATCACACAGTGCCATCAGGTCCCAAACTAAGCAAAACGGATAGAGATAGGTACACATATAAATACATAGACATTATACATGGAAAATACCTAGGTTAAGACAAACACAAATGTTTTTAACACAAAAATTTTGTATTGTGTGGGTATCGCACCGACGCCCCTCGATTTAAGTCAAGTCATTACCCACTGAGCCGCGGAGCCGACATACTTAATAAATGTAAAAATACCAAGTACTTAATTTTTTATCCCTACTTCTTTGCCTTGTCAGTGAACCGATTTTGATGAAACGTGGCAGGTAGGTTAACTAGCATTCGAGGATAGACATAGGGTATATAAATAAGTCAACGCTAAAGAAGTCACGGGCAAAAGCTAGTCCTAGTAATATTATAGATGTGAAAGTTTGTTTGGATGTTTGATACTCTTTCACGCTCCAACCACTGGACGGATCGAGATGAAACTAGGCATACATATATGATGGGTCCTGAAATAGCATATAGGCTACTTTTTATCCCAAAATTCCCGCGGGAATAACTATAACCAAGCTTAAACGAACTATAGCTATAGCTACAGCTTGATATAGCAAACTTCATTAGTATAATTAAGGAGTAAATCACAGCCACCGATAACCGAATTTAGGGCAGGCGAAGCCGCTGGCAGATAAGTATACCTAATTAAGGAGTTCCTCGCCGATAACCGAATTTAGGGCGGGCTTCAACCACTGGACGGATCGGGATGAAACTTGGCACACCTATAGATTAAGTCCTGGAATAGTGCATAGGCTACTTCTTATCCCGAAAATTTCAAAAGTTTCCGCGGGAATATCTATAACCGAGCTTAAACGAACTATAGCAATGGCTACAGCTACTATAGCAAACGACTTAAGTATAATAATTAAAGAGTTAATTAAGAAATTCCACGCCGATAACCGATTTAGGGCGGGCGGAGCCGCTGGCAAAATCTAGTTTTGAAATAAAAAAATAATGCCTGCAAAAAAATAATAGCAACTTTTCGGCCCGTTATACTGTGGTACCTAATTTTTCTTATATAGAATATATAAAGCTCTTAAACATACATTACATTTCGGGCGAAGAAAAAAAAATTGCATCCAACAGGTTCATTGGCCTTTCACAAGTGTATGTATGTTTTTCCGCGCATATCTCAAAAACTATAAGTCAGATTGCAAAAAGGACTAAGTATAGTGAAATTACAACTGTAAATAAAAAAATGAAGGGATAAAAAAGAAATTTTAAAAAATTAAACCGATTTCAAAACTGTAATTTATTTAATTAACAACTAAAAATGGAGAAATAATAAAACTTTTATTTAATCTAAATTAAATCTCTCTTTATTTAATTTTATCAAATCTATATTAAATTCGCATTTCAGGCGGTAGGCGGCGTATGTGACGTATTTAACAGTACTAGCACCGCATACTACGACTACTAACTAGTAAGTGACAACATTTATTCCAAATATTAGGCTGGCACCGACCTACAAAAAATAGTTGGCATATTTACTATAGATTTGTTAAACTTTTATTTCTCCCTTTTGTTAATTAAATAAATTACAGTTTTGAAATCGGTTTAATTTTTTTTAAATTTCTTTTTTATCTCGTAATTATTTTATTTACAGTAACTTCACTATTATAGGCCTTATAGGCGCTCGAAAACTAGACCAGCGCTGTGGTCTATGGCCTAAACTTCCTGCACAAAGAAGACACCTGTGTCCCTGAAGTGGGGCGTATAATGACTAAGGCGATTCACACATCTATCTTTTTACTACTTCTAGAAAAAATCTGGCGGTCAGGCGTCCAAGTCCGGACTTGTCGATGAATAATTAAAACCATTGTTTTAGTTCAACGAACGGGGACATAGTTGAATATGTGTATTTCCGCAATTATTCTAAGGTGTAATAACAGTAATGATTACAACTGTTGCAAGATTACTACAGCAGCTCTGAGTAAGACTGTCACAAGATCGTTTTGGCAATTCAAGACCAAGACTTTAGGGAATCACTATGGGAAAGTCAGTTATTATAGCAAAAAGAAAAACGACTTCATCACAATTAAAAATGGCAATAAATCAGCGCTTAATTGATTAAACAGTTCGAAAACCCATAATGTTTGGCTTTCTCGTAATCATTTTAGCGTTTACAATAGTTCTAGCTGAGTGCAACATTGAAGGATTCATCGTAGGTGGTACAAACACCAATATTGAAAGATATCCACATTCAGTTCTTCTAAACATAGAATGCTCGCACGTATTTGTTTGCGGTGGCTCAATTTTGAACCAGAATTTGGTATTAACAGCTGGTCATTGCTTAGACGATTGCGATAAAGCAAAGCAATACGTGACTATAAAATATGGACATGAAAATTTTAAATCAGGATTGGCGACTACGACTAAGGAATTTCGAATACACAAAGACTATGATAGCTTGACCATGGAAAATGATATAGCGCTAGTGCATCCAAAGCGTTCTTTCGTGTTGGGTCCTTATGTGAAAAGAGTCGTGATTATGAGAAAACCTCCTTATCGAAGGTGGGCTGCGGTTGCAGGTTGGGGTATGTTTAATGTAAGTATTGCTTCATCTACCACGGGAGATCCACTGTTAAATATAGTTCTCTTTTTATATGAAAAAGAAGATCAGAATTACTTGCATCTAGCAATTTTCCGTGGCCCTTACTACGTCTACGTCGTCAGTTCACAAATATACCTAGTTGGTGCGTGACCGTGCCTCAGATCACAGTGTTTTCTTGATCTAGAATCTCTGTGTGAACCTATCCAACAATCTTCCGTCTTAATCGGTTATTGGCTTTACACCCTAATTGGCTTTTTAAGCCACATCTGTCGGTCACTTTGGCTCATTTTCTTATTTTCTATCTTACGTAATCTTTTTACGTAAAGAACCATTGGGCATACCTACTTTTTCTTTTTTATATAGGCCTGGCGGTGGCGATGTAGGTAGGTATTCTCTTTATGTATATTTTCTAAATTATGTGTGTTCGCATCCATGACGGCATTAATGTTTTGCCTACGCGATGGTGTCAATCAGTCAAAAACGATAAGAGTTATGTACATTTCTAATATTTGATTCTACGTTTTACCAAACAAAATATTGTTGGCCAAGTAGATATACTTCTAAAAATCTGTTTCAGAACCAAAAAAAACCCTCTGAACAACTAAAAGAGGCTACGCAAGAAATGAGGAAGCATGATGGATGTCACTGGTTAGGGGAAGTGCCTCGTGGGACTTTTTGCGCTGGACCCGTTAGTGGGACGGAAGGCGTGCCTGCACAGTAAGTATTTTGTCATCAGGACTTCACTCATGATGTACTAGTTTTGAAATAACCTACGGCCGCGTGTAAAAGGGACTCGGCAGCCGCAACTGACTTCCTTGTAAGTCCCCTTGATACTCCTCAAGTTCGCATAAACGCGACGTTTGCGTGCTAAATCCTCCCCGGGTTACGTAAAAATACGTATTTTGTGTGAAATGTTTCTTCTATATCTTTTTTAAGTAGGCAACTACCCACTACTATCGTATGTCGTACATAGTGACGAATTAGCAAAAAGAATCCTTGCATAAAATAAGTAGCTACAGAAGGATCACCTTATACAACCTTATACGACTTTTGAGTCGCAACTAAATTGCCTTTTAAATTCCTCTTAAATGTTTCGCCTATACGCGTGCGGGGGAAGGTTTTAAGCATGCTTTGTATAAGGTGATCCTTCTGTAGCTACTTATTTTATGCAAGGATTCTTTCTGCTAATTGGTCTGAAATAATTCCCAGTAGTTTTATGCCGTAGATGATATCATTTTAGTCATATTATAGTTAGAAAATGTGATCTAGTTATGATAAATAAAATATCTTCATTTTATCTTTATTCTATGAAGCGTTTTTCTTAAAAGATCCAATAAGAAATAAGAAAAACGCCAAAAACTATTTTTATTTGTGCACCCATTATTACAATCGCCTGGCCTGAGTCTTCAGACTTGCTTAACCTTATGGTCGGCAATATCCCATTCTTCATAGAGTGCTTAGGTCAATGTTTATATTTAATAAATATCAAATGCCTGTTACTTTTGTTCAGGGGTGATTCAGGAAGTGCCTTAGTGGTGAAGCATTACATACAGGTCGGATTGGTGTCTTACAAAATAAGTAAGTACAGTCTGACAGTCTACTCCAATGTCTCCTACCACTACGACTGGATCAAAGCCACTGGTCACACTTTAGTGTGTCAAAACAAAATAAAGAGGAAATAAAAATAACACAAAGTCAAATAAAAATATTTGTTACATTGTATTTATTTATTATTATTTAGACTGCCCCCCAGTGCTTTTATGTGATGTAACTATTTCAGTCATCTTAACGCCCCATATCATTAGTGTAGTCAATTATGTTGTAATTTTGCGTATATTTTGCATGAAGTATTGTAAAAACCACTGCGACACAATAAGTCAAAGACACATTAATACATCTTCTAGATCAATAAATCTAAAAAATATTTAGTTGTAAATAATATTCTCTCTATTTGAATTTGAAGGAGATTTTTAGATTGTTCTTGTTATAAGCTGATGAAAGTAATATGTTTGTGTTGAAGTTGTATACTTTTAAACGATATTACTTATCTGCCATCTTTGACTTAGTCCCGTGACCAGCCCGTAACAAAATTGCTTCATGAAATAATCGACTCCCATAATTACCTATATACATATCCCTTTCCCAATAACTTGAAAATATTTTTTTTTCCAATATATAATATATCCTATATCCTCCTAGCGATTTATAAAGTCCCAGCACATAAATCAAAATCTTCATAGAATAAACACAATATAAATAAATATACATAGAAATTATCTTTTGACCTCTCCAGCACCAAAAGGGTGGTTTTGCTGTTTAAAAACAGCAGGCAAAATCAATTTTTGCAACGTTCGAATATTACGTTTGGAATTTTGCGATACTGAAAAAAAACAAAATTATTTTAATGAGAAGCATAACTACTTTGCATTTTTTCATTGTTGACGTACTAAATATTTATGATTTATTATACCTTCTAATAATTAATAGAGATTATTTCGAAAAAAATATGCTTTGTTTTCTATAAAAGTGTCATAGAGTAAATTCATTCTGAACGCACGTCTAAAAAAAATAAAGCGAACCTCAGATTGTTTATTTACTTCTTTAACACTTATTCTTTAACACAGAAGAGCTAAGGCAACAAGTGTCTAAAATGCTTAACTAAGTTTTTTACTAGAGAAGTCACGTGAAAAATATCTTAAAGCATACGAATTGTTCAATAATTGGTGACTAAATGATGAAAAAAAAGATGCTAATGTAAAAAAATAGTTAGTACCTGCCTATTGTTTATTTTTTGATAGGAGCAGAGTATAGTAGGCAGTATTTGTAAATAGAATAAACTTATTGCTTAATATGGCTTTCAGTGTGTTCCTTGCCTAAGACCTATTTTTTCCAACTGGTAGAGATAAAAAGTTGTATGTTTCACACGAGAGCAAATTGTTTTAGGTCTCGTGCCTTTAATTCCTCGCTGTTATTAGTAGTCTATATTAGAATCACTCGCTACGCTCGTTATAAGTAGTCATTTCTGGACAACTTCGCTAGCTCGGAATTTAAAGTTGGCACTCTTCACAAAAACAACTTTGCCCACTTGTTGAACAAATAACTATTCTTCGTTTATGACTCTCTGAAGATTAGAGTCTTAGAAGAAAATATATCATACACTATTGTTTATTGGAAAAAAAATTTTTCGAATTAAAAACCTGTATTTTAAAATGTGTCAATGTTAAATTTTATTAATTTCAACTTTTTTTTTCTGGAAATTACAAAAAAATATAATTTTAAGTTTATTTTATAAATTTCATAAACTAATAACTACTAAATAGTTTTATTACTTTCCGAAAATAATAATTTGTACTTCGGATGACAGAATTTTACAAATCCTATAAAACTTTATTCGATTTTATGAGTAGGGTAATTAATATCAACATATAAAGCTTAGTAAAGGTTACAAAAAGTTTTATTAAAGTGGGAAGATAATACACTACTTGTCATTATAGTGTAGGCCAATTAACGTTTACAAACACCTTTCTAAGAATAAGTGAAGTTTACTAATAACAAAAATCATATCGTATCACTACGAATCAAGGTTGACATCACGCGTCTTACATCGCTTCTTCGCGCTATTGAAGTTTTTTTTGGTAGTTCGCATATGTACAAAAACGAGATGCAAGAAAAGTGGGTCCATCCCCCGATCGACCTCGGCACGGTCGTAAAACTATAGTTAGGCGGCCTCGGCACGTACTAACGGCCCCAGATGACGATCTCGCTATCCGGATAGCGAGATTAGTCTTAACGACCTCCCCCAATAGGGCCTCCCTCCAAACACGACGCCGACGTCCCCGGGTTCTTCGGCGCCTGAACAGATACACGAGGTATCAAAGAGTGCCGGGGCGCTTCTCGCCCCCACTCAATCGCAACCGCACCCGCGTAACGGGGAACTCCTCACCTGGCGGGGATTTCTCTTTTACCACCGCTTCACAGTTGGTGACCCTGAGCTGAACAAATTTGACGCATCTTCTGTCGTAGCCCTTCATTTACCAGGTACACGAACCAGTTGTCAACCGTGCGCTACGCATCACAGAGGTTCATGGCCTATCGGTGTAATTAAGGCTTATTGTAAGCATATTACGTTATTCACTTCAATAAATTTTACTTGTTTTTAGTAAACAACACTGTTATTCCAACAAGACTAATTTTATTCCTGTTAGTAATACGTATACGTAACAATAAGTGAAGCTCATTGGTAACCGTCAGTGTAATTTACTTGTCCTTGGAATTACTAATATTTAAGTGATTATTAGTATTATTTACTTGTGGCTACTAAAGTTTTTTCTCTGTGTACGGTCAGTTGTAAAACTGCATATAGAGTTTCAAAACAAAATAGAATGGCAAGGCGTAGTCCCCACACTCTTAAAGAAACAAAGTAATAATATGTCTTGTAGAACCTGAGTAATATTAGTTTTATTTAATATTGTATATAATAATTTCACTAAGAAAATTATCGTATCCGTAGCCTAGTGGATAGACGTATCAGTTCTTAATACGTGTACTCAGTGCAATGCAGGTTGTGGATTTGAATCTCACCTTATGCCTTTCTTTTTGTTTTTGTTACAATTTACGAATTATGAATATTTTATTCAGGTAAACAGCTTAGACCAATTTCCTAATAGCTATTAAGTTAGAAGCGTGAACTACGTAGGTAGACATTTTATTTTTGTCGTTCGTTGCCGATTTGTTTCTGGGGGTATGTGTCCCCAATCATCAATTTATCAATTCATTACTTACTTAGCCATTTTTTTGTCGTTGTGGATGTGTTACTGTAGGTGCTTGTGTTGATAAGGTTGTTTGGGGTTTTTATTAAATTTCTTTGCTAAAAATAATATGCAGGACAATATTAATATTCAAGAGAGGATGCATATTATAGAACTATATAATATGGGTTACAATATATCTCAAATGTTCAATGAGACTGGTTTTACCGTAAGTATTTTATTTGATGTTAATGTTATATCATAATTTTTTAATATCACACTTTTTTGTATGTACATTTCTAAAAAAAATTGAAAATATAATTTCAGTAGTTTGAAAAATGTTTATTTTTATCTGGCTATTTGGTTTTTAGTGGATTACCGTAAAGCGTTGGATCTCGCGCAACCAAGAGGAGAGGCCCGCGGCACATTGATGCGATTCAAAGACGATTTATGGTGGAACAATACGAGAACAATGGTTTCATACCGACTGCTGTGTTTGGGAACATGTTTCATACATCTACACACACAGCTCATCGAGCTCTGCATATTGAAGGATAACATCATAGAAAGCCAGCTAAAAAACCATTTTTAACTAATACCCCTAAACAAAATAGATTGTTGTTTGCAAGGGAGTATTTAGATTTTGACTGGGAGCACACCTAATTTACCGATGAGAAGTCGTTTGAATCACCTGAAAACGGGAGGGTTTTATTTGTGGCGCAGAAATGGAATGCACAAAAAACTTGTGTCCCAAATATGGAATCTGGACGGATATCACTTAATATGTGGGGATGGATGACTGCGGCTGGTCCATAGAAAACCTATGAGGTTTGATGGTCCAAAGATGGGATATGCGAAATGAAAGAACTACAGAGTCATAAGAGGCTCACTGTGTAGAAATTTGGGACAATATTGCTTGCTATAATTGTAAAATAATGGAGGTTATATTAAATAGGCGAGTCGGACTCGCGCACGAAGGGTTCCGTACCATTATTTATAAAAACGGCAAAAAAATCACGTTTGTTGTATCGGACCCCCCTTAAATTTTTGTTTTATTTTAATTTAATTATTTATTTTAAAGTAACTATATAACTAAATATTTTGTATATATTTTAGGCGTCTACCTGTTGCGGTTATCAATATCGAGCAAAATCTAGCAAAAAAAAAATCACGTTTGTTGTATGGGAGCCCCCTAAAATATTTATTTTATTCTATTTTTTAGTATTTTTTGTTATAGTGGCAACAGAAATATATCTTCTGTGAAAATTTCAACTGTCTAACTAACTCGATTCATGAGATACAGCCGGAGCCTTAGTAATAGGGTTCCGCTAATTACCCTTTGGGTACGGAACCCTAAAAATAAAGTACTATTTTTCTTACAAATATTATTTTACATTTCAAAATATATAAAACATAACATATTTTTTTTTACTTTGTTGTTTTTCAAAATATAGCAGCGTTACCGAATGAATGGTGACATGTATTTTTTTTTATTCTTATAGTTAAGTTTCAATTTACTTTTCATTACGAAAACGAATACTTAAGCTAAAACCATAGGAAATATATATACCAATTGGTCGTTTTCAGAGAGAACTAGATGTCAAAACATAAAAAAAAGTATTTCCTGACAAAAATACTCAAAACGGAAGTGGCGAGACTTGAACCATAGGCTTGCCATTCAATGTCGCAGCGCTTCAAAACAACCACCGGGCAGATAACATTTCATTCGAAATAAACAATACCTATGTAGAACGACAATGCAGTTTACACATAATTAATTTGTTAGCTTAAGAATCCAAAAGAAATAAGATCGGTTTAAAGAAACTGGTTCCAGTATTTAGTATAAGGAAAACTAAACCTAATTTCGTCGATTTAAGGTTAATATTATTGACAGTTCTGATAATGTTAATGTGTGAGTGCGAGATTCACAGAACGGCTTCACGCAATTTCAACCTTTACACTATGCATGGACTTTAGCAAATGACTGTACATGCCATATCTCTATGGCTATATCATTTTTATCGTCATAGGATTATGATTTTGGTCGGTATGAATGTCATCTGTTCCCTCATAACTTCTAAAATACTTATTATAATTTGACAAATGAGGTATGTCGGAAGCGTCTTGATTGTCCGCTAGTTAAAGGCTATGTGGCGTCACATTAAATGGAATATGGCGCCTTCTAGAGGACATAAAGTCATGATATAAAAACAATTTTTTAATGATGCCGTGTTGGGTATCAAATGATAGAGCTTAATAAGTACATTTCAAATATATATATATTCTCATACAAATTTTTATTTTTTATTTTGCCTTCTAAGAGAAGATATTCCAAAAACGATGAATCGCATCAATCTGAATTTTATACTTAAAGGCCAAATATTAAGTTTAATGTATAAATTTCAAAAATGTCGGATTTCTATACAAATTTCCAGCCCCTATTTTATCTCCTTAGATAACTTTTGCAAAATCATTTTTTATTGCTTCTCCCGTAATAACAAAAACATTTTCGCAAAATTTCAATTCTCTAGACCTAGTCTCCACAAACTTTAGACCCTCCAAAACCGCTTTCTCAGAGCGGCCTCCGGAGCCTCCTGGTACGTCCGCAATGCGGACCTACACAGAGATTTCGAACTCCCCACGATTCCCCAATATTTCAAAGATCTGGCACTCCGCTTTTTCGAGCGAAGACAAAATCACCCGAATCGATTAATCCACAACGTACCATCCCCCCGATCGACCTCGGCACGGTCGTAAAACTATAGTTAGGCGTCCTCGGCACGTACTAACGGCCCCAGATGACGATCTCGCTATCTGGATAGCGAGATTAGTCTCAACGACCTCCCCGTCCCCGGGTTCGTCGGCGCCCGGACGGATACACGAGGTATCAAAGAGTGCCGGGTCACTTCTCGCCCCCACTCAATCGCAACCGCACCCGTGTAACGGGGAACTCCCCTCCTGGCGGTAACTCACCTTCGGGTTCGACACTCACGCCGGTCGAAGGGACGCCCCCGACAACCCAAGCCGAGGCTCCCCTCGCAGGGAGCCCTTGAGCTTTGGGCGCTATAGCTGAGGCTCCTTCAGAGACTCGCCCAAATAAAGTCCGGTAAAGCAGTAAAGGCTGCAACAGCCAACTGCAATGTCAGTTCAGAAAAAAAAAAAGCGCAGAGTACACGTTCAGCGGGCGCAGATGGTAAAAGACTTGAGAACTTATGTCTCGTTAAAATTTTCTGCTTTGCTTTCCTCAAAAGGTGCGGAAATTTTGAATCTGGGTCCTTAAAATAATATTAGATTTAGTGTAAAAAATAGAATCTAAATATTCTCAAAACATAAATGAGTGATTACTTCGTTTCTATACAGCATTTGTGCTACTTGGATGACGTCCAAAATTAGCGGTAAACAAAGCATTCTACAGCTGTACTGTAGGGCAACCATTTTCTTGTAATTTTTTTTGTGTTGCTTACAAGCATGTAAGAAACAAACTGCATTGGCTGCTAAAATGTGCGGTGCACTGCACGCCGCAAAATTCTGCGTAGCGGCGCGGCGGCGGGCGGCACTGTCGATTTCGGCGGTGCGGTGTCGCAACGCGGTTATGTGTTTTCGCCCAAGTACTGACGGTCGCGTCGGTCAGACGGTCATAAGTGTACGTACACATATCTATCGAATTAGAATGACCAATTTTTTTTAAAATACATTATTCTTTATTGCCCAATTAACACACAGGAATACAAAAAATAAAAAAATAAAAATAGTACAATAAGGCAGCCATATCGTTTTATAGCGAATAAAAGTATAAGGTGAATAGATAAATCAACTCACCAAAACACAATTGAAATGGCGGGAATGGTAGAAGCGAACACGCCACCACCAGATACATAGCGCTAGGTAATTGAAATGGCGGGAATGGAAGAAGCGAAAACAACGCCACCACCAGATACATAGCGCTAGGTAATTGAAATGGCGGGAATGGAAGAAGCGAAAACAACGCCACCACCAGATACCTAGCGCTAGGTATCTACAAAATTAATGAATCAAAAAGTTTTGGCTGAAGTCAAAACTTGTAGTTGCTCGCCTGTAGTGTGCGCGTAGTTCATGTTTTGAACAGACGTTTTTACATACTCACATACATAATTATATTATACATACTTGATAGAATAGACGCGTCTTTAAGATTGTGCCAATGCAGGTCAGAGGAAGCGAGGTGAATAAATAGAGAATCAATCGCACAAGAAAGGGACAAGTACAGTTCCTATCTCCAAAAGAATGCAAAAATATTGAAAATTATTGTTAAAAGATTAATAGCAAAAGTTTTTGAAAATATCTCTCTGTAACGAGCTCTGTAAGGCTCTGTGCTGTCTCCTACGCTGTTTCTACTGCACATCAATGATATGTTGGACATCAACAACATACATTGCTATGCAGATGACAGTACTGGAGACGCTTATTACACGGGCCGTGCAAGCACCCCACGTTCCGTTGTGGAGGAAAAGCGTGAAGAACTTGTGTCTCAAATCGAGATCGGTCTGTCCAAGGTCTCTGACTGGGGGCGGGAAAACTTGGTCCGATTCAACCCTTCAAAGACACAAGTCTGCGCGTTCACCGCTAAGAAAACCCCATTCACTGTAGTCCCACAATTCCAGAACACTCCCCTCTCCATCTCCAAGAGCATTGGGATCCTTGGCGTTGACATCTCCAGCGATGTTCAGTTCCGAGATCATTTGCTAGGCAAGGTAAAGCTGGCGTCCAAAAAACTTGGTGTACTCAACAGAGCGAAGCAGTACTTCACGTCGGGGCAAAGGTTGCTACTTTACAAGTCGCAAGTCCGGCCCCATATGGAGTACTGCTGCCATCTCTGGGCGGGTGCACCCGGATACCAGCTTGGCCCTTTTGACTCGGTTCAACGACGGGCTGTGAGAATTGTCGACGATCCCAAACTCACTTGCGGTATCGAACCCTTAAGTCTGAGGAGAGACTTTGCCTCCCTGTGTGTGTTCTACCGCTTGTACAATGGATTGTGTTCTGAGGAATTGTTCGAAATGATGCCCACGGCTACTTTCTACCATCGCACCGCTCGCCATCGACAGGGAATTCATTCTCACACTTAGGAACCAAAATGGATGCGAACAGTGCGGTTTCAGAGAAACTTCCTCCCGCGAACCCTTGGGTTGTGGAATGAGCTCCCTGCCAAGGTTTTCTCTAAGGACTACAGTATGGGGTTCTTCAAAAAAGAAGTTATTAGATTTCTGAAGGGTCGGCAACGCGCGAGTGTGGCTACGGTGACCGCTTACTTGGTATAAAAAAAAAAAAAAAAACGTTTACGTATAGAGCACAAGTGAAAACATACTCGCTATTTACTTCCCATCACTTCTTATCCATATTTATTTATTAAAAATAATAACTTTTGTTTATTTACTTTTTTGACGTTGTATATTTTACAGCTCAATCTGTCATAGAATTAAAATCCCATATCCAACCTCCCTGTACTACTCATAATCGCCATATACTAAAAATAAAAACTAACCTAATGTAAATAAAGGTCACGTGTCCTCAACGCGAGTGACATCTTACGAATTTTCGATCAGGACACGTGACCTGACGCGAGTTTAACAGTTTTTACCCATCACAAAAAAAGTGCACAGCGCCGCTAAAGAAGTTTTCACTTCAAAAATATCGTGTAAAGTATACGCAATCATGTTTTGAAGTGTGTACTCAGGTACTAGGTTCAAATGCATAGTGTGATAAACATTTTTATGATTAAGATTAAACTGAACTATTCTAAAATGAACAATAATATAGTTAGTAGGAAGGAAGCCATTTTTACAACGCTTACCTGACTTGTTTCACCTGTTTGTCAAAGTCATATCTTGCAATCGTTATTTCGATCACTTGCCGACTAGCTAGAAGTCTCAAATTTTCAGGGATGCTTAAATATTTGGTGACAATACAATAATCAATTGCGAGCATCATAGCAGCAATATTTACCGCCATTTTGAACCTATCAATTTTATTTAGTTCACAAAATCGTAATTTTCACATCGCCACCTATGTTACGTGTTAAGTAACCTGATAATGAGTTGTGTGCAATGTTTTAATAATAAAAGGCAAATTATTATAATATTAGCAGATTCACTGAATTAAGGTTTGAACTATAACATATTAATAAATGTTAACAAAGGTAGGTTTTAATATTTACATAGTGAGTTTTCACTAACATCCAAACTAGGCCGAGCCTGTGTCTTGGGTGCTGGTCTTTTCCAGTGTTTTATATAAGAATGTAAGTACATAGTTAAAACCACAGAAGTATAATTAAAACCGATAGACTTATAACAAATCCAACTAATTGTATATTTACAAATACAGTTGTGAGGTAAGATAGTTATTTAGTCATTTATTCATAATAAAATTATATGTGAAATGTTACAAATATTTCATTATTATAAGTTTTCATTTTTACATTTTAATTGTTATTTAAATAAATTCTTTTATGTTATAAAATGCGTTTTTAATAATCCATTTTTTTAATCCAGAAAAGAAGATTGTGTCAGATGTCATATTTTTTATGTCCTGAGGGATTTTGCTATAAATTTTTGGGCCCATTGCGTACATGGTTTTGCTTGTTTTTGTGAGTCTGCCTTGAACGGTTTTTAGATTTTTGCTCTGTCTTGTTTTATATCGTTTGTCAGTAGAATTGTCAGGAAATAAATTAGGATTATGTCGAACAAATTTTGCTATGTCAAAAATGTATTGAGAGGTCAATGTCATTATGCTTTGTTCTTTGAAAATGTTTCTAGCTGGTGTGTCAGGTGGATTGTGTGTTATTATTCGTAAAGCGCGTTTTTGAAGAATGAAAGCGCGTTGTGACTGTGCTGCTGTACCCCAAAATTCAAGACCATAGCATAACTTGGAATGAAATAAGGAGAAGTAGCAGGTTCTCAGTTGCTTAGTAGGCAGTACTTGTGCCAGCCTTCTCAAGGCGAAACAGGCACCGGATAGTTTTCGGCATAGTTTATCTATGTGAGTTTCCCATTTTAGTGCAGCGTCTAAAGTTACACCTAAGAAATTTGCATGTTGTGTGTGGCACAGTTGTTCGTCTTCTGTCTGTACTAACAAGGGTCTCGGTGGTTTACCGCCCAAGTGGAAGTGCATGACTTGTGTTTTAGACACGTTTAAAACAAGTCCATTTGAGGTAAACCACTTTTGAAGTTGTTTCACTTCGTTGGTCAGTTGTTGTTCAAGATCGTCAGCTGATGAGGACGTTACAATGTCACAAGAGTCATCTGCGAACAAATATAGATCTCCGCTTACTGCTTGAGGGAGATCGTTTACTTGTATAAGGAAACATAGGTTTGCCAGAAAAGATCCCTGAGGAACGCCAAGATTTATGCTCCCTGTGCTGGATCGTGTTTGTCCGTTGTGAAGTGATACAACTTGTTGTCGATTTGTTAAAAAATTTGACACCAGTTTTAACGCAGGATCTTTTATACCTATGTGGTTTAATTTTTCAACAAGAACGTTGTGATCACATAAATCGAAAGCCCGTGTCATGTCGCATAGAAGAATTGCGACGTGATTTGCTGACTCTTTGTACTGCATGATTTTAAAGATTAATTCACGTATGAGCGCTACACATGATCGGTTTTTTCTGTATGCGCACTGTTTATCACTGAGAAGCTGTGAAGTTTCTAAAAAGTTATAAATCCTTTGTGTCAAACCTTTCTCGAAAAGTTTTGCAATCGATGGGATTATGCTATCAATAAATAGGAAATTAAATGTGAAAAAAGGTTAAGTAAGGACTTGTTTTTATGTAAGATTTGTTTTCTTATAAATAAAAGCAAAAGTATGCCTGTTACGTACGCAACATTTTATCATCTTATAATCGAAAGTAATTCTTCCGTTTTTTCATAGCTTAAAGTTTTCAGCCAGTTATCTACAGATTTTTGCATTAGAAATACGTTAGTTCGTATATATTTAGCAATTTATTCAATCTGTTGTAGGCATGACAATCTTGTAGGTACCCTGATAATATTGAAACATGTGTATAAAAAAGTGTTGAAGGTCCCAATAGGGCAAACTTTGTGTCTTCGCCGACCGTGCACCACATTGTACGAATAGTGTGGTAATACTTTATGTTGTTGCATTACAGCCTGTTTTACAAAGTGTTGTGTCACTGTTAAAACGTTTCAAGTATTGTATAGTTTTTCTGTGGGGTATCTAAGTTGACTTACGTGTTAACACTTTCAATACGGCTGGCTGGGCTTTTTCAACTTCTAGCAGAAAAGCTTTGTAGGCTCCACCCTATACAGATATGCTGTAGGAAAGGATAGATTGTGCTAAAGCACAGTAAATTGTTTTTAGCAGATACGCGTTTTGCTACATTCCTAAGGATTTTGAAAATGTAGATGTGTTTGTAATGTAATGTAAGTGAACCGAAGGCAAATTGTGTCGTGTTGTCGTAACTCAGCTGTTATTATCCAACATATCCACTAACTCAGCTGTTATTATCCAACATATATATGATATATATATATTAAATAAGCTTGAGCGACTCCAGAACCTATGTATTAGATACATATTTGGTTTACGTAAATATGATCATATATCCGAATTTCGATTAAAACTCAAGTGGCTCCCAATTCGCCTTCACCGGAATACTCATTTTCTGTTTCTTCTCTACAACGTACTGTTCAATCCGTCTACTCCGTTATACTTAAAAGAGCGTTTTAATTTTATAGGGTCTACAGCTCATCGCGCCACTACAAACATGATGCTGAAAACCCCAACTTTTAGTTTGTGTATTTATTTTTTGTTATGTATTTGATATATATATATTTATTTTGTTTAGATGTTTGTACGTATTAGTATTATTTATTATTCATATGTATATAAATTTAGCTATTGCTATAAATGTATATATTATTTTACTGTTGCCTTTTTTTTCTTACATTGCTAAGTTTCAGTTAGCGCATTCTACTCAATAATTTTATAAAGTCTCCTCTACGCAAAGCTTGTCTGGAAGAGATCGTTCATTAGCGATAAGACCGCCAATTTGTTATTACTTTTATTGTTTTGTATTCTATATGCGCAATTAAGTATATTATTATTATTATATCCACTAACTCAGCTGTTATTATCCATCATATCCACAAACTCAGCTGTTATACTCATATTGTTTTAAAACATAACATCTTTATAACGTACATAGGTATCTATCGCAAATAATTATGCGCGTGCAACAGAGAAAAATAGTGACCGGTCATTGAACGAAATTCTTCCTACTTAGCGTCCGTGCTATGGTCACAATCATCAAAATTGTTTTTTTGTATTCCCAACTTTCTATCTTCAACTAAGTTGATGGTTATGACCTACATTGCTGATTAAATCGTTATTTTACAATTTTTTTTAATTACAGCTTTAAGTAAATGCATGCATGTTACAGTCAACTCGGAACAAGATGGTTTTTACTGACTTGAATCAGGGGTTCGCCCCTTTATTCAAGTCGTTATAACTATCTCGATAACAAACGTATGCTATATACATTTTGCTAATAGTATTTAAATGATAAGAATTATAGATCATTTTATACATGGTTATAGGATCCGACAGTAAAGTGATATCGATCTGATGACAATAATCAGTTTATTATTTATACCACTTCTTACACTTACACCTTTTTACACTTATGACCGGCAGTTTCTTTAGTGACATTTACGGAACATTATAATTCCACATGCTCTTTTTGCACTTCGCCGGTTGTTTCTGAACTTACATTTATGGTTCATTAATTACTTTTTATAGCTATAGGAATACCATTACTTAGCGGCAACGGTATTGGTATTGTACACACAGTCTAAGTAACAGAGTACCAACATGAATATAAGGGTTTTTCTTATTTTCTTTTTTGAAGTTATCTTGAAACTAACGAGTATTAAAAATTATTGTAACCTATTTGCAAACATTACTGCTTTATATCTTTACATCGTCTTCTTGACAATGCAGTCTTGGCCTAGAAGTTGAGGTTGAGTCAGACCGGTGAGCGCTTGTCCACGGTAAGAATTTTACCGGATCTGCATCCGAAATTTATCTTACGGCTTTGTCCACGATAATATTTTAGACGGCCGTAGATCCGTCGTGAGGACAAAGCTACATAGAAAATAGTACCCTACAGTGATTCTTACGTACATCCGGTGTTTTTATCGGTTCTAGACACGTCACCGTGGACAAGCGCCCGGACGTAACTACGTTGGAAGAAATGTAAATCTTACGTGGATCCGTCACGTTGATAAAGTTCGATAGACACAGTACCCTAAGGTGATTCTCGTACATCCGGTGTTTTTGTCACCATGGACAAACAGCCTATGCGTTCGAACCCGACACAAATATAGCAAAAAATCATTTTGGACGGACGGACGGACTATAACTTAAATCGCCAAAGTCAAAGTAATTTTTTTTTCAAATTAGGGTAAAATAAGCATTTCTGAATCATCAAAATGATTAAATGCTATTTTTTTCAAGATCAGTAACCACTCAAATTCAAGCAGACCGTATGCATATTTGCCACCTGAATTGATGAGAGCATCGTTTCTTATAGAAGTCTGCTAAAACAACAGTTTCCCTATATACTCCTATATTCCATCCAAAAATAGATGGTAAAATTGCAAATTGAATAGAATGCATATTTTTTTTAAACTAATTGTGTCAAAACTTGTTTAAGGAAGAGTCTGGTTGGCGCTCAGAGGGTTCCGTGCAAACTTATTATTTGTTGTTGTATATTATTAAAAATATTTTTTATTATATGATGTAACTAAAAATTTACGGTTTTCGCAATTTTTCCTTTATCTGTGCTATAAGACGTTGCTTCGTACCAAACTTCAAGATTCTGAGTTCCCGGGAAGTACCCTGTAGGTTTTGATTCCCTTGCGAGTTTCGAAATCTTTTGATTGCGTTGGCTTAGAAGTTTGATTTTTTCACAGATCTAAGGGACAGTAGACCTAAGTATTTGATATAAATTTTAGCTTGATACCTTCACGCGTTCCTGAGAAAAAGGCTCTTGACAGACGGACGGATGAAAAAGATCGGTCAAGCGCGAGTCGGAATCGCGATCTAAGGGTAAACCATCCTATTGAAACGAAATTTTAGTAAGTTGTTGTGCATATGCCGGGGAAGGTTTCCGAAAGTACAACTATTTTATAATACGTTGACCCGGCGCTGTGATCAAGTTATTAAAAATATCATTAAATTGTGTACAAGCCGGGGAAGGTCTCTGAATAATTAGTACAATCTATATACAATAAGTAAAAAGACCGTTCGAGTGCGCGGGTCGGAGTCGCGAACTGAAACGGGTATTACACTACACGGTATTCAGGGCCCTAACCCTCACTTAAGGTGGTGTAATAAGGTCTTTCCCCTGTGTCCAACTATTATGTCCAACTGGTTGTACAAACAAGGATTTTTTTCCCCGTGTTCCAACTAAATAGTTGAACATTAGAAAACCGAAACTTACAGGGTCCGTTGTACAACTACAATCTACCTAGCTCCCCGACTTACATCTATCGGGTAGTGTTATAGCGTTTAGGATGTTTTTTCTATAAAATGATTTAATAGACTTAATATCTCTTCAAGTTCAGCAGCGCTTACTCTCTGATGGCTGCAGAACATTAAGTAGAGGAGTGGGAAAAGGGGCTTAAGTGATACAACGTTCGTAGGTTTTGTTACTTTTCATAAAAATAAACATCACATTCATATTTATTTACAGAGTAAAGATACTGTGAATTAAACCCTTAATTACAAGTGCGTTGGTTGATACTTTCTTCAGATTCTTAGTCGTGGTCACTTTTATCACTTCAGCCTCCAATCCATCTTTATCGGAACTGCGATGCTTTCTTCCTCCTTAGAAAGTCGCAAACGACTTTCGATCGATCTAACCTAAAAAAAACATGTAATAAGAAATATGTACGTAGCAGAACATTTTAAAGCTATATTACCCATTAAAAAAAACTTAAAGTCACAATACTCACTTGTGGGGTAATATATACCCCAGATGCGTTCTCCTGACCCAACCACACAATATAGAGCGGGGTTTTTGACTGAA
This sequence comes from Apoda limacodes, assembly GCA_946406115.1. Taxonomy (NCBI): domain Eukaryota; kingdom Metazoa; phylum Arthropoda; class Insecta; order Lepidoptera; family Limacodidae; genus Apoda; species Apoda limacodes. The sequence goes on along the minus strand of OX291545.1, from coordinate 7,616,462 downwards.
CCGGGCCGGGGAGAAATGTTCAATAAGCTGCATTATAAGACGACCCATTTCCCACAGTAGTGACCAAAACCAAACTGTCAGATTTCTAATCCACCCCTCATAATATGTCGACTATAATGAAATGTGCCCGCGCCACATTGCGAAACAGAACGAGGCATCTAATATAAATAAAATAAATATCGCAAGTTTTTAATATTGTGGTTTGGAACAGCTACTAAATCTAAAGATCTGCTTAATTAAATGCTCAGCCGTTTTTTTTTTAATTTGGTAAATAAACACACTAGTAAACTTGTGATATGTTGATAATAGATGGCGCTGCAAGGATTTTTATCAAGCTATGGTTTTGTATTGGCCATTTTTGTATTTCGAATATAGATTGCAACTGTAATTACTAGAAACTTGAAATTTGGTTATTTTTTTCAAGGATATCTATCTCATGATCAGAATATCCATTTTGAGTAACCTAATACTAGCTGGATCTTGCGATGTTTTAGCACTAACAATGAGAAATTCTAGTATTATAATTTGATCTTTAGCAGGATCGGCGATCAAGATGCTCTTACAGTGCACAGTGCAGGGACCTTATTGGGAACAGTCCCGACCTATTCGGACTCTGAAATTCGAGAGAAAAATGTATGTAAGTCCATATACGGGTTTCGAGAGGTAAGTTATACTTCTATACATTTTTGTCAAGAATTCCAGTATCCGAATAACTCGACTATTCCCAATTAAATCCCTGATGACTTCAAAACTTAAAATTTTGGCATCAGGGTAGACAGGCCAATAGGTATCCATATACCATAATTTTTAAGTGGGCGTGCATGACCAAATCCGAAACTATTAAAAATAGCGAAAAGTCCTCAAAAGAGTGTCGGGCCCGATTTGCATGAAAACTAATTCTGCATCATTGGATTTTTGAAAAAATTAATAATCCTAGCCAGGAAACGAACAAGTTGATTTTGAAAAAAAAAAACGCATCCTGTATTATTACACCATTCGGTAGAATCGCTAATAAGGAACGAATTCTGGGAAGTAATGAGTAATGACATACGGGAAACTAATAAGGAAATTCCTTTTTTATTTTTCTTAGGTTACCTATTAAACCTTAACTGATTTATTGTACATAGCTGCATCCGACGCACGTCATAAGAATTGTACTGCATTCAGCATTAATTCCGTTTAGAATATTTTCCAAAGATCGTTTCAAGTCATCAATTGCATTATATACATGTTTTGCAGATTTCGTGTTTTACATATCCCCAGAGAAAATAATCTAAAGGGTAAGATCCGGTGACCTTACTGGCCACGGCACACAGCGGTATCTTTTATTAAGCTAAACAGTAACACATTTGTCCGTTGATAACGATATTCAAAGTTAAGCAACGCCGGGCGTGGTCAGCAACTGGATGGGTTACCGCGTACCGGCACACTACGGAACCCTCTGTGCGCGAATCCGAATCGCACTAAGCCGGTTTTATCTTTTACTGTGGCCTTTAACAGACAACACTATCGAATGGTGTAATAATAAGTTGAGTGTTGTTTTTTTCAAAATCAACGGGTTCGATTCATGGCTAGGATTGTTAATTTTTCAAAAATTCAATGATGCATTTTGAGTTTTCGTCAAAATCGGGCTCGAGACTCCTTTGAGTACTTTTCGCTATCGCTTTATCTTTTTATAGCACTAAGGTGGCTAACTAGCTTGCGGTCCGCCTGATGGAAAGCGGTCACTGCTATGGACGCTTGCAACATCTGGGGCATCACTCGCGCGTTACGGAGCCTTCGAAAATCTAATAACTTGTTTCTTGAAATACCCCATGCTGTAATCCTTAGAGAAAACCTTGTCTGGGAGCTAGTTCCACAACCTAAGCGTTCGCAGAAGGATTTTTTTTCTCAAACCGCACTGTACCATTTAGGTTCTAAGGTGTGACGATTCCGATGGAATATGATGTATATCATCAAACATTTTCCTTAAAATCTAACTTAGGAGGATGTAAAAAACAGATTTTGCAACAAAATTAGTTTCATTAGAAGTGTCATTCGATTGTATTACCTATAGTATAATAGGATTTTTAGAACAAATTATTTAAAAGGAGAACCCAAAATGTTTAACTTTGCAAGATTCACAAACAAACAGTGTTTAAAACTTAAACTAGATGCCATATAATGTTTCACATTTACCTACACCATTAGTAGAAGAAAAAAATACGCTTATGGCTACATACTTTTTACGCAGTTTTTGCAACCTCTAGTTAAGCTAACAAGAGAAGATGCATTCTAATAATGTAAACAATAAGTTTTATGCGTGTAGGCCTCCAGGGGGGCCTGTTAGCGGAGGTCCCATCCGGCCTATCGTAATAGGTCTACACGAAACAGTAAATAGGCCGCGCTAGACCACATTTTCTACAACGTGGGCGTTATCCAGAGTAATAGAACATTGTTGTTCGCAATTTTCATAAGTAATGCTGTTTCGTACCGAGATATGGAAATTGTGGAGAGCTCATGGGATTACCGATAACTAATGCGGCTCTGTCTTGCAAATTATGGGAATATTTGTTATTATTAACTGAATATTTTCTAGGTATAATCCATTTATATTTATGAGAACACAAGACATTGCAAATAGATTTGAGAGTTTACTGACATCCAAGCTTTCTGCTTTTAACATTAAGATCGTTGTACATGATATATAAAGTGATGGGTATATACCTACACAAAGAGTAAGTTTTACCAACAGTGCACGTAAATGTATTAAAAATAACAGAATACTATCGAAACTTTAGCAAATATATAACTACAAACTATATTTGATACTACGGATATATAGTATCTACCAAACTGACGCTACCTTACGTTAAAATTTAACTGTTTTATAAATTTTAGTTAATTACAAGATTTACAGCTTTTCTTATTATTTTGGTCGTACCTGCAAGTTTACTTGTTTAAGTCTATAAATATAAATATTACCGTTCTTTTTCTTACATTTAGATTAAAGAACATAAATAGTGTGGGGATAAAAGTTCCCGGTTTGTTACTTTTCAGACATTTGATACGCCCATTTAATCACCGACACCTATTCGTGTAGCTTTAAAACATTATAAACAGATAAACACATAAGTGACTACAATAATAACACACACACTACCATACATAATGAATATGGTTAGGTAGTTTGACAGATTTATATGAAAATTTACATCTAAACTTAAGACCCATGTCTGGAATGACAAAAATAACGTAAACGAACGCTTGACACTTTTTTACAGATGATACTAAAATTTTGATAATTTTGAAACCAATGCTAAACAAATGGGCGACAGGTGACAAAATAAACTAAAATTTTGATTACTTATCGCAAAACAAACACAATGTTAAAAAAATTATGATATTCCACATTCTAGCTGTATTCTTGCTTGTGAAATAATCAAAAAAAATATCAAAGAACTCAAAATCCTCGGGCTTTTCATCAGCGCTGGTGTTAAAACTGTACTCCTACCTCCTACTTCTCGTGTAGGCGAATTAGGAGTTCAATAAAATGGCACATACCGGTACAAGTATCGGGCACTGCAGTAAATATGGCTGCCTCATTACGTGAATCCGACTACACTTAGCAGCACGACAACTTGACTTACTTACGTGTATCTTTATGGGATTGCTATGAATACCACGTGGTCATATAATATAACTACTTACATTCACATCTGATTAAGTATACAAGTATTTTAAAGGGGCGTTTTGTTGACAAGAATTATACGCTTTGAATGCGCTCTATTTTCTCTATGCGTTTGATATATTGATTTGACCGTTCCGTTGACTAAATATGGACGCGCTATGACGTCACTTTCGGTAAGCTTCAACGCATTGGCTGCACATGCTCGGAAGGTACAGTACAGTGGATGCGATGTCAAATATTAAACGGCCAATATTGTTTGTTTACATTCGGTAAACAGAACAATTTCAATGCCTGTGCGATGCAGCTTTTCTATGTAATCATTTAAAGTCTTGAAATAGTGTCAGACACTTCTGACTTACCTACTTGTGACAAAGTTTTACTTAACGGCACTGAATAATATAGTTAAATTTCCCAGCTAAAAAAATATTTTATTTATAAAACAAGTAGTTCAAAATGTTTAAAACAAATGTTTCGAGTAATAGTCATTTCTTTGAATTCGAACTGACCTAATATAATTAATTTACTTTTTTTAAAACTCGACTGAGAAAAATACTGAGATTGAAAAATATGACATATACAGTACATGCGTGAAAACCTCAATAATAAAGAGATTTATGGAAGCTCATCATTACAAAGGGCTATAACAGACCACATCACCTTAGAGACTTCTAAAAAAATAGCTGTCCCTAAAAACCATATTAACGTCCAAACAATAGGCTTGGTCGAACACCGACTGTTCTTAAAGTGCCGGAATTAAAATACTGTTCAATTCAGTGCTTCCATGTCAAATCCAGACTTGATTCTTTTAATAAAGTTCTCCCATGTCCAATCCTGACTTGATTCTTTTATTTGCACAGAAAATAAAAGATTAACTTACAATAACACAAATTTTAACTACTGGTAACATAATTCGGTGACTGCTTAACTAAATTGCTAATAGTAGATTAAGTGTTGAGTTGTGTGTAGCGAATCAGTTGTTTAATTATAACAAAAGTTTGGTTATTACTAAGTAAATTTCGCATAGCTAAACCAGATTTGTTATCCTTTTTTTTCAGTGTGAGTGCTCCTATGTCCAATCCTGACTTGATCTTTTAATTAAGTGCTCCCATGACCAATCCTGACTTGATTCTTTTAATTAAGTGCTTCTATGTCCAATCCTGACTTGATTCTTTTAATTAAGTGCTCCCATGTCCAATCCTGACTTGATTCTTTTAATAAGGTGCTCCCATGTCCAATCCTGACTTGATTCTTTTATTTGCACAGAAAATAAAAGATTAACTAACAATAACACAAATTTTAACTACTGGTAACATAATTCGGGGACTGCTTTACTAAATTGCTAACAGTAGATTAAGTGTTGAGTTGTATGCAGCGAATCAGTTGTTTAATTATAACAAAAGTTTGGTTATTACTAAGTAAATTTCGCATAGCTAAACCAGATTTGTTATCCTTTTTTTTCAGTGTGAGTGCTCCTATGTCCAATCCTGACTTGATCTTTTAATTAAGTGCTCCCATGTCCAATCCTGACTTGATTCTTTTAATTAAGTGCTTTCATGTCCAATCCTGACTTGATTCTTTTAATTAAGTGCTCCCATGTCCAATCCTGACTTGATTCTTTTAATAAGGTGCTCCCATGTCCAATCCTGACTTGATTCTTTTATTTGCACAGAAAATAAAAGATTAACTAACAATAACACAAATTTTAACTACTGGTAACATAATTCGGGGACTACTTAACTAAATTGCTAATAGTAGATTAAGTGTTGAGTTGTGTGTAGCGAATCAGTTGTTTAATTATAACAAAAGTTTGGTTATTACTAAGTAAATTTCGCATAGCTAAACCAGATTTGTTATCCTTTTTTTTCAGTGTGAGTGCTCCTATGTCCAATCCTGACTTGATCTTTTAATTAAGTGCTCCCATGTCCAATCCTGACTTGATTCTTTTAATTAAGTGCTTCCATGTCCAATCCTGACTTGATTCTTTTAATTAAGTGCTCCCATGTCCAATCCTGACTTGCTTTTAATAAGGTGCTCCCATGTCCAATCCTGACTTGATTCTTTTATTTGCACAGAAAATAAAAGATTAACTAACAATAACACAAATTTTAACTACTGGTAACATAATTCGGGGACTGCTTAACTAAATTGCTAACAGTAGATTAAGTGTTGAGTTGTATGCAGCGAATCAGTTGTTTAATTATAACAAAAGTTTGGTTATTACTAAGTAATGGGCTCACCCCTTGTCATGCAGAACTAAAGTGGTCTTTGAAAAGTGGCTGTCCTCCACATTATGATGTGGGTTTGTTTCCAGCCTCTGGTTAACACCTTCAGGAAATAAAAATCGTGACAAACATACATACCTTAATAAAAACAAAAGTATGCGCATCAGTTTAGGACTCCATAAAATAAGGGCTAACTGAACTTAATCATTTATGAAAGCTCATTACCACAAAGGGCAATATCGGAACAAAAACGAAATAGATGCAACTTTATAATTTCAGATATTCTAGATCATATTAATTTAAATTAATTTCCGGTTTAGTTTGATTGATATTGTTTGAAATTCTGTTGTATTGTTAATGATTAAATAATGAATAAACCTGTGTTTTTAAACCCTTTATAATAACATTGGTTTGTTTCAAACTGTTTAAATTTGTTTGTGTATGTTTGTTTTAAAAATGCCAACCCTGATTAATAGTCGAAACAACTACTGTTAAACATTGTTTAAGTCACTTTTACGACCGGTTTATTTTACTATTGATTTAAAATAAAAATTACTCACTTAAAATAGAAATTGATCCCATCTTTACTGCAAATTTTGGCTTTTGACTTCGAGGTTTCCATTATCAGATTCTCACCAAAAACGGAATCACTTGTTCAACCCTTCTATACATATAAAGTAAAATCGTCAAAATTGGATTACAAACAACAACCGAACAAAGATAGGCATGTAATCAAAATACCTATATATAAAGACGAATTTAGATCCTCCTCATTTTTAGGGTTCCAAACCCAAAGGGTGCCAACGGGACCCTGTTACAAAGCCTACGCTGCCTGTCTGTCTATCGTTTGAAATCTAAGAGCTATCAGGCAATTTAGACAGATTTTTTACAGATTAGGTAAAAAATTAAAATGTCTAAATTTAAATAAGTAATGTACAAAAAAATCTGTATGTCACAAATTTTATCCCCCGAAGGGAGTAACCAGCGTCTGCCTGGACATACATCGTAATGCTATGGTGGGCCAGCTTCTTCTTACTAACCACTCTAGTTCTGCGTGACATGTGATGTTTGTATCTGAGTTCTTCTTTATACAGTGTGAGTCTTCATAATGTGCAAAAATGATAATGAGAGAAACTGTATTTAATTTTACCGATGAAAAACAAGTGTTTTTTGTGATATTTCTTACATTTTTAGGACGCATATCAATGTAGGTAAAACTTTTAAACTACATGATCAATAACGATGAAACAAACTCAATTATTACTGGAAATAACAGGGAGTCGTCATAAATTTGAAAAATGAGGAAAAGACCCCTTCCTCAAAAGAGAGTTAAGATGTTGTTTAACAGAAATCAGAATCTAAAGTAAAACAAATTATTACAAATAGGTTAACTGTACTAGTTTCGTAAATAAAAAAATTAATAACTAAACCATGATAGTATTAAATTTTACAATAACAAAATGTTGACCGACTCTTATGTATTAGGCATTGTATCAATTTTGTAGCATATATTATTTTATTAGTAAAGGTACGGTTCCATTAGTGCGCGAATCCGACTCGCACTTGACCATTTTTGGAAGTCTGTAAATAACGCACAAAGTTACTTATTTACATTTACAGCTGTTCGTTTACAATTCACTACATGATCCCACTGACTCAGACAGTGTCGGGTTGCGTCACATGCCATCGTCCCGCCCACAAGGCTGAGATCATGCACCTACCACTGCTCCTGTTGGTGCATCATGCATGCGTCACAGGTTCTGACCCAGTTTCTACTGCTTTGTATTGTACTTATCAAGACTTTTTTTTAATGGCTTCAAATGACTGACTTACTACTTACTCATCATAACAAGACTGTGACAGGTGACAATGAAAAGAGTAGTATATCGACACACAGAGTATAAAAAACCGGACAAATGTGTGTTACTGAAAAACTTGTTTACAGATTTTGTTCAAAATACTCTTACTTCAAAATGCTAGGAAAAGTTTTATTTAAACTTTGCTGTTTGGTAGCTAGTATCCTTGTAAGTTCAAACCATTTAAACTGTAGTTTTGATATATATAGATATATAGGATTTATTCCGTCCAGACAAGTTTTTTAATTTATTAGGAATAAATGGCTGGTTTTTCAGCCCTTAGGTTACGCTTCCATTAATTACATGGAAGTAGATACCAACCCGTGTCTTCTTAGTTCTATTCCTATCAAACGTTTGAGTGCAATGTAGTAGGAAAGGAGTTCGTGTACCTTGGTATTGCACCTGTGTCTATGACGAGAGCGTCATGCTTCGTCGAGCGCAAAGCACGCGGCTGACAGTGTGGCCACATCAAAAAAGAATTGTAAAATAACTACCATCACGTAAAAAAATTAAATAGCTTTCAAAATAGATGAAAATCATTTTAGTTACTAAGTAACTAAATGTTTTTTCGAAGTAAACCACTAATATATAAGTACGAAAAATTATTAAAGTATAATAATTACAATATTAAAAACATGTTTTTACTTGAGAATTAAAGTACCTAATAAAGTTAATTATTGATATACAATCAATTTTAAATGCATTCTAACTGTATTTTGATGGGTCGTTATTGATGATACAAATTTGATAAAAATCGTGTCACTAATAATATAGTAACATAGTTCTTCTACGAATTACTAATGGATTTTTTTCCTGGAACTTACTTCCTGAGAGTTTTACTTTACAAAATTTTACCAATTTAGTGGGCAAAAGACCCTGTTTTGTAGTACGGACCCTCATAAATCTGCCATCTGTCATATTTTATTGCCACTTCACTAATTTTAAATAATGTAATTTTAATAGATAACATTATGATTAGTAAATGTCTCAACTCTCAGCACAATTAGGTATTTTGCTAACAGCGCTGCATGATTTGAAAGAGAAAATGGTCTCATTAAACGAATGGGGCTGCTATTAATTTTATTTACACTATAATAGTATAATAACCTCAGTCAGGGGTGGTCAGTATCTGGATGGGTGACATTTTTCTGATCTCCATGCTTTGGAAGGCACGTTAAACCAGTCAGCAGTCTTAAGGCCAACTCAAAATAGTCATATTGATTTTTTCAAAATACAGAAATTTAAAAAACGTTAAAACCATATGTATACCTGCTTTACTCGGTGAGCTTCAAACATCATTATTGACTCGTTTTCACGGCCTGATATATAAAGGGTACTTTTCCCGCCCGCTACTACAAAAATCCAAATAATATTATAAATGTGAAAGTTTGTATATCTGGATGGATGTTTGTAACTCAATCACGCTTCAACCACTAGACGCATCGGGATAAAAATTGGCATACATATAGGTTAGGCCTTGGAATAGCATATAGGCTACTTTTTATCCCTAAAAATTCAAAAGTTCCTGCGGGAATAACTATAATAGAGTTAAACAAACTATTGCTGCACCTATAGCAAGCTATAGCAATTCATTGGTATAACTAATAAATTAATTAATTGGAGTTGATTAAGGGGTTCCACGCCGATAACCAAATTTAGGGCGAGCGGAGCCGCTGGCAAAGTCTAGTAACTAATAAAATACCTATGCCGCTACTGTAGCCGTTTCATCACCAGTACCGGTACCAATATCGGAATCAATCGCTGTCCTGTCGGGAACAATATTACACAATGTAAAAGCATTTAGTAGGTACTGAAAGTATTAGATTATTTGTCTACCGATATCGTGTTCCTATCGGATCCGTGTCCGTGTCCTGTGTGAAAAAAGGCAGTTTAGATTTAAAAGCAAAACGACTCCTTTTTATGTATGTATGGAACCCCCTAAAAAATTTAACTTCTATGTTACTTTTAAAGTCAAAATATTAAAGAAAATATTCTCAGCGCAACAAATGAAAGATGTCTCTGATTTGTTCACGAGACTTTGACATATGGAGAGGCAGACAGACAAAGAGCAGAATGACAGCGATAGTGCTTCGTTTTTCCCTTTGGTAGCCTTAAAAAGCATATATTTTGAAATATGAAAATAAAACCGCTGGACATAACTAGTAACGAGGAAAAAGTACGAAATCTCAAGACAAGTTCAGAGCACAGTGGAAGCTCAGAGGCTCAAGTGTGAACTGTCTGAAGGTGGGTGACCGAGGCGCGAAGCGGAACGCGAGAGGGCGTCTCGCTTCGATGGCTGCGTTCGCTGCGCCAGATAACGACATTGACTTCTTTAAGTAGGCATATCTCACGGCTTTCAATGGCATTACTAATATAGAAAAAGAAACTTGAATATAAACATAATTTATGTAAGTTATGTAATTAAAAAGAACAGTTTATAATCAAAATAAACTTCTGGTATAAAAAATACTAACAAGATGCTTTATGTTTGTAGATTTTTAAAAGGACAAGTAATTCAAGAATTTATTTTGTCTCGTTGTCCCTGGTCGACAATAGGGCTGGTTGCTCAGTCAGAGGTTCATTGTATTTTTTTTTGATATATGTGCTAAAAATTTTTTTAAAAGAGTAACCCTCGAGTTTCTTGCCGGATTCTTCTCGGTAGAAATCTACATTGTAAACTGGATTTCAAAAAAATATATTTTGTAACTTTAACAATTCAAAAGTGTTTGTAAAAACCTAATTGGAAAAAATTTGTTCAGAAGAAAAGATGTTTATCAATTTGAATTTGAATTTGGATTTGAATTTGAATTTGAATTTGAATTTGAATTTGAATTTGAATTTGAATTTGAATTTGAATTTGAATTTGAATTTGAATTTGAATTTGAATTTGAATTTGAATTTGAATTTGAATTTGAATTTGAATTTGAATTTGAATTTGAATTTGAATTTGAATTTGAATTTGAATTTGAATTTGAATTTGAATTTGAATTTGAATTTGAATTTGAATTTGAATTTGAATTTGAATTTGAATTTGAATTTGAATTTGAATTTGAATTTGAATTTGAATTTGAATTTGAATTTGAATTTGAATTTGAATTTGAATTTGAATTTGAATTTGAATTTGAATTTGAATTTGAATTTGAATTTGAATTTGAATTTGAATTTGAATTTGAATTTGAATTTGAATTTGAATTTGAATTTGAATTTGAATTTGAATTTGAATTTGAATTTGAATTTGAATTTGAATTTGAATTTGAATTTGAATTTGAATTTGAATTTGAATTTGAATTTGAATTTGAATTTGAATTTGAATTTGAATTTGAATTTGAATTTGAATTTGAATTTGAATTTGAATTTGAATTTGAATTTGAATTTGAATTTGAATTTGAATTTGAATTTGAATTTGAATTTGAATTTGAATTTGAATTTGAATTTGAATTTGAATTTGAATTTGAATTTGAATTTGAATTTGAATTTGAATTTGAATTTGATAAAATGAATTTTTTCTAGGAAATAATATATCCTGCTGTGAACAAAATATGTCTAGAATGATTGGATTTTTTGACTGAATGCAAATTATTTTGGTGGTGAACTTGGAAACTCTTGGTTACGACTAGGTACGTGGGAGGATTCGCGGCAGTGTCTTTCTGTTTTGCCTCCACCGCAATTTTTGGACGGTATACTAAAATATAAATTTAGCAATTTGGAAACTATAAAGTACCTGCAACGTGTTAGCAGGCATTGCAAGTAGCAGAGCGGAACCGTAGGGCGCACGGTTCGGTGCGCACGCGCTGACGTCGCCGCTCGCTGTTAAATTAATAACAGCGGTTTATTAAATTGACGAATCATGTTTTTCTTAATGAAAAGTAAACTGAGGGTCGGTGAACTAGGAGAGGATTAATTAATTCTTAGGTATGTTGCTGACAGAGTAGGAAAATTGGGCGTTGCGTGAACTACTTGGAATTTCGGAAATGAACGGTCAAAAGTGTTTGCTAATGGTTTGTGTACAGGTTTGGCAAGTTTAGGAAAATTGTTTAAATATTAAATAGTACAGTTTTAATCTCAGTAGGTTGTTACCTATATACTTAGTTGTATTTGTATGTAAATACAATTTAAGTTTTTAGGCACAAAAGCTATAATAGTACATATAAGACAACATATATACACAATATTTTCTGCTATTGTTAAGTATCTACTCTCCCTATTTAATGATGACAGCAGTCAAAAATGAGGAGGCAGAGGCAGATATATTGTCTGCTTTTTTTGAAGCTCAATTGACTGGGTATATTTTGATGGAATAAGTTAGCTATAAAAACATCTAAGAACAGATTTACGCAACGAAATTATGTAATTTAACTTCTAATAAAAAAAAAATATAAGTTATATTTACTATTAGGTAACGCTTATGCCTAAGTAGTCAAATGAGATCTTCGCGATCATTTTTTTCTCTAGAGACTACAATTTATGGTTCTTCAAGTTAGAAGTGATTAAATGTTTGAAGGGTCTTCAACTTGCGAGTAATACCCCCGGTGTTGCATGCGTCTATAAGCTGCGTTGACCGCTTCACATCAGGCGGGCAAAAAGCTTGTTTGCCACCTCGTTTGCCTGGACATAGCGAAAGCGTTCGATCGGGTCTGGCACCGGGGCCTGCTATCGAAGTTGCCATCTTACGGAGTGCCCGAGGGCTGGTCCAAATGGGAGGCTAGCTTTTTGTCCGGCAGACGAGCCATAGTTGACGGTAGTTGCTCTGATAGCATGGACATTGATGCTGGTGTCCCGCCAAGGCTCTGTGCTGTCTCATACGCAACAGCTCTCTCTGCTGCATATCAATGACATGTTGGACATCAACAACATACATTGCTATGCAGATGACAGTTACAGGAGACGCTTGTTTCACAGGTTGCACAAACATCCCTCGTTCCGTTGAGGATGAAAAACGTGGAGAACTTGTGTCTCAAATCGAGATCACTCTTTCAAAGGTCTCCGATTGGGGTCGGGAATACTTGGTCCGATTCAAACCTACAAAGACACAAGTCTGCGCGTTCATCGCTAAGAAAACCCCATTTACTGTGGTTCGACAATTCCAGAACACTCCCTTTTCCATTGGTGTTGACATCTCCAGTGATGGTCAGTTCGGTGATCATTTGCAAGACAATGTGTAGCTGGCGTCCAAAAAACTGAGGAATTGTTCAAAATGATGCCCACGGCTACTTTCTACTATCGCACCGCTCGCCATCGGCAGGATGGAGGCAGGGAAAATTCATTCTCACACCTTAGAACCGAACTTGGCGTTCCTCTCGCGAACGCTTGGGTTGTGGAATGAGCCTCCTGCGAAGGTTTTCTCCAAGGTCTACAGTATGGGGTTCTTTAAGAAAGAAGTAATTAGATTTTTGATCGGCAACGCACCATTGATACCCCTGGTGTTGCAAGCGTCCATAGGCTACGGTGACCCCTTACCGTCAGGCGGACCAGAAGCTTATTTGCCACCTTAGTGGTAAAAAAAACTTATTAAATAATTAACATAGGTTTACGGCAACTGAGATCGAATCGAATTAGACGGAAAATTGTATTAGTTTTGGTTGAAGATGGCGAAATTTGACACCAATAATCGTTATTTGCTGTCGGCTGTAAATATACAAACAATTAATTGTTTAAAATACCTATATATTTTATCAAAAATCTAATATTTTCTGAACATTTGGTTACTAGTTGGTTTCTAATTTTAGCAGTCACACTGCCGCTACACATCTTTACACTGTCTCGGAGAGTTATCTATACTTATTATGTCTTTGTCTCTATGAGTCTATGAGCTAAATGAGGAAGCAAGTAATTCAATTACAGTAGAAGCTTTAGGGCTGCCGTTGATATAAAAAAAAAGTGTTACCTAGTTTTATTTAACTTTCAGGAATTTTGATTTATAAAGTACTCGGACAACTCATTAAAATGCGGAGCAACGACTTTATGCAGAGATAGCCGCATACAAATAGATATCATAAATAAAGAAATCGGCCAAATGCGAGTCGGACTCGCGCACGAAGGGTTCCGTACCTTATCTTTAAAAATGAAATGTTATTTTTATTATTATATTTGAGTTTATTGAATGAAAGGTAATTTGCGGTTTACGATTTATAACGTTGAACATTTGTCTTACTCATTTTTTGACACAAAACACACATATAATTATTTTTAATTTTTTGAAATCGCAGCTACATCCGCAACTTTTCGCGAATACCGAGTAATTACCAACCGTCGATAAACCAATTTCAGTTTGCGATAAATAGGGCTATCTAGTTGTTTTCTAAAGCGCTAGATCGTTAGCTAAGAGTGTAGACTACGGGCTACAGTGCTTGCTTACGTTTTAAATTGGGAGGCGATTGAACGGTATGTTGCCTAAGGTCTACACAATGCTACAGAGGGTTGAACGTCATAAATGGTACGGAAGATCTCGTTCAAGTGAATTTTCGGTGGAAGTTTGCATGGTAATGTACGTCATATATTTTTTTTAGTTTTATACTCTTTTATTTTAGAAGTTACAGGGGGGGACACACATTTTACCACTTTGGAAGTGTCTCTCGCGCAAAATATTCAGTTAAGAAAAAAATAATATAAGAAACCTCAATATCATTTTTGAAGACCTATCCATATCCATACCAGCCCACACGTATGGGTTTGATGAAAAAAAAAATTTTTTGATTTTTTTCTAAAGGTTCACAGAATACATCTACTTACCAAGTTTCAACAGTATAGTTCTTAGTTTCTGAAAAAAGTCACGGTGACATACGGACAGACAGGCAGACAAACATAAAGAATCCATAAGGGTTCCGTTTTTTGCCACTTGGCTACGGAACCATAAAAAACACTTGAGTTTGGGTAGATTTTCATAGGTTAGGTGTATTTTACCCCGCAAGTTATATATATATAGTATAGTTTATATATATTTATAAAGTAAATAGGTGTTTTTTGTTGCTACTGTACTGTAGGACTTATACCTTTCACGTTATGTTCACCAAAAAATCTGTGAAAAATTAAAATAGCCAAAGATTCTTTGTGATCTCACATTGATTTCAGTTAAAATTTGAACAGCGATTGATTAGATGCTGGAGGATAATTTTTCGTAGTAACCGGTGTAATATTATTTAGAAATATTTTTTATTAAAGAAATCGCAAGCTTAAAAAAATTGCACTTTAGGGTTCATGGCGGTATTAATTATCTTCGAAGTACCTAGTTTAAGAAAGCTACTAGACTAAACATTGTAATTTGTACCTACTAAAAGTGATAACCCTAACCAAGATAACATAATTCACAGCAAGCCCTAACTCTATTATCTCCATTAATAGGGCAATAAAGTATGTCATATAATGTCACTGTACGTACAGTACCTACGTAATTTAATCGCTGTAGTCGTGACACACGCTATGCACGCGACTGGTGTAATCACTGCTCTTACGAATCAATATTTTTTTATTAGTTGTTGTTGTCAGCACTGATTGATAAAGAAGTGTTTTTTTTTTTATTTTCTTAAGAGTTTGCATGGATGTGGAACTTCTTAGTGCGCAACAAACACGCTGCAGCGATGCTAGCTGTACTCGCGATCGCTTCAATAGTAGTAATTGTATTAACGACAAAGGGGGCTAGTTACAGCGTTGAAGAAAGCCCAGTTCCTGAAACTGATGACATCAGTAATGATCCTCACATATTCTCCACTCACAGGTAAATTTATGATAACTTAAGTAATTGATAAAATAAAAAAAAAAGCTGTGAAGCGTTACAGCAGTCCATAATAATTTATAAATTCGTTTTGTCAATTGTTTAGTATAGATCTACCTAGATCAGGGGTTCCCAATCTTTTATATACTGTAACTTCTTTACAAGTTGTAATTTGTTTTGCGATGCGCCAAAGGATAATCAATGAGAGAGAAGATAAACGATGATATTAAGATAACTTTTTTCATTTATTATTTATTTTATTGAAGAAAACACTAAAAAATATGATCTTAATTGATATAACTTCAACTCATTGAGAAGGATGAGTTTACTTAATTCTTTTTCTAAATATATTTGAACCAGTTTCACACAAGTACGTAGCAAATGATATAAGAAACTTCAAAGCTGTTGTTTTACTGAGAGTGGGATATTATTGACTGATCAACATTGAACAACAACAAAACAACACCAAAATTAAAAAAATAGTTGCTTATAGGCGAATCCTAGTTTGAGATTCGTGGTTTTTTTTTATAAAACCACCAAGATATAGTTCTAACAGTAGTCAGATAGGGGTGGGCTCGATTGGAATGGATCTCTAATGCATCCATATTGGGTTTTAGATGATTTATTCTCATAAGAATGTTACATTCACTCATCATAAGAATGTTGTTATGTTATTAACTTAATTAACTAAATGATTACTGCAAGAGCGAGCGATGTGAATAGATAATGAGTAGCGCAGCCAATTGAAATTTTTATCTAGATGTGTCAAGTATTGAAATATTTTATTTTAACTTAGAATTAGAATTGTATTTTGTTTTGTATTGAAATATTTTATTTAAGTTCAAATTAGATTTTTTTTATTGTTATTATATGTATTTATATCCATACTAATATTATAAATGCGAAAGTAACTCTGTTTGTCTGTCTATCTATCCGCCTGTCTGTTACCTCTTCACGCTTATAACCGCTGAACCGATTTAAATTAAATTTGGTATGGAAATAGTTTGAGTCCCGGGAAAGGACTTAGGATAGTTTTTATCCTGAAAAAACCATAAGTTACCGCGGGAATAACCATAACCGAGCTTTAATGAACTAAAGCTTGCTATAGCAAACTTCATTAGTATAATTAAGGAGTTCCACGCCGTGGCTCCGATACACTAAACGTGATTTTTTTGCTCGATTTTACTCAATATAACGGCAACAGGTAGACGCTTGAAATATTTACATAATATTTACTTATATATTCACTTTAAAAATAAATAAATAAAATAAAATAAAACACATATTTAAGGGGGGCTCACATAAAACAAACGTGATTTTTTCCGATGGCTGGTTTTTAATCTCTGTATTTTATTAGAAAAGTACCAGATTTCTTTCGGTAAAGTACTCATTTTTTACCTTTTAATTATTTTGCTTTCTTGTATGACTATGATATAGTTTATTTTTGCTGTTAATTTTACGAAGAATTTTGGAATTCAGTAATCTTGTTTTGATTTAGATGGATTTAAGATTTCAGTTTTTGTCGTTGTACATTTTTTGAAGATATTAATCAAATCCTTCCTAAAACTAGTAACACAGAAAAAAGTTTGGTACTTATTAATCTCAAAAATATTCGCTAGTGAACCTACATTGATGATTCAATTCAATTGTTGCTACAACACACTTAAAGTAATAAAAAACTTATACATTTTGGTTTTCTTGCTATTTAAGAGTAAATTTTTTATGTTGAACCAGTAGACAACTTTAGTCAGACAGTTGTTAATATTATTTAAAAGTTTCGCGTCTTTTCAGTTTGAATAAAAGTTATGTGTCATCTGCAAACAAAAATATCTCATAACTATCTTTTACAACCAAAGGTAGAGCACTAATGTATATATAATGTATTATGGCCCAAGAATGGACCCTAAAGCTAATTTGAGAGCAATCACCAAAATTAGAGTTTTAACTAGGGTAACAGAATGACCCCAGAGGTCAGCCAGCGGTGTCTTTGAAATGCTTTAATAACATCAATTTTTGGCCCATATTTTACAATTTCTTTCAACAGTGCCTTTGCTTAGAATAGTTTAGAAAATTTCAGCGAGTTAGTAGTAGTGTTGAAATGTATTTTAGATGACAATGCATACCGGACCGTGTGTGTGAGCAAGTCGAAAACTCAGCGTCCACCTTCGTTACCCGAGTTGGTAAGGGGATCTCTAACTTCGTCTATCAGCTTGTAGCCAGGGTGAAAACAGTAATAACGAAGGGTTGTAAGTCTAAAGGGTCAAGTGCCAGTTTTATTATTTAGAAATAAAACAAAAAAACTTAATAAAGTGAACAATTCAATTAAATAATTATTTATTTTTAATTAAATCAATAAATCACAAATCTTATAATTACAGAAAGTCATAAAAATAAGTTTGGAAACTTAAAAAGGTACTATATCTTAAGAGCCTCAGGAATTATTATTAAAAATGGGCAAAGTGCCTTTATAAAAGATATCAAATAAGTTCTCGAACATCGGCTTTATCAATCAACTGTTCATAAATTCTATATTTTCGATGGGTTTGTGGTAGCATGTCCTTCGAATCTTTGAATTTTTTCTCAAATATTATTTCTGCCAACACTGGCAAACTGTAGTTTTTTAATTGATTTGGCGACAATGCGGCCAGCATTTTGGGAACGCTGCAAACTGGCAAAGGTTTATTAGATTAATTTTATATAGTTTTGATTGTTAAATAATAAGCCTGATAGATAGTTATTGAATTATAATTTCTGTTTCATTTATACCACATCATTAAACATAATTTTAACAAAGCGGCAAAATATATTGATACTAAAACTTTGCTTTACGTTTTTAGTAAGGCATTTAATATATATGATAGTATTTTTACCGATAATGTTTACAAAGAATGTAAAAAAACTAATAAAAAAAGAATAGACAACATTTTTTATTTCACAATGGTTAATTGAATGAATAAGTGATTTTTAAACAAATTTAGTTTTCACATATAAAAACAAACTCTAGGTGCCACGCCAACAAACATATATTTTAATATATATATGTAAATACTGATACAATACTAGGTAACAAATTATGAGTTTTAGAAAAAGGGTATTATTCTTTTATTCTAAAGGTGTATATGTTTTATTATTTATTGCTTAGGCCGCCTTCAAATTTAAAATACAATAAAAATAATCAATAATCTAAAAAAATCTGCATTTTATAAATTACATCATTATTTGCATTAAAATATTTATTAAAGTTGAAGATGTATAAATGAATTATGTAAACATTCCAAAGACGGTAACTCAAAGTCAAAGTCAAAAATAATTTATTTAAATAATATTTTAATCGTCAAAGCTATTATAATATGCTATTCTTTGATGATTCCTAGTCCTCTAATGTTAAGTTACTCTCTAATTGTACTCCACTTGTGCGTATAATAATTTCATAGAAAAGACATCAACGCGGTCAAAGACAGATACAAAAGACATAAATAAACACACTAGTTAAGGTAAGAATAAATGTGCAAACAAACAGACTCTACTTATTTGAAGAAAACAATAAAATATCAGTATACTCTGTAGTACTCTACAATTGCCTCCAATTGTGTGATAGAAAACTGGACAGCCCATTTCCTAGCCAGCTGTAAAGTAAAATGGATGTAAAAGTGTGACAGCGACGAATCAAACCTGTGGTCTCTTGTTTCTTTCTAACTTGTTTTAATAAACATGAACAAACAAAATGGCGAACGTTTATAGATTCAGACCACAGGTTTGCTTTGTCTCTTTCTAGTTTGTCGCCGATATCGTGAGGGTATTGCGCAGTCTACAGGACAGATTACAGAACTGGAAGCTTATGGGTGTAAGTCCTGTTTATTGTTTATGTTGCACACTTAACTTTAGGGTGAACAATTAGTAGGAGTAGGAGTAGGAGTGCACAACAAATAAGAGAAAAGGACCCTTATATCTAACATTCACTAAGTAAATAGTATTCTGCTACAGTTTCGGTGCTCATAGTAATGGTATTGTTTCCTAAGTATCTTTTAATTTCTTTATCTGATCTGTAACTGATAGCTATCTACGCTCTATTGATACGCTACGCTAAGATTAGTCAGAATCTAACTTTAACTTAATTGCTGTCCTGAGAAAATTGCCCTTTTTTATCTTTTTAAAGCCAATAATAAAATTATAGTACTGATAATATCTATTACAGGATTCCACAAGATGAGCGCCGGATGCCGTCAATCGGCAATGGACATATTGCTACAAACATTTTTAGCGACTCTGTCTATATGAATGGTCTATATAACGGACGGAAAGGAGAGAGTCACCGAGCCAGGATACCGGCCTGGGCAAACCTCAGGCTAAATTCCACCTTGACCCATATGCCATACAACCCTGTCTACAGCCTAGACACGAAAGATGGAGTCTTCAAAGTTGTGGTGGATAGAGATAAGTCTGTTGTAACGCAGAGAATATTCGCTCATAGGTTTTATACCAGAGCTATTATTAATCAAGTTCAAATACAATCAAAACCAGGTAAATAAGTATTCGCTCATAAAAAGAATATTCACATATATATAAATAATTCAAATCCATAATTTAGCAAGTAGGCCTCCCTTGATGCATACAAACCTTGGTGCCAAATCTCCAATAGTAGCCACTCAAAAGTAGCCATTCATAGTCAAGTTTAGACAGTTGGTACAACAGAATAGACAGTGCAAGATTGAATACTGGGCGGTTAATTTTTGTCTTGCTTTCGCACAAAGAGCAGCAGTATATAATTTTATTTAATATCCATTACAAGGTAATAAAGAAAAACCGGAAGAAGAAGTAAAGCAAGAACAGTCTTGGTATTTTATTTTCAATAACAAAAGATATCAGATATTTTCAAAATGAATCAAGAGATCCAGTACTCTCTCTATCCAGTACTTTTCCTCAACGTTCATTTTTCCTTTTCGCTCAACAATATTCATCTAATCATATTATTTCAGAACCAAATTTTCTTCATCACCAAATATGGATAGCAGTTCACCTCATGCCCGGACCAAGCACAGATGATATAGACTTTGAGGAACCAATACCAGAGACTATTGAGGGTCGTTTAGTATGGAGTAATTGCGGAAAAACCAAAGTAACTGAAGATCCTGGTTACCAGCCCCTTCCGCTGGAAGTCTGCGTGTACTGGACTTCGGTGCCAGATCATTTGGTTGTCCCACAGCACGGCTCTCGAGTATTCACTTTCGCCATGACTGTAGATAAGACCAGAAATGTTGCCAGAGAAGAAATGGTTAAAAGTGAGTATTAAGATGAAAGAAATATTTCAAGGTTACGTAGGGGAGAATTGATTGAAAATTGTACAAGTATAGCTTTACTGCATAGCAACATAAATTGGAAAAGTCGAAATTCCACTATTTATTCGACAAATTAGAAATGGACAACGATGACTACCTAAACAACTCCGCGTTCTTAGTCTTAATTTGTATTACTTTTTTTTGGACTTCGTTGTCGCGTAACTCAAGTTACAAACGCTACATTAATTACTTTAGCACTCACATGAGAAGTTAAAGCCATTCTCGATATAAAATATTTTTGTTAAGAGGTACAATGTGGCCTTACCACGGTCAAACTCGCGTGTGAAAATATTTATTTTTTGACATGCAGTTCCATGTGTAAAACACAAATCGGTGCACCAAATATAATATTAAAAAGCGAGTTTGGAGACATGTAAGAAAAAGGTTATAGTATTGCAGGAGGATGGAGAGATGCTGTTCAGAAAGCATGTGGAGATGTGGCATCGGCACTACCAGCAGGCTGGACTAGACATCGACGGAAACTTGGAATTGGTGAGCAATTAACAGTAAATTGACATTAATCCTCGTATCCTTCCGCATCCACCTTACAGTAATTTGAATATAGTTTCCACAAGCGTTGATATGTAACGTCTCATAAATGTAACTGCAACCAAAAAACTTTTTTTGGCAAAGTCTCTCCTCAGGCTTGGGCTCGATAGGGCAAGTGAGTTTGGGATCGTCAACATTTCTCATAGCTCGTCGTTGAACCGAGTCAAAAAGGGCCAAGCTTTCCGGTCAAGGTATCCGGGTTTTAGCAGGTCGTAAAGTGTAGTCTAGAATAAATCCCCTGATAATAACACAGTTCTTTACTAGTGATCATGCCATTATGCGTACGTAGTTTTTGAATGGAAAAATGCGACAATGGTAATGGTTAAGAAAATGATTAGGTGCATTTCTAGTTAGACAATTGCCCTAGAAGTGGAACGAATTTTAAGCCACAGAAAGATTTTCGTTATCAACTAAAGAGACTCTCAGGCTACAAAATGATGAACTTACAAAGATTCTGCGTTAAACTAAAACGGTATACTAATACATAATAATCTTTACCACATTTTGTTTCCTTACTTTACAGGCTAAGGTTGTAAATGGTATCTGGTACTACTTCCTAAGCTCCCTGCCATCTGAAAGTTCGCACCAACCGCTTGACAGGTTCTTTGGCTTGAGTCCGGTTGGTCTTGGGAGAGGAAACAGTTTTACAGACTACGAAGGTAAGATATATACTTCTAGTATTTGAATTAAGTATATAGGTAGTACTTCTTATGGAAGAGTTTTATTGTTTAATGCCTTAAATCTTATAACTGACATCATAAATCTGGCTACAAACAATTTAGGTAGGTAATCAGTGATAAAATGATATTGAAAATAAACTAATAGGGACACCTTGTCTACAAATTATTAATTTCATAAATATATTGCGACAAGAATCATACGGCTAGTGGCCTAAAGCGGTACTAATTCCACAATCTTATAACACGTCACTTACAAACAGATAATCTTGTATGTTGATATAGAACAGTTAGCGCCCTCGTAAGCTAAAGTCATTCAGGGATATGGAAATATCCAGCTCAGTGTTTCTGTCTGAGAGAAAATCCGTAATGGAAATACGTAAAAGTACTAGAGCAACTGACTACTAAAGTGAAATAGGCAGGCCACATAACTTAAAAAAACGAAGATGGGAAAGGTAGGTACAGAGTGGATACTAAAACGAACGTTCGTGGGAAGTCACTGGATGTCTAAGAAAGCCCATGGTAAGAAGTGAAAGTGTGGTATCTGATACTGTTATTGATTTTGTGAGGACTACTACATGGTTACTACAAAATATTTGAGAATATGCTGCATTCTTCCGAAGTTATAACGTAAGAAGCTAAATCCAGACTTATAAACACACTTAGCGTAACTGACTGAACCCTGACAAATGGAGAAAATAAACTAAAGATTTATGGAATATATTTGAGAATATGCTGCATTCTTCCGAAGTTATAACGTAAGAAGCTAAATCCAGACTTATGAAAACTCTTAACGTAACTGACTGAAACCTAACACATGGAGAAAATAAACTTAAGATTCATGGAATTTATGCCACTTATGTACATATAGATATTATTTTCATTGCAGGACACAACTTCTGGGACACGGAAATGTGGATGTTTCCTCCAATCTTGATGCTGTACCCTCGGCAGGCACGCACACTGTTACAATACCGACTCGACACCGCCAACGTCGCAGCCGATCTCGCCAAACTAACAGGAAATAAAGGATATAGGTATACTGGTCTGCAGTTATATAAAATATAGATAATCAATAGAACATGATCATTCCTAATAGACCAACGTTGCTCAGACTTATTAGCCCAATAGAAAACTCCATCTTCTTTTATTGGCGATGATTTAAATATTTCCAGCCCTTAGTTATCCAAAAATTTTAATACATTGCGTAGCTTTATTTACCAACGTAGATATCCATGGGAGACCGCGTATACTGGAATAGACGTGACCCAGCCGTGCTGTCCAGAAATAGCTGAGTTCGAGCAACACATCAGTGGTTGCATCTCCTTTGCCGCCCGACAGTATCTCGCTACAACCAGGGATGAGGACTGGCTGAAGGTGATAAAACTGCATGAAATTCTCATTTGCAATTTACAAGTGTTGCTCAGTAGCATCTCCTGCTACTCAACCTGTCAATATTCACCACCAAACTTAAAGAATTAGTTATTTGACAACTTAGCCATATTTCCTCAAAATATAGATTTGGGCAGCACATTATCATATTTGTAATCCTTTATTATAATTTTGCATGAAAGCACTTATATTTTTTGCTACAGTGGCAAAAAAGGTTACGTCCCACCTGATTAACGCTCTAAGGGCTTTATTTGCGTGTTGCCAATGCTGCTTCTCACTGCAGTTCCTCGATAGGTAGCTTAATCCACAATCCAAGCGTTTTGCATTTTGAGTGAAATCACCTTTCTATGTAACTGTACAGTGCGTGACCATTAAGAGGAAATATCTCAACCAAGCGAATACAGAAATAGGTATGTGAAAAACATTCATTGTTGCTTTAGGACTTGGTCCAAAGTACGGATGTGCGGAAGGGCCAACTGCGCCTGGGGCTGTATTACGTACTACGTACTATCATCAAAATCGGGGTATCGATTTCCCCACTTTCCTCTTCCAAATCTCAACCAAATTTGATAAAAATTACTTCACCTTAAAGGTAATATATTATTTTATGTCTGTATGTTTTATGTATGTTCCCTAAATATTAGTTTTCATATTTGTATAGCACATTTCTAAAGATGTCATAAAAAAAGCATTTTTTTGCACTTTTGCAGAGCCTCAGGTTTTTATAGGAATGGCATATCAAAAAGATATAGTGATTGTGTATATCTATCTATGATACATAAAAAATAAATGCTCTAATGCTTAAATCCAGGGAGGAAACAGGGGAATACGTTTGTATGAAAAAGAGCGAGATGTTTCCTCTTAGGCTCTAATGTTTAAGGAAGATTCTCTGCCGATAGTGCGATCGCGATGAGAGAATATAGACTTGCTATTACTGAAATTTTTTTCTGCTTTTTATGTAAATGTATTTGTTCCTACTTTTATATACAAACTGTGTTGTATTATTGACCTTGTTCAACACACATAACATAAAAAAATGTACTCAATAGATATAGTTGATCCTTATAATGTTCTGTGAATATATTTTTAAAAAAAGATCAATTTTCATTTGTATAGGTACCTACCTATAGGCATTAAATTCGCATGTGTGCACATTTAGTGCAATAGAGTTTTTTATTTATTATTTATTATTAAGGTACTCTTATCCAAATTTTCCCAGATATGCGGTTTGAGTATAAGGAGGTACATATAAATATTAACTAAATTTGTTTTAGACACTTTTGAGATTATATTTCTGTATTAAGGATATACCTACTTTAAACTTAAGTTTATGTTTAAGTACCACTTTTATCCAAAGCTGGTAGTTACAAGTGCCTATGTATCAACGTATTACCTACTTGACCGTCAGGCGACTTAGACTTTTACAAGTATCTAACAATGGTCATTAAGAGGCTGACCAACGCCAAGTGACACTTTTTAAAATGGAAAAAATCAATACTTGGAGTAAATATTTTTGGTTAAAAATTTAACCCTATGTAGAAGAACATATACCTAATGTCTTGTTCTACCAAAAACACGATAGCATTAATTTGCCTCGATAGAAAAAAATCTGGAAAAGACCTCTAATTTTTTCTTTTTTTTGGTTTTTAACCGCTATTTTTAAACATATAACATTAAAATTCATATTAATGGCTAGCTAACTAGATAGTCCATGGCTGTTTCTACTGAAATCTAAAAAATCGAGTTAGTTTTCAAGTAAATACCTAAAAACCGATTTGACGCTCACGTTTACTTATACTGAAAAGTGCTGTGGTCTTTTGTCTCGCTCAAGTGCACGTGATATTAGATAGCTGTGTTTCAAACTGTCATATGAAGTGGGCGGGTAAATCCTGAAATTTCTAGTCGGAGTACCGGGTCTTAAGGGCCCTCTTACACCCCACTAGCGCCGCCATTAGATATCCTCAATTTTCTCTTCTCTTAGAAGGTTTTATATAGTTTCTATGAGTAATCTGTGAGTTGTAGTTGGCATTTCTGCTAAAAATGGCCACTTTTAGCAAAAATGCCAACTACAACTCACAGATATCATTTAGAAACTATATAAAACCTTCTAAAAATAGCTTATGACTAGCTTTATATTTACGACATTTGGATTTTAGAAATTCGTTTTCTACGAAGAGAAAATTGAGGATATCTAATGGCGGCGCTAGTTAGCTGCTATATGCGCCTTAATGTCATCATACTTCTGCAGAGAGGACTAAGCGTAAAATAACAAAATTTACAATATGATGTGGTAAATTTTATCTAACTGAAATTTATATAATTTATGTTTTTTTTCAGCATGGAGGATGTTCGATTGTGGCCAACATAGCTGAATTCTGGGCGTCCCGGGCTGTTATTAATTACACTACGGGATTGTACGACATTGCAAGTGAGTTTAAATAAAAGCTTTCTCTGAAAGAATCGGTCGCTTGATACGAATGCTGTTTTTAGGGTTCCGTACCCAAAGGGTAATTAGCGGAACCATTTTACTAAGACCCCGCTGTCCGTCAGTCCGTCCGTTCGGTATAACGCTCGATATTGATAACGGCAACAGGAAGACGCTTGAAATATTCACAGAATATTTAGTTATATAATCACTTTGAAATATAAATAATTCAAATAAGATAAAACAAATATTTAATTATTTAATAATTTATTTAATAAATTTATAGATAATGGTACGGAACCCTTTGTGCGCGAGTCAAACTCGCACTTGGCTTATTTTTATTTAATAAGTATCTAGAGTGCAATATAATAATGTGGACATAATGAGGTAGGGTAAACTAACCCACACAGGCCACGTAACATGTGTCGACATCGAGCTACCTCTTTTATTCTATTACCCATATTTAATAAATTAGATTAGCTTATCAATTACAAACATAGAAGGTACATTGTTTGACCTATTTCGAATTCGAAAAAAAACGATTTCAAGTTCTATGTAAACGGCCTGTAAAATTGAGCATTACAATGTCTGTAAGTTATCTTCATTGTTAGGTGTTAGAGTAGGTACCAACTTCTGTCTCTATTTTGTAAGTATTTTTGCTGTATCTTTTATAGGAGGTCGGTTATCAAACCTAAAATCCTGTCAGCCATATCAATGATATGAAATAAAGAAACCCGGTTTGCTATAATAAAATACAGGTCTGTGAAATCTGCCCTGAAGGTTTTTCAAAAATGTCTATAACTTTAACCGACGAAGTATTATAGCAACTCGGTTTGTGTTTTTATTTTTCATATTATTTATAGTTCACAGAATTACTAATATACCGTTTCCGGACATTTTTAATGTAACCATGTAATATAACTTCAAAACTAGAAAAAACTTAGCGGAAATAAGCCCCCACTGAGCTTTAACATTTTTGACAGTTGCTACACACCCTATTCGGGTTCAAATTTTCATAAGTTTTGGCCGTAAACGATGATACATGATTTTCTTCGTAGTCACTGTGACTATTGTGGTGTGAGTGTATATCTTATTTAGTTCTTTTTGGTACCATAATTAACCCTAGTCACAAACACATTAACGACAGAGACATCAGTCTAAATTTGATCACTGATACTGTAAATTTAAGCTATCTATAACCAAAATAATTTGTATTGTTTGTCAGACGTGATGGGGCCTGATGAAGACCACAGCAACGTCACCAACTCTGCTTTCACCAATGTCGTCGCCGGCTATTCGCTCTACTTGGCACAGTTAGTTTATGCTTTTTGTAATGGCTCTTACCATAAAATGTAGCACGTTGCTAATAAAATATTGCAGGCACTTTTAGAATATTTTGCAGCTCCTTGGATATTAACCCAAAACCATATTTTCACACTGTAATAGAATTTTAATTAGTTTATCGTGAATTAATCCGCAATTTAACAAGATAGCCAAACGCGTTATTGCTACATCTTTTGTAAGCTAAAGATTTTTAATATTACCAAAATATCATTTTGATACTGCCTATGCTATAATAATATGGTGAATCATTTATGTGTTTTCAACCAAACAGATATGTTGCTTGCCTCTGCAAGTCTTACTTCATGGCGAAGAGCCCTGACCACTGGGCAGACATAGCGTGGAGCCTCGCTCTGCCCTACGACGCAGTCCTAGACTACCACCCGCAGTTCACAGGATACAAGAGAGGAGAACAAATCAAGCAAGCTGACGTCGTTCTGTTGGGTTTTCCATTACAGTATTCTATGAACATGTAATTTTTTTTTAAATATGTATATGCAATGATGATTAACACTAGACAGGTCTATCTATCTGTTGTCTGCGTGGACTTTTGAGAAAAACAAAGATTTTAAGTGTTTTTGGCTTATACAAATTTTCATCCCCAGTTTTGCCCTCTAGAGGACGATTTTCCAAAACCGGTAAAATTTTCGTCAGATATAAACTTTTATGCATTTAGTTTCAAAAATGACGGTTTTCCATACTTTACAAGTTCCATTTTACGCCCTTAGGCAGCTGCCTATCTGCCCCCCCTAGCCAAGCCTGCCCCCCCCCCCTAATCCAAAAGCTGGCTACGCCCATGACCTTAGGGGATGAATTTTGAAAAATATTTTCTTGGTGCTGGTCTACGGTATAACAGAAACCTCTACGCAAAATTTCAGACATTCAGTGAGTCAGTTTACTTACCCTTCTATAGATTATTCTCGACAAGTAATGAAAAAGCAATAAAAATTTAACAAAAAAATTAAACTAACTTCAAAAACACTTTAGGTTTGGTTCTTACTATCCAGCTACGGTACCCCACACTACGCCAAACTGCCGGACGGTCAAAAATTATGATACTGATAATGATGATAGACGTTTTGGCTGCGGAACCTTAAAACGAAAGTGTCAAAATCAGTATTTTTACGCAATACGAGTAGTTATTTGTTCAACAAGTGGGCAAAGTTGTTTATTCTAAAATAGAGTCTAATATAGAGACTTCTACGCATAGCGAGGGATTTAAAGGCACGAGACCTGAAATTAAAATAATTTGCTCTCGTGTGAAACATACAACTTTACACCCCTACCAGTGCGAAAAAATAGGTCTTAGGTAAGGAACACACTGATGGCCATATTAATAATTTTATTCTAATTTACAAATACTTCCTACTATACTATGCTCCTGGTCAAAACTAACTACTATTCTTAATAACTATTCTTTTTAACATTAGCACCTTTTGAAAGTCGCCAATTATTGAACAATTAGTATGCTTTAAGTTATTTGTCACGTGACTTCTCAGGTAAAAAGCTTGGTTCAGCAAGATCAGCATTAGACACTTGTCTTAGCTCTTCTGGTTTTAAAGAAATATATTCGTAACTCGAATAACTATTTAAAAAAATACATTACGTACGTAAATAAACAATAAAAGGGTTTTTTTTTAAATTGTAATGGGTTTGACCTTTTATGAATCAATGAGTCAATGTCAATTATCTTGTTGTATTGCGGCGTCCTCGTTTTCAAGTCCTAAGATAGGGCGGCAGTTTTGGTGTAAATCTTTCAGAAATTGCGCTTCATGTCCTGCTTATTGCACAATTCTTAACGCACCTTCTTCGTGAATTTAGAAAAATTAAACACGAAAAGACCACTCCTCTTAAGATTCGCGCCAAAACTCCAATATAAGGTTAAATTAAAATAACTTATTCGTTTCGCGCCATTTCGCTTTCTTTGTTTTTTAGAAGTGCGTTCAGAAATTTAATAAAGGTAATATTCGAACTTTGCTTTACTTTGTCTTACGCTCGCAGCAAAAATCGATTTTGCCTACTGTTTTTGAACAGCAATTGCGAGAGAGGTGAAAACATAGGTATTTGCCTATTCAGTCGATCTTTTATGTAGCTACACAGCTACAAATGATAGACTCGAAAACATTTCCTTGTCGAACTCTGGTTTTTCTGGTCCGACCCTTACCAAATTAAAATGAAATTTGGAATCGGTTCACAAGCAACGAAGTCGTTCTTTTTTTAGACTTCAAAAATTTACTTATTAATATGTAAAAATTTAGGAGAAATACACACTTCTTTCCAGGTCGACTCGTATGAACGACCTGCTGTACTACGAATCAGTCACTCGGAGTACTGGCCCTGCCATGACCTGGAGCATGCACGCCGTTGGACACCTCCAACTGGGGAACAAGCTGCGAGCTGCAGAACTTTTCAATAAAAGCTATGGTGACTACGTGAGGGAACCTTTCAAGGTAGGCTTTTTTATTGGGGGTGTACTCAGTGAACATAAAACTAGCCAAGTGTATATCGTGCACGTATTAACTTAGGATTCCGTAGTAAAATGATTATTTCGGCTATCTAAAAAACTTGTGAATTCTTATAAATTCATCTAGCCAGCATGATTCTAATAAATTTTTCAGAGATGTAACTTTTGTGAACCGTCATTCAGATATGTTATGGAAATTGAGAAAAAAAGTCAGGGATAGTTAAGCTAAGTACCTATACTTGAATTAAGGAATGATTTTTCTTGCGCGCTCCGTGATGTGAAGTTTGAGAATTTTAGAGGTTAAGCAACTTTTTTTCTTCAATTATTAATATTTAAAAATGTGTAAAAAAAGACGTTAATAGGGCTTTATAAATACCTACCTACCTACGTACACTGACATAGCAAAAATAAATAGGCGCTTACATAGACGACAATATTTCCTAAACAATTCATGATAGTTCCATGAAGTCAAAGGAACATTGAAGCGTATTTAATAACTTTTTTCTTTATTTATGTGTAAAAAAATCCCTTTTTGTTCCACGAAGCTTTTCTAGTCTACTAATCTTTACTAGTTTATGAAATATCTTTGTTTATGTGACTTATTATTTTTGCTTTTCAGTATACCATCAATGAAAATTTTTTTTGAACAAAATTCTGTTCATGGTTTTTAGATATTTGCAATAACATTCTACGTAACCCCAATTTCATGCGTGCAACGACACGCATTCGGCCGGTTTTTTTAAACACACAAATTGTATACTTCTAAATGGGTTCAAAAATTCACTAAGATGTAAAATGTGTTTTCTTTGCCTTACCGTCGAATAGCAATAAAAATTTTAGTGGACTTTCTATTTCTATTTACATAGATATGGAGCGAGGTACAAGGCGCCAGTATTGGTGCTGTCAACTTCCTCACAGGGATGGGTGGTCTGATGCAGACTCTGATGTTTGGTTACGCGGGCCTCGGCATCCACTTGGATCGACTTGAGATAGATCATCCGCAGCTCCCGCCTGAGGTTACCAGCTTTAAGATTAGAGGTACCGTAGGAGATTTGTTTTTCCTATTAAGAAAACGACATTTGACGGGCTGTATGTTGGCCGTCTGGTGTTGATCAAGCGTGGGAGATCTGTTATAATGCGCAAGCCGTCAGGCAATGAACGACTCTTATACTGTCTATCTATACAGTTGCGAAAATTAAAATAATGTTTGACAGTATAAAAAAACCCTCTAAGTTCCTCGTCATGGAGTCCAGTAACCTCGTCATGGAACTTATTCTACGACTACGCTGTACGTGACCATTTAGGTTCTTAGGTGTGAGGATGAATTTCCTGCCGATGGCGAGCGGTGCGTAGAAAGTAGCCGTGGGCATCATTTCGAATATTTTTTTCAGAACACAATCAAATATGTCTTGTAAGACAATCGCTAGACTGATATTATAAATATTATATATCTTAGTATATAAGAAAATAATATAATCTCTAGGTATATGAAGCGAAAGATTTCAAAATATTTTTTTATCTTTATTCTTATCAAGAGTACAAATACACTGGTATTTATTAAACATTTTTAAAACATAGGCTTATTAAAAATCTTATCTCATTAAACGTAATAGGTAGATATCGCTGGCGTTTGGCCCGGCAGACGTTGTTCTGCTCTTAAAACTAATGTTATGCAGCGCCCTCTAGTAGCGAGTTATAGCAAAATTGACAACAAAACACATTTTCCATTAAATCAGTACGATGTGCCAACTTTTATGATCTACTTTAAGAGTTCATCGTTCTTATATATATTTATACGAAAGCCATTTTTATTTATTATAAATATAATTATAATCAATGTAAGAGATTATCTCTTGTACATTCGTGTTTTTAAGAGAGAATTATTGGATAGTTACCTTCCACGTAATCAGAATTAATAATCTTTTGAAAATTTAAAAAAATTATTCCAAATAGATAACAATCGTTTGGTTCTGTAGCCAGTTCACTACTTACTATAGACATACATCTATAAAGATGTTTTAACCTTTCAAAATGATAAGGTACATATGAACCCTTCTATTTTAAGTAATATTTATCCTTCAGCAAAACCTACCTACTGCTTACCTAAAATTTTATTTCATGTTGCTGATTAGGAAATGGATTCTTATGTGTAAAACAAAAAATTAAATTTTTATGATTTTCTTTTATAGGCATAAAATATTTGGGTGCAAATTTAACGTTGCACATCAACGTCGACGCCACCTCGGTGAACGTTGAATCAGTTGACAAGAACTGGCCCCTGACTCTGTACAATGGACAGTACAACATTACCCTGGGAGCCGGAATGACAGGTAACAATATTTATAGTATTTTTATAATATTTATTATACTTAGTGCATTAAAGGTACAATATTTTATTAGGTAATAAAAGCAGCGAGCGATACCTATCTCGAAGGTAAAATATCCATCAGTCAAATGAAAAAGTTTACAAAACATAAAAACAGCTGCGATTAGTATTATGTTATATACGTAGGTATATATATGACTGATGGCCATATAATTGATGGCAATGGGGGCGGATGTGTTGTAGGCTATGGATCACGGATCGATAGGCGCGGCAAGGATCGCCCTCGAACCCATTATTTAACGGTACCGGTAGTGGCTAAATGATGTCGGGTATGGTGGCGTTTTTGAGAAAGGCCTAAGCCCAACAGTGTACTGCTGCAGGCTGATTTTTCGCTTCAAATCAAAAGCAACGGCACAGAATAAAGAAAATATGGGAAGCACTTCGACTTCGTGGCTCAGTGGGAAATTAACCAAATGCTGAATCGAGGGACGTGGGTTTGATTCCTGCAAACATTGATTTTATCTTTAGACTGGATGTTTTCGATGTGTAATTTGTATGTATTTACAAAATCCGTAGTATGTAATATTAATTTGTATCTGTTGTCTAGTATCCAAAATACGAGCTTTGCTTTGTTTAGGACTAGATGGCGCTGTTTAATCTCAAAAAATATTAACTACTATTTATTTATTATTATTATAGAACAAAATAAGTAAAGTAAAATAAGGTCAGGAACAAAGTTACAACCTTACTCTGTTAATAGTTTCACAATTGAAATTTTGTAAAGTTACTTTTTTTTCTAGTGACGCTGATGGGCGAAGGTCCATTTACGATACGGTCCGTGCCGTGGAAAGACTGCAAGCTGCCGGCGGACATCATCGGGAACAACTATCTCAGACCTATAGGCTCATAGTATTAAGCCATTTAATGAATCTTGTTAAAAGTTAATAAACACTTGAATTTGATTGTTAAATGTGTGATAACTCATCCTCAAGGCGTGTTACTTGAATTTGACTGTTGGTGTATCGTGCGTGCGCCGGCTGCGTGTGCCCGCTGCGTGCGCACACACGATGTAGCGTCTCACCACAGACTTCAACATGAACTTTACTACGAAAGACCAAAATTCGTAGAGAAATAGGTCTTTCAACAGCTTTGAAAGATCTATTTATGTACGAATTTTGACTTGAAATTATATATTTTACCATACGAATTAATATATGTACCTACAGTGCAGTAAACTTTTCTGACCTGACTCTGACCTTGAGGATTGGTCACCAGTTTCTTTGTAAGTTTACACCATTTTAATATGGCGACTGTAGTTTCGATCTGTGACCACCGGATCAGATAAGTTTGTTTATAGCGAATAAGGACTTAAGGGGGATTAATTGCTAACTGGTTTCGAAAAAAAAAGTTACGTTGAATTTGGAAACCGGGTTTCGTTAGAATATTGTTCTTTTTTGGAAACCGGTTTCGAAAGCGGCCCAATCTTTTAAATAATACTCACCTACATTGTAAATCTATGGTTTCGAAAAAAGAGTTAAAATTTAGATGCACAAGTCAGACATTATTTTGTAATTTCAATGTTATCTAGATTGCACTTTCATTACTATCTAAGTCAAGGTCAATAAATGAACAATGAAGACACACAATCACATTTTTAAAATTAAAACTTAGCGCAATAATATTGTAAAAGGTGTCTCAATAAGAGTTCTTATCAGCCTTATAGGTCGCCACTGTAAGGGCACGGCCATTTGGGCCATAGTCCACACGCGGGCCCAGTGCGGATTGTGAACTTCACATAGGTACGTGTTTTTTTTTTTTTTTAAATTCATCTGAAATTGGAATTTGAAATTAGGTAAGTGCCATATGACCACGGCTATCCTTTGAACACTACTATAAATATTTATTAAATACATTAATAGTATATTGTGTATTAAGGGTGGTAAGGACAAAATTACTAACGAGAGGCTATTTAGAAGGCCGAAGGCTTTAGTGACTGCATAGTAGGAATAGTAATAATATATTTAGAGAATTTATGAATCAGAAACTTATGGCTGTAGTTAAAACATAACTACTTAAACAAATCAACTAATTTATTCAGAACACAGTACACCTTTTAAATTATAGAATAGGCGCGTCATTACCGCCTCTGGGTTCTATGAACGCGCGCTTTGCTTAGAGAAAACTAAAATTTACAAAGATAAAACCCGTGGAAGTAATTAAGGTCTTAGCACCCGCTTTACCTGCACATAATGACACTGTTTACGAGTAAAGTAATTTCTGAACCACTTGTGTTACACACAATGTTTTTCGTCGCACATTTGCAAGTAAATAAGTAAAAATATTAGGTGAATAAATAAATAAACGCAAAAAACACAAGACAAATGGCAGGAATAGAAGTAAATAGAACAACGCCACCGCCAGATAGCAAGATAGAATTAAAAAGTTTTTGCTGAAATCAAAACTTTTAATAGTTCGCTTGGTGCGTAATTCATATTTTGAGCAACAGGACAGCGTTTATGCATGCTTTATATAATAAAAGCATCATTACCGCTCGTGGGTTCCATTAACGCCTGCTTTGCTTTGTAAAATTCACAAAGAAAAAGCCCATGGGAGCTTTACTAAGCTTATTTTTTAAGCACGTATAAGTGTGATAAAAAATATATTACGTGTAAGTTGTTCATTTAAAAGACGATGAAAACTGAATAATTTGTACATTACACTATCAGATTTAGAGCGTGATTTTGAGTAGTTGGGGTTTAGTTTATAATATTATTTTTTTATTGAAATTATTCTTGGGTTATAATTTCGTGGTAGTGCAGTGATTTTCAGAACCGCTTTATTTTCGTTCAGGTTTTATTGTTTTCCTAGGTTATATTTAGTTCGGAAGACTTCTTACCCTTTCCAATTTCTCAACAAATCGTAAGTCATGAGGATTTTTCAGTAATTTATTATGATCCAAGGAACAAATAACTAATCCATGGTAATACCTACTTAGGTCTGCTGAGTTAGGGCCACATAGGTAAGCCTGACTCTTAACGACCAGTAACTTTCCTGAATTTATTACTGCTTTATCTAGAGTGCACCCTTACAACTCGTGCATAGTAACTGCCCAAGTAAAGATATAGCGGTACCATTTTGCGTTAAATTTTTCAATCCTTTTGTATTATTCCTGGAAAACTGTAAGCTTTATTTAGCTTATCTGCTTAAAGTAACCACTTTTGGCAAAAATATCAAGTACAACTCACATATGTATTTTAAGAAAAATACAAAACGTTTTTAATATGGCTTATAAGGTGTTTCAATTTCTTTGTTTTAAATTTTTCTAACAATCTTTATACGAAGTGAAAATAAATAATATTCCATGGCGGCGCTAGTTAGGTGCTATATGCGATGAGAGTTTTTAGCCAGTAATATTACTGTTATAAAAATATTCTCACTTTACGTATGTACCCAAAAAATAAAAAATTAATTACCTATACTAAATTACAGCTTTCTAGTACTAGCAGTCTCTCGGCTAAGCCGCAGACAGAGATGGCAAAACTATAAGGGTTCTTTTCAACTAACACTAAGTCAACCATAGGAACCTTGTAAAATGGATGTTGGTATATGTATGAGATCGAAGAACTCAGTTACAGTTTGCCCGAACATCGCCAAAGTTGGTAAATTTATGTCAGTAGTTTTTTGCTGTTCTTTGTTGTAACTTGCCACTAGATGGCCCTGCGGGGCATCAACTTCAAGGGTAAACGTCCGCCGCGCCAGGCCAGCTACTATATAATATACATATATGTAAATGTGAAGGTCTACATAACAACGGCGCAACACTAAGACCTTATTTAAGACATGTAGATAGTTATAGGAACGGACGACAAAATATATTTGTACCCCGAAAGATATTTCGCATGGGAAAAGATTTTACCGCGGGTTAAAACATAGAGCACTATTTATTTACCTCCGTCAGTCTAGGGGCCACTAGCTAGACAATGCCTGCCAATCTACACTTAGCCTGCGGTATGGACTATCTTACTCTTCTTTATCCAAGAAGAGATCCGTGTACCTGCAGAAGAGACGAAGAAAGGCTAAAGCTATAACACAAAAATAGAGGTTATCCGCGTAATGTTTTCATAATGTATTTAAAAAGCAAATTCACTCAATGTATGACTAATTCCCTTAATTCCCTTTTTGGCAAGTCCAAAAGAGAATAAGCTAGTTAAGTCACAAGTCAGTATATACTTACAATCAATTTACTTATGTGTAATAAAGGGAGATAAAATGGAGCACCTAACTATGTAATTTGTTTATTTGATAAATAATTATAAATACTTATCAACGTTCACTTACTGGAATCCTTATCACAATTATATATTTTTTACAAGTACATAGGTACTTAGCTAGGTCAC
This sequence comes from Apoda limacodes, assembly GCA_946406115.1. Lineage (NCBI taxonomy): Eukaryota > Metazoa > Arthropoda > Insecta > Lepidoptera > Limacodidae > Apoda > Apoda limacodes. The sequence goes on along the minus strand of OX291545.1, from coordinate 7,580,099 downwards.
TCATCCTTTATATCCAGAAGATATTAAAGTATCAAGAGAAAAAAAATCTATTACTTATCTCAATTTTGGCTGTGTAGAACAAATGGCCGCAGTAATAAGTAACTCAGTATTCGTAAGTTATTTAGGTATTTATTTAAAGGTATTTTTTTATAAATGTAAATATAGGTACTTCTGACTGCGGTTCCGAGAGGCGCGGGTTCCATACCGACATAGGACAAAAATAAATTTATATTGTGCACATTTGCGTTTTTTTCTAGTTAATGTAGAAGAAATTACCTTCTAAGGTTATTGTGTAGAAATTGGTGTAAGGGTAAAATCATATATTTTTGTTATTTTAGCGTTTGTTATGTTAGAAGTATACAGAATTACCTTCATACATATTATTTTACTACAAAACTGTAAGGCGGTTCAAATAAGATACCTTCAAAACTATTATGGTTCCGTTCTTGCCATTTGACTACGGAACCCTCAATACAATCGTATACCATCCAAATATAATGATACTCTAAAGGCGGAAGCGCAGGCGCAGCCACGTTAAACATCTAGTCACATTAAAAAGTAATTTATAAGTTTTGTGAGAAACAAACAAGTTTTTTTTACTGGTTACTTCTTAGATAAAGACTTGTGGCCTAAACTTCATTTATACAGTCCAGCATCGAAAACTTCCAGACAGAGCAATAGTGATCTAAGGTGACAAGCGCACCCGAATACCATTATGTCGTCACGTATGGCTAGTCGGGTGAATTCCAGCCAGTCATACATTTTGTCGCGGCGCTATGACTGTCTCGACGTTGCCTGTTTATCAAAGGCGATGCCTGACTATAGTGATGAAATGAACGTATAAGCTGTGGTCGTGGGTACAACCCGATAAATTACCAGATAGCGATAATGTCATGACCCTTTCTGATAAGAAATACCAAATTAAATTTTTAATGTAATATAAAATATGATAGTTGCGTTCAAGTATTATTCATTTTATTATATATGTTATACATATTATATCTAGATAGGTAGCCTTCACCTCCCCTATATTACGAACCTATTACCGCAGTATAGAACACGCACACTTGGCGTGTAAACACACGTAATTTCTTTTCGTAGTGTTAGAAGACACGAGTAACACAATTTTTGTATATAGTTGTATAAAGTTTCTAAGATGTGTCCAAAGTTTTATCCAAATTAAACACAAGAACAGTACAACAAACTTTTTTAACCTTCTGACCTTGGTTGTTTGGTCGCGAGTGTCGTTGTAAGTTCACACCATTTCAATATGGCAACAGTAGTTTTGATTTTTGACCGCCAGGTCAGAAAAGTTTGTTGCACTATTTATACCTATGCGCATAAATAAAACAATCTGAAAAAGTGAAAAAGTCTCTATTTTATGGTTTTGTTTTAAAAATGCTATGTTACTATGTTGAAGCTATCACAGTGATATTTATAAAACAGAAATGTTTTCTGACTACGCCAGCGTATTCTTCAAAACCGGCTGAACTTATTTTGATGCGGCGTTTACTGTTTTGACAGGATAGGTTCTGGTTTTTCCAATACAATTTCACCATCATACAATCAATTTAGTGAAATATCCAACTGCCTAAACCGTGTGTCCTTAAGGTGTATCCGAAAATCATTTTTTCATACAAACTGTGTTACACCTAATATATTTTACTATAAAAATTTCGCTACACAAAACGTGTTATTATAATAAAGCGCAAAAATTCCCATGAATTATTAATAAACCAAGTTTTATTAACAAAAACTTTACCATCCATCCATAAATCACTGGCAATTCATGATTGCTTTTTGCGACAGTGATAAATATTAATATATGATAATAACGCAACAAAAAACTTGTATGGAAAAAATCTGATTCGAATTCACCTTAAGAAAAGATATCAGGTATCCACGATAATCGAAGTCGCGCGCAATAGTTAGTATTGCTATGGCATACAACTATTATGCCCATTAACAAAACTTGTACTTCGTACATACATAACATATATTTGTGTTACTAGGTATATATGTACTTACTTAACTATGAAATCATTACAAAAAGTAGATTTATATAAAAAAAAAATGTATGTATAAAAATAATTGAAAATCAGATCTTAAGTTCAATAACATAAATTAAAACCTATTTCTATATTTATTTACAGGAATTGTTTAAATTTATTTATTTATTTATTATGTGATTTAAAATCACACCATAATATTGAAAACTCATTTGAATGTAAAGAATATATCATATTTAATGCCCAATACATTTAATAAGTTGTAAAAAAAGAAATAAATATATCAAAATAAATTTTTAATTTAGTCTGATATGTACGGTTAAATATTAAATAAACTTTTTTGATATTCCATTAATAAAAATTGTGTTCCCAAATTACAATTTCATCTATAAAAAAAAATTAGCAAAGGCTATCTCTGTGACCTCCGTTATAGTGATAAAACTATCATACGGAGGCAAATCTTCTTTTCCTCCACAATTTTGAGTTCAGTTAGTATAAAATAGTCCGCATTACTAGGAAAGGAGGAAAAGAACTGAGTGGAGTGTTCTACACAAATATAGGCGACCGGGCATTGACTTTAAGATATGATTCCGGAAACAATAGATAGAACATTGTACTTAGCAGTACGATTTCACTAAATCTATAACAATGTAAATTCTTTTTAATGCTTTTCAACATTTAACAAATAATAGAATTTCTACTCTTTGAATTTTTGTAGGTTACATTGTTGCATAGATTTAATTTCTTACCTAGAAAACAATTGTATACCTAATTGTACTGGGATTTTAATATAATATACAAACGAAATACAAGTACTGTACCAACTACTTTTACCTACCTACCAATATAAATTGTACAAATTAGTTGTGAATTATATAAAGGTCTTCTTTGCTATTAAGTTAATAACAAGTATATTGTTATCATGCAAGGCGATGTCTAGCTAGCTATAGTTGTCATATAATAAGAAGGCACAGAAGGTGCGCTTACGTACGCACTAGATTGTACGTAACACCGCGTAACTCATAGAAGTTCCGATTCAAGCTCACATGCCTCAAAAGTACGGGTGCAATTCTGTGTGGTCTGATCACTCGTGCGTTATCGGACCTTTAAAAAAACAGTAATTCTTCTCTTAAAGACCCCATACCGTGGTCCCTTGGGAAAACCTCGGCAGGGAGCATATTTTACATCCAAGCCTGCTCCGTGCTTTCATAAAGTTGTTTATTTTTAGTTCCCTTATTATATCTTACGAAATATTAATTATTCGTTGCTTCAATGTGCGCTGTTACGCCATTTGTAGCCATTTTGTGTAAAATAATGACAATTACAGTTTTATAAATACGATTTGACGTGCCGGCTTTAGTGCAATCAGGGCCGAGTGCTTATCGTGAATCGGAACGCACCCTCTTTGACGCGGCAGTGCCCATTGGAGACTTCTTCCAAAAAACTCCCCGAGCTCGACTGTAAGCCACGCAGACTAATATACCGGGCATTTGATTTAATATGGTTCAAACCACCTTAATCCGTGGTTTCTTGTGGTTGTCAATATAGACCGCTATCTTCGAATAAAACGCTTTGCTGTCTAACGTTGATGACTGGTGCACAAATGCACCGTGTACTGGTGGCAAGGAAGTATACTTAGTGTACGACTAAGTCGGTAATACAATGTTTACACAACTAAAGAAAAACCGTGACAGTTTACTTTTCAACTATGTCTTTACTTTGATGATACTTAAGTAACTATGTAATTTTCACTTTTGCCATTAATGTAACTGTTACCTAACCGAAATTGGGTCATCTAATTTTTATTGTTTGATGCTAACATATGTATGAAATATTCTGTTAATAGATACTGTAAAAAAACTATAATCTTTTTATTTATAACGCAATTTAGGAATAAAAACTCTCACTGTCGGCTTGGCAAAGAAATCCTATTACTCACTTATGTTGTAACTCACAGTAAACTAGGTTTTCTAATAATATTCTCCAAGTCGGCAAATATATCCGTATCCAAAAATATTTTCCGTCTTATAAAGTTTTTTAACTTAAGCTTCTAAGTTGGAGTGGAGTTAGAGAGCAGTAACGATAATGCACTGGGACTAATATTGCTAAGTCGTTATGGATAAACACATTTTATAGTGCTTTTAATTTAATTTTATTAGCTGTTCAACAGCTAAGTTTGTCTATAATTGTATATATGTGTTGTGTATAAATATGTCTGTATATATCTGTCTAGAAAAATATTATATAATAACAATAAAATATAACTATAAAATATATTTGGACATAACACATCTAACATCTCACTAAAATACCACAGTGACTACAAATAACAACAAAATAAACAAAAATATCACTATCCTAAATCAAATCCAACAATATTGTCAAGTACGTAGCTAAAAAGTTTGTAGTCCAGCTTGTACAATTTATACAGCTTCCTTATCAGCGGCAGTTCCAGCTGTGAGAAGTAGCTGTAGAGTTTTTCAGACGTCCCCGATGTTCTGGTGAGCCTGGGAAACTGGATGTGTGACGCGTTGATGGTATGAAGGGCTAAGAGAGCATCGTCCACGAGGGTCTCGTATTTACCTAGAACAGAGAATACAAGGTTTTAGAAAAATAACAGTTAATTGGTTTCTTAAATTGATTGGAATGTTTTTCTCTATAAGTACACAAATTTATTTGTAAATAAAATAAATAGTGAGCTAATAAATATGAATCAATGAGTTTAATGTTAAAAGTTCTTTACTGGAAAAGTGTTTTTAATAAATAATTAGATTTATTTATTAGGGCCATTTTTATAATACCAGGACCAGAATAATTGAATGAATGAATGAATATTATTCATTGCACATTTATTTATGAACTCTTTATTGCACAATTAGCATAAATAATGTGCTATTAGCGGTCTTAATGCTATATACATTTTCTACAAGTCAACTAAGAACACATAATAAAGTTAGGTGACGCCTTGAGAAATGTGAATTATTTCAATTATTAAATAATCCAGATTGACGGTACAAGCTACTGATCTGAAACGAAATAGTATGTTCTTTCATACCTTCTTCTAGAATTTTGTAAGTAAGATACACGATTTGAACCTTACGTCTATAGGAGTTAAAATAATTGCTACACTTCACCTTGTCTGTGTGTGCTTGCCAGCCTTCATACTTCCCCACTGCTGGGGCACGGCATACGCTCATAGACGAGGGTAATTTGGGCCATAGTACACACGCGGGCCCAGTGCGGATTGTGGACTTCACATACGTGGTTTTTTTTTTGGCGTATGCAGGTTTCCTCACTATGTTTTCCTTTCCCCGAAAAGCCAGTGGTAGGAATAAATAAATCAGTGTACTTGAGAAATTAAAAAAAGACTCATTGGTACACGCTGACCCCGGGGTTCGAACCTCCGCCGCTTGGGACGTGAAGTGAAATTTAAACCCCTCGGCCACCACCGACTGTGTCTGTGTGTGCCTGTGGGTAAATGCCTCACCTTAAATACAAACATAAACTAGTTCAAATAGTTAAGTGGCCTTACCGCCAAAGAGCGATATCTACCAGGGCACCTAGAAATGACGATAATTCCAAACAGACACGGGACTTTTTTTACAACACATAGTACAGGACACACTAACAAACAAGGCTGATTCCATAATTGTTTCGCTTTATTTATTGTGGCATGGAACTCTAAAAACGTTAATTACCATATCAAAACAGGTATTCTGTGGAACGTACAAGGATATGTTTCTAATTAAATAAAAAACATGACAGAATCAATACATCTATATATTTTAGTTTACCACTTATAAATATTAATTATTTACATCAATTTTAGTTATGACCGAATGTTTATTTGAATAGTATCTAAATTATGTCCGATTCATAGATCTGTATTGCTCAATCTTTTATTTCTGCTTAAGGCGCAGTACCTACCTAACTAGTGCCGCCAAAAGATATTCTTTATTATTGCTAGTTTGGTAGGTACTGCGCCATAAGGCGACGCACTTATTCAAAGCAAAAAGTAATAAAAAGTCTCTGCTAAACCTATGGGATTTCGCTTTTAGGACTTGATAATTTGAGCTACGTCCGTAACTTTAGTTTTTCGGCTAATTTTCTCATTCCGGATGTTATCGCTCAAAGAAGTGTTTCTTTTTCTTTCATGCTAGATACAAAAAATTCAAATTTATTTTTACACATACTATGTTTAAGTCGTTGGTAGCCTGGCGGTTTCGATTTCACTCCGCGTCCTAAGTGGCGTAAGTTCGAACCCAACGTGTTTAAATGAGTCTATTTCTTAATTTCTCGAGTACATTGATTATTCACACCACTAACTTTTCGGTGAAAGAAAACATCAAATAAAAAAAAGATATATAAAGTATGAAGATGAAGTAAGACCTATGTAAATTCCACAACCCGCAATGGGCTCGCATGTGGACTATTGCCCAAATCACCCTCGGTGTGGGTACGCCGTGCCCCAACTAGTGGGTACGTATGAGGCTGATAAACAAAGATGTTTTCACCTTTTAACCTCAATAAGATAAGTTCAGTAAACTGTGTAAACATGTTTATATACCTAACCTTCATCTTCGCCTTAAATGGCATTAAAACACCAAAGGCATTATAAAAAATCACACACACCTAATTTCCATAGAATTGAATTTCTAAAAGAAACAAATTTTAGAATATGGTACAAAACACGTATTTTTCCAAGAATTTAATTTCATCATTCCACCATGACCTTTCCTATTTTATTCACCTATTTTATTCTATATTATTTTAAGTAAACAGGCATATTTTGAAGGCGCGTGAAAATTTTAGTCTATTTCATATGGTATTTGACAATAAACTTTCTTTCCCAATTAAATTTTACGTACGAATAAGGAAAAAATCAAGGTTCTACTTCAGAAAATAAATATTTGTTTAATGAAAAATTAATGGCGCACAAACAATACCAATAAAAATTCTCACAAGCTTTGTGTGAGTCGGAATATTAAAAAATATTCACAATTTTGCCACTTGTGAATTTTCAACACCATAGCGTTAATTAGATCCCGGTTTGTAGTTTATGCTGCAATATAGGTAACAGCCACTCTAATAATCGGCCATTATGCTGCATAATAGGAAACACCCACTCTCATAATCAGCCAATGTTCAGCTCTTGGAGTGACAGTTACCCTTATTAATGCTTAATAATGCTAATATAATGCAATTAGATACATTTACTCAGCTAATAGCTGTTTAATATGTGCCCAAATCAGTTATAGCAGCTGAAACAGCGCTGCTAACGGTCTTATTCAGCAGGTTTGTTCAGCTAAAGATTCTATTGTACACAGTGCTTCAGCTGTTATACAGCGGTTCGGTGTTACTTGGGCTACGATCTGGCTGCAAGAAGTCACACAGTCAAATGTTAAAACTAGCCACTGTCCTGCGACGCATCAGATTTACGCTCCTATTTTAAATCGGACACTGCGAATCATCGAACTAGTATACTAGAAGCAATAGTGTCTTCCTTGTTCGATGGGTTGTTCTAAATCGGGAAATACAGCGGCGCAACCGCTTCGTATAGCTCTATCACCGGGATTGGAACTAAATTTTCTAAAAGAAACCGAAACATACAATAAACAATGAAGTGGTGTATGTTCTACGGTTATCGTAGAGCAACCCCCCCGGCCCCCACGATGTCGTGTTGTTCTATTGCGGTTATGTGTCAACGTCATAATATACAGACAAATTATGAACCATCTCCTTGTTTTGAAGCCGGTAAGAAATATTTATAAAATAGGTTTGTCTTTATTTTATAAATATTTCCATTATAACATGACGATTTTTGAAATACACGAGAAACAATATAAATTGTAGCAACGTTTGCTTGACCTAAGTTTTTTTTTTTTTTTTAATATTATAATGGGCTCGCACGGTCTTAGCAGACCATTTATGCATTTGCCAGAGTCAAAGTATATCGTATCGTGGCGCGGGCGTTACCGCGCGTCCTCGTTTTCAAGTCCCAAGATTGGGCGGGAGATTTGGTGTGGATCCTCAGATATTGCGCGTCATGTCCTGCTTATTTCTTCATAATTCACTATTCATGAGCCTTCGCTGCACAATTCTTAACACGCTTTCGTAAAACTTTGCTAAAATATATACATCGAAAGTCACTAAATGAATTTAGAAAAATTAAACAGAAAAAAACACCACTCCTTCTTAAGATTCGCGCCAAAACTCCTGACCTAAGTTTATAACGTATTCATGAACCACGCCACAGATTAAAAAACATTAGCATAACCACAAATCCACAGATAATTTATCTCAGGATGGCCACAGATTTACCACAGCTTAAAAATTCATTTCATTTTTCTCTTGTCTCGCCGCGAATCTTATAGGCCGTACAGACTCACGCCCAGAAGTTTCGCCGAGAAGGTTCGGCGAGACTTGAAGAGAAATAGGTGCACTGTTCACACTCACGGTGAGTTCTTAGTCCGGTTTTCCCCGTTCTCCGGTATGGACGACTGTGCTAGTGCAGGCGCTTTGGTATTATGTGCACTAGCACACTATAACCTTGTGCCTAAAAAAATCCAAAAAAGAAAAAAGAGGCCCAGACGATGGTGGATGTTACAAATTCATCGAAATAGAACAAGGTCTGTAAAAGTACATCTTATTTAACCCAATTCTTTTGACGACGCACTGAACTCAACCGATAATGTGATGGTGTTCTCTTTCTCGCCCGCGAAATCTCTTTGAAGCGGGCTAAAAAACCGAAAGCAAACGGAGAACACACGAACCCGTGAACTAGAAGGCGAGAAACATATCACATTCACGTGTCTCGGGTGTTCTCGGGGCTTCTCGGCGTGAGTGTGTACGGCCTATTACCTCACGATTGCTTTGCTAGACGCCTTCGATGGCGACTGTATGAATGCGTACCTTTACATAGGCTGTGGTTTTACGATGCTTCATTAACATGGAAAAATAAAATCTGCCGCAAAAATATGACAAACAAAAACTTTACAAGTAACGTCATAACGCGCTTATATACCTATACTGGGAAGTAAAGATAAGTACCTAAGTAATATGCAAAATTATATGATAGATAACAGTGACGTAACTCTAGACATGGTCATTTAAAATGTGACAAAAAACCACTCGTTTCCGCGATGTTCAGTGTGCCTTGTGTGATTTTTTAGCGCTACTATCGCGTTTGCGTCAACGAAATACATGTATGGAAATCAAGGAGTGCCTCAAGCGGACGCGTATTGGGTCGGTATTTTCTCATAGGACTTTTAGTGAATAGAGAGTTACGAATACGCAAAAACTCACACTAAGCACACTGATGACTTTACAAAAAAAAAACCGGTCAAGTGCGAGTCGGACTAGCGCACCGAGAGTTCCGTGCTTAAAAAGAGGTTACCTTAATATTTTTTTGTTTCGATAAAGTAGTAAAAGTACTCAAAAACAGTTTAAAAACCTAATTTAATTCTTTCTATAAAATACAAAATAATTATAACTAAGTATAATTATTTCAGATTTTTCGACTATTTTCATATTCCAATTATTAATACATTCCAATTCCATTATCGACAATTAACTACTAAACCAAATTAATTAATTCAGATTTTTTGCCTAGTACACCTAGAACCTAAGATATAAGTTCCGGTCATTTTTCGCTACCACTTTTTCGTGTCCACGTAGCCCGATTGCTTTGTCCGAGGGAACCACGGGGTTTTTTTTTTCCTATTGGTTTGATTATGGATACGGACCATAAAAACTACCGTTTTCTTGGACCACGACGGGCTTTTGTTTTATTTTTAGTTAGATTATTTGAAATTTGCGAATTGTTATTTTTAGATATGAAACCCTCACTAAAACCATCTACAAAACATTTCATACTATTTTTACTTTTAAACAGTTTTCAACCTTTATTTTTCAAATAGAAAATATCAAAAGTCATACAGCAGTCACGTAATCATTGTAGATCAATATATACACAAAGGAACATATGCAGCAGCAAATATATTTACTCCAACTAGTCTCGCGATTGTGCGCAGCATACATTGGACCTAGGGTCCAATGTCGCCTATTCATTGAGACTAGTTAACTAATTGCTGCTTCATAATAAACTCATTGAAGACAATCAGATAAAATACAAGGTCGATGACGGATTGCAAATGAAACTGACTATAGTAAGGTTTACACCGTTTGTCCACAGCCACCGTCATCGAGACGTCACTCGGAATAATATAACGTTGCAGAAATAACGATTATACATTTTACTATGAATACTTGTCCATCCCACCCCTTGTTCTGTTCCCAGCCGCCGTCATTGTGAGTAGTTGGCCGCAGCCGCTGATTTGGCCCCAGATCGGGACTCGCCCCAAAGGGACGGTAATACAAATTAAAAAACAGATATGAGTCGTTTCAAATTTATTGGAAGATCGAACAAGACAGATCTTTTTCGAGCGCGTGCCGTCACGTCACATCAGTCTCGGTTCTCGGTGACGGCATTCGTGGACTAGAGTGGATTAGAGTTCCAACTGAACAGCACAGAATCAAGTTTTTTTGCGTATACCTACTTACATACATTTATTTATGCACACATGTAACGTATTTCAAGGTTCATAAGTAGAGTAGATGTCGATTTAATACATTTTAGGGTTCCGTGTTAATGTGTCGCATATTTCCATCATAAGCCTACAAATCACTTACAATACTTACAATATTGGCTACCAATCTGGTACGATTGGTAGCCAATATTCATTCATTAAATATTATTATTAATATTCGTTTTTAAGGCTTCTCGGCTTCGCTTGTTGTTATGGAATACGGTTGAATGCGATATAATAACATGTTCGTGAGAATTTCATGAGACAGGGTAATAATATCGACTTGGCTGCCAATATTCGGCCAACTCGCTGGGTTCAGAAGCTAAGATGCAAGCTATTTTCGCCCAATATTTTTTTTCCCAAACAACTGTTCACTCATGCCTATTGGTCCCCATAAATTACTTTGCTGTGCCAAATTGTATATTCGTAGCCTAATATTAGATTTTTGGGCATTTAGGCCTACTTACTAAGCTTGTCTAGCAATACGGTGAGACATTTGAATGTGACAACCTATCGGTGATTTAGATTTGATGTAACTTTCCAACAATGACGTATTATTGAGACAGGTATGGCACATGTTTGTTATCGACTTAGCTGCCGATATTTGGCCAACTTGCTGGGTTAACAAGCCAAATTCAGTCAGGGGTGGCCAGAGTCTCCATCACTTCGTCAGTTTCAGGCGCTTGCAGCTTCCCAAATATGACAAAGTCCTTGATAATAACATCATGTCAGAGCGGAGAAGCTAGGACTAAGTTACCAACTTACGTCGATAAGACATATCAGTCAACTTGCCGTGCCCGCAAAATCAGAAAATCCTTAAAATTGATGTTTAGTTTAGTTTAGTGTTTAGAATTGGTAAAATTAACTTACCAACTAAAGTGTACTTAATCAGACAGGGATGGCACAGGTTGGATATTGGCTGCCAATGTTCGTTGCTGGTTAAATCGGCTAACTCGCTAGGTTTTGTGGCCAGGAACATGGCAAACTCCTTGAAGGTTACATCGTGTCCGTGTTCCAGGGAATCAGCATTCGCGTTTGGCCTAAACGCCTTTATTATGCGCCGACCAACACGATCCTGAAATAAACAAAAAAGTTAAAATGCTGGTCAGTCAAGTCAACGAAGGCAAAAATAAATGAACCGTAATATCCCCCTTGTGACTTACTACCTATAGTTCGTTAGGAACTGCCAATGGGGGTATAATACACTGTCCCTGGTCCTTTATTTCACCGCTTTTTACTTAAAATCTGGTGAGTAGTGACGAATGGGACATATATTTAGATAGCTTAGTCCACACCGTATCAGAAGCGGCAGACATAAATTTATTGCTTAGCGTAAAATCCTAAATAATTTATTATAATAATTATATCGCATAAGTTATAGACAATCTATTACAGAAATTTGCTAACATTATAGTTACTTGACATTCTTTATTGTTAGTACATTGTGTATTAAGGGCAGTAAGGAGAAAATAACTAACGAGAGGCTATTTAGAAGCCGAAGACCAAAGGTTTTAATGATTTGGGTTTTTTATTTTCCGTACCGCCGTTGTTTATGGACGGAATGATTTACAACCGAGAAGATCCGGCAAGAAACTCAGTAGTTAATCTTTTTTTTACTTCATATTTAAATACAATGTTACCTTACCGCAGTGTTAACATCTGTAGGCTGCCTAACTTTGCTAACTGCATAAGCAGCTGAACTAGTTTACCTGCAAGAACTGAGATGTAAGGGGTTCTAGTGCAGCCTATTGTCTAATCAATAGACTTGAATGTAATACCTAGTAACACAATTAAGTCTAATAGTTCTATTTCTTCTCCGTTTAAGGATAATTTTGTACTTATGTTTCTGACATCTGGCATCATAAATTTTAAACACTTAGTCTTTTCCGCATTATAAAGCAAGTTATAAATAAGGTAAATAAATAAATTAACAAAAAGAATTGAAATGGCGGGAATAGAAGAATATAAAACAACGTATCCGCAATATCTAAAGAATTTATCAATTAAAATTTTTTGTTTTAATTAAAACTTGTAATTAATAGCTCGTTGGTAGCGTGCGCGAGTTCGTGTTTTGAACAACGACAGAGCTCTTACACATACTTGATATAATAGCCGCGTCATTTTCACCCATAGGTTCTACGAGCGCGCGGTTTACTTAGAGAAAATGAAAGCCCGTGTGAGTAATTAAGGTCTTAGCTACCGCTTTACCTGCACTGTTTAAGAGTAAGTGAGATGAAAATATATTTTCGCTAGTTGATAAGCGATATATATCAAAAATAGAAAAATGAGACGGTCGAGAGTAATTTTTTAGTGATATTTTTACATCTATGTTAAAATAAGCATTACGAAATACATAAATGCAGTAATTTTCCCGTAAAATAATGAAGTTACAGTATGTTTTTTTTTTATTTTAAAACTTGCAATAGTACATCAGATATGAATATTTTTTCTTGAAAGACTAGGATATAGACTACATCGCGTAAGTATGGCGTTTTTTGGCTAAACTATAGCATCGAAAGGATTGAAAAAATATAGTAATAAAACTTGTATCCAGCGTGGGCAGAATTAGAATTCGAGCTGAGATAGTATACACCCTGTTTTTTCTTACTTGTCTTATTTTGAAACAATCAAGAAAGTTATGACACATATTCGACTTTGTGGCTTTTCTAATTTAAGCCTAAATCATAACTTTCTTTGTTTTAGTTTAGTTTAGTTTATAGGTTTTTCAGATCTTTACAATAATACTCATATTACGGAACCTTGTTATTTAAAAAAGTTGTTTTATTTATTAATTTATTTTAGTACCTAATAAGGCCAGTTTTTAATTAATAGATTTAATACAACCCAGTATGCTGAATTAATTAAACGGAGCACATTATTAAAATGTTCAATAACAAAAATATAAGTTTGGGTTTTTTGTAGTCTCTGATAAAGTGAAAGATAACACAATTTTAATGAATTTAGGTAAAATAAGCTATAGAAAAAAGGAAGATCTAAAAATTTGGGAAAGAAAAACACAAAAGAAGAAATACAGTTTGTTGTTCGTTTCCTTATTATATGATTATAAAAATTATATGATTATAGACTTAAGTTGTACTACGATGCGGGTGTCGAAATGCATACTAATATTATAAATGCGAAAGTAACTCTGTCTGTCTGTCCGTCTGTTACCTGTTCACGCTTTAACTGCTGTACCAATTATGAGCCCTAATTATTTGCTTAACAAATATTTTTTTTATTCAAATTAGGTTTTTACAAACACTTTTGGATCGTCAAAGTATGTAATAATAAGAATCCGGCAGAAAACTCAAAAGTTTATAAACGTCCAAAATATATCGTTACCTAAAAATAAAAAACTCTTATGTTGGCCTCCTTAATAAGCTCAAAGTCGTTCAGAGCTTTGGAGAGAGTTATTTCGGGTGTTTTTTTGCGCGATAAAATCCGGAATGTTGAGATCCACGGAAGAACCGAAGTTACCACGTAGCTTAAATAGTAAGCGAACTGAAGTAGCAATGAACAGGCTATATAATGGAGTTTGAACTCTTTTATCTAATTTTTGTAAGTTAGATTTAAATAACACTGACTCTTAGACGAAGTAAAAAGATATTTGCTTACCTAAGTGAAACTTAAACTTGCAACATCATCCTTATCTTATCACCCGACGAATCAAGCTGAGATTTACTTACGTCACCTACAGCCTACGTCACTTGTTTTTCGCTAGAATTTGCTTTGACTTCATAATACGTATTATATAGTTGTTTATATCCTGTAGAGTGACACTCTCAGTGTTTATATCCCACACATATATAATAACGTTGATTTCGGATTTAACTCAACTAAAGTTAATAAAGGAGATATTTTAATCTACTAATATAGAGGTATAAAGCAAGAGAGCTATTCTGTAAGCTTTTTGTATGTGGATGGCAATATCCGGAATATACCACTGCACCAATTTTAAAAAAATTCTTCCGTATTTGAAAGGTACATTATTTCAAGCAAGACGACGCGTGGGACACCCTACAGCACGGAAGGCAGAGGATCAAGAGAAACGGCGCGCCGTAGAGGAGGCTGTCCAGCAATGGTGGTCCATCATATTGGTATATAGGCTGATATGATGATGATGATTATTTAAGGTAGAGGGGACGGAACTAGCGAAACAACGGTCGCTAGGTCAGCTAGTCGTCCAATAACTTAAGGCGCAATGAGTACCTAACTAGCGCCGCAAAAAAATTCTTTGTTTCCTATTTGTACACACACAAAGCACATTTCAAAAATGTTACATACCAATTATTTAGATCTAGTTATAAGCTATTTTTAGAATGTTGTGTATCTGGAATATACCTGTGAGTTGTAGATACCGTTTCTGCTAAAAACGGCCACTTTTAGCAGACATGTATATTCTATAAACGACGTATAACTTTCAAAAATAGCTTGTTACTAGTTCTAAATAATTGATTTGCAACATTTTTGAAATGTGTTTTGTACAAAGAGAAAATAAAGAATAACTTTTGGCGGCGCTAGTTAGGTAGTTACTCCGCCTTAAGTTAAGATTTTGATGAATTGCTTTTTAAGTAAGGAACAGTTTCATGAACCCTATGAGAGTATTTATAAATTTCAATTGTAATTTGATACAATTAGACGGGTGTAAACTTTGTTTGCATGGAACGTGTTCACTTTAAAAACAAGGTACAATTGGTATGTACCAATTATATCAACCAACGGCTTTTTGTTGGCTGCTGCGTAGCTCTGTTACTACCTAACGACTGCCTGTCGAATCGAAAGGCACGGTTTCGTTCTCCGCACATGATAAACATTTGTGTGAAGCATATTCGTGTTTGTATTGAGTCTGGGTGTTTTCTGATATGTAAGTATAGTATATCTTCCAAAAAATGGATATACTTATACAAAATCTTAAGAAAAGTTTTTATTAAATTTAATCTTATTTGAAATCATTTGTATGAAAAACTAGAATCCTGAATAACTTTTAAACTTTATAATTTAATAGGAAACTGGCACACTGCAGGTGTTTGAATTCAGGTTTCATGGTGTTTGAATTGTAAGTCTCAAAAATAAGTAGGAAATTCGTTTATATGAAGCACGCTGTGAGGCGCAGCGAATCGTATTCTCTTAAGTACGATACGTGTATTTTACTACATAAATTATTCAATTACTTAAGTTACTGAGTTATTACCTTTAACTCCTGCTAATAATGACTGTTAAGAATAGGGATATAATTAAAATAGGAAGGGAAATGTAGAAAAATCGAAAATAAATTAAAACCCTATCTGAATACAAAATATATATATATATATATATATATATAAGTTCAATAATTGCTCGTTTAAGTTTTTGTAGATAAGCTAGAAAATACATTTGGGGGTTTTCGAGGTTGCGGTTGCAGGCGGTTTACCGGATGAGACCTTGGTACTCTGTGGCATTGCATCGTTACGTAAAATCACTATTAATGTTATATTATTTTTACAAAAAGGTAATAACAATAGCGGTTTATAAAATTATACAATAAAATTTTCTTCTGTAAAAGAACTTAATCTAGTCAATCACAGTCGACCAACCAAGTCGGAAGCCTTACGGGCAGTGGCAAACCTTAAACAGTCGAGAAGCCACTAGCTCGACAACGTCAGCCAATCTGCACTGCAGTAGAGGACTGAGTCCCTGCAGTGGGGTTATACAGCGGCTGAGTAGCAAGCGAGAAGGTAACTTGGAAGGTATCTATGTTAGGCTATTGTTATACCAATAAAATAAAAATAAAATAAAACCAACACCCCAACACTGCGCACAACATCCATCAACGTTTAAAGCGGCGCGGCTGTTCGTGCGTGTTTTGACTGTTCGGCTGTGTTGGGTCGTGTTGGGTCCTGAACAGTCCCGTTGCGGTTGGAATGTTGGTAGATCGTGTAGAGAGGGTCTGTTTGTGAATGTTTAAGTGTTGGAAGGTATTGGAGGATGTTGGGCTGTTGGACTGTAAGAATAATATGTAGTGCCGGCATTTTAAAACCACTTTCAATCTTACGGTGATCAAGAATTACTATAAATAGGTACTTTAAAACATTGTTGTATCGCCTAGTTTAGTAAACCATTTCCTTTTCAGTTGGCTCTACAAACAATTTACAAAAGTAGGAACCAATTTGTGGCTTTCTCGACCAAATTTGGGTTAAAGAGATATCCTGCTGGTTTTATCTAACTAGTCCACGCGACCGAAGTCGCAGTCTTCCACTAGTATATTAATAACTAGCTGTGCTAAGTTGTAGCTGCGGGAACTTTTCCGGGATAAAATGTATGTAGCCTCTGTGTTAATCCTTACTAATATTATAAATGCGAAAGTTACTCCACCTGTCTGTCTGTTACCTCTTCACGCTTAAACCGCTGTACCGATTAAGGTGAAATTTGGCATGGAGATAGTAGATAATAAGACATTTAAAGTGACTTATCAAACTTATAAATTAAGTTATAACATGCTATAGCTCACATATAACCACGAAAGAGGCCCACGTCCTTAGAGCTTAAAGTTCTTTAGTGCTTACATAATAACGATAAATCAGGATTAAGCTTAGTAACAAAAGTGCTACAATGGCGTTAAGCGTTATATAACAGAGATACAATATTGGTCCTTGCCGCTTAAGGCGTTATTGTTGAGATACAGCAGTGATATTTAGCGCACAAATTATTATTACTGAGACACAATAGTGGATGTTACGCGTTTTGATATACATATTTTTTAATTATGTAGCTTTTGTCAATTTCACCAACATTAATTTTTAATGAAAATAATGTCATGATAGAATACTATATATTTTTGTTATTGACTTATGATAAAGTACAATTCAACTGCGCTCATCAGTTCATCGTAAATATTATGTGTTTTACACTTCAATTTTTATGCGCCCTCAGTATATTAAAGATATTTTCTCGAACATGCTACGATATGCGACCATATCTTGCACAAGCTTCTTTGGGGTAAATCGTACTTGCGGTACAGTATCAGAGAGCAATGTTTTATATTTGAAAATGGAACGAACGTTTTTAAACCCGAACATTGATAACTCAAGAGATAACTCATCAAGTTTTATTTAAATTACCGACTGGCATAAAAAAAGTATGGGTAGTAGTTAAAAGTACCATATGAAATCGACATATGAACGTAGCGAATCGGCGTTAAAATTACCACCTGAACGGAAAAGCGCTATACAAGCCTTGGCCACAACTGAGCATAACCGGACTTTGTGATGCGTGCCTCGGCTATAACTCGTCCCGCATACTCACGATCGTCCGATTATTTTGCGTTTGCGGGCCGCGGCAGTAATTTACTATTACATAAAACCTACTTATTGATAATAGGCAGCGTGCTTATTTTTATAACTTAATTTGATTTTTTATATAATTATAGCTTGATTTTATGCTCAATTTGGTGTTTGTTACATAAATATAACTATAATTTGCTAGAAACTTTTAAAATCTAGTAGAATAAAATGGCAATTTGTGCCCAAAGATTTAGCCTTTCTTCAGCACATTTATAGCACTAATTCCTGTAAAATAGCAGTAATTAGCCTTTTTGTGCAACCCTTACTATTACAATTGGGTTAAAATTACTTTTCTAGACTCCATTGTAAAGCTTTAGGTTGCACAACGATGTTTTCCAACGCTCAAAGAATTTGGTTGAACTATAGTTTCAATAATCATAATATAGTACTCACAGATCCTATTAACC
Organism: Apoda limacodes; assembly: GCA_946406115.1. Classification (NCBI taxonomy): domain Eukaryota; kingdom Metazoa; phylum Arthropoda; class Insecta; order Lepidoptera; family Limacodidae; genus Apoda; species Apoda limacodes. The sequence continues at coordinate 7,561,776 of OX291545.1, read as the reverse complement.
ACATAAGAACTTAAGTAAGGTAATTTTTTTCATAGCTTAGCTATAGTAGTTAATAGTTATGCTTCATATACGTCTTTAAGCATTTAGTATGTCTTGTTAACCCTTCTAAACCTCTGTTAGCTGCTATTAAAACCATTGTAGAGCTATACTAGCATTTGAAGCTGTAAAATAAGCTGCAATCAACACTAATGTACCAGTTGGGAACCGAAGATAGAGCGAGTGAAACCGCGGGAAAAGCTACAGGATATAAGCCAAACCAGTTCAACTGGTGCAGCGTAAAGGAGTAAACAAACACACAAACTTTCGCACCCATACTTCCATACTAGTTCATTCATACCATTCGCATTTTATACTTAAATGCGAAAAGTGTCTCTGTTTGACGTCTTAATTGCTGAATCGAACCTATCTTCATGAAAATTGGCAAGGTATTGGATAGCTTGCACCGTGGGAAAAAGTAGAGGCTTAGGTAAAAAACGTCAATTCCACGTCGATAATTATAGAAAATAATTTAGCGCGGGTGGAGCCGCGGGCGCAGATAGTAAACAATATCAGTGTGATAAAAACTTGTGATTGGTATTTGGTATGTGATTGTGAATTCACTTTAAGTCGGTCAATGATGCACTCTGAGTTGAAGCGAAAGTAGATCAATATTAAGAATTTCTTTTTCCTATGTCTGTTATCTGAATGGATGATTTCTTTCTCACTAAACTGCTCTGGTCAGCGGCTAACTTGGCAGTGGTTACTGCCTGCTAAATCGAGGGGTACGGGTTTAATCCCCGCACAGGACATTTACGTGAACAAAACAAGGGCTATCTGATCGATAAATAATATAAACCTTGCTTAGCCTGGGACCTGGGAGCAGATGGCACTGTATGTTATGTCCAGGAATATTTATTATTCATTTATTTTTACATATTTCGTATTGATTCATAAGTAATATTTATAGCATATTATCCTACTATAAAACGAATCGTATGATAATAATAGTCTGTACATGCATCTACTTTTGAACCGATTCAAAAAAAGGGGCGAGGTTCCTTATTCCTATCAGCTAGCTAAATATAGCAGGTACAGCAGACTTCTTGACGACCATTTTTTGCCGATGACGTAGTATCTCTTGAAAAAAGAGCAAAAAAACACAGTTATTTAGTTTGCAGTGGCATATAGTCAAGTAAGTCTAATACACGTCTAGAAAAAAAATAAAGTTTCGCGCAACAAATCTTTTACCTCTAACATAACGGTAAAAAACGTGACGTTTGCGACAGTCATTGTTTGAGAGTGTACCTATATCTTAATCTTCATAAAAAAATACCGATGTCAATAATGAAAAGTCGACAATATTGGGCGTAGATACCTAAAATATCGAGACAATATTGGGCGTAGATATCTAAAATATCGAGACAATATTGGGCGTAGGTACCTAAAATATCGAGACAATATTGGGCGTAGATACCTAAAATATCGAGAGAAAGCCCAGCACCACTCCTACCTCCTTTTAGACAGTTATATATGTTTTTTAGATGTGTTTTCTAAAACTATTCAACGTCTAAGTATGTAAAAAAAAAACACAGTTAAATAAACTACTGGCGGTCGTGACCGAGCCGAAAACATGATGAAACATGATCTTTCAACAGTGCCAACAAAATCTATTTAGCAGGTTTTACTCAAAAGCTCTTAAAGTATATATACATCAAATCTTCGGAAACCATGAATTAAATTTTAGCCAAGGTCGCGATGCGGAGATGTTATGTATTATTTAAAATAATTTTAAATATTAATAATTTATTAAAATTTTAATATCATTTTAAAAGAATTATTTTTCGATATTTCCGCGTTATCTTTAAAATAGGAGCTTTTCTTTGATCGTTCTAGTGCACTTTTATTCATCTCTCTTACTCAGTCATTTCATACATACATTGGATGTTGTTGGGTAGTAGCCACCGCGGCTGCAGCGCGCATGCATGTTTGCGGACTCACACACTAGTGGTTTTCATGGTAAAGCAGGTTCGATGCTAAGCCGTGTCTGGGGCAGTACCAACAATATCCTTAGAGCAGTACGAGTTGCTACCAGGATAGACTGACCGATATTGTGGTATCATATAATTATCTTTCGATATTTTTTTTCTCTCAACTAAAACGTATATTTATTTTTAAAGTTTTTTCTTTACTATTTAGTAAATAATTGAAAAAAAATAACCTTTTTATTACAATTAAATAATTATTTTACGACCCAGCCCGGCTTCGCACGGGTGCAATAGGGAATGTGCACATCGTTTTAATACGTAATTAATAAAAAACCAGGAGCATATCCAGTCATTCTTAGTCTAGAGTTCCGTAGCCGTTACTACTATCGTTGCTTTAAACCACAAAAAACCTTAATTTCGTTTGGCTATATATTTAAAAATATAACTTTTTTCCTACATATGATGGGAAGTTCTTCATAGCTCTTTAATCCCTAATTATTTCAATTTGGAATGTGGATTATTGTGAATATTGTTAGTAATGTTCCAAGTAGCTCTTTAATCCCTTGTGATATCAATTTGGAATGTGGATATTGTTAGTAAATGTTCCAATCACCAAAGAGATCGATCATAACCATTGTATGCACAGGTAACTGGCTGTAATGAAATGAAACGCGGGGACCAAATAAAAAAATATGTGAAACAGTAAAAAAGTGCTTACCTTTTTTTTATACCACTTAGGGGGCGAACATATTTACGGTACGCCTGATGGTAAGCGGTCAACGTAGCCTATGGACGCTTGCAACACCAGGAGCATCACTCGTATGTTGCCGACCCTTCAAAAATCTAATAACTTCTTTCTTGAAGAACCCCATACGTCTTTAGAGAAAACTTTCGTAGGGAGCTCATTCCACAACCCCAGGCGATCACGGTAGGAAGTTTCTCTGAAACCGAACTGTACGCGACCATTTCGGTTCTAATGAATACACTGCCGATGGCGAGCGGTGCGATGGTAGAAAGTAGCCGTGGGCATCATTTCCCACAATTCCTTAGAACACGTGCCATTATACAAGCGGTAGAACACACACAGGGCGGCAAAGTCTCTCCTCAGACTTAAGGGCTCGATACGGCAAGTGAGTTTGGGATCGTCGACAATTCTCACAGACCGTCGTTGAACTGACTCAAAAGGGTCAAGCTGGTATCCGGGTGCACCCACCCAGAGATGGCAGCAGTACTCCTAATGGGGCCAAACTTGCGAATTGTAAAGCAGCAACCTTTGTCCCGACGTGAAGTACTGCTTCGCTTTGTTGAGTACCTATACCAAGTTTTTTGGGACTTGTGTCTTTGTAGGGTTGAATCGGACCAAGTTTTCCCGTCCCCAGTCAGAGACCTTGGACAGAGTGGTCTCGATTTGAGATACAAGTTCCAACGCTTTTTCTCTACAACGGAACGAGGGTTGTTTGCAATACCCGTGTAATAAGCGTCTCCAGTACTGTCAACTGCATAGCAATGTATGTTGTTTATTTCACTACGGAACCCTAAAAACCATCGTGAATAAAACAAAATGGCAGTATATTGTGAGGATATTTTACAGGTAGCGATATAGGCTAGCTCACGTATATGCCAATTCGCGCCTTTTTCTTTTTTACTCGTGGTGGCCATTTCTCGAATAAGTTGATCTCGGTGGTAAAAGTTTCCATACAAAATTTTTGTTGTTGTTGTTATGTTGAGGTTCTAAATTCAAATCACATTTAACCCTGGGGGTTTAATGAAATTCAGTACAATCTTACGACTTGCTTTAGGTTGGGTTTGCATGACATATAATTAGACATCGTCAAGCAAGTGGTGTAAAAAGTATATTTATTTATGATTTAACTAAAAGTAATCTAAAAAAGTATCTGTTTTTCATTTTGTATAACATCTGAAGAGAACCTTCAAAAAGCTATTTTTTGGTTTTCGAACTCAAGCGCTGGAACCGGGTCTATCCGGGTGACCCAGTTCTGTTTCTGATATGAACAGTGTATTGCAAATCAAGAAACCGGTAGCGGTACTGCAGCCCTACTACTACTAGAATGAGACTAACTTCATTCAATTCAAAATAATTTTAGTTCAGAAAATCTATTAAGCTCCATTTTCATTTTCTAATTTTTTTCAGATCTAAGTATCTGACATGCAGTTTAAAAGTTTTTTAATTTTTAATATTAATATCATGCAAAATATACATCTTAAGTAAAAAGTTAGAAACCTCAAATGCATTAAGAATGACGTAATGACTCAATAAGGTGTGCAAAAAATTTGTTCTTATACCTTGTTTCAATGTGTGGAGAGCTTAACCTTTTAATTTTTTTCAATGGCTTCACAAATCTATAAAGCAGTTCATTAGAATTGATACAAAGACTGAGGCTGTGATATAGGGACGGACGTACGGCCACAAAATTTATATGAGTTTGGTTTCCGCCATTTGGCTACGGAACACTAAAAACGGTAAAATCGTAAAACTTAATACTAAAAAAGGGAAAGACGTCATAAATTACACATGAATTAATTATAAAATTAGCTTTCTGGCCTTTTATATTGCATTTATGCTAAACAAAAATAAAATAATTCAAAATGCCAATCATGTTACTCCTATAGTATTCTAAAACCAGCTGGAAGACTTAGTATAAACTTGGTAAGTAAAACAAAATTATTAGAACAAAAAATCAATAAATTTATGGAGGCAAGATTTGTACACACGCACTCTGGCTTACTCATGGAAGACCGACGCATTTAGCTTCTCGGCCATATACAACATGCTTTTTAAGGCGAAATTATCAATACAGTACGATCCAATTAAAAATATTGTAAACATCTAATCCAAGATTGTTGTAACTTTTAATTTAAAAAAAATTTGTTAACCCCTGTAAAATTAAACCCAATTCCAATCGCCAGTCGTATTTCGTGTAGAAAAACTTATAAATTGATATTTAAAAGCTGCATGCCTGTGATTAATTAGTGAACAATTGAATCTTATGTTTATTTTCTAATAACAAAAACTACTTACGATAAACAAACACACAAACAATTGTTATGATAATGTATTTGTCAAGTCAATAAGTTTAATTGTAACGTTCTGTATCCTTTATCTATTAAAATACCTAGATGTTCCTTAGTATTTAACCACACCTTCCCTGCATTATCTAAATAAATAACAATGAATACTCGTTCGGCTATTGCTCGTCACCAGGGACTTAAACTTCAACAGGCCCTGCAGGAGCTGAAAAATGCAGGAAAGAGTGCGGTAAAGGGTGAAAAGTGAACAAGAAATGTTATCATTACTTTACATTAAAAAATAAAAATAAAAATCAGATATATCAAAACTGAACCAAGACTATGTAAATTTAATTGCTAAACGGAATTAGCTCAGACAAGCTATCAATAATTTTGATTAATGTAGCATTGAGCAGGCTCAGAACCATTTTCAGGCACTTAGTCACATATGTTGTCTGTAGTCAGCGAAGCTTGACCTAACAATTGCGCAAAACCATAGTTTTAGAAAATTTGAGTTCCCTCGATTTCTCCAGGATTCCATCATTAAATCCTGACGTATGATGACCATGGCACCATCTGGGAAGTATACTCTTTCAAACAAACAAGAATTTTCCGAATCGGTCAAGGCGACTTCGAGTAATCGGAAAACATACATAAAAAAAGATTTCGAGGAATAAGGAACTTCCTTCTTTTTTGAAGTCACTTAAATAGACAACAAAATATCCTAAACGACTCATGATATCTGTGAAGTCAAAGAAAGATTACAGCGTATTTAATTATTTATGAGTACTAGTACTAGTTTATGAAATATCGTCGTTTATGTGAGTGTCTAACTAGTTTTTGCTCGTAAGTGTACTAAAATTTTGTCAAAAATCGGTCGAGTTAAACTAATGCATCGCTTAATTATTAACGGATCGATGCAAACGACAATGTCACGGGGTATCCATTTGTTGTTTACCAAAACCTTCTCCAGAATGTAACAAATACTTTTCTGAAAACCGTATCAAAATCGGTTCAGCCAAACGCGAGATAATCACGGACAAAAATACATACAAACATACGGGTCAAACTGAGAACCTCCCTTTTTTTAAATTGTTTAAAAATGTAAGCGCTATTATCTGAAGTGTTTTCAATTCTAAAATAGGTGCACTTGTGCGATGGCATGCTGTTCTTCAAAAGTGAGATATCCTTTTCACAAAACAATTGTTTAAGAACTTAGACACATTCGACCCAGGATAAAACTAAAAGAAACAAATTGTACTGAGGTCGAGGGAGGAGGTTATTTTATAATATATCTAAGTATTAAGGTGGGTAGACACCCAAATTTTTTTTTAAATTTAGTTGGTAAGTACCTACACCTATTCATATTATTCAGTGACACTGTTGTGTGTCGCTGTCAAACTCAGAACATGCGAACGGCGTCTTCTATCAATCAATAGTGAAAATTTATTAACTAAAACGGCACGTAGTTCAATTTATTGCCGCTTAAAGTACAACGACCTCATTCAATTTATGTAAAATTTCGAAAATTTAATAAAGGCGCCCATAACTTCATTTTTGTTAGCTTAAGGGATATTTTGATATTAAAACAATAGATTTTAAGGGTCGGTTACTTTTCTTTTTCAATAAAATAACAACCTAAATAACAAATCGATACACACAACGCCATCTATTGATATGAATTTAAATCATTTCTATTTTGTTTGGGATAAGACTCCGTGACCGACATACATAATGCGGTAATCCAACCAAAGAGAATGAACCAAGATTTGTACCGTATTATACAGAATTTATGACTTTTAACTTGGTAGGATTATGACATTGAACGCATTGAAGCAGTCAACAAAACGCACCTTATATATAGCAACTATTGTGTTAATTTTATAAAAGACAGATTGTACGTTCACTGTCATCATATTAAATATAAATAACTGATCCAAGAGCTTGACTAATCAGTTTGCCTCTTTTGAGCAAAATAGATGTTAATATACCGATGTGCCGGTAGGTACATAAAACTAATTTGTTAATCAAATAAATTGCGATAAGGAAATATACGAACCCACATTAACATACACGTAACTACATAGATACATATCGCAATAACACATAAATTATCACTAAAACATTAATAAGTAAACATCACTCACTTGAAAATACTTAGCACTCTGTGTTACACCCTCCAATTTGTTTCTGAACGCAGACAGGAGTCTTTCAAACGGGTTCCGTACTATGATCATCTTGTGGTAATTGTCCAGCATTTGTTCCCTTTCTTGAATAGTGACGGAGCTTAAGTTCTGCAGCATCCCTGGAGAATGAGCCAGGCTGGCTGGGATGGCAAGGACATTTGTATCGTTCCATTTTCCTGACAGTATCATGAGAATTCTCTTCCAGTTTGTGCAGGCCACCTGGAATATTAGTGAGTATAATATATCTACTTAAGAATTTTTCAAGTATTTTAGTCAATTTTATGGATAACTAGTTTTCTTAAAGCGAAAAGTCTGTTTGTTGTTCTTTTACGTCGTAGCAGAGCATCCAACAAACTTTATGATTGGCACAGGGTAGCCGTAGGCAAAGAAAAGGACATAGGATGCTGTTTATTCGTTTATTGTCCACACATGACACAACGCTCAACGTGTCACTAGGTGCACTCATTTTAGGCTGTAAACGTTTTTTTGCACAATCTAAAAACTGTATTCTACGTACCTACGTGACAATTTAAACCCGTCTTCGCGATGGAATTTTTACATTTGTCAATTTCTATCGTATATACCGGCGTTCTGTCGAAAGAATTTTATGTTTGTCTAATTCTATCCAATAGTTATGTTCAGAATGTAGCAAAATTTTTGACTGCGGGAATGTGCTCATTTACCAGACACAAAATGGTTCTTTTCGTTTGTCTTTTGTAACACACCTAAGCCACAGCTGCAATAAATTTTATAAACACCGGGCTTCTCAAAAGGAAAATCATCTTTTGGCGAACGCAAATATTGTGCAATTTTTCTCAAAGGAGTGAACACGGTTTTTATAGATTACCAAATTTTGTATCACATCTTTCAGAGGTCCAATGGCCGATGGAGCAGTTATGTCCTATTGTGAAGACTACGTACCGTAAGTTAAAGGCTCCAGCCCGATCGACAGATGAATTTTAGAAGGTGGCCGATGGTGGATGTATGCGGAATGCAAAGGACCGGAAGAAATGACGTGCCTTAGAGGAGGCTTATGTCCAGCAGTGGTCCGAAATAGGCGTATATGGTGATAATGATGATTGGTTGGTGACAACCATCGCTGGTTACCAAAAATGCTCTTATCTCTTGGATTAAAAGCACCCAGTGTACAGAAAATAGTAAAACTACAAAAAATATGTAAAATAGCTTTTGACCGCAACTTCACCCAAGCAAGTGGCGTTTTTGTGGTTTCCTTAGTACGTATGTCTGCTGGTTCCGGACACATAACTACAAACATATATGAATCAGCCATCTCATCCGTTTTCCGTCTCACTGTACTGGCATCTCCTTGGGGAAGGAGACTTAGGCTATAGCCCATCACATCACACACACGGAGAAACTCAGAAAAATAAGCCACTAGGCGCTCACCCTTCCAAGTAGTGATTACGCCCGACGTTGCTTAACTTCACATATATCAAACAAAAGTCGTATTATCAGACAAAACTAAGATGGTATAGTTTGGTATGTTATTATACCTATTTGTATGACAGTATCATATATCACAAGGTGACAACACAACGCATCGGCGACTGCTGCCACCGCCGCCGCGCCCATAGCCTCGCGTCTAGGGCAGCCTCTTATAAAAATCTTAAAAAGTTAATTATTTTATTCGTATTTATTTCCGTATGACGTAAACATTAGTAGGTAGTAATTTTTTTAGGAGTATTTATAGTAGTCTCGCAAACAATTCCACAATACTGGAAAAGTCCCCGAGTTGCCTGTGATACATGTACAGTCGCTAGTTAAAGTCCATATAGAATTCGAAAATATAGCATTCCGATCACAGTCACTTACATAAACAACAAAAGTCGTTTGTCTAGTAGGTATTGTACTAACTAACTAATATTGCAGAATAAAGAACAGTATACCTACTTCAAAATTTCACACGATTTGTCAACTGAAGTTGTGGCCGATTGTGTTATGCACGCCATCATGAACCATCGACTCTCTGTTCTATGCAAGCTTTTAGATTAGGCATAGGTTATGAATAATTTCAATATTCGTTATACCTACTTTGCTGAGTTGAATAGTTTGAAAGACAATAATATAGTAATATATGGACTATAAAACCTGTTAATGCAAATGCTATCTAGCCTGTTATCTGTCCTTAAGTTTCTGGAAAATGAACCATTATTAATTTTTGTTGTTAGTTTTTGCGGTTTCAAGCGTTTTAAAATAAAAAAGCATTAATATGTATATAAAGATTGTTGGAAAAGTAAATTTCGAATAAGTTATTTTACTTTCCGTAGCTTTTTGATAAATTAATTTTTAAAGTAGTATCAAGTAATACAATAGTAACAACTAGCTTTTAAGAGGGAATATTCCGCTGTTTTTCCCCATACAAATGTATTCCCCTGTTTCCTCCCTAGATTTTGACATTGAAACTATAATTTTTTAAGTATCATAGATATACACAATCACTATGTCTGTATGTTTTGCTTGTTTGATATACTATCCCTACTATATAAATAAATGGGGCCCTGCAAAAATCCAAAAAAAAAGTTTGCGCATGTTTAAAGTCATCTTCCCAGGTTTCCCCAAAGAAAGTAAGTAAGGTGTCGTCAGCATATAATATGATGTTACAATTATCAAGTTTTAAGTTGCATAAATCATTTACGTAGCTTAAAAATAGACATGGACCTAAAATACTACCTCGAAGGACACTGAAACTTATTGGAACCACGTCACTAACAACTTCACCTATTTTGACTCTGAGTTCTGCTATGTATGTAATCTACAGAAAGGTCTAGACCCAGCGTGTTTTTTATTTCCATTTGTTCAAGTTTATTAATAACACAAGATAGCCAGCATTCAGATGGAACAATAACATCACCTTTCCTACCCCATAAGACAATTTCCATCTTCATGGAAGACTACAAATGTGCACCCGGTGTCCAAAAAGGGAGATAGATCAGATACATCGAATTGCTATTGTGCAATACACGGACTGTGCAAAACGTCCCTCGTTTCCACATGGAGGAAAAACGCAAAGAACTTGTTTCTGAAATCGAGACCACTCTAACAGAGGTCTCTGAATGAGGCCGCGTAAACTTAGTACGACTCAACCCTACAAAGAAAAAAGTCTGCGCGTTCACCGCTAAGAAAACCCCCCCATTCACTGTCGTCCTAAAATTCCAGAACACTCCCCTCACCATCTACAAGAGCATTGTGATCCTTGGTGTTGACATCTCCAGCAATGTTCAGTAGCGAGATAATTTGCAAGATATATAACTGGATAACTTATAACTGGTGTCCAATATAACTGGAGTCCTCAACAGAGCATAGCAGTACCAACTTCACGTCGCACGGTGGATTCTCTACTATGGAGCATCTGGCCAATAATCATTTTTTTAATTGTGGCTATATGTTTATTGTTCTTTGATTTAGTAAATATAAAGTATATTACATTACTTTAGAGTGAACAAAGTAGTATTGGTCGTTTAGTATTATTTATATGACCCGTCAAACGTTACATATTTTTTGTTTTCCTTGTTGTTTATTCCAGATAACCAAGTTTAGTTCAGACTATGAACAAATATATCTTTAAAAGTAGGAACACAAAGTTCATTTAATGTGGTATTTAAAACATATAAATTTTACCCTTTACGGTATTTATTCACTTGGCAAAAAAATATATATAAAGATCACTGTGTTTCGAAAATGCAATTTTGTTTTTATTTATTTTTTCAATTAAGGGGGATTTTGCATTAACTATTCAACTCAAATCTGTATACTACATGACTATAGGAGTCACTAAAAACCAAACGAACATGCTTACGGTACGCCTGATGGTAAGCGGTCACCGTAGCTCTCTCTGAGGAAGTTTCTCTGAAACCGCACTGAACGCGACCATTTCGGTTCTAAAGTGTGAGAATGAATTCCCTGCCGATGGCGAGCGGTGCGATGGTATAAATAAGCCGTGGGCATCATTTCGAACAATTCCTCAGAACACATCCCATTGTGATAAGTTTTTTGTTGTGCATCACACAATATATATTTGTTTAAGTCTGTTTGTTTGTTATTGTTCAACTTCACCATGCAGCAACCAACTCAGAAATCTTTTTGTAAAGATTTTGTTGAAGGGACGGAGAACGAAACAGGCTACATTTTATTCCGCAAAATGCAAAAGTTCCTGCAGGAATAACTAACCGAATTCCACTAGGATGATTTATAGCTCCAGCAGCTGCATCTATGTATATCTATAAGCAAACTTCCTTCCTTTAATTCAGAGGAAATATCCCAAACAGGCAAATACTGAAATAAGTATTTTTTTATTATTATTAAGTATTATTATATACTGAAACTAAATGATAGGAGTGATCTTCTGGAAACAATTTAATCAATGTTTCTATCTTGGTCTAAAGAACATGACAAAAAATATACAGCAATTATTGACACTATGACTACAATAAAGGAACAAAATTCTCAAATTTTAAGTATTATTGAGTTTATCTCCCGCCAGTACAGTACAGTGACATGAAAACCAAACTGGATACTTTTGAGCTGAGCAGAATTAAGAATCAACTTTATATTTAATCATTGGAGTAAAAGAAACAATTATTTGAAAAGATTCTACCCTTGAAATCCGAAACTACCTTTCTTAAAAGACAAAAAAGTGGAAAACCAATATGATTTAGTATCAAGTTTAGGAAATGCTTTAAATATTAAAATAAACCCCATGAATGTCCAAAACATATATAGAGGTCATTCCAAATACGACACAAAGAAACCCATAATAGTAGTAGTATATCCGTAATGGTATCTATTAAACAGAAGATAAAAATAAAAACAAGTTTTAAATCTTTTATCAAAATTAAAAAAAAGGTAACAAGTTGGACTCGTCATTCTTAAAATAATGTTACCAATTTATGTGTCAGAATATATATAGCCTAAATTAAAAAGGCTATATATTTTTAACAAAAGAATTTGCGGCTGCTTATGGTTACCAATTTTGTTTGGCTACATCTAGAGCAGTTTTTCTACGGAAATTCTGTATATCTTAAAATTTTATTTTTATCAAACCTTTTTTAAAAACTGTTACATCTTTAACAAAAAAACAATACATTCAGCATTCTCAACACACTTTTGTATTTCAAAACAAATTTTATATGCTCTTTAAAGCTTTATTACTATTTTAATTTTTTTCAAAATATTTACTAACAAATTTTGTAAAATTAAACGTGAGATGTAGTTAAGAACGGTAGACCTACGGCATGATATTTACTTTGGTTCAATTTTATTATTATATTTTACTTTCGGTAACTTAAACAATAACTTGAATTGTACCTTCCAAGCAATATAACTTAAGTTACTGTGATTCTGAAGCATGTCAAAAAAAATTAGTAAATCCTTTGTCTTAAGTGTAGTCATGCTTAAATACATAACTTCACGCCTGTTTTCCGCAGGTGTAGCCCGAGATCAAAGACAAGTGGTCTTGTCGTGGCTAAGATCCTGTCCTTCTATTTTTTTATGTATATATATGTATATATTGTTTACTTTTATACAAGTTTGTAGTAGTAGTCGGTTGTAGCCGAGAGGTTTCGATCTCACTTTGCGTCCTGAGTGGCGGAGGTTGGAGACCCAGCGTGTACTAATGAGTCTTTTTCTTAGTTTCTCAAGTGCATTGATTATCCACACCACTGGCTTTTCGGTGAAGGAAAAAAACGTGACGAAAGCAGTATACGTCAAAAAAACAAAAAAAAGACGTATGTGAAGTCCACAATCCAAACTGGGCCCGCGTGTGGACTATGGCCCAAATCGTTGAGCCTGATCTGATACACGTTCATCAGTTCAAAAAAAAATTGATACCACCTTATTTGAAGATAGACTCAATTTGATCGGAGCTTTGGAGATTAGGGCAATTTTTTTTTTTAAGATATACTGCTTTGTTTTTTTCGGCACCTAGTTCTTTCCTTGACCGAAATCATATTGTAATTACCTAGAACCATATATTATACAAATTGCAAGAAAACATTAACTTTAACAAAATACTTCTACATGCAAATTAAAATTATATTACTTAGATAGATAGCACTGATAAAAGTATAATTCAGTTAAACCCATAAAAAATATTACAATGATATGGAAACTTTGTAATATTTAGATGGTCAAGGATGTATTGAACAGGATTAAGTAAAAAACTGGTACTGCAAGTTTTGTTTTGTAGCATTGGTCATGGAATCACCCATACAGATATGTAGAACTCCATATTTCCAGCTTTTAGATTCAAACTCACTTGATGCTATTTACAATGCAAAACAACTTATCCCAACCAAGTTATCACATAGTTACTACTTTCCACAAAGTGTTTAGAACTAAACCACAATCTTTGCAAGCCTGTTAAATTTAAGGTCCTCAAAACTATATTAAGTGTGTCTCAACTCAATCTCAACCTTGAAGTATAATTTATTTATGTAGACTTTTAAACTGCACTTTTGAATTGTCAATTTCAGTTAATTTTATCAAATTTATCCCATACAACTTTAGCATGCTAATTTACTATAACTAAGAATATCCATTTTTCTCTTAAATGTGTTATTATGAGATATAGCTATTTATCACGAAAACATATTTAATCATTAAATGCCAGTATATTATGAAATAACTGGAGCTTTTGCTGATTTTATTAATTTAATAAATAAAGTAATAAATAAATAAAGAAATTAATTAATGTGATAAAAACTTCATAATTCAGTCATTCCATGGAAGCTTATGAGTTATGTGACTATGGTTAATAGCACTTTATGTTAATAACACATTTAAAGCTGTTAACTTTCTATAGTCAAAGATATTAAAATTTTCATGATCCCAAGTGGGTTGCAAGTTGGTCGCCCTCACTACACTAAATAAGTACAAGTTGCTTCTGGCACCCACTGGCCAATGCAGCAGCGCACTCTGCTTCTTCTACTTTCCAGTTAAAAGTTTTGATTCAAACTTTATTACTACAACAAAAATCAATCTACATAGTAACCACCTTAAATTAAAGATTAGTTCCAAGCCATAAAAATAAAAAATTTAGGTAGTTATTATAGGTTTTTATGTAGGTACATATTTTTGATATTGTACAGTATGTGCATAATTAATTAATTACTAAAATCATGTATTTTAGATTAATATTATATAGGCAAGCAATGTTTAAATGAATAACAAAATTGGTGTTTAAAATGATGAGTTATAAACAGTTATGGATAATTTTTATTTCTCTGCACCATGTAATTTTTGCACAAAAACGATTTTAATGGATGAAGATACATCCCCTTTTACCCAAATAGAGTGCAGAATTTGGCAGCCAAATTTGTTTTAAATGTTTTTTTTTGGGTGGATTTTTTATTATTTAGCTTGGTATGTATTAAGCACACCCCCCTGTGGGCTACCCTCGCTCCGCTGGGGAGAAAATAACTTTTTTTATTTTGAATATTTATTTTTTCGAAAACTATTCTTTTCTGCCAACTTTTTTACCAAGTTATATTATAAAACTTTTTATTCTTTCTTTTACTTTTTAATTTAAGGTTTACTTAAATTTCTACAAGATAAAATTTTGTTATCAGATTTATAAAAGTAAGTTCTATTCCCCCACAGCATAAAGTTGAAAAAAATAGGAGATAGAGTACAGTGCAGCCAAATAAACTTTGTTGTTTATATGTTTGCAAACAAGTTGCTGAATATTTATATAAGTTGGTAATTTATTAAACCTGCAAGTCAAATTCTATAATTTGAATGTCTCAAGAATATTAAAATAGATATTAATCAGTGTAAACTCGACAGGATATTCTAGTTGACCTTGAGAGACTCACCTTCGGTACATAACAATATAAAAGTTTATGATTTTCATCGAATAAAATGTGCTCGAACTGATTTGGCGTCAGTTCTTCGAGGCTAGTTTTGGGAGGAAATCGCCGGCAAACTTCTTGTATTTGTTCTTGCCTAGCCAAGTTCAAGGACTGGGTCAGTTGTAAAGAGTGGTCACTACTCAAATCAATTAAATTATTTTCCTCACTGTCATCACTACTAGCGTAAACCAGGATGCTTATTATTAACACTATATATGTGTTCCACACACTCATGTTTTGCCATTTACATTTATAACTATTTCAAAACTTTCTTTTGTAAAATTACAAGCGATGCGACAATCTAATGTAGGACACGAATATAAATAATAAAATGCATAATAATTATATGCAGCTCACTATAAACTTAAGAATTTTCACAGGTTCACACATCCTTTAATAATGCTACACATAATTTTAGATCGTACCACGTCTCTAATTTATTTTGATTTCTATTCGAAACGCGACTGCCCACATACACATTTCAAAACATACTGATCAAGTGTTGCTAGTTAGGGCGCGTTCGTTCTGGGATTAAGAGTTCCCACGAATGATACTTTTCACACTTTTGATAACGACAGTTTTGCCACCGACACCTACCGTTCGTTTAGCTTTGAAACGTTACTAACAAAATTTTTTGTTACAAAACCTGCAAAACGAACGCTTGACGTACACACACTACGATAAAATACACACACACTACCATAAACAATGAATATGTATAGGCAGTTTGACAGATTAACACAAAAACCCCACCTCCAGGGGGCCGTTCAAAAACCGACTGAGTCGAGTAGAGTTATGACTCGAACCGTTCATAAACTAACTGAGTTCCAACCCTAATCCGTTCAAAAACGCGTAGAGTTCTTACCCTAGGGTTGGCTTAAGTGAACCGTACTCGACGCGGGTTCGTCGGAGTAGGCGGCCATATTTGATTAAAATGGTCAAAGCAATGTTTCCGTATTAAGAAAATTAGTAAATTATTTTGTTGTTTGTTTTTGTATTTAAGTATTTTTCTATGACTTTTGTATTTGGAGTTTTTTAGTAATAAAAGATTTTTAAGTATTTCCACTCCACTACTAGGGTTCAGTTTTTTCTTAGAATCTTTAGTGAATAACCCTAAATGCCTTAAAATAGTGTTAAAATATTGATTTTAGCCGTAAATTTTAGCTGTTTAGAAATACTCCTATTTTCATTTTATTTTTTGTTAAATAAAATCTAACAATAAAATAAACCGCGATTCAAGTGTTTACAATGAAAACACAACGCTACAACTACAAAAAGGTAAACATTGGTAACATACTGATAAATAAATAGTATTATAATATACTTAATAATATTGGTAAGTTTTATTAAAATATATGTATAATCAAAACAAAAGAATTCACCAAGTTCCCACCTAGTTTATGAAAACTTAATTCAAAAAAGCAAGAAGGAAATTATTAGTTTGTTTGACTCAAAGTCAAAAAAATAGCCTAAAACTTTATTTAAATTTTAGTTTTCCGTAGGCCTTACATAGGTATTTCAAATAAAAAAAATGCCCCTACAAGGTCGAAATTCCTAAAAGTGGAAACATTGATTAAAACTTGACAGATGTAACTCGGTTAGCCGTTCAAAAACTATAGAGTAGAGTTAGGAACCCGATGACGTCATTTTTTACTCAAGTTACTCGTTTTTGAACGCAACCCAGACATGGGTCTAAAGTTTCATTTTTCGGTGGCAAAAGTGACAAAAATAACAAAAATATCGTAAACGAACGCATGGCAGTTTGTCACTGATGATACTAAAATTTTGATACTTTTGATACCAAAGCTAAACGAACGTATGACAGGTGGCATAAGTAATGAAAATAATGATTCTGCATCCCAGAACGAACGCGCTCTTAGTTATTATTTAATTCAACTCGTTTTGTGTTTGATTTGAGTGAACCATAGACTTCTTGTTCTACGCAATAGACTAGATATTACAAATTGGCCACACTTTAGAAAGAAATAGAGTTAACCACTTCGCTTCGCCTCTGTCACACTTATGCGATCATTTTTATCACATTTAGCTAAAGGTGCGTTTTGTTGACAAGCATTATACGCATTGAATGCGCCAAATGCTGTCTATGTGCACATTCGATCGTTCTGTTGACATGCTTGGGAGGTAGAGCAGTGGATACGCTGTCATAATAGTGAACGGTCATATTGTTTGTTGATATTTGGTGAACAGAACGATTTCAATGCCTATGCTATGTCATGTTCAATGCTGTCAACAGAATGCACCTTAAGAGAAGCACTGTCCCAGTCCGATGAACAAGAATCCCCAGGCAAATGTACATTTCGACAGTAGCGATTGTAGAAACTTCAATACCTAACATGACCAAATAGACAATGACTATCTATTGTATATTGGTATTAGAAATTACAATTCCAAACTTTTATTTGACACAGATTATAGGTTTTAACAATTTATAAAATAATCTTTAAAGATCTATGTTATGATCGCTGGCAATAATCGTCAACTGGGTGATTTGTTTCTGTAAAGCATGTATTACAAAATGACGAAATCCAATAAAAGAATTATTTGGCATATTTGATAATTGATGAAATATTGTAGCTTTTTTGAACTCACTTAATTCCAACGATTGAACGATTGCAAATGTTACGAAAATATAAAAAGTCTCTCTTAAACTGGCTGAATCGTCGATGTCAGTCCATTGGAATTGATAAAACAAGCCAAATAGAACTAAACTCTTTTTTGGTAAAGAAGTTTAATAAAAAACAGGTATCAAATATAAAACTTATTTTATTGATACATTAAAAAGAAGTGTTTGATTTGATTAACTCATAGACTTTGATTAAAGTGTTTTAATTCCGTGATTTGATACAGCTTCAGGAGGTGTACTCTGCAAAACAGAATTACAGTTGAATCCATGCGTCTTAGGCAAGTCACAATTCAAGACAAATATCTATTTTTATAATACAAGTATTTACAAAAGTCGGATTTCTTTTTAAAAACCACGTCTTACAGTACTACGAGTATTTTTTTTTCTGATAGTACTACTAAGATTTATTTTACTCGTGGTACTACTTGCAAATTAACACATGTAGGTATGTACACATGTAATGAAATGAAACGAAATGTAAACAACAACTTCAATTACCACTGCTGCACTGTAGCAAACAATCACACAGTCGGTTTACAGCGTAATCAGACACGGGCTAACTCGGTAGCACCTAGAGCAGGACAGGACAAAAAAATGAGATTTTTTAGCACTAAACTCCACAGCGACCGGTCAGAGTGTGTTTTTTATCAAAGCCTTATGTTCAGCAATTATCGTAGCCTATTGACGATTGTAACACCGGTCATTATTCACGTGTTGCTGACACTACAAACATCTAATCACTCCTTTCTTGAAGAACCTCATTTAGTTGCTCTATGTACATAATTGAATTATATTTACCTTAGTGTACCCTATTGTGTGAGTTCATGTCGGATAGGTCTAAATGCTTTAGTGTTTTGAATCCAAGCCTGATGTTGAGCGGTTATCGTAGCCTGTTTATGCTTAAACTACTGGTTATTATTTGCGTATTGCTGAAAATTTACGAGGGCATATACTACATTGTGACAGGTGACGAATCCTGGATTTATCAATACGATCAAGAAACAAAGAGTCAGTAGAGAGTTTGGCTGTTTCAAAATGAACCAACGCCTACGAAAGTGAAGCGATCGAGAAGCGCAGTGAAAATTTTGAGTTTCTTCACTTTGACGGGGTATCTGGTTTCAATTCCATTCCATTTCATCCACGAGACCAAAGCAGCTTAAACGCCGAATGATATACCACAAAATGCCTGCCAGATGTTTTGTCGGCAATGAGCAACAAGCGACCGGGCGGCAACACCGAGCTCCGCGGGGTACGGCTTCACCATGACAACGCGACCACGCACTCAGCGCTCAAAACGAGGGACTTCCTGGACACCACACCGGTCAGAGTCTTGGGTCACCCTCCTTACAGTCCTGATCTGGCACCGTGTGACTTCTTTTTATTCCCTATAATAAAAACAGTTCCTTTCTACCCCCACCATCCCACTTAGAGGTGACGATTTTATCTCCCCTAAGGAGGTTAAAAAATTTATATCTTTTTTAAACAAAAAGAAATCTCCCGGCCCTGACGGCATTCCTAACACGGCCCTTTTGATGTTACCCAGAAAAGGTCTTGTGGCCTTAACCCGTATTTTTAATGGGATCCTCCGCACAGGTTTCTTTCCCACGACCTGGAAGACAGGCAAAATTATTGTCATACCGAAGCCTGGTAAGAGCCGCCAGAAACCAGAGCATTATCGGCCGATCACGTTACTTTCTAACATAGCCAAACTGTTCGAACGTCTCTTATTGAAAAGGGTATCACCCTCTATCAATCTTAGGCCAGAACAGTTTGGCTTTAGAAGTAATCATAGCACCACTCTTCAGCTTACTCGTGTTTTACACCATATGGCCTTTGAGATGAACAAAGGCAGGTACACGGTCGGGGTGTTTCTCGACATCGAGAAGGCCTTTGATCGTGTTTGGCACGCCGGCCTTTTGTTTAAACTTTCTGAGACCGACTTACCCCCTATGTACGGGCGGATAATAGCCTCTTTTCTGGAGGGGCGGAGTTTCTATGTTTCGGTTGACAATAAAAACTCCCCTACCAAGACCATTTCAGCGGGGGTCCCACAAGGCAGCTGCCTTTCCCCACTGTTGTATGCGATTTTCACTAATGACATTCCCACGCTTAGCGATAGCGGTCTATCGCCAGGCACTCAGGACGTCACCCTAGCATTGTATGCCGACGACAGCGCGTACATGAGCTCGTCCCGTAAGTCCCACTTAGCTGCCGCTAAAATGCAGCGATTATTGGACATTCTCCCGTGCTGGCTTGACAAGTGGAGGATAGCAGTAAACGCCTCAAAAACGGCAGCCATCTTAACCGGCCAACAGAGGCTATTACCTAAAGCGCTTGTATTCCGTGGGCAGGTAATTGAGTGGCAGAGCAGCGTAAAATACCTTGGCTGCTTTATCGACCGCAGACTGCGCATGTCCAAAATGGTTGAACATGCAGCGGCCAGGGCGGTTGGCGCCAGGGCGGCCCTATGGCCATTATTTTCATCTGACCTGCCACTTAAAACCAAAATCCGGCTATACAAGCTCTACGTTAGGTCCCGTTTAACGTACGCCGCGCCGGCTTGGTACGCCTTGCTATCCGCCACTAAAAAGAAAAAGATTCAAGTAGTACAAAATAAATCGCTGAGGATATTAACGGGTGCTCCGCGCTACGTTCGCAATGACACAATTGCTAGGGACACAAAGGCAGAGCCAATAGGTGAGTTTATCGCCAGACTGGCCGCCCGGTTGTTTGACGCGGCGGACAATAGCACCCACCTACACCTAAGGGGCATAGCGCCTTTGCATGCCCGTCCACCCGAAGGCCGACCTCTCCCTAGGGAGCTAATCCCGCCTAAAAACTAGCCGGGCTTATATGTTTTATGTCAGCTAGCTTTTTCGTTTATAATCACCTTTGTTATTGTTATCTTTATTCTCCACTTTCGTTTTTTCGCTTTATCTCAGTTTTTCTGTTTTGTTTTTGTTTCATTTCCTCCTCGCCACTTTCACAAAGTGGCCACTATAATGCCGACAGAGGGCCTGAAAAGTAGGCCCTCTTTAAACAATCACCGAGGGTGCGCTCACCCTCGAGACTCGCCCGGGTCATGGGGTAAAACGTCAGTCCTTACCCCGACACCCGTACCTCTTTTTACCCGACAAGGGTAAAAGAAGATGTCCACACTGTATAATAAAAACCCGTTAAAAGGGATACAGTTTTCATCGCCGGAAGACGCGCTAGCAGCGTTCGAGAAGGCTGTGGTGGTGGTGTCGGCGGTGGACTGGAAAAATGTTTCGAAAATTTGCTGACGCATGAAAACTTGTATACAGGCTGGTGTAGAGTTCTTTGTAAAGATTTAATTAAAAAAATTTATTAATAGAAGTTGGTTTTTTCCTCTTGTAGCAGTAGTTCGGTTGTTAGTCCGGTTGACCGAACTACTGAAACTTTTAAGTTGCAATAGTTCGGTTGTGACAAAGAACCCAACTATTGATACCTTTTTAGTAGCAACAGTCCGGTTAGTTTATAATTTAAACAAAATATATCTACAAACTATTTTATATTAAAAAAATATCCAGTGATAATATAACATTTTTTTAGCAAAATTTACGTTATCTTAAAAAAAAGCAAATGAGTGTCGAAAAACAAATAAATGACAATTTTTTTTTATCATAAAAACCCTTTTTTGGAAATTTTTCTTTAATTTTTTTTTATTATTATCAATCTTTAATCATAAGAAAAAAAATTTTTTTTTTGCGGTAAAGTTAGTCTTAATCGTTAAAACCATATATTTTTTTACCACACTTGCTTGTAAACACAGTGTCATTACGGGCAGGCAAAACCTTAATTGCTCACACGGGCTCTTTTTTACAATATATTTTGTTTAAATTATTAACTAACCGGACTGTTGCTACTAAAAAGGTATCAATAGTTCGGTGCTTTGTCACAACGGAACTATTGCAACTTAAAAGTTTCAGTAGTTCGGTCAACCGGACTATCAACCGGACAAGAGGGGTTTTTTAGTTTCTCAAAACTTTCTGAGTGTCCCACGTATGTCATCACTCCATTCAGAAATAACCTCAAGAATCGCTCTAAATACAGAAATGGGTGATACTTTATTTTAGCGCACCCTTATTGTGTAGGTTTTGCGGTGGATTGATTTTAATGCATTACAGGCTTTATGTGACTTTTTCCTTTAAAGTCCGAATGGTTTTAGAGAGTTGCCTCTATAATTTTAACGAATAATATATTTTAAAATCGTAATAATCTGTCTTTATGTACTTTTTCTTTCTTAACCACAGTTTTGATTTATTTCTTTAGTGTAGTATTACTTGTCTATAATTAGTATATGATTTGTGCGTTTACCCTTAGATGTTGTATGTAGCATACTTGGTGATACTGTTGGATGAGAGCAAACGCTTCCTCAGCAACTGCTAACTGATTGTGCTGCCAAGACATTACCGCCAAGCAGGCCCACAATGTTTCATCTTCGACTGTGCGACAAAGCTGTAAATTATAAGGTACTGGTAAGAATTAAATTTTGAAAGTCATTTGTCCCAATTACTATATATTTTTTTTACATTTTTCTAATAAACTGATGACTGTGCCATATTTTTGACAAAATAAGTTAAATCTAGAGAAGCTTTAAATTTACTTAACTTAAAGTTCGATACAGTTTGGAAAACTAATGACCATTTTTACTATATCAGGCGGCCCGCAGGCTTGTTTGCCACCGTAGTGGTTTAAAAAAATAAAGTGTAATTATTTCCAAATGACACTAAAAAAAATACCTGTAACGCAGCTTGCCACATATTGGCAGCAACATATTTTAACAGTTTTTCTGGGAAAGTGGCCAAAGAAATATGCAAAAGTGACCCATTGCCGCGCCATATGTGTATAACACCTTCTTCAACACTCAAAATAGAAGGATTACGGCCCAGGTCACTGTAATAAAAATATTTGAATTAAAGGCGTATTTAAAAACTTGTTAGTTTTAGTAGGTATTTAATTACTTAATAATATTATGTTAACTTAATGCCTCAGTACATATTTATGTGTTTACTAATATCAGATCCACGATCAGCATTTAACGGTTACTAATTGATTACCATGTTAAGAATTTTATTGTTATTTTCACGTAGGGTTAATAAAAGCAATACATTTAATGTAGGTACACGAGCGTTATTTTGAAGGGCCCGAAAAAATACCACAATCATCGTCGTATCAATCGAAAGATATCCACTGTTGGACGTAGGACTCTCCCGTATGTTTCCTACAACAGCCTGTTTTGAGCTTCCTGCTTCCACTGACTCTGCGACCGCTAACCAGGGCATCTATCTACGTGGTAGGAGGTTGTCCTATGCTGTGTTTTCTGATCCCTGGTCACCACTAGAGAAACTTTCTTTCTCAACGATAATGATTCGACTAGCGGTGTGGCCAGCCTATTGAGTCGGTGTTATTGTACCAAGTATAGCTGATTTCTTGGCCAAAGCAGTGTAGTTTAAGAACCTAAGAAAACATTAAATCTTTATTGTACAAATTTTAATTATATATGATTAAATAAGGAAAAACAGTACAAAGAGCATACGTATCTCTGTCAGAGGTTTCTTACCGCAGACCCTGAGACACTCTTCTCTAGATTACCCAGGACAGTTGCCGGCCGTGCCCTGTCCTATATTATAAATATACTTTTTTTATATTAAGCCTATGCAAATCGCTCGTAGTTACTCGATAAGTAATTATACTTTTGTTTGTACTGTATTTGTTTAGTTAAAGTGTAAAATAACTTATACCACTGTAAACACATATGACTTAGATAAAATAGGTACGTGATTTCTTTGCTGACAGTTGTAATAGCAAGCCAATCCGGTTGTGTTGCTGCTTTTGGACAACACCATGCCACAACATAGTTTGCTCTTAAGCCAACTAGCAATTCAGTTTCTGCACTCCAAGCGATGCTTAATATTTGAGAACCTAAAATAAAATAAA
This sequence comes from Apoda limacodes, assembly GCA_946406115.1. Lineage (NCBI taxonomy): Eukaryota > Metazoa > Arthropoda > Insecta > Lepidoptera > Limacodidae > Apoda > Apoda limacodes. The sequence goes on along the minus strand of OX291545.1, from coordinate 7,538,126 downwards.
TTATATTGTGAGATATAATTTTTTTTTATTTGCCGTATTGAAATTTTGTGTTTTTTAGAAGTACCTACTCACCTAATTTAACAAATTTAGGCTTGTTATCTTTCACGGTAGCAACATACAAGTCTTTGTTGTAATCAAGCAAGGCAAGTTGTCTTTCGTTAATAGGTCCAGTTTGACTAAGAGAAATTTTTGACACAGTCATTTTATGGCTGAGCTTTGTCACTGTATTATCTGTAGAGCTGCGGACAATTAGTCCAGTGGGTAAGTCGAAGACATGGATCACTGGAAAAAAAATCAGATTATTTAATTTTTTGGCCGGTAGTGGCCTAGGGGTTTCGATTTTACCTTGTGTCTTAAGTGGCAGAGGTTCGAACCCGGCGTGTACCAATAAGTCTTTTTCATAATTTCCATGTACATTGATTGTTCATACGACTGGCTATTTGGTGAAGGAAAACATCGTGAGGAAACCTGCATATGTCAAAAAAAAAATATGAGAAATCCACAACCCACACTGGGCCCGCGTGTGGACTATGACCCAAATCATCTTCGGGGAGGGTAGGCCGTGTCTTAACAGTGGGGAGGTATGAGGCTGATAAGAAACTTTTAATAGAAACATGTATGAAGCGTTAACGAACGCTATCAAGCATAAAACCTTAGTTTAAGAAAAAAATACGCTTTAGACTGATACCAAGGTGAAGATACAATATATACTTAGCAAAAACAACTATTTTGATTTGGAATGGAGCCAAGTATTTTAAGTAAGTGAAATAAGTTTAAAAACCTTACAATGGTTTTCCATTCTCTTTTAAATAACATTACTCAGTGGTATAATTGCATTTTTAAATCCTCATTTTATATTAAGTGAAAGTAAATATTAAATTTATATTTTCATGTCTGCTTCAAAATTTTAGAACTAAAGTTAAAATATACGGACAGACGCACAGGGCAAGAGGCTATTGGTTGCTTTTTTTTCTTATGAAAATTTAAAAAGATATATAGGTACTTGAAAAGCAATAGCACTCATTTATACTAACTTTTCCGATCAGATTGATCAACAGCTGCCAATGTGTCAGGGCCTAAAGATACTGCTGCTCGACCAAGCGTTTCAGGACGAGCTCCCCAACGAGGGCTAGCTAACAGTCGACCCATATAGCTATACACTGACACGCCTGCACGCTCTACCACACATAGGCATCTAAAATTTATGCAAAAAATTGTATTAAATTATTTCTGGAACTTAAGAATATGTCAAATTATATAACGTCATCATAAAAATATACCTTTCTGATAATAATATCATACTAATAGTTCCTTCCTTGAGGTCAAAAGTAACTGGCGTGTTCCATGAACTTAGTTTATGAATGAAGCATTGTTTAACTGTTGCTATTACTAGGTGGTTGTATCCTAAAGCTATCTGTATAACTCTGTCAGGATAATCTAGTTGGTCACTCTGGTCATTGATGATGTCTTTAATAGCAAGAACTTTACGTCCTGTTTGAGTACATGCAAAATTTTTCCATGTAAACTCCCTGAAAAAATCTCAATGTTAAAAGAGTAATGACAGTTAATATGTAAGTTAAATGAAAAATCGAAATGTTATAGCAGTACCGGTCAATAATATGAGCAAACAAGACATAACCATTTGCACAGGCGGCAGCTAGTTGAGTGCCGTCAGAAGACCAGGCAATGCTGTAAATGCTACCAGATATTGGACGGTCCAAGCAGTGCGACCACTAAAATTACAAAAAATTAAATTTCAATATGTATTCAGTCTAAGATCAAGTACCATTGATATTTTTTGTACTTACGCCATTGGAATTACAGAGTCGTATTAAATTGTAGCTTCCTACAACAAACAAGTCACCTGCAGGAGCCCAGCTTACACTTGTTATAGGTTGATCGTGTTTGACACTCACTGATATTTGTTGACCAAATGTATCCCAAATCTGTAAAAATATATCAAAGATGATTAGACATACTATCTGAAGTCGAAATATATGTTGTAGCAGCGGAATACTCTACGTAACCTTAAAGAATCCATCTTCAGCACCCGATATTATCAAATTATTATTAGCGTTCCAGGTTGCACATAAAATTAAACCTTCATGAGCTTTCCACTGAAAAGTTGTATGTTTTGTTGGCATTAAATTAATATATTTACTTATACGTGTATTTTACTGAGAATTTGTATTTCCTATATTATACCTTTGTTACTTTCGTATTTGAATTAATTTGCTTTATAATAAGACAATTCCCTTTTGTGTGCAAAATTGCACTACTATCGGGACTCCATATAGCACTATAACAAGGTATATCAGATTGAACAATCGTTGACCGTAGAAGACCATTTCTTGACCAAATTTTAACAAATCCATCCTCTCCAGCTGTAACAAATCAAAATCTTAAATTTATTACTAAATATTTATCTGATAGTGGATAAGTAAAGCTAAACGAAAAGTATGAAAGAGACACACGTGCACTACACGTTACATAAAAACTTCTCTATTTTTTCCCTTTTGCGACAGTTTTATGTTCCTTATTATTTACAGAATAATCTCTAAAATCCGATCATTTTTTCCGAAATGTTGTGGATAATCTGTTAATTCTCGATCATTTTGTATTGATGTAATATTTTTTTACTGTATTTTAAATAATTTAAATATCTGATGTAAAAACTTTAAAAGTTGTCAATCTGATTCAATCTAACTAAGTAATTAATTAATGGTTGATCTATACCGCTTTGTCATTATTTTAGCTACGATTTTAGATCTATCGGCTGCAGCTACACCACTTATATAAAAAATATTTCAGACAGAAATGTGCGTAATACAATTTTTGCTTAGCTAACTAAGCAAAAATTAAGATTTTCTCTAAGGACTACACTGGGGTTTTTTAGAAAGAAATTATTAGATTTTTGAAAGGTCGGCACTGCGGGATTGATACCCCTGATGTTGCAAGCGTCCATAGGCTACGGTGACCGCATACCATCAAGCGGACCGTGAGCTTGTTTGCCACCTAAGTGTTTTAAAAAACAAGCTCTGATTTAGCTAAGTATCCAGAAAAAGGGTTATATATACATGATGATAATATCTAGAGATGATAAAATCTATAATACGGAAACCAAAGTGTGCATATCTGAATTACTTGTGGCTGGTTTTGAAATATGTTTATATGCAACATTTTTTTGCACCTGTTAATAGACCAGCTCCATCAGGGCCCCATTGAGCAGTCAGACACGCACCTTGGTGTGCATTAACTGTTTTTTCGATACGACCATTATGGTTGACGATGTAAAATCTATAAATAAATTAAAAGTGACAATTAATTTTTTTTTGTAACTATACACATTCAATAAAAAGTCAACAATACGCCTTTAGTATTTTACGGACAAATGAGGTAAAAGTACCTCCACCACAAATGTAACTCACTTGCCATCGGCCGTTGCAATCAAAATTACATCATGTTGATGTTTGTTACTGCTTACATTAGTTTTGGGAAACAAATGCATGCTAGTAGGGTAAAAGTCTTCGGGAAACGTAGTAACAACCATGCATTCACCGTTTACAAGATTCCATTTCAGCAATTTGTGGTCGTCACTGAAAATTTACAATAAAGAACAAATGTCAATTTATTTTCCTTAATATTATGACTTGTTTATAAATGTATGTGTCCTGCAACTCTACTACGACTACTTAAGTTTATAGAGACATAATTGACAGACTTGGAATCCACAAGTAGAAAATGTATACAATAAGCTTTATCGTTTCGTTTATGCTCTTAAACGGGTACATTAGATACTGTACTAGTACCGCACTGCTTTATTCCAAATAATTACCAACAGTAGTCTCAATTCTTCACTCTACGCGTAAAATTGTGTTTTGATAAGAACGGTTGCCTCATATATAGGGCGTTACATCAAACTACTTTATAGCAGAAATTGTTAGGAGTTTGTGTTTCAAGCTTTTGGTAGCAAAATCTAATGTTGGATTTTGCTACGAAATGTTGCTACCAAAAACCCATATCGGGAGGTGGGTATTTTGCGCTACTTTTTGACAGCTGTCGAATGTGAAAGAAAGAATCGTTATAACGTTGTTGTTTTTATTTTCGCATTATTAACTCTAAATCTTTGTTATTTACAAAAAAATTAAAATGAAATACTCTAACATATGCACACACGAAACTGTCATAAAAATGACGCGAAACGCTGAAATAATCAGATGCGCTTAGACGGAACGGGTAGTTGGTGCTAAAATGAGATTTTACTATTAAATTGCAACGCGGCTCAGAAGGAACGCCCTATTAGTAAACTTAAAACGCCAACTTCCATACTAACATTATAAAAATGCGAAAGTAACTCTGCCTATCAGTCTGCTACCTCTTTTCGCTCGTACCGATTACGATGAAATTTGGCATAGAGATAGTTTGAGTCCCGAGAAAGTACATAGGCTACTGAAAAACGTCAAGTTTGAGTCGTTTTTTTCTATAATTGAGAAGTTGCCGTTGAAATCCTACACCGATAACCGAATTGAGGGCTGATGGAACCGTGGCCAAATTTGGCATAGATTGATTTCGTCGAAAGGACATAGGTTACTTGAAAACGTCAAGCGTGAGTCGGTTATTTTTTTATAATTGAGAAGTTGCCGTTAAAATCCCACACCAATATCCGAATTTAAAGCGGGTAAAACCGAGGGCAAAAGCTAGTAGATCATAATTTTGTTATTGAGTAAAATGTTTTACTTACCTACAAGAAAACACATCTTCAGTATTATTCCAGCTTACACATCCAACAACATCATTATGTTTTGGCTCTTTTTGAGTTGATATTTTTAATTGCATTGTCGACTTATTGTTGATTTACAAAAATGTTAGAATAGTGAAATGAAACTAAGGTTAGTTATTGAGTTATTTTTGTTGTGTCATTGCGTTGCCGAGGAAACGATATTTAGTGTTTTGCCTCTAGTTCATTTATCATAATAATCTTCGAATTTTTTTTTTATAAATTAGTAACATTGCATGCAGCTGTCACTGTCAAATGTGAATTTCAATTTTGGTAATCTTATTTATTTTGGTTTAAACGGGACCACATGTTTAAATCTCTCAACTTTAATTGATTTTATTATAGTTTGACGTTAAAGTATCAACTAATATTTTTGCATCATGTCGGATGTACCAGAACTTAGTAGTGACGAAGAAAATTTTGTAGATGATGAATGGCAAGAAATGGAGATAGGTGATTCTGTGGTGTCTTGTTTATTTTGTTCTACTGTACTCCCGTCTATTGATGACGCCGTAGCCCATTGCGAAAAAGACCATAACTTCAGCCTTGGCAGTATAAAGCAAAAGTTCACTATGGACTGTTATTCGTACATCAAATTAATTAACTACATTAGGACCCATAAATCAAAGGCTATAGACATTATGAACACTAATTCAGTTCTGTGGGATGACGAAAAATACCTAAAACCTGTAGAAAATGATGAATGGTTAATGTATGATATTGAATCCTTAATTGAAAAGCCTAGCTCTCCTAAAACTTATCATGCTAATGTGGAGAATGGTCTAGTGACATTGTCACAGTCACATTTCATGGAATTGCAAAGGACTATCCAGACTTTAACGGAACAAGTTAATGAGAATCAGACCCTTTTGAAATTGGCTAAAGAAGATATGACAAAGATGCAGGCTTCTATGAAAAATTTTGTTGAAGGACATTCAAATAGTAATGAAACGACAATTGACATTATAAATTGTGTATCTAAAGTCCCTTTAGAGTGTGATGAAGGATATTTTAGTACTTACGCTCACTTTGGTATTCACCATGATATGCTCTCTGACAAAGTTCGCACAGAGAGTTACAGAGATGCTATACTTAATAATAGAGAGGTAATTAAAGAGAAGGTTGTGTTAGACTTAGGATGTGGAACAGGTATTCTTTCAATGTTCTGTGCAACTGCTGGAGCAAAGACAGTTTATGCTTTGGATCAGTCTGAAGTCATTTATCATGCGATGGATATAATAAGAGAAAATAACTTGCACAATATTATAAAAACAGTTAAAGGCAGGTTAGAAAATACTAAATTGGAAGAAAAAGTTGATATTATAGTTTCTGAATGGATGGGATATTTTTTATTATTCGAAGGTATGTTGGATAGTGTGATATATGCTAGAGACAATTGCCTTAAACCAGGAGGTTTATTATTGCCTAACAAATGTAATATAAGTCTTGTTGCAAATGGTGATGTAGATACACATAAAAGATTAATAGATTTTTGGTCAGATGTATATGGATATAAGATGAATTGTATGAAGTCAGAAGTTGTAAGAGAAGCTAGTGTAGATATAGTTGCATCACAACATATTTTAACTGAACCATGTGTTGTAAAAGAGATAGATATAAACTCTTGTGCAACGGATGTAGTGGACTTCACAGCTACTTTCAAATTACCGGTCATTAAAGATGGTTCTATTACATCATTAGTTGGTTATTTTGACACTTTCTTTGACCTTCCATATCGAGTTGGCTTTTCAACAGGTCCACAATCTAAGTCGACACATTGGAAACAAACAGTGTTTTACTTTAGAGATTGTAAAGAAGTTAAGAAAGGAGAGATTATTACTGGTACAATAGTTTGTAACAGACAGAAAACTGATGTTAGAGCACTCTCAGTGCAGATAACTATATTTGGAAAAAACCATAGCTATATTCTCAGCTAGTTTGAATTTCGAAATTTAGATATAAGCTAATGAGCACTGCGCCATATCTCATATTTAAAGTCCTATGACGCTTTTTCATAGCATCAGTGGTAATTGTGAAGAGACAACAAGGTAGAAGAGTTAAAAAAACAAACATGTAATACCAAATTTCCAAACCCCAACTTCTAAGTGAACATTAATCAATACTTATATTATTATGTAGTAACCTACTATATATTATAAAATATAAGTGTGGAATAAAGTAGTGAAGCATATTTGGTACATGCATCTATAATCAGCATCCATTAACCATTTGCTCAGTAGCATGGCTTTAATACATAAACAAATTTAAACAAAAGTTACACTTTATTAATTTTTACTACCATTTCTTATGCTGTTGATAAATGGAAGGATCCAGATGAAGGATTCTGATAGTCGACTTAGGTTCCTAACAGTTAGAAAGTGCAGACCTATATTTATGATATATTTATATATTTATATCATAAATATAGGTCATGATAGATATATTTATGTCAATGTCAGCTTTGAATATGAAATATGTAGTGATGGTATTAAGATTTTTGATTGCATTTGAAAGTAAATCCATCTGCTCGTCATAAATACCACAATTGTATCACATACAATTTGTTTTACGTGTAATTATCATAATCTGCAGCTCATTGTACATTGTCCGATGTATAAAAATTTGTGAAAATATTTTTGAAATCAGCTAAGGTATTTGTAAGCTGAATCTTGTGAAATTATATTAAATGCATTTCTTATTCCTTGTCAGTTTTATTTTTTAAAACATAATGTCGGAATGGTTGGTCATCAAAATGAATACAAGTAACATATATACTAGGGGGTTGGAAACAATTTCAATTTTTCCTCAAACAGTTCACAAAAACACCGGTTGTATACTTACAGTTCACTTAAAACTTAAAGTATAAAAATTATAGTAATGTAAAATATGTCACTGTCTTGGCAAATAGTTTGTAACGCAAGAAGTCTAGTTAGGCATCTTTATTACCGCTGTATAAAGCTATGAAAAAACGTTCGCCAACAAGAGTGAGCAAAGATGGATCGACTTTCTCACTCAGGTATAGCGTGATACCACCAGCTAATTCAAGATGTCGCGTAAAAAAACGCGCCTACAGACTCTACCTCTTAGGTGACGGGGAAAAGAGTTATGAATGAATAAGTAAAGTTGTACAAATTTAACAAAAATTTTTTAACAATTTACATTTACACAAAAATTTAATCAAAAATAAGTTAAACATTTTGTTTTGATCGGATTCTCATGAGCATTTACAAATCCGGCGAACTTTGGAGCGCTGTAACAGTGTTTTAAATGAATAAAATTAAAAAAAATTACAGAGAAAAATTTTCCTCAAAAGATCATCTACAAGATTGGTCTGAGGTAATTTTTTTGTAAAATGTATAAAAAAAAAGTTATTTATAAATTTTTTCTCACTTTTTAGCTTATAACTTCTTTAATTTTTAATTTAGGGCAAAAAGTTATATGAACATATTTGTAGGCAAAACAATTTACGTATTTTTTGTAAGACGCATAGTTTCCGAGATATCGGGAAAAAAGTGTTTTCACCCCTTTTTCCAAGATGGCGGCCGGATGACAAGGGTGGCGACCTCTCAAACTTGAGGTTAAGCTTCTATTGACCCCCCACACATGTCCCAAAAATAAAATTGCGTCTTCTAACAAATGCAATATACGGTCCTTAATTTGTAACATTTAAATGGACTATTAAAGCTCTTTGATATTTTAGTCAGGTGGTAGGATTAACAATGCATGAGGCTTAAATACTACTCAATTTTTTTACTATACCTTCGTTATTGATTTACCCCGTCATTGTAGTTTTGTCTGAAGCTCTCTCAGTTGTACTTTTTTATTATATAACTATCTTCTGCCAGCGGCTTCGCCCGCACTAAATTTGGTTATCGGCTTAGGATTCTTACGGCAACTCCTCAATTAAAAAAAAAAACCCACTCACACTTGAGGTTTTCTCTCTCACAAAAAAAATAATAAATTACTAAAAACTAATTAACTAATGGATTAACCTCACAATTTTGGTGCTCCTACAAAATTTGAAACACCTAACGCACGCCTAAATCATAATAGCTACATGTGTGCCAAATTTCAGCTTGATCCGTCCTGTGGTTGAGTGGCTTGTGGGATTGTGACAAAGTCGGCGAATAAATGGGAATGACTTATCCTGGAGTGACTTCGGCGCGGTAATTGTTTCTTTTTTATGAGTTTTTACAGTTTTGGGTTCTAGCACTTCTATGCCTAGCCCTTGGTGAGCCGCAGTAAGATAATTTTAATCGATAGAATTGTGGCCGAGCGGTAAAGGCCCCCCTTTCCGCCACTGCAGTAGGGCCATGCAATGGCTTGCATAAGTGTGACAAGGAATTTGAAATGAAACATATTGTCTACGAAAATCTTTATTTCATTTTACACATAACTTATACATAAAAGAGTCAATATTTACACACATAAGTGTAAGTACAAAATAAAAATAGTTAAGACGTGAGATTTATGAGTTCTGGAATTTGTCGAATTCAGTAGGTTTTTCGCTACTTGTGACATTTATTGAGTAGTTTAAATCTTTTTCTTTCTGTTAAAAAAGAAAAAATAAGTGATCAGTCTATTTGTTCATATTGATACATACGTTTATGCTTGGTTGTAGAAGTTGCTTATGAAAATGTCTATCTAGGGAAAACAATAAACTGAAAACATTTTTTTATGAATATTGACTAGGGCAAAATTTCTTTAAAAGCAGTTATAACAGTTTTGAATTTAATGTCGCCTAGATTTGCTAAAATACCTTATGACTTAATTATAAAAATGAAAAAAAAGTATAAATAATGTGTAATAAAATATAAATATTTATGTAAATAACTGTAAATGTGTGTGTAAAAATAAATAGTGTTTGATATAAGCAATATAAACAGGGGTGATTGTAGATATTTCCTTGTGCTTTATACCCACCTACTCATACGTGGATTTTCTCTATAATTATATGTTAGTTAATTAGGTATCTAGTGACGTGATGTAATAGTCAAACATAATAAGTACTTTGAAGAATATAGCATAAACATTTGGTAGTGTCTTGATAAGTGAATAGTAAATAAATAATATAGTAAATAAATAATATAGTAAATAAATAATATAGTAAATAAATAATATAGTAAATAAATAAAATGTAGTGCCTATATTAAAGAGGCATATATTTAGGTACACTGAAACGAAGCCGAACTGTAAAATAAATGTAGGCACCTAAATTGTAATTGTAATATGAAATGTGTTAAGTATATAGCTATTATGTGAGAGTAAGTCCTTATAAGGCTCAGTATTCTAATTTCTACTTCTTCATAAAGCTATGTCCCGAATGGCTCAATTAACCATGATCTAAATCTACAATTATTATTATTAAAATTAACTACTTGCCACAATATACAGAATTTTAGATAGGTATAACTATGATTTAAGTATCATAAATATGTATAAAATATTGTTAGTTTTTTTCTACAATAAGCGTTTCCAGTTGATTTATATACTAAATACTTACCATCCCTCAAGACATACAATAGGGACCTAATATTATTTTGATTATGGATTCATTAGATTTGATATTTAATGAGAATGGTCCCACGTACCTGAAACCTAGGCCTGATATTAATCTACATTTAGGTATTAATTCATTTTTTCCACATAAACAAAAGCAAACATACGAGGTAAAGGACTGATTTTTGACATGCATATGCAATCTGATGAACGTACATACTTACCTATGTACTACACAAAGTTATTTAAATTTCATCCCAAAAGTTAAGATGTTCAAATCCAACCAAGTCTGTGTTTTAATAAATTTCTACTGATTAATTAGGTCCATTTTCAGTTTTTAATGACTGTAGGTACATACTTAGTATACTGAAAACATCAAATATTTTATTTTAAATCTGTCTACGCAATTTGAGATTGGTAACTTTTTAGTACAAAAAAAACTTATGTTAGTTAAAACATAAACTTCGTTTTTTATTAAAACATGGAGATAAAAATATATAAGCCAAACTCTTTAGCATTTTTCGTTTTCAGTGGACTTTAAGAGTAAGTACGTATAAATATATATTTTATAGAATAACTAAGTACATACGTTTAAAAACACTTATACTCTTAGTTTAGTTAAGTAGGTATTTTGTCTGTATAGGTACTAATAAAAATTCTAGGCATGTGTTTAATATCAATGACCTAGGAATATAAGCGTTTCATATACAAGCAAAGTTAATATGAATTCTATAATAAATTTAAAATGTTTCATTTTACCTATATCATTTGGTCGAGAATATCAAGACTCTCCAATTTTATCGGAAACATTAAAATTAATAAGCGTATTTTTCATATGGGTTAAATTTAATATTAAGTTTAAGCTACAATCATTAAAATACAATTGCAAGGAAAGAATGTACCTAACTGCATAAAAACTATTAAGTGTCAAAGAGCTATACGAGTGTGTTCGTAAAAGTAATATTTACTTTAATCTTTACCTGGATTTCGTCAAAATCCCAACATCTTGAAGGGGAAAAGGGGATGAACTGACATCTTATATAGGTATATATATGTATATATATAGGTTTTTAACTGTGTTCCCATATTATTTAATTGGTATTTTATTACTCAAAATACTAATATTTATGTAATGACAATGTATATACTACTAGTTTATAATACTTATAGGTAAATAGGTAATTAATAATTACCCAGATACAATTTTTTTAGAGAGAAAAATCTTCTCTCTTAGAGAAATTATCAAAAGATAAAAAACCTGTGGGTTAATAGGTTTACTTAAGGAATACGTTCTTGCTGTTTCTAGCGCCTTTAGCGAGGGACATATTTGAAATGCATAATAAAGGTGCATTCTTTCCTCGTACATTTATATTAGATACCTACTTAATTACATAAAACATTACCTACATTACAAATACTATTTTAGACATTAAGGACATGTATGTACTATTTAAGCAATGTGTGTAGTTACATATTAGATTCTATCACCAGTATTTTGATACAGGTCAATAATATTATATTATACAGTATATTATACTTTAATGTTATTGAATTAGGCAAGTATAATTAATTTAGAAAAATGTGTAAGATTTGAAGTCAACGCAACGGAGCATATGGTAGTCAGTATGGGCAATAGTATATACCTACACTAAGAATACCTATATATGTAAATAATGATTGAGAACGAGAAACATACGACTTGCAGGTAGATACCTACTTGGGTTGGGCAAGCTACACTTATTATCTTTTTATCACACTTACACGTAAACAGCGACATTACGTGTAGGAAAAGCGGGTGCTAAGAGCTTATAATCCCACGGGCTTTTTCTCTGTAAATATTACTTTTCTCAAAGCGAAGTGCGCGTTCATAGAATTCACTGGCGGTATTGACGCGCCTTTTCTATCAAGTATGAGTAAAAGCGTCTGTTTAAAACATGAACTACGCGCACACTACAAGCGAGCAATTACAAGTTTTAACATCAGCCAAAACTTTTTCAGAGAAATGAGCGGAGCGCCTACGCGTTTTTTTTTATTTACTTCTATTCCCGCCATTTCCATTGTTTTTTTTATATAGTAATTCACGTTATATTTTTATTTATTTACTCGCAAATGTGTTGAAAAACATTGTAAACTCAAGTCATTAAAGCCTTCGTCTTCTAAGTATCCTCTCGTTTGTTATTTCCTCCTTAACACCCTTAACACAAAATGTACAATTAAATGATTCCGGTTAGAGTTTAATTTTAGATTTTGCAAATTTAGATAATTTATATAAATTATAAAAAAAAAATACTAATTTTTGTAAAGAAATGAAATCTGTATACGATGGCAACAGTATGTAGATAAGCTGTAGAAATTGTCTCCTTTGTAGCAGTAAAAGGTTTAACTACACAAGAGTTCTAGACATATATCCTTTCAGGAAACAATTTCTTTGATAAATCTCCTAATATTTTAAGTCACAATTTACTATTTAAATAAAAAAGAGACATTATTTCTATGTATGTATATTTTTCATGTATTTCTTAATTCTATGAAAATTTGTGTATAATTGTAATATTGATGTACTGGGACTTCATAAGTTCCTAGTAGGTACTTGTGAATTTAAATGAATGGACATTTTAAGCTGCTTACATTTAAAATACAATTCCTTTTACAAGCTACTAGCTTCACCGGCGCATGCCGTTCCGAATTTAACTCACTACATTGTCTTCCACATATATATTTTTACAACACGTTTTCATTGTGCATTTAATCGTAGGTACATTTTGTGCTTAAACACAACACTTTTAAAATAAGCAGCGTATTATAATCCTCGCGCACGAAATACTACGTTTTTTCGTTCAGTTTTTGTTCATTAACGAACAAAATACGTTATAACAACTGCTTTTAACGTTATTTACAAATGTGGCTAAATATTATTCTTCTAGAGTGAGTGGGGCGTCAATGCTTTCTTCTTCTTGTTTAGCTCGGGCCTCTGCATCTGCAAAAAGATAAATGAACTTAGTTGAAAACCTCGTTGATATTGTGCCTGTATCTTAACAAACAATGTTTCTCACGTTCCAAAACTATTTCTGCCTTAGTGATTCAGATTCTTGGATTTCGCTTGGTACCGTACGTCATTTATGTGATGAACATTTGTGGTTGTCTTGAGTCTGAATATTTACTTTCTATGTAAAATATGATCGTTTTTACAAAGAAAGTACGAGTTATTAAGTATCTGCATCTGATCAGTCGGCTCCGTGGCTCAGTAAGTGCCGTAATGACCTGACTGCTGAATCAAGGTGTGTGTGTGTGATCGAGTCCCGCACAAGATAAACGTTTATGTGATGAACATTCGTGTTTGTCTTGAGACTGGGTGTTTTCTATGTATAATATGTACTGATGTATTTACTGATAAAATTTATATTTACATTTACATATATATATTTATATCCTTTGTCTGGTACTATGGACTAAGTACAAGCATTGCTTAGTTTGGCACAAAATGTCGCTGCGTGTAATGTCTAAGAAAATATCAATAAGAAAAAAAAAATTATATGAAATTACCTTTTGTAGCCTGCTCTTTCCAAATTTTCTTGTTGTCGCTGAGGCAGGCAATCCATGGTTTTTTGATCTTAAACTTGCTACTGGAATCGCTTCCTGCAATTTAATTTGAATCATATAAAATATCACCTGCTGGACATCTGTGCACTTACTCCGCCTGCCCTAAATTTGGTTAGCGGCGTGTAATTTCTACATCAACTTCTTAATTGCACGCCTCATAAGCGGAGCGGTGAGGTAGTGCTCTACTCTCGACATGTCAAAAAACCCAGTCTTTCGAAACTTAAATGACGTTTTTTTTTTAATATAACACTTACAGGATAATATGAGTGCACTAATATGAAGTTAAATAATCTGTCTAGCACACATGGTACATTTTATAAACAATTAATTCGTTTAATATAATAAATAATAACATTAAAACTAACCATTCTTGGACGTCCGTGAGTCTGTGTTTATGTGACCATGTATGTGGCAGAGAAATTGGTCGAAAAATTCATCTTACCGGAATACTTTTGTTTTTAATATATAAAGTATTACACTGTGCTGATTCCTAGTTAATATTAGCGTTCTAAGTACTGTCGTTTAATTATAATTTATAAAAAACTAATATACCACTGTATACTGTATATCTATATATTTTTTTTCTATTTTTATTTTATAGTATATTTTTTCCTCACCTTATTTGTTATTTTATTTTAAAAAACTTGAGTTTTTGTTTTAGAATTTTTTTTTAAATGTGAATGACCGCTATGAGGCGTACACTTTTGGATTTTCCAAATTTTTTACTAATATGTTTGCTACAGCAACGCAAGCTATTGCTGTAGCTATTGTTCGTTTAGGCTCGGTTCTAGTAATTACCGCGGGCAATTTTTCGTGACAAAACTATCCTATGTCCTTCCCCGGGACTCAAACTATCTCCATACCAAATTTCATCTCAATCGGTTCAGCGTCAAGAGTTAACAGAGTTACTTCCGCATTTATAATATTAGTATGGATATCACCAGCTGGGCATCAGTGCGTTCATATAAAATATCACAAACCAGTTTGCTCAGGAAAACCCGTAGAAAACATTTTTTTCCAGAAACGAGACCTAGCTACATCGATTTTTGCCTCCTTTCAATCCGCACATTGTCGTCGCAATCGTTAGAGCTATTTTCAAGAACGGGATTATGAACAAATATATATAGATAAAATACGTGTCCCAAAACTAATGAATATATGATAAAAGTGCCGTCTATAATATAAAAAAAATGCCTCTACAAAAGTACCTATCTTAGTTTTCTAGTTATTTAACTTTTTGGAAGTCATCAAAACGACTTATTTAGGTACTTACATCACTTCTTAACCCACTTCAAAAAGGAGGCGGTTCTCAATTCGGATGTTTATATCTATTTTTTTTATGTATGTTCGGGCATAACTCCGTCATAAGTATAGAGACGGATTTGCAAAATTCTTTTTTGTAAATAATCAAAAGTAAAAATGAAAACTTTTTAACGAAAAAAAAAGTTATTATAACTTATTTCCAAAAATCTTATTTGAATAAGAGTTTGAAGTTGGTGTCTGCTTCAATTAACAGTTTATAACACACTTCTCTTGCATGACACCACACTTTAAACTCTTATTCAAATAAGATTTTTGGAAATAAGTTATGATAAGTTTTTTTTTCGTTAAAAAGTTTTAAATTTTTACTTTTGATTCAGATCAGATTTTTGGAAATAGGTAAATATTTTTACCTTTTTAGTCCATCTTTTTGAAGCCGGTTGTTTTTTGTATAAAAAGTTTTTCAATGCTTAAGTTGAAAACATTGCATTTTAACAGTTTGTGTTAGTTATTACTTTTTTTTTTGTAAAAGATACATTATCCTTTACAAACCTTTTTTTCACAAAAATTCAGAAATAACTTTTAAAAAAACCAGCCGCCGTTTGAAGTTAAGTTATCCATTCGAGGAAAAACATACATTTAATTAAAAAACCTCCTACGATGTACCTCCCCTATACGTGAACGTAATTTTTTTTTCTTGTCTACCATTTGCGGTATGCAAAGATAATTTTTTGATTTAGGGTTCCGTTTGCGAAACATTTAGCTTTAAAGTACTAATTTTTGTTAGAATCAAGTGTCTCCCCCCCCTCTACCAGCGAAAGTATGGTACCTAGTGCATATAATGAATTTAAAAGGAAAACTATCACGGGTAAGTACACTTTACAGGCTATTTTTTTTTCTGATCTGACAATGCAGTTGGCTGTTGCAGCCATTACTGCTTCACCGGGCTTTTTGGGGTGAGACTCGCTCGCGAAGGAGCCTCAGCCCATATAGCGCCCAACGCTCAAGGGCTCCCCGCGGGGGGAGCCTCGGCTTGGGTTGTCGCTCTCGGGGGCGTCCCTTCAACCGGCGTGAGTCTCGAACCCGAAGGTGAGTCACCGCCAGGAAGGGAGTTCCTCGTAACGCGGGTGCGGTTGCGATTGAGTGTGGGCGAGAAGCGCTTCGGCACTCTTTGATACCTCGTGTATCCTTGTGGGCGCCGACGAACTCGGGGACGTCGGCGTCGTGTTTGGAGGGAGGCCCTATTGGGGGAGGTCGTTGAGACTAATCTCGCTATCCGGATAGCGAGATCGTCATCTGGGGCCGTTATAGAGTTTTACGACCATGCCGAGGTCGGTCGGGGGAATGGAAAGTCGATCGGAGGGATGGAAACAGGCTAACGAGTAATAGTCGATCAAGTTATAAAATGTACTTGGAAAAGTGAAATTTTCGTACAAATTCTATTAAAAGTTACTTATATGAAGTACTTATATGAAATACATCTGTAAAACAGGTATAAAATATAAGTAATTAAAGAAAAATAAAATAATAACATTTTAAAAATAAAACAAATATTTAAGGGAGATTTATAGGAGCCCCATACAACAAACGTGATTTGTTTTACCGTTTTTCGGGTTTCGAGTCCGACTCGCACTTGGCTGATTTTTTTATTATTTGTTGTTAATGAAACCAAATCAAAACAATATTTATTCAAATAGGTTGCTAAGAACACTTTTGAATCGTCTATACAATGTAAACAATGTTAATTTCTGCCAAAAAAAACTGGCAATAAGGTCTATTTAAAGTAATAATACAATATTTTGATAATTAGCTAAAGAGTATACAATTTGTAGCGAAACACTTATTAGGTAATAAAAATAAGTTAGTAAGCTACTAAAAACAAAGTCAAACATGGCAATTTTTTTCATAGACTTAAAACTATTCATACTATCTATGAAATTAATATAATAATAAATATTTTAGAACTTATACACTCTATAGCTGCAAGATTGAAGCTAGTATGTGTTACTGTTTTCACGATAAAGCAACTGTGTTATTGAGTTTATAAGCAGTTACACTTTTTTGTTGGAAACGATGCTCAAAGTTAAGCAATGTCGGGCTTGGTCGGTGATTGGATTAGTGACCGCTTAGCTGCACACTTTTTGTTTTAGTTCGTAAATTACGTAAATCGTGGTATGGAACCCACGGTGCGATAGTCCGACTTGCACTTGACCGATGTTAATACGTAATTTACAAAAAAAAGCAAAAAATGTGCCGCTAATCGTTCACCCATCTGTAGCGAACCATATCGTACCGCTACAAGCAAGACTCTGACGTTACGCGTCTTGCATCGCGCTATCGAAGTTTCCTTCACTGTTCAGTATATAAAGAAACCGAAGTACAAGTTAAGTGGACCACAGCGGTCCCCAGGCATAACACCTCGCCTGGTAGGAGATCTCCTCTTTGCCGCCGCTCCACACATCCAAGTTTGGTTAGTACTTACCCGACGTTGCTTAACTTTAAATATCGTTTTCAACAAACAAATGTGTTACTGTTTCTCTTAATAATAAGCTATATGGTGCTATACCGGTAAATTAAAATAGTTATGACTTGAGCCCGTCTCACACTTGGCCGGTTATATTATTTTTTGTTATACTTTAGAGTTCACACTATTTTTCACTGCAAGTTTGAAGTTCTTGAACAAAAACAACGAAAATATGTTACTTGTATTGGGCCCCCTTAAATTTTTATATTTTGACGTTTTTATTTTTAGATTATAACCCCTGAGAAAAATTCAGGCTTTTACCTATTTTAGTATAAATAATAGAGCCTTTTAATGATCGGACAGACAGATAGACGGACAGACAGCGAAGGCTTAGTAATAGGGCTCCGTTGGCACCCTCTGGGTACGGAACCCTAAAAAGGAGACGTAAGTCAGATATTTTGACGGCTTTGTAAAAAAATTAAATATTTCGAAAACTAAGTGACATCTTTGTATTGGTACATTTTTGATGTTAAATATAGTCATAACTTTGCCTATCATACCTTCAAGTTGAAATAACTCGTTTGGGACCGCCAGTATATGATAAGTTTTTGGCATACTCTTAACCGATTGTTCTATTAGATAATATCTTGTGCTAGCCAAGGGCGTAGCCAGCTTTTGGGCTAGAGGGAGGCAAACTAGGTATAAAATGTTATTTTCATACGGCAAAAAATGGCATTGTAGGCACTTTACTTCAGCGAGATTAGTCTCAACGACCTCCCCTATAGGGCATACCCCCTAACAAGGCGCCGATTGATTCTGATACATGACATTTTGAACCTTTTTTCAAAACGGGAGATAACACCCAGCTAGAAATTATTGTCCGATCTTGCCACGTTTATAAGCTATTTCGAGGGTCATTATCACAAATAGATTGGATATCTTCTTGCCTTTATTGCACTATTTTCAACCACCTGCATAGGGTGGTTACGGCACTATAGCACATTTAAACAGTGAGGCAGACTATACAAAAGACGTCTTTGGACATCAGCCCATGTGTCAAGCCTCTATAAACTATGAGAATGTTGACTGGCAATACGTCGAGGTGAGATTATTGTGTGATTCGACAAGGAAATCAGTTATACAAATCCGTCAAACATGACCTATCCAGCTACAAAAAGGAGTGAACCCGTTAATCATGTCCTCGAAACTATTTACAATCGCACTGATGTCATTAAGGACAACTGAAAAGGACAAGTCATAAGTAAATGGAAACAGCGAGTAAATCTCACATATACAATTTTCTGACGATAATAATATAGTGCAGTTGGGTAAAAATCATTTCGAAAAAGAAGCCGATAAGGAGGGTCTATTTATGTTGGGCAGGATTTAGGAAGCATAGTCACGACTTCACGTCGTCCATACAGCAGTGCTCTTACCTGCTCTTTCTGGGAAAAGTAGTCCATACTAATATAAATGCTGTCTGTCTATTTTTCTCACATAGGCTACTTGAAAACGTCAAGTGTGAGTCTTTTTTTATCTATAATTGAGGAGTTGCTGTGTTGATCCTACACCGATAATTTAATTCAGGGCGGGTAGAACCGCGGGAAAATTTGGAATGATCGCGTGTCAACAAGGCCTTGCATCATCAAATACTGAGGAACTACTTCTCTACTCGTGAAAGGTTTTGCGCGCAAATGGACTGTTAAGCTGGGTACAGATTAATTGAAACACAAGATGTAATGCAACAAGAATATATGTGGACGGTCCCGCACTGCGCGCCTCAACAACGGCCATTCCTGGCAGGGTTCAGCGCACACGCCATGGAGCCGTTTAATTTTGATGTGTACATGACTATATTGGTGTTTCAATTATTTTATTACTCCAGTGAATAAAAAAACTCCTAGTCGTCATCTCCATCCATTTTTAAAATCGTCAATTATAATATGGCGGGCAGTAGGCTGGTTCACCGCGAATTAGCCGTCCAGATTACACTGAGCGCACTCAAAGCGTTAGTCGAAAAACGACGACAATAGGCAGGAACCAACGCGCGCCCTGCGAATGCGAAAGGCGCAGTTGATTTTTGTGCGTTCGCGAGCACATTAAAATGTACGGGAAATGTTGCATTGCATATTGTGTTGCAAATAATCTGTAGGCACCTTTAGACGATCCTGTAGTGACGACCGTACAAAATCGCTACTAAAACAATGGCGCGCCAACACAACATCAAACCACTTACGAACTACCTCTACATGTGGAAGGTTGAACGAACGACTGTTGAAAGACGGTGCAGTGTAGTAGCAGTAAAACATGCGGGCGATCCGAATAGGTACGTTTTATATGACTGAATTATCCCGCTGCAGGGGGGGCTGCCCCTACCTGGCTACGCCCATGGTGCTAGCTTTATTTTACGATATTTATGAATGTTTATTGTGTAATTAAATGTTTCGAGGATTCCATATTGTTCTACGACACGCAAATTTTCGCTGCTGAATGATACTTGAATAAGCCTTATTCTTCAAGGAGAGCCCTGTGCCCCTGCAACAGGACGACCCATTAGATTTCGGGAACCCTAAATATATAAAGATTCAATAATTAACCTGTATTCTCCTCATTGATTGGCTCTTGTCCAGGTGCAGAATTTTTAGCACTCGAATGCAGAGGCCCCAGGATACACTCCAGCATATCGGCACACACACCCATGCTGGGTTCCACTATAAACTCTATAAATCCGATTTGTGACTCCGCTACTAGAGTGTTGTTGCGATCGCAGAGAGGACTAAAGGGAAGACCCAACTCCCGCTCCTTGTCACCTTGGAGAAAGAACTCATCAAGCAGACTCATTGTCCATCGGTGATGAAGATCCCATCTCTGTAAAATATAAAAAATGGTTATAATAACTTGAAACATTTGAGGTTTAGTTTAGTTTTTATATTAATAATTAGTTTTCATTTAACTTGAATATTCTTTAAACCTTTCTATATTATTTTTTGCTATCAAATTAGATAATGCCAGAACTAATTCCAAATAACTAAAAGTCTGTCTTGAAAAGTCTTGAGAAAAGAAGGATAGAGACCTTAGAGACCACCTTTAAAGACGCAAGCTTAGCTAATCAGACTCGGTTAATAAGCAAAGATGTATACCTATGTTCTACCTCTTCAGGATTTAAACGATATAGTTTTGATTTCGAATATAACCTAAAAGTGGGTAGAGAATGGTCAGCATCCGCTGGTATAATTTACTTTTGGACTACTGAGATCATTAATCCACCACCACTAGTCCCCAGCGGCTACCATAGACTAAGGAACGCCATGGTCAGTGGCAATAAGCTCAGTATCCTCTGGGAATATTGAGAGCACGTTGAGAGAGATATACGTTCAGATATTGACTAGGTATCAGAGAATAAGTTAAAGATGATATTTTACCTTGGCAGGATGTGAGATATCACAGCAATGCAAGACCAAAGACACTGCCTTTGATTTATCAACGGTGGGCTCTGCCAGAGACAGCAGCGACCGCATGTTCTTCAGTTGCTGGAAATGGAAGGACATGTCTGTTGCCAGCACCATGTCAATCACAAGGGTGCGGAACTCCCGAAATTCGTCCCTTGATAGGTTCTGGAGTACGTTGCACTCTTCGTCGCGTATTAGCCTGGAATCAATGCATGTAGTTTTTATTACGCTATAATACGGTTATAGAACATATAATAAGGATATTATATGTATATAGGTAAGTATATGTATTATCTTTATATATATAATTCTCCTATACGTGTGTATGTCACTGTACTTCTCCTAAATGGCTGGACCTATTAGAATATATTTTTTTGAATGTGTGGCGCCCTGTTTGGTTTAGATTCTCAAATCAGCCCGGCAGATGGCAGCGCAGTCGGTATCATGCAGGACATCGTCTGCCCGGTCAGCTAGTATAATATAAAATTTTCTTATAATACGGTTCTTTGGCTCTGTTGGTTAGTAGTGCTGCCTGTGGATCCCAGGGGCGTGGGTTTGATACCCACGCAGGACAAACCTTCAGTTTTGTCTCCTCATTACTGTCTCTCAGGACTCTGGGTGTTTTCTATGTAGATATCGGTAAAAAGTGTAAATGTATTAAAAAAAAAACGATATTTAGTATTGTATCCGATATCCATAATATAAGCTAGCGCTGTGTGTAATGTCCAATATTTATTTTATTCGAATTTTTTTACTTAATTTTCTCATTGGCATATCCAGTTTTCGTAAAATTATTTAAAATAAATCACTACAATAAAAAATAATGAAATATGTTTTTAAGCTTTTCTGAAAACTCACCTTCAAGGGTGTAAAATGTTTATACTCGAACTCAACTCACATTATTTGATATATTTACAAATGTATTATGAAAATGATGCTTGTAATCGTAGCGTAGGTCCTAATTACCTTAAAAAAAAAATCGAGTTGCACTCCGGGAGTGCCGGCAGAAGTGAAAACCTTTACACACGATTCGCGCTTAACACTCAAATATGTCACAAGACATGTCTTTGACATTGTCAAGAAATAATAATGTTTGTTTATTTACTTTTTTGACGTAGTATATTTGAAATTGCAATCTGTCATAGAATTAAAATTCCATATCCAACCTCCCTGTACTACTCATAATCGCGAATACTAAAAATAAAAATTATAATAGGCGTGGCATTACGGTTTCGGTCTTACGAATTTCCACGATTAGGACACGTGACCTGACGCGAGTTTATCATTTTTTACCCATACCAAAAAAAGTGCACAACGCCGCTAAAGAAGTTTTCACTTCAAAAATTTACACAGTTGTAGGTAGGTACTTGCGAAGATTAATGCGTAGATAAAATCGCACAAATTCAGGTATAACTGCGTAATTAACTAAAGCAGAGCCGTGACACGTGTGAGAAATAGACGCGTTAATTAATATAATTACACGACAATGGTAAATGATTTAAGGTGCGTTTTGTTAAAGGTGTTTTATGTCATAATCCAGCCAAATTAACAAGACATGAATTCTGTATGGCACACTACACATATCTAAAACTAAATATGTCGGTGAACATAACGCCACTTTACCTTAATTTTGTTTTTCTTATTTGTGTTATTTCGTAAACTTTAAATCAAGAAAATTAGTTCGGCAGCAAGCAAGTACCGCACGAACAACTTCTCTTGAGATTTTTTGTTTTTGAGAATTTATACATGAAGATTGTTATTGCGCCTTAAAAAAAATCAGTTTTTAGCGATAAAAAAACTGCTGGGCCGATTTTGCTCACACTCTTTTCAGATCTAAGTCATGACGTGGAGTATTGATTGACATGATCACGTGAGTAATTTGGTCTATTGGTTCATGAGATATCGACAGACAAAAAAAGCTAACATATACGGATCATTAGTCCTACTAGATCCATTGTCCAGATCCATAATGGATCTAGTGAGAAATTTTTTTCTCATTAGATCTGTTTTCTAATAAACTGGATCTAATGAGAATTTTCATTGCCAATAGATCTATTTTAAAAATAATGTTAAAATAAATTAGATCTAATGATAAAATATATTGTCTCACTAAATAGAATGTTTGAAAAAATATGTAATTATAGAAAATGATACCTAATTATTAACGGAAATTATTAAATTTAAATTATTAATATATAATTTATAAATAAATAAATTAATTAAAATATAAATTATTAAACATTTCGATTGCTGTAAACATTTCGAGCTGCAAGTATCTAAATAGCTTTAAGTTAACAGCAATTCGTTTAATTTTTCTCCATTATTATTAAGAAACCAAGATTTTTTGACGGCACATCATAGGTACAGTAGTATATTTTTTTAAAAAGGCATATTCATCAATAAAGGTTCGCCATCCCTGCCCTAGGGTTTGTTTGTCAAACTAGAAAGGACTATATATCCGTAACTATTGATCGTAGACTAGTAGTTTCTTGACAGAAATGATACGTCTCATACGATCTTTATTACAGAATGACATCTGTCAAACTATAAAGAAATATATCTCGGTAACTTAAAACTTACTCGGGTACCTAAAATTTATCGTAGACTAGTAGTTTCTCTACAGAAATGACACGTCAAAAATAGAAAGGTTTAAGATGATAACTGTCATCCGAAATTAAGAACTTGATGAGAACTATCATTGCTGTGGAAAAATTACTAGTCTACGATCACTAGTTACCGAGATATATACCTTTCTAGTTTGACAGGTCTCATCCGAAATAAAGATCTTAATGAGACGTATAATTTTTGTGGAGAAACTACTTGTCTACGATCAACAGTTACGGAGATATAGACCTTTCTAGTTTGACAGCTATCATTTGAAATAAAGATCTTGATGAGATCTATTATTTCTACTAGGGAAACTACTAGTCTACGATCAATAGTTACAGAGATATAGACCTTTCTAGTTTGACAGATGTCGTTTGAAATAAAGATCTTGATGAGATCTATCATTTCTACTAGGGAAACTACTAGTCTACGATCAATAGTAACAGAGATATAGACCTTTCTAGTTTGACAGATGTCGTTTGAAATAAAGATCTTGATGAGATCTATCATTTCTACTAGGGAAACTACTAGTCTACGATCAATAGTTACAGAGATATAGACCTTTCTAGTTTGACAGTTGTCGTTTGAAATAAAGATCTTGATGAGATCTATCATTTCTACTAGGGAAACTTCTAGTCTACGATCAATAGTTACAGAGATATAGACCTTTCTAGTTTGACAGCTATCATTTGAAATAAAGATCTTGATGAGATCTATTATTTCTACTAGGAAAACTACTAGTCTACGATCAATAGTTACAGAGATATAGACCTTTCTAGTTTGACAGATGTCGTTTGAAATAAAGATCTTGATGAGATCTATCATTTCTACTAGGGAAACTACTAGTCTACGATCAATAGTTACAGAGATATAGACCTTTCTAGTTTGACAGATGTCGTTTGAAATAAAGATCTTGATGAGATCTATCATTTCTACTAGGGAAACTACTAGTCTACGATCAATAGTTACAGAGATATAGACCTTTCTAGTTTGACAGCTGTCATTTGAAATAAAGATCTTGATGAGATCTATAACTTTTGTAAAATTACTACACGTGTAAGATCAATAGTTTAATTTTTTTTTAATATATAAAATAAAATATATATTAAGAAAAACAGTATTTTTCTTGTCTTTTGCGGTTCAAACTATCTCCATATTAAATTTATCACAATTGGTCCAACCGTGAAATTTAACGGATTGATAGACAGACAAACACCGACACTTTCGAATTTATAATATTAGTATTAGTATGGATCCTCATTTTATAAAGTCCGTTAATTTTTAGTTTTGAATTAATAATATCTCTTATATAGGTACCTACAGACCATTCGCGAACTTCCTCCTTTTTTAAAGTTGGTAATAATAAGAATATGACAGGAAATACGAGTAATAGTATTAGAAAGTAAGTTCCGTTATCTCCCCAGCCTAGGGGACAACAAGCGTAGCCGACACCAAATTTTTTATCAGATCCAGAACTGAATCTAGTGAGAAAGAAATTCCTTAGTAGACCTACACTTTCAAATCTGGTTCTGGTTAACGGATCTAGCGAGACAAATACTTCTCAGTAGATACACACTTCTAAAAATGGATCTATTGAGAAAATAATATCTCACTAGATCCATTATGGATCTGGACAATGGATCTAGTGAGAATGATCCACATATACATATCTCAAAACGTAAAGAAAACGCAAATTAAGCGATTTTGAGTTTTTGGACCTATACTATATTATAATAATTTCACTCAAGATAAGTTAAAAACCATGATTTAGGTTTAAAATATAAAAAAAGTTAAATGCAAAATCATATTGAAAGAGAGAAAAGGTGCGTTTTGTTGACTGCTTCTATGCGTTTAATGTCATAATCTTGCCAAGTTAAAAAGACATACATTCCGTATAACACAGAACAAACACGGTTAATTCTCTTTGGTAGGATTACCGCATTGTGTACATTATGTCGGTCAACAAAACGCCTCTAAAATAAACTATATTCAACCTAGTGGCTTTTCTTTTAACGGTAAATCACATAATTTTTTTTGATTTAAAGTTTACACAATAAAGCAAGCAAAAAAGAAACCGAGTGTAGTTACTGTAAGCGCCTACTTTTAACTGTAAGAAATGTGAAGTTGACACATGTTGATGTAGTATTTAGATTCTATTAGGCTTTATAAAGTCGAATCTATGTATAAGTTAACATGTTATGGTGTTAAAGATGTACATAATGCCAGACAAGTTGGAAGACGTTATAAAGTTAAGAAGTTATTAATAAGTCAGATTCGGCCTAGTAATCATAAGTTTCCTGATCATATTTCTAAGTACCTATTGAATCAGTTGCTATTCATGTATCAACATTTAAATAAAGTCTGCTGCTAAATCCTTTGTAGGGTGACCAGATCCGATTTTTAATTTAAAGGAATACCAGCCTCCGAAATATGGCAATTAGGTTCAATATTTTTTACAAGATTTTTTTTATTATACCTGTTTGTGGTATAATTTTTGGTTTCTTGATTCCAGAAAGTCTCGAGAATTTAAAAACTCTGGAATTTTAGAGGTTGTACGTGGGACACTCAGAACTTCTCGAACGCTGCTAGCGCGGCTTCCGGCGATGAAAGCTATATCCCTTTCAGCTGCTTTTTTATTTTAGGGAATAAGGAGAAGTCACACGGTGCCAGCTCAGGACTGTAAGAAGGGTGACCCTAGACACTGACCGATGAAGTGTCCAGGAAGTCTCTCGTTTTGAGTGCTGAGTGCGCGGGCGCCTTGTCACGGTGCAGTACCCCGCAGAGCCCGGTGTTTGTTCGCTTGTTGCTCATTGCAGACAAAACTTCTGGCAGGCATTTTGTGGTATATCATTCGGCGTTGATGCTGCTTTGGCCTCGTAATGGAATTGAAACCAGATACCACGTCATAGTGAAGAAACTGGGGATCAAAATTTTAGCTGCGCTTCTTGGTCACTTCACTTTCATAGGCGTTGGTTCGTTTTGAAACAGCCACACTGTTGATTGACGCTTTGTTTCTGGATCGTATTGATAAATCTAGGATTCGTCACCTGCCATAATGTCGAAAATGCGTCGAGACGAGCCCGCTTCAAATTTTTGAATCATATCACGGCACCACTCCACACGAGCCTGCTTCTGAGCTTCGGTGAGGTTGTGCGCGAAACTATCCTCCTCACGCGAAGGTGATCGAGTAGAATCTTGTGAACGCTTCCCGAAATAATCTCTTTGTATGTAATTCGCCTGCTTTCTTGAATTGATTTTTTTACTACCAGCACACATTCTGCCGTGACAGCCGTTATAGGACAACCACTCCTTTGTTCATCGCCCAAAGTAAGGCGACCGCGCTTGAACTCGCTATGCCAACTGTAGATGGTTGCTTTTGAAGGTTCTTCATCCCTAAAAGCCATTTAAAGTCGATCAAATGACTCATCAGGTTTTAGGCCATATTTAAAATCGTTGAAAATCATCGCACGAAAATGTTCTCGATGCAGATCAATTTTAAAATGAGACACGATAGTTTAATTTGGCTCTCAAAAAAATGTAGAGGGTAATTCGAAATTCGAACAATGGTATTTTTACTTTTAAATAACCAAATTTTTAAAAATAATTACAAGTGGCCAGTGCCTTATACATAAAAACTTTTTTTCGCAAAACTTTCTGCGTGGCCTGGTATGTACTACACCTACCTACACTACGACATAGTGATACTATCTGAGACAAGCTCACATCTGCAAAACTTGATTAAATCCTTACACCCAGCCAGTGCAGAGGTTAGACTGGAAATAAGTCTCAATAAGACTATGACGATGGCAAATAGTTGTAAAATGCCAATATTAGTCAATGGAAGCTCACTGGAATACACAGAAAAATACACCTATTTGGGAAAGACTCTTAGATTTGACAGAAAAAACAATGACAAAGAAATCAAAGAAGAGTACAACAAACTTGGAACACATACTGAAAGAATTTTTAAAAGTAATATGCCTATAAAAATTAGAACAAAGGTTATAAACATTAGCATTCTACCGTGTACCGTGTTATTTAACGGATGCCAGACTTAGAAATTTACAGCACAAGCAAAACACAAAATTGACACCTGCCAGCGAGGGCTTAAATGTAGTATGCACAAGATAAAGAGATTACATGAAATACGTCACACAAAAATAAGAAAAATAACAAAAGCAACAAATGCCATGAGCTATGCACTACAGCTGAAGTGGAAATGGGGAGGTCATGTAGCAAGGCTTACAGACCAGAGATGACCCGTAAAAACAACCCTGTGAAGAAGCCCACAAGGGAAAAGGGGCAGAGGTAGACCACTTACAAGATGGAAAGATGAAAACAAAAGAATAGCTAGACTGGGCCCAAAGAGCAAAAGATATCTTGGACATCTTTGGAGGAGGCCTTCACCCAATTTGGGGTTCTTGAAGAAACTTATAGTACCTACTAACAATAATTTAAGTCTTCGAAACTAACCAACTAACATAACACTAGCAATAAGTTAACTTGTAAGTGTGTAACGAGACTTTCCCAAACGTGCAGGTCGCTTGGTCAACCTAATTTTGAGAGCCAGCCAATCAATTTCAAGCCTATTATTGCTTGCGTAGGCAATTCATAGTCGAATTGAGCGAGCGTTTGAACTCTGAACTTAACGTAGGCGTAAATATCTTTGTCGAATTCCCAGAGGAAATTATAACGAGTTCAGGTTGGGTAGGTTCTGTTGTTAGGGAATATTTGTGTTCGGATTGGTGTTTTATTTATACTTCTCTGTTTATTTTAGGTGTTTTCGAAATTAGAATCTGTTTGTTAGGGGATTTCCTTAAAACGGTTTTAGTTTGAGCCGAAAAAAGGTAACGCAGACAGAGGCATTTCAGCATTTATATATTAACTAGCTTTTGCCAGTGGCTTCACCCGCGTTAAATTTTGTTACCGCCGTGGGTTTACTACGGTAACTCCTTGATCATAAGTAAGAAAGTTTGCTAAAGCTAACAATAGCTACAGCTACAGTTCGTTTTAATGGAATTAAGTTATAGTTATTGCTGCGGGAACTTTTTCTGGGATAGAAAAAGTCTGTGTCATTCTCCATCTCTTCAGCTATTCCTGTGCCAAATTTCGGCTCAATTTCATGCTTATTTTGTGACGTGAAGGCAGGACAAACAGCCAAAAAACAAACAAACAAACTCACTTTCGCATTTATAATATTAGAATATCGGCACACTATGTGTCTGTGTGTCAGACTGCATTTTTGTTACGTTTTCACGGCCTACACGTTGAACCGAAGAGTTTAATAGGTAAACGTTACAAAACTTTTCCTTTTTTAAAAAAATTATTACCTAACATTAATCCATCCATAATTTTTAGGGTTCCGTAGCCAAATGGCAAAAACGGAACCCGTATAGATTTGTCATGTCTATCTGTCTGTCCGTCCGTATGTCTCAGCCACTTTTTTCCGAAACTATAAGTCCTATACTGTTGAAACTTGGTAAGTAGATGTATTCTGTGAACCCTCATTAAGATTTTCACACAAAAATAGGAAAAACAATAAATTTTTAGGGTTCCCTTAGTTTACTTAGAACTGAAACTCAAAAATATTTTTATCATCAAACCTGCGGGGTATCTATGGATAGGTCTTAAAAAATGATATTCAGGTTTCTGATATAATTTTTTCCTAAACTGAATAGTTTGCGCGAGAGACACTCGCGAGAGAATGATAAAACTAAAAAAAATATAATATGATGTATTTTTGAACGAGATCTAAAAAGTAGTGTTTTTTTTTAATACGTCATAAATCGTAAACCGCAAATTACCTTTCATTAAATCAACTCAAATATAAAAATATTTTTATTTGTGTTTGAAAATTACATAAATGGTGGTAGGTACGAAACCCTCGGTGCGCGAATCCAGCTCGCACTTGCCCGGTTTTTTGATGAATTAGTCATAAGTTTTCGACGATTTATTAATTTTCATTTTTATACCTTTTCCTTTTTTCAGAGGGTCAATATGAACTATGAAAATTTACTCTTCTGTATTTGTATATTGTAATCGAAAGTGTTATCAATTATTTAGAAAAAAAGTTTTTTTTAAATCCTATTGCCATTTTTTTCTTCAGATATTTAGATCATTGACTTAGCAGTGACTGCGGGGCCCTAAAACTTTTTAAAGGACCACTGTTTGTTTCCCACACTAATATATATTTTCCAGTCTGTGCTCTACCTAATCTTATTTGTCGAAATAATTAGTTTTATAAATTCAGAATTTTTCAAATCCCTGTTTTTTCAAATTAAAGATAAACTTTTTCGAATAAGTACAATTTCAGACATATAGCAAATTTCGAAAAAAACTTAACAGAAAAGCATTTGTCACCATTTTAAATAATTCTGTAAAACATAACATCTTAATTTTTACTAACAAATAAAGATAGACAAAATTCACTAGCAAAAAATAAATAAACTCACTAATGATAAAAGAAAGAAATTATAGTTGAAGATACAAAAACTATAGGAATACTAGGTTTGCTTGCGCAAACGCTTGCGCCATAGTCGATTTATCTTGATTATAGAAAGTAGGCTATAGCTATCGTTTGTCCACTTAAATGGAGACCACCCAATTTTTCATGTATTTTGTATTACTTGTTAATAAATCTGCCACAAGAACACATATTCTGTGAAAACTGTATCGGTGTTTGGTCGCTAGTGTCGTTGTATAAGGTTAACACCAGTTCAATATGGCAACTGTACTTAATTTTGTAGAAAGAGCTTTATTATAATTTCTGCCACCCTAAAAAAAATGTTGCATGCATTAATATATAAAAAGTAGTGTGGAAATGTACAAATAATGTTGTTTTAATTAATACCAAACTCCGACTTATTTTAAGTTGTCAATACACCTAATGTACAAGTTAAAAATACTATGACACTCTAGTGGTTAAGACGAATCTAACCACGTATAATTTATTAAAATCGGTTTAGCCGTTTAGTAGTTACGAGGTAACATAGAGTTCCACATACATACAGGTGAAACACATATACCCTCAGTTTTGGGCTTTGCCATAGTCTGGTAAACTATACCAAATCGCTACGTCGAATGGTTTCTTCTGTGACGGAAAAACAAATGAGGAGGTTATCAGTTTCACCCGTATGTTTGTTTTTATGTATGTATGTTTGTCCGTGATTATCTCGCGTTTGGCTTAACCGATTTTGATGCGGTTTTCAGAAAAGTATTTGTTAAATTCTGTAGAAGGTTTTGGTTTATACAACAAAGCGATACCCCATGACGTCGTCCGCATAGATCCGTTAATAATTTATTAAGCGATGTATTAGTTCAAATCGACCGATTTTTGTTGTTGCGGTTTATTTTGTCGACAATATGTTAGTAGACTTACCAGCAAAAATAACAAGTCACTGATATAAACGACGATATTCCATAAACTAGTAGAGATAGCTTCATGAAGCAAAAAGTATAAAAATTATAGTATTAAAAAGAGTTTTATTTTACTCATAAATAATTGAATACGCTTCAATGTTCCTGTGACTTCACAGAGCTATCATGAATTGTTAAGGAAATATTGTCGCTTATTTCAGTGACTAGTTATTAACAGACTTCAAAAATAGAAGGTGGTTCCCAGTTCGTCGAAATCTTTTTTTATGTATGATTTCCAATTACTTGATGATGCCTTGACCGATTCGGAAAATTCTTTTTTTGTTTTAAAGGGTATACTTCCCAGGTGGTCACATGGCCATCAGGTCAGGATATAATGATGTAATCCTCGAGAGTTCGTCGAAATCTTTTTTTATGTATGATTTCCAATTACTTGATGATGCCTTGACCGATTCGGAAAATTCTTTTTTTGTTTAAAAGGGTATACTTCCCAGGTGGTCACATGGCCATCAGGTCAGGATATAATGATGTAATCCTCGAGAAATTGAGGGAACTTTTCAAATTTTTACAGGTATACTTGAAGCGATTTTCGGATAATTTTAGTGAACGAAAAAATAAGCTTATAAGGCGACTAAAAAATAAGAAGATAAAAACTTTTTAATTAAAACAAGAACCTTCAAAAAGGTGCACTAAAAAGGCAAAAATAATTATTTCAAAAAATCTGATCCAAATTGTAGTTTGAAGTTAGTGCCGTGCAAGTGAAGTGTGTTATAAACTGTTAGAGAAATAAACAGAGAAATAAAAATAAAAGTAAAAAAGAAAAGAAGAAATAATATAATGGGGAAAAAATGAAATATGAATGATTCAATATTAGTGGCGTTTTGTTGACAAGCATTGAATGTGCTCAATGCCACTGTTGTGGACCAAAACTGAATGCGCTTTGCCGTCACATGGATGCGCGGTCAAATAGTGAACGGCCATATTGTTTATATTTGGCGAACAAAACGATTTCAATACCTATGCGATGTCATAGCTCTCAATGCTTGTCAACAAACGTCCCTATAATAATTCGGCAATTAGAAATCGGAAAGATTTGAATGTGGAGCATATTTAAATTTGAACAATTTGAAATTTAGAAAGAAACTGTGACACCAAAAATTTACCTAGCCTCCTCACAGGCACACACACATACCTAATCACGCATTGTGAATAAATAAATGAAATACGATTCGAAAAGTTGTCATAAGAGAAAAACGGATTACAAAATTGGGTAAGAAACAGTTTTTATTCTATTTATATAAGACACTTAGTGCTAGAAAAGTAGAAAAGAGAACGAAAAAAAGAAAACTTATTTTAAAAGCTTTAAGCTTTAACGGTTGAAAGTACGCTGATTATATAATCCAAACAAAGCTCAAAGCTCCAGAGAATTTTTTCACAATTTACTTACTAAAATGTCTATTCTAACCTTTGCTCGCAGTGTAAATCTTTTTGTAATTTCTAATTTTCTGGTTCCGTACTTAAAAAGTAAAAAGGATCTCAAATAATAAGGCTCCACACTTCACCAGTGCATGTTATGGATGGGCTGTTCCTTAACCAGTAATTTTTGGTATCTTTATTAAAAAAAGTTAGTTTATGTATTTTTATTATACAGTCACGTGGATAGACAGGTTTTCTCAATACACACAAAGCTAATTTTTTAAATATGAAGACTTTTTGACTTACAACTTATAACATATTATAACGTTTGTCTGTTTACCTATGCTAATTCAAACGTCTGTGGTTTGAAATGTTGTTGGGAATAAAAACAGGTTAAGTGTTTTTTTTTCAAGGGGTATATTATATACCAGCTATCTAGCGCGGCCATTAGATATTTCTAATTATCTTTTATGCTTTATTATGCTTTATATATATCCTACAAAAAATACAAAACGTTCTACAAATAGCTTATAACTATAGCTTTTTAGTTTCCGCATTTGATTTTAGCTTTCTTCTAAGAGAAAATTACTTATGGCGGCGCTAGTTACATGCTTTACGCCCCTTATATCTTGAAGAACTACAGATTGTGATATAATAGTTAAATGAAAAAAAAAAAATTGTGATTATAAAACTGTTGATGGTTTTAGGTTCCATAGCCAATGGAAAATAAAACGAAACTCTCATAATTTCCTGGTTCCGTATGTCATGGTCTCATAATTTCTTTCGTCCGTATGTCACGGCTATAAAATATATTACATAGGAGCTACGTAAAGCTTAGTTAGCAGTTAGCTGCTAAAGGGCCCTAATATATTAGCTTCCTAAACTTTGATAGGTAATTAAGTATCTTCTTTAACTTCAAAACAGCATGTTCTAAGAAATAGAAAAATCACGATGACATATTTATAATGCAGTTCACAAGTTTTTTAAATATCGGCAATAGTTCTTATTCTACGGAACTCTTACTTAATGCGTGTACGATACGGTCTTGGACATTTTTTCCAGAAGGTCGGCTCAAGAATTGTAAAATGTTACAACACAGTTATAACTTTTTACTTAAAATTTATTATAAGATTAGTAGCTCCGTGACACCGCTAGATGGCGCTCTTCAAAAACAAAACAAGCTATGGTTATAAAATTTAAACATTTTATTTGATATTAACATCACTCTTCTTTAATCCGCCTGATGTTAAGTGGTATTTTTGTGACATTCTGTCTGAGTATTCTCAGATCGTGAATGCCCTTTATATCTACAAAAATATTAACGGACTTTAATGAGCCATTTGGGGAGGATTTTACTAATAACCCTACCCTACCATGATATGGTCGAGACTATGGATGTGTCATTCTCGCTAAAGTCTGAACCAGGGCTGAAAACCAGGGTTCAAATTTCAAGACTTGAAAGTATCTAAGTCAGTATAACTCAGACCTGATAAAAAATAATTTTATATAAATAAGTTACAGTCTTTTCATCCTTGGTATTTGGCTTTGGCAGTCGTTAAGTGAATAAGTAAACACTATCAGGATTTTTTGTTATTTAATTTTTTAATGTAGTTCCGTGGGTAATGAAATCACGGTTCATTTTCATTACCTGTTGAGAAAATAGTAGATAATTATAGGTATAGGTAAGCAACTAAAGGTGTAGGCATTATTTTACATTACATTATGCATGTCAGACCTATAATATTTAAATAAGCTGGCGTAGTTAAGATATTTCAATTCATACATATACATACATTTTACATATCATACATTTTTGTCTTATTTACATAGGTATATCATATTTTTTTTAATTTTTGCATTTTTGTTTGTTTATTTTTGTAACAGTTTTTGCTGATGACATTCTTGGAATTTTGATTTACCATAATACACGTTATACTTTTGATGTCCAGTGATAAAATACGTGATATTAAATCGATGCAACATGTGTTAGACAAAACTGTATGCAAATATTCATATGCTTACCTGGATGTGATGACTCCTTATTATTATAAAGTTAAATCAGCAGCGTATCGAAATTTTTGTTAATGTCAATAATTTAGCATTTGCGCTACTTGATTTGAATTAAAAACTGCAAACAGAAAGTAAGTCACAGATATTGGAACCAAACCATTGGTATCATTGTACAGTGGAAATCCCTCTAAACCTTCCCCTATAATCTCTAAAAAGTGAATTGAACATTGCAAGATTGCCACCTGCAGAAGCCACTGCTGTTAACCTTCTTCTTCCCGTACATAAAACTATGGACACCACTATTGCCCATCCCGAAGAGTGGGGTTGTAAAGTAGAAGATAAATTACAGCCCATAACATCTGAATTGAGCCCTGCACCACAATTATTATTAAACATGAACCTATGCACCTGCAATGCGATAGTGGCAGATAGATGTACGTATACGTATTTTGTTATATATTTTTATTTTTTAAACATAGTTTAGGTAATTTTGAAAATTGTTTAGGTAATTTTGCCGCCAATTCGCAGCGATAAATTACGATTTTTTCTTTTACTTTTTTAAATTAATTCAATGGTGCATTTTTTTTGTTGTCCGAAATTTAAATAAAACTTGATGAGTTATCTCTTTAGTCATCAATGTTCAAGTTTAAAAAAGTTCGTTCCATTTTCAAATATCATATTTGACCACTCGAGCACGGTCGAGAATGGAACGAAAACATTGCGGGTCGCTCTTTGATACTCTACTGCAAGTACAATTTATCCCAAAAAAGCTTGTACAAGATATGGTCGCATGTCATAACATGTTTGAGAAAAGAGTATTTATTCTTATTTCGAAACCAGTTACAGGACAGGAATCTGAAAATGTTTTTGTAACTAAATTTCGATAGAGGAACATTTACCTTTATACGATTTACCTTTTCTGGCAGTATATTTCTTAAACCAATACAGAAAACACAGCAATGAATTGTTTAAAGGCCAAAGTTCCGGTTTAAGGAAAAAAGGAAAAAAATCATTATTAATTTGTTGAATTTTTTCAGCTTTATACCTTTCGGACTTTTACTCGTAACGTATTTATACTAGCTTTTTATGAATTGAGCTGGTAACCAAGCCAACCCAGCACATCGTGCCTCTCCTCGACGCTAGTATTTATATTTAATGTTTTAATAAACATCTATTTAAGTGGTAGTAACATCCTTTGACCGTTATATTAGGAAATACTTTTCGGAATCCGTTTATATCCGCCTTCTCATATTCTAAAATAACTTTATTTGGTGCCCACGATTGAAACTGTGATTTAACTAGTCTAAATAAAATTCCAGATGCTTTAATGTTTTTGTCAAGAAGCCCTGCATAAATAAAAGGTATAAACGAGGATATTCTTTTGTTTGCATTTTTAGCATAGAAAACTATTATTCTTCTGACGCCATCTAGGTATTCTGCAAGAATATATTTCTTGAATTCATCAGGTACGACTACATCACTCGCTTGGGTAAAGTGTATTGTTGCTGCACCTAACACTCTATTCCTCTCGTTGTAAAGTCCAGTCTTAATGTTTGAAAAGCTAGGTAATCCTTTCAGGTAATTAATACCTTTATTTTCCAGTTCACATTTGATTTCATTGTATTGTTTTTTAACTGAATAAAAATTGCAGCTAATTTTTTGCATAGCTTTCAAAATCCTTACTGGTGCAAAGCACGCTTGCAGTTTGATAATGTGAGTTTATTTTTTGTATTGAGTTTTTGATACTGAGTGTTATATTAGCAGTGCAGTAGTTTGAATTAGAACATAGCCGAAATGAGTTTCCATTATTATAACACTATTTCCGATGATATTTTCGACCTTCTAGTAACAATGCCTTCCCACGTACGCAGCCGAAAGTAAATATCTCGATAACAAACATCTCTATATTAATTTTGCAAATGATATTCAAGAAGAATTTAGATCATTTTATACATAGTTGTAGGATCCGACAGTTAAATGTTATCGATCTGATGACCATAATCAGATAGCGAATACGGTCGTGAATTGCCCCCCTGGAATGCGTCAAATCTTGAAAGTCATTTATGATTAACTTTTGGGAACATTTTTTGCTCAATTTAATTACAAGACATTTCTGTAAAACTTCTATTTAATTAGAATTATAACATTGAGACATGCGGACAGATGGACGGACATGACAAAGCTATGGCCTAAACAATAATTTCATTCAGTCGTCCATCGAAGGTTGTCTAGACAGAGCAATCGCGAGGCAAGTTGTGTGGCGAGACGTGGGGCGAGCGCACCCTACTAGTCTATATATCCACATATGGCAAGTCGGTGCTGTTCAACCTGTAAATACATTTAGTTGCGGCGCCATGACTTCTCGACGTTGTCGGATTGATCAAAGGCGATGAGATGACTGACTGTATTGATTAAATTATTGTTTAGGCTGTGATAAAACTATTAATAAACTATAGCCAATTGGCTATGCTTTTATACTATTTAGTTGTATATACTAAACTTAAAACAAAAGAACACGAATTTGTTGAGGTGGTTTTATAATAGATGTTAATGGACTAACCTGAATGCAGCGCTGATGTGATGATTCTCCAGTACAGCGCGGTCGTTGTACAGCAAGGCGGTGTCGGAGCCCGACATGACGTGGAAGTTATTGGTGGTACCTGTGTGCTCGTAGTCGTGAACTATTGCTGCTACCAGGGTTGCGAAAATTTCCAGGTCTGATAGCCAGTTCTAGGATAGATAAATATAAAAGGTGTATTAAACTGTATGTATTCAATTTCTGTCTAAAAATCTACAAACTACTTAAATAAAATAAATTATAATCCTGCTAATATTATAAATGTGAAAGTATGTCTGGGTGAATGGATGGATGTTTGTTACTCTATATGTCGAAAAATTCAAAAGTTCCTACGGGAAAAACTTTAACCAAGCTTAAACGAACTATAGCTAAAGCTTGCTATGGAGGTCCACGACAATATCCGAATTTAGGGCGGCCGCAGAGGCTGGCAAAATCTATTAAAGATATAAATAAATAAGAATATATTAGGTAACTATATTTTGCCCGCGGTTTCACCTGCCCTAAATTCGGTTATCGCTGTAGGACTGCAACTTTAGAAAAAAACACTCTTGACGTTTTCAAGTAGCCTATGTCCTTCTTCAGGACTTAAACTATCTCCATGCCAAATTTTATCTTAATCGGTACAGCAGTTTAAGCGTGAAGTGGTAACAGACAGACAGAGAGACAGAGTTACTTTCGCATTTATATAATACGTTAGGATTAACTATAAAATTGCCAATTTGAAAAGGAAATTTAGACATGGGAATTAGGTTAATCTATTCTTATATGTTTTTTATATGACTTTTGCTGGTGAAAATGTTGTAGGAGTCATTGCTACTATTACGTATTTAGTTTATAGAAACAACGGCATAAAGTCATATACAATTAATTAGGCACAGTCGATTTTATTATGTCTCTAAGGTTGCAAACAAGCTAACGGTCTGCCTGATGGTAAGCGGTCATCGCAGCCTATGGACGCTTGCAACACTAGAGATAGCACTCGCGCATTACTGACTCTTTAAAAATTTAACAACTTCTTTCTTGAAAATTGTAGTTCTTTGAGAAAACCTTGGCAGGTAATTCACACCACAACCTAAGCTTTTGTGGGAGGAAGTTTGTCTGAAACCGCATTGTACGTGACCATTTAGGTTCTAAGGTGTGAGGATGAATTCACTGCTTTCAAACAATTCCTCAGAACATATCCCATTATACAAGCAGTAGAACACACACAGGGAGGTAAACTCTCTCCTCAGATTTAAGGGTTCGATACGGCTTGTGAGATTGGGATTACGACGATTCTCTCAGCCTGTCATTGAACCGAATGAAAAGGGCCAAGGTGATATCCGGGTTCAACAGCCCAGAGATGGCAGCAGTACTCCATATCGGGCCAGAATTGCAACTTGTAAAGTAACAACCTTTACCTCAAGATGAAGTACTGCTTCGCTTTGTTAAGTACTCCAAGTTTTTTGGAAGCTTCATCTTATCTTCCAAATGATCTCGAAACTGAAAATCACTGGATATGTCAACACCAAGGATCCCAATGCTCTTGGAGACGGTAAGGGGAGTGTTCTGGAATTGTTGGTACTCAGTGAATGAAGTTTTCTAAGCAGTTAAAGATTTTACTACTTTTTATAGACAAATCATTACAATCGCTCGATTGCCACATTTTGTATAGTCTTACCATGAGACCAGTCTGGCACAGCATGTAGTGCACGGTCTGCGCGACATCTGCGGCATGGAGATTGTTGTGGTAAGGGTTGTGGAACTTGCAGTAGCCCTCTTCTATCCGACTGAGAAAGTTTTCTAAGATCGTTGGCGGCACCTGTCGACAGAAAGAAAAACAATGTTCAGTTGTGTATGTTAGAGTAGGACGACAGAATGACAAGTTTCTTAGTTAATAGCTACGTACCTACGTATATACCGCGTTACAATTAAAGAAAATGAAAGGTTCTCAAGAACACTGCCAGAATATAGTTACTGCAGTACTAGCTTATTCCCGTGACTTTGTCCGCGTGGACTTTTGAAAAGAGAAAGCCTTTAACTCTATGTGGTTAAACCTACAAAAATATTGTGATTCTCATACAATCTTTCATCCCCTATTTTGCACTCTACGAGATGATTTTTCAAATACAATGAAAAACGTCAAATTTTTATGCATTTATTTAGCGACAAAAATGACCGATTTCCATACAAAATTCCAAACCCCCCTTCCTCCCCTCCCCTTCTTAGGAGATAAATTTAGCACAATCCTATTTTAGTGCTTGATTACATTTAGCAGGAACCTCTGTGCGTTATTATTTCATACATTTAGACAGACAGTTTATTCTTTTATATATATAAATAAATGTGTCGAAGAAAAAGATAAAGTATATAGGCCGTTCAGATTACCCAACTTATATTATTACCTTGCTTCCATTAAAGGGGATTAGGTAGGTAGTACACCCCATGTCATTATTGCGTCCGCATTGTACGAACTTCATAAGAAGATTTCGAGGGCTTAGGAAACGAAAATTTTTTTGTATTACTCGTCTCTAGCAACAAGAGATTGAGTTGCTGTCTAGAGTTTAGTTGTTTATTTACAAATATTCTTTGTATTTAGTCCACTGGCGCGCCCGTGCATATCGCTCATGGTAATTACCTGACGTAAGTCGATGTCGCTACTACGTGTTTAATTAGTATTTTGTAGGGAATCTATCGTAATATGAGCACATACAATTTCGCGTTCGCAATTAACTGAAACTTTTCCTGGTTTCAAGTAATTAAAATTGAACATGAACTGATAACAATTATTGTTGCTTTCTAAGTGCGAGGCATATTCAAATTAAAGTATGTTTTGTAAGGAACGGAGTACAACATTGTTATAAAATTAAGGTACTTTAGGTAAGAAACGGATTTTTTGAGCGTAAAAAAAGAAGGTATAAAAACATTTCTTAAGGTATAAAGGTTAATGGACCGTTACTAGTTTTAGTCACTCTGAGGTATCTATATTAGTTGTTGTTGTTTTCTTTGCTATTGTACGTTTCCATTGCTAAAAGACAAGACTCTTTTTGGCTGAAAAAGGCTTAGACCATAGTCTACCACGCTCACTCGGTGCGGATTAGCGAAGGTTGTTAAACTAGTGGCCAATCGAATGTCAAAGTTTTCAAACCGATGCCCTAAAGGCTTCAAAATTGCCATTACCATCCGTGTTTCCCAAGCACTAGGGAAATATCGTCCAGTCCTCTGAAGTTGCGTTGTTTTACATGTAGTTTCCGAACTGGGCCACGAGCATCTTGTACTTCAATAAAGCAGTGAATTTCTTGAGAACTAAGTATAATGATAGAGTTCCTTACCTACTACAAGAGTACATTAGTTAAGTTTTAAAGACAGGTAGGGCACTGCAAGTACTCGTTCGAATAAGCTGCCCGAACAAATAAAGCGGGGCATAGCGAGTACTTGCTCGAATGAGCCACCCGAACAATTAAAGCAGGGCTTAGCGAGTACTTGCTCGATTGAGCGGCCCGAACTGGGGAAGTACCTCCACCTTACAGAAAACCGCGGCCACAATAACACTAACACTGAGTAGTGTTGTGTTCCTGGCGGTGAGTAAGGTTGCCAGAGCTCTCTTTGAGGATTCGCTGCGCGGACAGCGGAGGACCGGCGGTGCTTGTTGCTGTCATTGCTCGGCGTAGACGCGGCGTGCTGGTTCCGCGGTCAGAGAGACCTGATGAAACGGCTGACCGCTGGCCGCCCGCATGTTGAACGGGTTCCCGAACCCAGGGATCACTTAATCTCCGCCCTGGGAGGCTGATCCGCCAGCCTCTGAAGTGGTAGTCGTGCCGGAGAAGGAGACCGGAGTAGACTACAACAGAGGGGGATCAGGGGCCTTTGCCTCCAACTCGAATATAACGACGAAGGTGCTGTACCACCTACTTTACCGTGGTGCGGTAAGACCATGCCGCAAATCTCTATAACACAGCGAGTGTTATAGAGATTTGCGGCAAGGTGCTTAAGCAATGTGCTCCTGAGTTATGTCCTGTACTCACGCGCCTTTTTGCGCTTTCCTACCACACTAGGCAATTTCCGTCTTCACGGAAGACTGCAAATGTGCACCCGGTGCCCAAAAAGGGCGATAGATCAAATCCATCGAATTTCAGGCCTATCACTATAACCTTTCTCCTCTTAAAGTTGATGGAGCGTGTGATCAACACACAGCTTTTGATATTCCTAGAAAAACACGACCTGATCAGCGACCGTCAATATGGCTTTCGCCACGGTTGCTCGACTGGTGACCTTCTAGTGTATCTCACACACCGATGGGCACTAGCCATTGAGAGTCAAGGGGATGCATTAGCATGTAGCCTGGACATAGCGAAGGCGTTCGATCGGGTCTAGCACCGGTCTCTTCTATCGAAGTTGCCATCTTACTTACACACTTTAGAATCGAAATGGTCGCGTACAATGCGGTTTCAGAGAAACTTCCTCCCACGAACGCTTAGGTTGTGGAATGAGCTCCCTGCCAAGGTTTTCTCTAAGTATGGGGTTCTTCAAAAAAGAAGTTATTAGATTTCTGAAGGGTCGGGAACGCGCGAGTGATGCCCTTGGTGTTGCAAGCGTCCATACACTACGTTGACCGCTTACCATCAAGCGGACCGTAGGCTTTTTTGCCACCTTAGTGGTATTAAAAAAAAAGTAACGGATTTGCAGAGCTTTCCACGATTATGGTACATTGCAAACTTTATAGATTAATAAGGTACATTGCATTGTTTTAGGAAAAAGATACATAATTTAGGCGCTTTTGAAAATTGACAATTAACTAATTTAGTTGAGTTAGTTTTCTTGTTTTTGTTGTAATTGTGCTTGCTGATATTCGAATCTATTACAAATTTCAATCTATTTTAATATTGTTACACTTAAAAGATGACTTGTATGTAGCTATGTGTATTGTATTTCTAAGTTGTACACGGGACTATAATATGTATTAATATAATTAGTTTATATTACGATATATGTATTCAATAGTAAACTTTGAATCATCACACACACAGCTATAAATAAATTTTAGTTTTTTATGAACATATTTTGGCATATTAATACATATTATATTATAGCTATGTAATCGGCTTTAAAAGCTACCCACATAATGACCGTACTAGGTACAGTGCAAAAATCTTTTCTGACCCGGTTTGGTCGCTGGTGTCTTTGTTAGTTTACACCAATCAATATGGCAACTTAGTTGTGATTTTTGACCACGGGTCGGAAAAGTTTGTTGCATGTATATTAGTTATATATATCTATCTATACATAGAGATAAGGCTCTTTATAACGATCTGTAGTATTCTAGTTTGACGAGAAATGTATACCTTACCTTGAACTTGTGTATCATCCCGTATCTATTGAGTAGTTCGTACCCCAGGTATTTGACCGGTAACCCGGCGGAGGCGTCATGGAGAGCGAACACGTCGAATGACCATTCGTCCAGCGTCTGTAACAATATACGGTGTTTGTACTATTATATTTCCTAGCTTCATTTTTCCTTTCTTTCAATAGGTAATTAGTACCTTTAGTCGGGGAAGGCTGCGAGTCTACAATGACGATAGCGTTAGCTGAGAACTTTCAACGACCTAAAATAAGGGGGTGGTTGCAAGTCAAACACAGTCTAATAACCATGAGCCATTATTGCAGCATCTTTTTTCGGGGGCTGCGAGTCTTCAACGCCCTTTTTTCTTATGTAACCGATTTGTGATGCATGAGAAAATTAAGATTTTGGACCACATATTATATTCCTTCAGTCGGGGTGTGTTCAACGACTTGATAGAATTACTTATTGCCAAAAATCTAATCTGAAACACTGTTTGAAGATGGTGTCTATGTACCTAACAGTTTATAACACACTTAACTTGCATGTCACCAACTTCAAACGGTAATTCAGATCAGATTTTTGGCAATAAGTAAATTTTTTTAACTTTCTAGTGTATCTTTTTAAAGCTAGAATATAAATAGAAATAAATTTTAAAATCGGTTCACAATTGACGGAGAAATCGGTGGACATATATAAAAAAAAATACCCGTCGAACATTGGTCAAAAGGTAGATGATTTATGTACAACAGATATTAATGCTACACTGTAGATAAGATAATAATTAAGTAGTTCTTGTCTGAAACGAAAGGCCTCCTTCCGTTTAATGGACGTCTTATCTACATAACACACGGTAAATCCAGACAGAGTTAAACATTATTCAAATCAAATTAAATCAAACTTTATTCAAATAGGTTTCCAAGAACACTTTTGAATCATCAGTTCAATGTAAGCAATGTCAATTTCTGTCAAAAAGAGCTGTACAAATGTAAGCTTGAAATGACAATAAGTTCTAACTAAAATAAAAACATCTTTTCATTCCTTTACAAAATGCACACTGGTAAGTATTTCAAGCTCGGCAAAATAGATTGAAAATTTTGAGAAGGAAGCCGATATGAGAATCCAGCTAGGGTGGGCACCATTTGGTAAGCATCATCAAGTCTTCACGTCACCTATACCGCAGAGTCTGAAGACGAAAATCTTTGACCAGTACGTCATACCTGTCATGACTTACGCTGCCAAAACGTGAACACTTACAGCAGGGCTGTTTCGTAGATTCAAAGTCGCGCAGCGCAAGCTATGCGGGTGGAGCTACTGGCTAAAGATATTGAAGTAAATAA
The DNA here is from genome assembly GCA_946406115.1 of Apoda limacodes. NCBI lineage: Eukaryota > Metazoa > Arthropoda > Insecta > Lepidoptera > Limacodidae > Apoda > Apoda limacodes. Next base: position 7,494,435 of record OX291545.1, on the reverse strand, counting down.
TTTATCTCGTACTTTAGGGAACACGAATTTATAGGCCGTACAATATATGGCCGCGCAATATAGGGACTCTACCCGTGCTATCATCAATTATACGAAATTCTCTATTCCTTAGTGCAATGCCTAAAATCATCTGAGTATCGTTATATTATTTATTGTTGTATAAAATATTTATTGATTCATATAGACGCAGTGTGACGAAAATATACACTTCGAATTATATTTCAAAATATTTTTCGAAGATGTTTTCCTCTATCAAAGGCAAAGGTTACCGTGCCAACATTCATTGTACCTACTTGTTAAGGAAATAACCAATGAAACGTTTTACTTAGAAGCATCCAACACGTGTTCCCTTTTTGCGAAGTCGCAGTCAAAGCGACCTTTTTTAATTTTTGAGTTATTTTAAGAATTGATTTCAAATATAATATTTAGTGAAATCAATTTTTCATAACATATTCTTTTCATTTCTATTTATGAAAATTTTTCATTTTTTTACGGATTAGTTTTACCAGTTTGGCAAGGCATGTTTAAATGGCTGCGTCCAAATGGGTGTTTTTGAAAGAAAACTATAAATATTGTCCGTTTTTACTTGGCTATCGTTTCCAATAATAACTTTCCTGTTTTTTATTACTTGTTCTGTATAAAAATATTGTTGGGCCGTTGATAATTCAGTAAGAAAAAATGGTTTAATACATAGCTACCTTCTTATATAATCGAGGAGTAAATGTCTCCTTAGTTAATTATTGCGATCTGTTCAGGGGTGAATTGTCTTTTTCTTATACCACTAAGAAGGCAAACGCTTACGGTCCGCCTGATGGTAAGCGGTCACCGTAGCCTACCTTGCCGACCTTTCAAAATTTTAATCATTTAGTTTTTGAAGAACCCAAGACTGTAGTCCTTAGAGAAAGCCTTGTCAAGGAGCCCATTACACAACCTAAGCGTTTGCGGTAGGTAATTCTCTGAAACCGCACTGACCCAAGTCTCATCAACAGTCACAAATCGACACTAAAAATAATTGCTTATTATAAATGTTGCGAGATTTATAAAATGGCGGTAATGAAGAGTCTCTGTCTATCCTTTATCTTATAACATTGCCTATCTCTATGGAAAAACATACAAACGAAGAAGATATGGCAATGGACGCGATGATGGATGTGATTTCTGTAAATAAGACTTTATAAGACGAGGGTATTAAAGCGTATGAGAAGTTAAAAACTTCCATAAAAAAGAACCAAAGTAAAGCTGTACCGAATACAATTATTTATTCGATATAAAAAATGAAAAAAAAAACAGACGCGCATTATACAATAAAAGGAAAACCAAAAACAACGGGGAGTAGGAAAAAAGTACTAAAAAAAGGGGAAAGGAGAAAGCTGAGACTGTCAGTTAAGTGATACCAAAAAGAAAAAATCTAATAAATTGTTTAATTAGTGTACCGTAACTACGCTAGTTATTAAACGACGGCTCTATATTTTACTTTTAGGCCTGATTATATACTATGATATATACTGTTCGTTTTTAAATTTATTGAGAAATTAGATTATAATTATTAATTAGTAAAATACTAAGACGCATTTTCATATCATGATTTATTATATCTATCATATAAAGTCCGTCCTCTCAAAGCCAAATCGAGAATTCTTCTTCAACGCAATTTTGGTGGTATGAGTGTGGAAAAATTACAGAATGATGCAGCACATATTGATTGATCATCTGTTATAGATGCACAAACCGTCGATGAAAAAGTGCAAACATTTAAGTCCTTGCTTATAAATTTGTTTGACATTCACGCACCCATTCGACCAATCAAAATTATTCCTGCGCCCTGGCTGACTGACGAAATTGAATCTCTGCAGGCTAAAAAATGTCAAGCCAAGAATCCTTGACATTATTTCCCATATTATTACTCATATCCTTAATGCATCTATCCTATCCGCAAAATTCCCTGATATGTGAAAACTGGCACATGTTATTCCATTACCAAAAAAAGCCAATACTGCCTTATTATCTGATTATCGTCCTATATCAGTCATCCCCTTCCTGTCCAAAGTCCTAGTGCGACTTGTACATTAACAGCTCAGCCACTTTTTCAAACAACTTAATCCTTTTAAATCCGACTTTCGACCTGGTCAAAGTAAGGCTACTTCTCTTGCAAAGATTACTTATGATATCCGTATGGGCATGGACCGCCAAGAAACCGCTCGAATAAACCACCCGAACAATTAAAGCAGGGTTTAGCGAGTACTTGCTCGATTGAGCGGCCCGAACTGGGGAAGTACCTCCACCTTACAGAAAACCGCGACCATAATAACACTAACATTGAGTAATGTTGTGTTCCTGGCGGTGAGTAAGGTTGCCAGAGCTCATTGAGGATTCGCTGCGCGGACAGCGGAGGACCGACGGTGCTCGTTGCTGTCATTGCTCGGCGTAGACACGGCGTGCTGTTTCGGCGGTCAGGGAGACCTGATGAAACGGCTGACCGATGGCCGCCCGCAGGTTGAACGGGTTCCCGAACCCAGGGATCACTTAATCTCCGCCCTGGGAGGCTGATCCGCCAACCGGTGTAAAGTCTCTGAAGTAGTAGTCGTGCCGGAGAAGGAGACCGGAGTGGACCCGGCTAGAAAAACAAAGGGGGATCAGGGGCCGTTCCGCCCGCCGTGCCAGCAACCGTATCATCTGTGGCGAGCTTCGGCAGTCTTAGTACCGCACCTTTTGTCTTTTAAGCCGTCTGTGCAGTGAATCCTCATCCTTAGTCTTAGTAACTTTTTTTATATAAAATGGCCATGAGAACGAAAAGGAAAAGAGTTTTAACAGCGGCTACTCCATCAACATATAATGTGGTTTTTTGGAACATCAGGGGTATTCACGCAAATCTCAACGCAGTCCACCACCATCTAGGGACTGCGCAGCCGACCATTCTTTTTCTGACTTCATTATCCCGGCTACAAACTCGAACACAATTTTATGAGTCGTGCCGGTGTATATATGTTCGTCCGGGAGGATCTCTGCTGTCGCCACCTTCATAGACTACGGCGGCCACACTCGTATCTATGCGTGCCTATACAGGTCTCATAGCTGTCATACGGACGTAACTCGACTCTTCACCCACCTGAGTTTGACGACTGACAAAGTTCTAGAGCAATAATAACAATTTCCCACAGCAGAAATTGTTATTTTGGGAGACCATCGTGAGTGGCTCAGTTCTCGAACCAATAACTATGCTGGGATATCGGCTCATGTATTTGCTCTGACCTATGGATTCTCTCAGCTGGTACTTTCTCCAACGAGAATACCAGATATAGAGGACCATACGAGCTCCTTACTGGACCTTCTGCTGACTACTCGTCCGGACGGATAAACCGTCTCAGTAGATGCACCTCTTGGCTCCTCGGACCACTGTCTCGTTCGGACTCAAATGTCATGCACACAACCCGATCCATCTGGGCCAACTAATTGGCGTCGTGTGTGGCATTATAAGTCGGCAGACTGGGATGGATTGCGAGAATTTTATGCATCGTACTCGTGGAGGCAGATCTGCTTTAACTCAGAAGATCCTGACGTCTGCGCAGCCGCAGTCACTGAGACAATCCTCGCTAGTATGGAATGCAATATTCCTAACCTGAGAGGAGCTGCCGGAGTAAAAAAACGACTGTGGTTTAATAGGTCTTGCAGAGAAGCTAAAATTCTTAAGCAAACTGCATATAAGGCTTGGACCACGGCTCGTAATAATAAGGATCCGAATATTTCTGAGTTAAAACGCAAATTAAATGCTGTCTCGAGGTACAGTAAGAAAGCAACTGCCAGAGCAAAATTCCAATTCATTGGCAAAATAGGTGGGCGATTTGCGAGCTATCCTTTTGGGAGTCGTGCTTTCTGGTCGCTTGCTAAAGCTGCCGAAGGGAACTTTTGCCAGTCGTCGTTACCACCACTGCGAAAGACCGATGGTGACTTGGCCCATAGTGCTAAAGAGAAAGCCGATCTACTGGGCAGTCTCTTTGCCTCAAACTCGAATATCAACGATGAAGGCGCTTTACCACCTACTATACCGTGGTGCGGTAAGACCATGCGGCAAATCTCTAGTTGCTTTCTCTAGACGTTCATAGGTCGAGTGGGCCAGACGGTATACCAGCAGTGGTGCTTAAGCAGTGTGCTCCTGAGTTATGTCCTGTACTCACGCGCCTCTTCGCGCTTTCCTACCACACTAGGCAATTTCCGTCTTCATGGAAGACTACGAATGTGCACCCGGCGCCCAAAAAGGGCGATAGATCAGATCCATCGAATTACAGGCCTATCGCTATTACCTCTCTCCTCTCCAAGGTGATAGAGCGTGTGATCAACACACAGCTTCTAAGATACCTAGAAGTACACGACCTGGTCAGTGACCGTCAATATGGCTTTCACCACGGTCGCTCGACTGGTGACCTTCTTGTGTATCTCACACACCGATGGGCACTAGCCATTGAGAGTCAGGGGGAGGCATTGGCATGTAGCCTGGACATAGCGAAGGCGTTCGATCGGGTCTGGCACCGGGTTCGTCTATTGAAGTTGCCATCTTACGGAGTGCCCGAGGGTTTGTGCAAATGTGTGGCTAGCTTTTTGTCCGGCAGAAGCATACGAACCGTGGTTGACGGTAGTTGCTCGGATAGCATGGACATTAATGCTGGTGTCCCGCAAGGCTCTGTGCTGTCTCCTACGTTTCTACTGCATATTAATGACATGTTGGACATTAACAACATACATTGCTATGCAGATGACAGTACTGGAGATGCTTATTACACGGGCCGTGCAAACATCCCTCGTTCCGTTGTGAAGGAAAACCGCGGAGAATTTGTGTCTTAAATCGAGACCACACTGTCCAAGGTCTCTGACTGGGGACGGGTCACTTGGTTCGATGCAACCCTACAAAGACACAAGTGTGCGCGTTCACCGTTAAGAAAACCCCATTCACTGTAGTCCCACAATTCCAGAACACGCCCCTCTCCATCTCCAAGAGCATTGGGATCCTTGGTGTTGACATCTCCAGCGATGTTCAGTTCCGAGATCATTTACAAGATAAGGTGAAGCTGGCGTCCAAAAAACTTGGTGTACTCAACAGAGCGAAGCAGTGCTTCACGTCGGGGCAAAGGTTGTTACTTTACAAGTCCCAAGTTCGGCCCCATATAGAGTACTGCTGCCATCTCTGGGCGGGTGCACCGTGATACCAGCTTGGCCTTTTTGACTCGGTTCAACGACGGGCTGTGAGAATTGTCGACGATTCCAAACTCACTTGCGGTATCGAGCTCTTAAGTCTGAGGAGAGACTTTGCCTCCCTGTGTGTGTTCTACCGCTTGTACAATTGTACAAGTGCTCTGAGGAATTGTTCGAAATGATGCCCACGGCTACTTTCTACCATCGCACCGTTATCCATCGGCAGGAAATTCATTCTCACACTTTAGAACCTAAATGGTCGCGTACAGTCCGGTTTCAGAGAAACTTCCTCCCGCGAACGCTTAAGTTGTGGAATGAGCTCCCTGCCAAGGTTTTCTTCAAGGAATACAGTATGGAGTTCTTCAAGAAAGAAGTTATTAGATTTCTGAAGGGTCGGCAACGCGCGTGTGATACCCCTGGTGTTGCAAGCGTCCATAGGCTACGGTGACCGCTTACCATCAGGCGGGCCGTAAGCTTATTTGCCACCTTAGTAGTTTAAAAAAAAAAGTGTAAAAAATTTAGGGATAATTATTGATTGTACCTTTACTTGGCACCACACCTGCAAGAATTAATTATACGGATCTGTGGGTTTGTTACGACGCTTACGTGATTTTCTTTCTATCTTTACCAAAATGCACTTGCGCAGACATTACTTCATCTTATTGCCGATTATGCTGATGCCTGTTTTTTTATTTCTGAGTGCCAATTAAATAAACTTCTTAATAAACGTCTTTAAAACTTGTGTATACGTTTCATATTTTGACTCCGTAAATATAATCATGTTTCCAATTTTCGACAACAGCTCAAGTGGCTTGCGATTCACATCACCGGAATATTCATATTATTTGTCTCCTGTACAGCTTTTTGTTCAATCCGTCTACTCCTCTATACCCAAAAGGAGCGATTTCAGTTTGTAGGCATTTCTAATCCACATCTTCGGCCTTCTACTCATCTTCTACTTAAGAAAACTGTGGAATAAATTGCCTTTATCTATAAAAAAAGCTCAATCTATTGATATTTTCGGGAATCAAATTAAATCATATTACAGCAATCTTGTTCAATAAATTTACTGTATGTATCTTAGCAAATATATGTTAATATGTGTATAGTTACGTGTTATATATATAAATATGATGTTATATTTGTGTATATGTATATGTATATGTTTTTATTTTACTTGACTATTATCTACAGTTTAAAACATTATATATAATATATTATGTTCTATTTTAATGTTAATAGCTAGGTATTAATTTAAGTATGCTTCACCTACCTCTTCTGTATATTTTTTATTTTTCTATCTACCTAAAGGTTGTCTGGTAGACATCACTTATAAGCGATACGACCGCCTGATTGTATACTTTAAGTTTATTTCTAAATTTTAATTTGTTTATAATTCATTTTTGGTGTGCAATAAAGTATATATCTATCTTAAAGACAAAAGTAATTAAAATAAATTAAAAACCGGACTGCAAAAACATTAAGAATAAAAAAGATATAAAAAAGTGAACCTAAACCATACCAAATATTTAACTATAAGTAGACAAAATTTTATTTTCAGTGACACTAATCAAGATCAAGACGAATCTGATGAGGTATCATTTATGAAAATCGGTTGAGCCGTTGAGTAGTTACGAGCCAAATTAGGAACGGACATACATACATACATACAGGTCAAACACGTAACACTTATCCGCAGTCAGGTAAAAAAAATCATAATAAACGTTTTATTATGATTATTTTTGATACCGCCTGTGTTATAGTCTAGTCGACAAGTTGAAAATGGTACAAAATAGAGATACTGCTCTTAAAATTACGTGCGATAGCTCATTGGATCCGGAATGACGTCTAGAAAAATGTGCCAAAAGCGTGTATTAGCACATAAAAAATTGCAAAAGTTATAAACAATTAAAGATGAAAAAAAAATGGCATTTCGTTTTTTGCCAATATTTCATAAACTATTAATATTTAAGAAATTTCAAAAAAAGATTCTGAAAGAGGAGGAAATTTCCAATAAGAATTGATGAAATCAATATTTTTCAAAAAAATTTTTTCATAACTTTATTACATTATAAATATTATGATTTTTTAAAAAAAAAATTTTCCTTAACAATTTTTAATTGTTTATAATCGTTTTTATATTTCTATTGTTTAAATAATTAGTTAAGAAATTATTTTTTTTCTAAAAATCATAATTGACAGTCCTCTATAAAGTAACAAAAAAAAAATTTTTTTTATCAACAATTCTATTGTTTATTAACTTACTTTGTTATAAACAAATTTTCAACTTTTTTTAATTTTTTTTCTAAAACTTCTAAAATTAACAAAAACAACCATATATAACAAAGTATAAAAAAAAAATTTTTTCAATTTTTTATTGTACTTTAAAAAAACACGTGTTACAAAAGTTGCAGCGGCTGCTTCGTTTGTCTACTAAAAAACTGAAATAACTTTTAAACTATTAGAGATACGAAAATAAACATTCTAGTCGATTTTATAAATAGTTAAACGATCTTCTAAATGAATTATTCAAAAAATTTTTAGTTATTACTAATTTATTGTTACGCACATTTGTTTATAAGAACTTATATTTTTTTCGATGTTTTTCGAACTTTCGTGACTCCTAACTTTTTAAATAATGCAGATACGGTTACAGGACTATTTTGTCAAGTTATAAAATATTAAACTGTTAAGAGAAAAAATCAAATAATCCTTCAGAAAAAATTAAACACGTGGCACTTCAGTTAATAATATTTTATAGAAATCGATTTTACTTCGATGTACTAAAAATTCAATGTCTTTTTGATGGAATAAAAAATTAATTTCAACAAAACTTCATGCAATCACATCAATACTAAATATTGCATGAAGTTTATTGTTTAAATAATTAGTTAAGAAATGATTTTTTTTCTAAAAATCATAATTGACAGTCCTCTATAAAGTAACAAAAACAAAAATTTTTTACCAACATTACTTGGATTTTTAAGTTTTTGTTCAAGTAAAAAAATAGTTATAAACAAAGTATAAATATTTTTTTAACTTTTATGGCACGATCTTGTTAAGTATGTATGTAAGAAAGGCTCTACGAAGCGAAAATTTTTTACGACCATTATTGAAACATTTTTTTTCACTTACAATTAAGACGGTAGTTCGAGAAAATTTTGTTAGTTAACAATTGTTTAACTTGTTGAAAAATGGAGTTTAAGTAAAATTTCCAACGGGGATGAATTATTTATAGTGTTCAGAACACACCATAATTTTTTCAAATTAAAAAAAAAATATTAAATACCTTAAATTAATTAATTAATGTGCCGTACTCGCTTTTGACGCTGCGCGCGCAACCTAAAAATGTCGCGTTATTTTCAGCGTTAAATTAAAATTATAAATAATGGAGATAGAGTTCCGGGAGTTAGGAGTTTTTTATTGGAAATTTCCTCCTCTTTCAGAATCTTTTTTTGAAATTTCTTAAATATTAATAGTTTATGAAATATTGGCAAAAAACGAAATGCCATTTTTTTTTCATCTTTAATTGTTTATAACTTTTGCAATTTTTTATGTGCTAATACACGCTTTTGGCACATTTTTCTAGACGTCATTCCGGATCCAATGAGCTATCGCACGTAATTTTAAGAGCAGTATCTCTATTTTGTACCATTTTCAACTTGTCGACTAGACTATTATTTTTTGAAAAGTTTTTTTTAACATAGAAGTAATTAGAATATTCAAGGGTAAGCAACGCGCGAGTGATGCCCCAGGTGTTGCAAGCATCCATAGGCCGCGTGACCGCTTACCAACAAGTAGATCGTAAGCTTGTTTGCCACCGTAGTTGTAAAAAAAGAGAGCACTAACTATGTAAGAAAATTATCAGTGTAAAAAAAAACAACGACTAATTTGTCATTTTTATGTCTTGTGTTAATTTTGCTATTTGTTTCAATAAAATTATTTTAAAAAAAACTAGATTTATTGTGAAACGCTATTAATTATAAAGAAAACTTTGATGTTTTAAATATAGACTCATTTCTAAGTTTGTTCCTATTAAGTAAAAGATTGTTAATTAAAAAATTGTAAACTAATTTGGACAATACTAATTAATTCATAATTGACGAAACTGCTTATTATGTTTATTATATTGGTACAATACCTAGTAGGCAATCACTACATTTTTCTATCATCTTAATAAATGAACTCAATAAACGTCAAAGTAAGTTCCAGTTAAGAAATAATTATATGTTTTACCTCAAAGTAGTGTTGATGATATTTTACATTACATTTATTTTGCTTGTATATTTTTTGCTTCAGTTGTTTATTGTTACTTATGTAAACACCGTAAGAACAACCGAACTTCAAAACTTGACAAATATCTGTAACTTTGTCTATTTAATTGTTTAGTGCTCAAAGTTTAGTGCTCAAAGTTTTAAGCTCGTGTATAAAGCATTTTAATAGAGTTCGAAACAAAAAACACATTTTATGAAAAATAGTTTTTGCGTTTGTTATTGATTTCGTATTTTGAGTAAATATACAGTAGAAGTATTTAAAATTGAAAGTATAAAATTAATGGCTAATTGAAATAATTTCAGTCCTGTATCGTATTGCGCACCTAGCGCCCAAATATAAGAAGTCCTATATCAGTTATATATGTCAGAAATCGAGGGTTATGAAAAAAATAATAACACGCACAAAGAAACCGGCGCAGTGAGCAGGAATGGGAAGTGATTTATATAAAATTTAATCAGATAAAATTTAAACTAATGCATGGCGATGATTTAATGTTTTTAAATTTAATCAACAGTGATATTCGAAACTTATATATTGAGTAAAGAAACTTTTACCGAGCTTTAAAGCTTTCCACGAGCAAATTTTTCTTTTTACAAAAATTTTTCTTTGACATCTTTAATATTCAAACATAGCTTATTGAACGTCTTTCTGAATATTAAATTAAATATTAAACAATATTAAATTCAATTTAAGTAACAAATAAAAACATTTTGAGATTGTTTCTTCGAGCTTCTATTTTAGTGAACATAAATTTTAGTAAGTAAACTAAAAATAATTTTGAAACTAAATAATTCGAAGCTATTTTAGATTCTAGAGGTAAGCAAACTATGTTTTTATACAAGTAATTATTTTTAAAATTTAAAGGTTACTCATAATAATCAATCATATTGGTAATTACTTACTATGTAAAGGGTTCCATCGCTAAACATCAAAAGCGGAATACCAATAAATTCGTCATGTTTGTCCGTTTGATTTCACTTATTATTTCACCGTCTTAACATAGATTCTGATGAAATTTTGTATGAAGGTATCTTTTCTCAAACATGCTACGATACGCGACCATATCTTGCACAAGCTTCTTTGTGATAAATCGTACTTGCAGTACAGTATCAGAGAGCAACCCGCTTGTTTTAGCTGGCCGCTCAAGCGCTCGAGCGGTCGAATATGTAATTTAAAAATGGAACGTTTTTTAAACCCGCACATTAATAACTAAAGAGATTACTCATCAAGTTTTATTTAAATTTCGGACTGGCACAACAAAAATAATGCGCCAATAAATTAATTTTAAAAAAGTAAAAAAGAATCGACATCGAATGAACATGGTGAATTGGCTGCAAAATAACGTAAACAATTTTTATTATTGTCAATACAGTTGTCAATATAATAGGTTGTTTATTAAAACATGTACGTTATTATGTTATAGTTTTAATTTACACGCATGATTGAAAAAAGCACTATAAAAGCCTTGGCCGGTGTTTTTTAATTTATCCCATTAATTTGTCCCATTAATTTTTGGTAATTGGTAATTTAATTAACCTACCTATTTCTCGGGGTCCCACATAATTATGTTGTATAAAATCAAAAAAAATTAACAATCTTTATCATTTTATTTGACTGTTGCATACATAGTGATTTTATGTATTTATATTATAGTAAGTAAATATGTAACGTATTCGATCTACTCGTATTTACCGCAATTTTACAAGGAACCCTTAAAGCTGTAATTTGGCATGGATATAAATATTAATTAGGCCGATAAAGTAGTCAAAGAAAATTAGAATTTTTTTTTTAGGTTACTTCCGTACACGTAACGTGGGGATAAATATTTTGTCACGTTTACTCCATAGTGTGGGGTGTCGTTAGATAGCTCGTTTAAAAATATTGAAGGTGTGATAAAACTATTTTTCGATTCAGCGATGCGTTTGCGAAATAATAAGCTTTATAGTGCAAATTGTTAGAGCCCAGTGTACCCCCAACTGCCAGCTAAATGGCTGTTCTTGGGTGTGTGGACGAAGTCGTGGTTAAAAATAGTTAGATGAAGTTGGTACTTAAGTATAATAAATAAAATTGGAACATTCTGAATATCTAGACACGCGGTAGCGTGTCAAGCCAAGTTCAAGTAACAGAACTGGCGAGCAGCACTGTGTGTAATGTTACACGAACCATTTGGAGCCACTTTTGACCCCCTCATAACTCAAAAACTATTTCACATAAACGTGTCAAACGCTCATATATTGAGACTTGCGAAATACATATGTGCTCCAAATTTCATAATCACATCTCAAACGGTTATTTAGATATTAACGTTCAAAAATCGTCATTTTTATCACTGACTGACCTATAGATCAAAACACTAACCCAGTAGAAAGTTCAAATTTGGCATGCAGGGTAAATTTTTATCATTTTATTATAATTTTTCACTTAACCTTTAAGAGGGCGTGCGGTCTTTTGTAACGGCAGTAACAGCGCGTAACCTTAATGACCGTCAAGATTTTTAAGAATTAAAAAAACAAATTATTGAATTAATTGAATAACAATGTACTTAAACACATTCCCTTTAGATAGAATAAAAAATTTTTAGGCAGAAAACCTAAAAAAAATTATACTAAAGCACTTTTACGAAGCGTATCTTCAATGACGTCAGGCGCGCGTTTACTTTGCAAATCCTACGCAGCATGCAAAACGAAAGATATAATTTAGATTAAGCAATGCGCACAGAAAGGAAGAATCTATTGTTTTGAGTTCACAATGAACCTAAGAGAGGATACTAATATTGGCAAACATGAGTGAATATAATATACGAATTAAAACCGAAAATAGGGTTACGTCGCGCGACTGCTTGAAGGTTTTATGTGGATTTTAAGGTTTCACGTGAATATATAACGAGTTGAATACCACCCTTAATTTGTTTTTAATCCAAATATCAGTTTTAGTACTTATAACTAAGAGTATAGTCGACTTTCGTATTTATTACGTTATTACTGGGATTTAGTATTTATTATTGTTCCAATATTAAGCTCACATCAATAGAGTAAGATCATTACTTATAAATAAATAAATAATTAAATAATAGGCATTTCGGTACACGGCGGCGGTATGGTAAGGCGAACCTTGACGCGAACGTGTCCTAGCGAGTGGCAGCCGCGCTAATAAGCGAACGCCGCGCCGTCTTGCTGTCCGGTTGTCTCCCGATATCTGACCTATAAGGTTGCGATTTATGCTACGAAATTCATAAGTTTTCTTAAAAAATACTAAAATATTTGTGGTTATATTATTATTACAATTCTTTTAGTAAGTACGTTTGGTATAGGCAATAGTTTAAATCAAAAAATAATAATAATTTTATTACAGTTATAGAAGTCAGAAGTAGGTATGTATACTTAACTCTGAATGAGTTTGAGAATGAGAATTTATTGGTAACAATCGTCTTAAATAATTATCTTTTTATTACGTATTTTGTACAATTAGTCGTACAACGAATTACGGGTGGGTCACACACTTACCTTACACCTAATTATTCCAATGCCTCCCGATTCCAGAATAGGAGCTGCCTATTCAATTCGATTGTATATTCTTTGTTTGAGTATAGTAATATACAACAAACAAATAGGTTGCGTGAGACTATAGTAGAGAATGTATGTCCTAAACGAAGGAAAATACAGTAGTTTAACAAAAACCATTTGGTATAAATTTTGTTATAAATAAGTAACTGCTAATAATTTATGTACAAAAAGTAACAAAATCCCATCAAAAACATAAATGTGAAATGAGAGCCAAGTTCAATATTATGATATAAGCCTTGGATGTTGACTTCAACGACAAAAGAAGTGAGATCTAAATGGGTGCCAAGTTCAATGGTCAGTCCTTAAATTTATTTATAAAAACAAAAACTATCATTTCTTCTTATCCTTAGGTCTGACTTGGCTAGTTTCTCATATACGAATTATATTATAGCTTTCGCAAGTTCTAAACCTGTTACTTGTCGGTTCTTATTTTATTATTCCGGAAATTCGGCTTGGTGGTAGAAACTAGCCATCAAACATAATAATTCGCCCAAATCTGCGGCTCGACTCCGTAAAATTACAGCTAACAATTTTCGTTTTTAAGTACATAGAAAAGAGATGTACGTTGCGCATTTGAAATTACGTATGACATTCATCGATTGCCGCGAAACCACAATTTATATTTTATTTTTTCAAAAAGGTAAGCAGTCTTTTTACGGAATTGACCCGATGGATAATATCTATTATTTATATGAAGAAACTTTCAGTCTATGGTCAATAATTACGGTGATATAGCTCTTTCTAGTTTGACAGTTGCCATCCAAAATAACGATCTTACTGTTCGTTAGAGAAAAGAAGCGGTTCATAGCTGTGGACAATGCTCTGGGTATTTTTACTTAAACTTATGAACAAATCCTAGTGACTTATAAAGTTCTTCATAGAATTAAGAAATACATTTTAAATAAATAAATATAATAATAAATAAATATTTTTGGACATTTGTGTTATGGGTACCAGACAACGGATACAAATACATATATATATACTAGCTGTCCCGGCGAACGTTGTTCCGCTGCCGTCCCTCTGTACCCGGCGAAAGTTGGTTTTTACCTATAGTGCCCGAGTCCGGCTCGCACTTGACATATCGAGATAAAAACTATCCTATCTTTTAAGTTGGATCAAATAACAGATATTTACGAAGTTTGATCAAAATCGGTTCAGTAGTTTAGGAGTCCATTGAGGACAAACATTGTGACACGAGATTTATATATATTAAGATAAGATATATATTGTAAATACATACATATCATACCTAAATACACCTAGACTCAAGACAAACACAAATATTTATATTATGACTTAAATGTTTGTCCAGTGTAAGAATCGAACCTGTGGCCAGCTGCTGTGCAGAGGGTGTGCTCTGCACTGCAGCTGGCCACACTACCAACTAGGCTGCGAGGGAGTATACATAATATAGAAATAAACTTCCTTCGTTTGAAACTTCCTTAAGGCTAGACTTCAAAGAAAATATATTATAAATGTCATATCTATGGCTACATCATCAATGTAAATAAATATTTCCACAGAACAAATGCAGTCAAAAGATTAACCTCGACCCTGGAATTAAACCCGCAAAAATACTCACAATTCGTGTACGTGCTCTTCCAATATTCATGGCTATAGTGAACATGATTTATATTCGTAAATATTACCGTAGCCTTCGGCGTGTCGGTGATACACGCAATTTAAATTTCTTTTAATCAAAAAAACCTATTCAAATAAACAAAAGCATTTATCCGCTAATAATGAATTGTTTTCCCGCAGGGAGCCATATATTTTTATTACTCGGGTAAGCCAAGGGCTTAACCTTCTAAACACTAAATTATAAATCTGGCAGGGTTGTCTAGGCCCCTGGGAATTCGAAGATAAGTGCTAGTGGGGTCACTATTTAATCAAGTACCGTATTTGCAGGCAAATTAATTAAATTTCAAGCAGAATATATGATTAGGGACCAATTTATCCACGTATAGTATTATTTGGGAGTTACGCTATAATCATAACACATTTTACTTACTACACCCACTAAACGAATTACAACGGGAACGATTAGGGCAGGAAATTGGTATTATATCACAAATCACAATTTAAAAAAATTAAGTGTTTCGATGAAAACATGGAAAGTTCAATTTAATTACCATAAGAAGTTTTACAATTTTACGTACACAATATATTCGTGTTTTACTTATGTAAAACTTTTTCAGCAGTTGGTACTCGTCATTTCTAATTACCAGCCTGTGCCAGATTGAACAACACTGGAAAGTTTTGCAAATCTTCTAATTGGTGCTGTGTGGTCATTTGAAGAAGGATCTATTTCCTTATCTGGTTTATCCATGTTAAAATGTCATGTCAAATAGCAATTGGAAAATTTTCTTTGAGGTTCTGTGTTAGTCGTTAACGAGCAAGTCGTCTAGTGAAAGGATATAACTGATAAATTGTGAATTTGTTAATGGCATAACAAGGTTTGACATCTTTTAAATGATTTGGGTAAATATATTATTTTGAATTAGAGATTTAAGGAAAACATATTTACGATACATTTATATGATTTGTGTTATTTTATTGCGCTCATGAATAAAACTGCTAAGCCCTTATTCAGAACGATGTTCGACCAACCCCAAGGCATGTTAAGGCTTAGGTAATACCAAAAGACGCCAATCGCGCTGTTTTTGTGCAAATTTTGTTGCGATTTTATAGTATTTGGAAGCTTGAATAAAATACATGATATTCACTATACCTAGGGCTTGTGCATAGACTATAAAGCCAACAAAAATAAGCTATAATTAAGCAGTAAACCAAATTCGAAGTGACAACAAAATTTAATATTTGCTGAAATTTTGTGAAAATTTTTAGAGCGTCCGTTACGTACTTTTGTTTTAAAACATAAAAAAGTCTTGAGAAATGAAAATTTATAGTGCATGGACTATTTTTCGTTCACATATGTCATCAAATAAAATATTAAATCGCATTAAACGTTTTACGCCTACGAGAATGCAAATAAAAACATTGCTATATATTAGAAACAGGCATTTTTATTAAAGTTCACGACATCATAGTGACATCTAGTAACAACATTTAACACTGTTGCTTTCGCTCTACTCCACCTGCGGCATTAGCGGCAGCGGCGCGGCATTACAAATACAGTGAGTATGGTGTCAATATATGAAGGTAGAATCAATATGCATACAATGTCAGTCTTAACAAACAGAAGCGATTAGGATTTTAGTAAATTTGCAGCTTTCACGTCATTTTGTAGTTTTTCTTGAAAGTGATTCGGATTTTTGTTAATTTTGTGGTTGATTTGATTTTTATAGTGTTGATTGTAGGTACTGTTAATTATCTTGTAACTATATTTTTACTTTCTTCATACAATAATATAATATTAGTTAAATAAAGTAGGTTAGCATTAGTGTAGGTAAATATTGTACATATTTTAAATATCTTAGCATACTTGTTAGACTAATATAATTAGATAATTAGGTACCTAGTTATCTAGGTAGGTACCATACCTTATAAAATGGGAAACAAGAGAGGACGTAAACCTAAAAAATCAGTAAAATTATTACGTAGATGTCAAGGTCGTCGGTACATCGCTCACAAGTAACACATGCCAGCATGAAAAAGTGTGACGTAATGTAAGTACTTACCTACCTACCTACTTTGTTTCTACCATGAAACTGTAAGCTACCTTTATTTGGCAAGTGACAAAGCTATATGCGGTAGGTATCAGAGCGGCTGCGACGCGCATACGGCTTTATGTGGGTATGAAGAGATATGTAGGTATGATCAAAAAACTTTTTAACAACAAAAAACAACCGGCTTCAAAAAGATGCACTTAAAAGGTAAAAAAAATTACTTATTTGCAAGAATCTGATCTAAATTACAGTTTGTAGTTGGTGTTATAAACATTAGAGTACGTAGGTACATAGATTTCAAACTTCAATCTGTATTTAGATCAGTTTTTGAAAATAAGTAATTATTTTTACCTTTTTAGTGCATTTTTTGAAGTGAAAACTTCTTTGACAGATTGCGATGTCAAATATACTACGTCAAAAAAGTAAATAAACTAACATTATTATTTCTTAACAATGTCAAAGACATGTCTTGTGACATATTTGAGTGTTAAGCGCGAATCGTGTGTAAAGGTTTTCACTTCTGCCGGCACTCCCGGAGTGCAACTCGTTCTTTTTTTAGGTTGTTTTTTGTTGTTTAAAAGTTTTTATCTTTTACTTTTGAGTGACGAATTGCTTATTTTTCTACACTAAAAAACATCGATACTTACGAGTTATTTCATACAATCATTAACATAAAAGGTTCTAAATTAACACTAATTATTTTTTTTAGCAAAAAATTTAAGTTGTAAATTCACTGCATTAATATGGGACCACCTCGGAAGTATACCCTTTTAAATATAAAAATAATTTTGAAAATCCGTCTATATATGACGGAGTTATAATACTCGAACATATATAAAAAAATTACAAACATTCGAATTGAGAACTTCCTTCTTTTTTGAAGTCGGTTAAAAACCTGTGATCAAAGTGGGCGGCCACCGCCGCTCGGTCGCGCCACGGTTTGGGCCTCTTTTAACACTTTTTTTTAGTCTAGCCCTCTTCCGCAATAATAGTAACGTGCCACAAGGTACTTCGTTCCGATATTAAGAATTGCAGGAAATGGTTGGATGAACGTGTCAAACAAAAATTTTAAACTCACAAAATATTAGTAATATAAAAATCACTTATTTATACTAAATGTTATCTAGCACCTACGAGCTAAGCACACCAACCATTAAAAAAATATTATAACTTCGTTTCCTAACGGTCGCTTTTGTTCAGTACCGGACGCTTGACAAATTTAATTCATTTTTCAATAGATTGATTTATTTTATGCCCAAAACCATCTGCTCGCCAAGTTTAGTTAATCTAAGCCTGCAGAGTAGCAACAAAGTTTTTCCGAATACGGTAATGGTAACACTCATAGCTTTCTTATTTCTTATGGTAGGTACGATATGTATATAGAATACACATCTTATACATGTATAGTTATCTTTACAATATGACATAATTAATTTATAAATAATAAAGTAATAAATTGGCATTTGATATTATTACAGATATTTGGATAATAATAAAAAAGTTCATGATGGTGTAGGAAATAGTAGGGACAATCACATGAATCCTACTTGTAGTACAGAGTTCAAAACAGTTCGAGAGAATGAAAGAAACCGGTAAGGAATTTTTGTTTAGATAACTTTTACCAGGTGCAACAATTCTTACTATATATATGTCTATCTACTATGTATATATCATAACATAATTTAAGATAAAAATAAACTCTTTCGGAGAACATGAACCCAAACAGCTAATTTCAGGGTTGTCACTTCTCTTGTTTTTTTTTTTGTATATTCCTAAGTTGGTATTTAAACCTTAGACCTGTGTTAATAAATGCTTACATATTTATAACACTTACGGGGGATGCCAGCTTAATACCCCTGTTTTATATATATGTATATGCACTAGATGATCCAGCTAACGTTGTTTCTATTTTTTAAAACCACTGGCGCGCCACCTAATGTTAAAGGATTGTACTAATTCAGAAACTTTCCCCGACGTGTGCACAACAATTTACTGAAATTTCATTACAATCGGTATTTAGTTACTTTGTAAAGGTGTAAAATACGAGTAAGAAGGAATTCGATGTTATTATTATAGATCCACCTCGGAAAATAATGAAAGAGTTTACGATAGTGGTTCTAAAATGGAAACAGCGCATAAGCATAAGACTTTAAATTAATTGAAGAAGAAAAAACCCTTGGCATATGGTCGAATCTCTGAACAAGAGAAAGACAATCCTGTCTTTGTAGTCTAATAATGAGAAAAAAACATATCTGTGGTACATTTATTTCTCGCATAAGATAAAAAAGATATTATTTCAATCACATATATTGCATTGCATTTGCAGGAATATTGGCAGGCGAATTATAAACATTCATCATTTTTTCAACGAACTCAAACGCATCTCAAACCATCCGCCTTTGGGCTGCGGCTTTTCTTCAATTGAAATTTTGCATGAAATAAGAAATTGGCTACAGACAATATTTAAGTTAAAATGTATGATGTGTAAAATGTGTAATTTAACATTTGTTATAAATTGTGATAGCTTAGAAAATGATATGAACATAAATACTGGTGCAGTTGCGGGTGCTATAGCTGCGGGCTGTGGCTATAATCAGCTGACTAAAATTACTGCATCGATAGGACTACCGATTATGAGTAAAATCTTGTACCAATCTTACATGAATATAGTCAATGATAAGTGGGAGAAAGAAATTTCGAAGTCTATGCAAGAAGCTGCAGAGCAAGAAGCGCAAATAGCCAGGAAAGAGGGACGTATTAGTTCAAAGGGCATACCAGTAATCGATGTTATAGCCGACGGTTGTTATTCGAAACGTTCGTACAAAAAAAATATATTCTGCTCTTTCTGGTGCCGCGGCTATAATTGAAAAGCGTACTCAGAAAATTATATATTTGGGGGTTAAAAACAAATTTTGTACCTAGGCAAAGAATAAAGGGTTAACAGTGAACCAACATGTATGTTACAAAAATTATAGTGGTCCTTCTACTGGTATAGAGACAGACATATTAGTGGAAGGGTTTAAAAAAGTGTTGAGACCCAAAATTTGATTTATGGTAGGCTTATATCTGATGGGGATGCCAATACTTATTCCAAAGTTTTACAGGCAAGACCTTAGGATGGATTTTCCGTAGAAAAAGTTGAATGCCGAAACCATTTACTACGCAACTTGTGCAATAAGTTACAAGCTTTAACTACAGAAACTAGATATCTAATAAAATTTAGAAACTACATTACAAAAAAAGAATACTGTCATGTCGAAAAGTAATCATAAATTCTATAAAAAAATATGAAAACACCGATAGTGTTCAATTATTACGCAATGACATATTGGTTGCAGCAGATCATGCAGTCGGCAATCATAAAAAATGCAAAGAATACTTCTGTACCAAAGTTGGAGTTGAGGAAACCAATATTCAGAATGATTTTTTTTGCAATAGCTTATAGCAAAGAATAAAAACAATTTTGACAAATTTATCTACTCATGCCAGAAGCTTGATTTTAAATGTAGACAGTAATGCAGTGGAGCGATATCACAGTATCGTTGCAAAGTTAGTGGGTGGAAAAATAGTAAACTACTCACAAAGATATCAGTATAGAATGAGGTGTAACGCAGCTGCACTGGCATTTAACACAAAAAAGCCATTTTCTATACTGTTTAAATCTATTGTTGGCAAAAGCCCTCAAGGTTATTTAAGAAAGATGCAAGAAAGTCGAATAAAACATGCGTTTCTTTGTTTCAAATACAGTACAAAAAAAAGAAGAATATTTGACAAACCGCAAGAATGCAAAAAAACTATGGTGAAAATTGCATAAAGCCTGACTTGCCAGAAGATTTATTAGAGGAAGCCAAAGAAGCCTTTATAGATAACTTGAGAAAAACCGGAGATGAAAGAAAAATAATACAATTAGCAACAGTACTACACGGAGGATCTAGTGAATGGCTGGAACTGAGGCGTAATCTTTTGACAGCTTCTAACTTTGGAAAAGTCATAAAGAGGCGACCTGACATTAGTTGCGCTAATTTAGTCAAGGATTTGCTTTATACAAAAAATTTGTCACAAGTTCCATCGATTCAACACGGCCAAAAATTTGAAAATGTGGCAAACGACCAATTAGCGATCCAAGAAAATTTGAGTATTGAAGAGTGTGGTTTATATATTGACGATGAAATACCTTTGCTGGGGGCAACACCTGATGCAATTGTGAATAATGATACCATCTTCGAAATAAAATGTCCTATCACAGCCTATAAATTGGGACTGCATAGGGCTATCAAAGAAAAGAAAATACCATTTTATAAAATAAAAAATAACGATATAGTTATAAATACGGAACTGGTATTACCAAATCCAGGGCCAGTTGCACATAACAAAAAAAGAAAAGTGTATTTTAGGAATATGGTCCGGGGAGGGTATACCAGTGAAAACACACATTATCAAACGGGACGATGTGTTTTGGGCCCAAAAAATGGAGAAAAAGCTTAAATCATTTTATTTAGAATGCAATTTACCAGAGCTGGTGGATCCAAGGCATATAAGGAGCTGGCCTATAAGAGATTCTCTTTATATTACCAAGGCTATAGCAGAAAAAAAAAAAAAATATCAGGAAAAGAAAACCGTCGTCGAAGACAAACAATAGAAACTGAGGAAATTGTCCCCAAAAAGACGGCCAAGTATATTTTGTGACAATTTTATTGTATTAAGTCCATGTCACTATTGTAAAGCAGGTAGTAAATATATGTTTATATACTCTGCTGGTAACCTATCGATGTGTCAAAGTATTTTTAACCAAATTTTTATTTATTCGAGACCGGCTCACAAAATGTTTTGTTTTACAAATATTTGTAACGCGACAGATTTAGTAAACTATAATTTTATTTGCCTATAATTTTATACCAAGCAGTAATCACAATATCCAATTTTAACAATTGACAACTTATTAACTTACTATCTTTTTATAAAATCGATATCACAAAAAGTGGAATAACGTTTTTCATAATTTAATTATACCATACACACGTTTAATTTTATGTATAGTTTTCTGGTTTTAGATGAACGGAATGCCGGCATTACTTTAAACGAGTTTAAACTATATACTATTCCGAGACTCGCATAATTTACTTTAGCATTACGATTTAGGCATAACTTTCTTCGACATTTTTTTTATATTGTTTAGATAAGCATCATTATCATGTGGGCTATATTATTTCGGTCTAATTTTAAGTAGCGTTTTTGTATAAAATCCAGACTAAAAGTTTTTTTTTGTATTGTAATGTTGCGTACCTACCTACTAGTTTTGGGTTTTAATTCGGATTAGATAAATTAGAAAAAGGAATCGTTATTGTATAATTATTTATGCTATTTAAATAAGTACCTAAGCATTATTTTGACTAAAGAACATCAACGTTCTATATGTATTTTAATTGTAATTTTAACAAATAATCGAACAGCCGGTACAATTCAGCGATTAATTAGTGATAGCACTACTATCAAAAAAGAAGAAGACTGTTTTTTAGACATTAAGTAGTAATACAAAATTACATTTTACTTTGAAATTTACTTGGTATTACCTTGATGACAAAAGGGACCTATTATATCTTAATAATATGTAAAAACCTTTCGATATGGCATATGCTACGTACCTTTTGCGTAATTTTACGAAATTCCAAGACTAACCCCAATATCGGAATCGGAATCCAGATCCGGAATTAAAAACCTTCCGATATTGCATAACATACGAACAAACTTAGCTCAAATATTGTTATTTGTTTGTAAGAACATTTTTAGGCCCATTTTATATATTTGATTTGTGTTTACTTTATTTTGTAATCAATAAAATTGTTAATTAAAATCTATGAATACAAAGAGGTGGTTGTATTTATATACTTTGGTGTAAGCTATAATTGCTTATTATTCTATAACATTGTTTATTTGAATAATAAATAAATTAAATTGGCATGTTTTATAACGGTATATTACTTAATCCCATTAAACCTGAAGTGTTCCGCATTAAAGGAACTCACCCTATAATATACAATTTGTAGTAAATTTCAGTTGATGAGAAAAACATCTATCACATGCGGACACGCAGAAACCGAAATATCACAAGAATTACTTTTAACCGTTTTAGGGAACTCAAGTTCGTAGGGAACCCTAACAACTTCATTTATTTCTTTGATTCTGAGTATTTTCAAACGATGCACAGTAATTATCCTTAGTAGGTATACAATTTTATATCTTTTGTTTATCAATATATGTAGGCACATTAGATACCTATTCGAAGAATCTTCAAAATATTATGATCTAGCCAGAATGTGTATTGCTTGTGAGCGCCATCTCTTGGCTGACGGAAATTTTATGATGACGACAACGGCACTAAGTATTAGCTGTTTCATAGTGATACACATAATTATCGTAAGATGGCATCTATTTAATTAATATTATGATGTCACGATTGCCAAAATTTGCTACGTAGTATCGCCCTCTTAAGCAACTTACTCGGACCTTTCGAAAAATTCATCATGTTATCTAATAGTACATAGGCATAAGTTTTGTTTATACTCATTGTATGAAAAATCTCATTAAACTTGCTCTACACATTTTTCACAGACACCGATTAGAATTTAGCTGTAATTTAGTAAGTGTTCAATCGTTTTTTATTAATTGAAGTTTTATATAGCTTACCATATAATATACATTGCTTACATTTCATTGATTTTTTATTTATGCCTATAAAAGCTGCCTACAGCAAAGTTCTGAATCCAACTCTCATGGATGTAAACTGTACAAAGTAGAGAGCAGAGGTTATTATCTTTCAGAAACTCTAATCACAGGGGAGAGTCAAAGTCGGACAGTGCCATGGATCTAAATTTGCAGAATATGACAACAATATAAACTTTCATCATCCGCATTAAACTTTCTTGGTAGATTAATTTTTGAATAGATATGTTTAAATTTTTTTTTAAATAAAACTATTACGACTTATGAAAAAAATGTAAAGTAAATCGCAATAAGGTAAAGAAACGTAGAAATTGGGGTAACGTAATAATAAAAATTACAAAATTCGTGAAGTCGGTGGTGGCCGAGGGATTGCGATTTTACTTTGCGTCTGATTGTCACACCTTCGAACATCACGTACAGTGCGGTTTCAGAGAAATTTCTTCCTGTCAAGGCTTAGGATATGGAATAAGCATCCTGCCACGGTTTTTAGATTGTTTAAGGGTCGGCAACGCGCGAGTTATGCCCCAGTAATGCACAACAAGCGTCCATAGGCTGCGCGGTGACCGCGTATCTTCAGGCGGACCGCAAGCTTGCTTGCCACATAGTGGTATAAAAAAAATATCAGATCCTGACAGTCGAGTGGCTATTAGGTTGATAAACGTCCGCAATTTCGCACTTCGCACTATTTTGTTGGCTTAAGCCTCCTTCAACCCGTGCCTGTCTCCTAGGAGCCTGGGTCTCCAATGGCTGTGGCACTTGGATTAGATGAAAATTGCTTTTCACCATAGTATATCTAGTGCGTATGCCTTTCTAATGTTAATGGTTATACACTAATTGGAGCGGTCCAACACGTACAGAACGCGGTCTTTGTGGTCGATGTACCTAATTGAACATTCCGAAAGCATACTGAATTTCACTGTGTAGTATATTCTGTGACTGTAGGCTTTTGTCGTTGTGTCTTGCCTGTAGGTACAATTAGCTTTGAATAACGTCTTGTATTACTGCATTTATTTTGTATTCGATTCGAATTTTCGAGAAACTTTTTTAAATTAACTTTGGTCTAATAAGTTGACGTCATATTATATTTATCACGTATTCTGTGTTCATATCCATACTTATATATATAATAAAGCTGAATAGTTTGTTTTGTTGCTTTTTTGTTCGAACGTGCTTATCTCTGGAACTGCCAGTCGGATTGGAATTTTTTTTTTTTTATTTGATAGCTCAATTCTTGGTAAAGGCTGTTTAAGATTTAACATCACGCTTTACCCTTAGGAGCCGAGTTAAACAGAGTCGAAAAGAACCCTCAGCGAAAACGAAGTCATAACGCGGCAAGCGATGAGACTGACGGGAGATGTCAGTAACGGCAAGGGCAGAACTACGTCAGGCCTTCTGGCCCATCCATATTTAATATTATAAATTCAAAAGTAACTCTGCCTGTCTGTCTGTCTGTTACCTATTCACACTTAAACCGCTGTACCGAAATTTTGCATGAATATAGTTAGATCCCTGAGAAACGATATCGGCTACTTGAAAACGTCACGTGTGAGTCGGTTTTTTATCTATATTTGAGGAGTTGCCGTTGAAATCCTACACCGATAACCGAATTTAGGGCGTGTGGAAACGAGAGCAAAAGCTATAAATACGAAGTATATTATAAAAAATATGTTATATACTATATACTTAATAAGTCGATTTTTGAAGTCAAAGGGACTTTCTGTAGGTGTTGGTATAATTTAGAAAATAAATTTTACTTTAAGTAATAGACTAGGCACATAATTGAAAAAGCCATAAAGTGCAAGAAGCAAATCATGTAACAGTTAGGGAAACAACGTTTTTAGGGGATGTCGACCCCGCTGAGTATGAATCTACCTGTTGCCAAAGGGATATTTGGACCGGGAATCCGGTATCTAAGATGGCACTCAGATCGTCTGAAAAAGCATCAGTAGTAAAACTGATAACCGTATACCAAGGTTGACATCCTTTGCGACCAGTATCGTCTACAATCAATCAAAAGTGGGACTCACTGCCGACAAACCAGGGTAGCTACTCCAGTACGAAGGAACAATAAAATTGCAAGCGTTCTGACAGACTGCCAAAAGCTTGGAAGAATTTTCTAGCCCTAGGGGAAAATAAAGCTGACCTCGCCCATTTCCTCTCTAAAGCATTTCTTCAGCACAATTTCGGGGCCGTTGTAGTCATTGTATCTGGAGGATTCAGACAAGAAGAGGATGTGCGATCAACTAACCCACAACTCGACGTCAGTGCCTTATTTGCGACACATGAGAAGGCCGACACACGCGTTGTACTACATGCTGCTCACACTAATACTGAAAACATCGTCTTGATGGCTCGGGATTCCGATGTTTACCAACGGCAAATAAGTTTATAATTTTTTTTGTTGTGACAAAAAATTTACGGTTTTCAGATTTTTTCCTTTATGTGTGCTACATGGCATTGCTTCTTGCCAAATTCCATGATTCTAGGTCCACGGAAAGTATATATCATAGGTTTCGATTTATTTGTGTCACAACATACCACTAAAATAAACGTATTTTGGGCATATTTTTTTATTGCATTGACTTAGAAGCCTAATTCTTGTACCACTTTAAGTGACCGTAGACTTTAGTATTTGATATTAATTTCAACTTGATACCTGTACGCGTTCTGGAGTAAATGGGTCTTATCGGACTGAAAGACAAACTTTTTTTTAATGTGTTATAACTAAAAATTAAGAAATTAAGGATTTTTCCTATATATGTGGCTTCGTGTGAAATTTTTATGATTCTAGGACAACGAAAAGTACCCTATAGATTTTGATTTATTTGTAAATTCCAAAATATGCGACAAAAATGGCCGCATTCGGCTGTATTTTGTATTGCGCTGACTTAGAAGCTTTACTTTTTTATAGCTTTAAGGAACCGTAAATATCTTCACGCGTTTCTGTGAAAAAGGGACTTGACAGACAGACAGACAGACGGACTGACAGAGGGTTCCTTTTTCCTATTGACGTACAGAACCCTAAAAATAACATCTTAGCATTCCACGCATTTACCGCTTCCGACTCGAAATCTCACCTTGCAACGATAACAAAGAAAGCAGCGCGGAAAGTCTTTTATGGAACGGCCTGCCAGCTTTTGAACGATCTATGGCATGGACATGAAGAATGGACTGACTTCAAGTTTTGCTACCGTTCTCGACAATGTTTGAACTAACAACGTTACTGAGGTAAAACGACGTGGATGATTGTTTTTTGTCTCTGCAATCTTGCAATAAACAGTTTGAACTTTCATTACAGGCTTCTAGGTAATAAAGTTTCGGCTGACGTCTTGGGTACCATCTTGGAATTCATGCAGCCAAATCTCAACGCAAGTCAATTTTGAGCATTGCAATGTGTTTGGCATATGAGAAAACCACTAAACAGACGTTTAAATCTTAATTTTAGGCCAATGTGCCCAGGAGATATAGGAAAAACAGAGTTTTGGCGGCCATCTTGGATCCCGAACTAACGGTCCTAATTTCGCTTTGGCAACAGGCAGATTCATAGTTGGTGGGGTCGAAATTCTCCAACTGTTACATGATTTGCTTCTCGCATTGTCTTAAAAAACGGTCATAGTTTATAACAGAAGAAAGCTGAAACTTCACTAAAGACATATTGAATCGTGTATATTATGTGTGTATGATGTCTATGAACTTTATATATTATATCTATACTGATATAATAATACGGAATAGTTTTTCTTTGTTGGAACGTGATAATAAATAACAATAATAAGTGAATAGCTACTAACCTTGAGAACTCTGACAACATCTTGAGGAAACTGCATGAGGGCGGTACTCGTAACCCGCCTGTAGATCCTGTCCACAAAGATTCCCGCCCGTATTGCATGCGCCACCGACCGGAACTTTGGCTTCTCATCTGACTTCCGTTTGGCCGTTGCCAGCTGTCTCGTGAAGGTCGAAGCCAGCCATTCTCGCACCTCAGGAGGGACGGCATCCGGCTGAACTTCTGATAACTCGTCATCTTCATCCGCCAGTCTCCTGTTCAAAACCCAAACGTGTGAGGAACAGAGCAGATGCAAAAAAATCTTTAACTTTTCTTATAACTAACTAGCATAATATTTCTTCAATGCAACGAAATTGTAGGCCATAACTTTAATACAGTTTAAGGCATTAATATTAACTTAAAGCTGGAAAGCTTATGCAGCACATTCAGACAATCAACCAAGTAGGCAATATAAAATTGACTTGTTTAATTATTTTTTTTCATTTGCTTTTTTGAATACACTTTGATGCTGTTAATGCATGGGATTTTTAAAAAGTTAATGAATACGTTGGTAAATATTATTTTAAAGCGTCAGCAATAATATGTTTATATTTATTTATTAAAGCTTTTATACTTGTCGGGTACAAAGCCCTAATCAAATCCTCGATCTCCAATAGAAATACTAAATTTACTACTCTAGAAGTGTAAATCTATTTCTATTCTATTATTCTGATTAAGAAGGAAGTCGTGTTAACTAAAATTCTGTTAGTGCTATTTTTATTTTAAAAATAATTAAAAGGAATTAAAATAAGAATAAATGTTAGGAGAATAAAAGTGGGTACAAAGGAAAGACGAAAAATACTTCTCTGAATAGTCTTCAAACAATCTATAAATTGTTTAACACAGGTCTGAAGCAAAGTATTTCTCTTTTACAAGAATACTAATTTTGTGCATAATTTAGTACCAAATTTAATTAAGTGCGTCGAAAAAAATCCTACTAATAAAGAAGAAGTATTAGCTATGAGTATATCAGAAAAAACAGGAAAACTTAATTTAATAAAGTCACCAACTAAACTCCTGACTCCATCTTTGATCTGTAAATAAAACTGAATGAAGTGAAACATGCTCGTGCATAGTATATCTTGTATTGAAGTGATTTGCAATACATACAGCTGTTAAAGGTTATTAATTGGTGGCAAATACTACCTATGTGGTTGGTAGGTGAGTAATAAGGGAAAGGTAAATCAGAAACAAGATTTTGCATTTGATTTGGGACACACATGCAGCGTGCTAAAAAAAAAGACAATACTTTCCATTATTTGTTTTGTGGATTTTTAGTTAATATTATTTTACAGTATACTAATATACTTATTTAGTATAATCGAGTGTTGAGATATTTATTTACAATTTAAAAAAAAAAAAGTTACTATATCATGAAACTGCATAATGCAAGTGGCTCAGATGTCAAGCGATTGCCGGTTAAATTCTGATCATAAATGAAATAAAAACACGATTAAGTGCGTGTCGTACGTGTATCAAGTTAGAGTTCCGTAGAGTGATAATTATTGCTGATATTTACAAAATTATGAACCGATTCTGTCCAAAAGAATTTTCGTTGAAAGTATTCAAAAAGCTGAATCACCATGATTTTTTTCAAATTTCGAAGTTAATAACTCGCCTAAAATTTTTAAAGAATCTATGCATTTTTAAAGCTCTATCTAATTCTTTAGAGTTATATAAAAATCATACCTCGGTTCAATATATAGAGAGTTACCACATTTATTCCTCCCATTTCATTATATATCTGTATGGTGATTCACATAAGACACATTACAGACGGACGGATCATTTGATTAAGATTTACATAATCATAATTAATTTATTAATAGACTTGCTAGGGTTGCCGATTAAGGGAGGAAACAAAGGGTGTTTTAGGTTCTGAATCTGAGTAGGAAACCGTGGTTATTCTAGGTTGTCACGATGAAATCTAGCTTTTCTATAAATATCATCGTTTTAGAAGTTTTCATCTATTGCGGCCAGCACTTGGACAGTTAAAGATTTGTATTTTGTTTCTAAAATTAAATATTTTCTTTTTGAATTCTTTTTCATATATCTGACTTGATTTGCTAAAAATTTTGTTGTTGTGAAATCTTAATGGAAAGTATTGTTTTCCACACACCCATACGCACGACAAAACATAAAGCTGATTTTAGCGTAAGGGACAATGGTTAGGGCTGTTAATGGTTATGCAACTGTTTTTCCATAACTGTTTGAATTTTTAAGTTATTTCAAAAACTGTTTTTCAGTTTTGTTGTTACAATGCTACGAAACCGTTTTATTCAAATAGTTATGAATTATGAAATAAAAGGTAACATCGACACACCTAAGCACCAATGTTGGGGCTGACTGCTGCCGGGCCACGGTTGGTCTAAAACGAAACACCAAGTCATTGGGACACATTCAAGGATATTTCAGGGTATGGGATTCGTCGAGTATATATAGCTTAGTATTTAATGTGTACTCATTTTAGAAAAAGCTAAATGTTAAATATTTAACACAGATTTAACGTTTTTGTTTGTTTTTTTTGAACTGGAGAAGAAAAAACATTAACAACTAGATATTAAAATCTTGATCTACTATTAGACTACGATTGTAGAATGCCAGCATTGTTAAGGCAGTAAGTATGTAAGCAAAACCCAAACTAAAAAAAAGTTTATAAAATTATGTAATGCTAAAAATACAAGTAGGGAGAAATTTTAGGTACGTAATGTTTTAAAATAATTATAATATTTTGATAGAATTAAATTAGGGGTTCAAATTGCATTACTTGTATTAAAGTGAAATATGTATGTACAGGAAACATGCTTAAGAACAGACAAAAATAGGGATGAAAACCATGTAAGTGCTCAATATAGGTAGTATATATAGGTTCACAATAGGATATACACAAGTCGGGTCTGAATTGAACTTGTATAAGAAAAACTATTTTTCTACTAAAAGAACAAGCCAAGTATTAATATGTTGCTTTTTTTACGTTTCACTTAGAAAACAGTTGTTAATTTTTTGAACAGCAACTTCTAAAAACTTAGCTAGTTCTTAAATAACAGTTATTATAATAAATAACGCAAAACAACTCGTCGTCTCAGTTTGGAAAACAGCCATACTCTTCATGTTTACAATGTTTTTATTTTGCCTCCAAACTGGTGCAAAACACTAAAAAAAAAACTGGAATACATAATCTAAACTACCAGGATGGCATGGGGTAATAACTGTTCAATGTTACTGAAGCTTCAACAGAACAGAAAGACCTAACAGAAGGGAGGCGCGACTACTTGGCCGTTGTCGGCGTTGTTGTAACGTTATTAACTTTGCTTCATTTGGTTTCTCTATTGAGCATCTCGTCCAACAAGGAGTTCGCAGTCGCCTTGTTTGGAGTGTTGGCTGCATACGCTGCTGTCCCGGAGCTCTCCTATCCCTGCGTTAGACCATTATCACTGGCTACGCGACGCTGTTTCTCTTGCAATTAGCATTAAAACACCCTACTTGCTTTTATTAATAAAATTTTAACACAACATAAGCACGGTGATGTTTGTGTATTTATACAAATAAATAAAATAAAAATATATTACCAAAAAAAAAATATGTAAGAAATGTCGGAGCGTTTGGTGATAAGTTAGATTGCATACTACTAAGTAAGTTTGGTGGTATTTTTTTTTTTTTTTTTTCTAACTACTGGCTACTGTTGTTGGCCGCAGATGGCCTTTACAACTACACGCGGACTAACTTTTGCTGCGGTGCTGCTTGCACTCTTCAGCGAAAAGTTGGGGCGGTTTGCGCAAGGGTGTCCTAGACACGAACCTCGGCTTGGGCAACCGCTCTTAGAAACTAAAGTTGTATCTAACTAAAATTTTACCGCCGTTTCGGAAAATAGCAAAGGCGTTCTGAAGAGAAGAAACGGCAAGAAACTCTTCAGCCCTCGCCTATTATTAATTAAATCTAACTAGTCGAAGCGCCCGGGTATATTAGTGAACCTATGTACCCGCGCGCTCGAGTGTGTGTGTGTGTGTGAAAACTAAACTGTCTAATGTTCCGTCGCCGCCGGCGGCGACGTATTCTGTATATATTATTATAGTCTGTGTTCGCGGGCGCGAGCGCGGAAGGCGCTTGAGCTTTGAGCCTGCTGGTTATATCGTCGTCAGAATCTGTAATGACGTGCCTCGGATATCTAAATGGTCCTAAGGCCCCTCTAATGGGGGCATAGTTAGAAGACTGCCTAATTAGGGGATTGGGGTGGAGGGCTGCCGACTCAAAGTAGCGTTTAGACGCATCTTTGATGAAGGCTTTTATGGTCGGAAGCTCGAAATCACTATGGAGATCGATGTTACGCATATAGTACGGGGCGCCGACTGCGCCTCGCATAAAGCGATTTTGTAAGACTTGCAAGGAATTAGTGTTGGTGTGAGTTTGGTGGTATTATGCAGTGTAAGGCTTTTATACTACACTACTACCGAACGACATTGCGAAGATGAAAAACCATTTAATATGTGTCTTGTAAACGCATGAAAAACTGAACAATTCTATTGCTGTGATTTATTTCGAATTTAGGAACACAGAGTAAAAAGTCGAGTTCACAAAATTAATAATTTGGAAGATAATAATTCTCATAATATACTCCTAAGAGAAAAAGTTAATTTAAAAACGTTGAGTGGTTTTAAAACCTATTCATTGACATACAAAGTTGGCATCCCACACAATGTAAGAAAAAAAAAAAAAACGGGTTGCACTCCGGGAGTGCCGGCAGAAGTGAAAACATACTCGCTATTTACTTCCCATCACTTCTTATCCATATTTATTTATTAAAAATAATAACTTTTGTTTATTTACTTTTTTGACGTTGTATATTTGATAGCTCAATCTGTCATAGAATTAAAATCCCATTTCCAACCTCCCTGTACTACTCATAATCGCTATATACTAAAAATAAAAACTAACCTAATGTAAATAAAGGTCATGTCCTAACGCGAGTGACATCTTACGAATTTTCGATCAGGACACGTGACCTGACGCGAGTTTATCATTTTTTACCCATACCAAAAAAAGTGCACAACGCCGCTAAAGAAGTTTTCACTTCAAAAATATATCTCAGTCTATGTATAAAGCTTTTCTAAAAAATATAAAACTGTAGAGAGGTTTCAATACAATTTCTTCAGATTTTTTTGGAGAAAGAAAAGGCTGTGAGATACAGACGAACACACAAGGAGATAGATGAGAACTATGAGGATTCCGTTTCTGTCATTTGAATACGGAACCCTTAAAATTTAATTGATCGTAGGTAGGTACAGATACTGTTGCAGCACTTATGTTTTCAGACGAAGCATGTGACAATACCTATAAATGTATCCAAGAACATTTTATGCGTCAAAAGCGTCGTCAAGATCTATCAGTATGCCTCAAGTTTCTACTATTGTAAGGTTTTAGGAAAAACCTGTGACAGAAACGATGGAAATGAAAGTGATCTTACCAGAGTTAACAATAAATAATTAATCGTAAAAATAAACTGATTGAGATATTTCCCGATTGGACTTTTTCCTTGTTACGAACATAATGAATAGCAGAGTATAGTTCTAATAGAATGAGCCGGGACGTAAACAATTTAATTTTAAATTAACATTTAAAAAACCCATAAAAAAGTTTTTTTAGGGTAACTTCCCTACACGTGAAGTGGGGACGTAATTTTTTTTTCTCGTCTACCCCATCATGTGGGGTATCGTTGGTTAGGAATTTCAAACACATTGGCGGTATGCGAAGATCATTTTTTGATTTAGGCTCCGTTTGCGAAACATTTAGCTTTAAAGTACTAATTTTTGTTAGAGTCAAGTGTCGTCCCCCCCCCCTCTGCCAGCGAAAGTATAGTATTTGGAAATGTAAAAGTAAAGTGTAATGTAGTATTCACACATACATTACAAACATACAGGTCAAACTGAGAACCTCCTCTTTTTTTTAAGTCGGTTAAAAACCAGACAGAAAGAAAGAAAACACGTGTATTTATCGCACACATGCAACATGCACAAGGTCAGTGGCACCACGGTTAGGAAAAAGTAACCGTGGTACCACTGGTGGTACTACTGGGTGTACCACGGTTAACAAACGGGACAGCGGGCTTTAGGAACGTTTCCTGGATAAGGAAGACTTCCGGTTTGTGGGACGAGAGGAATTCCGACAATTTCTCTCTTTGATTACGGAGACCGTTGGCGTTAAAATAGCCGATGGAGACAGAGCGCGGTTGAGCAATCCATTTTGGGTATTATGGTTTGGGGGCCACTCTACGGAGGGCGGCGAAGAACTGACGAAACTAAGCATCTGATGGGGGGAGGTGACCTGTTCGAATTCCGCAAACACGGCTCAAAGTAGTCTGGGTCTAGGGCCCAAGATATCTGCTTATGCGGGGTTTCGACTTTTACACCTTTGAGTAAGAGAGAAGGCCTTGCCTTCTTGAGATAGGTCGAGCACTACGAGCACCATGTCGTAGCAATCGGTCTTGTTACGGCCGTTAGGGTATGCCATAGCCTTAAAGCAAAGAGCGCGTTCAAAGAACTCACGGGCGGTTGACGCGCCCCTTTTAACTATGTTTACACATCAACGGTGCACGCGGAAAGCGTTATTAAGTATGTTTAAATGCTGTCGGTTCAAAATATGAACTACGGCCACACTACAAGCGAGCAATTACAAGTTATCTATTTACTCGCAAATGTGATGAAAAACATTGTGTGTAACGCGGGCGGTACGGAAATTATAATCTCCAGTCATTGAAGCTTTAGGCTTCTTAATAGCCTCTCGTTCGTAATTATTATTCAAATTATTATTTTGTCACAGAATACAGTGAAAACCTGTGATTTTTATTTTATCATTGAATTTTAATTCCGTTTATTTATTTGTTTTTAATTTTGACATTATGATATTTCTTATTGAGTATTGATTTTATATATTTTTTTATTTGTTTGTATTTGTTTAGAATATTTTGTCTTATTTGACGATGTTTTTGTGAATTTAATATGTGTATTTTTTTAAGAAGTAATGTAAATTACATTAGCATAAGAAATAAATGACATTCATACATACATAATTTTGTACAGTTGTTAGCAGATTTATCAAAGTATTGTATTATTACTTTAATTACAACTTCTTGCCAGCTGTTTTTAGCAGCATTTAACATTGTTTATATTGTATTGACGATGCAAAAGTGTTCTCAGAAACCTATTTGAATAAATGTTGTTTGATTAGATTTGATTTGATTCGCCTTACCACTCTTAATACACAATGTACTATTAGACTATGATTTAGGTATACAATAATACTAAACATTCATACCTAGGTAGATTGTAAAGAGCGTCATAATAGTTTATGTCCTAATGCAAGTTGGTATGAGACTACGGCTATCCTTAAATTAGTAGATAAGAATTTCTAATAAAAATTATTTTCTTGTTTCATACTTTTCAGAGCGTGATTTTTTTCGTAGTCGGGTTTTAGTTTTTGATCTTTTATTATTATTTTGGGGGTGTTATTTTGTGTGCACTGCCGCTGTATACCTACTAGATAAATTTATAGACAAAAGCTACAATTATTGAATTAAAGCAAATAAAGCCGCGACCAACAGCTATTCATACATATTTTTGTAATATACTAATTAAGCACTTTCATTTGATATTCCGCATGGCACATTTTTATTTTATTTATAACAAGACAAAGTCCTGTGCAGAGCGCCATATTAAACTTAGTGTGACATCGCGTAGCCTATAACCAGCGGATCATTGAAAAGATTCTAACGATACCTCATTTGTCAACTTATAATAGGTAGTTTAGAAAATATAAGGCAACAGATAAACATACATACATACGTGCTAAAAATATTTAGGTACTAACCCTTCTCCTTTTGGCTAAAAACTAAAATCCGTGAATAAAGAGAGTGAAGAACCGTTTAGCGAAATTCCTCATTTTGGATTTTATCGCGGATATAAAAGACCAGGATAGTTCTCTTCATAGCTCACTAAGTGACGTGATGAAGTGAGAGTCCAATTGAAAGACTATGTTTCTGTACCATAAGTCATCACTAATGTGCACATCACAGTAGGTGCTAATTTATTTGGGATAAAATATCATTTCCGCACAGGATCAACATTATCATCTAGAGTCTAGGTGTTTTCTATGTATTTGTGTTTATACTACTAAGGTGGCAAACAAGCTTGCCGTCCGCCTGATGGTAAGCGGTTACCGCAGCCTATGGACGCTTGCAACACCAGGGGCATTACTCGCGCGTTGCCGACTCTTCAAAAATAATAGCATATAGGCTACTTTTTATACTAGCTTCTGCCAGCGGCTTTGCCCGCCCTAAATTTCGTTATGTGTCTGTGAAACCATGGAAATACACATACAAAATTTCAACCCAATCGGTCAAGCCGTTTAATAGTTGACATAGCAACAGCAGCGCCACCTACCGAGTCCAATTGTATTTTTAAATTATCCAGAAAACCATCGAAATATCCATATAAAATTTCAACCCAATCGGTTTAGAAGTTGTGTGAAAAAGGAAGTAATTACATAATTAAGTAATTAGGAATGTACGGAAGGATAATTCTTACTACCCGTTGTCCTATTTCCCGTTTTCCCGTAGGAATGAAGCATTTTCCCGCTGTAAAAAGTAGCCTATGTTCATCAGGGATAATGTCGGTTTCTAATGGTAAAAGAAATTTTCAAATCGGTCCAGTAGTTTCGGAGCCTATTCAGTACAAACAAACAAACAAACAATCAAATCTTTCCTCTTTATAATATTAGTATAGATTGTCGTTTTTGTAGGTGACCAGTTATTTTTGCTCGTCAGTGTAATTAGACATTTTCTATAACCAAAGATAAACGAATACTATCAATTACTTCTTTATTTTTATCATCGCAGTGTTTAATTTGCCCGAGAAAATCTGTCAAAGATTGAAGGAAAAACGTCGCGGAATGTATCTCCTTAAAATGAAGAATTAAGATTGCTGTAGTAATTAAGTGGTATTACTTATAATAATAAGTGAACGCTCTTTTCAGGCTCTCGGCATCGTTAATTATGCCTGAGGGCGAACCTTGTTAGATTGTAATTAAAGGAACTTGTAGAAACAAGGCTTTATTTTTTTTGTGTTATTCATAAAAGTAATAAAAACCAGCCTAGCGCGTGTCGCTCACATATTAATTTAGGGTTCCGTAGAATGACAGTAATTGTGGATATTTGAAACTTTTCATCTCTCTAATCGCTGCCCATCCCAATGCGTTATTCGAACGAAATAGTGGTACATTGTCTATAAGGGTAGAAAGGAGAAAATTACTAACGACAGGCTATTAAGAAGCCTAAGGCCGAAGGTTTTATTGACTCGAGTTTGTAATTTCCGTACCGCCCGTGTTACACACAATGTTTTACATCACATTTGCGAGTAAATAAATAAAAATATAAAGCGAATAAATGAATAAACTTACCAAAACACAATTAAAATAACGAAAATAGAAGTAGAGAAAACCACCCCACTGCCAGGTGGCGGATGTAGAGAATTTATGAATCAAAAAGTTTTGGCTGAAGTTAGAATTTCTGATTGCGCGCACTTAATTTTTTGAACAGACAGATTTTATACATAATTGTTAGAATAGGCGCATCATAACCATCCTCGGGTACTACGAGTATGAAAGCGCACTTTGACTTGATAAAAGAAAAAAATTAAAATGAAAAAGGCCGTGGGAGTAATTAAGGTCATAGCGCCGACTTTGCCTTCACGTAATTTCACTGTTTACAAGTAAGTAAGTAAGTGTGATGAAAACATTGTTATTAATTTCGGAGTTATTATTATTCAGGATATTATGATTTTATTTATCCATAACTTCACATGGTTCATAAACTTATATTTACAACCTCTTTCACACAGCTAGCAACTTCATATAAGTAATTTTCAATAGAATTTCTACGAAATTGATAGTTATTCAAGTATGCATTAATAAACTCAAAAAATTAATTGAAAAAAGAGGATCATTTTCCTTTTCCATCAATTACCTTTTTTATTCTCCTTTCAAGCTACTAATTTAGTATAAAATTCTTGTTAGTTATAAAAACAAATTAGAAAAAAAAAACAAGATAAGATTTAGTTACTTTCTGATTCATTACTGCTTGGTCCTCCTTCCAAGCAGCCATTAAATTCGTGGTATGTAGATGGGACAGTACCTTTTGTGTTAAGATCCATTAAATCCTTTAGTATATTTGCAGGCATCTTCAATTTTATCGTAAAGTTATCAAATTTTGTATTTCACTGCTGGTTTACGAAGTGCTATATTATATACCTGTCCCACTTGTAAGCCAGAAACTTTTTTCCATGTCCATATCAAAACTCATAAATGTGCGATCTATTTTAGCTCGATCTACTCTGTTTTATCTTCTCTGGCTTCATTTTTGCAGACCATGTATAAATCGTAATCTAATTTATAAATATCTGTTTCATTGTCTGATCTTTTATTAAATTGTATGCAACTATCGCACTGGTCCTTTCTAGGACGATGAAAACCAAAGTTAAATTCCAAAACAGACTCCTCATTATTTCCATGAGCATTGGGATCCTTGGTGTTAACATCACCAGCGTTGTTCAGTTCCGAGATCATTTGCAAGACAAGGTGAAGCTGGCATCCAAAAAACTTGGTGTACTCAACAGAGCGAAGCACTACTTTACTTCGGGGCGAAGGTTGCTGCTTTACAAGTCGCAAGTCCGGCACCATATGGAGTACAGCTGCCATCTCACCCGGATACCACCTTGGCCCTTTTGACTTGGTTCAATAACGGACTGTGAGAATCGTCGTCGATCCCAAACTCACAAGGCGTAACATCAAAGCCTTAAATCTGTGGAGAGACTTTGCCTCCCTGTGTGTGTTCTACCGCTTATATTGGATGTGTTCTGAGGAATTAGATTATGCCCACGATTACTTTTTACCACTGCTGGCCATCGACAGGAATTTCATCCTTACACCTTAGAACCGGAGTTTATTAGATTTTCGAAGGGTCAGCAATGCGTGAGGTGTTGCAAGCGTCCATTGGCTGCGGAGACCGCTTACCATCAGGCGGACCGCAAGCTTCCTTACCACTTTAGTAGTAAAAAAAATCATGTGTAAAAATGAACCTATAAGAACTAGCTTTTTCAGGAACTATTTGTCGGTCTTTACAATGTTCAATAACAATCCAACAATATGTAACACTGGCACCTTATAACTTAAGTACTTAACACTCAAATTAGAATATTATATAAAAAATTTAAACATAATTTTTAGTATTACTACTTGGAAGAATCCAGACTATCTGCTTTACCTAGTCTAGGGAGCTACATGTACAAGTTTTAATCTCTTTTGTAATTTTTACATACATGCCAATTTGAATCCTATTATGTAATAAGGCTTAAAATTACTTAACAAATAAGCAAAATTGTGGTGGTCAATAGATGTATGTGCTCATAGATTTATTGACCAACAGCATAAAGTTGTTGAGATAATTTAAACTAAGTTAATCTAAGCAGCATAGAACTATTGACATTTTATATTGTCGTTGCTTAGCCCTTATTACAAAGAGAATTTCTAGAACAATTTCAAATAGATCTATTACCAAATACATTATTTGAATGTTTAAGAAGAACTTAAACATTAAGCACTAAAGTATCAGTGCACCTAACTCTATTTCGACAAAATTGTGGCTTAGGTTTGTGCAAAACGTTACTTAAATGAAATTAAACGCCCTAAGACTAGTAGCTCTGCCAGTAAAGTAAAGTAAACTGAGTAAATGTTTGAAGTGTAACGAAGTGAGTAGGTATCTGAAATTATTGCGTTAATTTTTTTCCACCCCCTCACACCCCCTACCCCTTGAAGTTTATCGGCTGAAAAAGTTGCGATTTAATAAAGGTAATAAAAAAGTTTTTCAACATTTTTGAAAAAAAATCGAAATGGTTGAAATATGATTTATTTACCGTTTCAATTCCCATTACTCCACCATTTTGAAATATTTTCAAAATCTTAATCGAAAAATAAATTCATATAATTATTGAACCTCCTCGTAATATTCACGACAATCGGTTGTGAAATGCGACCTGTAGGGAAGAATATAGCCGGACATACATACGAAAGCATTGTTACCCAAGCTGAAACGAAGACGCTTTGCTCGCGCTTCTTATCGCTGGGTCAATTATTACACTAAATATAGTTTTATAATATGAAAGTTTGTGTGGTTGTTACTATATTCACGCTGCTCAAGCTATTTGGAAGGACTTAAGAGGATACGATTCGCGGCGCCTCACAGCGGGCTTCATACAAACGAATTTCTCATTCGTTTTTGACATTTACTGATCAATCACTGTGAAATTTCTTAGTCATAATCCCAAGCCTACCTTTATACCTAGGCAATACCTATGTCTGTGGTTTTCCAAAATTTTGTAAAATGTTTTTATTAACTAGAAATCTTTTTTTAAACCATTTGTATGAAAAACTAGAATCCTGTATAACTTTTGAACTATGAAATTTATCAGACAATCAGACCTAGATATTTATTACTAGAATATGCCTTCAAAATTTCGTGGTGTTTTATCTGGAAGTGTCAAATATAAGTGAAAAATTCGTTTGTATGAAGCACGCTGAGAGGCGCTCCGATTCGTATTCTCTTAAATAAAATTTGGAACGGAGAAAACTCTTATCCTAGATTAACATATTTTATACCGGAAAATTTAAAAGTTTCTGCATTAACAACTTGACCCTGAAACGAGCCTCGGGCCATTGAGATGATATCCATGGAGACAGCTAGTTTATCTCGGAAAAGTTAACGCATAAGATACTAAAGCTGATTTTTACGTATACTAAATATAACACCTGCTATAGCTTGCTATAGAAAAATTTCTATTATAGATAGATTTGCAATAAGATCATGAAACAAAACGAAAGCTCTCTACAAATAAAACTATGAGATGAACTTCGTACTGACGATCGTTAGATAAGACTTTCAAATACATTGTAAGAAATTTGTTTTAAGGTAAAATTCGCAAATATGTAAGTGA
The DNA here is from genome assembly GCA_946406115.1 of Apoda limacodes. Lineage (NCBI taxonomy): Eukaryota > Metazoa > Arthropoda > Insecta > Lepidoptera > Limacodidae > Apoda > Apoda limacodes. The sequence continues at coordinate 7,454,201 of OX291545.1, read as the reverse complement.
TATTATTGATTAGGGTCCCGTAACCAATTGCCATGACGAAACTATAAGGATAACGTAAGGTCTGTCCGTCCGTCCGTATGTCACCTTATAATTCCGCCGTCTTTGCATGGATTTTGATGAAATTGTATGTAAATTGCCATTAAACAGTTTTGTTAAGAAATTGAGAAGATTTTCTTACTTTTTACAGCACAGTCCGAGCAAAACAAAACATTTCTTATGGCGCTATTAACTTTATGCTAAAGAAAATGGCCTAGTTGAAGTCGAACTCTGCCAAAAATCATTATGCCAAATTTTAAGACTCTTGTCTCTACTATACTCAGTTTTCGATAAAACTTTTTGATAGACGGACGGAAAGACTTGGGAATGATCTTTTAAGGGCGAAATTCAGAAGCAATTACTAGCGTGCCCACCCTTCCCTTTGTCACAAAGGTAACTACGGTGTAAAGCTCGTGCCTATTTTGCGTGGATTTTTTTTTGTTGACTAAATTGGCACATATTTGTGTTCTATTTCTTTGTCTAGTGGACCGGAAAATCGAAAAGGAAAAAATTTAAATAAATGTTACTATAGAGCACACATTATATAATGCTCGTTAGGATGAAAACCTTTTTTAAACGTCGGATATGAATCACGTTCCTTTTTTCGATATTTGAGCTTGTCAAGTTACCAAGGAATGACAAATCTTTTTATGTTACAATGTTGTACTAGCCTGCGTTCCAAAGTTAGAAAGTGGCTTTGAAACGCTCAGCCCCGGCTCTGGTTCATCATGATGAAACAGGAAAAAATCTTATAAAATTATAAAATTCCCTAACTTTTTTTTGTCATGTGTCATCTATACATATAATAAAATTGTAGGAAAGTCAAAACTGTACATTAAATATTTTTTTTAAAGAATACTTGGGGTGAGATCTACAATCGATACCGAAGCCGAAAATATAGTTTTTAGAATTTTTGTCTTTTCGTCTGTTTGTTTGTATGTATGTCCGGGATAAACTCAAAAAGTACGACATGGATTTACTTCAAATTTGGCACGAATATTATTAAGAAGTCGGGTCAACATATAGGCTACATATTATCACGCTATGACCTACGGGGAACTAGCAGTGAACCTTTATAGCCGTAGGTGTACGCAAAAAAAAATTACGCGGTTCAAAATTATTGTTTTGCCCTAAAGTACCTGTATGCCAAACAACTAAACTCTACATCGATTTGCAGTTTTCGAGCGAAATTGCCGTTGTACACCTGCCACTATTATTTCTACAACGCATTCTGTAACAACGTGTTATCTAACGACGCATATTTGACTTGCTTCTTAATTATTAATTATTCTACTCACATATAGCCATTTATTTTATGTTAAAAATCGTATAAAGTCATAACTTAGATGTGTTATAATTTTTCGCCATATAAAAATGTTTCCTGTTTGCTAACTAGATGGCGTTGGCGTCGAATAAGATCGCGCTATGGTTTCGTTCACAAAAAGTTATGTTATAGTAAAGCGTTCACGCAGACGACGTCGCGGGCAGCAGCTAGTTTAATTATAAATTTGAAAACAGAACGTAGGAATCTCAAATGAAATTAATTTAATTGAATTAAGAATAAAGATTGTCCATGAAAATTTACGTTTAGAAACGAAAAGAAACGTTTTAAGAAGGCTCCAGGCATCATTCACGAAATAAAAAAAAAACGAAAGAAAAAAAAGAATATAAAGATTGGTCATTTAGCTTGTAATTCTCAGAATCCTTTTTTAAAAATTCGTCAAGCGTAAGTTGACATGGAAATTCAACACTTTAATATCAACATTTATTAATAATGTTTAAATCTTCAAACACCGTGTGTGACAGTACACAGAAATAAATATGTGTGTTTATGTGTATCGACATTATTCACTCCTCTTTCACGTAAAATTCATACTGATCTACTTATTTAAAATATTTTGCTATCATCATATCAGTGTTTTAAAATATGCTTTTATAATAAACAAAAATTTTAAAATAAAAATAAATAAATAAATAAAATCTTAATTTAATAACAGCAAATAGCCTACGCACGACTTTTTTCGAAAACATGTGATGCTCTTTTTTTATAACGACACTGAACTAAATCTAGGTCATGGTAAAAGAAAGCTTGGTATTCTCGTCCCGTGGAACAACCCAAGGCTACGTCATCAGCATATCATGTTTTAAAATATTAAAGATGTCAAGGGACAATCATGTTAAGGGACCGTGACGTAGACCGACGTATGGTTGGGCTTTATTTTTCCACGGCAAAGTTACATTAGTTTGTCCTTTACCTTTATCCTATATTATTTTTGCTTAAGATATGGTGATACAGTGATACAAACAAGCTTTAAACTTGGAGTTAACTGTTGTGTAACCACTTAAATAAAATAACTAATAATGAAAACTGGCCAAGTGTGAGTTTGGATTGCATTATTGTGTTGTGGAACGGAATCCTTGGTTCATTTATTAGTTATGTAGTGTCGTTTCATTTATTTATGTATTATATTTAGGTTTATTTATTAATTAATTTCTTCTAGATAATTACCCTGAGCTGAGCGTATCAAAACCTCTTTGCTAACTTGGAACGCAGTCTAATAATCAATATTGTAACATAAAAAGGATTGGTCATCCCTTGGTAAATTAACAGGCTCAAATATCGATAAAAGAGACGTGTTTCATATCCAAACTGATATCTATATATATAGATATATTTTTTCTAAGATTTTTTTAAGAATTAATAACACTGAAAAAAATAACTTAGAAAAAGTATGTTTTTATGTACTAAAATTCCTAACGATTTTTCTTATAGTTGGGACATGATGCTAGAATATTTAAGCTAAGTAGACGTTCCGCTTTAGAAGAGTAAATACACACGTGGTATGTAAGGAAGATACCTTACTGTCTGAAATCTAATAAAAATCATACAAGATCGTTTAGTGCTTAACGTTTCAGGCTAATAACTATGCAAGCTATATGTAATATATACCTAGGTATTTGAAATTGAAGTCGGTTTCTTATTGTACCCGAAACGTGGTCAAGGCTTAGGTGTACAGTTTGCAGGTGGTTTCCAACATATACGTATTGTCAGGTCCACACGGGTGTACCTAAATAAATTTCAATTATGTAACAAATTAGTTATAACTTCGAGGTTTCAAAATATTTAAAACTTGTACATTTGCCTGGAATGCGTAGGTCAGGTACAATATTTTTTTGTTGCGTTTGAACCTTTTGGGACGAGCGGACTTTCTTAGAAATTATTAATTAACAGATGGTCGGTTTTGAGATGTTGTCGCTATGGCTTACGGCATGATGACGCGCTAAAATTCAAGAGCGAGAAAGTCGTACGAGTGCGTACGAGATAGATGATCCGCGTAAGGGATGGTTTTCGCATGGTCATAAGGATAAGAGATTTACGGGCTTATTGCAAAGGCGATAAGGCCGAATATCACTAACGTATTATTGAGAGTTACAGCCGTTACAGCTACAGCTTACAGCTTTACCCGGCAAGGGTGCGCCAGCGCATTGCAAAAGGAATGCGGGAATCGCGGCAGTCATTATTTAACTAAAGGAAGGCTAACACGTGGCTAACAAGTGAACTGTGAGGGTGTTACGTGTTAACGTACGGAGACCTTTGTTCAAAGCTAAGTATAACTGCATAATCAATTTTCAGTAAAACTGTAAATATTCTAACAAACTAGTTCGAAATGTACTCAATCCTTAATTGTTTCTAATCGAGTTTCCAATAATAACGTAGATTTCGAATCTTGAGTAAAGATATATTTAAATTAATTAAAACTTGAACTTAATTGTGTTATAAAAGTAGATATTACTCAGAAGATCACTCTTTGGAAATATTGTGTGTATTAACCCGGTTTATTTCAGCAACACATTTTTTACTCCAGGCTCGGAGAGCCCATCCTAACCCGTAATTTAATTAACGTAAATAACTACTCGACACTTATTGTAATTTTGTGAAAACTTTTGTTTGTTTCTAAGTGTCGTATTTTCAGACTGTAACGTAGTTTGGTCTAGATAGTCCTTGTGTAAAAAAGGAAAGCGCTTTTTCGGAAAGGCCTTTCTGGATTGAGGGTGAATGACCTTTACCAACTTTGGTCATCCATTGGGCAAGTCTTACTTTCTGATCTCTGAAGGCTAAACTTCGTGGAACAGAAATTGCGACTTTGGAGACAAGGAAAGGACTATCTACTTTCCCAAAAGGGAGATTTTTCTTTTGCAGCAGACAACGTCTTTTATGTTCAAAATATATACACTTTATCTCGTCAATTCCAGGTCTTTAACGCATGGACAAGCGAAAGGAGTGACTAAGGCGGACAATACGCGACACAACAACGGAACGAGGTATCTAATATTGTCGAACGTGCACGAGAACGACAGCGTGTACAATGCCATGTTTGGTAATGTTTAACATTATTTAATAGAATTAAATAAATGTTCACGTCATATCACAAGTCTTTTACTAAGCGATAGGCTGGGGATGTAAGAGGGAGAGAGGGGGGACCTCACATTTGTTGCCGATGGACCAGAATCTTTGTCTAAAATTCAAAATAATAATTTTGAATCAAAGAAATAAAAAAAAAACTAAAGTTACTACATAACACAACGTAGAATTCATTTCATTACTTCATTAATTAAAAGCTTAGTAATTGAGTAGGAGATTAAGCCAGAGTTTGTGCGCAGGTTAACCAGTGGTTCTAGATTTAACATAAAATTAGACGATCAAATGAGATATTTTAGAAACTAAAAAACACTACTTCTATATTTGTCAGCATCAGAGATATGAACAAAAAAAAAACTTAATATTTTTGTGGAAAAATAATTTTGTAAAGAAAAATATGTAGGTTTATATGTATTTATGTACATCTTAATGTATGTGCTGTCATAAACATAAAGAGTTCTCTCAAATAAAAATAAAACAACTAAATGAGAGAAAACTCTGACTATAAAAAGTAAATTATAGTCATTAATTGAAAGGTTTTCCGTTTTTGAAAAAATACCTATTCTGTAAAATAGAAATGATGTAGGTAAAAATATTAGATTAAAGCGTTGAACTAGCGCATTGCACAATGAAAACGTCTGTAGTAAGCAGTGGAAACGTCCTACATAGGATATTGTAACCTTATAGACTATTGTGAAAACTAATTATCAGGCAGGCCATATGCTTGTTTGCCACTTTTGTAGTATGAAATTATTCATAACTACACAGTAAAGTTGTTACCTGTTAAGTCATCCGACATAGGTATATAAAAATGTCAAGGGATAAAAAGTATTGACAATGGAATAAAGTTAAGTGGTTTTACTTTGTAGAAAATTCATATGATTATTGCATTAGGTACCTAGTACATAAGAGGTAGAGTAAAAGACATGTTGCGATTGGGATGCTTTAAGTTTATTTGAGGCAAAGTAGGATAAGCAAAAATACCTTTGTAATGTCAACTGTGAAATGCTAACGATAAATTAGATAATACTTGCATATAGAATTACTGCTAGATAGATATCAATATAAGGTAATATCATGTAAGATAGTTAAAAATTCTAAAGTAAACCCTGTGCATAAGGTTTACTGTCTGTCTGTCTGTCTGTCTGTCTATCTATCTGTGGATCTGTCCGTCTGTCTATCTGTCCGTCTGTCAATTAATTAACCGATAAGCTAGATTGTCTATCCGTCTGTTTGTCTACGATTATTTGTATGAATGCTAAACTGTTTTATACGAAAGTGTTGAACGGAGTTATAAGACAAGGTTTAAGCTTAGGATTTATAACTAATTTTAAGGTTTATACAAAGGCAAAACATCGTAAGCAGGGCCAGGTCTGCTTTGAAACTAAGCTATTTGATTTACAAATGACAAAGTTGATAGAGAGAAATGCATGTAGTGAAGTTGTCTGTCTTACGCACTACGCCTAACAAAATGAAATATAGTAGGTTGTTAGTGATATATATTGAGTGACATGAGTGTAAGAGTTATAAAAGTAGCCCTGATATATTTATAAATTAAATGTAAGGAGTAATAGATATAAAATCTAGATTCTACTGTGTTGTGGGCTTGGTTAAAAAAATAATGATTATGAAAATTATAATCCTGACTACCAAGATTTTATTCAGATTTTTAAACTAGGACATTTTAAGAGAGGTTTATATTGTCTCAGTACGATTAAGGTATCAAATTAACTTTGTGGTTCAAAGTTCGACTGAACAAATCACAGCCAAAGCACAATAGGTAGGTATAGAGGGATACCGATATGAATAAAAGACTGGAGTGTTGACTCAGTCCTTGAAAGATGAATAGTATTCTATGATTTACTTAATATCGTGAGCATAAATAATATCATACGATTGATAATTATAACGATAAGTCTGTTGATTTATTTCATAATGAATACATAGTAGTTAAGCTTTACAGTTGCGTGAAACTTAGACGAATAGAAAGGAAATACTGTTCGTGAGATTAGGTATTTCACTTGCCTAGATTCGATTTCTAGGATGATAAAACCGTTTTTCAATATATCTCAATGGATAAAATGTTTGTAGTTATTTATAGATAAATATGAAAGTACATACTCAGGTGAATGAAATATAAAACTCAGGGTTCGATTCCCGGTAATGAGAGATTTCACGTGATAAAATAAATACGCACCAATATAAGGATGCCATGGTTTTATCCTAATGTACTATATACGATAAAGTAAAATAATTAACGTAATAAGGGTTGATCAAGAATGATGACTTATAAAGCTGGTACAGTAGTGAGTTATTGTGTTGATAAGAAACATGCATTAGGATCATATTCACAGTGTTGAGCAAAATGATGAAGGGGTATGGACAATATGATTGATGTTAAACGGAAATGATTACCATTATGTATGTATACATGTATGTACTACAAGCAATGTCATGTTTGTGCTACAGCAAACGACATGTACGTTTGTCTGTATAAAGAAAACTACTGAACTCCGAAGGGTATACTTACTTGCCTCTAATTAATTTAAGTTTGATATATCGACGTAGTTTAGGTGATGAAGACCGAATTAGGGTCTTGGAGGGGAGGCTATAAGGTACTTGTGAAATTGGTACGCTTATATCCTAAATGTCAACATATGCTGATTTGATCAATAATGATGATGAACTTCCTATATTCTTCAGTTTGTATGTATGTATGTAACAATCACTTATATATTAGACATAATGTAGATAATAGTTATTTTATTTACATTAAAATTATAAAAGATTAGAAATATCAGTGAAAGTTTATTGAGTAACAGATGGTCGATGCAAGGAAAACATAGCTAAGGCTGTGTATTGTAAACCGCTAGTGGTGATATGTAAGGAATAACGTGATAAATGTTAACTATGTGACTAAGTTCGCAAAGTTTGGTACTGGTTGAGACATAGGTGTTAGCAGCAAATACCTAGTCACGATATAACTAAGTGTTAAAGCTGATCCATGTGGATTCGATTATACCTACTATGGCGTGGGTAATGGTTGATGTGATTATAAACAATGGTCATACTTAGATATTAAGGAACATTCTGTTTGACTTATTTAGTTAGGTAACGGTATTAATAACAGTAGTTTCGTTGGGATAAAATAAAATCATTTAAAGTTGGTATTGAAGTCGCTTTAGATAACTAAACTGGTACTTACAGTGGAGACGTAGACATATTATGAATGAAAGTGCAAGTTATATAGGATTGCGATAATTAGATTGAATATCAGCAGTGGAATAAATAGATCAATAGGGTAACATGCTCTTGGTCTAATTGAAAACATTGTATAAGTCATTCATGGTAGAAAGAGTAATTGACGAGTCAGAGTTATTATTAATAACCACCAAATTTCAAATAACAGAATCGAGTTTCTGGTACGATTGTGGATTCTTATGTAAATTAAATGGTTGTAAAGTGGTTTTATCATGTTAAAGAAGGCTTGTGGGCTAACGCTACCGATCTCTTTATTGTTCGAAGAACTATATGTTATCAACACCGCACATAAAAATAATATAATACGCTATTGTTGATAAAGAAACAAAAAATAAGAGGAAATTATGATGCAAGGCACATATCTAGGTATCATGGCACTATCATAAGCCGATGACTAAAGTAGTTCCACTAAAATATTGTTTTAAGATAAAGAATAGATACCGTAGTATTTGTCTATGTGGAGAAGTGTGTCCAGTCAAATAGCTCAATCTTGAAAGCTTTAAGACGGGGCCCCGCCCTAGGAAATTATATACATGATATTATAACGAGTACGCTCAAGCATAATTACGCGAAGCCGCTACCGGCCTGTCTATTACGGCAGGACGGGGTTGAGATAATTATGGCTAGAAGGTACCAAGCTATAATACTAAAGAGCACGAGTGCATAGAAAAAAAAAAAAAGACGTACGCCGAGCGCACAGTACAGGACTATTTGGAACTGGATAACATTTTTCCACACGCACAGACGTAAGGAAGGGCTAGAATAAAGTTTATAGTTAAATTAATTCGGATACTGGTAAAGGAACTTGTCACGATGATACAATTAGTTTGCTTGCAATGCGTAATATTTTATATTTCAGCTGTGTTCGAGAAGGAGCCGATAGAGTGTACGAGCTTGGTACGAGGAACGAGAACGCATGTTAGCATTAGAATTGATAGTATATGCAGTTAGGGAAAGCTTTGTTTCTCAACTTTGCATGAGGTTGATAGATGAATGTGCAATATTGTAACTTCAGTGTAGAGTTCCTGAACCTTTTAAATATGTTGTTAGATAGCCGATGTAGTGAGATTAGGTTTCGGTGCGTGAAGTCCACAAAGCCTGACAAGCAGCTTCATAGATTCCACGTGGAGGGGGATGTCAGGTCCACACGGGTGTACCTAAATAAATTTCAATTATGTAACAAATTAGTTATAACTTCGAGGTTTCAAAATATTTAAAACTTGTACATTTGCCTGGAATGCGTAGGTCAGGTACAATATTTTTTTGTTGCGTTTGAACCTTTTGGGACGAGCGGACTTTCTTAGAAATTATTAATTAACAGATGGTCGGTTTTGAGATGTTGTCGCTATGGCTTACGGCATGATGACGCGCTAAAATTCAAGAGCGAGAAAGTCGTACGAGTGCGTACGAGATAGATGATCCGCGTAAGGGATGGTTTTCGCATGGTCATAAGGATAAGAGATTTACGGGCTTATTGCAAAGGCGATAAGGCCGAATATCACTAACGTATTATTGAGAGTTACAGCCGTTACAGCTACAGCTTACAGCTTTACCCGGCAAGGGTGCGCCAGCGCATTGCAAAAGGAATGCGGGAATCGCGGCAGTCATTATTTAACTAAAGGAAGGCTAACACGTGGCTAACAAGTGAACTGTGAGGGTGTTACGTGTTAACGTACGGAGACCTTTGTTCAAAGCTAAGTATAACTGCATAATCAATTTTCAGTAAAACTGTAAATATTCTAACAAACTAGTTCGAAATGTACTCAATCCTTAATTGTTTCTAATCGAGTTTCCAATAATAACGTAGATTTCGAATCTTGAGTAAAGATATATTTAAATTAATTAAAACTTGAACTTAATTGTGTTATAAAAGTAGATATTACTCAGAAGATCACTCTTTGGAAATATTGTGTGTATTAACCCGGTTTATTTCAGCAACACATTTTTTACTCCAGGCTCGGAGAGCCCATCCTAACCCGTAATTTAATTAACGTAAATAACTACTCGACACTTATTGTAATTTTGTGAGAACTTTTGTTTGTTTCTAAGTGTCGTATTTTCAGACTGTAACGTAGTTTGGTCTAGATAGTCCTTGTGTAAAAAAGGAAAGCGCTTTTTCGGAAAGGCCTTTCTGGATTGAGGGTGAATGACCTTTACCAACTTTGGTCATCCATTGGGCAAGTCTTACTTTCTGATCTCTGAAGGCTAAACTTCGTGGAACAGAAATTGCGACTTTGGAGACAAGGAAAGGACTATCTACTTTCCCAAAAGGGAGATTTTTCTTTTGCAGCAGACAACGTCTTTTATGTTCAAAATATATACACTTTATCTCGTCAATTCCAGGTCTTTAACGCATGGACAAGCGAAAGGAGTGACTAAGGCGGACAATACGCGACACAACAACGGAACGAGGTATCTAATATTGTCGAACGTGCACGAGAACGACAGCGTGTACAATGCCATGTTTGGTAATGTTTAACATTATATAATAGAATTAAATAAATGTTCACGTCATATCACAAGTCTTTTACTAAGCGATAGGCTGGGGATGTAAGAGGGAGAGAGGGGGGACCTCACAGTATATGTCAATGGCAAAAAGTTATTTAGTGGTCAATATAGCGAAAATGGGCAAGATGTTTTCTTTTTTAGTCTCAACTGCATGCTACTGATTCAAAGTGTCATAATGACAGTATTTATGTGATGTTAATAATGAATGTGCAACTGTAGGATAGAATTTGCTGCCTGCAAAGTCCGGAGAGCCAACCACTCATAATCTAATCACCTTTCTTGCTTATGTTGTATAATGCTGAATGAAGTAACATGTCGCATATACCTAAAAGCATGGGAAGTAACAATAATTGTTTATTCCTATGCTACAAGCCCGGTTTGAACTAACAGTTTGCTTTGTATTGAACGCTAAAGGCTAATTATTAAGGCTGCTAGCTATTGTCTGTGAACGTAGAGTTTAGCAGCTAGTAGGTTGATAGACAGTCATCCTGGATGTTTCTTTTGGCGATAAAATCTGAAACTTGCCGACGAACCTACATAGATAAAGTCTAAATGGTTTATTCAAATAAGGATTTTACAATCACTTTTGAATCGTCAAAGTTATAAAATATTATTTTTTGAACCCTCCCACCTTCCCGCCGGTTCACAATGTTGTTGATTTCTACCAAGAAGAATCCGGCAAGAAACTCGATAGTTACTCTTTTAAAAACACTATCAATAATACAAATAAACTTAAATACAATTAATGTTAAATAAAAAATTTTTAGTCGTACAATTTTATGTTATTTCCATTTTAATTTGGTTTACCTATGCATCCTGTAATTGAGCGTCATCAGTCCCAAGGATTTTTATCATTTACATAGTCTGCAATATTGTAGTATGCCTTTTTACAAAGTACCTGCTTGATAGAAGATTTAAATTTTATTGGTATATTGATAGATTTTGAATTTTATTGGGAACTTTGTTGTAAAAGTGTATACATTGCCCCATAAAAGAGTGAAAATAACAAACTTAAAGTCAGAAAAGGGCAGGCCACATAGCTTGACAAATGTATGCATTGCTTATGCATTTATTATTTAATTTACTTAGAAAATCAATCAGCTTACAGCAATTAAAGAAATATTATATAATAATCCTAAAAAATAATAAAGCGTATTGTATGTTTTATTTGTAAATAAATCTTTTATTTGTAAATATTGAGCAAATGGTGAATTTACTCTTTTTACAAAACAAATTTGGCATAAAAATGTCTTTTATATGTTATAAAGTATGTATATGTGAGATTGTCATCATCACACAAATTGACAAATCGTAGCGAAATATTTTATAGGAAATATTAAAGGTAGGTACTGTCAGAAAAAAAGGTTTTTGGGTTTTTTATTTTATGGTTAGTACTTAACATTTTTATATTAAACTTTGGGAACTTTGTAATTTAATGGAGCTGTAAAAAGTAGAGGACACACTACAGCTCTAATAAAGTGTTTATAAAATCTCGAGAAACGGCAGACGGCAAATGAAAAAATTGTTAGGAAATACTTTTAAAGTAATGCAAGAGAAATCATGAGCATCTGTACATGTTGGTCATAAAATAAACGTACTTACCTACAGTAAGTTAAACAATAATTGGAAAGTAAACATTTTGTAACTGGTACTTATATCTCTTGATAAAGTTGTACAGTCAAAAATTGTTTTCAAACTTTTAACTATCATGTGATCGATATTAAGGGTATGGCATACCCAAACGAGTTAAGTTTGCAAGAATTTGATTAATTTTGTTACAGACCTGTATACACTTTTTGACGTGAAAAAAATATGTTATAGTTAAAATCTTAATAAAGTGGATTTGCTTATATAATAATATTAACACACACAATTAAAAAAAAAATATCTGACGCTTTTTTTTTTGCTTTGATTCAAATTATTTGAGAAATTAAGTGATTTTCTCTTTTGTAAAATACTAGACTTTGCTAGCGGCCCCGCCCGCCCTAAGTTCGGTTATCGGCGTGGAACTCCTTTATTTAATCACAGTATTAATACTGTGATTTACTCCTTAATTAGCCCGCCCTAAATTCGGTTATCGGCGTGGGACTTCTCTATTTAATCACAGTACTAATAGTGTGATTTACTCCTTAATTACACTAATGAAGTTTGCTATATCAAACTGTAGGTATAGCTATAGTTCGTTTAAGCTAGGTTATAGTTATTCCCGCAGAAACTTTTGAATTTTTCGGGATAAAAAGTAGCCTATGTGTTATTCCAGGACCTAATATAAAGGTGTGCCAAGTGCAATGGCTGCAGAGTAACAAACATCCATCCATTCTTTCAAACTTTCACATTTATAATATAAGTAATATACATTAATATAACTAAGTGACTTCGCTTATTTCATGGTTCTAAATAAATATTTGTATTTTATACCGACAAAAAACCGAGAAAATGGAGATATAAAGTGCGGTCTGCTAGCGCCAATCGTACGTAGAACTGTGTCTCTTTGTATGCTTCCCTAGTGTAATATGTCTTTGTACACTGGTCGAAACGGCACATCTTTGCTAGGGTATGCCATAGCCTTAATCGTAATTTTTAATGCAGCTTAGTGATGCTTAATAAATGAAAAAATATTTAGCGCGATTCTACAACGCATATTATTAGTATACCTACCTGTCGTGTATAAGACAAGATTCTCATACAAAATAAGGAAAAAACTATTTAGAACTATAATACATAGACATAGACATATAGTACATATATATACATATACCTACCTTTTTGTTAATCATGTGTATGATTTTTAGATTTAATAAAATTTACAATTTCCATATTTTTTTGCAGATCCTATTTACAGAGATACATCAAGAAATATGACAAGGTGTTTTTTAGGAGGGAAAGCTCTCGTTGATCAGATATGTCCGTCCTTGTTTACCCATGTTTGAGCGTGTCAGATAAGTGTATCAAGGGACTGACAGAAGTACCTATGTTTTTCCAATATTGTTGGCAGAAAACGAGGAAGCTTTAAAAAAAATGGGATGTAGGTTACATTATTTTTAAGTTAATATTATACGGCAATTATTCTTTTTCATCTCTTATAAACTTACTTACTTACTACATATATTTGTGCTCAAAATATTATGTTCTTACATATATTTGTGTTCAAACTATTATGTTCTTACATATATTTGTGTTCAAACTATTATGTTCTTACATATATTTGTGTTAAGACTATTATGTAGGTACTTACATATATCTGCAGTGTATATTATAATTTATTGATAATCCTCAAAATACTAATGTGACGTCACTATCTAGTAAATTAGATAAAAAACTTTGCTTTTGTGTTAGCTTTATGACTTTTTTTTGAAATGTATACTTATATATTTATTTTATTTATTTATTTAAACTTACTGCACAAACTAGTGTACAATGGCGAACTTAATGCAACACGGCATTCTCTACCAGTCAACCATAGAGCCAAGCAGATAAATTATTGGCGTTAAGTAGAAGTAAAATAATTTTACGTTAACTTATAACATACTAAAGAATAAAAATACGTGAGAAGAACGAAGCGAGAGCTCATGGTTATTGCCGAGAAAATGAAATAGTGATTTTAAGTAATCTGAATAACTAGGATCATGTAGAATAGAGTAAAGGACACAGAGAATCCTAACACTTCTGCGTTGGCGAACTGGCAACCATTTAAGCTGTTTTCGAAAATTAGAGATATGGTCATACTTGCGTAGACCGAAGAAATACCAGATACAGTTGTTAATAAGTCGGTCCAGTTTATTTAAAAGATCAGAGGTTAAGTCTGGAAAACACACATCACTATCATCAAGGAGAGGCAATACTAACTCTTGGACTAATAAGTGTTTAGTATTACAAGTAAGGAAATTGCGAAATCTGTAAAGAAATTGTAGCGTACCGGTAACTTTCCGACTAATTTCACTAACTTGTGCTGTCCAATTAAAACCATTATTTAAACACAATTAAAACAATAATTATATACTAATTTATAAAGCTGGTGATTAGGTAGGTATGTTTGTACGTGCACAGGAACTACCAGTCAAATTGAGGAAGGTTCTAGACTTCAAGGTGCTACCCTATATAAAGTATGTGTCACAATGGACTGACAAATTCATCAACGTCGAGACAAAACCACTGCCTCAAAACTACCTATATAAATGGCAAACGAGTTTCCAGGTCTCAAAAACTTTCCTCAAGAGGAAATAATAAAAAACCGAACACTGCTTTTAATAAAATGTCTCTGGACCGGGGGCTGACACTTGTCACTAATTTCAATTTAATTCAATTCAATCTTTAATTATCTCGTTTTAGAAGCCATCACTTTTAAATAATTACATTTGCTAACAAGAAAACTTTGAAATTCTATTTGATATTATAAAGATAGTAAAATAAAGTGGTTTTATTTGATGCCCTTATAAGAAGTAAGCTAGGATCAAATACAGGATAATTTAGTATAAATTTCAAACATGTGTCTAATTTTATATGCAAAAGTATACAACCAGTTGTATGGTTTTCGTTTATCATAAAAACGTGATTTATTTTCGTTGAACGCATTGTTTATAACCAACCATATATTTTACAACAGCGTAAAAAACGCTCTGACATTTATATAAAAAAAAATAAAAGCAAACAAAGAGTATGCAGATAAAAGTGAGAATAAAACAGAAACGCAATTAGCGAATGCTTTTAACGAAGAGCTTTTTAAAGGGAAAAAAAGAATTGACGCTATCAGTTTAGAACTTTGAAAATAAAATTTCATTTTATGAGCCGACTGACTGTTACGTATCTGAAACATAAAGACAATCAGAAATATTTCTTCAAATAAAATCTAAAACGAGATCACTACGTAATATACAAAATTGAAATATTATAATCAAAATATTTATTACAGTTTCTTTCTTTTTTTTTGTACAGCGCAGTGGTCTCGTAAAAAGTAACGTTATAGACTAAAAGTTAAACAGTGTACGAAAAAAATTACATACTTGGTTTCATCTATGTAGACTGCTTCTAAAACTCGGGCTGCGTAATGTAAATTCTTTTGTAGCGTTTCTGCTGATATTTCACCTCTATTTAACTGTCTTAGGAGATAGCGTAATCTGGAACAAAAAAAATACAGTTAATATAAAGAAGCAATTTTTCTGAGACTTTCGCGTTTTTCACAGTTCACTTATGTTGATTAATTATCCTAAGGTTTGACACTACATTTTTTTATATTGGTGCCATCTACATTGGCCTCATCTACATAACAAAATACCATGAACTTCCTGTGGTTTCACCCGTAGGAAAACCTATAACCGTGAGAACTTTACATCGGGATAAAAATATCTTTGTCCTTCTCTGTCCCTACTGCTATCTCAATGTCAAAATTTTAAGCCAAATGTGTGGTCTGTAACTACGAGCGAAAAAAAAAATCGGTTGATAACCGCGTTGTTATTACAAACATAATACAGGGAGCTTCGACTTTACAACATTATGAATTATTCATAAAATTAGCGTGCTAAGTTGTGGCCCTGTGCCTAAACTAACATGTCTATTCAAGCGATAATGAACGGCATCAAACCTTAGTGAAGCCCTAATTAAAAAACATCAGGTTATTGTATAAAGTTAGAAAGTTTAGCATAACAAAGCATAATATGTAAGATAAGGTTAAGTTAATAGGATTTTGTGATGGATATTAGGGATCAAAATATACGAAGTTTCGACATTTGGTAAGCAATAGGCAATCCATCAATATTTGTTCTCCAGTTGAAAGATCTATCAAGCCACGTTAACATTGATTTTGATACAAGAAGTTTATAGGTAATAATATTGATTTAGTATGACGAATATTTAAGAAACTAGCTTTTGTCAGCGGCTTCGCCCGTATTAGACTCTGGTATCAGCGTGGGATTTCTACGGTAACTTCTTGATTATAGCACAGAAGTTATATAAAAGTTTGTAACAGCGAGCAATACTATAACCGTAGCTATAGTTTGTCTACGTGGAGTTCGGATATTGTTATTCCTGCATTCTAAAAACTTCCTTTTTAGAATTTTCGGGATAAAAAATATATGTGATCGAAGTATATGCCCAACTCCGTGTTTTAAACTACCTCTGTGCCAAATTACATTTGGGTGTTGTGTTGCGACGTGAAGGTAGGACAAACAAATAAACACACTTCCGCATTTATAATAGCTGCGTTTTGTTAACGACATTAAGAGCTATGACAACTCATAAGCATTAAAATTTCTCTATTTACTCAATGCAAACAAACAATAAGGCCGTTCATTATTTTGTGCAGCTTACACACTAGCTCTACCTACGAGCATGTTATGTGTTATTGCGTATAGAGAGCATATAGCGCATTTAATACGCTTGATGCTTGTCAACAAAACGCCCCTTATATTAGTATGGGTTATTTTGTATAAAAATTTATAAATATAATAGACTAGGTTTTGCCCGCGGCTCTGCCCATGCTATTTTAGACTATCGTCGTGGGAATTCTACGGAAAGACCTTGATCATATCAAAAAAGTGTGCTATAGGAAGCTATAGGCACAGTATGGGTATTAGCACATGCTATAGCTGTAGCATTAGCTTGTCCACGAGGAGCTCGTTTACTCATATAGTTATTGGTACTCCGCGATAGGTACTCGTAGTCAGCGTGTCCAGAAAAGAAACCAGATTCCATACTACTTTAAAATTAGCAAACGTTCTTTGTAAAATGTTGTCTCTACTGCTTATGCCACTTGTTCCTTATCAAGCAAATAAAAATATCCAGCTAAATGTAACTTTTTATTGTAAATGTTTAGAAAGAAGAATGTTTTGTTGCAGTTTTAATAATTTACTTTCGCCATTTTAATTTTCGCCATTTTAATAATTTACGTTAGTTTTTTATTCTTTAAGCCCAAAACTACCCATTAAACATTTCTGTGTGCAATTTTTATTTCTGAACTGACTATACAGTTGGTTGTTGCAGCCATTACTGCTTCACCGGACTTTTTGAGACGAGACTCTGAAGGAGCCTCAGCCTATATAGCGCCAAACGCTCAAGGGCTCGTCTTAGGTTGTTCCTTCGACCGGCGTGAGTCTCGAACCCGAAGGTGAGTCACCGCCAGGAGGGGAGTTCCTCGTTACGCGGGTGCGGTTGCGATTAAGTGGGGGCGAGAAGCGTCCCGGCACTCTTTGATACCTCGTGTATCCGTGTGGGCGCCGACGAACCCGGGGACGTCGGCGTCGTGTTTGGAGGGAGGCCCTATTGGGGAGGTCGCTGAGACTAATCTCCGGATAGCGAGATCGTCATCTGGGGCCATTAGTACGTGCCGAGGCCGCCTAACTATAGTTTTACGACCATGCTGAGGTCGATCGGGGGGATGATACGTTGTGGATTGCACAATTAGGGCTAATTGGGTACCTATAGTTTTGGGGATGTCGTTAGTGTACAGAAGGTACAAGATAAGGCCGAGCTCGGACCCTTGCGGGACTCCTGCTTCTATGGGGCAAGGGGAAGAGAGAGTGCCTTCTACTTTGTAGCGAAAGCTACGATTCGACAAATAGTCTCGTTTGATGAGCACGAGACGGTCTGGCAACTGAAAGTTGTACAGTTTATAAATTAAACCGTTTTTTCACGACATCGAAGACGACAGCGCCCGTGTGCCGGGGCTTACTTAATACTGGTTGAAAGCCAGTGAGAATATGTTTTGTGATGCGGAGGACTTGATGGACGCATGAGTGTTTAGCTCGGAAGCCGAACTGCTCGTCTATTAAAATGCCTCTGGAGACTATGCCGTTGGAGGACATGGAGGCGAGCGAGGAGGAGACGTTCGTAGAGTTTACCAAGGACCTTTAGTAAATTTATGGGGTGTGTGCAATACAAATCAAGAAAACCTATTAATCACATTAAAAAGCGTTTGATATCTACTGGCATATTATATTTTATTACAATCTCATAAAATATGATTATTATAATCTGCAGTTACAGTTTGATAGGAAAAATAGATAACTTCTGCCAAGATTACTCAGGAGATTTAGTAATATCAACGTATTACCAAATTAGAACCTTAATCCCCTAATTATGGACGTTAGTTAGTTTTAATTGGAACGTAATATGAGACAAATTCATGACAATTTTTTTAACGAACAATTATTTAAATAAACATATTCAAAGTTGAGACTCGACTCAATCTTAACACTAACAACTTCCAAAATATTTTACGACAAGTAACACTTGCGCTGTAAATATTCAAACCTTCATTATAATTTATGATGAGTACTCTTTAACGATCATCCAGCGTAGAAATGGGAATAATTAATAAACAGTTTCCATATTTCAATTGGGTACTTAATTCAACTGCGTGCCGCCATCACACTTCCTGACAAATCAGCTGAAATAATAAATTGCCTTGTTTTAATGACAGCTCAGAAAAAATATGTTATGAATATTTCTATATGACGGTTGTTTTGTATTTGACGCTTTATAACATTAATAAAACAATTGAATTAATTAAAAAAATATTTAATTATTTATTTTGTTAAATGTGTGATTTTAAGTTGCAATTTTCAGAAACCAAGTAAATATTTTTGTAAAAATAAAATGTTACAAAATTAGTAGAACATTGATCTGTTATAATTGTAGAGTTCCGTACAAAAAGAACCTTTACGGTTAAACTTCGGTGTTTTTCTGTATGTCACAGCTGTTTTTCTGTATGTCACAGCTGTTTTTCTGTATGTCACAGCTGTTTTTCTGTATGTCACAGCTGTTTTTCTGTATGTCACAGCTGTTTTTCTGTATGTCACAGCTGTTTTTCTGTATGTCACAGCTGTTTTTCTGTATGTCACAGCTGTTTTTCTGTATGTCACAGCTGTTTTTCTGTATGTCACAGCTGTTTTTCTGTATGTCACAGCTGTTTTTCTGTATGTCACAGCTGTTTTTCTGTATGTCACAGCTGTTTTTCTGTATGTCACAGCTGTTTTTCTGTATGTCACAGCTGTTTTTCTGTATGTCACAGCTGTTTTTCTTAGCAACTACTAATTTATAGTTGTAGTTGCTATTTCAAGTATAACACTACCAAAATTAAGTATAATACATTTTTAAAATTAAACTAATTCAAATAAAGTATATAAACTAATAAAAAGTAAATATGAAACAATTATAATTATTATAAATAAAAAATATTAATATTTCAAGTAAAAGTTATGGATATTAAACGATTTGATAACGCAGAAACGAAGAGTAACCAATCTAAATTATAAATATTTGTGAAAGCCTGTTTGTTTGTATGTTTACTATTGCTCAACGTCGCTAGAGCAACTGATTGAAATGGTTTTTGGCACAGAGTTTGTTGAAGTTTTCACCGGAATAATTATTAACGAATTTCACGTAGACGAATTAAATAAAAATAAAACTTTTTGAATATAATCAAGGACTTGCCGATAATCAATATAGACCCCGGGGGAGCCGCGAACAGAACATAGAAGTAAGATGTCATGTCACATATAATAATAATTGTATTTAAAGCAAGTATAACTTTTTCATTTCTTATACTTTGAAAGTAGACCATAGATTATCTAAGAAGCGGGTTGAAAGTGATACAAGTTAGCAATGTCTACAAGGTCTGCGTATTACTTCCTATACTTTTGGTACAACTATAGACATAGAGTTAGTTAGTTGTGAAGTAAACACAGTTACAGAAGTGAGACAGAGATGCACAAACGTGCATCGAGTAGTTTTCTCTTTCTACGTTTGTTTTTTTTTTGCAAAAAGGAAACCACAGATTATCTTTATAAAGAGTTTTTGAAAGGTTATTGCGCAGTCCATAGGTCAGATTAGAGATCTCGATGTCTATATGTACAACTCAAAGACACTGGTTGGTATAGTGGTGCTTTAAAAAAATAGCGCGTGTAAAAAAAACACCTGAAAACGAGATTAGTGCAAATTCTTGGTAAGTTCAGTTTCAGATTCTTTATTTGCCTCAAACACAGATAAATACAAATGTTGGCACCTACATATTTTTATAGCACTATGATTGACCATTAGTAATGGAGTCCAAGTTTATATTAAAATTGTATGCATGTGTTTGTAAAGTAAATGATAATTACAGGTAAGAAGAAAAAAATAGGTATCTACACTAAGAAAAGTAAATAAAATAATATTATGAGGACGCATTCCTCCTTTTCATGGGTCAGGGGTACCTATTCATTTCCAAATACACGGGAACGCAACCCCGGCCTCCAGAGCTACTGCTAATTCTCCCCATTTCCTTCCAACAGCAGTATCCCCCCCCCCTTCGACTTATCTCACTCATTATACAATTTCCATTAAAAAAAATCATCACATCCCAACCCTAATCCTTGTTCCCTTCTACTATCCGATAGGGGATGTCGGGCAGCAGCGACCACCTATAACACTACTGCGCTCGCCAACCCGCTTGCCAGGCGTGGCGAGTATGGCAAGCCCTCCAACAAAATGAACGGCACAAAGAACAAACGGCCCCTAGTCCCCGGCAGCCCTGCTAGTCCAGGCTACGGTAGCGGCCTTGGTAACGGCAGGGCATTATCGTCCGCAAGTCCCTCGTCAACAATATTATCAAAGTTGACAGTGTGGCGACCAGGGTAGCGTACCAAATACTCAGAATATTAAAACGATATTCGCTGAAGGTCATACAGGTTTACGACTTTGACACACCCAGACGACGTAGTGGAAGAGATGTATGAGGACATTTCTAAAGCCATACACTCCTCCAAAACACACTATAACGTCGTGATGGGGGACTTTAACGCGTAAATAGGCAAACGAAGTGATAATGAGCTAAGAGTGGGGCAATTTGGATATGGACAACGGAACTCCAGAGGGCAGATGCTGGCCGACTTCATGGAAAAGGATGGCCTCTTTATGATGAATTCCTTTATCAAGAAGCGCCCCCACAGGAAGTAGACCAGGATGAGTCCGGATAGTTGCACGAAGAATGAGATTGACTTTATCATGTCAACGGAAAAGCAAGTGTTCAATGATGTCTCTGTGATCAACACGGTCAAAACCGGAAGTGATCACCGTATGGTAAGAGGCTCATTTAACCTTAATATAAAGCTTGATAGGTCTCGACTGACAAAGCCCAAAACCCAGAAAACATTCAGCTCCAACTCTAAAATCGCTTTCAATGCTTAAAGGAAATCACTGGACGAAACCCACCTTACAAATAGAACAAAAACACTCTCGGACTTATGGACGAGAGTCGAAACCTTAGGTTGCAGTCTTCGGATGATGCAGTGTTATATCGGCGGCTTAATAGACAGATCTCAAAATCACTTGCACGCGACAAACGCCACTGTAATACATTGAACGTATTGAGGAGGCAATAGAACGGAACAAAGGTTCCAAAGTGTTCGCGAGTGATCTAGCTATTGGGCGAAGTCGTCTGGCAAGGCTGAAAACGGAGGACGGCAGCATTGTTTCGTCTGGACTAGAAGTCTTGGAGGAGATCGAGAAATTCTATGGACAGTTATACACGTCGACATCGAAACCAGTTGGCAGTCCAGCTAAAGACCCTAGAGCTAGACTGACTTGACACTATACCGAGGACATACCGGACGTCAGCTTGTAGGATATTAGTATGGCTCTTAAACAGCTTAAAAACAATAAGGCACCGGGTACTTAAAGTCCTTCAGAAGCTTGTTAACACCGTCATACTCGAAGGTACTTCGCCACAAGCATGGTACAAAGGCGTGGTTGCGCTTTTCTTAAAAAAAGGCGACAATACGCTTTTTAAGAATAACAGGCCCATCACGCTTCTAAGCCATGTTTATAAGCTGTTTTCAAGAGTAATTACGAACCGTCTCGCTCGCAAGTTCGGCGACTTCCAGTCTCCCGAACAAGCCAGTTTCCGAAGAGGCTATAGTACCGTAGACCACATACATACGCTGCGGCAGATTATACAGAAGTCAAAAGAGTATAATCGGCCCCTTTGCTTAGCGTTTGTGGACTAGGAGAAAGCCTTCGATTCGGTGGAAACATGGGCAGTGCTACAGGCTCTACAGAGATACCGTATTGATCATCGGTATATCGAGGTGCTAAAATGCTCGTAAGATAACGCCACCATGTCAGTCCGTCTCCTAGATCAGAACTCAAAACCGATCCAACTGCAGAGAAGTATGAGACAGGGAGATGTCATATCTCCGAAATTGTTCATAAATACGTTGGAAGATGAATTTAAGCTTCTGGACTGGGACGGTTTTGGCATCAATGTAAATGGCGAGTACATTACCCACCATCAGTTTGCCGACGATATTGTCGTCATGGTAGAATCGACGGAGGACCTTAACACAATGCTCGAAAGCCTCAGTAGAGCTTCTCAACGAGTGGGCCTCAAGATGAACATGGACAAGACGAAAATCATGTCGAATGGCCATGTAGCACCCTCTCCAATAACTGTTAGGAACTCTACTCTCGAAGTTGTTGACGAATACGTATACCTGGGACAAACTGTTCGATGAGGTAGGTCCAATTTCGAGAACCAAGTTAATATCCGAATATCAACTCAGTTGGGCAGCGTTCGGAAAACTGCGTACTTTTTTCTCGTCCTTAATACCCCAGTGCTTGAAGACAAAAGTCTTCAACCAGTGTGAGTTGCCACTAATGAATTACGGCACTGAGACATGGCCGCTAACTATGGGCGTTATACGAAAGCTCAAGATCGCTCAGCGGGCGATGGAAAGAGCTATGCTTGGAGTTTCCCTAGGTGATCGAATCAGGAATCAGGAAATCCGTAGGAGAACTAAAGTCGCCGACATAGCTCACCGAATCGCAAAGCTGAAGTGGCAATGGGCAGGCAAGAAGGTTCTCAAGTGGCGACCATGAACCGGAAAGCGCAGCGTGGGACGGCCCTCCGCTAAATGGAGGAGAATGAGGTCGTATTTAATTTTATTCCATAATTGTAGAATTGTATAAAATATGTTTTATTGTGGTTTACATTTAAATTATTATTTTCTAGCCATTTCATAATGGGATAAATTGTATTATTGAAGTCATATTCATATTTATCAATGTTCTTATTTTAATATGTCACAATTACTGAAATGTCGTTAGCAAATAAAATCATTTTATTTTGAGTTGAGGTAAATAGATGTGTTTGCTTTTCTCATTTTCAAAATGAAAAGTAGGGTGTTTGATTGGGGCGAAAGGCCCGTTTTAGACTCGAACTATTGGTCAAAATATCTCGTCAGAAACGAGTTACTCATTTATTTATTAATCCCTTAGTTAACAAACTACTATTTATACCAGTAAAACTTAATTAATCTCCCCTCTCCTTGTATATCTGTAGTAAAGGCTGTCTAAAAAGTTATATTAAGCCCTGAATAATATTAATAACAAAATATTCCTGAGGTAAAATACTGAACCGAAGCTTTGAATATTCACAGCTGTATTTGCATTTATAATAGATAGGATTGGCGCTGATAGCACGAGTTCTTAAACAGATTCTTTAAGCAGTCAGGTTATATTAGATACCTACCTATACCATAACTAAATTGCCTACCTCTGAGGATGCTTGAAAATATGATTTATTACCAGTAATAATTATGTGAAATTGTGATTGTTACATTTCTGAGTAATAAACAATATATAAATATAAAATAATATAAGTTTCTTCTTCTCTAGCTCTGGGACTCGCGCATTACAAAATTCGTGACTGGTAATTATTAATTTTGTGAGTCATTTTTAGAGAATTGAATGCCACAGTTTGCCCAGTAAAAGATGCTTTTAATTCACTGGTAACGCGTTATTTTGTTGCGTCAAAGGTAAAAAAAACGATATTATATAACATACGAAGACGAAACGAATTTTTCCATATTGGTAGAAGTTAAGATTCCTTATTGTGTTTGCAGAATCCTTTCTTAGTGGAGCCCTACGTCAAGAAAGAAACCCACATGCCAAATTTTAAGTTTCTACACCCAGCGATTTGGTTTTTGCCTTGATATCTCTTTGAATCAGTCAGAGTATCTGAGATTCTTTTATCAACGAATATACAGACATAGATTGTTTGTTTGTGTAGTGCATTGAAATAGATAAATAATATATCATTGATGTAGTCAATTATGGCTGTAGTAAATTATGGTTAGGTTTTCAATCGAGAGGGGAAAACTTACCTAAGGGCGGCTTTGTCACATGCATCGGGCGTGTCGACGGCGGGCAAGTTTTCAGTGTCAAGGTCTAGCTGGTCGAGCTGCTCGTCTGTGGGGGTCGAGCAACTGTCGGTTTTACTTCGGCTTGAGGATCGCCGGACTATTGTAAGAGCGCCTTGTTCTGTAAACAAAATATGTCTTTAGTTTAAAATGTAACTGCAGGTGATGGGACAATAAAGACAGCTTTGGATGCTTTAATACGTTAAAATAGTTAAAGAGCATTATTATAACTCCAACGCGTCATCCCTTTTTTTGTTATCTTAGCGTTTGTAGAGATCCGTTTTTCTAAAAAAAATTAATACCTTCTAGCGTAGTAGCGTAGTGTTGCCTGCCTTACGAATGTATGAACCTATTACGGTTTTTACGATAGAGTAGAATTTTTTTTCATGTTCTTGTACAAACCCTGGACAAACATACAAACACTTATCTTATACGTATATTTAAACGAGCAATTCTAATACATATTTGCGTATCCCGGAAGCTGCTCTGACGATTCGAATGACATTTTTTTATTTAGATACGGTTATACTTTTTAAAATTTACCTATATAGTTGTATTTTTTATACAAATGCAATAATTAAAAAAAAAAAAAATCCTAATTTGATTTTAATTAATGTAAAATACAAAACGGCTAATGTTTTTATATTAATTTACATTCAGCAATGAAAATAAAAACGAAACATATCTCTAATCAATGTCATAGTAAAATAACTACTATTTTTTCATGCTAGCATGCAAGGAAATATAGTTAAAATTTATTTTAAAAGCGAACACTTTAAAATTTTGTATTCATCTCGGCCGGCTTACATCCGTTTTCAATTGGAAGTTCAATCAGACCAGCATTGAATAGGACTCATTGCACTATTATATGCTGCCTATGTAACTGTATTGAAAGGCATTTCAAATGGTTTTAAACTTTTACATTAGAAATACGTATAAAGGTAGTACTAGGTAATTCAGTAGGCATTTTATGTATGATAGATAAGATAAAAAGGTATATAGGATTATATTTATGGTTAAGTAAAAATATTTTAATATCTATTAAAAAATCTATGCGGTATGCAATGCGTACGTAACTAGGAATTTGAATGGGTGTAGGAGAAATTATTTTTTTTTACTTTTAGTTCGTTTTTAAACGTGGGATCTATACACAAAAACATATACTTCAATACATAGTTTATTGTTTTTAGAATTCTGTAGCCATGTGGTAACAACGGAACATTATAATTACGTCGTGTCTGACGGTCCGTATGTTATTATGTTTTACTTTCACCATGTTCATTATGTTTTGTTTGTACTGTATGAAATGTACCGATAGTTAAAATTTGACATTGACAGCTGACGTTCAACTAAAAAAATACCATGCTTTAGCCTGTGGTTTTTGGATTAAATTATTTTAGATTAAAGATCATGGATCGTGGTTGTGACGTCATTTTGTGAAATATATTCATTTCAAAATATGTTGAACAAGATTTACCCAAGGTGTGAGCCTTGTGGAACTCCAGATATGATTTAAAACATATTTGAATGAAAACCATTAACAACATCGAAAACCCGATTTTTTTAAATATGTTGATAACCACCTTACCGGAACCGGCATACCCATTGTAGGACAGTTTTTGTAGTAGTATCGAATGCAGAACTGTATCAAAGCTTTGCATATGTCCGTATATATGGCATTAACCTTCTTCTGAGCATCAATAGCTTTAATTAAATACTCCGTAAAGGTAACCAAATTCACACTGGTTGAATTAAACACCACAGTTTAACTGTCTCTTTCTAAAGTTTGGCCAATTTTGTGAGACTATTGCGCAGTTCATAGGACAGATTACAAAACTCGAAGTCGTTAAAAAAACTGACTGACTGACTGATTCAATGACATATCCATGTGCAGCCTAAATCGCTGGGTCTAAAACCTTGAAATACTTGATGTAGGGCTCCACTAAGAAAGGATTTGCAAAACTCATGTCGTAAAGGAGTAAAATTGGGGATTGGCAGTTTGTATGAAAATCCGTCAATATCAAAACATAATGCATATAAATTGATATTTTTGAAAAATCATCTCCTAGGGAGCAAAGACGTGATGCCAATGAGTATAATTTCCGATATTTTTGTTTGGATATAACTTGGAAACTTTTTTTTCGCTATCTCAAGCCTCTAAGATCTTGTTTTTTATGAGTCTTATAAAATAAATAGTTATATAATGATTTTATTATTGTGCCACCAGCACCAGATTTAAAATTAACATAGCAAGTAAGAAAATTAGAAGTGGTTGTGAAACAGAAAATGTTCATAACTGTACATGTACTTATCATAAAATTAAGACTGATTGGCATAAATCTTGTTATACTATTCTATACTATCAACTATACAATTCAGTTTTATGACATTCACGGCTGATATACAGGTAGGTTTAAAAAAGGTATTCCTGATTTTTATGCACAAGCTTCAAATATATATATAAATCAGATACAATATTAGATTTCACTTTAATTCTTACCCTAAACAAATATAACTCTCTAATCTTTAAACAGTATTGTAATATCAGTCTTATCTCAAAGCAGTATTATGCTGCTATATCTCCAGGCAGTATTTCCGTTCGAAGTGCTAGGCTTCTGTTTACTCCATTAGGTTTCCATGGTAACTTGGCGGAAGGGGTGCTTGGGGCAAGATTACTTTAATTCGATATCAGAGTATTGTTTTGTGCTCGTTCTTTTCTTTTAAATGTTTAAATGGTTAAAGTTTATTAAGGAAAAATTTACAATTAAGTTAAAAAAAATATGGCAGAATCTGCGTGACTGCCAGCATTATTTAATTGGTTTTGAAGCAATGAATAGCTTTAAATATATTATTGATTAGGGAAAAATACTACCGCAGTAGAGGAAGTTTATTATTCTGTCCAAACTTGTAACACCCTTGGTGTATTGTCTGTCCCTTAGGGTCTGGCTGACTTACGATAACGAGACAGCCATATTGGAAAAACGTTATACTGATCAATAAATTGTTCGACAAAAAACTGCGACTAAATCATAAATAAAACATGAGCAAAAAAAAATTTATGCACGATTTGTCGACGTTACAAATATTTAATTGTACTTATAAGTTGCAAAATGTATGGGATTGTAGTTTGTATTGTAATCAATTTGTTTTTTTTATTTTATTTAAGGTGCGATTTGCAATTTCGGCAGAAAATCCTTTTCCGTGGGAGCTTACAATCAAAATAAAGGGTAAGTACTAGTTACCTGTATGTCATTTTTTTTGTCAAATATATATTTGTTTCGGAATGAGCAATAATTATTTTCAAAAATTTTTGCATTAATATTATTGGTACTTGTTTTTAAAAGTGTTAAAGTAGTACCTAGGTATTAAACAACTATCAAATGGATATAAATTGTATACCAGTAAACCGGAAATAGCTGTATCTGCATAGTTTATGTTTTTCTCCTAGCAAACATGGTAAAGGTGGCAAACAAGCCCATGGCCCGCCTGGTGGTATGGGGTCATCGAAGCCTAGGGATGCTTGCATCATGAGATAAACCTTTGTATATAGGTTCGCCAGACGCAGGTGTTCAAAAAGTCGTATCATTCAAAATATTTATCTTAACCGCACACTAACACTTTTTTATCGTTTTTTTGTTTTTGCAAACTTTACATGTATATTAACAATGTCTAGACATTATGTTTGCTCTAGGCAATGGGTTTGCTCTGGGCAGTGGGTTTGCTCGCTAGTGATTACCTCAGAGATGACAATCTAGATCGCTAATGCCCTACATCCCCGAATCCCAAATTTCAATAAATCATTATAGCCGTTTGCGACGAACATGATTACATACAAAAGACAATAAAGGCCACTTTTCATGATTGGACTAGGTTAACGTCTATAAGTGGCACATATCATATGTTCGCCTGAAGGAAATAAACAAAACTAGCCTAAAAGTATTGAAAAAGTTGGTATAAGGGGTGTACAGGGTATATAAGATTTAAGACTATGTCTCTTTTAATGTCAATATTTTGATTCACGTTTTACAAGAATGACTCGTCTTAAGTTTCATAATAATTTACTATTCAGAAAAAAATTTAAAAAGTGTTAAAGATTTGGAAAATAAATAACTAACTGGTTCTTAAATAAATAACGGGGAAACCCGGACGGATGGCAACCCTATGCATGAGGTATATAATATTGATAAGTTTAATGTTTAATTGTATTACAAATTGTAAACTTAATACCAGTAGGCACATAGCCCAGTCAATTATTAAAAGTGCATACAGTGCTGCCTTTTACAAAAAGTATTGAATTAAGATGTTGTCGAACATCATTTCTTCATACAAGTTCTTATTTTTGGAAAAATAAGTACAAAATGTTAGTTAAAAATATATCAAAACTATCAGATTCACTTAAATATCAACTTTTTACAAGATTTTAACACTAACATAAGTATAAATTGTTCTTTAAGTGTGATGAAAACAGTCGTATGACACTCGTAAACCCTGCTCAATACACACTTGACTGTTTTACGCTCACGCTTTCTAAAACAAAAACCGCCAGCTTTCTTGATATACTTTTATATTTTACTTCAACTTAATTGCATATCAAAGTATTTTTTTAAATCTAATCGAAATACTCTTACACAATATCTATACACGAGTTGATATATCCATAATCTGGTAAACCTCGCCGAGCGCACTATTTTACATAACATCTTCATAACCATAACAGTGTTATCAAATTCACAATAACGGCACAGCCTAAACATTTATTTAATTCATACAGTCAGTCATCTCCTTCCACAACGTCGAGACATTCAAATGGCGCCGTAAAAAAATTTGTCAGTGGATGGACAGCGCCCGACTAACCGTATGTGACGGACGTCTCGCCACTCGACTTACCTCACGATTGTTCTGTCTAGACGTCTTCGATAGCTGACTGAATGAAATTGAAGTTTAGGCTGTGGTAATTTCATCTATGTATGCATTCTACAAATTTAAATGTGTACAAAAAAGGGTTCATAATACAACAGAGAACACAGATTAAATATTCAAATAAGATCACATCATGCATGCAGATCCAGTGTGAAAAGAATAAACTGTACATTTGATTGACAATTGTTGTATTTACCTATTCATGACAAAGAAAATATAAAAAACAACCATAAAAGTAAGTATCTACCCTAAGGGGTTAAGGGCTCCGTGTCTCAAAAGGCATAAAACCGAAACGTATATAGGATCACCGGGTTGTCTGTCTGTCAAGACCCTTTATCAGGAGCTCGTGAAGGTATCATAGTTGAAATTAATATTAAATACTTAAGTCCCTACAGGTACAATCCCCCGGAGATGTAAAAAAATCTTTGAATTAATTTCCTTCTCCATCTCATTAACTATCGCTCTGCTAACTGAATGCTCCGTTACGACCTGATTGAGTAACGAACACTAGGTTGTCTGTCTGTCAAGACCCTTTTTCAGAAGCTCGTGAAGGTACCATAGTTGAAATTCATATTAAATGCTTAAGTCCTCACAGGTACAGTCCGCCGGAGATGTAAAAATATCTTTGAATTTTTTTTTTTCTCCATCTCTTTAACAATTGCTCTGCTAATTGGATGCTCCGTTACGACGTGATTGAGTAACGAACAAAATAAACAAACTTACAAACTTTCACATTTCCAATATAAGTGACCTTAAATTTTGAATTTTAATAATAGGTACAAGTACCTATCTAAGGTAACGTCAACTACTAAACATGATACGGAATGTCAAGTACCTACAAAATAAAGTAAAAATAATAATAATAAAGAATACGTATACATTCCAAAATACTAAACTACAAAAAGAGAAATAGGTAAAAGGGTGTAATACAAATTCTTTTGAAACACGAAAGTTATTTATTTACCTAACCCAAGTAACTGTATTATTACATTATTACTGTAAATAGTACATTTTCCTTTTTTTGGATCATTGTGAGATGGTTAGAATAAAATGGCTAATTAAAATTAATGTTTAAATCCCTGCTATTTACATAGGCGTACCCAAAATTCGTTGTGTCAAATTATTTCTCTCCCCTATTACCCATAGGCGTACCCAAAATTCGTTGTCAACTTATTTCTCTCCCCTATTACCCATAGGCGTACCCAAAATTCGTTGTGTCAACTTATTTCTCTTCTCTATTATTATCTCCTCTGTCGCACTTAAACTTTGAATTTTGCTACCGTCTTTAACAATAAGCAAATTCATTCACTCTTTACGCCTATGTTTATTGGTATAAATTTAATGGTTATCGATTTGAATGACAAGTCAGAACTTGCTTATAGTAAATCAAACTCTCTCTCAGTTATCATTTTGTAATTAGATTTCGTGAGTTGACTGTAAACTGTATTGCTTTCCGATATTTGAAGTCAGCTATAGTCAAATCACAACACAGGGCTCGCAATATCCGCATTTTAGGATTGTGAATTTATAAATGTACGGAGGTAGACTTTTGTTGTGGAAATTCATTTCAGTATATAACCTTCGAGTTTCAAAATCAAAAATAAAGTGCAAAATGCAATGTCACCAAAACGTAAAATTTGAACGTGCACGAATTGACAAGATGGCTGTGATGCGTTCAAAGTGATTTAACAAAATACTGGTAAATTTATATGCGTACCTTTGTTACATAAAAATATTTTTATCTGTGTAGGTATATCTGTTTGATTATGCATATGTATAAATATAAATAAATATATACATGCGTAATATATAGCTAGTTATGTTTTGTTATGTTGTTATGTATATACTAGAAAAAAAAGGTGTGCAAGTAACGCAACAGCCACCTTGTCCCTAAAGCCGTGCTTACTAGGAGGGGTGCCGTTGCGGGGCGCGGGGGGTGGCGGTGGATGGGGCGCCTCTTCTCGCGGGGCGCCTGGCCCACCCGGAGGACTCGCCACTGTAACACCAACCATCATTTTACAATCATTGATCTGACCCTGATATCCAATGTCTTACTTAAAAGGACAAACAAAAGCTGCGTTTTGTTGACGGCATTAAAGAGCTATGACATCGCATAGACATTGAAATCGTCCTGGTCACCAAATGTAAGCAAGGCCGTTGACTATTTGACAGCGCATCAAACAATTTTTAATCCGAGCATGTGCAGCCAATGCGTTGAATGCGGACTGGAAGTGACGTCATAGCGCATTAATTTTCGGTCAACAAAACGATTGAATGTGCGCATAGAGAGCGCATTCAATGCGTATAGTAATGGTCAACAAAGCGTCTAAAAATCAATGTCATGAGTAATACAAATACAACAGAATGTTCATCGCAAATGCACAAGTACTTAACTGAGTAAATGGAAAATAAAATTAATATTTATTGCACACTATCTTAAACTACTGATAGAACGGATTTAATGCATAAAATTATATTAAAGCCAGTGTTTCGTCAATGATGACAGGTACAAGCTAACCCATATTAAACTACAAGGCGCCTTGAGTTACCTTCATAGGACGTTATTGGTGTACCTAAATAGACCACGTCTGTCTGTCCTATGTCGTCTAAAGGGACCTAAAGGAGCCCTAAATTACAGCTTAAAGCTGAGAGAGGACCATACACAACGAGTTGTCCTAAAGATATACAATTCTTCCTCGGCCTCATATCCTAATTATGCCTCATATATTAATATATCAACAGTGTCTAGTTATTACAGTGATAATAAAATTGTTTTTGTTATGAATATATCATTAGTGTCTCCTGCAGAATATGATTTTACAATTGTGTACATTTTCCAGCTACATTCCCAACAAAAAATAGCATATATACCGCCATTATACCTTCCACTAAATACATAGGCATAACAAGAGATAAGTCCTTTTATTGTAAGTTTAATATTTTAAATAACTACAGAATTTTATATATGCTAGTCTTTAGACACCTACCCTAGCTCCACAACCCTGATCTGCTAATCTTGGCAAACTTTATTAAGTTAGAAATGACTTAACGTGATTAGCGAATAATCTAAACCATCCATTGACTGTCATAAAACTGATACTAACGAAATTGCTGTTTACGGTTTAGGTATACTGAACCTCCCTGATACTAGTATAGCCTATTTTAAAGACAGGACATTGGTATCTAAATATACAAAGGTCATTATTATTCAACCAGTAAAATGAACTTTAACATCATAAATGACTCTTGTTGCAATTCAATTAAATTTCAGAAAAATAAATACGAAACCCCCACTTTAAATTTGAGTTACGCTAACCAAGACACCTTGTTATCAGAACACGCTAAAGCCTGCAGCCAAATCGTTAAGGACTTCGATATTGCAATGTCTAAACAGAATATTGTATTACTCATATGTTACTAATATTATATCTGTCATAGTTATTATAATTCTGCAAATATTAGAATTAAAGCACAGTCCTCCTATAGGAAAGAGTGATCACTGTGTATTGGAATTTAAATTGCAGTGTTTGATACATAACCACAGCCACAATACAAAATACAAATGCTACTATGAATGCATAAATTATGACTTGTTTTATAGAGATCTAATATCAGCTTTTGACAATTTACCCCTTCAAGCTGATATTCAGGAATCCTGGTAGACTGTGAAGGATATCCTATACAAAAATATTGAAAAATACGCTCCACTCCAAAAGATAAAAAAAAGAAAGCTAACAAGCCTTGGATCGATAATGACATCATGCTCTTGACAGAAGAAAAAAGAAAATTATGGAAAGTATACTCATTGACCAGTACCAAAGAGGACTATGAAAAGTATAGAGCAATTAACAATAGGTGTGTGGCTGAATTCAGAAGGAAACGGGCAAAGTTCGAAGCAAATATAC
This sequence comes from Apoda limacodes, assembly GCA_946406115.1. Taxonomy (NCBI): domain Eukaryota; kingdom Metazoa; phylum Arthropoda; class Insecta; order Lepidoptera; family Limacodidae; genus Apoda; species Apoda limacodes. The sequence goes on along the minus strand of OX291545.1, from coordinate 7,420,980 downwards.
TTAGTAAAGGTGAAAAAGGGTTCTTTTCACACATAATAAGAGCAACTACAACAAAAGTTGGCATTCCACCAGCGATCAATGATACCCAAGGTAATCTGGTTACTGAGCCTGCTGATATAGCCGAGACTTTTTCCATTGAATTCTAAAAAGCGTACTCTCAGGAACCTGATCTCACGGTCAATCCAGTGATTGAAAACCTAGCACGTTTTGAAAACTCTTTGACTGACATCTTATTTACAAATGATATTGTTTACAAAGTACTTAGAGAACTTGATAGTAGATCAGCTCCTGGTCCTGATAATATTCCTAGCTGTATTTTGAAAAAAGACCCTACCATATTTGTAACTATATTATGTAAAGTCATGAAACTTTCTTTTGAAACAGCCAAACTACCTCAAGAGTGGAAGCATGCAGTAGTGACACTAGTGTATAAGAGTGGTGACACGGCAGATCCATCTAAATACAGACCTATTAGCCTAAAAAGCATTATTTGTAAATGCATGAAGAAGATAATACTAGATCAACTAAAATTGTTCCCCAATAGAGAAAATGTTATATCGATTCATCAACATGGCTTTGTACAAATGCGATCAACAGTTACAAATCTCATATCCTCTGTTTATGCCTGGACCACGGAGCTGAACCATAAAAATCCAGTTGATGTTATTTATCTTGATTTTAAACGGGCTTTTGACAAAGTAGATTATTATTAAAGCTAGAGCATTTCGGCATCAGGGGCAAACTTTTGAACTGGATTAAGGAATACCTTACACAACGCACATTCCAAGTACGAGTTGCAGAAACGTTATCACGGACAAGAGAAGTTCTCAGGGAAGTGGAGTCCCACAGGGAAGTGTGCTTGCCAAACGTTATTTAGCATTTTTGTCACTGATTTGATTGCTTTGCTAAAATCTTCAGCCAACTTCTTTGCAGACGATGGTAAATTTTTTGGTAACCCACTGGTACAATCAGGACAATTACAGAATGACATTGATCGTTTACATGAATGGTCTCAACAGTGGAAACTTAATGCAAATAAGTGTACAGTGCTGCACCTAGGGAACAACAATCCACGTCAAACATACTGGCTTGATGGCGCACCGATTTCTACTGTAAACTCACAGAAAGATTTGGGGATATTAATTACTAGAAATTTAAAATGGGCAGATCATATAAGTGCACTAGTGAGAAAAGCTAAGTCTTTCCTTTATGGGATACAGAGATCCTTTCAGTTCATCAACATAGCAACTTTTATAAAAATATACAAGACATACGTAAGACCTTTGCTTGAGTATGCGTTTCAGGTATGGAGTCCATATTTTGTAAATAACATCACTCTTTTAGAAAGTGTTCAAAGGAAGGCTACTAAAATACCATTTGGACTAAAAAGAAAATCATATGAGGAGAGGCTTAAAATACTAAAGCTGCCAAATTTACAAGATCGGCGTATGAGGGGTGATCTAATCGAGACATATAAAATCCTGACATGCAATTACAACCTACCTCACATACGTGACATGTTTGTCTTGAAGGATGCAAACTCTCATGGACACTCAAGAAGACACCATCTTACTATCACGCGCTTCAGATCAGAAACCAATATTGCACACCACTCGTAATAGTGTTGTGGAAACTTGGAACAGATTGCCGGCCAGTGTAGTTTCAGCCGATTCAGTCAACTCTTTTAAAAATGGACTAGATAAATGGTTTAAAGACTCCAAGTGTGTCGACTTACAAGAATGACATATTAAGTGAATAATATTTTAGTGAAAAGGACTAAGACATTTACATCACTTTAGATAGACACACCAGCATCTCATGCTGCTCATCTATAATTTTTATAATAATAATAATAAATCTGACACCTGTAATGCAAAAACCCTTTAAAGAGGATCTACAGATAGAACCGGCTATAAAATTAGCTCTTGTAACAGAACACTCTGTGTCTCCACAACCTAAGTTCAGAACTTCCTGCTGTAAACTTCACCCTTCAGGTGGAAGTTTAGTCTCGACCCCGGGGGCTGTTATATATACTTGCTGTATATAGTAAGGCTTACTGCCCGTTTTCCGCGTCAGCACTTTTGCCATGAATAAGATTCTCTTTGTTTCACGTGACAGTTCGACTCTAGCTTCCAGATCGGTAACACTTGCGACATTATAATTTCATTTTATGTACTTTGAGAACCTTTAGAGTGTAGAGTGTCTATTTATTATTATTAGATAAAATTAGATAGAGACCAGATTATGTATCAGTTGTCCATTGATAATAGAGAAAAGCATAAAAAGTTAGTTAGTGGTGCAAAATATATGGTAGTCAAAAATATTAAATTAAAAATCTTTTTATTTAAATGGGTTACTTTACTAGGAATACTTTTAAATTGTCAAGAGAATTAACAACAAATTGCTTTACAAACTAATTACAATACTGGTTGATTGCTAGCATCCAATAGTTACTAATCTTATCTTATCTTAATATATATAAATCTCGTGTCACAATGTTTGTCCTCAATGGACTCCTAAACTACTGAACCGATTTTGATCAAACTTCGTAAATATCTGTTATTTGATCCAACTTAAAAGATAGGATAGTTTTTATCTCGATATGTCAAGTGCGAGCCGGACTCGGGCATTATAGGTAAAAACCAACTTTCGCCGGGTACAGAGGGACGGCAGCGGAACAACGTTCGCCGGGACAGCTAGTATATAATAAATAAAAAACAAAAAAATGATAAACTAAATATTATAGTGAATCAGCTAATAAATACATAATTTGTATTAAAATACTTACAAACAAGCTTAACAATGTGAATAGTTTAATTTAAAAAATCAGAATTTAAGTCATATTTTATTTGCCTATTACAAAGAGGGGAGAAAATATCATAATTAATAAGATTGTAATATATACCACTGTATTACTATCCAGGCATGAAATCCAGCAAAGGCCGAGTAATATCAGAAGGACAAGTACCTACGCTTACTTCGGTCTTTTCGGAGCCCTATTGCTAAATCTTCGCATTCTGTCTGTTGCCTATTTCAGAATTTTGAAATTTCACAGAGTATGGTCAAATTACTTAGAATCTACGTAAGTACTTTGGTATGGCGGATTTCCTAATAAGAAATAAAGTTTTTGGTGTTTTTGGTCTATCGTTTATATATAATAGACAAATAATTTGCAATAATATAATATTGCGACTGTAAATTGAAATGTAAGCTATACTATCTTTTAAGTTGGATCAAATAACAGATAGTTACGAAGTTTTATCATAATCGGTTTAGGAGTCCATCGCGGACAAACAACGTGACACGTAATTTTTATATATAAAGATAAAAAAAATTAAAACTGGTCAAGTGCTAGTTGGGTGCGTGTTAAAAATTGCAAAAAAAACCGTTTAAGCTAGTGATACATTTTCCCGAACTCCTTCGTGCTGAATATAATTAATGAGGAGATCACGTTAAACTGTCGGTCCTGGGTGTTATATAATAACTGCAGACTTTAAGCCAAGTCAGAAGCCATAAATCATCTTATAGTGGCCTATCTAACGAAAACAGTCCAGATTAAGAAAATCAGTTACATGTTCTCTTTAGGGTCAATTTACACCGAGTTGCGTTGCGATGCGATGCGGATCCCACGGATGATGCTTGAAGAAACTAGTTGTTCACACGAGAACGGACCTTGCGCTGCGTAAATCGGTGCTGCAAGTAGCTGATACTTTTCACATTGTAACTTATCTATAAGTGTGATCAGTTCGACGGCAATATATTTATAACTACACGCAGTTTATTAAAACGGTGTGTTAAATTGGACAGTTTCCTATATATGTTTTCATGAAATTTCATGAAAAGCTTCAAAACACAGTGAATACAATAATCTCGGTTATCGAGGCAACGGAATAGAATAATTAATTTCTATGTTTCTATATCAATAGACTAGCCTGTCTAGAGTGGATATCTTTAATTTATTGAGAATTTGCAATGGTAAATAATAAATAATAATAGCTAGCAGTAACACAGTCTATAACAAGGATTTGTTCAAGAAGAAGTGTGTGTTAGTTATGATAAATTATGAGGTAGGTACGTGCAGTCACAAGTTTATAACTACGATTATTTGAAAATTTTTTACGTACTTACTTGTGATTTTGTCTTATATAAGTTTCAGCCTATTTTGTAATACGATTTTGCAAAATTTTTATTTAGCAGAGTATTTATAGTGCTTTTTTGGGGTTCCGTAGCCAAATGGCAAAAAACGGAGCCCTTGTAGATTCGTAATGTCTGTCTGTCTGTCCGTCCGTATGTCACAGCGACTTTTTTCCGAAACTATAAGAACTATACTGTTGAAACTTGGTAAGCAGGTGTATTCTGTGAACCGCATTAAGATTTTTACACAAAAATAGAAAAAAAAAACCAATAAATTTTTGGGGTTCCCCATACTTAGAACTGGAACTCAAAAATTTTTTTTTCATCAAACCCATAGTACGTGTGGGTTTAGTTAAATAGGTTTTCAAAAATGATATTGAGGTTACAAACATCATTTTTTTCTAAACTGAATTGTTTACAAGAGAGACACTTCCAAAGTGGTAAAATGTGTGTGTGGGCCATTGTAACTTCTAAAATAAGAGAATGATAAAACTAAATAAAATATATGATGTACATTACCATGCAAATTTCCACCGAAAATTGGTTTGCACGAGATCTAGTAAGTAGTTTTTTTTTAGTACGTCATAAATCGTAAACCACACTGTACCTTTCATTCAATCAACTCAAATATTTAAATATTTTTGTTAGTGTTTGTAGGTTACATAAACCCCTTGGTGCGCGAGTCCAACTCACACTTGGCCGGTTTTTTAACCCAATGTTTTTTTATTTATATATTTAACTCTTACATTTAATATAACTTATAATAAAATGCATGTGTATATATGTATGATTTGATATATTACATTGTACTATTCTATCATAGATATATTATATAATATTTATTGATTTGTAAAACTTATAAATATTAATTTACATGCACTTCCTATTATATTATATTACTTATATTTCTTCTACCCCGCAGGTCGCGCTAAAGAAATCGCTTTTTAGCGATAAGACCGCCTTTAGCCTTAAGATAGATACTTTATTTGTTTTTTACTGTTTTTTGTATTCTATTTTTTGTGCAATAAAGAATGTATAATAATAATAAAAATAAAAACTATACAACGTAAATACAAACTATAAATAGGTATTTATGGACTAAGGCGGAGTTATTGCATAATGCGATATCGTGTAGGTACCTTACACCTTGGGGTATTTCTGAAATCTGATAAATTTCAAATTCAAAAAAAGAGGCCTAACAAAATACAATAATACTATATGATAAATAAATACGTAAGTATAAACATACAATATTAATGAAAATTGTATGTGTAATGTATAATTTAATAATAATAAAAATATATATCCCATATCGTCAAAAACAGATAAATCCTGTTTTTTTTAAACGATTGTAATTATAACGAAGTTTTTGAGATAAACCTAAAACTTACGAGTTATATCAAAGTAGTTTTTGCGTAATTATCGAACAGACAAAAAAAAAACGCGCACGATGGGTTACTTAGCAATAACTATAAAAACTGCAAAAAAAATCGGTTGTATGGGAGTCCCCCTTAAATATTTGTTTTATTTTAATCAAATTATTAATTTTTAAAGTGACTGTATAACTAAATATTCTGTGAATATTTAAAGCGTCTTCCTGTGGCCGTTATCAATATCGAGCAAAATCTAGCACAAATATCACGTTTGTTGTATGGGCGCCCTCTTTAATATTTATTTTGTTCTGTTTTTGAGTATTTGTTGATATAGCGGCAACACAAATACATCTTCTGTGAAAATTTCAACTGTCTAACTATTACGGTTCATGAGATACAGCCTGGTGACAGACGGACGGACAGCCGAGTCTTAGTAATAGGATTCCTGAACTGACTGAACCCTAAAAATATAGTAGTTGTGCAAGAATTTGTTTTTTCCTGACTACATTACAAATGTAAATTAGATATTAACACAAATAACAAATTTTTGCGCTTACGAGCTAAAGTGTCGTGACATATTCGGACAGACTGACAGATAGCAGATTAACAGCAATTGGACTAATCAAACTCGAAAAATAGATTCCTGTTGAATTATGTATTCAAAACATCAATATTCTTACACAGGTTCTGTTGTGCGCATACTTTAATATGCAACTAAGCCTACCTTAAAGTTTTCAAGAAGCTAGATATCAGCCTTAAGGTAAACAACTTCCAAGGACCAAACTTTATACAATGCAAACAATTTCAGACAAATGACGCGAACATACTACGTAAGTACCATGTGTGTTAGATTACTTAAACTTCGTAAGCATGTGACGGATCATTTACTAGCATACTATGTACCACTAGTGACTCCGACCTTGTATTTGATGGTTACTTATAACTTTCTTCTGCCCAGTTATTCATTAAGAGGTAAGCCTAAGCTGGTGAAAAGTTCCTTTGTCGCTATGGATTGATTCCCATTTCCATCGACACCTTAAATCACCATCGACACCTTTAACCACCTTCGTTTTCGCCAGTTCGGGAAATCAGCAGCAACTGCAGTGTTGAATCGGGACGTTTGCCCAAACCAACGCGTCTGTTTCTGAGTTTTGTTAATGGTATTACATAATTTGCAAAACATTCCCCATCCTTCACAAATAGCCCTCAATTATATCTTATAAATATAGAGCTAGCATTAATTTCTAAGCGTAATACAATCGGTGACCGTTTTCCGTTCCCACGCCGCGGACGCCGATCCGGAATCGATTCAAGACATCAAAGCTGAAAGCTTAATAAGAAGATCGAATATCGGAGGTATTGAAAGACTGGGTGGACAGGGTTCACAAGAACATTATGGTAAAAAAAAAATTTTTTCTAGTTGTTTTTGAAATGAAGCTCGAGACATAGAAATGCTTATAAACTTTAGGGGCTAGGGTTAAGATTTTCAGGATTGCATCCGTTCATGTTCTATCTGGCGTGATATCTTTAAAATAATAGCACACTTTACCTCCATAAACTTATTTATTTACTACTACCTGGATTAAAAAGTATTTCAATTCAATAAATACAACATTTTAAAACACTTCAGTGGGGTTCAGAGACGTCTTTGTGTCATATATTTGTTATAGGATCGACCAGATCTTTGGACTATTTTTGTCTTATTTTGTCTGTATATCTGTTAAAATACATTGTGATGCAGCTTTTACGGTTTAAATACCTTCTCGAAAAACGTTTTATTTTCTGATTCTCGCTTCCGGAAGAAGCGAAATAAATAAGTATATTAAAGTCAAAAATAAATTCTATATTCACAACCACAGTGGTAGTAACACAAGTAAAAAGTAACGTAAAAAGTATTATTTAATGTAACGTTACGTACAGTTATCATTCATGCCACGTAGCAAACATCACGTTTGAATTAACTTGTGCGTACGTGTTGTGTTATTGTGTGGAAAAAGGTGTAACGTTCCTCCCACAATTTGTGTTTGTGAGGGAGGCCAGGAAATTGGCTTGGGCTACATTGTGTTAACATCCCTTTTTATCACGTTTGTGTAACGAGATGAGTGTGATACGTATTTGATTTACGCTTCGATTATGGACAGGAAAGGATACATTGTTAGCGGCTTAATTAGATTCGTAGAGAACCTTTTCCTGACTTATATAGTATGGAGTTTTGTTTTTGAAAAACGGCTTTTATGGAAAACTTTAGTTTGTAACTAACTATCAGAACTAACAGAATCAGAAAAAAATGGTTTTTTTCTATTTCACTACTTAACTACCTTCGGTTTTTCTTTGAGCACCACATTTCAGCTTTTGAGTTGTTGATATAAAGTGTAATTTTTAAGCATCTGTATCCAAAGGGTGCCCAACGGAGCCCTATTACTAAGCCCATACGCTGTCCGATAGTTAATTCAAATTCAAATTCAATTTAATTTATTCAGTTTAGGCTACAATAATTGAGCACTTATGAATGTCACTACGCCATCGGTTCGTAAGTCTACAGGGCGGGAGACCTTGTACTGAGAAGAACCGGCAAGAAACTCAGCAAGGGCATTTCTTTTCTCCCTTTCTCTTACAGCGTCCAATTAAAATATTGGAAAATTTCCTCCCTATCATAAAAGGACACTTTCCATTACAAACATAAACAAACATGAAATATAAAGCACAAGCACAACATAAAAAAGTATCTAATATAAACAAAAGACAGTTTATGTATTCATCACTAAGGAATAATCAATGTCTTACAGTATTAATAAACAAAACAAAAAAGTAAGACTAAATACTAAGAATACAAAGAAGTTTGCAAAAGCAGACCACGAGTTCACGAGTATGACACATGAATCAGCCATCGCTTCGCTCAACCATGTTTTAGGGAACGTAACGACCCGACACACACGCCACGACCGCAGAGACACTTTGAGAGAGCATGACACACTCAAGCAACTCCAATAAAACTTCGATTGTACTAGTTACAATGTGTGTAGTAAAGAAACAAAATATAAGAGGAGAAGATTGGAAGGTTCGTAATGCTTTACTACCGAGAAGCAACGGCAATAAACTCACTAGTTAATCTTTTATACATCATATAAAAATACAAAATAGCCTTACACTAGGTAATAACAGAATATACAATGTTTTAATTTAAAAAAAAAAATATATATTTCAAATGCCCAAATTAATTAAGTTCTAATTTTTCCAAGCATTTTTATCATTTATGTATTCATCTACTTTGTAATAGCTTTTTTTCATTAAACTATCTTTGACATATATTTTAAATTTATTTGAGGGTAAATTAACCACATGTTCTGGAATTTTATTGTACAAAAATATACTTTGTATTGCGAAAGAGCTATGTACCTTATGAAGACGACATTTTGGAACTACCAATTTATCCTTATTCCTTGTATTAACACTGTGGAGGTCACTACTTTTAGCAAATAAGTGACAATTTTGGTGTACTTACATTATACAAGCAAAGATATATTGGCAAGGAACAGTTAAAATATCAATTTCCCTAAATAGTTCCCTAAGAGAAATTCGAGGTCCTAATTTATAAATTGACCGTACTGCTCTCTTTTGCAAAATAAAGACTGTATCAATATCAGCTGCCTTACCCCAAAGCAAAATGCCATAAGACATGACGGAATGGAAATAGCTAAAGTAGACCAAGCGAGCAGTGTCAACATCTGTAAGCTGCCTAACTTTCCTAACTGCATAGGCAGCTGAACTGAGTTTTCCGGCAAGAACTGAAATGTGAGGGTTCCACTGCAGCCTATTGTCTAATGTAATACCTAGAAACACTGTTGAGTCTAATAGTTCTATTTCTTCTCCGTTTAGGGATAATTTTGTACTTATGTTTCTGACATTTGGCATCATAAATTTTAAACACTTAGTCTTTTTCGCATTAAGAAGTAAATTATTTGCCGTAAACCAATGAAGAACCTGAGAAAGCGCACTACTTACGTCGTCAAAATTAGTTTTATTTCAGTCAACTTTAAATAAAAGAGATGTGTCATCAGCAAATAGTACAATCTTGCATAGCTTCTCCACAAAGAAAGGCAAGTCATTTATGTAAATTAAAAATAGAAAAGGACCTAAAATAGAACCTTGAGGAACTCCTAATTTTACTTCAGAGCCATTGGATTTTACTTCATTGATTTGAACCTTCTGCATTCTACTACTCAAATATGAGCGGATAAGCTCAAGAGCCAAATCTGCAATACCATAATGACTCAGTTTCCGTATAAGAGTTTCATGTTGCACGCAGTCGAATGCCTTTGATAGATCACAGAAGATACCAATAGCATTTTGTGACTGTTCCCAAGCAGCAAATATATGCTGTATAAGTACAACACCTGCGTCAGTTGTGGAACGCCCTTTTGTAAAACCAAACTGTTGAGGATGAAGTAATCCATTTAAGTTAAAATGTTTAAGCATCTGATTGAACATAATTTTTTCAAACATTTTGCTTAAGGCAGGCAGTATAGAGATAGGTCTAAAATTATTAGGATCATCTTTACTTCCACTTTTAAAAAGTGGTATTATTTTACTATATTTCATTAAGCATGGCAATATCCCTTCGTCAAATAGGTTTATAGAAGCCTGAATTTTTACAGAATATCTGTTATAATTGGAGATTTCTAACAAATAATAAAAACTTAGAAAAGTAAAAATTTACGGGGGCTATACAAGAAACATATTTTCCTTGTTTTTACTCTATTAGTTAAAAAAAACATACTTGCAGAGTAAAATAGTGTGAACTCTAAAGTATAACAACAAATAATAAAAACCATCCAAGTGTGAGACGGGCCTGAGCCATTACCATCTTAAATTACCGATACAACGCCATCTAGCTATTATAAAAAAAACAGTAACACATTTGTTTGTTAGAAACGCTATTCAAAGTAATGCAACGTCGGGCGATATCATATAGGATATACTAGACTATAGACACGATCAAGGATTGTATTATTGTGTTTTATTTAGGGGAGGAGTTTAAATCTGGTGGAGATGTTATCATATCTGTATCAATGACCTGCTGTCATAGTTTATAACGTTTAGTTTTTAGTTTTAGACGGCTCCAAGGATCAGTTACTCGTGAAGTTCGGATAATAAAAGCGCAGATTCGATCTCCGTTTATGTTCATAATAACATTCATGAGATAAACATTTGTGTCTGAATCTGGGAGTATAGAAAATGTGTGTGTAAGACGTATGTATTTGTAGAAAAGTATACTCATAAGTATTGGTACACCCTTTGCTTAGTTTAAAACTAGGTGGTGTTGTGTATAATATTCAAAAATATTTATTTTGATATTAGGTCCTTACATATGAAATTGATGTTTTATATGGAAAAGGGAAAACTATTTTTTTTTACATTCTTTTTATTTAATCAATCAAAGTAGGTACCGTTGTGATCTATACACTTTTGCTATTCTATAGGGAGTTCATTGATTCCTTTGCTGAAAAAAATGCGGAAGCGACAATCAACAAAATCTTTGAAGGTGTTTTGGACTGCCTCATCTGAATTTTTTTCCAACTAAGAAATTATCCAAATTCTGAAAAAAGTAAGTAATCGATTGGACCAAGGTCCGGGGAGTATGGTGAGTGACGGAGACATTCCAATCCTAGCTCCTATTCACCACCGTCTGTTGTGCAGTGTGTGGTCTAGCGTTGTCCTGAAGCGGCAGTGGGCTAGAGCGGTTGACCGATCTCGGGTGTTTAACGGCTAGCTTTTCCATCATGGTTTCCAACTGTCGGCAATTCAGATCTGCCGTAATCGCCTGAGGTCTTAGGAAGCTGTAGTTGTTGACACCAGACACTAACCAGTACCTTTTTTTGAGTCAAATTTCGCTTGGGGCAGGATTAAGCCGGTTCTCCTGGATTTAACCACTGTGATGAGCGTTTCCGATTATCGTATAGGATCCATTTTTATCAGAAGTAATGGTACGATTTAAAATCCCCTCGTTATTGTGACGGTTGAGTAACGTGACACAGCAGTCCACGCGTGTTGTGCATCACTTAGTTCATGCGGTACCCATATTTCAAGCTTTTTCACTTTTCCCATTTGTTTCAAATGATTCAAAATGTTTTTATCACTCACAACAAAGCCTGCAGGGAACTCTGATGTGGTTTGAGATGGATCCGATTTCACGTTCACTTTCAATTCCTCATCGACAACTAGGGTTTCCGGCTGTCCGCGAGGTTTGTTCTGGAGGTCGAAATTTTCCAGAACGAAAGCGTTGAAACCAAAAACGTACTGTGTTTTCTTTTACAGTGGCTTCTCCGTACATATCATTAATCCTTAGACCTGTTTCTGCAGCGCTAGTGTCACGATGGAATTCGTATTCGAAAATGATACGATATTTTAGGTTTTCCATATTGAGCACAGAACGATGTCAAAGCAAAATTGAGTAACACGAAAACAAATGAATTATTACATTCGAAGCACAAATAGGCAAGCTTAAAATTGAAATAAATTTGAATTTGGAATTCTTTAATATAAATATTTTGGAAAATAGCTCATTAAGCACCAGATAGCTTGCCTTATTTCAGTCTTTTAATTTAAATAATTTGTTTTGTGAACCAACTAGAATTGCTGTATCCAGTGCCACTTGCATCGACAATATATTTACTGACATAAAACCAATTCAAAAATTAATTATAAGCAATCTAGAGTCAGATCATTGTGGACAGTTAGTGGTTTTAGAAAGAAAGAATAGTATTACTAAAAAGGAAATTAAATTTATACCAATAACAACTAAACGGGTTGAAACATTTAAATCTAACTTAATGCATAAACTTCCAGATTTGCTTTATAATAGCGACCCAAATGATATGTACAATACTGTTCTTGACACTATTACTACAGAGTATAATAAAATATTTACTGCAAAAAAGAAACTTATTTCCAGTCGCTTTAGTTTGAGTGAATGGGCTACCCCAGGTATTCATAAAAGTAGGCGTAAACTGTATGAATTATATAAAGAAAAAACATATAATAATAGCTAAATATTTAGGGAATATTTAAAAAAATACTCAAAACCTTTAAAAAGGTCTGTCTTGTTGCAAAAGCAATTCACCTCAGACATAAAGTAAAAAAATCAACAAATAAAATAAAAAATACATGGAACGTAATAAATAATGAAACTGGTAAAGCTAGGAATTCTTGTCAGGACTTTGAGTTGATTATAGATGATGCTAGTTTTAAAACAAATTCTGAGGTAGCAGTTGCCTTTGAACAGTTTTTTAGGAATATTCCACTCAAAACAACTGAACATCTAAACTCAAGTCCAATCTTAGCAGAAAAATTATTAAAAACTAGTGTTGCTGAATGTAACGTTCCCTTTGTATTTAAAAATATTAGTCCTACGGATATCATTAATACATTTAAAACATTAGAAATTAATAACACCACAGACCTTTGGGGACTTTCTGTAAAACTATAAATTCAATAATTCATGTTATAGCACAACCCTTAGCCATAATTTTTAATAGTTGTGTTGATAGTGGTGTGTTTCATGATGAGATGAAACTTAGCAACGTTATACCTCTTTTTAAATCAGGTAGTTCAACAGATCCTAATAATTTTCGGCCTATTTCAATACTACCTATACTCAGTAAAGTTTTTGAAAAAATCATACTTTGTCAAATGTTAAGCCATTTCTGTATTAATGAGCTACTTAGTAGTAAACAGTTTGGCTTTATGAAAGGCCGTTCCACAACCGATGCAGGAGTGGCACTATTAAAAATTATATATAACGCCTGGGAGGATTCGCATGACGCCCTTGGAGTGTTTTGTGATTTATCTAAGGCATTTGACTGTGTTCAACATGAAAATCTCATCAGGAAGCTACATCACTATGGTATTAGAGGCAAAGCTCTCGACCTTTTGACATCCTATATGAGTAGGAGAGTACAGAAAATAGATGTCAACGGTGAAAGATCTCCGGGATCAGCAGTCACTATGGGAGTCCCTCAGGGCTCAATTTTAGGTCCTTTTCTATTTCTTATTTACATTAATGATCTCCCATATCATGTAAAAAACCATGACATTGTCTTATTTGCTGATAACACCTCTTTGCTTTTTAAAGTTAAGAGACGACAGACATATTATAATGAATTAAATAATGCCCTTTCTAAAATTGTAAATTGGTTTAACGCTAATAATTTGTTACTTAATGAAAAAAAAAAACCAAATGTGTTAAATTTACATTACCAAATGTTAGTCAGAGACAGACATGTATTGATATTAATGGCGAGCAATTAGAACTTGTTAATTCAACAGTCTTTCTTGGCATAACGCTGGACTCCAAACTTCAATGGGGTCCTCATATTCATAACCTAGCCAAAAAACTTAGCTCTAATAACATAAAATTGTAAGGCTAAAATTTTACTCTTTAAAACATTAATTGTATTTTTAGTTTATTTCTATTATTGATAGTGTTTTTAAAAGAGTAACTATCGAGTTTCTTGCCGGATTCTTTTCGGTAGAAATCAACAACATTGTGAACCGGCGGGAAGGTGGGATGGTTCAAAAAATAATATTTTATAACTTTGACGATTCAAAAGTGATTGTAAAATCCTTATTTAAATATATCATTTTGACTTTGACTTTAACCAAACGCTAGCTTTTTGCGATCGAAGTGGCCAGGTCTATAAAACATCAATTTCATATGTAAGGACCTAATATATTAATTTATTATGAACACACAACTATTAGAAGTCCTAGAAAGTCAATCTTACAAATACACAAATCTTCATAAAATTAAGACTCACATGATAAATATACTAACATAGAAATAATCTTTCTTCATTTTTTGCTCCCTGAAGTTTTAGAGTCTTGGAAAAAATATATCACACAGGCCATATCTATTATAATATATCAACGAAATTATTGTAAAAAAATACTACCTAAGCCTTTTTAATCCAGCTACTTGAAAAATACTTCCCCAATGCCACTTCAGCTAGCTTAATATAATATCCGTCGTCTTCCATATAATAGAAAAAGAATGTCTTTTAGATTTATTTATGACAATAACCTAAAAATATAAAATTTTGCCAGTTAAACGAAAGTTTTCTTTAGGGACTACAATATTATAGATGGTTCTTCTTGAAATATGTTATTAGATTTTAAAGATTCGACAACGCGGGAGTGACTCTCAGCTTGGTTTTCGTGATAAAAAGTTGATTATTAAGTTTGTTGACATACATTATAATAACTCGTGTATCAAATAGCTTACAACCTCGTTGTGATAGGATGATGGACCGATTATATAAAAATCAATATATCGTTTGATCTCCTTTCCATCTGTGCGATATTGAAACTTAACTATAGTTTTGTAGGTTCAAAGTTGATTGAAACTACCACATCTTATAAATATGAGATAAGGCGATGTGATAAAAGGTTAAGATCGTCAAGTTAAGTAAGAGAGGCTTTCATGAGCTTAGAGTTTTCAATATAACAAGTACAGAGAGTATTTTTTCTATATTAACTGTATTACTACTTTTGGAAATAAAAACGTACAAATGAAGGATTTTATTTAATAATTAAACTTTGCCAGTCGACCGTTATTGTGTGGCAAAATTAAAGTTTTCATTTAGCAATTTTAAAACAGTTTTAAATCAATACATTACCCTCTATCAATCATAAACTGGGAATTATTTGATTTTTTGTATGGGAGATGATACCAAAAAAAACTTCACGTATTTCAGGATTTTTATTGTTTTTTATTATTTGGCAAGAAAATTACAAAAATAGGGAATGTTGCCTTAAGGCAACACTCCTCAGTTCTTCCTTCCTTGCCTTCAGTGGTCAAAATCTACAGTACAATACCACATGTTACGAAATATGGAAGTTTTTGAAACAATTCTTTCGGTATTCTATTTCTTTTCATACTTAGTGCTAAGACTAAGGACGTATTCTTTGGCCAGGTATTCCAATAGACGAGAAGAGTATAATAGCTGTTAAAATAGAGCCTCTAGCTCTGGTTCCTAAACGGCCTGAGCCCTCGTCATATAGATAATTTAGTTTACTAAACGTTTTAAGAGAATAGAATAGGATTCGTGGCTCCTGACTTTGTACAAATGAATTTTCCACTTGTTTTTGACATTTGCTGATCAAATTCTGTGAAATTTTGTAGACATGATATCAAGTCGAATATATATATTCGTGGAGGCAGATCTGCTTTAACTCAGAAGATCCTGATGTCTGCGCAGCCGCAGTCACTGAGACCATCCTCGTTATATTCCTAACCCGCGAGTAGCTGCCGGCGACAAAAAAACGATCGTGGTTTAATAAGTCTTGCAGAAAAGCTAAAATTCTTAAGCAAACTGCATATGAAGCTTGGACCACAGCTCGTAATAATAAGGATCCGAATATTTCTGAGTTAAAACGCAAATAAAATGCTGCCTCGAGGTTCAGTAAGAAAGCAACTGCCAGAGCAAAATTCCAATTCATCGCTAAAATAGGTGGGCAACTTGCGAGCTATCCTTCTGGGAGTCGTGCTTTCTGGTCGCTTGCCAAAGCTGCCGAAGGGAACTTTTGCCAGTCGTCTTTACCAACATTGCAAAAGACCGATGGTGACTTGGCCCATAGTGCCACAGAGAAAGCCGATCTACTGGGAAGTCTCTTTGCCTCGAACTCGAACATGAACGATGAAGGCGCTGTACCATCTACTATACCGTGGTGCAGTACGACCATGCCGGAAATCTCCATAACACAGCGGGAGGTCCGGCGGGCGTTGTTTTCTCTAGACGTTCATAAGTCGAGTGGGCCAGACGGTATACCAGCAGTGGTGCTTAAGCAGTGTGCTCCTGAGTTATGTCCTGTACTCACGCGCCTCTTCGCGTTTTCCTACCACACTAGGCAATTTCCGTCTTCATGGAAGACTGCGAATGTGCACCCTAAAAGGGCGATAGATCAGATCCATCGAATTACAGGCCTATCGCTATTACCTCTCTCCTCTCCAAGGTGATGGAGCGTGTGATCGACACACAGCTTCTAAGATACCTAGAAGTACACCACCTGGTCAGTGACCGTTAATATGGCTTTCGCCACGGTCGCTCGACTGGTGACCTTCTAGTGTATCTCACACACCGATGAGCACTAGCCATTGAAAGTCAGGGGAAGGCATTGGCATGTAGCTTGGACATAGCGAAGGCGTTCGATCGGGTCTGGCACAGGGGTCTTCTATCGAAGTTGCCATCTTACGAAGTGCTGTCTCCTACGCTGTTTCTAGTTTATATCAATGACATGTGGCCATCAACAACATACATTACTATGGAGTGGACAGTACTGGTGACGCTTATTACACGGGTCATGCAAACATCCCTCGTTCCGTTGTTGTCCTCTGACTGGGGACGGGAAAACTTGGTCCGATTAAACCCTACAAAGACACAAGTCTGCTAAGAAGACCCCATTCAATGTGGTCCCACAATTCCAGAACACTCCCCTCTCCATCTTGAAGGTTCGGCAACGTGCGTGTAATACTGCTGGTGTTGCAAGCATCCATAGGCTACGGTGACCGCTAACCATCAGGCGGATTGTTAGCTTGTTTGTCACCTTAGTGGTATAAAAATAAAAAATAAACGCTCAGGTTGCATTCAAATAGACTGATACAAAAAAAACTACAATATTTATGTCATAGTTAGTAATTTTAACCGTTGAGAGCGACGTAGAAAAATATTATTATCAAAGATATAAGATCGAGTAGGAAAAGAGGAAAATGAACGAAAGGAGCAATAAAATACTTACAAACGTTTCATTTTAAAAAGAGTTTTCCTCGAGTCACTTCAGTTGAGAAAATAGAAGCTCGGTACTCAAGTAACATTAAATTAAATAAAAATGTCGCCCCGGGACACCACAGAATCAAGGATCGTCCTTGGGATAGAACCTATTGAATTTGTGATCGAAATTGGCACTGTAACCAACTCTAAATATATTTTTCACTTCTAGCTCTCTAGTGTCGATAACAATTCTATGGAAAAAAAAATGCCTAGAAATAGGTACATCAGCTTGGAGCTCTGCTTTATTTCCATATATTTATTTGGTAACCGAGATAGTGCTGAGATCATATAGATTTGATGTGGAAACTGTTTTTAGAGCTTATTTTTGATGGCTGTAAATGTGTATAATCATATAACCAGGGGTTAGCTGTCAGCTACTTAAATCTTTTCTTAAAACTGACGTGTAGTCAGTATCGAATACTCTTTGGTCCTGTCCATTTATTGTCAGCTATTTGGAGATTTTTAAATAGACCACTCGATTATAAAGAAAGAAGAAAGTGGCTAGATAAATATGCACAGTGTTAAATCTAGTGAAAAGAGTTAAAATTTTGTAAATATTAATATGAATTTTTCAATAATGCCTCCCCCTAGCTTTTCTCCAGTTTTCCATCTCTTTAGGATAATAAGATTTTGGCCACCTTTTTGGTCACCATTTTTTTTTTTAATCGAGAACAGAAAATAATTACTGTTGGCCCCCCAAACTGTGATCATTTTCTGATTATTTACTAAATAAAAAAATAGCCTGCAACGAAAATGGTAGCTAAAGACAGTGGCCATATTTATTTCTCTAAAACATTATAATATTATAACCTATAACATTCCCACAATTATTATTAAATTAAACGGGTTTTAGTCTTACCAGGATTCGTTTCGTTTTGTTTTACCAGGATTCATGCACCGTGGTTGCGTCCCACAATTATAACGTAGCTAACGACACGAATAGGTACGCATACATACATACACCCAAATATACAATACATTCCTGAGACAGTCAGACAGAATAACAGTAAGAATATATCGATGTTGGTAGTATACCTTACTCTACTAAATCGGTCAAGTGCGAGTGCACTATAGTATGTATGACTCCCACTGGCACACACTACGATTATTTTTATTTTGCAGCTTTAGTTTTAACCAAAGATTACTTATACGTCTAGATACCGTGTTCGAGCACACAAAACGAGCCTATCCGAGTACCTGAATTTTCATGTACTTGCCGTCACACTACATCATACGTAATTTGTGCGTCGACGCGAACTGTGCTCCCGCGTAAAGTTATAAAAATGACTATTTGTGCAATAAAATCGTGCTAAACTATTAACAAAAAAAAAACTTAATGATAAAAATCACTTTTCACAAGTTATTACACTAATCTGCTTGCTATATTTGAGATACAAACTAAGTTTTCAAAATAATTATTCGCAAAACAAACAACAAATGTTTTTCTGTCTGTGTTGCAAAGTCTGTATGTTCGTTCATTTCCCATCCCAAGTTTAGTAAGGCGAATACTGAAACGACAATATATATTTTTCACCTAATGGCACTTACATACATTACACCAAATAGGTTGATAAAGTATTTATGTATTGATGACCCCTGTGACACATTGTATCTATAGAACATAAATCTTTACCCCGGACTTCTGCAATGTTTAAATAAAAAAATCATAACAGTCACATGTAAATATAAATAGAAAAAGAAGTACTTAAGATGTATTTTATGAACAACAAAATTAATTAATGACCGTTTCTTAAAATACATAAATAATTTGAAAAAATATTTACGCATTGAATGTGCACTATGCTCTTTGCGCGCGCATTCCATCTATCTGTTGATTAAAAATTAATGCGCTCTATGTTAAATTTGGCGGCACTTACAGTCCGCATTTAACGCACTGGCTGCACAGGAGGTAGAACAGTGGATGTTCTTTAAAAATAGTGAACAGCTTTTTTGTTTCTTGACATTTGGCGAACAAAACGATTTCAATGGCTCTGTGATGCGTAGCTAGAAAGCTTAAAAAAATCTTGTTAACAAAACACGGCTGTTGTCACATGGCGGAACCCATGAATAACGTACACGGCGCGCACGGATGCCATAGCAGAGGACAGATTTTATTTTGTACAACCATCTATATTTTAGCACTACAGTATATAATATTTGGAACATACATTAAGATTTTAAGATGCATTACATGGCCATGGTCAACAGATTGCTACCTTCGTATCGTATCTCAAAATAATGTGTCACCACATGTGTCATAGAAAGTGAAAATAAATTGTAGTACCGAATAAAAGTAAGAACTCCCCAATTCGGGGTAATCACTTTAAGATTGGTAACACCAAAATTACGTACACAGATGTAAAAATGGTAGTCGTATTAGTTGATTTACATTGATCGGGAAATGGCTCGCAACACTCCGTTTGATGTTGTTTCGGACACGGTATCTAAACTATAAGTCATCTTTGGTTTCAACGTTTTTACGAAATATAAAACATATTTCTTGTATGAAGACAGAACGCCCTAATTTAAATCTTTTGTTTTTATATTTAAGTTTTAGGACAACGCCATAATTACGCATATTCTGCGAAAAGAGACAGAGCCCTTAATAGATCAGACAGACAGACAGCGTACGCTTAGTAATTGAGATCTGTTGGCATCCATTGTGTACGGAACCCTAAAAAGTAAATTAATAGCCTGAGGTTTCATCACGTATAAGCGAGATAGCTCATAGTTAGTGCCAATCAAGTGAGAGTACTAACTCCAGATGGAGAGGCAGACTTTAAAGCATTTAACGAGGTCGTTATGACGTCTATGAAACGTCCATAAACCATTCAGTCTCGCTTCGCACAATAAAAGCTGTCGATCTAGGCCACGAAACTGTACACACATATTTTTTATACATGAACACTAAACAGTTTTTATTCAATTAACAACAACCTTTTGCCAGTGGCTCCGCCCGCCCTAAATTTGGTTATCGGCGTGGGATTCTTACAGCAACAGCTTGAATATACTAAAGTGTTACAGCAAGTTATAGCTGCAGCTATTATTCGTTCGTGGCATTCGGCTATAGTTACTCCCGCGGGTACTTTTGAATTTTCCGGGATAAAAAATAGCCATATATCCATATCTTCAACTACCTCTGTGCAAAATTTTAATTTTAAGTTATAGTTATGCCCTCGGGTACATTTAAATTTTCCGGGATGAAAACTATCCAGTGTCCTTCCACGGGACTCAAACTATCTCCATAACAAATTATATCTGAATCAGTTTAGCGGTTGAAGCGTGAAGAGGTAACAGACAGGCAGACAGACAGACAGACAGACAGAGTTACTTTCGCATTTAAATATTAGTATGGATTATAGTTAGAATTCAATAAAAATATAAATAAAAGTTCGACATGTTTTTAATGATACACAAATTAAAAGATGCAGTAATAGATATTTAAGGTAATGATGCACAAAAAGTGATTTGCCGGCTAGTTGTATTAGCGTTTATGTTTGTAAAATAAGCTGGTTTGTGCTTATTCTTCTTCTTGTGGGTAATCATGTTTAATTTATTTTTATTTTAAAATCTTTATGCACAAAAATGGTACAATGGGTGGACCTAATGCCTTGTGGCATTATCTACCAGTCAAAAACGTAGGTGGTGCACAAAATAGCTTATTTAACTATTAATAACAATAATTCACAAACAAAAAATTAAAAAAAGGGAAAAGTCTAAATCTAAAAATATAATACAAAATACTTATATAATACATATTAAAATAGAATATTAATACAATAATATACGAATGATATATAATACTATATGATACTTACTAATACCTAATTAGCATTATACATACGTACATAAAATACAATTTAATTTCTCAGTCAGTAATATTAATTATTTTATAGTGTCTTTTTAGTGATATTTTAAAACAGAGTTTTGAAGACGCTTTTCTAATTTCTACAGGTAACGCTTTCCAGAGTTGTATAGCCTGACAATGGGACTTTTATTCGGAGGTTGCTAGAAGAGCGAAGAGGTTGTGAATGTGAATCACTAAGATATTGAAATTTTGTTTTTAAATAAGTTGAGGTGTAGTCATATTTACAAAGACTAAATACGAATCGAATGCAATTGTTGAGAAGACGGTCCAGTTATTAAGAGGTTCTTGTTTAAGATCACAGTAGCATACATCTGCATAATCAATTATAGGTAACAACAAAGAATTTACAAGCAGTAACTTTGTGTTAACGGGTAGGAAATGCTTGAGCCCGTAAAATGATATTAGTGTGTGTCCTCCTCCTGGCACAGACTTGAGAGACTTGAGAGTTTCAACTTAAGTCACTGTCTAATATTAGACCAAGATCTTTCACCGTCGAGCTATAAGAAATGGTAGTATTTTCGTATGAAACTGAATTTAAGGATATTTTATTAAGTTTTTGAAGTATTATTGCCTGACATTTGGAAGGATTTACTTCAACACCGAATTTGGCAGACCAATCGCTAATATGTTTTAGATCCCTATTCAATTTGGCCACAGAAATGCATTTATCATCAGCCGCAGCTTGACTATATAGTTGTAGGTCATCTGCATACAAAGCAAAGAACTACAAATTGTGGTAGAGATAGAATTAATAAAAAGTGAGAACAATAATGGATATAAGATTCCACCTTGCGGAACCCCGGCGCATAGGTCGGACCTGTTGGAAATAATGCGATTGGCGCGCACTGCCTGACGGCGTCCTCGGAGGTAGGAATCAAACCAATTTAGTTCAGAGGATGAGATACCAAGCTTCGAAGAACAGCTATTAACAGATTATGATCCACTGTATTAAATGCATTGGAAAAAATCAATTAATACCAGGACAGTTAAATGACCATTTTCCATCCCTTCTTTTACATCTTCAATAATTTTAAGTAGTGCTGTAGATGTGCTATGGCCACAACGAAATCCTGATTGATATTGTGTTAAAATGTTATTTTTGTTAAAAAAATATGTATGTTATTTATGAACGCTTTATAGCTTCAACGATTTTCGATAGAAACGGAAGTCTAGATATGGGCCTAAAGTGGTTTATTAAATTTGGATTAGCAATTTTTGGGAGTGGTGTTACAAAAGCAGTTTTCCAGGCGGCAGGAAATGTTCCTGAGTATAAAGAAAAATTTATGATATGAGTTAGTATTGGGACTATTTGTTGTAAAATTTGTGAGATCGTATTCGTACCAATATCATTGATAGCGGTGACTTTCGATTTAATGCTGTTAATAGTCTTGCGTACCTCATCTTCTGAGACAGGGGAAAAGGAAAATTTGTTAAAAGTTACCGGAGGGGTGGCAGATATATCAGCAATAGTGTTGGCCTTTACGACGTCTAACAACACGACTGAGGAGGAGAAATGTCGATTTAGTTCATCAAGAGTGAAGCTGGATGTAAAATTTCTGTCTGGTATTTTGACAATGCCCAAAGTTGTATAAAAACAAAAATAATTTCCGGTCATATATCTCAGCTGAAGCTAAAAATCTAAGGGAACTTGTCGAGCGCCGCTCTGCTTTCAATTTTAAGGGTTTCATACCTACGAAGAATAGGATCCACAATAATTTGACTTACTTACCTGACTGTCCGTCCGTCTATTTGTCCACCTTTCCGTCCATCCGTTGTCGGTCCTTCTGTTACTCTGTTACAAGCATTTATCTTATAAATCGTCGGACATAAAACAGGCCTATCAATATTTTACAGAAAAGATTCTCAGGAAGATCTTAAGAAAAACTTAAATCAGTTTCATCTCTAGACTTAGACTTTGTTTTTTAGAAGTTTTTTATTGAGTTTTCTTACTGTTCTTGCAAAGTTTTTTGATTGCTATACAGAATACTAAAAAAGGTAAATGGCATTGAAATGCTATTGTCACAGCATACCGTAATAAGTTATTACGGTGTCTACGCAGTTATCTTTGTTAACATTATTATATCGTAGGGTCGTACAAAGTACACGATTAATCTCTCGGCCCAATTTCTCACCATAGGGCACCAACGGCATCCTCTCGTGTTCTGAAGCCGTTAACTTTATTGCGAGTACATGCCCAATAACTTAGTGCCTAAAAGACTTTCTGAATTCTAGATAAAAGCGGATTGCCTATTTGCTACCTTTATTAACACTATTGTAGTCCTCCTTTGTTATTTAAGAGAAATTCCAAACAATATTAATTTCTAAAACAAATGTTTTTGGTGTAAAGAGCAAGCTTAGTTTTTTTGTTATTTGTAAGTGTAAATATTTAAACTGAAATTATTACTAAGGGGTACCACTTTACGGGGGAATTAAGTAGTTAACTTTATAGATATTTATATTTTAAAAAGCTAAAATAGTACAGTTTAATAATAAAGCTTGGAATTAGCAAGCCTTACTACCACATAACTATATAAGATACCCTTTAAGAATTTGCACAACTTTTGAAATACTAATCACTTTTATTAACTATTGAAACATACGTATTTTGCTATAAAATTTGTACAAAACTGCTTATTTACACGATTTAGCTTCTCTGCCACATTTATAGGGTTCCGTAGTCAACAAGGGACCCTTATAGTTCCGCCATGTCTGTCCGCGGCTTAGCTCGAACACCATTAGTGCTAGAGAGCTGTAATTTGGCATGGATACAGATATTAGTTAGGCCAATAAAGCTGTAAAATAAAATAAAATTTAGTCGAATAAGTAAAAATTTCGTACAAATTCCATTAAAAGGTACTTAAAAGAATACTATTTGCGGCGCCTCGCAGCGTGCTTCATACAAACGAATTTTCCACTCATTTTTTATATTTAGAGCTCAGACACTGTGATATTTTGTAAACATGATCTCAAGCCAAACATCTATGTCTGTGATTTTCCGAAATCCTGAAAAGTGCTTTTACTAACTTGAAATTTGAATTGATAACATTTGTTTAAAAAACTAGAATCCTCTGTAGCTTTTAACCTATACAATGTAATAGAAAACTGACACACTGTAGACCTAGTCCTTTATTCTTAGAACACGTCTTCAAAATTTTACGATGTTTGATTAGTAAGTGTCAAAAATAAGTACAAAATTAGTTTGTATGAAGAACGCTGCGACGCGCCGCGAATCGTATCCTCTTAAATGAAATTGGTACTTGTGCAAAACAGGTATGAAATATAAGTTTATGAACCATGTAAAATTATAGAGAAATAAAATTAAAGCATTCTGAATACTGATAATTAACAAATTAAAACAATATTTACGTTCGAATAACTCATTGGACTAGGCGGCGGCGGCGGGATGCGGCGCTTAGCGGTACAGAGACCTTGGACCTTAGTGGGAACAGTCTTGAGCTATTCGTACTCTGGAATTCGAGAGAAAAATTTATGGAAGTCTGACTTACCTATCGAAACTCGTGAATGCACTTGCATACATTTTATCTCAAATACCAGAGACAGAAAAGCTCGTGACTGTTTCCAATAAGGTCCCTTGGTACAGGGACAACGGAACCGTACACTACACGTGAACCAACACGTCTTTGGCCGGTTTGTTGTATTTTTCTAAATCTGAGTACAGTTGAAAAGACATTGTAAGCCGTTGTCAAAACTTTTGATTACCATGTCAATAAAATTAAGTAAATCGACGTTCTAACTTTGATCCTAAATAAAATCCCTTACGTGTCTCAGTTAACGATGGAAGGAAGCCGTATGCGGGCTCTCGTTACAAGTAAGTGCCTTCCGATAACGGCTGACAATGGCAAGATTTATAGCGGACTAAGAACGGAGGAGTCTTAATTGTACTCATTCACGTACGTGTAGAAGCCATTTAAAGTGTCAAAGGTTAGGATACAAAGACTATTGAGCTGGCAACCTAAATTACAATCAAGTCTATAATTTTTCAACATAATGTATGTGCGTCTACTGAATGGGCTGCGAATAACATAATTATACATACATAGATGGGACATAACTACGAGGCCAAATAAAACAAAGTTCTGCGCTATTGGAAATGCGGGACACCTTCAGTCACAATTTGATATCTACGGTATTACATGGATTTTAAATTTACATTTTTTTCATACCACTAAGGTGGCATACAAGCTCGTAAGCTCCGTAGTCCAACTGAGGTATGAGAATTAATTCCCTGCCGACAGGGAGCGGTGCAATAGTAAAAAGTAGCCGTAGGCATCGTTTCGAACAATTCCTCAGAACATATCGTAAAACGACTTAAATTTTACCTTATATACTTATTGTACTTTAAATTGGACACAATATTACAAAATAAAATATAACAAAATAAAATATAATCACAATAAAAAAATCTCTGAATTGGCTGACAATAAATAGACAGGTCCATTTATTGTTATACTTTACGCAACAGGGTGGCCGTGCACGGCGGTCGTGTTTGGCTACCTTTATTACAGTCATACATCAAATTTTCTCGTATATTTCGCGTGAGACTTTCACCCTTCGTCTAATGGGAAGAATTTTCTGAATTTCTCAAGTCTCAATTTACTCGTCCTTTTTGCTTCTGCTGCAGACGAGATCCTCTTAAATGAAGTTATGATTAGGTACTACACTATCTTCAAATTTATTTCAAATAGTTTATTGGGTACAACTTTTATAAGTTAACTAGCTTAGTCCCGCTACTTTATCTGCATAAACTTTTTTATAAAAAACAGCAGTCATGCTTCTAGACACAGCGGTTTCAGCTGTCCATTGATCGATTAGTAACTCAGCCAGTCAATTTCTTCTTTTATATAAATATAGCTGAACCGGAGAACGTTGTTTCTTTTTTTAAAACAACCTAATAGGGTTGTACTAATTTAGAAACCTACCCCGGCGTATGCATAACAACTTACCAAAATTTCATTACAATCGGTTTACCCATATTGCGCGAGTCCGACTCGCACTTGACCCTTTTTTTTCTCAGGAACCTTCCCCGGCGTGTGCAAAATAACTTACCAAAATTTCATTAAAATCGGTTTACCCTTATTACCTGAGTCCGACTCGCACTTGACCCTTTTTTTCTTACTCAGAAACATTCCGCGGTGTTTGTATAACAACTTACCAAAATTTCATTACAATCGGTTTACCCTTATTGAGTGAATCCGACTCGCACTTCACCCTTTCAGTAAAACCTTATCTTATCGGATGCCTACGTCATACAAAGAACACACCCTCCAAGTTTCAAGTCTCTACGATCAGCGGTTTAGGCTGTGCGTTGATCCGTCAACCAGTCATTCAGGACAAAGCATTTTATATGTATAAGATAGGTAGAAAATCAAACACCTAAAAAACGCATAACCTCTGTGAGCTTAGAAACCCCTTAAATGAGTAACTAATATTAGTGACGTTTTGTTGACTGACATAATGTACATAATGCGGTAATCCTACCAAAGAGAATTAACCGGGATTTGTACTATGTTATACAGAATTTATGTCTTTTTAATTTGGTAGAATTATGACATTAAACGCATTGAAGCAGAGAACAAACGAACCTTATAGGTATAATAATAAGTATTATTCTGTATAACACAGTACAAATCGTGGTTTATTATCTTTGGCAGGATTGCCGCATTATGTACATTATGTCGGTCAACAAAACGCCACTATAGTACGGTGATATTCGAGACAATCCAATTTTAAAGAGTATTAAAGTAGTTTTTTTTTTAAGTAAGTTCAACCTATTTTAAATAAAATTAGATTGAGTTTTCAAACATGTGTCAAAATAAAATGTAATTTAAATCAAAAGGAAACTAAGGAATATTGATATCAACTTCGAAGCAAATAACCGCCATATAACTTTCAACCCCTTTTTAACCCCGTTAGGGGATGAATTTCAATAAAAGACGAAACACGTCTTCCATCAATTCTGTTAAAAAAGGTTTATGCAAAATTTGAAGTAGATTGGACCAAGGAATCACGTTGTCCCATACAAACTTTGCCCCCCTTTTTCACCTCCTTAGGGTTAGAATTCCGGAAAATCCTTTCTTATCGGATTTCACGTCATACAAAGAACACACCCTCCAAGTTTCAGGTCTCTACGATCAGCGGTTTAGGCTGTGCGTTGATCCATCAGTCATTCAGGACAAAGCCTTTTATATGTATAGATAGATACCTACACTTTCTTAATTTTGTATAGAGTATAACTTTTTTGTTGATAAAAGAATTTATTTTAGACAAAAGTAAAATCAAAATGCTATCATTTTGATTGTACGTACGTACTACATATTATGTAATTAGCATGAAATTGGGCCTTGAAAGACGAAAAAGATTAACTCGTAAGGTATCGTTACTGATCAATAGTGCCTTCAAAAGCCGGGAATAGACTTTTCTGCAGATAAAACCGCGGGGCACAGTTAGTTTTAGTTAGAAATTGTATAAAATACTAAAATAATCTTATTTTTGCTAATACTGTTATACGATAACGTGTCTAATAATTATTTTATAAAAGTGTTACATATAGGTGCAATCAATTTTTGCTTTTGAAAGAGCTACATATAAACTCGAATAAAGCTTCCGTAAATAGAAGCATTTTTCTTCTTCTATCATATACCTTATATCTATTAATTTAAGGATTTTTTTGTTTCAGATTAAGGCTATCGACACCACACTACGCAATGCAACGTTCATTTGTCGCAAATAGATTGCGTCTTTAAAAATAAAAATGATGTATATTAAACTTTTAAGGATTTAAGATAATAATAAACTAAGTATTGCGAGACTTAAACATTTAGAGCTCTATAGAGGAGTAATTGGTTTTATATTGGAGTTTAATTCATTTCTACGTCGGTACCTACCTTGTTCTGAGAAACTCCAAATTTTAATTATGACGTAGTCCTAACAAGATCCAATCAGACTCAAAGTTCTTGTTTTGCAATTAAAAGTTTTGTTTGTTTGCGAAAAGTTTTATTTCACAACCAAAGAGTATGAAAAGTTTAACAGAGTTGAGAATATAACCTGTATATTTACGTACGACACTCCTAATTACCAAACCAACCAACGTTACCAATCGTTCCGATACCCCTGGTACTTCTCGGTTAAAATAACCCGTTTTTACCCGGTTATAAAACCAAAATTTTATCCTTAACCAAAGAAGGTCGGCTCCGTGGCTCAGTGGGTCCCTGCTCCCGACTGCAAAATCGAGGGGCGGGCGTTCGATTCCCGCACAAGACCTATTTTTATGTGATGAACATTTGTGTTTGGCTTTAGACTGAGTGTTTTACGTATAATATGTACGTATTTACAAAGAAAAAAGCATAAATATATGTATTTGTATTCGTTGTCTGATATCTATTTTAACATTTTTTTAATTAATTTTAACTTTTTCGACTTTTCTATAAAACAAAATATGGCTACCCTAGTGGGCTATAGTATCTCGTTTGTGTTTTATTTATTTTAGAAAAAGAGAAAATAATGACGCACCCTCTACTCGCTAACAGAAACTACATGAAATGATATAACAAAACAATCCTTTATGAAATATTTCTCTCAGTATGATTGTCTGTTACCTCATCAAACAAAAACGGTTTAAGGTTTTCTTATAAAATATGTTTGATGTTTGTAGATATGAGTTTTCTTGGTTCTTGAAGACTAGACAAGAAACCATATTCTATTTATTTTCTCCTGTCCAAATCTGAATCATTTATAGTTCATTTAGAACAGGTCAAGAGGTATTTTTTTGCCCCATGTCTTACATTAAACCACTTACTTTTCTCAAGGTAGTGGTAAAACACAAGAAGTACGTATATAGGGCCACCTAAGTCTAGATACACTGTATAACAAATATCATTGCGGCTATTTTTATACTAGTAAGGTGGCAAACAACCTAACGGGCCGCCAAATGGTACCTGAGTATCAATTTGTAAAATAAATTGGCATTGAATTCGAAAATAATTTTAATATCGACGTGTTAGATATTAATTGAAAGTTTATAGCAGCTGTGAAAAATATTTATTTAAGAAATTAAGCTTAAGGCACAAATCTCTGAATTTTCTACCGATTGCAAACCGAAGAAATTCAATTTTAAGTAGGTTTTCAAGGTTAGGATATTAGAAATGGCTAACTTCAGAAGTAGGTGACCTGAATTTTTCTTCAGAAACTTATTAAAAGCAATATATTTCTGAGAGAGCTGTCTGCAACAAGTTATTATAAGTAGTGTCGCCGAGTATTAGATGAGAAGATAAAATTTTATTTTTAGTGTACCGACACTGACAGAAGACGGTCTTAGAGAATTACTCGTAATTTTCTGTCTTCAAAATACACTCGTTTTGGTTATTTATAAGTCTAATTTGGAAGTTTCAGAATCCAGGACATAGTATATTAGTGTGTCCTTATAAATAAATACCTGTTGTGTTTTCAGAATCTTTCACGTTAATAATATTAGGTCTTTATTTATGATCATGAACTGTGATTGCAACAAAAAATGCTTGTAAAATACCATCAAATCCCTAATGTTATCGAAACCTGCTCAGCAGCTCTGCTGAATTCCTGTTTTTTGAAGTCGGTTAAAAATAGTTGAATTTTGCATTCAGTACTAAACCATTATTCGACTTACACGTCGAAATTTATAAAGTAAATGTCCAATGGTTATTTACATATGAAATTTCATTAAAATCAGCTCAGCAATTGAACCTTATTCTTATTTACCCTACCCGCTACATTGTTAATAGGCTGTGTCGTCCTTGTCTTAACTCATGTTTTCTGTGACGTAGTACTGCCTCTTAAGAAACTTCGTTCTAAAAATAAATTATACTGGTGTAACAAATTACAATTTATTTAATTAATAACTACTAACAAAAAAATAAATAAAAATTAATTAATTTAAATTAAACTATAAATAAAAAATACTATTTAAAGTGTACGCTTATAAAGAGTGCCCAGAAGGCTAACAGCGTTGCCTCGTTAAATAGCTTATCTGATCCTTTGAGCTTAATAGCTGCCAGCCCTCTAGTCATTTGAAGTGTCAATAAAATCCAATAAATTGAAAATATTTTTGCCAAAATTATTTTGCTCTCAGTACAACCGATTATTAAAATTCTCCTTGGGCACTGACGGGCACACAATATAATGCCGTCGTCGACAGCAAATAGAAATTACTTCTAGTCGTCTCAAAGCATTTTCATTTTTTTTTACTGTGTAATATTGAAATATATACGTACATTTTTATAGTACAATATTCTGTGATATTGTGTGATATTTCACTGTCATATTACAGAATACAGTTCTTATTGAAATGTAACTGTTATACAAAGTTACTGTAAAATTCAATTTTACCACGTCACTTTGACTGTCTCACAGTTCATGCTGTAGACACAAGGCATTCTGTTTCAAGCCCCAGGATTAAAGCGTATTTGTGGTTTCCCAAAACCTGCT
This sequence comes from Apoda limacodes, assembly GCA_946406115.1. Classification (NCBI taxonomy): domain Eukaryota; kingdom Metazoa; phylum Arthropoda; class Insecta; order Lepidoptera; family Limacodidae; genus Apoda; species Apoda limacodes. Next base: position 7,390,300 of record OX291545.1, on the reverse strand, counting down.
TGTCACAATCTTGATAGGTTTGTATCTCGTTATGCCTTAACATGGAAAAGGACTTTATCGGAGGAACTTTCCCTAGGCAAAACACTTTGACTTTGCCCGCGGGATGTGGGAAGCCAGCTTAAAGATATCGTGTAACAGATACACAAAAAGAGAAAGTGATTCTACCTTTGGTCACCTATGAAATTGCACTTTTGTACTTTCTCTTAGATAAACTAAATTTTTATGTCTTTTTTATTTAAGTTAGTTGAAGTATTATATTAAACCATACTGCTGAGTATTGATCCAACTTTGCCAGCGCAGTGGTAATACTTCGATCCCCTTTTTGAAGAAGTATTCTGGACGCGAGCTAAAAACTTTTCAATAGCATTTTGTAGAAGTCCAAATTGTGGAAAAACTAAGTCTGACGGCGCTATGTGTGTTGCGTATTATGAATGATAGAAGGCTTCCTACCCTAGCTCTTGTAGCTAAAACACAGTCTGTTGTGCAGTGTAGGGCCGTGCCTTGTTGTGCGGGAGCAAAGTGTACTTTTCCTTTTATACTTAAATGAAAACCAGTGCATTATTACACACAGAACACAATCTGACAAGAAACAGCGCTTTAATAGATGGGCAATGTATGAAGATGACATTTGCCATCTTCACACATTGCCTTTCAATTCCATTAGCTAAGCTTTTAATCGAACTAGCTTTTGTCTGCAGTTCTGCTCGCGCTAAAATCGGTTATTGGCGTGGGATTTATACGACAACTCCTTGATTACAGTAAATATGTTTGGTCTACATTTGGTTATCCCCTTTGCGCTAATTTGACTCACACTTAATGATTCTCTAACTAACCATATCATTCCCGCCATCTCATAAAATTTTAATAAAATAGGCTAACCGATTCAGTCTTATTCCTTTTAACCCTCTCTGTGCTAATCCATCTCACACTTGATATTATTAGGCAGCGTGTAACCTTTCTTAGTGTGTCAAATATTCCCTTACCTTTCAAGACCCTAAAAAGAACATAACAACAACACAACAGACAGATAGACATTGAGTTTTAGACTATGTATATATATATATATATATTTATAAGTTACGCAGTATTTGTTTCCTCTATGTTTATAAGTAAATTAGATTACTATTCGATTGGATTGCTATTTTTATTTGTTTTATGGATTTGATGGTACTTTTTAGTCTTTTTTTTTAATTCGTTGAGATAACACAGTTATAGTATAGTTTACACAGTAGATGATTAATAACAGGTTTAATGTGTAAGTATGACTGTAAATATTGTCATATAAACTTTTCTTCCAGACTTGATTGAGTCCCCTACTGCGTTGTTCGCACGAAATATAGTTGTACCTACTCGTGTTTAACAGATTGTTATTTGTTGCGTTCATTGCGGCCTTTATTGCCCTTCCTTTGGCTACGGATCGTGCTCAGCGGTCATTACGTTCATTACTTACGAGGCAGAAATTGTACTTCACTCAGAGAAGCAATTTCTTACTGTAGCACTATATTATTTTGTTTGAGAAGTATACAGAAAAATAATTAATTTAACTAGAAAAGAGTTTATCTTATTTTTTTTTGAAGTGTAAAGATACACCTTATGACGACATGATAAGATATGATATGAACGATATTTTCAATATTTTTTCTTAATTGTTTTTTAATGTATAAAGGCTCTTACCTGGCTATTTTTTCATTAAACTGTTCACCAAATTAACTTTTTAAATCCACTAAAAAGAAAATAATAAGCCCCTAAAGCAGACTATACTTATTAACAGAACAATAAGCTACATGTTTTATTCCCTTTGAAATCGATTGCTTAAAATAAAGACAAGTAAAGATAGGTAAAAAGGTTTTGTTGGTATTCTGTAACAAACTGTAGCTAAATGTTCCGTCAGTATGTCTGCTTTAGTGGGTTGATTTTTAATTTTTCGTGTATTTGAAGTTGGTTTATGTTTTTCTTAAGCAAAAAGTTAATTTTTTTTAATTTTTAGTTGCCGCTAAAGAACCAGCGGACTGATTTGACGAAACTGTATTATGGCTAACGTTTTTACCCTAAAATTGACAAAGGGAAGAACAGATGGACATAACGAAATCTGTTTTTGCCATTTGACTACGAAACCATTATATTTGATAAACGATATAAAGCATATTACACTACATATACATACGGTAATAACATATGGTTTTAGCTATGGAACCCTAAAAATTAAAACGTCAAAATCAGTTTTTTCTTGCAATGTCAAATGCATAAAAAGGCAAAATGATCGTCGATTTTTTTAAGCCTACCATGCACTTCAGTGAAACGTTTTTTCTTTAAAGGAGTTGTTCGAACTGGGGCCAAAACATTGTACACCTAATAGAAAAAAAGTTTAAAAATAGTACTTCACATATTAATTATTAATTTTTAAGTTTTGTGTCTGATTTTCGTGTACAAAATTAATTTTAAATGTTTATATTTTCAATGCTGACATCACTGACACCATAATGCGCACTGCATCTTATCTATGATCACCTCGAAGCTGCGTTCAAAAACCGACTTGGTTGGATAGAGTTTCTACTCAAACCTTTACAAACTGAACTGATTTGCAAGCTAATGCCGGCTATGAACGTGTAAGTTGTTACCTTTAGTGTTGTTGTATATTATTCAGTTTAATGTGGATATTGTACTATAAGAGAGTGCTTTGAGTTTGTACCTACTAACTTTAGAAAAATATTTAAGATCAAACATACATTGTCTTTGGTTTGGTCCTAAATTGAGTCACGTATAGCTCCGTTGTGTTTTGAGGGAAAAATTCCACACAAAAATAACTATTTCTGTGGAAATTCTCAATCGGTACAAAAAGTACTTATATCCTATCTGTTAGGCTCGATCTGTGACAACATTAAGCAACAAAAAACTCAGTTTTTCAAAGATATAAGCCTTTATAACATACATTGCCTCATTTTAGCGGGCGCGCCAGAATTGACGGGTAAGATAGTATTTTCTTTTACTCTATGGATTAAGATTGTTACGACTGTGTTTCCATTGTTCAATATTGCTAACTTCAATTCATAAAATTTATTTGTACATAAAATTACGGCATAAATATGGAAAATTAATGGTTCCAATCAGTTTTACACATTATTTCTCATTTTTTAGCGTTATGTACAATGTCATGGCCCAGGCTCCATACAAATAGAAAACATCTCATTTGTAAGGTGTGAAAAGACTGCTGACCATATTAAAATGAAACCAATCTGTGGGTAATCCTTTCCTAAAAAAAAAACCAAATTGGTTTATAGATGACGGAGTTCTGATTAACATAAAAAAACATACAACCGGATTGAGAACCTCCTTTTTTTGAAGTCGGTTAATAAGTAATAATGACAAATTATATCTTAAGACAATTCTTTGCGTCTAACTAAAGAGAAGCCACAGAATAAGGAATCGAAAAACGATTCTTACATCTTCTTTCTTAAAAAAGCGGCTAAGTGCGAGCCGGACTCGCGCACGAAGGGTTCCGTACCATTATCTATAAAAATGGCAAAAAAATAACTTTGGTTTTATAGGAGCCCCCTTAAATATTTGTTTTATTTTAATCTAATAGTTTATTTTTAAAACGACTATATAACTAAATATTCTGTGCATATTTTAGGCGTCTACCTGTTGCCGTTATTAATATCTAGCAAAAAAATCACGTTTGTTGTATGGGAGCCACCTTAAATATTTTTTTTTTCTGTTTTTTAGTTTTGTTCTTATAGCGGCAACAGAAATACATCTTCTGTGAAAAATTTCAACTGTCTAACTATCACGGTTCATGAGATACAGCCTGGTGACAGACGGACGGACGGACGGACGGACGGACAGAAGGACGGACAGCGGACCCCTAGTAATAGGGTTCCGCTTATTCTTCCTTCGGGTATGGAACCCTAAGAAACGCAAGAAGATTAATGATTTTTTCCTTAGGCATATCATCGGAGTGTTATCAACATTTCGAATCTAAACCTAATGTTTTTTATAAAATTTAATATAATATTTTCGTACTTTTTATTATATTTTTATTATACTATTTTTTTGAAGAAAAACACATTAGGTAGTATGAAATATTTCGCTTTATTATTTGTTAAGCACCATCAGTCATAACAAACAATGATAAAAGACGAGTAATCTATCACTTATTGACTCATAATTTTTTGCTATTGTACGAACTATGATACAATACACTGTATGTTTGTGTGTGTTTAAGCTGCATAACTAAAATATGTATACCATATATATATTTAAATTAAAAATATTCATTGTTATTCGGCGCGGGTAACGCGTCTAGTTAAAAAAACCTTACAATAGTATTATGAAAAAAAAAAGACAAAAAAGCTAAAAACGAATGGAAAGAAGAAATGTTGTGGCCTAACTTGATTTTTATTGTTTTTAAGTCTTATCGAATGCTTTAAAATGTTTTTATAGACACATCGTAATGACATCGTTATTGCAGAATCTGCCCCTCTATCCAGAAGCGGCACTTCAAGTTTAATGGCGCCTAGTAAAGCATCTTTCTTGGTCTTTGCAGATATTTTTGCAGTAAAATTATGTGTGAACTCCATGACTTGGAAGCTCATTCTAGACAGCAAAATCAGGTAAGCTATTTTGCTTGAAAGTTGTATTGTTTTAATGATAAATCTGTGAGTTGTTGATAGCATGTATGCTAAAAGTAACTGTTTATCTCAATTTATCTCAAAACAATAATAAACGTTGCAAAATAGCTTATTATTAGTTGTATTTTTAAAGAAGCACATTTTTAAAATTAACTTTGTACAAAATTAGTGAAAATATTATAAAATTTGTGAATAGCTGTAGCTGCAAGTAAATATATTTTATTGAAAGTAATAAAATTATAACTTACACAAGGTTTGGCTTATCTTAGCTACGTCAGGTAGAAGTAGATGCATACCTGAAAGAAAAATAATAATCATATTACTTTGCTTACTTACTATCGTCAATTTTGGAACTAGCTTTATTAGGTATACATAAAGGTATATCTACTTTTGATATCTATATATCTACATAGATATTTTATACTTATACATATAAACTATAAAAGAACTGTAAAGCCCTAGTACATTAATCTTACAAACACACAAAATCTTAATAGAAACAAAAAATACAATATAAATATACATACATAGAATTAATCTTTCTTCGTTTATGACTCCTTGAATGTTAGTCTTAGAAGAAAATATATCATACATAGCATATCTATGCGTTGTATGTGACGTTCGTAACGAGCGTATTTCCAGAGCAAATATGTAGTTGGGATTTTTATCAGCCAGACTTGTGCAAGCTTACACGAAATGTAAGGGTTGCAGGTTCAAGTCCTGGCTTGAGGTCAATCTTTTGTATGCATCTTTGTAATGAAAATATTAATTTACATTGATGATACTATAAAATAACTGTGTATGTATACCTTTAAATAAATATGTTAATTGTACCTACAGTACATTCAAACTAATATATATTTTTAAAAGTATGTTTGTTAGTATGTATACCGTCACAATGGTGTAACCAATTAAGCTAATTTTTGGTACAGAGATTGTTGAAGGGACGGAAATTTCATCCCGGAAAATTCAATTTTATCCACTATAAGCAAATTTTACTTGGACAAACTTTACTTGCAACTAGAGCTTGCTGTATAGTAAACTTCCCAATCGATCGAAAAAGGTTCGATTCCCGGTCAGGGATAGCCATAGGTATTGTCACAATGTTGGTTACAATTTGTTAATTATAAAGTTGTCTCGACTCTCGTTTGAGCCCGGCACGTTACCCACCACCATCTTACGGGTACTCGCTCATGACATCTCTGACAACACCTTCGGGGATAAGTGTCGTGATGGTATATTATTATTATCTAGAACAATATATCGCTTAACATACTTTATATAATTTGTTTAAAACTGGAAAAGGGAGTATATTATCCTGCCCCAGGTTTTCTGTTTTATCGTACTTTATTACTTTAAAGTTGGTAATTCTAAGTCAACATTTTTTTTTATTTAAATTAGGTTTTTAAAAAAACTTTAGAATCGTCAAAGTTATGAAATATTATTTTTTGAAATCACGACACGTTGCACTGATGGTCTCACCACTACATAAAACCCAGGAATAAAATGGTTGATGTGATATAGGTGTGTATCCAGCAATACTAAACGTAAAGATGCATACACACACATACACAAACACACACACACACGCACACACTTACACACACACACACACACACACACACACACACACACACACACACACACACACACACATAATATAACATTATATCACATTTTCACAACCCTGAAAGCCGTTTATAAAAGTGAGGTGACGATAAGGAATATATATGAAAGGAGTGCAATAATTCTTATTTAAAAAGTGGTTCAAAAAGATATAAATCGGTTTTTATAAAACTCGAAGTGTTCCAGATGGAGATATAAATTCTAGTTAACGCGATGCTCTGCAGCCGCGGAACTCGCAACTGTAAAAATGACAATAAACTGCTCCGTTGTTAAGTGGAAAACAGATCTTTTCCGAAAGGAAACAAGGTTATTATCATCAGAGGATTTGTGGAATTTTATAAAAAAGAGATTTATAGGTTCCTATATAGGTATTGACTGCAGCTCTGGTTTTCTTGTGGATTTTGCAATATACTACAATCTAGCGAAATAAGTAGAGCCGCGGTAATAAAATTATAGATTCATGTTTTGTGTGTAAATTATAGTAGGTGTAGATGTGTTTCAGTTGACTTGTAGTTATTAAAGATAGATTGAATGTTAGAAACAGTCTAGAAATAATTTAAGTCATTTTGAAGGAGTGTTATATACTTAAGGTTATTTTGAAAGTAAAGCTTTGATCAGTCTACATATATAGTTATATATTATATTATACTTTTTGCACAAATAGGTTTCTTAATAATTCGAAAACCAATAAAAAATCTTAAGGACTAAATTTTATTATTTTATAAGTAATTTAATATTAAATATTTTATAATTCAATATTAAATGTTGTTAATTCGGTTGCAATGAATTTTTAGAAAATTTATTAATATGTTTGAAAAAATGTATCAATTTTAGGAGAAACTTATACATTGGCGGAATGCAATAATAATGATAGGGCGGCGAAATACAATTGAACGCATACCTACTCAACTAATTTTGCAACAACAATGCTTTTTTTAATCAAATATTAAACAAAACTAATTATTACTCCACGATCGTAACTAATAATAATTACTTGAACATATGCTATATAACCATATGTAAAATAAACATACAAAACGACTGATTTTAATAATTCAAACGTTCAAACTGGTATTAACATTGAAACCAATAAATTATTCAAATACACCGGAAGGACAGTCATGCAAACTATCTTAATTAGAACGAGTGTAATACAAAAAAAACGGCCAAGTGTGTGCGTCTCCTACACGCATGTAGGGTTCCCTACAATGATAGTTATTGCGCATACCTATAAAAACATTTATAGTGAACAGGTTTCGTTCAAAACAATCGCTGTTAGTATGAGATGTTACTATTATCGTGATTTAATTTAGATTTTTTTTTCAGAATGTCTTGAAAGGAAAGGAACTACTTTATTTTTAACTTGGAAGCCTCGAATTATGAATAACTCGCAAAAGATACATTTTGGAAAAAAAAAATCAAAACTTAAATGCATTTTAGAAGCCCTGTCCAGCAATAGGTGCCCTTACACGACGGAGTGCATAAAAATAAATTTATCAGTTCAATGTACGAAAACTTACCCCTCAATTTTTTTCTCAATTTTCTTAACGAATCTGCAATAGGTTAACAAAAGACACCTTTCTGTAAAATTTTATTAGCTGTGACATGACGAAACTATAAGGGTACCGATTTGCCGTTTGGCTACTGGATCCTAAAATTTAAGTACGAACTGGACCTCGAAGGCCTCGGTTCACCCGTTACATCAAAACATCAAGTGACATTACATTGGATACAATGAAAGTTTTCCTTATTACTCATGTCTCGCTAGTAGTCGTTAGGCGTGTCTATTAATCTATTTCAATAAAAAAGAATAAATGGCGACATGAGGAGAGATATTTTATCGTACTTAAAAATATATTATGCACTTATTATAAAAATAAATTGATATCTGTATCAATAATGGTAATAGATAGTAGATACATGTGTCACTCCACGTGTTTCCAATCTTATCATATCAGCCCATTGAGGTCCACTGCTGGGCATTGGCCTCACCTAACATACTCCACAGCGTGCAACTCGGTGCCGCCTGCAACCAACGGCTCCCCGCTACCTTAACAAGGTCATCTGTCCATCTTTCCAATCTACTTCGGTATTATAAAAGAGTATCTATATAAACAAACCGAACTGGCTTTTGAATTTAATTCTTTTGCTTCGATATAATTAAAATTAAATAAAAGAGAATGGCGCTACAAAAAATACCTGCTAGGTATTGTGTTTGTACAAAAAAGTTTTAAATATGTAATTGGCGTACCTATTCTTATGTTTAAAAAAGAGAAATGTTTAAAATGTATTATCAAAATTATTTAGGTATCATGCGAGAGTGCCATGTCGCTATACTAAATGTATGGAAGTTGAAACCATAAAATTTTCGGATACATCTAATTTTTTTCATAAACCATTATTGATATCATTGGATAGCGCTCGTAAAGCACTTTCAGGATCAATAATCAGTATTTCGATATCGTGTATTGTATGGTTTAAAAATAAACATGTGAGATCACTTAGCGTTTCCAGCTTGTATATTAAACTTGCAACCAGGGCCGTAGCTAAGGGGGGGCATTGTCGGGCAATGGCCAACCTTAAAAGTACCATAAACTAAGGTATAAAATACATAATTTGTTTTCCCGTACTATAAATTAATACCATTTTGCTCTTGTTTTCCCGCGATCCCACCCAATTACCTTCTACCTTAATTACTTACGCTCACAAGCAGGTAAAGGAATAAAAGATAGAAAAATTACTTGCGCCGTACCCGTGCATGAAACCACCGCTGCCCTACCTTAGATTCAACTCTAGCTACAGCCCTGCTTGCAACGAATAGTATAGTTGGCCACACGCCGAATACCGAATATTCGGCAAAAGGATTCGGCCAGCGTGTGACCTCACTCCCACGCCGCGCTTCGTATTTTGACATGTTTGTATGGTGCTCATAATAAATACGAATATTTTCGTGCTCTCTTTGTTTTGATTTGTTTACTTTAAAAGTGAATTTGTGTTATCCTACTAAAATAGTAATTGATTATTGCATCTAAAAACAACTCACCCATAGTATGGAAGTTGATAATGCATGATTATTTTATTGATTACAAGAAAATACATCATCATAAATAAAACAATGTTTTTGTTTTTATACTACAATAAAAAATCTTAAGTATTCGATATTCGGCTGAATAGTACTAGGTACTCGGCAGAAAAGGATAAAAGTAACCAAATAAGCCGAATACCGAATTACATTACCGTTAACAAACTTGAGCGACTTCAAAATCTCTTGTATATGGTTTATATTTATTACGCAAATATGACCATATTTCCAATTTCCGCGTGAAGCTCAAGTGGCTCCCAATTCGCTTTCGCCGGAATGCTCATATTCTTTCACTTCTTTACTGTGTGCTGTTCAAGCTACCCTTCTTATCTCAAAGTGCGTTTTAGTTACTATGCCTCTTTGCGTTCCTCCTCTAATTTATTACTTAATACACCGAGTCACAACTCAAAATTTTACGATGATTCCTTCACCGTACTAGCAGTGCGATTGTGGAACTCTCTCCCAGTGGATATCCGAAAAGTACAATCACTTAAAACCTTCAAAGCACAAGTGAAAAACCATTTTCTAAATCTTGCTTCTGCTCCCTCTGTTGTTCTAATGTAGACACTTAAATATTTAAGTTATGATTGTTTTATTCATGTGTAGTTTATGTATTTTTATGTAAGGAATTTATGTATTTTATATTTTATGTATAAGGGTATTTATGTTTTGTAGTTATTTACTTATTTGGTAATTTATACGTGACTATATGTAGTTTTTATTCGTATTCTATGTTATATCTTTATTTCAGTTTTTGTATCAATTTTGCACATCCTACCATTCCATTGTTTTAAATTTGTATATCAATACCAACACAGGTTATCTGATAGAAATCGCCATCCGGCGATAAGATCGCCTGTTGTACATGTTTTTAATATTATTTTTTCAATAAGTTTGTGTTTTGTTTTGTGCAATAAAGGATGTTTGTATTGTATTGTATTGTAGCCAAATATTCGTTGTAAGCCTTACACTTACTCGTTAACAGTGTCTTTAGGTGCAGGCAAAGGTGCCTAACCTTAATTATATCACGGGCTTTTTCTTTGTAAATTTTATTTTCTCGTAGCAAAGCGCGCGTTAATAGAACCCTAGAGCGGTAAAGATGCGACTATTCTTTCAAGTGTGTAAAAGAGCTGTTGATGAAGAGATACTGATACAAAAAACGAACACCGCGCACACTGCAAGCGAGCAATTACCTACAACTTTTAACTTCAAACAAAACTTTTTAATTCATACATTATTATCTATACATGGTGGATGCGTTGTTTTCTGTACTTCTTTTCCGTTTTTTCAATTATGTTTAAGTGAGTTTATTAACAAACTTCTCAAAATCCCTTCTAGTGTAGCTTTAGGTAGGTTAGATAGATAGTATGTTCGATACTATCTAGCTTAAATAATTTCGCCTCATTGTTAATAATTCAGTAAGACCATGTTCTTTTCAGAGTGGACAAAAGGTCGTGATTCGAGGCAAAGTACCTACCGTAAATATTGATAACTATCGTTTGCTTACAGCTTCGCCCGCCTTAAATTTGGTTATCAGCGTGGGATTCTAACGGCAACTCCTTGATTATACTAAACAAGTTTGCTATAGCTAGCTATTATAGCTGCAGCTATGGTTCGGTAATTATCTGAGATGAAAAATAGCCAATCCTTTAGTCCTATTCCAGGACCTAACATATATGTGTGCTAAACTTTATCCCAATTCATCTAATGATTGAAGCGTGATTGAGTTACAAACAACCAAACATCCAAACTTTCACATTTATAATAATCTGCTATAAATAGCTGGTAATTAATGAATTTTGCCCGCGGATCCACCCGCCCTCAATTTGGTTATCGGCGTAGGATTCTTACGTCAACTCTTTACTAATAATGACTATACTTATAAAATATTACGTTTAAGCTGGGTTATAGTTATTCCCGCGGGAACTCAAACTATCTCCATACCAAATTTCATCTAAATTGGCCTATGTATGAGTGACTTATGAAATAACAAACAGACAGACCGACAAATAAACTTTCGCATTTATAGTATTTATAGGATTATAGGGTGGTAAATTTTACTGAAACAAAACATTTCTTTATTTTCTAAAATAGGGTGACCCTACCGAACGATATCATAAAACGAAAAATGTTTTTTTTTTATACTTTACAGGTTCGATACAAACGAGTGATTTATCCATAAATATTTGATTTCAGTCTAACTTACATATCTTAAAAAATTAAAGTATGTTTTCTTGTATACAAAAGATTTTTTTGATTGTAAGGGTGGCAGACAAACGTACAGATTTAGGCGCTTTTAGAGAAAAACACAGTTACAGTATTATGCAAGATATAATGTCTGTGAAGTTACTTGGCAGATATTCAGACAGTGATTACAGAATACTCTATAATACAGTCTGAGGACAGTTATATCATGAAAAATATGAAAGCTATTTATATTTGTTGCCAACGAGACAATATCGGTCGCTTGAGGACACTTTCAAGAGCAATTGGAGCGAGAAATAAGTTTTTCCTATGGTACTTGTAATATTTCCTTCTGATCGTAGTGATTTCTTTTAGTTTTGATGTGGAAGAATAAGGTTTTTTTTTTTTGGGCTATGTTTCCGCTAAAAACGGAATCCTGAAAGGAAACAGGACCAGTGATAGGTATCGAATGAAAGGGCTTGTTGAAGGTCTTTTATATTTTTTCAATAAGATTTGATTAAATAGTTTTAAAATTATTTAATAAAAGAGATGAAAATTCTAAGATGAAAAAACTCATCTCCAAAACCACAAGGGTTAAAATTTAAAAAAAAATATAAGGAAAACCTAACAGTCTATGGTTTAAAATAACACATTTAAATTGTATCGATTTAATATTTGTGTGATGTTACCGTCATGAATTTATTTTAGTGTCAGCTTTTTAAAATCAGAGGGAAACTAATGAAGTAAGTTAAACAAACAAAAGCTAGGCTCCAATGGTCAACTTTAGCAGCTTCACGCGTTTCTCGGTGCTGAATAACCGATAAGGCTCTGGCGGCTGAACAGTGGCGATATTACCACTTTCTAGCCAGCCTACGAATAACACACACCAACGGTGACGGGCAGCAGCGTCACCGAGAATAATCACGACACTGTGATGGTGAAAACGTCTGCCCAACGTGGCCATTATAGACAACACTTTCCATGGACTATGGAATTCTTAGGGAAATGTAAGGTTTCTATGTACAGTGGCTTGCCTTAAGCTGATAGATTAAACAGATTGTATCAGGTAGTTAGATGTATTCAACTGACATCCATACTTGGACAGACAAAGCAATTACTAGGGTACAAAGACATGTTGCAGTTGGTTCAAGAGTATTACACGAATGACAAAACTAAGTTGCGGTGAAGTTACATGATATTATTGTCATCAAATTACTAAAGTAGGTCCTATGTGTATGTATAGATATAACATGTGCCTCCTATACATTTATTTGTACCATCATTGACCCAGTAACTAAGCTTGCTTACGTAAATACGTGATGTTATCGAATTTCAGATTGTCTTTGATGTTATTAGTTGCTGTGACGATAGGCAATGTTAGTATGTACATTATCTCGTGTAGTTAGTATTCGCCAGATAAACTTGTGACTGGTCCAGAAGGGAATCTGACTGCAAAAAAAAAATTGCAATTAACAATTAAATTTATGTTAATTGTGGCTATCGCATTAACAATTAATTTATTATGATATTGCAATGCTTTGATATATTGAGACAGATCTTTGATTTAATTAATCTTCATGTGCAGCAATAACAGTGGCAAAAAGAAAACCAATAAGTTATGCCAAAAAATAAATACATAAAATATCAGTTGAACTTTTATTTGATATGACAGGGTAAAGGGATATATCTATTTACCGATTCTTAAAGCTTGACATAAGGAACTGGTATGGAAAATGTAAGAGAAAAAATGTCAAAAGTGGTCTACTAAATGTTAGTTGAAAAAAATATATGATAAAAACAAATATGAATTAAATTTAAAGAAACAAACGGATGTGACATGAAATTAACACAAAACATTTTTTTCTTCAAGAGTCCCCACGGATATGGGTTTTGGTGAGTGAAACTTGCGGTCACGTGCTAGCGCCTATCGTACATGGAACTGTGTCTCTTTGTATGCTTCAATAGTGTAATATGTATTTGTACACTGGTCGAAACGGCAAGTTGCGATAATTATCTTCACGTTAACTCTCAAATATAAAAAAAAAATCTTAAGAGAAGTTGTTCGTGCGGTATTTGGATGTTTAGCAAAGTCTGAAATTTTGTAGTAGCTGTTTGTACTATGTTTTTGTTTGATAGTTGGTTTTTTATTAACTTATTGATAACTTTTGGATATTTTAAGGATCTTTGTTGTAAAATGTAACATAAAAAAAGATTTTCATATATGCACTGTGACGTTAAAGTTTAAATATTTACTTCCTTAAACCTCTCCCTCAGGGATATTTGATACTAATTTGTAAATAGCACGAATTGCCCCTATTTTGTAACACAAATGGTATGTCTTTGAGTATGAAACCCTAAGTGGAACGTCATAAAACCCCACATTTTAACACAGCCTCAACATTTATTTCACGTGATTTATACTTAGTTGCGCTCTCCTCTAATGGAATTAGTAATTTTTTTTATTTAAAAGGGTTTCATAATATACAGTGTAATAACTCGGAGAATGATCAGCATCTCGTTTATCAAATCTAAGTACTTTTTTTCATATTGATTTTATCATTTAACGAAAACCTAAGTTTTATACATAAACATTTCTTTAAAAAAATCGTACTTACAAAGTCAGTTAAAGTTAACACAGTTAAAAGATTAGCAATCAAAATTTTAAGCATCACATGTATTCGAAACTAGCTGACCCGGGGAACGTTCTGTCTCTTTTTAAAACAACTGGCACGCCACCTATTGTGGGCACAACTACTTACCAAAATGTCATTACAATTTGTTAACCCTTAGTGTGCGAGTCCGACTCGGAATTGACGCTTTTTTAACATATAATCCTTGCTCCAACAATAACGAACACAACAAAAAAGAATTATCCAAATCGGTCCAGCCGTTCCCGAGTTTTTGCGAGACAAACAAACGTGTATTGATTTTTATATATGTATATATACATAGATTATTTGTTTGTTATTTTATTTTTCTCGCTCTGTATTTCTTTTTAATGTAGCATGTTATACAAATTAAGATTTTAAGAAAAATGTGCTAAACTGTCACTTATAGTTACAGTAGTTTTATTTTTTTTATACTTACCAGGTGGCAAACAAGCTAATGGTCTGCCGGACGGTCACCGCGGTCTATGGACGCTTGAAACATTAGGGGTATTACCGTGTTGCCGACCTTTAAGAAATCTAATCACATCTTTCTTGAAGAACACCATATTCTTGTCCTTAGAAAAAACATTGGCCAGGAGCTCATTTTACTACCTTAACGTTTGCCTCTGAAATCGCAATGTACGTGACAATTTAGGTTCTAAGGTGTGATGATGAATTCCCTGCCGACTGCGTTGGCAGAAAGTAGCCGTCCTTAGCCTCATTTCGAAGAATTCCTCAAACACATTCCATCAGATAGAAAACACAATGGGTTGTGTTCTGAGGAATTGTTCGAAATGATGCCCACGGCTACTTTTTACCATCGCACCGCTCGCCATCGGCATGGAATTCATTCTCACACTTTAGAACCGTAATGGTCGCGTACAGTGCGGTTTCAGAGAAACTTCCTCCCGCGAACGCTTAGGTTGTGGAATGAGCTCCCTGCCAAGGTTTTTTCTAAGGACTACAGTATGGGGTTCTTCAAAAAAGAAGTTATTAGATTTCTGAAGGGTCGGCAACGCGCGAGTGATACCCTTGGTGTTGCAAGCGTCCATAGGCTACGGTGACCGCTTACCATCAGGCGGACCGTAGGCTTGTTTGCCACCTCAGTGGTATAAAAAAAAAAAACACACACACATTTAGTTAAATACAATCTTGAGGTTATTGATAATATTATAAAGTGCCTGTGGTTACGTATACAACCGATTTAACAAACCGTAAACGCGGTCTAAATCGTGAAAAAATATGCTTTTTACTTGACAAAACGTATATACGCAAATTAGACCATAAAAACAGAACTCAGCCCAATCCTTACTTACTTCTTATAGTCTTTAGTAATTGCCTATATTATTTTGTCCCAGGTCTTTTAATTTACCACTTATTGTTTAAAGCTGGTAGTTTACGAGCTATGGGACATATATGTGGGTACATATAAAGCTTAGGCAACGATCACTGTTATCAGAAGCAGTGTTGCAGCAACGGACTCACTCCGTTACGCAGAATTAAGGTAGTTGGTGAAAAGATGTTGTCCTCACATTGTGATGTAGGTATGAGGCAGTACTTCACGTCGGGGCAGAGGTTGCTGCATTATAAGTCACAAGTTCGGCCCCATATGGAGTACTCCTGCTATCTCTAGGCGGGTGCACCCAGAAACCAGCTTGACCCTTTTGACTTGGTTCAACGACGGACTGTGAGAATTGTCAACGATCCCAAACTTACTTGCCCCTAAGTCTGAGGAGGGACTTTCTCTTCCTGAGTGAGTTCTACCGCTTGTACAATGGGATGTGTTCTAAGAAATTACGCGAAATGATGCCCACGGCTACTTTCTGCCATCACACCGCTCGTTATCGGCAGCGAAATTATTCTCACACTTTACAACCGAAATGGTCGCGTACGGTGCGGTTTCAGAGAAACTTCCTCCCACAAACGCTTGGGTTGTGTAATGAGCTCCCTGCCAAGGTTTTCTCTAAGGACTAAAGTATGGAGTAAAGTATTCAATAAAGAAGATATTGGCTTTTTGTAGGTGGGCAACGCGTAGTGATACCCCTGGTGTTACAAGCGTCCATAAGCCACGGTGCCCGCTAACCATCATTCGGACCGTTAGCTTGTTTGCACCTTAGTGGTATAAAAACAAAAGTATCCAGTCACAGGTTACTTCCATTTAGCGATAAAAACCTATGGTGATATACACATGTATGTGACTATTTCTATTTTTCTGAAGACTATTTCTGAAGTACACTAAACCATGTTATAAATATTTATTTATGCTTCAGACCACTAGACAAAGCTAGCTATTCTGAAACAAAGCAAGTTAACAAAGAATTTACCCCTAAATCAAGTGATAAGTTATTTAAAATGGCAACACAGCTTTTAAACACAGGTTTAAAGTTTGGTTTTAGGCATCCGAATGCCTGTATTACTCATTACTTCTATATTACGTATTATTTTAATGTTGTAACTATGCTTTCTTCTGTGAAAGCGAGACAATATTAGATTCCAGATTGTCTTTGGTGTCGGTCATAGCTGTAGCAGAGGGTCGTTTGTATGCAGATTATCATGTCTAGCGGTAATGAAGTGTACGTCAAATATACTAGCTCTATAACGTTGTATATTTAGACATCGCCGCTGTACAATTTTATTATTAGATATGCTTATTTAATTTTTAGTAAAGATAATAAAAATACCTTTACCTAAAATAAAAAGGTAAATAAGGCAATTCTTTAATTGCCTTCATACAATACTTTCTTATCAGCCTCATAACGTTCCCACTGTTGGGCCATAGTCCACACGCGGGCCCAGTGCGGATTGTGGACTTCACATACGTCATTTTTGACGTATGCAGGTTTCTTCACAATGTTTTTCTACTTCGTAAAGTCAGCGGTGTGAATAATCAATGTGATTGACAAATTAAGATAAAGACTTATTAGTACACTCTGGTCGCAAACCTACACCACTTAGGACGCATAGAAAAAGTCGGAACCTCTCGGCCACCACCGACTCTATACAATGTATTTCTTCTAAATTTTAACTTTTCGTTTTAAGGGTTCCGTAGCCAAAGGGTAAAAAACGGGACCCTATTACTAAACCTCTGCTGTCCATCCGTCCGCCCGTCCGTCTGTCCGTCTGTCACCAGGGCGTATCTCATGAACCGTGATAGATAGACAGTTGAAATTTTCACAGATAATATATTTCTGTTGCCGCTATAATAACAAATACTAAAAAACAGAATTAAATTAATATTAAACTCCCATACAACAAAAGTGATTTTTTTTGCTCGTTCTATTAGATAATGGTACGGTACCCTTCGTGCGTAAGTCCGACTCGTACTTGACCGGTTTTTATTATTGATTGAGAAATACGCCGTAATAGCTCTTGTTGTATGGAAACTATCAGCATTATACCTATTATGCTTAAAAAGCTAGACAGACATACAGCGTAGTATTATTATTAAGGCCCAGTTGTTTTTTATTATATTAACCTTTTTTTTTAAAAGAATATTTTGAATTAAGATTTCTATAGAAACAAACAAACATGCATCACATGCATTTTTGTTTAGTCTTGGTTTGGTAGGCGCTCCCGTCAGATGCTTGAACCGAAGTGGGTCGTTTTGTTTTATATTGAAATGGGTTACTGAAGTGAAATCGACATAAGCATCAACGTTTTGCCAAGGAAAAAAATAAAGGTATATCCCGCGTGGTAATAGTTGTGGTATGGTGCGATGTCCTCTTGTCTCGTATCCACAGTAACAGGTTGGATTGAGGCAAGCATTAGCATGCCTTGCGAGATTTTAGGAAACCACACAATGGAACCACTACGTATGCTGACAAGCGTTGAGGCTGACGCCGAGTTTCAGGAACTCCATTAAGTGTAGTCCGCGGAATTGGGCTCAGTATATGGCCGCTCAGTCGATTAGTCGCTTTGGCTCATTAGGCAGGCTTATTTGCAGTATGTAAAGCGTATGCTCACGAATGAGCCAGGCCATCCCAATATAGTTGATGACCATGAGATGACCAGGAACTCATAAAGTTAAGTTGGAATATGTAAATTTATTAGATTAGCCGATAGCATAAGATAAAAGGAGAATAAACTTATAATTTGAACTTCTCTGCGTAGGATTTCCGAATAAGTATTAAATATCTTCTGCATCCAAGTTAAGTTATCCCCCCCAGCTGGTTGCAGTACTCTTTAGTTAAGGAACCTTAAAAAAGGTACCTACTTCTCACGGCCGTATGACTCTTTTATAACAAAAAATTGACAATAAAATAGCAATTTTCTTGGAAATAGTAGATAATGGATACAATGTTTTATAGGTCTGCTGACTTTAAAGGACAAGGAAGAATTACCATTAACGCAACTTACGCAAAAAGGTACGAAAGGTCGTACACGTAGGTATCTACGACAGTGAGACAGTAAAAATATTTGTTCTGAAAACTGTAAGGCGGCCGGCTTCACCGACTTCAGTTTGTAGGTAATAAAATACGAATTACTTACGAAAAAGGCTTTGGGTAAAAGGAGAATATATGAGTAGGTACTTACCTGTCTTTATAATGTTTAGGAAAAACGCGTTCTGTATGCCGAGCAAGGTAATAAACGAAAAACATATTTTTACTCCTGACTGTCGCTCGTTAGACATCGGATTTTCTATAATAATGTTTGGTGTGTAATTAAGTATTTTGATAAATCTACTCTAAAGGGACTCTAAACAAATCACTTTTTAAGTATTGTATAATATTGTGTCATCAGAAAAGCTACATCGTTCATAGAACTGATAACCGGTGGAAAAATGATCTTAAGAGGTATGGTATACAGAGGCATGATACCGTTAGCCATTTCCAGCAGGCACTTCCTCCCGCAAACGCGTAGATTGTGTAATGCGCTTCCTGCCAAGGTTTTCTTTAAGAACTACAGTCTACAGTATGGAGTTCTTCAAGAAAGGAGTGAATATCTTTTTGGAGGATCGGCGATGCGCGATTAATGCCCCTGGTGTTGCAAGCGTCCATAAGCTGCGCTGACCACTTGACATCAGGCGGACCTTTAGCTTGTTTGCCATCGTAAATAAAGGAATTTCAATAAACGTTTTATTAATCAACCGATGGATCACACATACTTATCTAGTTAGCTACCAATCGTTGAAACGTATATTGAAAACGTAAAGAAATGCGTACAGATCTCTGTCATGTTTTATTGCGTGTAAAGATATTGTAAACGCAATAATACGTACTGAGAGGCGATCGACGGCCCTGACATTTCTGTTGAATGGCTTATGAGATGTTATTAAGGTCATCTTAAACATCTCTATTTCTGCTTGTCGTAATTCTTACTCTACTACTATATATGATAAATTTATACCTATTTTGCTATTACAATAGGTACATATCATGTTTATAGGCATATTTGCTTTGTATATAGGCACAATTTGATAC
The DNA here is from genome assembly GCA_946406115.1 of Apoda limacodes. Classification (NCBI taxonomy): domain Eukaryota; kingdom Metazoa; phylum Arthropoda; class Insecta; order Lepidoptera; family Limacodidae; genus Apoda; species Apoda limacodes. The sequence continues at coordinate 7,370,712 of OX291545.1, read as the reverse complement.
CTATACGATATTGTTATACTAATAGGAGTTTCAAGTGCTGCACTATAGTCATAGTTAGCACTCCTAAAGAGCTTATTGAATCTTTTAAATAGTGGTATAATAACTAAAATAATGTAGTGGCAAGGTGTGAGTTCTAAAGAGTACAGGCTACACGGAAAAAAAAAAGAGTTTCCAAGTTCTATTCCACCAAAATAATTTGCATTCAGTCAAGAAATCCAACTATTTTGGACATATTTTGTTCACAGAAGGCAATATTATTTCCCAGAAAAAAAATCATTTTATCAATCGAAATTGATAAACTTCTTTTCGTATGAAGAAATTTTTTTTAACCAAATAAATGTACGTTTTAGATCAACCAAACTTAAATTAATTACCCTAAGACAGTTAATGTTCTTGTATAAAATAAATACATTTTTATATGCAACATTTTATTTTTCTTCGTTTGAAACAAAAAATAATTTTGCTTTGATATAATTTATTTTGCGCCAAAATCATGGTTTTCTTAAATCTGCGACGTCACTTATTAAAAACTATATCTTTCGATGAAAATAAATGTATCTTAAATCAAAGCCAGTAAAATGTTCAGTTAAGATAATATTGTTTTGAATTAGAGAAAATAATAATTTTAACAGAATTTGTTAGATTCTTGACTCAAAATCTGATATTTTAAGCTGAAACTCTTGTTTTAGTCGAAACAAATAAAATACCTGCTTTAAAATATTAAACATTTTCGTTGAAATTAATCAGCAAGTATCGCTTTGAACGAATTTTCTTTTCGTTTAAGTTAATACCTGCATTTTCAAAATTGAATGAACCTCATCACTGTCCTTCATAAGATTTCGTGTTGGCTTTTAATTTTAAATAATTGTTTATTGTAGGGTTTTGTGCGTCAAATTAGTATCAGTTTATGCGAGAAACCTACAGTTAATTATTTTCTGAGAATTGAAAAGCTTGTGGCCCAGTCGCATTCGTCTATCTGAAACGAAAAGCGAAGTTAAGCAACGTCGACCGTGGTCAGTACTTGGATGGGTGACCGCTTTTTCTTCCATGTTTAAGAAGGATCGTTAAATAGTCATAACAATTATAATGAAACATAACGCTGTATAATCAGCTAAAGGCGAGAATAGCTCGACAAAGTCCATATAAAGGCAGTGCGGTAGACTGACTATATGGCCCAAGCCTCCAGAAAAGAGGCCTGTGCCTCTGCAGTAGGGCACTAGCTCGACAAACGTCCGCTAAGACACACACTAAGTCAGTGCGGTAGACTGACTCTATATGGCCCAAGCCTCCAGAAAAGAGGCGTAGGGCTTTTTAAAAAACTTTATTTAATCTTGACGGATAACTATGTCATTTTGGACCGAAACATTTTTTGTTTTAAACTAAATATAATGTTATTAATTTAAGAGCTGATGTAGTCAAGTTAAGAGCACTATTCTCTTGTGTGAACTAGACATTTCTTCCGTGCAATAACGCACGAAGTTCTACGCCCAAGAAAACTAAGTGTTTCAAATAAAGAAGCATATTTTTCTTCAATGAATTAAATATTGTTTCAAACTGATAGAGTTTTATTTACTGGTTCAAAGAATTTTGATCTTGTGTTAACTTCATATTATTTTAAATATTTAAGAGAAATAATATCTTAGATGAAGTAAATATTCGTTGGTGCATATATGAAACGATATTCTCTTGGCTCAACTAATTCTTTTTTACCGTGTACAATGTAGAGTACGACAAGGCGGCTTGGTGTCTCCAACGATCTTTAACCTGTACATAAATGGCTGATCAAGATTGCTGAGCCCATCGGCCAAAGTGTTGGAAGCTAATAAAAGGTAATAATAGGTTTTTCTGTAGACCATGGCCTACGGTACAATGCTGGTAAAAGCGCGTTACTTTTTAGCAAGGCAGGAAACAAGAAACCAAAACATGCACCGTCTGTCAAACTATGCTGAGTATAGTATTAAAAAGAGTCACCAAATTTTAAGTTTTTAGGCCACTTGATTACTGAAGACCAATCTGATGACTTACATATAGAGCGGGAACGTAGGGCATCAACAGAAGGATACAACATGCTGCGAAATGTACAAACGAAGTTAAACTGACACAATTAACTTAAATCATATTGTCAAACGTTGTACACAAGTCTGTGGTCTAGACATAGGCTTAATTCTGTCAATGCTCTACGGGTTCAGTTTGAGAACGGGTTCAGGAGGCTAATTTTCTGAAGCTCGGATAGCTTTAATGCTCGCTAAAAAGTGGCCTCCTTGATGCATCTGGTGCGTGATGGCCCCAACATCTCCTCAACACGATACCCGAGAGATGTGATTGTCCACTTGTGCGTCACTGGAATTCTGTGCATATGGGTACCAGACATGTTGTTTTTTATATTAAATAAATAAAATTAATATAATACGAGAATGTATGTGTAAACATAGGTTAAGTTTTTTTGCTAACACTTTTTAATTATTTTTTTATGGATTTGATTTTTTTATTGATTAAATCTAAAATAAAACATATTATAGTTATTAATGGCAATGAATGTGTGAAGATCTTTACTAATGATATATATGTGATTATATGTCCGTTTACCCTTAGGAGTAAAAGTATAATCATCATTTATGCAAACGGTATACAATAAGTAGAAGTCGTTGTCTAACGCTACTACAGCCTGTACAGACTGGGGTTCTTTTAGAAGTGATCTGATTTCTGAAAGATTGTCCACAGGCGCCGGCAACGGGGTGTTGCACCAGGTTTCAAGCAATATATGCAAAAAAGTATAACTTAGTAATACCTAATAAGCTTACGTAAAATTTTCATAATCGGTTTCAGTTTGACGTTGTTTTTTATTAAATTTCAGTACTTTTTGTAGAAAGTTCGCCAAATTAGGCTTATACCTAATGTATTACTTAGATGCATCTTCCTAAAAATCATCAACCCGTTGGGGCTTTGGCAACGCTCGAGTTACACTCGTGTTACAAGCATTCAAAGGCTACAGTAACCGCTTCATATCTAGCAACCCGTCGTGAATCTTATATCATCGCACACCTTGGTAATTTAAAAAAAAAAAACTCCCTTCATCACTAACCTGAGTGTTAGTTCATTGAAAATTACGTATATAATCAATTTATTACCAATGGATTGACTTTAATCGTTCTAATAATCTAGTGCATGAAGTTTGTAAAGATGTTTGGATGTATGTTATGTTACAGTTAACGCATCAAATTAAAAAGAGGTTTCAATTAAAAAAGATCAAAACCTTTTTAGATGGGACACTGTGTTACGATCGACAGTTTCCAAAATAATAAGTTTTTCTGTAGACCAAAAAGGTGGTGCAGGCAAGGTTTTTGAAAAATATTAAAGTTGAGACTAAATTTTTCAGAATCAGCATCTTCCTAGAGTGGTCCAAAAGAACAATTACATTTGGTATTTTGACGCGGTATACTAAAATATCGGCAACAAGAGTTAGGCGCAAAATAATAAGAAACAAATTAACTAAGATATCTTTCTATGAAAATAATACTATAAATCAATATATAACCTAAATAAAGTTTATACTTATTTAACTTTAAAATAATCTGTAAGAAGCTACTTAATATATATTTCCAATCATCTCTTCAGTAGCATCTAAAGGTTTTGAGCCACTTTGAGCCATTGAAATTGGGGCCAGGATTTAAGCTCATTTAATTTAGAAGACCTTTCAGAAAGTGCAAACAAAAGTTAGGTCAAAATTAATAAATTTGTATCCATTTAGACCTAAAGAGCTTACAGCTAGTGCTTTAATATTGTGTTTAATGTGAAGTGGCATCTAAAGTTCATCCAGGTAAAAAGGTTAAAATAGGCACCATACATTTTACTACAATTAATTAAGACATTCCTAATTTATGTACGGCCAAAATTTAAAAGTAAATTTTGATACAAGTAAGCAGAGCGCTCGAGTGTCATAAGACTGTTTTCAACATACTTGAAGGACAGCAAATAAATATTTATATTAGTGTTAATTGTAGTAAAAAGTTAATATTTAATAGAATCTAATAGTTTTGATATGTTTTAAAAAATACGTTGGATTTATACGAACTTAGCTCGTAGGCTCTCTCCTTGCTAAAAATTAAAAAAATCTGTAAAGTAAATAGGACTTAACCGGTAATTGTCATTACCGCACGAGTACGTTATAATAATAATTGTAATTTAATGATTTGCCAGAATATGGGTTACATTCTTGATCTGAACTTATATTAGAGCCATCACATTCTACCATACATTTGTTGGTGTGCAAATATTTGTGTCATGCGTTTACAAAAATTTCATTAATCAAGATAACAATAACTCATTTTCAATAGTTAAAACAATTTTATTAAGTAACATTACGATAGAAAATAATAAAATTAATATTTTACAATAATGGGTTGATATTTAAGCTGGTAAATAAATGTCATAAAGTTTGTATAGTTATTAAAATGTCAGATTAATTATCATTAGGAATTCCTTAATTGAGTAGAATATTTTTTTTAGTAACAGGTCGAATAACTGTTACTTGAAACTACTAAAATTAAGTTTCTATAAATGATCTAATATATAGTTATATATTGGTGTAGCCATACAATACGATTTTTTTTAAAGCGAGTCATTCTATGAAAAGGAATATACAGTTTTTTTCGTTTCTGCCACTTCTTCCTGTTATATCTTTGAATGTTTTAAATAAATGTGAATTTTTGGTTACGAAGGTCCCCCTTTTCAAGAATATAAATATTGAGCAATTTGAACAGTCTAAATAGTGTGCTCCACACGGTGACCTTATACATTTTGTACTCTGAATGCTTTGTCTATGCTGAGTTTCCCCATAATATTAAACCATATTTCAGGAGTGCTTTCAGGACTGCTGATATATAGATATGGTAAGCTTAAACAGCAGCGTTTGCATTGCCACTTGTTTTATTCGTTTGAAAACGTAGCAAAAGGTGTTTAGTTTAGAGCACAGCTTTTTAATTTGTATTTTCCATGAGCATTGTTTAACAATAGAACCTTAATAAAGTCAATGTTATCTATTTTTGTATCATCTTATTTTATTTCTAAATTAAGAGTTTCGATGTTTTGTGCTGTAAAATGAATTATTTTTGTTTTGTCAATATTTATTTCGAGCCAGTCTATAGTTTTCTTTAGTGTTTCCTTGACTTCTTTTTCAACGTTAGTTTTTTCTTTACATTTAATGATAATTTTAGTATCATCGGCAAACATAATATGCATAATATGGTCATATATATATATATATATATATATATATATATATATATATATATATAATAAAAAATAGTAGAGGACCGAGCACAATACCCTGAGAAATACTATAGGGGTTGTGACTAAAGGTAGATCTAAATGTTTTTGCACTTTACCCCTGATACGATAATTGTTTAATTTGCCAAGGAGGATGTCGTGGGAAACCAAGTCGAATGCTTTTCTCATGTCTAGAAAAATGGAAACAGGATTTTTTTTCTAAGCATTCTATTACGCATATTATTAAATGAAAACTGGCTAGAGTAGGTTTGTTTTCTCTGTTTTCTGAATACAAATTGTTCTTTTCTTAGAATGTTATATTTTGTGGTAATATAATATATTTTTTGCAACATAACTTTTTCAAATATTTTTGATAAAATTAGGATAAAGGTAATGGATCTATAATTACTAAAATATGAGTAATTATAGACCCTTGTGTCACCCTTTTTGTATAGTGGTTTAATAATAGATTTTTTTCAGTCATAAAGGAAATTTGCCTTCTGTTAATGAGAGATTTATTATATGGGTTAATAGAGCTGATATATATATGGCAACTTGTTTCAGTACTTCGGTTTTTATGCCACATCTAATCAGGCGTTTTTTTAGTTGGAAGTGTTATATGAGAAATCAGACCATGGTTCGCTAAAATTGAGAGTAGTTCTTTTGATAATTTATTATTGTTCCAATCTCCACATAATATAATCTTTCTATTAATATTTTATGTATTTTTTTTTAAATAGTTGGTCAATGTCTTTAAGAAAATGTATTTATATCTGATGTCGGAGCTCTGTAAATACACATCAGAATTAGGTTACAACGTAAAATTTAAATACCGCAACATTCAAATGCATACTTAACAGAATTTAAGTCTACAATGTTGAACTCCAAGTTCGTTTTAACAGAATGCATGCACCACCGCGATTTTGGTCAGTTCTGGAATAATATGACGCTAACTTATAATGACATATTATTAGGTTAGATTCAGAACGTTGTATTATAAAAGTCTCCGATAAACATATAATATATATTTACCCGATCTCTTTTTTAAAATTTCCCAATGTTGCTTCAAATAGATCCTATTTATAAAAAAATCCGGCGATATTTTGGTAAAACACTGTTAATTTATTTTTATTCACGAAAACAATTAGTTTTTGAATTGATATGCTGACAACGGTGCAGGGCTAATTTACAAAAAAGTGAGTTGAAAAAAAAAACATTACAGTACAACACGCTAGTCATAAACCTTTTTACACCGCACTGCACCTTCCGATCAGTTTCCTTGCGTATTCAGCTATCACCGGCCGGTGCCACTTTGTCATAAAGGACCAAAAACTACAATTTAAGTCAAAACGATGACCAAAAGTTGTCACACCTTTTAATTATAATAAATTTATCTGTTTACCTAACGCTGATTCTAGATTAGATTAAGGCAAGTTTTTTAAACAATTTTGTTTCGTGCACACAATAGGTCATTGCGTGCTAAGTCTAAGTTCGGAGCAAGACGCCCAAGCTAAATGAGTTTCAAAGTCTAAATTTGGTCGTAGAAAAGTTTAAAGTACCACCTTACCTAGTGCAACTTAAAAGTCTAGTCCTAATCCTTTTCTTTGCTACGTTTATATTTACTTTTATCTTAGAATGTTCTTTATATTTTGGTGTATTCACAAATTGAATATAAAAGTATTTTTGTACCGTAACAAACAAAACCCTAATTGATTATTACTAAAAACAATAAATTGAAAAAAAAAATTGGATTCTAGATAAAATAATAAAGTGATGCAAATGAAGTTATCAAATATCTTAATAAATTAATTTCTAACTTAATTAGAAATGGAGCTAAAGTGATTTAACTTAAGCGCTGTCTAAGTGTAGTCTAACATAAGAGATTTGACTTGAGCGCTGTTTGAGTTTAGTACGATCAGCACTAATTGAAAGGGTAGGTACATACATAGCGCATATGTAACTACTTACCTATATGAATAAAAGCCTGTGGTTTATTTACAGTACCTGGGTACCTTGTCAAGTAGCTTTAGTGTTGCTGTGTTGGTAAAAATAATAGTATTACTACTCGCCAATAGATGTCAAGAAGAGTCATATTTTTCAGTTTATCATTGCCTGAAAACACGGATAAAACGACCTTTTCTGAAAATGAAACTTAGGTAGATCGATTTATACTAAATTTTATGAAAATCGTTGGAGCCAATTCTAAGATTCAGATTATATATCTCAATACATTGAATTGCTATTTTAAAGGTATTAGATTTTAATTTATAAGTAGTAATTTATATTTAGTATAAGACAAAGCACTTTTGGTTATGTTGATTATTTTTTTAAAATTTTTGAGTTTTTGTTAATTTCTTAATTTGCTGTTGTTAAATAATGATTTCGATACCAATAGTATAGCATACTTGTGTGCTGACTGACTGACTTCTAGAGAGCCAAAAAAACTAAAAAAACATACATAGATATCCTCTCAAAAGAGTCGTCTTTCAATATAGATAGTGAATACCTTCGTAGCTACTTTTGAGTAAATTCGTTTTCATATTCACTTACAATATTGTCATGTACACAATTTAATATTTATTGATGCAATTATAAGCATGAATATTCATTTATTTACAAAACATGATGCTTGCAAAGATTTTATAAGGGCGTCTGTACGTGATCTTGTTAACGAAATTGTTGTTATATTGACCCTGGATTCCTAATCTGTAACCTTTCCAGATTAAAAGGTAATACCTACGGTAACGGTAAATGTACAGAACCCCTTAAAAAACGACTGAGGTAGACGTAATAAGCAAATAAAGTGCACGGGTCTGTTTTAAATTTCGATTCAAATATACCTGTTCCCGCGACATTTGGCATGGATTTGGCGAACGACCTTATTAAGAATGAAAACAATCACAAAAGTATAATAAAGCACGACATTTCAAATGTCATACCATAGAAAAGAAAGTAAAGATAAGTTACTCGCCAGCACGTCTGTTAGCTCGCCATCATGGTGCTTGTAACACCATCGAAATATCGCTCAAATCTTTTGTTATCACGGTCAGAAACCAATAAAATTGTCTGATAGTCAATCAATACAATATTTTTAACGTGTATAATTATCTCCGTGTATAATTTTGTAACGTAGGTAATGTTTTTAGCTCAATTCTAAACTAAAATGTGGTGCAATGTGCACTTAATAATTTAAGCTTTGACACCATTGACTGGTTGGTTTGTATTTCTGAAAACAGAAATATCAGATAAAGAGGAAAAGTCATGTTTTGTTATTTTTCAAGTAAAGGAAGATATTCTTACAGAATTTTTACTCAGAAATAACTATCTGATGGAAAATCTCTATGACGGAAAAAACGTTGCTCGTCAGGATATTAACGTGATGTCACAAAACGAGTACTGAGGGTTGCTATGTTACGGAATGTCTTGGAGCTATTTTATTTGATGTCGACGCAATCATATTGCTTATTCAAGGACATTTTGAAAGAGTGGTTTGAGATATGTACCTTATTATATTTAAGGGTTGTTAAGTTCCACTGCGGAACACTAAAAGTTTTCTTTTGTACTGGTTATACGAATTGTTTTGTTTTAGCCAAGTGAGTTTATTGCTAAAGAATTTTGAAAATTTTCATCATCATCATCATATCAGCCCATCGATGTCCTCTGCTGGACATTGGCCTCACCTAACTTACTCTAAAGCGTGCGACTCTGTGCCGCCTGTAATCAACGACTCCCCGCTACCTTTACAAGGTCATCTGTCCATCTAGCGGGAGGCTGTCCCAGGCTTTGCTTTCCGGTTCGTGGTTGCCACTCGAGAACCTTCTTCCTCCATCGGCCATCGGTTCTTCGAGCTTTGTGCCCTGCCCATTGCCACTTCAGCTTTGCGATTCGGTGAGCTATGTCGACTTTAGTTCTCCTACGGATTTCCTCATTCCTCATTCCTGATTCGATGACGTAGGGAAACTCCGAGCATAGCTCTTTCCATGAGCGACCGTGAGCTTGTGTATAAGGCCCATAGTTAGCGGCCACGTCTCAGTGCAGTAAGTCATCACTGGCAACACACACTGGTTGAAGACTTTTGTTTTAGGGTGATAAGGACGAGAAAATAGTATGCAGTTTTCCGAACGCTGCCCAACGGAGTTGGATTCGGCGATTAACCTCTATCTCGAAATTGGACCTACCTAATCGAACAGTTTGTCCTAGGTATACGTATTCGTCAACAACTTCGAGTGTAGAGTTCCCAACAGTAATTGGAGTGGTTGCTACATGGCCATTCGACATGATTTTCGTCTTGTCCATGTTCATCTTGAGGCCACTCGTTGGGAAGCCCGACTGAGGCTTTCGAGCATTGCGCTAAGGTCCTCCATCGATTCTACCATGACTACAATATCGTCGGCAAACCGAAGGTGGGTAATGTACTCGCCATTAACATTGATGCCAAGCCCGTCCTAGTCCAGGAGGCCTCCAACTGATATCAGTTTTAATCGTAAAATCCTACGGCGATCGAGAAATCTAGAAAATTGGTACCTACTCTTGAACGTTGTTGTAGCGCTCAATCGTGAATGGAATTTGGTGGCCAATTTTGGAACTAAAATCCTAAACAAATATTAAGAATCGGTACTCTTTGAGCCATATCGGATCGAGAGTGAAGTTAGGTACGATAATCTGTGAAAAAAAATGACAAAATTCTAAATCAACAAAAAAAAAACTATCGCTACGAAGATTTAACTTTCACTTTAATTTTTATTAGTTTTTATATTTTGTGATTTGTGATTCCGAAATGTGTGCAATCCCAATTTCAATCTAATCGCAATTTAGTTTAGGAGTACCGATAGAGATCGAGTTTAAGCTTGCCACGGAATTGGATTAAAACTGGATTGGAATTGAAACCGATATCAGTTGTAGGCCTCCAGAAGCTTAAAGACATCTTACAACTCCCTGTCTCACACCTCTCTGCAGTTGGATCGATTTCGAGTTCTGATCCTGGAGACGGACTGACATGGTGGCGTTATTGTACAAGCATTATAGTACCTCGATATACCGATGAACTATACGGCATCTCTGTAGAACCTGTAGCACTGCCCATGTTTCCATCTAATCGAAGGCTTTCTCATACAAACGCTAAGCAAAGGGACCGATTAGACTCTTCTGACTTCTGTTTAATCTGCCGCAGCGTATGTATGTGGTTTACGGTACTAAAGCCTCTTCGGAAACCGGCTTGTTCGGGAGGCTGGAAGTCGTCAAGCTTTGTCACAAGTTTAAAGTGTCACGTTTCTGATTTCAGAAAGATGTCACTATGTATTTAATTAACAAAACATAAATTTCCGTATAACGGAAGTTACTGTTTCTCTTAATGATCTGTTTCACTTTACAGCAAACTCTGTAAGCATTCTAAGTATGAAGCTTGTATGCATTAGGTACTTTATAGGGTTCCGTACTTCAAAAGGAAAAAAGGAAACCTTATAGGATCATTTTGTTGTCTGTCAAGATCCTTATTCTTAAGAACACGTCAAGGTATTAAGTTGAAATTTATATCAAATACTAAGGTAAGAAATCAAGTCAACGCAATAAAAAAAAAAAAAGTGTAATAAGAGAATATGCCCAAAATACGGTCATTTTTGCCGGATATTGTGATACAAATACATCAAACCTATGGGGTACTTTCCGTTGACCTAGAATCATGAAAATATGTTACATCACAAATATATGAAAAATCTATAAAGTAATAATTAAGGCGTAAAGCTGTGAGATTTGATCTCATGATGGAGGGACTATCTACATATAATAAGTTTGTTCGGAACCCTTGGTGCGCGAGCCAGACTAGCACTTGGCCGTGGACATCCGGCGTAATAAAATATAAATGTATACGTCGTAGTAGCACATTTTTTACATAAACGCAGGTTATTACTGTGGATGTCGGTCCAACGCTTCAAAAGATAGAGCTCTATAAATTTTGGACAGACAGACAGACATTGTTTGCTTAGTAATAGAGTCTCGTTGGCACCCTCTAGGTAGGGAACCCTAAAAAACTGTGGTTGTAAATTCGTAAATAAATTATACATTTGCCAATAAATGTTGACACAATAATATCTGTTGGCAATCTTGTTTGTTAATCATGAACCTTGATTCAGTAAACATGGATTTCCCGAGGGGTTTAATCTCGAGCTTGGAGTAACCCTTAGGTATCTTTAATTCTGGTCACGAAATAGTTTAGTTAGGAAACCGAACATAATTTGGAGGACAATCGAGCTTGGAGATGAATTATAAGAATATTCATAATAAACATGCGATTTTTTGATTTATAACAAAATAATTTTAGTCAATGATCGAGTATTAACGCGACGGTAAGTAACTACCGTCGCTTATTACCTTCTATATATTACGCAGAGTATTATATCGTTGCATTATCACCAAAGTAATATAAGTGTGCCAAGTTTCAGCTCCATTGGACACCAGAAAGCGGGTCAAATCTGGCAACAAGGCAATTTACACGTCAATAAAGCCTGTAATAAAAAAATCCGTTCATCCCTGCAATTCATATTCGGACAGTTAACATGTTCAGACGACGACACTCCATAATAAAAGAAAAATGTAACTAGATTTGTCCATCTGTATAAAATTATAGTTAAATAAAAGATTGTAGCTCGACATGATACTGCGTGTGTATTGTCACAAAACGAGGATAACGGGTTGCTATAATATGTCACGTGCGTCTTGGAACTTGAATCTTTTTTTATTTATTTTTTATTTTTGGCAACTATTGCTCACTCGAGGACACTTCCAAAAGCGTTTCAATAATAAGATTAAGTCGTTTTGTGGAAATGACATTCCTTTTTGTCGTTTTGATATGAGTTTCTTTTCAGTATTACCTACGCATAGACATTATGAATGTGTTAACATAAATACTTATTGCTTGAGGTATATTTTTCATACATATTTGCGTGTTGTCCTCAGAAAATATCAAAACGTTTCTTTACTATGTTTATTTTCTATCATCTTGTCATAAAATAAACGATTTCTTTAAGTTTACTATCTTTAAATTCAATGAAATGTTTACAAATTGGGTGAAATAGCAGAAATAATATTCGTATTTCTGCTATTTATCCTAAAATTTAACAAATAAGAATATATATAATATATTTAAGGAATATCTCCAAAAATATGCGTTTTAACGAAAATTTTATAATTAATAAAGTTGTAGCAGGCAACAAACTGAATTAATCAGTTTTTTATAAAGTGTTCTAAGTGCAATATTAAGCTAGATATTAAAGATCAAAGCCGTTTTTTAATTTGTCTAAAATTTAATCGATGTATTCAATCCCATCTAGCGGCGAGAAAATACATTTTATGCATTCTAATGAAATTGAGTTTTGTAGTGCTTGAAATAAGCTTTAAAATGAGCACTGATTAAAGTTTTTTCACTTAAAATGAGTGAGCTGTAATGCAAATAAGAGGAACATCTAATGGTTGTTTCTTTTAAATCAATGGGTTTCATAAGTGCCATTTCCACCAAAATTAAAATTAATCGTATTCCGTCTAGAATTAACTTTAACATAAAGAGTTTTATGGTTTCTAGTAGTTTGGCTGCTTTAGGACACATATTTATCAAAAAAATCACGATTTTAAGAAAAAAAAAAATCGAATTTTTTACAAAAACTACTTTCTTTTCATAATATCTCAACAATTATGAAAGATACGTATAGTAGTACGAAAAGTATAGTTATAAAAAATATAGGTTTTTTTCTGACAAAAAAATTTTTATGTTTTTTTTTTCTGTCACACAAAAATTGCACGGCAGCGCAATCACAGTCTCTCTCGAGCTCTTTCACCCTTCACCGTTTTAAAATAAAAGGTTTTTCCCTAATAATGGTAATGAAAAAAGTTGTAGCGCTTTTAATTACCTTTAAAATGGTTTTTTATAAGTTGTGATAGCATCAAAATTGAAGTAGTTATGGTCCAAAAACGAATCGTATTTTTTTCTACGTGTAAATATTTGGAGCAAAGTGAAAGTATACAGTAATAGAGACCCAAAACTATCGTCTTTTGTATATATCTATATATATATTATGGATCGTAGGCATGAATACATACCAACGTTTATATATGTATATATTGCACATTTGAATGAAGATAAGTATGTGTATTGCTCAATAAATGGTGATTTCTTACTCTATAATTAAATTATTTTTAAATGTGCAATCATATATATTTACTGTTTTAATTTAAGGGCAGTTTTAAGGGTTGAAACTGAAAAGCTTGAGAATATGATAATCATTTTCGAGAATGTGGAATAACATTTAAATCCTTTTCATTTCGTCAAAAGATTTTTTTTTATCAAGGGGTTGTTTTTAAGGGTTGAAAGGGGGTTAAAAATTCGATAATTAAGATAGAGAACATAAAATATTATTTACTCTATACTTAAATCTTTTTATGTCATACCAAAAGATTTTTTTGTGATGTTTTCAATTAAGGGGTTATCTGCAAGGGTTGTAAGGTTTTCAATGGGTTAAAAATGATTTTATTATGAGGTAACAGTGTTAGAAAACACTTAACAATTTCACCCCTTAATATTAAACACGACTTCTAGCGATAAAATGTCTCAATGTCAATTTTTCCATTAAGGGGTTGTTTACACCCCTCAAAAATAATGGACGGAGCTCAGATCATTTTCACTTTTGAAGTTAAGGGTGAGCCTAATTCCAAAATTTCATGCAAATCGGTTCACAGTAAAAAAATTCGGAGGTAAGACCCTATTTTTCGCTTCAATGACTGCACTATTTCGGCTAAAGTTACTCCCGCAGGAACTTTTAAATTTGTCAGGATAAAAATTAGCCTTTGTCCTTCTCCGTATCTTAAACTATCTCTGTACAAAATTTCAGCTCAATTGGATGCTCCGTGGCCAGGATGGAGCATAAGGGTCGGCTCATACCGAAACGCGACGTGAAGAGGCTTTAGAATGCGCCGCACGACGTCCGTGTCATTCCGAGCCACGCGTCTCGGTATGAGCCGAACCTAAAACGTTATAGTTATTATATTAAAGATAGCCTATTTCCTTCCCCGGGACTCAAACTATCTTCATACCAAATTTCATTTAAATTGGTACAGCGGTTTAAGCGTGAAGAGGTAACAGACAGGCAGACAGATAGATATACAGACAGAAAGACAGATAGACAGAGTTACTTTTGCATTTATAATATAAATGTGGATAGTATGGATTTAGCTTTATGGTAGCTACAGCACTCTAGCTTTATATATTTGTAAATCCCTAATTAATCAACTAATTTAGTAAACAGAAAACAGCAATTAGCAAAGTGCCAATCACCTCGTGTGTTTTACTTCGCATAAGTACCTGTGCAGACTAGGAGACCAAAATTTAAATTAATTAGCCGTTATAACGGAGGAAGCACTCAGTTTTTAATTACCACACAGTTAGAGGGTTCTTTTTCGTAAACAGCGCTGTCATCTTTATACATCTGTCGGCCAAAACACTCAAAAGAAATTAATCAGATATCTCAAATGTACTAAAAAATATTATTCTGTGGAATGAACAAGGTTAGAGTCACTTAATGTTATAATATGCTTGAAGTCACATTGCGTGACAAAATTCATATAAAGAAAAACTCGTGAAAAAGGTTTTTTAATGATAAATCCTGGAATCATAGACAAGCAAATTCAAGCAAATGCAACAAAGAGTATGTTGCGGGATGTCGCTGCACGTGAATGTAAAAGTGTTTTCAGCAATGGACTTTAATATGATGAGATTGCTGATGATATTGGCTTTGTTTTTCTTTAATATCACTAAGGTAGCAAACAAATTAATAGTCCGCCTGATGGTTAGCGGTCACTCTAGACTATGGAAGCCTGCAACATCAGGGGCGTCACTCGCGCTTTGCCGCGTTGTAGTCCTTAGAGAAAACATAAGCGTTTGCGAGATAAAGTTCCTCTTAAACCGCGCTGTGCATACGTTATCATTTAGGTTCTAAATTGTGAGGATGAATGGTAGAAAGTAGCCGTGGGCATCATTTTGAGCAATACCTCAGACAGAACACATCCCATTATACAAGCTGCAGAACACACACAGGGAGGCAAACTCTCTCCTCAGACTTAAAGGTTCGATACCGCTTGTGAGTTTAGGATCGTCGACGATTCTCTCAGCCCGTCGCTGAACCGAGTCAAAAGAACCTAGCTGGTACCCGGATGCACCCGCCCAAAGATTATATTACTGAGCTATTAAAAGTCATAATACACGAAACACAAATGCACGCGCTTTCTTTATTACGTTCCTTTTTTTGCCACTTTGTTCTACTTCTTCATAATAAGGGAATATATATACCAAAATGGTTAAAAAGTAAAACTAATGGTCCACACGGACACGGACTTTGTATGTGACATATGCAGGCTTCCTAACGATTTTTTCCTTCACTGCAAAGCCAGAGAAGTGAATAAACAATGTACTTGAGACATTAAGCAAAATACCCATCGGTACACGCTGGGCTCGAACCAGACACCGAATCCCCTAGGTTACCACTGACTAACGTAGCGACACCAGGGGCTCCGCCCGCATTAAATAAAATTCGTTTATCGACGCGACTTGGGATTCCCACTGCAACTCCTGTAAGGAAGTTTGCTATAACTAACTATAGCTGCAGCTACAATTTATGAACATTGGATTCGGTTAAAGATATTCCTGCCGGAATTATTTAAATTTCATGATGAAAAGCCAATGTCGTCTTACGTCTCTTCAACTATCCATGTGCCAAATTTCAGATCAATTAAATGCTCCGTTGTGACGTGAAGAAAGAACAAACCAACAATCAAACTTTCGTATTTTTAATATTAGTATGGATTACGTTGTTATTTATGAGTTTGTACCTATGTTACAATAGCGTTCAAGAAGAGAAAAGCCATGATATTTACTTTTATTACCTACTGGCTGCTCGCAGCGGTTTTACACGTGTTAAGTTATTTACTGCTCCGGTGCTTAGCTTCTGGCGTCACATGAAATACCTTAGCTTTTAATCTTGCCCAATAAATAGGGTAGAAAATTTGCAAATAAAACTGGTAGTTCCTGAGAGTAACCTGGCCCTTTGCGTGGCCAGACATACAAACTAATCAGCTTTGTTATGTTAGAAGAATATATCTACATCTACACTTAATATTTTGAAGTTGTAAAGTTTGTACTGTTGGGATGTAGGAGGTGAGCTCCTATGGACAGAATCAAATTCAACTTTTTGGATTGTAAAGCCTAACACCCAAAAATGCTCCAGGCCCGTTGCAAAAGAATCTTATCTTAGCTTTTCGTACATTTCCAGTGTAATTGCCATTGAGAGTGGCTAACATGGAAAAAATGCTGTTATTATTTTAAGACATTTGAACAAAAATATTTATAAATGATTAGGTATGCTGCGTGCCAAACTTAAGACCTAACCTGACCTGACAACACTAGAATCTAAATTTTGCGTAGTGAACGTCATCTAAGAGAAGTCTCAAGTTTTGGTGTGTTTTTGCTGTTTTACACCGGACCTCGAGTTAATGCTTACTGATTGAATATTGATATCGCAGCCATTTCACATCAACGTATCACTTTTATTGTGCACTTCCTGCGGAAATCACACTTATCAAAAATATTTGCATATATTGTACGAAAAGCTGAGATAAGTTTCCATTTGCGCCGGGCCTGGTGTAATTTTGTACGGAGAATGGGTTTCTTTTATTTTCTTATTAATTATGAGTATTTGGACTAGCAGTTATGATGAAATACAGAACATACATACTTACAAACATGAAAGATGAAAACAATAACTTTGGTTTTTGGGTACTTGTGTGAAAAGAATATCATTTAGTTCTTGTAAGTCAATTAAAAACAAACCGGCCAAGTGCGAGACTGGCTCGCGCACCGAGGGTTTCGTTCAAACTGATTATATGTATGTAGTTCATCTATCATGAGGTCAAGTCTCAAAGGTTTATGATCAGTTTTTGGATTTTTTCCTATTTTGTGATTTAAGCCCTTGCGTTGTGACAAAAAACGGGAAGTACTCCATTTGATTTATTTTTCTGTAAATGCCAAAATATGCGACAAAAATGGCTGGATTTCGGCCGTATATTTTTATTGCGTTTACTTAAAAACTTTATTTTTATACAGCTGGGACGTACAAGGGAACGCAGACCTCAGTATTTGAAATTAATTTCAACTTGATTCACGCGGCCCTGAGAAAAAGGGTCTTGACAAAGGGGCAACAAAGTGATATAATAAGTATAAATCCTATAAGGGTACCTTTTTTCCTTTTGAGGTACAGAACCCTATAAACTGAAATAAAACTTCTATTCACAAAACTATTGACTTATTTAGCTGCTGCTGAAATAAATATTTTCTACTAAAATATGAATTTTTCATAAATGTGAAGTTCGCCTAGACTGCACGAACACGTATCTTTTCTAAATTTTGTTTCAAACTCAAGCTTAATTTTAAGAGAAAATATTTTCGTATTTTATTCCTACTGTCACAGGTAATTGAAAACTCAAGTCTAGGATATCCAAATGTTTTATTACTTATCTTTCTTTCTGTTAGGTTTATACACACAGAAATCAAATATTCAAACAATAATATCGCATCTTGTAAGATTAAAGTATAAGGTTAGGTACTTTGGAACGACAGTGTTTTTTTTACAACAAGCTTGCGGTTCTCCTGATGATAAGCATAGACCGCAGCCTATGGGCGCTTGCAATGCCTGGGGCAACACTTGCGCGTTGTCGACCTTTTAAAAATCTATCAATTTCTTTTTCGAAGAAATCCATACTGCGTTTGCGGGAGAAAGTTTTTCTGAAACCGCACTATCTGGTAAAGTAAGAATGGTGAGCTGTTCCAAACTGTAACGTCCCCCCCTTCCATCAACAAAAATAAATATATGTTGAGACAAAATGTTCTAAGGTATCTCGCAGCACTACACTATTATTCAAACGTGAAAAGGTAACTAAAACTATAAAAATATGGATGTAGATTATTATCTTATTTGGCCAAGCGTGATCGTCAAAAGTGGTAGGACCCGAAAACCGTTGTGTTAAATAAGTAGTAAACCCAGTTGTTTTAGAGGTACGTCAGAGTAATATAGCAAACAACAGTATACAAATAAGAGTAAAGGAAAATAATCAAGAAATAAATATAGCTAAATCTACGATCATAATTAATGCCAACTTTTGAGTTTTCACCATTTCATAAGTCAGTATAAAACCTTAACAACGCAAATACTCGAATATCAAACTAAAGAACACAGGTACTAAAGAGTTATATGATTTTCGGTCTTCCATACACAAAGGAACCATAATTTAGGCTACTTCTACGTTTGAAAGTAAAATACATACGAATCGTAACTCCATTCGTTTTTTTTTAGAGTGGGAACTAGGTAGCTAAGCGTTCAGGACTTGCGACCTGAAAGTAGGTTTAAGAGGCGCCCCCTTACGATGAACATCAACGCTCACCTACACTAGCTAACCAGACAAAATAGTAAAACCCTACTAACGCCGCTAAGGATGGACATGGACATGAATTTCACATGAATTACTGTATCTCTTGGCAGACCTAGATCTTTAGCGGGCTATATAATTATTATGGCTGGTATAATTTAAGTTCCCACATCTACTTTTATAAAAGATTTATCTTTACCTAGCTGAAAGTGTCCTAGAAACAAGGTCCGTTAATATATTCCTTTCTACTGAGGTGATTGAGATTTCTTTCTACCATAAATTTCTAACCGGCAAAAGCGGACCCGTCATTTGGATATTTCAACAATAATTTAGATATTTTCCAAACACAACCAAATATTTTCACAACGAACACACAATATTTTCACTGTAACTTCTAATATAAAAGTATTTACTAACCAGTAATGGTGGCACGATCTAGCTGTAGTTTAACCCCACGTGGTTCCTAGCTTCTAGTGACCCACAAGCGTAGACTATGGACTATTGGTCGGGCAGCGTGTCGACAATTTAAACGACGGCAAATGTATGTTCTGTATGTATAGGACCACGCACTTTTATCACCACTAACACCTCCCCAGCAACCTTCTCTCTTCTTAATTTCAAACCCCCCCCTCCCATCCTATTTTTTTTTATTCCAGACGGATGTCCGACCCTAATTAATTTTAGCAAAGTAAATAGAATATCTTTTAAGTATAATTCTACTCATGTTGATTGGGGCACTATTATAGAGTCCTAGATTAATATGAACGGTCTAGATAAAACGGCCTAATTATCCTAAGCTAATAAAATATTAATATTATGTTCTAAATGTTCGTGAAGTTCTAACAAACCCCGGGTAATTTCAAATAAACTAACACGTGATTCCATTATACAGAATACGTGAAAACCAAGACAACTACCCTTTATTATTGTTAGAATATTTATTGTACAAGGCTACCCTTATGGGTGTTAAACGACTCACTTAGGTAAGTTTCGTGGGTGTTTTTAATATTATAAAAGTTCTAAGTAACTTAAACTTTCGCGTTTATATTCAACATTATAAAACTACCAATCAGCGCTGGTCTTGAAACTACCACATACGTCCAAACAAACCACCAATCAACGCTTTTAAAACATTCTCCAATTAACTTTAGTTCCAATCAAACACTCAACCATAGTTAGCTTCAAACCATTCATTTTCGCGACACAGGTTCAAAATTTTACGCAACTTTATTTTGTCTAGAGTCCGAATTCATAAATCGGAAGTTTGAATACTACCTACATTTAACAATTAATTCCGTGACCTCTGTCTAACCTGTTGATGTCTATGATTCGTAAGTCATTTGTACTTATATTTTGTTAGCTTTAAACCTTTCATAAAATAAATCATAACTTCTCATCTAATGTATAAAATTACTGAACTTGAATATTTGAACGCGCCATTCTAATTTAAAGATGCATTTTGCTATAGGTGGAACGTTCATTGAGAATTGTTTACTAATGAAAATCTTCGCGCTAAAACTTGAATAAAAACAAACATTGTATTACAGCAATGTTAAGGCATAATTATGGTATCGTCACAATACAAAAGCCGATATCGTCTGTTATTTAAAAAAAATAGAAAATGACAAAATTGAAGTTGTATTAAACGATCAAGGTAGTTGGACAAGAAAGGTAAGATTAGGATAATAGTCGCAAAAAGATGAATTGATACTAGCAAATTTCTTTTCGTTAAGTATATATTTGTGTTATTTTCAGCCGGAAGACGTCCACTGCTGAACGTAGGCCCATATGACTTCACAACGACTGAGCCTGAGCCGCCCGCGTCCATTGGCTTCCTGCGGCTCTAGTCAGGTCGTCTGTCCATCTGGTAGGAGGCCATCCCGCGCTGCGTCTCTTTTTATATAAGTAAACGTTTTTCTCTATTATTCAATGAAAAGCCTCCCAAACTTTTTATATAAGTAAACGTTTTTCTCTATTATTCAATGAAAAGCCTCCCAAACTTTTTATATAAGTAAACGTTTTTCTCTATTATTCAATGAAAAGCCTCCCAAACTTTTTATATAAGTAAACGTTTTTCTCTATTATTCAATGAAAAGCCTCCCAAACTTTTTATGCTGTTAGCTCTTATTCCTTTCTAAAAAAGTCAATAATTATGCTATCTCTATAGTTCAGTTTTTATAGATTTTTTTAGACACTACGAATCATATGTACAAGATCTATACCGTTTGCTATTAGGTATAACAATCATTCTTTTATAACAAAATTAGTATAATGGTATTATACCTATCATAGAAACCAGTTAAAATTATCATGATACAGAAACCTACAAGTAAATGGTAAAGCAAACTAGTAGCACTCATTTGACTTGCCTTTGACTGGCTCTTTTTAGTATATACCAAAGAACTTGGCCCCTCTAACTATACACTTCAACAATTTTGTTTAAAATCTATGACGAAAGTTTTTAGACTAAAATTGTGAATATGTTAGAATGCCTTTTCATTTTGTCGTACCTAAAAAGTTATAGCTTCCACATTGTGAATTTTGGGTAAACATCCTTTTAATTTTGCAACTACAGAAGTTGAGGGTTCGACTTTATAAATTTCTGAGAAATGTTTAGGTCAACTATAGAAGTTTGAGGTACAAAGTTGTACAGTTATAGGAAAATATGCCGGAAATAATGTTATTTCAGGCCTAACTTAGTTGTAAGACTTGTTTGTGTAAGACACACCGCTTAAGTATACCTCACTGAACCATACAAAATTAACAATGCCTACCTATGCTGAAAATCGACATAATTTAAAAAAACAGTTACTGTTGCATTTCAATCGGCTCTTGGTTATCAAGTTTTTTTTTTATACCACTAAGGTGGCAAAAAAAGCTTACGGTTACCACCAGATGGTAAGCTGTTAACATTGTAAATCAGTAATAGAATTAATTACAAATAATTACGTTTTGACGATTTGAAGAACCTATTAAAATAAAGTTAATTAACATCTATTCAAAACTAACGGCAAATAAGTAGCTAGGTTAGAATGTGGACTCATTTAAATGGGAAAAACTTCTTTGCTGTTGTGTAATGTTTAACCACAGGACGGCACAACTCCTAATTGCTAAACAAGAACTTTGAATTGACTAGGGTTTTAAACAGGGCGTAGTTTACAGGATTGACAATGGAACAACCGATTTAAGGTTTAATTTTGAAACGAGAAAAAGGATTTAAATGAAATAAAAAATGAATTTGTTAATGAGCTTATCATTTTATTAAAATACTTATTATAATTTGTCACCACAGCTTATACACGCTTGCAATACCAGGGGTGTAACACATGCGTTGCCCAACTTTCAAAAATCTAATAACTTCTTTCGTGAAATATCCCATTTTGTAATCCTTAGACAAAACCATTGGAGCTCATTCCACAACTTAAGCGTTCATGGCACACAATGCCGAGTATTGCGATGGTAGAAACTAGCCGTGGGGATCATTTCGAACAATTCTTCAAGACACAACCCCTTATATAAGCAGTAGAACGCGGCTTCTGAGTTTGGGATCGTCGATAATTCCCTCAGCCCGTCGTTGAACCGATTCAAAGGGGCCAAGCTAGTATTCGGGTGCTCACGCCCAGAGATGGCAGCAGTTCTCTATATTATGGTGTAACTTTTGCCTCAAGGTAAAGTACTGCTTCGCTCTGTTGAGGACTTCTGTTTTTTGGACGCCAGCTTGACCTTGTCATGCAAATGCTTTCAGAACTAAAGGTCGCTGGAGATGTGAACACTAAGGATCCTAATGCTTTTGCAGATGGTGAGAAGTATGCTCTAGAATTGTTGGACCTAAGTGAATCGGGTTTTCTTAGCGGTGAACGCGTAGACTTGCGTATTTGTAGGGTTGTATCGGACCAACTTTTTACACGTTTACACGGGTCGTGCAAACATCCCTCGTTCCGTTGTGGAGGAAAACCGCGGAGAACTTGTGTCTCAAATCGAGACCACACTGTCTCGGGACTGTGTGGGGACGGGTAAACTTGGTCCGATTCAACCCTACAAAGACACAAGTGTGCGCGTTCACCGCTAAGAAAACTCCATTCACTGTAGTCCCACAATTCCAGAACACTCCCCTCTCCATCTCCAAGAGCATTGGGATCCTTGGTGTCGACATCTCCAGCGATGTTCAGTTCCGAGATCATTTACAAGAGAAGGTGAAGCTGGCGTCCAAAAAACTTGGTGTACTCAACAGAGCGAAGCAGTACTTCACGTCGGGGCAAAGGTTGTTACTTTACAAGTCGCAGGTTCGGCCCCATATGGAGTACTGCTGCCATCTCTGGGCAGGTGCACCCGGATACCAGCTTGGCCCTTTTGACTCGGTTCAACGACGGGCTGTGAGAATTGTCGACGATTCCAAACTCACTTGCGGTATCGAGCCCTTAAGTCTGAGGAGAGACTTTGCCTCACTGTGTGTGTTCTACCGCTTGTACAATGGGTTGTGTTCTGAGGAATTGTTCGAAATGATGCCCACGGCTACTTTCTACCATCGCACCGCTCGCCATCGGCAGGGAATTCATTCTCACACTTTAGAACCTAAATGGTCGCGTACAGTGCGGTTTCAGAGAAACTTTCTCCCGCGAACGCTTAAGTTGTGGAATGAGCTCCCTGCCAAGGTTTTCTGCAAGGACTACAGTATGGAGTTCTTCAAGAAAGAAGTTATTAGATTTCTGAAGGGTCGGCAACGCGCAAGTGATACCCCTGGTGTTGCAAGCGTCCATAGGCTACGGTGACCGCTTACCATCAGGCGGGCCGTAAGCTTGTTTGCCACCTTAGTGGTATTAAAAAAAAAAAAAAACTATAAGAATTAAGTCAAGATTGAGCAAAGGAATATATTTTATAACTAGCTGACCTCACGAACATTGATATTTTTTTAAAACAACCGGCACACTACCTATAGTGAAAGGGTTGTATTAATTCAGACATATTACACGGCGTGTACACAACAACTTACCAAAATTTCATTACAATCAGTTTACTCCTAGTGCGAGAGTCCGACTCGCATTGGACCCTTTTTTCATTACATAAAACCTTGCCCTAACAAAAACGAAAACAACAAAATGAAAAAAGAATTTTCCAATTTGGTGCATTCGTTCAGAAGTTATAGAGTGAACAAGAGAAACAGGGATTCATTTTTATTTATATAGATAAAATACATTCAAACATACATGATCAAAAGTGTAAGAGTAGTAACTAGTAGGTATATTCTACTATTCCTAGCACATTAGTTCAAGTTAAATTCAGTTACGCTAAAGTTGGGATTAAGCGTGTTGCCCCAGTTCACAGCTCGCTAAAGTTCATTGCATCTAAGTTGATTACATGGCTCGGCTCGTAATTTAGTTTATTTACTTTTACATGCCAGTTTAATTTTATACGCTGCTCAAAATTCATTTATCTTTTAATTTAGCTGTTTTATTTTTTGGTTTTGTACCGAAAAAAGGTTCCGTGCCACAAAGGTACTAAGTTGTCTGTCCGTCTGTTCATCCATCAAGAGACTTTTTTGCAAAACCGTTGAATGCATTAGCTAAATAGAGTAGTAAATTCTTTAAACAATAAAAGTCTTGTTAAAATTCGAGTTTTCATGCCAATCCCATTAAAAATAAGAAATATAGCTCATACAAACTATTGTGATGTACTTATTAGTGTTAATAGAGGTTTTCTGTACGGTAAATGATGATGGATAAATATGAAAATATAAAAAGGATTGTTTGTTTCCTTTACATTGATCTTTCAATGATATTCTTGAAGACCATTACAATAATATGTTTAATAATTGTAGTTTTTCACCACAGTCTTGCTGTTAATAAACTTCACGAATAATCCTAAACACTAACTTCAAAACCAAATCGAACCAAGTGCATAACGAATCTTGAAGCAATACTCATTTTAAATTTTTTGTTACTCCCGTTATAATTAAGGTAAATAAAGTTCTACTATTAAAATTAAACTTTAAATTCGCTATTTACCGTTCTCTGTCCTTAAACCCCTTCTGTTTAACAAACCCTAGTCAATTCAAAGTTCTTGTTTAGCAATTAGGAGTTGTGCCGTCCTGTGGTCACACATTACACAACAGGTCAGTCATTCGCCAAGAAGTTTTTTCCATTTAAATGAGTCTACATGCTAAGTTACGTACTTAATTTTGAATGGCTGTAAATTAACTTTATTTAAATAGTGCTTTCGAGCTAATATAAAAATATACTATTTTTGCAGTACCTATATCAGTCGAATGTCTGTCGTAAATAACCCTAATATATATAAATCTCGTGTCACAATGTTTGTCCTCAATTGACTCCTAAACTACTGAACCGATTTCGATCAAACTTCGTAAATATCTGTTATTTGATCCAACTTAAAAGATAGGATAGTTTTTATCTCGATATGTCAAGTGCGAGCCGGACTCGGGCACTATAGGTAAAAACCAACTTTCGCCGGGTACAGAGGGACGGCAGCGGAACAACGTTCGCCGGGATAGCTAGTAAATTATAAAGATTAAATCAATACACAATCTTATTTATCTAGGGCATTGTTCAGTTAATAATTATTAAATGTCTGCGCCTCTCATCTTTTAATAGTAAATAAGTAGTTCATATAAAAATAGTTCAAATCAAATTTAATTTAAATGCGATCATAAGTAAAGTAAATTAAAGTGTGGGAATCCACCAATTGCTGAAATCTATGTTATAAACATATGATATGAACCACATAGTTGACGTAAAGTTACGTTAAATAACAATACTGTATGATAAAAATATGCTACATGTAATTTTTAAAAAACTGTTTATATATTTTCAAAAGTAATATAAGTGAATATAAAAATAACTGTGTTTACAAAATAGTTTAAGACTACGTAAAGGTACAACAAAATAAATCGCGTGTATATATATAGTTTTTTATTTAAATTTTATTATTAAAATTTAATTTTTAACAAAAATAAAGTACTGCTTTTATTTTTTTTTGTCTTGTGCTGAGTCACTTACAAATTATCAGTTTATTTTAAATGTAGGATATGAAATTGTTGCTTTGCACTTATCTTTGATTCTTTGGGCAACAAAACCTACAAAACTATTTAAACCCTGAGTGCCTATAAACTATTACGTAAAGTTAAATATTAAATTGTATCAGAAGGGGTCAAAATAATATTTTTACGACGAGGGCGCTATTTTGAATCCCGAATGTAGCGAAGGATTCTAGAGTAAATTGTCGAGCATAGCGAGGGATTCTAAGGTGGAATTAGGAGCGTAGCGAGGGACTCAAAGGACTGCGTTTTGCTTTTTCACAACCTTTTTTTTATTTTTATTTTACTTTTATTATATAGCTAGTTATATGTTCATAGAATGTTCTTGATCGATCTCTATAATCCACATTCAAAATTAAAATTACTTTGAATCCCTAGGGATTCAAAGTGCAACTTTAATCCCTGTTCAAAAGGGACCGTTGGTCTTTTTGAATAGATGTGATAAAAAATATCTTCTCTTGCGTCAAAGAATAACATTATGGACTCTTTCATAACATTGTCACATAATATATGTTCCATTGCCTCATCAAACTCCTCATAAATTTTACGGGACATTTCAAATATTTATTTATCGACATGAGAATATTTCAGATTTTTACTAAGTATATATTTTTATGATCCTTGTAAAGTGGAATATAAATATGGTCATACAATTTCTATCTATATTTGACATTTCCTTTTATCCTTCTTTGATATTATAATTTTTATGTTGAGACATGAATAGTAAGAAAATCTGTTAAATAATTTTGCATGTTTTTAGGGTTATGTATGGTATATGGTATGGTAGTTACATATGTGTCCATACTAATTCGGTTCAATCCGCCATTGATCCTATTCGAGAATCTTATATCACACAAATAAGGGCACATATACATACATACCTATGCACATTATAGCCGAGCTCCCACACGACAGCTTGGCTGCAAGTGCACACTATTTAACTGTAAAAAAAAGG
Source organism: Apoda limacodes (assembly GCA_946406115.1). NCBI lineage: Eukaryota > Metazoa > Arthropoda > Insecta > Lepidoptera > Limacodidae > Apoda > Apoda limacodes. The sequence continues at coordinate 7,343,983 of OX291545.1, read as the reverse complement.
AAATGAGGAAACAAGGCTATGAAAAAAGAGTGTCGGGAAAACCTCCCAGAAGTACATTCGGGGGTCATCACCGCTTTGTCAGTCTTAGGCATCGATATGAAAAAACATGGTCTTAGGCAGGAATCGCTTTATTTGCGCCTGTGAGGCGAACGGTGGGCGGAAAGGCTTAGACTGACGAAGCGCCGGTGGAAACCCGTTTGTGCACCAGACACCAGTAAATCAGGCAGGAATCAAGAACCCGCTATACCAGATATAAACTAATCTATTCAAAAATTTACGTGATCTACATATTGGGTACAATGCAAAACAATCTATACATATAATAAAATTGTAGGAAAGTCAAAACTGTTCACTGAATATTTTTTTAAAAGAATACTTGGGGTGAGATCTTCAATCGATACCGAAGCCAAAAATATAGTTTTTAAAATTTTTGTCTATTTGTCTGTATGCATGTTCGGGATAAACTCAAAAAGTACTGCATGGATTAACTACAAATTTGGCACATATATTATTAAGAAGTTGAGTCAACATATAGGCTACATATTATCACGCTATCACCTACGGGGAATGAGCAGTGAACATTTATAGCCGTAGGTGTACGCAAAAAAAAACTGTAAATCGATGAAGAGTTTAGCCGTTTGGCACACAGGTACTTTAGGGCATACTTTAGGGCCGCAGTTCCTCAAAATATTTCCCTTGGGGGGAGGGGGGGTTTATGGTGTTATAAATTTTTTGTATGGGATTTAAATATTTTTTTTTTTCAGAAACCCATCGTGTGGGGTATCAAATGAAAGGGCTTGGTGAGCCAGTTCTAAAAATATTAATATTAACTTTATATAATATATTCACTATTACCTTTGGGCTACTTTGTTTCTTAAAATCCAAAAAGTATTTTTAAAACATACCAAGTTTGAGCCCTTCCAGGTAGAAGACGGCTCAGTATTTTTCTCTAATATATAATATATACGGCTAAACTCTACATCGATTTGCAGTTTTCGAGCGAAATTGCCGTTGTACACCTGCCACTATTATTTCTTCAACGCATTCTGTAACAACGTGTTATCTAACGACGCATATTTGACTTGTTTCTTAATTATTAATTATTCTACTCACACATATGGTTTCGTTCACAAAAAGTGATGTTATAGTATAGCTTTCACGCAGACGACGTCGCGGGCAGCAGCTAGTAATATATAAGATTAAGGTAATATACGTTGTACAATAAAGTTAAGCACCACGTAAAACCAGCAAGTGATTTAATTTGACGAAAACGTTGCGGTTTATGCATGAATAGCACGAGGTGCATATATTGTCCCAGTGGCGCCATCCCCGCTGCGCGCTGTGTGCACAGCTCTGAAAGCCAAAAGCTCTTGGAGTGTTTGGCAAACAAGTATGCAAGCATCCGCTGAAGTGGTTTATAAAATGAATATTGCATTAAGTTTCCATGCAGTACGAGTTTATTTATTTATTATTTAAGTATGTCTTTTAACAAGGAAAACATTCATTTTACTTTTCAATAAACCTTACATTTAGGTTTTACATGAATAGAAGTTGTTACATTTTTGCGCTAAATAGTATATACAATAATAAATTAATATTATTCTAATAATTATTTTTTTATTAATTATCAAATATTTCGGTATTTTTATGATAAGATTAAAATTAAAATTAATTAAAATAACTATATAAAATTATATTTTTATCATAACTATATAAGATATTTGGTAAAAGGTAATCAATTGTTTTTTTTGCCATAGAGTTTTGTTCAGCGTCTTGTTACTTAATTTTTTTAATCTATCCGGTCGCTTTTTTAGTAATAGTTTGGGTATCTCGTTGACAGTTTTTTTATAATTGTCAATTTAAAGTTATCAAAAATATTCAATACATAACAATACTTGAACAATCCCAGTTCGTCTCCTCTGATGTTTATAGCTGATACTTGTACCTTTGTTTTAAATATTCTAAGTTGTAAGTTATATACATTATGCAGGTGTGTTTTCAACGTTCTGCCGTAACTGTCTAAGCTTTAGTTTATGATTGTTTCGCCTAGTGATAAGTACAGTATTCTTAATAGCATTTTGTAAGGCAATTTGTATTTCAGTATGCTGAGTTTACTAAGTTTAGCTCTCAATCGATTACAAATATATTCTGTGTAGTATTAGCAACAAAATCTATTTTCTTTCTTTAAACTTAAGTATGTATGCACATGCAAACTTGTTCTAACAATTTACAATACCATAAATATATTAAAATTAAGACGTAATCAGTTCAAATAAATGTGATTGAATGATCTTTCTGTGATTTTTAAATTTTTAAATCTAAGGGTCAGCTCAGACCGAGACGCGACGCAACGCGGCATTTTTGAGATAGCAACACATTATGGACCTTGTTTACTAGACAAAAAGATACGCATCCCAACGTCGCGTGAAGCATCTTGGTGTACTTTGACACGTAACCTATCACTTTTGTGCTCTCACTATAATTTGTATCTTTTTGTCTAGTAAATAGGGTTCATAATGTGTCGCTATCTCAAAAATGCCGCGTCGCGTTGCGTCTCGGTCTGAGCTGACCCTAAAAGGGAGCAATATATCGCAATATTTAAGCTATATAAAAAACCATTTAAAAACAATTGTCTCCCTAAATGTTTTTTTTTTTTTATTTAATTTGAAAATATTTTTGGATATTACACACAGCGCCATCAGGCCCAAAAGTAAGCAAAGCTTGTGTTATGAATACCAAACAAAGGAAACAAATACATAGGTATATATATATTACTTTTTTGTAAATAAATACATATCCTACATAAATACACCCAGACTTAAGACAAACACAAATGTTTATTACATAAATGTTTGTCCAGTGCGGGAAAACAGCACCCGGCCATACAACCGACAGGTTGCCAGGGAATTATCCAGAATATATGAATCCAAAAATTCAAAATTTAAAAAAGATTTTTATTTTCATTACTACACAAAGTTACTATAGCACGGACGTTAAGCAGGAAGAATTTCGTTTAATGACCCGTCACTACTTGTCTCTGTTGCACGCGCATAATAATTTGCCGTTGTGCTCCTCTATGACAGTGGTCATTGCATCTGTGTGAGTGCGATAGCAAATAATTATGTGCGTGCAACAGAGTCAAATAGTGACTGGTCATTGAACGAAATTCTTCCTGATTAGCGTCCGTGCTATAACACAAATCACAACTTCATTTGTCGGAAACATTAGCTCAGTCTTAAAGCTCTAAATTTCAAAAATAACAGTTCTGCCCAATAAAACAGTGGCAAAATAAATGAAGGATAAGTAGAGCTACTTAATTTATTTTGATACTAGTAGTGATATTTATGTAATTATTTCCATGTGTAGTAATGTGACGTCAGTCGTTTAGCAAAGTCTGAGACCCTAAAGGCAGCTTGATAACTCTAACAGTACGAAAGGCCACTCGCTCGACAAACATTCGCCAATTCACCAGTGCAGTGGACTATGGCCTAAGCCTCCTTCTCCAGGAAGATACCTATGTCCCTGCAGTGTTAATTACTTTTAGTTACCTGATTTTAAAATGTTTCAGCTCGCTGTATTATGCAATCTTTAATTAGCAATGTACTATTAAAAATTAAAATTAATTAAGCGTAAAATTACTGCCAATGAATGTTTCACTAACTACCAATGAATTTTTCACTAACTACCAGAAACGTAACTGAAGGTTATATAACAGCATAAAATGAAGTTTTCATTTTACACGACTGTAAGTATTTGTTGTGTTGATAAACCTTATAACTGTCATGAAAAATTACAATCAGTTGAAAAAGGCGAATTTCATGCGATCTAAGTTGAATATTGAGAGTAGCGAAGGATTATATAGTTGTATCCGAGATACAAAAAAATAAGTTTTAAGTACCTATAGGTTTTCCTTACATTCATTATTCCCGGAGAAACTGCTAACAATATATAATAATTCAGTTGTGTCTTCAATTTACCGATGTAACTATAATGTATATTCATCAACATTCGATACCAGCATCATTCCCAACAAAAATGTATACAAGCAAGACATGGATATTTAACATAAACTTCAGTTTACCAATGTTTATTTTTACTAAGTCCCCTGCCATATACTTTTCACTCTAGAAGCTTAGACATTGTCAAAAATTGCAGTGAACGGTTTCGGAGAAATATTGCCTCACACCTTTCAGCAGTTGCAGTTGTAGATATAACTTTTTGTTTTTGTATATTTCAGGTATTTGCTTCACTTTACGTAGTCATGCAGACTCCGAGTAGCTCGGGAAGTGAAGAAAATCTTATTATAGGTAATAAATAACCATTAAACAAACATGCGTAAACACATATACAAAATCAAAGTCATTTTTTGTTAATCAAATTAGGTTTTTACAAACACTTTGATTAGCCAAGTTATTAATAGTACATTGCTGCCGCAGTCCGCAAACGCAGCATAACCGGGCGTTGGTGAGTATCACAGAGTCCGGTTTTGCTTAGTTGTGGCCAAGGCTTCTATAGTGCTTTTCTCAAACAATGGTGTAAAAAAACTAATCATATTGACAACTGTATTGACAATAATAAAAATAGTTTAGGTAATTTTGCCGCCAATATGCCGTTCAAATGTCAATTTCTTTTTTACTTTTTTAAATTAATAAAACTTGACGAGTTATCTCTTTAGTTATAAATGTTTGGGTTTTAAAAAGTTCATTCCGTTTTAAAATTTTATATTTTACCGCTCGAGCACTCGAGCGGACGGCTAAAGCGTTGCGGGTTGCTCTCTGATATTATACTGCATGTACGATTTATCCCAAAGATTTTCCATACAAATTACACAAGTTTAGGAGCGTGCCGGCGGCACGCACCCACGATGTCGTCATTTATATACAATTGATTGCAATATAAACATGGTTTACTTAATTTAAATAGAATATCAGTCAAGTAGTACAATCGAAGTTTAATTGGAGTTGCTTGAGTGTGTCATGCTCTCTCAAAGTGTCTCTGCGGTGGTGGCATGTGCGTCGGGTCGTTACGTTCCCTAAAACATGGTTGAGCGAAGCGATGGCTGATTCATGTGTCATACTCGTGAACGGGTGCTGTCTGTGGCGGCTGGTCTGCTCTTGCAAACTTCTTTGTATTCTTAGTATTTAGTCTTATTTATTTTTTTTGTTTATCATTGATTATTTCTTAGGGATGAATACATAAAATATCTTTTTTTTATATATCGCAATTAGATACTTTTTTATGTTGTGCTTGTGCTTTATATTTCATGTTTTTTATGTTTGTAATGGAAAGTGTTCTTTTATGATAGGGAGGGCATTTTCCAATATTTTAATTGTACGCTGTAAGAGAAAGGGAGAAAAGAAATGCCCTTGCTGAGTTTCTTGCCGGTTCTTCTCATTACAAGGTCTCCCGCCCTGTAGACTTACGAACCGATGGCGTAGTGACATTCATAAGTGCTCAATTATTGTAGCCTAAATTGAATTAATTATATTGAATTTTAATTTGAAACAAAAAAGTTCAAAATAAATTAAATTTTTAGTTGGGCATTGAATAACAGGGTTTAATTTGCTGCCAAATTTACAATACCTTGCACTGTTGTTTTCTGAAATTCTCAAATTGTCTGCCAATAAAGATAGTATTAAAAAATGTAACCCCAAAAATTAAAAAACAGCGACAGTGATATTAGAAATAGGTTTAGATAACTTATTTAATATCGTTCACGTTGATGACTATCTATAGGAAGATAAATAGTTTTTTAAAGAAACAGAAAGGCAACGAAAAATGAAGGAAGAAAATATAAAATTGACTCCAACTATTTCATCACGTAATTTTATACGAAAAAACCTTAAGAGATATTTTTTTTTAATACCACTAAGGTGGCAAACAAGCACACGGTCCGCCTGATGGTAAGCGGTCACCGTGGCCTATGGACGCTTCTAACACCAGGGGTATAACTCGCGCGCTGCCGACCCTTCAAAAATCCAATAACTTATTTCTTGAAAAACCCCATACTGTAGTCCTTAGAGAAAACCTTGGCAGGGAGCTTATTCCACAACCCAAGCATTCGCGAGAGGAAGTTTCTCTGAAACCGCACTGTACGTGACCATTTCGGTTCTAAAGTATGAGAATAAATTCCCTGCCGATGGCGAGCGGTGCGATAGTAGATAGTAACCGCGGGCATAATTTCGAATAATTCCTCAGAATACATCCCATCCCATAAAAGCAATACGATTAATTGTCAACAGTGTTAGAACCTAAAGTTGCCCCTTATTTATGAAATCAGCGACGGAGAAGTTGATCAAACAGTAATTTTTATAAGCATTAATTACAAAAATCTATTGTAAAATATAGATAAATATTGTAATTTGATAATTATTTTAAATGATAAAAGCCAGCTAGAAAGGGTGCAAGGCCTTAAATTATTTTAAAAACTTGGGGAAAAATCTGTTGATTATTTATTTCTCAAGTAAGTTTTTAACTTTTTTTAATTTCAAAGGAGTTTTGACCACATTTGAGGTATTTTTCAGACGAAAAGCTATAAAATCAATCTTTGATGTAATCAAATTCGGTTATAAAAAATTGTTTAATATGCCATTTAAAAAATGAATACTCTACTTACAGAAGAAATATATTTTAATTATTTATATGCTCTTCTAAAATATAATGAGATTTATTTTGAAGTGATTATATATTTAATTGTTTGTTATAGGTATAATAGCTATGTATTAATTTTCTGTACGTTGTAGTACCTACAAAACTTCATATCAGTTTATGTTAATGCAAAATAATTATGCATTAAAGGATTGTAGGTTTAAAATGATTTTTTTAAGCTTAAAGTGTCTCGCCTAAAAGGGTTTTTAAATGATCAAAATGAGTTTTTTTAATACTGGTGGAAGAGCCGTGATATGTATATAAAGTTTTAAATTTTCTCCGATTTTTGGTTTTATATTTGATATAATATATTTTTTACCCAAGAACAATAAAATATTTTTAATAACCATCACATCTAAAAAAAGGAAAAATTTTCTAATATTGAGAAACTTTGAGGCTGGGTCAACTCGGGTAAGAATTATAGTACATAAACGAAATTTTGTATAAAAGTAGGGCACGGTAGTTAAAAAAAAGATTTTTGATTGAAAGCAAGAACCTTTATAGTTAGACAGTTAAAATTTTCACAGAAGATGTATTTCTGTTACCGCTATAACAACAAATACTAAAAAACAGAATTTAATAAATATTTAGGGGACTCAATACAACAAACGTGATTATTTTGCTCGATATTGATAACGGCAACAGGTAGACAGTTACAATTAATAATTACAGAATATTTAGTTTTATAGTCACTTTAAAAATAAATAAATAAATGAAAATAAAACAAATATTTAAGGGGGGCTCCCATATAACAAACGTGATTTTTTTTGCCGTTATTGATAATGGTACAGAACCCTTATTTATACTTTTACTGTCCCTAAAGAAATTTTCTCAATATTTTTTGTTTTAACCCTTAATTAGGCGCATTATGAAAATCACTTAGAATCTATGACATAGCAAGAAATAATTAAAAATAAAAAACCATTTTTTATAAAATACTATTTTAAGAATGTGTTTTATATTCAATAAAAATAATAAAAAGCAAAAAAAAATAAACCTGGTCGCAACTACTTTGAGTACCCCGAGGGAAGTTAGGAAGCTAGAAAATTATAACAAATAATTAAAATTATGTTGACACTGTGCGTCTAACTTACGGGTAACGACGTTATTTTTTTGTAAAACTCATTGAGAAAAACAATATCTATTTCAAACATTTTTATAGATCTTCATAGACCAAGTATACTACCTTTAATATATTACGCAGCGCCAAAGTGTAGGAAAAGGTCATGAAAAATTCGCCGCTCTCTAGTATAGACCTCACTTCCTTTGTATTACGATCCTGTTACCACTTGTATAGAATACGATACACTTGTATAGAACACGCACACATTTATAGAACACACACACATTTGCGCGCTTACACACGATATTGATTTTTGTAGTATTAGTAGTTAGTAGTGATTTTTGTATGACGTGCCTAAGGTGTGGTATGTATAACTTTGTTAAACAAAAATACCTAGGTGGGCCAATTCACACAAACTAGGGTAAAAGTGGGATAGATGCCTAATTTTTTGAAATTGAGTTAGAATTAAAAGACGATTACTGTTATTAAAAAGAAGTTAATGATTATTGATAGACTAGCCTAGACCTTTCACTCGAAACCGGTAAATCAAAAAAAAAGCATTTTCCTTACATAAATGAAAATAAGTTATAAAAAAGAGTAACTCTAAGAAAGAGGATAGATGACTATTCAATCTAAATTTTGACTTTGTATCTTTATAATCTTCCAAGCATTCTTTGCATTAGGAGTTTTTCCACTTATCATTAAAAGTATAGTCTTTTTAAAATCAGAGCTTTCAGAAAAAGACAAATAAACTGTTGTTTGGTTTTGTTTTTATTTAATTTCTTTGTTCTCAGTTCGTTTTACCTTTTCTCCTTTTTTATTATTGTTTTTTTTATCTTCATCTATGTATTCTACTTCGTTTCTACTCTCAGTACTTAAATATTTTTTATATAATATTATATAATATAAATTATAACATAACAAAAACAGCAAAATGTTTACTCAAAGCATAATACAACTTTTCGTCTACTAAAAAATACGACTATAGTAACAATACTATGAGAACAAAAAGCATTCACTTTACTCACCTCATAAAACTAAAAATTACGAGCGTAAGAAAATCTTCACAATTCGAAATCAACAATCGAGATTCACGAAATTTTCTTTCCTTGAATGCTACCGACGACTTTATTCCTGTGAGCTGTTTCGCTCGCACCGACGCGGTGGGCCCCAGTACTTTTCTAAAATGACGTTAAATTTGTCGGTTCGTATTTTCAAATAGGTAAGGTAATAATCGAGGCAACTATCCCCCTAAGGCATCTATCCCACTTTTACCCTAATTATTATAAGATTTACATTAACGTAGCTCAGGAATCAACCTTTCCATTAGCACAATATACTAGTAAAAAATAGGGTTCCTTTCACATTTATTATATTGTTAGACTTTGTTTTATGAAGATATAATACCTACATTTTCTTTTTTTTTTTTCAGACAAATTACTGGATTTAAATTTAAATTTTTCTGACGAAGACGATTCGGATGAAGAATCTAGTAAAGGTACGTCATGGTTTCTTAGTGTTAAAAATTCTACAGAGAGAAATAACATGGAAGATAGAAAAATGGGTAGAAGCCTGAAATTTGTACAGAATATATGTGTTACTCGTATTTGGCGAATTATCTAACAATAAAAAGTTAAAAAAGTAAAAATAATGGGGTACCCATACAAAAAACACGTTTTTGTTTTTACAGCTATATCGTAAAAACAGTAATACGAAGCTTGAATAGCTTCAAACTTACCGTTATTGCAATGTCATAATAAATACCGGCCAAAAAAGGCCCCGAGACATTAGACTATCAGCACCATGAAGCGGTTATTAAGAGAAACAGTAACACAATATTGTTTGTCAGAAACGAAATTTAAAGTTAAGCCACTTCAGGCTTGGTCCACCATGGGATGGGTGGTGGGACTTAGTTGCACACTTTTTGTTTTTGTTTGTGTTCGTAGATTACGGAACCCACACGCACGGTGCGCGGGTCCGATTCACACTTAACCTATATTTTATAAGGTCTATGCAAACGGAGTCGCACGAATAAACTAGTTATAATTACATATTTTTTTTTTATTATTTTCAGAATCCAAACTATATCTTAAACATTTAGGTACGTAAGTACTATAATCAATTACTTAATATAATTGCGTTTCTAGTTTGCTTATTGTGTATCAGAATCAGACAATCTGTAACTAAGTAATTTTTAAGATTTGTTATCGAAAAAAAGGGTTGGGTGCGGATAAGGCGGGACATCCTTATTTAATGTACATAATTATTAGTTTTTGATTTTTAATACATAAATTGAAAACCTAAATTATGTTTATGATGAATTCAGTAAGAGTTTTTGTTTTTTTTTATTTTTATATTTTACCTCGTAATTTTTTTTTATATAACCTATGACCTCTTTGTTTCAGGAAAAGAAATAAGTAAAGAAGGTATGTCATAATTACATTTATGAAAATAACAATATTATTTTTATATATTGTAATAAAAAACATTCTTACTAGCTTTTGACAGCCCCCCCCCCCCCTTCCTTGGATTAATTAAATAAAAAGGTAGGATTACCGGAGAGACTAGACTACTACCTGCAATGTAAATATTTATTTTTTCAGGGAATATGCCAAAATAAAACATATTCTTGCAAAATTTTAGGCTTCTACCTACGTTTGTCAAAAAAAATAAGCAGGTCGGATAGTCGGACAGACAGGCAGCGTAGACTTACTTACTTAGCAAAAAACCACTCTGGTAATAGGGCTCTGTTGGTTCTTTAATAGCAGGATAGTTAATGGCAGGTTAACACGATTCCAGTGGTAGAGACACTGAGCCATAAGCCTAATATAAAAAAATCGTATTACTGGACCCAGTTACTGGCATTGCATAATTCTACCATTATGATGGTTTGTGATGACAGCGATTTGTATTAGTATTAGAAATTTACTTGGATTACGATCGTTTTTATTACCATTAAGGTGGCATACAAGCCTATGGTTCGCCTGTTGCTAAACGGTCACCGTAGCCTATGGATGCTTGCAATATCTTATCACAAAATAAATATAATCAGAGCGCTTGCTCTACGATATGAAACCTTCCCGTAAAAGGCGCGCCGTACATCCAGGTATTTCAAAGCCCTTGTGAATTATCTTGAACTTGGATATACCTAAGTATGTGCGCGGAAGAAACCCTGGCAGAAAGCACATTCCATAACCTAAGCATTCGCAGGAGAAATGGTGCGATGGTAGAAAATAAAAAGTTTTTTTTTCGAACAATTTAAAAGCGGTAGATGAAGTTCCAAATAGCTCAGATGTTGACAATGGGACTTAAACAAATCATTATTTTTTATAGAAAAAGACCAAGTGGATTTCTTCGACAAAATCTACAAAGTAGTAAAGACTTTCGGTTGTAAGTATAAGCATCTGTTATCAAATCTGTTGTAATTTTTGCGAAGTATCTTTTTAACGGATTTCAAATCAAGAGAAGGTTCTCAGTTCGAATGTTTATATATATAGGTATATCACTCGAAAGTAAAAACTTAAAAAAAAAACCGGCTTCAATAAGATGCACTAAAAATGTAAAAATAATTACTTATTTCCAAAAAACTGATCTGATTACAGTTTGAAGTAGGTGTCTATATACCTATCAGATTATACCACAGTTCACTTGCATTCAAATCAGATTTTTGGAAATAAGTAATTATTTTTACTTTTAAGTGCATCTTATTGAAGCCGGTTGTTTTTTGTTGTGAAAAGGTTTTTTTAACTTTTAAACCTAGATGTGGACGTGTAACAAATATCATAAACTTAAACAATTAAATGGCTGCACAGTTTTGGAACACAAATATGTACACCATGTGCACTGTTCTTTAACCTTTTTATCTTCATTAGGGACAAATTTTCTGGTTAAGTACGTATCGTACGTAAACTAAGGGTTTGGTAGCTTTTTTGGTGAAAACTGAAAAACTAAATAACCTTTTAGTATTTACAAAGCTGTGTTATTTTTTAGAATTTTTTTATACCGATGATTAAATATTAAGTGTCCTCCAAAAAAAGAGGCGAAAATCAAAAATGTCCATTGACGGCTCTAGCGGTCGTCAGAAACCCTCTTATAATCTTAGATATACTCGTATCTAACGACATCCTATACAATGGGGTGCGCGAAAAAAAAAATCTCTTCTAACTATGGGGGAGTAATAATTTATTTTAGTAAAGTGAATATGTTTCTTTTGTTACCGTCGTTTTTTTACTTCCAAATTCAAATATAAAATATTTAGAATCAGAACAACTATCACTTAAAGTAAAGCAGTACATTAATTTAGTTTCAAATAAATATTGAAAAATATGAAGGTACTTACGTATAAAATATTTGATGCTACAAAATTAAGAAATTCAGTTTTACATTTATATTGTTAATATTTTATATTATTTGATTGCAGCGAATGGCTATAACAATGCTTGATTAAAAGATGTAATAAAAATACGTTACTAAGACATAAGTTTTATTTAATTAAATATTTAGGACGAAGAAGATACATAAATTCTTTATAGCAGATAAAACATGTAAGTATAAGAAGCTCGGCTTACCACCAATTTGTCTATTAATGTGCAAGGGGCCCATCATAGCGATAGCGATCATAGTTGAAAGTGTATTATGTTATCAATTTATCAAGATGCGGATTATTTCGTAGCATTACATAAAAAAAAATCTTCTCTATTTGGTGGGATTATAATATTTCTGTGACAGTATTTTTTTTTTGATGATTTATTGTAGTTAATATAGTTAGATAGTATAGTAGTAAAACATGCTAATTAGGCAAATTATTTATTGCATTTTATCGATATTTGGACTACGTACAACGCTCATGTTCAGTTCTGATTTTGTTGAAATAGGTAGTTATCTCAATGCTGGATATTTAGTTACTCGTATCCTCAAAATTGGATACCTAGTAGTGGGATACATTGAGGGTAATGTTTGTGTGGCATTCATGTTACAGTACATGTATTATGAATAGGCTCTTAAAACGATAAAAAATATTAATTGATATTTTTGAAATTAAGTTTTAGTAAAACAATTAAAATTATTAATTTCATAAAGATCGGTAAGGAAACCTAAAATGCATAGTATTAAGTGGTTTAGGCGCACCGAAAAGAAAAAAAGTTCAAGTCTGGGTTCCGTATTTCCGGTTTAATGCACGAGTTCGACTCTCACTAGATAGGTTTAAATTTTTATTTTTTGTTTTAATGTAATTGTTTTAAGTTTGAAGCTTGTGTTACCGTTTTAACAACAGAAAAACGCGTTTCTTGTGTGGAGATATAGCACTTTATAGGTCGAACAGACAGACGATAGTGTAGGCTAAGTAATAGTGTGGTAATAGGGCTCTATTGGCACGCATTGGGTCGGAAACCCTAAAAAAACTATAAAAAATGCGAGATCTAAGAAGTTATTACCTACCGGACTCTACTATTTGATATCAACATCAGATGACTGTAGATTATCTAGCGAAGTTCTCTTGTGATGAGTTTGAGAGTGTGGTCCAAGAGCCTTTGAGTTGTAGATAATGTATTTTTGCTGTAGATTTGATCTTGGCGAACTCTAACCCTACCACCTAAACATATCCTCAAAACCTATTGGTTTCCTTCACTGACTCACATTCTTTTTTGCATTACATCTGAAAGAATTCGCGACTTCTTACTTCCTAAGACCTAAAATCTTTTACAGTTCTAATTCTGACCATGCAGATGTAGGTCAGCGGTGTAAACTTTATTATACGAGATACAATGTGGATTTGTTATCAATAACCTTGACGATATACATCATACATACATCTGGATCTCATAATTGTCATAACAGCGCAAACATGTATATAAGGATTAAAACTTCAAGTCGCCGCCGCTTTCAAGAACTTATTGCAATTCTGTCGCCTATTGCTGGTAAAGAATTGCCGTTTTTAATTTAGAATTGTGAGATATATAGTTTAGGGGAATAATGTAGTTATTTAGTGGTGCCTTATTATGGGACCAGAGTCGATGACAATTGCCGTGCGCGTAGTTGCTTTGTATTTTCCAATACCCACGCGCGTAGCGACGGTAATGGCTTTGAAGAGATTACCATTGGAATTAAACAATCGATTGGATGTTCATTATTAGGTACCATAAATAAAAATAACCATGTTATTACCCTACTTAACATACCCATTGGAGTTAGTCAACTGCCATGCAATGGTTATTAAGAACGCACATCAGATTTCAGTCAATTAATTTACATAGTGATCATCCAAAATACGAAGTAAGTTCTCAATGACCCCTGTTCACAATTACCCTGATAATATAACTTATGTAGAAATATGAAAGCAAATACTAATTGTTATTTGTCAGTGTTGCTGTAAATTTATTATTCTTCATACATACATATGTAATGTAAGGAAACAAAATATAAAAATTGATTATAAATCACAGATTTACGAAAATCCGCCAAGATTCTTCACGTCTGTGCTAGTTGAATTATTCATGAACGTGTTGGCAACTGTCTACATTAAGACATTATGTGATTGAAGTACACTTTAAGTGTTTTTCTTTATTACCTTTTATTTTATTTCTTGATTTACAAACTCATAAATTGTAATACTGTGTGGCACGCTACAATAAGGTAATTTAATCGATATTTATTTCTTATTTAACATTAAGAATAAAAACTTTAGATTACACCTTTGAATAACGTATTCTTGGTCTGAAACTAAAAACTTACTTCATGATATGGGAGTAAATAGAATACTTTTTCAATGAAAATAATTAAATTTCCACCTTCATCCCAGATCAGAAAAAGAAAACTAAAGTCCTGTACCTGCTCTTGTAAATCGCTTATAATAATTATTTTAGAAAGTATGAACACTTTTGGTATTTGTGACAAAATTAAACTCAAATTAGGACTACTTGCATCTACATGTCTCTTTTATCGTTAATCCAAAAAACTTAGAGTACTTAACAGAGCAGTACTCCTCGGGGGCAAAGGTTGCCGGCCCTATATGGAGTACTGGTGCTATCTCTGGGCTGGTGCATCTAGCCTTGCTCCTTTTGACTCTGTTCAACGACGGGCTGCTAGAAAAAGTTATAAGATTTTTGAAGATCTAGGGCAACGCACGACTGATGCCCCAGGCGTTGCAAGCGTCCATAGTCTGCGGTGACGACTTACTATCAGGCGGACCGCAAGCTTGTATGCCACCTTTGTGGTATAAAAAAATTGCTAAGCAATCTTAAAACTTCAGCTATAACTTTGTTGTTATGAGTTAAAACTTATTTTTTAATTTCATAAAAATTATATTTATAAACCAGCGGCTTTGCCCGCCCTAAATTTGGTTATCGGCGTAGGATTCTTACGGAACTCCTCAATTATAGAAAAAAAAATCCACTCACACTTGACGTTTTCTCTCTTTCTCTCAAAAATAATATAACCTCGATTAACTAATGGAATAATTAATTGATTAATAACCTCGCGATCTTGGTGCTTAATAGAAACTTTGAACCTGCGTTTCAGCCCTTTAGAAAAACCTTTCTTAGCGCACGCCTTCGTCATAATAGCTATACGTGTACCAAATTTCAGCTCGATCCTTCCAGTGGTTGGAACTGTGCGTTGATAGATCAGTCAGTCAGTAACGTTTGCCTTTTATATATACAGAGACAAGTGGTGCAGTAGGGTATATGCACATTTTAATGAGGATCAGTAACGTTAAAGCAGATTCAATACAACTAGTATCCACGTTGTTCTTTATGACATAAGAATAGTATACCTTTTTAAATTATCCAAATCGGGCCATTTCTTACCGATTAAATAATTAACTTAGGACGTCCCCCTACTAGCTAAAAGCCCAGTGTTGCCAGCAAACTTTTTGCAAGCCCACTAGATGCAGGTCCTAAAAACACCAGAAATCCACCAGATTTTTAGCGTTTTATATGAAAATGATACGAAACCACTAAATCATGATTTTTTATATAAAACTATTTTTTAATGAAAAAATAAATAAAATCGTCTTGAAGCCACGATTCCCGAAACTATTGCGTGTACGGTGGTTTCGGCATATTTTCATAATTTAAAATATTTGCGAAATAACAAGTAAAAATAGTTTTACAACAGATAATAAAAACTTGATAACCCAAAACAAAACAAAGTTTCGGTTGTCGATCTACATTCATTATAAGCGACCTCTTCCTTACCTAGAAGTCTGTCCTATATAGAATAATCTAATCATTTGTTGTCCTAGCCTTTATCTAGCGAGCTACGGGAGTGAGTTCACGGCATTTCTACATCAATTAGTATTACAGAATTAAGCTTTCTGGCCTATATTTTCCTCTTAAGCGGACACTAGAGAGTGGCGACGCGGTTGGTCACAAGTGTTTGTGGGTTTGGCAATTTATACAAATAAAGTGTCAAATTTGCAATTTATGTAAATAAAGTGTCAAAGCATCAATCCATCCGAATTTGATAATTACCTACCACCGATTTAATTCTGATAGTCATTTCCGTAGAACTCTTGATCGAGATGAAAGTGATCTTTATCCGGATGCAACTCTTTCACACATACATATAGTTCACAATAATGTTAATATTTAAACGTTATTTTAATTCTTAAACTGTAATCCAAGCGATGATGAAACCCACAATATTTTATGCCATCACATGTTTTGGTATAGGCGGTGTTAAGAAATTTATGTTTTGGTTGTCTATGTTTTCGTACTTCCATATTTGTTATATTTTTAAAAAAGATAAATATGTCAAAGTAACAAAAAAAAATGGATTTTGTTAACAACAATTTTCGTAATTATATTAAAAACCAGTTCAAAAATCCGCTAGAAAGGCCGACGACTTGTAAGTTTTAAACCTGTATTCTTCTAACAACCTTTTGCATTATAAACTTCGAAAGGCGGGATAGTAAAAAAATAAATCAAACAATTTGGCGGCATTAGTACAGCTTTTGGCCAGAAGCAAAAAGGTCTTTTTCAGAGAATACCTGCAGTACTTCCGTACCTATTTACCTATGGATGGATTTTGAACTAAAGCAACTATCCTTGCGATTTACTTATAGTGTGATTCATTATGCAATATCAAATGCATTATGCCAATCTACGACAGAAATCTTAATATCTGTTGTCAATGGCTAGTTTTTTGCAGATTCCCTAGAATGACTTGGATACTTAACAAATTAAAAAAATCCGTTGCGCTATGTTTAAAAAAAATGGCCATGGTCGGTTTAGCCACTGCACAAAAATTTCAGAAATTCTCATCCACTTTGAATATCCGTATCAGCCTTGCTTGTTACATTTTGCTAAGGTGGTCAGTTAACTTCACTCGAAATGGTTTTTTTCAAATCGGTCAACACAGATTTTTTAATTTATCGGATAAATAAGGGATTTTGACCTCAAACGAAGAACTTGATCCTTAAATTTCATCTAAGTGTTCTGGTAATTGAGTTACAGAGGAATTATTTTTACTCCGAAAATACACTCTTTGTTTTATATAACTAAGGTGGCGAACAAGCTACGTTTGACGGTAAGCAGTCACCGCAGCCTATGGATTATGGACGCTTGCAACATCTGGGGCATCACTCGCGCGTTGCTGACCCTTCAAAAATCTAATAACTTCACTGTAGTCAAGAGGAAACCTTGGCAGGGAGTTCATTCTACAACCTAAGCGTTCGCGAAGGAAGCCTCTCTGAAACAGCGCTGTACGCGACCAGTTATGCTCTAAGGTGTGAGAATGAATTCCCTCCCGATGGCGAGCGGTGCAATGGTAGAAAGTAGGCGTGGTGATATCATTTCGAAATTCTTAAAAAAAAATTACCTTAAAAATCAGTCGATTTTTATTAATTTTTTTACAAAATTTGTTTTTTTTTCTCGACTTCTTATTTTATCTATCTGAATACAATCCACATAAATATTTAACTATCACGGTCAGAATCAGTTATATAACACATCATGTTTATTTTGCGGTAGCGGTGATATTATATATAAATCGGGCACTACAATACAAAAACGTGTAAGTATGCACATTATAAAACATTTACTTACAAATAATATCCATAAATTTACTACCGTAACCAAAATAAAGTATTGATTTTTGTAAAACACTTGAAAAATGGAAAATAATCACGAAAACATAAATTCAGTACCGAATTCCTTCATTTTCGAAGCCCTCGAGGAACAGAAAAGAAAGTAGGTCAAGCTCCTTGTATAATTTTATTGAACAACTGCACGAGAAATAATAATCCAGTTAACACAGCCTGAAAATTAAATTAAGAAGTAAAAATTCCCTTAGCAATTACTGTCTATATTATTTTTAAAGAAATTCTTAGGAAATATTGACAATCTGAGAAAATACTCTATAGTAAAGTGAAAAATTGACATAAATTGTTTACAAAATTTAAATTGTGTTTATAATAGGTACTCATTGACATACTGATGATCATAATAAATTTTCCACGACTAAAAAAATTACGAAAAGCTTCGTTGTCTTAAGGATTGACTAAAGTTGTTTCTCAAGACCAACACAAATAATGTTTTTCTTGTGTGGAAATCGAACCCACGCCCCTTGATTCATTAGGCCACGACATGTACGATGCAATAAAATAGGTGTAAAACCCACCGGCGGCGGTGAAGGGGCGTAATGTAATGTAAAACATATAATGGCATTATCTACATTATAGTCATTCACTAAATTTATGTACCATTTTTAATGCAAATTTAAAAATGGCGTACATTATTCAACATTTTTATTTTTAATATTTATTATATACCTAGCTTGATATTTATCTTATACCCAATGGCATTTTTGTTTGAAGTAAAGATCCAGGCTACGACTTTAGGTTTCCATGATGGTTAATCCATCGACTTTTATATGTATTTTTTTTTTTACCACTATGATGGCAAACAAGCACACGGTCCGCCTGATGGTAAGCGGTCACCGTGGCCTGAGGACGCTTGCAACACCAACACCAGGGTATCACTCGCGCGTTTCCGACCTTTCAAAGATCAAATAACTTCTTTCTTGAAGAACCCCGTACTGTAGTGCTTGGTGAAAACCTTGGCAGGGAGCTCATTCCACAATCCAAGTGTTTGAGAGAGGAAGTTTCTCTGAAACTGCACTGTAGGCACGTGACCATTCAGGTTTTAAAGTGTGAGAATGAATTCTACACAAAGAATAATAATGTTTCTCGATAATGTAGAATTAGTAATAAAAAATAATAATTATGTATAGAAGTCGTTGGGTTCATAATATAAGTAGGTTAAATTAAACCTCAACATCTTTGATTAATTATTCAAGAAGGGGCTTTGTATAAACTTTGACTTTCTTGGAAAGCTTTAGCTTTATGTTTGACATCATTTTCGGGTTAATTCTACTTAAACTTATGGAGATAAAGTATAAAGTTATCACGACATTGTCGACATAAGTTTTAACAAAGATTTTTACAATACTTACATTTTATCCAGTAAAAATTGAATCACCAATTCTTACCTGCAACAAAATTGAGAAAATTAACTACTAATTTGTAATTGTTATTATTATTTGTGTATTAAAATTGTGTATATTTTGTGAAATAAACATATTATTAACACACAGTCTCCCACTTAGTCAAGTTGAAATTTTATTTATAATAATTGTTGTTATTTTAAAACATTATAAAAAAACAGACTGAAACTATAAATATGTATCAGATTTCTTACAAAATTAAGGAATAGTATATTCGCTTAAGAAATAAGAAGTAATCAAATAGAAAAACTCGGTAAAGTTTAGATAATTTGAATGTCAGCATAATATCCCCAGGTGACACTTTCTCAGAATTTTAAATAAGGTGGGTGTCACCCCCTGCTATTATCTAGGGGTGGCAGCAGCGGGAGCAGTTACTTCAAAGAACGACATATTCCTAGAACTAGTTTTACTATGAATGGTTCACTTTACATACTAACAAGTGTAAGGAGAGAAGATATATATTTTAATAAGGTATCTATAGAAAAAAAATATAAGTAAATTGAAAATGTTAAAAGCGGCAGTTATAATATATATATATATATATATATATATATATATATATATATATATATATATATATATATATATATATCTTAATGTGCCTTGATAGCTTAGTTGGTAGAGCCATTATATAAGTATGTAAGTATTGTTGCAAGTTCAAGTCCTGGCTCGAGGGAGATCTTTTGACTGTATCTTTGCTATGAAAATAAAATATTTTGTTTACATTGACGATGGCATATGGCATGTATGATATTATATTCTTCAAAAACTCTAACCTATTGCAGGTAATTCTTAATTCTATGAAGATTTGTGTACGTGGAAGATTGATGTACTAGGACGTCATAAGTCACCAGTAGTTGTTTATTTAAAGATATAATAATTGTAATATGTATTTCTTAAGAATTAATATACAAATATTTTACCTAAATAAATTTAAGTGACTACAACAATTATTTAAATACTGACGACTGTTGGGAAAAATCTACAAGCGAAGTAATGCATTATTTACGTTTTATTTCTAATTTGTACTAATTTATATTTGAAAAAGTCCGTCTGTCTGTTTATTACTGATTAACGTCGCTGCGCAGCATATAGTTGAACTGTCATTTTCATATAACATTACGTATTGTGAGTTTTCTATTCCATTCTATCACGTGGTGAATCTTAGATATTCATATTTTTGTAGATCAATTATATATATTTTGTCATCTTATCTATGTGTGGTGTATTTAAAAAGAAAATAACGAAAAAATACAGGGAGAGTATAAAATAAAATAAAATGTACAAGTGAGTGACTTTATTGCATAAAAAATGCTTCTATATTTTTTCTAATATCTGCCAGACAACCTGTGGCTAGAGGAAAACAGAAAGTATAGAGGGAACATAAAGTAAATCAAAAGATAATTAAAAAAGGTAGTTTTATATAAAAGTATGATTACAAAAAAAACACACTATGTTATATACAGCAAAGTAGAAAATACAGAAACTTCCTAATAATGAGATCACCCGTTGCTCGTTTCGTTGCGGTATACAAATAAAAGTGCTTTGCAGTCTTGCACACAAAAAAATCAATTCACGTTGGAACTCTCGATCGCGACATTCTACGACCTTCTCCACCCTTCCATCTTTCTCTAAGCTAAAAATGCGCCGCTCCGTCAGGACATAAAGAAATAACAAACACACAGACTTTTGACGTTATAGAAAAGTTATAATACGACATATTACATTATACTTTTAGCCTGTGTCCTCATTTAGACCATTTGAACTTCGTAAGCTAAAAGAAAAAAAGCTTTCTTTCAGGTATTTGTACACGAAATTAGGTTAAGTTTTCGTGAAACATTCAGTAAGTTAGAAATTCATATTTCTTGTGAACTTAAGGAATTCCGTAACAATGGAAAATTATTAAGGGCAAACAACATGCTACATTCATTAAATAACAATTGCCTTTGTTAATCTTTAAGTTCAAGCACACGGATGTTGGTTTGCTTATAGTCTCCCCCCCCCCCTCTAATTTCATTTAGGTACCTATATTTGTTTACTAATATTATACTGCTTGTTAACAGAATTAAGCCAAAAACAACAGCAATCCGTAACAGTGTGTAGGCATTTAGGAAATGATTATGGGTTTATATTCTAATTCTTTAGGACATATACAAAGACAAACTTTTTGTGAAAACAATTAAACCAAGCGGCGGCCATAAAAAAGGCTGACAATTGACTAATGAAAATTTTCAGGTTGTGACAATGAAGAAAAACCGCGATTGCCCAATCAGAACCTGAAATATGGTAACAAGGGGTGGGTATATTGGATTATTATTATTTGATTTCGATTTGATTTCGGTTAAAACCTAAAAGCAGGGTTGTCGTGGCTAATGAGTTGTTGTATGCACGGGCTTTGCATGCACTAAAAACCCTAATATCAGCTGAAGGATTCATATTGTGATGCTGGTTAATACTTCTGGGGTTACATGGTATAAAGTAGTAATATTTATTTGTTTGTTTTTATGTAGGGGTAATTATTATCTGTAAGTACTGTACCGATTCTGAAACTTCTTTAACTAATAGAAAGCTATACTATCCCTGATTATTAGAAGCTTTAAGCTTAAAATATCGATATTTTTATATCGAGTCGAAAGGTAAAAGGTAATTTTATAAGGGTGACCTGATTTGGTCTGATGACCCAGAGGGATTATTTATTTTTGCTGGGCCTTACCTTTTGCTCACAAAAAACAAAGAATACTCTATTGATCGAAAGCTTTCACAGGAATAAGGTATTTTGTGGGTAAACCCGCAGGGCACCTCTGGGCAAAAATAGAGTAAAAGTTTCTATGAAACAAAATCACCAAAAATAAAAAAAAATTTACAAAGAAAAGTAATTCGCTTGGGTCATACCGAGCACCGGATTTTATTTCAAAATACGAGTAACACCTCGAGGAGTCAGTAAAAATCAAAATATTTATTTATTTATTTATTTATTATTTTTTTTTTATTTTTTTTATTTATTTATTTATTTATTTATTTATTTATTTATTTATTTATTTATTTATTTATTTATTTATTTATTTATTTATTTATTTACTGTTTGCATACATTTATAAACTAACGGAACCCAAACGTTTACAAACTAAGATTAACCTGAATTTAAATTTAATAAACTTAAACTTAAGTTTATTTGTAATGTTGTAGCAATGCTTCATTTAATTGCTTGACAAACTGATAAAAATTAAATTTGAGCATAAGAGAATATGGAGACTTTATGTATGTTACATCTTTTAAATCAAATCTTAAGGACTCCGTAGAGTCTAGGGCCTAGACCATCAAAAATTCTTGCCAAGCACGTGATTTTTTTCACGCTTGGCAAGCAATTTTGATCGTTTAGGAAATGCTTGAAGTGCTTGACATACAGACTACGTGCTTGCCTATGTTTGATGAAAATTTATATTTTTAAAATGCCTGGCCGTCTCTAGTAGGTGCTCGCCAAGCAAATCTACGCGCTACGAAACACCATGGCGAGTGCACGCAATACTAACGGCGAAAGAAGCGTTAGGAAGGAGGCAAGTCGCGCGCAAAACGTAATTCACACTGTAATTAGCAATAAAGACATGCGCTATTTGTTCAAAGATGCGCCGGTGCTATACATAAAACCTCATCAATCAGTTCAAAAACAAAAGCCTCTTGAGACCTTGCGCATAAGCTTTTCTTCAGTACCCGACTTTATTTAGAATATTTAGAATGATATTTATTAAAGTTCGTTCCTTAAAACGTAATTTTTTTTCTTGAGTTCTTCAATGTTTAGATTACATTTATATATTTTTTAAGTTTCTTAAAGTTTTTGACAAGCATTTTTGAAGAGCCATCATAAATCGTGTCATCACAAAAATGCTTTTCCTAGAGGGTCATAAAAAATGTATATGGTTGACAAGCATTTTTGATCGTTTGGATATCGATAAGTTTAGATGGCGATTACCCAAAACCGTGCGATGTGTTACGAAATATATATCTAGGCGACTATTTAATATATATTATCATTTAAAAATAATGACGCAAGAGACAATCAATCTTGCTGTTACTTTAAGACCAAGGCCTGTAAGAATCTACAATTACTCTTTGAAATTGCTTTTATTCTGCATTTAAGTAACAAATCTTGCAAAATAATATACCTACAACATGTCAATATAATAAATCATAAGATAGTAGAATAATAAACCTGTGACAAGCGGATGGACAGATGGACGGGCGAACATGATCACGACAAAACTATAAGACAAAAACTGAAATAACCTTTTTCGACCGAAAAAATGTGAAGACATCAAGAGTTTTTATTCTTTGAAAAAACTAAAAGAAGGAATACACTGCTTTCAAAAACCCACTAAAAATTAAATAATAAACACTGAATGAAAAAGGTTAACAAAACTGGTTTAGCTATTCGAAATTTAAACAACTGATTTGCTGCACATAACTCAACACTTTATCTACTATTAGCAATTTAGTTAAGCAGTCCCCCAATTATGTTACCAGTAGATAAAATTTGTGCTAGTGTTAGTTAATCTTTTTTTTCAGTAAACCTTACGTACATGAAACATCAACTTAAGTGTTTTATTCTTCTTGAAGAGTTATTCCAAAAAATATTGTCTCGTGTCTCTTTTCTAGCTGCAAATTTTTGGCATTTGACTCTTAGTAGAAGAAAACGTGCGTAAGGTTTACTTTTTGTCGGTTTTTGAAGACGCTGTAATTTCTTTATAATTTTTTTTTAAATTTTAAGTTGGTACTTGGAAATAGATAAAGCTATCAGTAGGGAATTACCATAGACATAGAGAACTGGACAGCGCATTTCCTAGCCAACTGTTAAAAGAAAATGGTCGCAAAAGTGTGACAGAGACGTAGCGAATGTGTGGTGTCTTGCCTATGAGAAACGATACCTCAGGTTCACTTTGTCTCTTTGTGAAGTGTGGCTAATTCCGTGAGCCTATTGGACAGTTCATAAGACAGATTATAGAACTCGAAGTCAATGGGAATTACCCTTTTATTTAAAAAGAATAGGGTTCTTCAAAAAGGGAGTGATTCGGGTTCAATTAGGTCACCCATGTGCGAGTAATGCTCCTGGATGGTTTTGCAAAGCGTTTTAAGCGTCCATAGGCTATGGAGCCCGTTAACTAACATCAGGCAAGCCGTCTGCTTGTTTGTCACCTTAGTAGTATAAAGTTGGCTTACAATCGGGAAGATATGTAGTATACACACCCAAAAAGTTAACATTTGGATTGCGCCGTTAAACTGACGACGTAATTTTCTAGTGATTGATTGATACACACTTAACAGTCCATATCTTAAAAACTACACAACAGATATAATGATAAATAATAAAAAAAACAAACAAACAGTACAAACAGAAATACATAAAATACTTACGAAAGGCCTATGAACCTTTTGGATGAATATTTTTATCTTCGCTAAAAATGTATGTCATGAGTAGAGAACTATATAAGAAAAAAATAGAGCTCTGACCCGTAACCATACCACAGAATAACAGGCTGAATAGTTGCTATTATTTTTTTGCAGGCATTATTTTATTTGAAAATACTAGCTTGTTTCCGTAACTTCTTCCACGTTGACTTTTTTAATACCCTATGTCCATTCTCGGACTTTAGTTATTCTACTTTTCAAGTTTCATCAAAATCTGTTCAGTGGTTTAGCCGTAACAACTAACAACGTAACTGATAACAGGTATGGAAGTAGGGATAATAAGAGTAAGTGCTTGGTATTTTTACGTTGATTAAGTACTAGACTTTGCCAGCGGCTCCGCCTGCCCTAAATTCGGTTATTGGCGTGGGACTCCTTTATTTAATCACAGCATTAATACTGTAATTTACTCCTTATTTACACTAATGACGTTTGCTATATCAAGTTAAGCTATAGCTATAGTTCGTTTAAGCTAGTTTATAGTTATTCCGGGATAAAAAGTAGCCTATGTGTTATTCCAGGACTTAATCTATAGGTGTGCCAAGTTTCATCCCGATCCGTCAGGTGGCTGAAGCGTTATTGAGTAACAAACATATACTTACATTTCGCGTTTATAATATTATAAGGATGTCGGCTCTGTAGCTCAGTGGGTAATCAGTTGAGTTGAGTTAAATCGAGGGGCGTGGGTTCGATACCCGCACAAGACAAACATTATGTGATGAATATTTGTGTTTGTCTTCTTTAATCATTGTATTCTTTTATCATCACCGACCTATCTGTCACTCACAATTTTGACTTCATAAAGTGTGCGTGGTCTTTGCAGTTTATGTTTGTACGATGATATTAACGACATTTGGATTGTACTGTGTGAAACTATTTAACGACTTCGCTTTCCCTACTGGACTTCGTTCACATTGCTGGCTGTATTAATATAAAGATTAATTACCATCCGAGGATAGACGAATGTTGTATTAGTAAAGTCCACAAGAACAAATACGAGAATAAGCTACTTCTTTAAATTAAAAATAATGCCTGCAAAAAAAAATAGCAACTATTCAGCCCGTTATACTGTGGTTACTGGTGAGAGACCTAATTTATTCTTATATAGACTTCTCATATAGTCCTCTAATTATTGTTTTACTAAAATAAATAACGTCATGTAACAGTGATGATACATTGCATAAGTTAATTGAAAATATAACAGGTTTGCAACAGAAATAAATAAGTCCAAGGTCGTTCATTTAAATTTTCATCTATGTCGAAGTTGGCAAATTTGAATCGCTCTGGGTCAGGTCAATGACATAGTATTATCACAAAATAGGCACCAAACAATACAATCTATCTTTCTGAGCTGAAGTAAGACAAATAGAGTAATTTGTCCTTGTCACCAGAAAATTGTTACCTAAATCAGTTATTTTTCTGTGTCGACGACGTTATCGAAAATCTTGTGTTATATATGAGAAACACTATATAGACTATTTAGTGTCAGTATGTCTTAGAAGTGGAAAACTTTATGTTATTACTTCACATGAATATGACATGTATGGCATATTTTATTCAGACTCTAACCTTCAGGGAGTCATAAACGAAGAAAGATTATTTCTGTGTATGTTCATTTATATTGTATTTCTTAATACTATGAAGATTTTGTGTGTTTATAAAATTGTTATACTAGGACTACATAAGTCATTAGGAGTAAAGGAGACCTTATAATTAATAACGTTTTGTTATTTATGTTGATAACATAATAGAGACAACAAATGTAACCGATATGGTTGGGTAAAGATCGTGTCTATTTCAATGCAAATAATATACGTAATATTAAAAATGACGCATCGATCGTAATTACGTATGTCGATACTGACTTTCTTGTTCAAGATCAAGATCTACGTTCTGGAATCCAGTTCAGAAAATGTTAACTCTGAAACATTGGGACTTAAAAGGGCTGAGTTAGGGTTTGTTCTCTTATTAATCATATTTTATTTTATTCTTCCGACGACTCAGGACTGTGCACCGTGAAAGGCAAACACGTCTATCATGCATACGAGTTTCGTATGTATAGTAAATTTTATTATATTTTTCGCAAATAACTTTGGATAATGGTTACTATATTTAGTTAGGTTAGGTTTGACAAGGCAAGGTTGCGAGCACGTAATTTTTAGGATCCGCATTCCGGTAACACATTTGTTTTATAAATGATGTTCAAAAAGGATGTTAATTCGCCTATGTTCAAGAATAAACGTTAAAGTATATAAATGATGTATGTTTTTATATAAATATCTTGCAGATTTTGAATATATAAATGATTGATTTTATTTGTTTGATTTGTAGAAATGTACAAAGGGACTTTGGTAGTTTTCATTTAATATTTTTAGGGTTCCTGAACCAGTGAGAAACACGGATGCCTTATAGTTTCAGCCTAATAATTACAACGTCTTTCCATCGATTCTAATCAAATTTTACAAAAGTATAATATGTGCGTAAACCGGAATAGAGTTAAGGCTGCGCCCTACTCGAATGTGCAGTGTTTTACTCGTTTTTAAAATCGATTCCACTGGCCTATTGCAAGTTTCAGAGTGAAAAAAAAATATGGACTTTATCTAGAAAGTTACTGTGTTTGTTTTAAGATGTCTTGTTAAATATTGCTTGAGAAAAATAACGGCCAAACAGAGGTTCGAAAAACGAGACCATTTTTCTATTTTAAATTTATTACTCCTTATCAACTATCAGCGCGAACATAATTTATTTAATGAAATGTTAAGTAACTTATAAAGCTAGAAAATTACTGTAATAGATTTTTTATATCTTATGTGTTATAACTGTAATTGATTATTTTCCACTTTTTACGCTAAGCTGTTCGCCTGTCTATAATATATTTTTGCCACACAAAAATGGGCTCTGTTTAAGATTATCATTGTCGATGTCAGCTTAACGCCCGTAAAGCAAATGTTACGCAACGCAAATGGGCGCATTGGGCGCCCTGTCAAAAAAGATATTTGAGCGTAGCTCTCCATCCTAAGGGATAAACATTATTCACGCACCCCATTATGTGGTGTTTTCTTTTGATAGGTTTTCAAAAATATACCTGTGAGATAATCTTACGGGTTATTGGCTTCCAAAGTTGAGAAATTTTTGTCCCCTTTAACCAACGTGATTAAAAATTAATAAAAAAAAATGCTTAATAAATACTCCCATCGAAAATTGTTTTGAACAAAATCTTTATTCAAATAAGTTTTTCAGATATCCGAATTTACTTAATCCTAACTTAATGCGTACACGACACGTACTTGGGCCGTTTTTAGAGTTCCGAAGCCAAATAGCAAAAAGATCCAACCTTATCAAAATATTCATCTCTCCCCCATTTTTGATGAAATTTTTCAGACAGGTGTTTTATGTGCACTGACATACCACAGCCTAAATCATTTAATTCATACAGTCGTCATCGCCTTTGATGTTGCAGAAAATCCAAAAATGTCTAAACAAAATGTGTGTCAGGCTGGATAGCTCTCGACTAGCCATATTTGAAGACATGGGCTAGTCGGAAGCGTTAAGTATCCCGTTTTACTGCACCTGGTGATGGCTTTTTTAAGACACCCTTTATAAGACTGTATGTATAAAATAAATGTTAAGGCTGTGACCATTCTGTGCGCACTTATTCATCTCATAGTTTACAAATAGCTGATGTAACTGTCCTTTAGCAAAATGTTGTTTCTTCTTAATTCCTGTTTGCGTAAATGGTTTGTTTATTGTACAAAATAATCAATCCATTCAATTTATATAATTGAACTAGTTTTGAACATTAATTAAATCAATAAATACTGTTTATTACTTTATGCTAATATACAGACAACATGTTTTATTAGTGACTTTATTCAGATACATTTCATATAAAAAGGAGGCCATAATAATATCTGTATCAGTCTTCAAGTGTTTGAAAACTAATTCACAAACATGTTCAAATTGGTAAGTAAAATGGAATTTAAACATATTGATTTAAGTGATTTTAATTAATAGTAGTTCATGCTAAAAACATGAGCAAATTTTTAGGATTCCGTACCCGAAGGGGAATTAGCGGTACCCTTTTTTTTTTTTTTTTTTTTTTTTTATACCACTAAGGTGGCAAACAAGCTTACGGACCGCCTGATGGTAAGCGGTCACCGTAGCCTATGGACGCTTGCAACACCAGGGGTATCACTTGCGCGTTGCCGACCCTTCAGAAATCTAATAACTTCTTTCTTGAAGAGCTCCATACTGTAGTCCTTGCAGAAAACCTTGGCAGGGAGCTCATTCCACAACTTAAGCGTTCGCGGGAGGAAGTTTCTCTGAAACCGCACTGTACGCGACCATTTAGGTTCTAAAGTGTGAGAATGAATTCCCTGCCGATGGCGAGCGATGCGATGGTAGAAAGTAGCCGTGGGCATCATTTCGAACAATTCCTCAGAACACAACCCATTGTACAAGCGGTAGAACACACACAGTGAGGCAAAGTCTCTCCTCAGACTTAAGGGCTCGATACCGCAAGTGAGTTTGGAATCGTCGACAATTCTCACAGCCCGTCGTTGAACCGAGTCAAAAGGGCCAAGCTGGTATCCGGGTGCACCTGCCCAGAGATGGCAGCAGTACTCCATATGGGGCCGAACTTGCGACTTGTAAAGTAACAACCTTTGCCCCGACGTGAAGTCCTGCTTCGCTCTGTTGAGTACACCAAGTTTTTTGGACGCCAGCTTTACCTTATCTTGTAAATGATCTCGGAACTGAACATCGCTGGAGATGTCGACACCAAGGATCCCAATGCTCTTGGAGATGGAGAGGGGAGTGTTCTGGAATTGTGGGACCACAGTGAATGGAGTTTTCTTAGCGGTGAACGCGCACACTTGTGTCTTTGTAGGGTTGAATCGGACCAAGTTTACCCGTCCCCAGTCAGAGACCTGGGACAGTGTGGTCTCGATTTGAGACACAAGTTCTCCGCGGTTTTCCTCCACAACGGAACGAGGGATGTTTGCACGACCCGTGTAAAAAGCGTCTCCAGTACTGTCATCTGCATAGCAATGTATGTTGTTGATGTCCAACATGTCATTGATATGCAGTAGAAACAGCGTAGGAGACAGCACAGAGCCTTGCGGGACACCAGCATTAATTTCCATGCTATCAGAGCAACTACCGTCAACTACGGTTCGTATGCGTCTGCCGGACAAAAAGCTAGCCACCCATTTGCACAAACCCTCGGGCACTCCGTAAGATGGCAACTTCGATAGAAGACCGCGGTGCCAGACCCGATCGAACGCCTTCGCTATGTCCAGGCTACATGCCAATGCCTCCCCCTGACTCTCAATGGCTAGTGCCCATCGGTGTGTGAGATACACTAGAAGGTCACCAGTCGAGCGACCGTGGCGAAAGCCATATTGACGGTCACTGACCAGATCGTGTACTTCTAGGTATCTTAGAAGCTGTGTGTTGATCACACGCTCCATCACCTTAGAGAGAAGAGAGGTAATAGCGATAGGCCTGTAATTCGATGGATCTGATCTATCGCCCTTTTTGGGCACCGGGTGCACATTCGCAGTCTTCCATGTAGACGGAAATTGCCTAGCGTGGTAGGAAAGCGCGAAGAGGCGCGTGAGTACAGGACATAACTCAGGAGCACACTGCTTAAGCACCACTGCTGGTATACCGTCTGGCCCACTCGACTTATGAACGTCTAGAGAAAGCAACGCCCGCCTGACCTCCCGCTGCGTTATGGAGATTTCCGGCATGGACTTACCGCACCACGGTATAGTAGGTGGTACAGCGCCTTCATCGTTCATATTCGAGTTCGAGGCAAAGAGACTGCCCAGTAGATCGGCTTTCTCTTTAGCACTATGGGCCAAGTCACCATCGGTCTTTCGCAGTGGTGGTAACGACGACTGGCAGAAGTTCCCTTCGGCAGCTTTGGCAAGCGACCAGAAAGCACGACTCCCAGAAGGATAGCTCGCAAGTCGCCCACCTATTTTGCCGATGAATTGGAATTTTGCTCTGGCAGTTGCTTTCTTACTGAACCTCGAGGCAGCATTTAATTTGCGTTTTAACTCAGAAATATTCGGATCCTTATTAAAACGAGCCGTTACTAAGGCTATTACTAAGGCTCCACTGTCCGTCCGTCCGTCAGTCCGTCCGTCTGTGACCAGGCTGTATCTCATGAACCGTGATAGTTAGACAGTTTTAATTTTCATAGAAGATGTATTTCTGTTGCCGCTATAAAAACAAATAAAATACAGAATAAAATAAATATTTTAGGGGGCTCCCATACAACAAACATTATTTTTTTGCTCGATTATGCTCGATATTGATATCGGCAACAGGTAGACGCTTAAAATATGCACAGAATAATAAGTTATATAGTCACTTTAAACAGACAGCGGACAGGACGGACAGCGGAGCCTTGGTAATAGGGTTCCGCTTATTACCCTTCGGGTACGAAACCCTAAAAATCAGTAATAAAACCAAACATCAAACTTTCTTTTTTTTAATTCTGTTAGTTTCGGCTGTGTCTTGATGACTGAGTCTGTCACTTAATGTCATGTTTTTTTTCTTATACTAAATCCAGAGACAAAGCGATATAAAATTCTTGATCTAAGTCAAGAAAACACGTTAACAGTATTAGTTGCCCCTGCTCTTCTTCCACATAATTGATAGCCCAATGTTCTACCACATGATATCTTATTTTTTATGTTCTAGTTGCTCGTTGTTGTCGCCCTGCTGGGTCTCGCAGCCGCAGACCCCTACAGCTACATATCCTACCCCACCGCCTACAACGTTCCTGCTGCCTACAGATCCTGGAACGGACTTAACGTACCCCTTACCTACCGCGCTGATTACGTTCCAACTAACGGCCTCCCCGGCTACTACGCATGGAAGAAGTAATTTGGACCTCCGCCAGCAAAACTGCGATCATGTTTTAACATGCAACGACAACATTTTTACAATAAAAAGTATTATTTATACGTCTTTTTTTTCTTGACGTATGCAGTTTTCAGGAAAAGCCAGTTCTGTGAATAAATAAATTAGTGTACCTGAGACAATATTTAACACGTATTTTATAATATAAAAAAATGGGGATTTTAAGACGCGCAATACCATCTTTAGTCGAATTTACACTAACTTGCAGGTTTTTAATGCTAATTGTTCGAAACTTATCTACCTTCAGAAATGGAAGACCAATAATTGTTTTGCTTCTATGAATTTTTGTTATTACTTTTGCTCCCGTGTCGTTACGGTGAATAAAATTGACTTGATTTTTGACCTAAATTAGTGTGCAAAGTTATGACAGCAAAAGACAAAGAATACTTGTATCTTTACCCCGATCGAGAGTTCTCACGGGAATACGGATTTTTGCTGATAAAATCACAGAGTACATAAAAATATAGTGTATAGCAAAAAAAGTATTAAAGAAGTTTTATATACACGTATGTTTTTCTGTGGTTTGAAAAAATAGCGAAAAAGCTTCTATGTAACGAATTATTTGGGAAAAGGGTTGTAAGAAAAAAAATCGCGAAGGCTATAATTTCCTAGTACATATATTGTAGTCTTTTGGCTACACCGAACACCGGATTGTGCTTCATAATAGCACCACGTGGAGACAGTTAAAAATCTTAATATTTCGATGTTTATATTACTGCATAACCCTTCAAGATTCCCTGAATACTTCACCATAACATGTACAAAGTATTTTTGTGTAAACAGTCAGAATATTTTACCTGTATATGGACTACTTTGGACGCGAAAGTATTTGGAAACAGAAATTTATGTAAATTGAAAAACATTTCCCAGCTTCAGAGCTTTATTTTGCACACTTTCCTAATATACAAAGCTTTACAATTTTCTATGTTCTCCATTGTAACACTTAGTAAAGGTGTACTGTGTCCAAATACAGTCTTTGTTGGTGTGTGGCTAAAATACCCAGCTTTCTTAATAACTTCACTGATAAAAAAAACTCTGAAGCTGATGCTTCGGTGTCTGTCTGTCCGTATGCCTGTATAACAAGACTGTTTGATTCCGCAATTGATTTTATATGCAGATAATGTAGGTTTGGATCGTTAGACCTCCATTAGTTTACCTTTAAGAGTTAGTATTACGTGACAGAAAACTTGAGTAAAAACAAGGATGACGTGATATGTAACTGAGCGTCAAAAGTGCAGCTGCATTTTAGCTTACTGAGATTTAAAAAATGCTTTTTCTCAGGGTCTAAAGCACTTTCACGGCTATGCAAAGTTGTAAACTAATGGCATTCAGAACTTTAAAGATATATTCGCCAAAACTTTTAAAAAAGAGTGAAAATCAATTTAGATTTTTTTTATCAACCAAAAGTTTATCAACCATGTATTCACGTTTTTCACAGTTTGAACCTTATCCCGAAGAACCATTTATTAAATTTTACTCGGATCTGCTTAGCAAATCTGAAAAAATATTTATTTAAGTAGTATAACATCTTAATTCTATTCTGGCGATGGGTATAATTTTGAAACATACAACTTTATTACTTCATCTTGTAATATTCTGTGTAGGAAACCTTTACCTACTCGGAAACAGACACCGATACGTTTAGATGGCGATTACTTAAACTTTGAAATGTGTTACAAAATGTTAATTTAAACACAGTATTTTACGAGGCATTGACATAATGACGTAAGTGACAATCAAAATCATACTGCTGTGTCAGGTTCAAGGCTAAAGGAAGCTCGATTTCTTACTAAAATTGCCTAAATCTAGTTCTTAAAAGTAATTAAACAACGGGATCTCTTTAGTTTATTCAAATACGTTTAATGGTATTTACAATGTCAAATTTCTTGACTAACAATTTCAGACAACAACTATTTTAATTTAAGAAATTTAAATTCTGACTAAAAATAAAAAGAATATAAAAGTTGGCAATATTGAACCATAAGGTTTTAGTTTGTGCCTGTAAAATTTACCAGAATTGATATTAAAATTGTGAAATAAAAAGCCTGTCACATACGGACGGAGGCACATGGTAAATTATTAGGGTTCAATTTATAAACATTTGGCTACAGATCCATTAATAAAACCTTTTTTTTTGATGGTCAATTTTTTATGACATCAATATCAAGTTTTTTTTCTCACTTTTTAATATGGGCAGCGATCCTCCTGGTGAATTAAAATAACAGAGAAAATAATCCCTAAACGTCATAGCTACGAGTTAACTAAATAAAAAATAATCGCTAAATAAATACTACAGTTTGAGAATAAAACCGGTCTAGTGCAAAAAGTTCCTTAGCACCACAGAATACTGAATATACAACAACGAAGTTGATACAATGCCTAATAAACCATAATATTATCCAATCATTTTGCCATTGTAATATTGTAGACTAACGGAAAAAAAAAATTATTTACGAAATCTAACTAACCTGTTTTTCGGTTTACTTTATATAGAAGTTTGTGTTTAATACTGTTTTACAATAGAGTAAAAATAACAAAAATATGCTTCTTGTATAAAGACACCCTTAAATTTGTACTTTTAATTTTTTTTTAATTATTTTGTCAACATTTCAGGCTTCTATCTAAATCCTAATAATTTATTTCATGAAATGTTGAGTAACTATAAAGCTAGAAATTTACTGTAATAATTTTTTTAAATCTTATGTGCCATAACGATAATTAATAATTTTTCACTTTTTACAATAAGTAAACAACTTATCGTGAATAATGTATATAAATATTAGTAAATCTATGTACATATATAAATATGCATGTATAATAAATATAATTAAAATATATATTACGTATAAGTGAATATATGTAAACGAATATAGGCAGTGATCTTATTTTAGTCTTTCAGGTAATAAGTAATAATGAGGTTTTTAATAATTGCTTTTGATTTTGCTTTTTTTATTTCCAAAGGTAAAGCGTTCTATGTATATTCTAATGATCTCTTATATTATACTGGCTCCCTGGTTTACGCTTCAAGATCTACCTCCAAGAATTTACTTCGGGAAATGTCAAACTTTGAAACATTGAAACTCAAAAATGGAAAGTCGTTTGGAATTATCTCTCTTCTCTTATCTTTTATTAATCATGTTTTAATTTCTTTTCCCTACGGCTCAGAACCGTGAGTTGAAGAGATTGTTAATGTAAAAGTTAATACAAAAAAATGTTCCTATCATAAGTATAAGGTAATTTAATTATGTGTTTCGTAAATAACTTCGGATAAATAACTTGGTTACTATTGAGTTAGGTTTGTCAAATATTCAATGTGTTTCCGACGAGGAAACCGTTTGGTTGCGAGCATAAAATTTTTCACTAAACAAAAATACACTTTGTTTTTGTTCTGTGAAAAAAGTTCAAATAAGATGTGAATTCTCCTATATTTACAACAAAATGCATAGTTTAAGGTCATAAGCGCCTTTTACATTTGTTATATTAAGTAGTATGAATATGTATTTTACATTAGCAAAGCATCAGGGAAGGGTAGGGTTTACAGTACATTATCTCCAGTGATCTCACATCTTTTCATGTATTTATTTAATGTACAACATTTATAATTCATTATAATGTTAACTAATATAATTAATCTTATGATTTTATTCTAAAAAAAATCAGTAAAGGTAAATCTTTGCTAATTTTGTTATATAAAATGGATCCCGTAAAATGTATAGGGGGATAAAAGGTTTCGAAGATACGCTCTTTTCTCTGTTTTTTGTTAATGTGGCCATAACATAGACCATATAATATGTTTGTCCCATACGAGATTTATGAATCATTACTTTCAGCTGTGCTCTTTGAACTCTTTCCAAATTTCAGGATGGGAGTTTTTGACGCTTGCTCCTATGATTAAGATTAAACGTACAAGAATTTGAATAACTCGCTTTTTCCCGCGGTTCCGCTCTACCTAAATTTGGTTATCGCTGTGGGTTTTCCAAGGCAATTACTTGATTATAGACAGAAAGTTAGCTTATAACAAATTTTTGCTGTAGCTATAGTTCGTTCATGTGAAATTCGGTTATACTTATTCCTGCGGGAATATTTATTTTTTTGGTATAAAAATAGATAATAGTCTATGACCTTATCCGTTCCTTTAACAATGTGTTTACTAAAAATTAAGTCACTTGGTTGCTGTGTTGCGATCACTGTGTGCTAAGCAATAACAAACAAACAAAGATACTTTCATAAATATGTTCCTATTTTTAATTATGATTATAAGCTAAGCAAGATCATAAAACATTCACAATGCCTGATGTTTGTCGACGATCTTAAGTCTAAATTGCAACATTTACACCTCGGCAAATCCTATTCACCACAAATGCCTATCTATACGCCGTATGTAGTTAATTTGTGTTTCATTTATGTTTTATTTATGTTTTTCTTTTACTGAAATAAAAAGTATGTGTTTTATATTTATATATTGTGTGCGATTATTATTTGTTAGTATAAGTGAATTGAATTTGAATAGAGGTTAATCGTAATTTATAAACGTTTGGGTGCAAACCCGTTAGTTTATAAATGTATGTAAATAATATTCAAATGCATGTTAATAAGTGAATAAATATATTAAGTTAGGATGATCTCTATTTTTATTTAAATATATTGCAAATTTTGAACACCGAAACGAACGGTTTCGTTTGTTTAAGTTGTGTGTGTTTTATAGAAATTATACTATAATATATAGTAGGGTTTATGAACCAAAACACGATAAACGGAACCCTTATAAGTCGTATGAAAAAGCTTATATAATAAATCGTGCTTATATTATGCCAATGCGTGCTTATATTATGCCAATGCGTGCTTATATTATGCCAATGCGTGCTTATATTATGCCAATGCGTGCTTATATTATGCCAATGCGTGCTTATATTATGCCAATGCGTGCTTATATTATGCCAATGCGTGCTAATGTTATAAATCGAGGGCGAGGCTCTTTTAGCTCACATACTTTTTTTTGTTTTTTTTTTTTGTAAAATATTTTGTATACTGTGTGTGTTTGGTGAATAAATTTTTTTTTATTTCTTTATAGTTCTGTCTCACTGTTTCCATCCATCCATATGTCACTACCTTATTAATCCACTTCCGGCTTAGCATCGATTCTGATCCTATTTTACGGATTATGTATGTAAACCAAACCGCCATAGAGTTAAAAAGGAATAAAAAAACCCAATTTTATGGGGTAAAGTTGGATAGATCTTCAAATACTTTAATTGTATTGTAAGTAAATGATATATAATATATTATATAATAAATAATTCTACAAATAAGATATTTGTGAGCTATAACTTTTAAATTGCGAGAATCTCTCGAGTTTGTAAAAAATCACAATAGCCCTATTCTAAATATTAACGGATTTTTTTTTATAACAAAACCGATTCGTAAGTTTTTCAGATATGCGGATATTAACGGAAACTGACTTAATGCGTGCACTACACATACTTAGCCGATTTTTAGAGTAACGTAGTCAAATGTAAAAGTCACAACATTATGATGTTCATCTCTTCACCCTTTTTGATAAAATTTTACAGCCAAATATTTTATGTGAACTGCCATACTACTGCGTAAACAGTTCCAACAGTCAGTCATCGCCTTATGCCGATGGTAAAGACCGACAATGTTTAGACAACATATGGATAGCTTTCGACTAGCCATATATGAAGACTTAGGCTAGTCGGGAGCATTAAGTCCCCGTCACACTCTGCTCCACACCACACAATTGCTATGTATTCACGCCTTCGATGGTTGACTGTATAAATAAAATTAATGTTTAGGCTGTGGCCATAAAGTGCAAGCGTATTTATCTCATAGATATATATATAGTAAATGTAACTGTCCCTTAGCAAATTTTCTTGATTCTTAATTTCTGTTGTCTGAGTAAATGGTTTGTTCGTTGTACAAAATATTCAATTTATATAATTGTAGTAGTTTTCAACCTTCATAAAATACTGTCTATTACCTTATGCTAATATACAAAAAACATGTTTTATTAGTGACTACATTCAGATAAATTTCATATAAAAAGGAGGCCATAATAATATCTGTATCAGTCTTCAAGTGTTTGAAAACTATTTCACAAACATGTTCAAATTGGTAAGTAAATGTATTTTAAACTTAAATTTAGTACTTCGCCTCATAATTTTTCTATCAAAATTTTTATTTTTATTCATACATTTAGGAATGTATTTTGAGAAATTCTGAAAGCGTATTTCATTATTTGTATTGAGGAGTTATTTTTTTGCAAATTAAGTTCTAACATTTTTTTTAAAGAATCTGATTTTGTTTTTTTTTTTTTTTTTTTTTTTTTTTATACCACTAAGGTGGCAAACAAGCTTACGGCCCGCCTGATGGTAAGCGGTCACCGTAGCCTATGGACGCTTGCAACACCAGGGGTATCACTTGCGCGTTGCCGACCCTTCAGAAATCTAATAACTTCTTTCTTGAAGAACTCCATACTGTAGTCCTTGCAGAAAAACTATACGATAGACATAGAGAACCGGACAGCGCATTTCGTATCTAGCTGTGAAAAAAAATGGTTGCAAAAAAATGGTTGTGACAGAGACCATGCAAAATTGAGGTACCTTCTCTCTTTCTAACTTGTTTTCATAAACATCAACAAACAAAATTATTCGATTTGTCTCTTTCTGTGGTTAATCTAGTGACGCTGTGCTTGCGCAGTCCTTAGGACATACTATCGAAGTCTAGGATCTATACTTTACAATATAAATAGGAAAATTTAGTTTTTTTGTTTGTATTGGGTAATCTCTGGAACTACCAGTCCGATTTAAAAAAAACTTTTTACTTTAGATACCGTATTTATCTGAAAGAAACATAATGTAGCATTAAGCTAAGACCAATAGGGGCGATAAAATGATTTTTTTTTTTTAAACGGGAGATAATGTCTGGAGTTGCTTAGAAGAAGTCCGTAATAGCAAATATCTGTCTCCTAAGGTAGACTCACAAAAGTTATTTTTACTTATAATTTTTTAATTAAAAATATTACGCAATTTGCAAAGCTGTTTTCTCCTATTCATTATCGATCTCGATCAAATAAGTATGTTAATTATGTTATGTAGATTAAAATTTTCCTATACATTATTTGATTTAACCGAATAGTTTACAAGAAATAACAGATTGAGTGGCGTCGTTTAGTGGCATAAATAAATCTAAATAAATACGTATATTTTTATGTTCTAGTTGCTAGTTGTCGTCGCCCTGCTGTGTCTCGCAGCCGCAGACCCCTACAGCTACATATCCTACCCCACCGCCTACAACGTTCCTGCCGCCTACAGATCCTGGACCGGACTTAACGTACCCCTTGCCTACCGCGCTGATTACGTTCCAACTTACGACCTGCCCGGGTACTACGCATGGAAGAAGTAATTTTTACCTCCGCTAAGAAACAACTGTGACCATGTTTTAACATTCAACGATAACATTTTGACAATAAAAAGTATTATTTTTTAGTTTTGTTTCTTTTATTAATTCGTAGGAGTAAAAGGATAAGTTGGGTAAAAATTACAAAAGATACGCAGTAAATATACTATTTGGCACCCTCATATTTATTAAAAATCAGAGTACAAGGGAGATTGAGAGACGAAAGATTTTTATTGTTTTTAAACACGATTGTTATTTTATTTTTGACTACGGTTATGTGTTAAAAAGGTTTAACTACCCTGATGTTATGATTTAATTATTGACACCAATGGTTACAGAATGTCATTTGAGATTGAGACTATTACTTTTGTTATCGTATTGTGAATTAAATCGAATTGAATTTTGGACCAAATTATTGTACAAAGTAGTGACATCACAGAACAAGCATACTTTTAACCAGATCGAGAGTAACCACGGGAACAGGGTTTTCATGGGTAAAACCGCAGAGCACATCTAGTGCATACCAAAAAAATACTAAAAAAGTTGTAAATATTCACGTGTTTCCCTTTGGTTTGAAAAATAAAGTAAAGGTTTTTCTTAGTATACAGGCGCGGTCGCAGCCTTAGATTTGGGAGTTGGTCATCTAAGCTCAAATAGCGTTCTTAGGGCAAATTCACTAGATAATCCTAGCACACTTCTTCGACTTCATTAAATTCCGCCAGTGTTATTAAAATGTTTGTCGATTGTAACGTACTCTTATCCTAATTTTTTCTAAGAACACTCCATTATATTAAGGTATGTTCGAGGAGGTCACTATCTACCTACATAAGCTTTTATAATTTATCATTTCTACAAGCCTTATGCCTAAACATAAATTTCTTAATCCTTGTCACAATCCACATCTCTTTCGCTCTGCAGCTTTTTTGTATCACTCTACATCTTATCTTGTCATTTAGAGTGATGTGCCCACATGCACTTCTCAATGCTCTCATTTCTACAGCATTAATTCTACTCTTATCTTCTTCACATAAATCGTTGATGGAACCAACATACCCATGAAATATAAATACCTAAAAAAAAGGTATGCAACGCCCTATACACAAGATTTTATACAGCCTCCTAACTTTTCCTTTCAAAAACCTTGACTGAATGTAAAGATGAAACTTACTTCCCTATATAGTAGTTACCTCCTATTGCTTAACACTTCACTGTTATCGTTGCGCAGGTTACCAAGTTATCAGCATAGAGGAGGTACTTGAATAGTAATTTATTTTTTCCCAAATCAGATTTCTTCTGTTTCAAATCAGATATCTCGGCAAAAGCTGAAATCTCGTGGAACGAAGACAACAAAGACCAGGCGACGACAGCATAACGACGACTGAGCTTCTAAAAGTTTGTTGAGCGCAAATTGCTTCAAAAGTTAGCAAAGCTCTTCTATGTCGTCCTCTGTAAGTGCAGTACCACTGGAGATTTGGAACGAAAGTGTGGTGGTAATATTCTTCAAGAACGTTTGTGCTTGTCTACATCACCATGGATTTAACCCGGGAACATTTTCGCAGCATGAATTTCTAAAATTTGAAATGTAATTTCAGCTTAGAAGAGCTTCGTTTGGCTTCAAACTGCTTTTGGCGATGAAGCACCATGCAAGATGACTATTCATAGCTGGTTAGCAAAATTCAAACACGGTCGAGTCAATCTCGGTGACAAATTTCGTGATGGTCGCCCAATGATAATGTATCTCCGACCGCCACTGCTAGTATATGATTTGTAGTCATTGGGCTACACCCAGCACCGGGTTGTGCGTCATAATAACACCAAGTGGAGACATTAAAAACTAAATAACTATATATAATATTTCGATGTTTACATTACTGCATTACCCTTCGAAATTCCCTGAAGACTTCACCATGATATGCTCAAAGTATTTTCGTGTAAAATACTGTCAGAGTATTTTACCTATACTTTAGACGCGATAGTATTTGGCAACAGAATTTAAATAATATAATATAATAATATAAATTGAAAGAACAATATAAAACACTAATAAATTGAAAAGAATAATATAAATCGAAATAATATAAAAATAATCTAATATATAAAATTTCCATGTCACAATGTTAGTAACCGTACTCCTCCGAAACGGCTTTACCGATTTTTACCAAATTTTATATGCGTATTCAGTAGATCTGAGAATCGGCTACTAACTACTTTTCATACCCCTAAGTGATAAGGGTTGTTCACCCTTATTTTTTTTTTTAATTTTTGGACGAAATTTTTTGTTTTCATTTTTTTATAATGTATTAAAAAATACATACAACTCTAAATTTTTACTTTTATATCACCAATCCCTATTTTTTTATAGCCATTTTAGTAATTTAATAATTTTTCATCCCGCTCGATAACTGATCAATTATCGTGTTTTTAACTGTACTTCGATTAAAATTTCCCTTAACTTATGGCAAATCTAAAATTTTTTTTATGAAAATAAACATTTATTTTTATTATTAAAGTTTATTCCTGATATATGCTTAGTGTTACCAATCTAAGATTCTTAAAATTTGCCGCGCCTTTACTGATGAGTGAAATGCCACACTATACCGGTGTCACTTCTAAGTAAACAGCACGGAGTAGGGATGAGACTGAAGCCGGTCTCCTGTTTCACTCACACAATAAGACTTCTCTCATTCCCTACACAGTTTTCGGCCATCATTATAGTTCATGTATCAAGTGTAGTAGTAACATTTACAATTATAATATTGCTATCTCAGTGTAACTCTCATATTAACTATTAATTATTACTATTTTATTCATAATAATAAAAATTTTAATTTTAAGTGTATTTGGCACGATTAGTTCAGTTAATCAAGTTTTAGTTAAACAAGTGATTTACATAACCTTAAAAGTACTCAACACGTGTCATGAGCTCCCACCAACAACGGATATTGTGTTGTAAGTATACTTTTTTTATATAATTATTTGATATAATTATGACAAAATAATTTTTTAGTAAAATTAAATTTTTACAACTTTTGTTTCAAATTTTTTTTCATAAAACTAATATTTTCGCTATAATCCTGGCCCTAATTATAACTATAACGTTTTCCATCATTAAGTAATTTCATTAATTCTATTTATATGTGTTTTGTACAGTGAGCAATGCCAAGAAAACGCAAAGTGGCTGATTTGAGCCGTAATACAAGTAGGTCCAGAAGTATTAGAGATAAAAGATCCCAAAGAACCGAAGAACAAATCCAGCAACAAAATGCTGATGCACGTGTGACAATGGAGCAATTGCGTCAAGAACAATCAGAAGGTACACGAGCTGAGCGCAATGAAGTTATAAGATTAAAACAATGACAATCACGCCGTTTCACGGTTAATAGACGCAGAACTAATGACCAACAACGCCAACAGATAAATCGTGCGTTTACATCTGATTCATTTTTGCGTGTAGCATTCCAGTATGAGCCCGATATTGAATATTATGCTCATTTAAAAGTGGTAATTAGTGCTATGGATAAGGAATGTCCGCATTGTCATGCTCTCAAATTCAAAAATGAGCCACCTGGGATTTGTTGCGCTTCAGGAAAAGTGCAACTATTTGAAATTGAAACACCACCTGAACCATTGAACGGTTTACTTATCGGCACGGTTCCAGATTCTAACGTATTCCTGAAGTCAATTCGAACATTCAATTCATGCTTTCAAATGACATCGTTTGGAGCAACAGAAATAGTTCGAAATACTAATGCTAATGGTCAACAATACAATTCTACATTCAAAATCAGAGGCCAAGTTTATCATAAAATGGGGTCATTGCTTCCAATGCCAAACGAACCACATAAATTTTTACAAATCTACTTTATGGGCGGCGAGGATTCCGGATTCGCACTTGCCAATCGCGTGAATGCACGTTGTGACTATAATAACCTTGATTCATTTTTTGCTAGGCGCATCGTCAGCGACTTGGACGCTCTATTGAACGAGCACAATAAATTGTTGAAAATATTCAAATCACACATGCACAAATTACAAAGCGATAATCACGCTATTGTCATTAATCCTGATAAAACACCAGCTGGAGAACATATTCGTAGATTCAATGCACCTGTTGTTGAAGACGTTGCTGGA
This sequence comes from Apoda limacodes, assembly GCA_946406115.1. Taxonomy (NCBI): domain Eukaryota; kingdom Metazoa; phylum Arthropoda; class Insecta; order Lepidoptera; family Limacodidae; genus Apoda; species Apoda limacodes. Next base: position 7,300,830 of record OX291545.1, on the reverse strand, counting down.
ATCATGGTTGGTGATCGTACAGGTACACGAGAAATTGTGATTCGTACAAGAAATAATAATCTTCAGTTCATTGCTGATACACATCGTTCATATGACGCTCTCCAATATCCGCTTATATTCTGGAAGGGCCAAGACGGACATTGCATAAACATAAAACAACGAGATCCCGTATCAGGTACTTCATTTATTATGAACTTGATGATTAACCATTTAACAAAACAATTAAATTATTGAACGTAATTAATTTAAATTAATATTCATAAACATATTATTACAGGAGCTGAAACAAACAAGAACGTTAGCTTGAAAGATTATTATGCGTACCGACGTTGCCGAAATTGGTAACTCTGTTATTTTACCATCATCGTACGTAGGCAGTCCACGTCATATGCAAGAATATACACAGGATTCTATGGCTTACGTGCGCAAATATGGACGACCGTGTTTATTTATCACGTTCACATGTAATCCAAAATGGCCAGACATTACATCTTTACTATTGCCTGGCCAAAATGCAATACATCGTCATGAAATTACAGCACGTGTATTTAGACAAAAGTTGAAGTCTCTAATAAGTTTCATTACTAAATTACATGTATTCGGTCCCACACGTTGCTGGCTGTATTCAGTTGAGTGGCAAAAGCGAAGATTACCTCATGTGCACATTTTGGTTTGGTTAATCGACAAAATCTGTCCTGAAGAAATCGATAGTATCATTTCTGCGGAAATTTCAGATCCGTCCACTGACCAAGTGCTGTTTGATATTGTTACAGCAAACTTGATCCATGGTCCATGCGGTACTCTTCATCGTTCATCGCCTTGCATAGCAGATGGAAAATGTACTAAAAATTTCCCTAAAGATTTCACTAATGATATGATAACAAATACCGACGGATATCCAATATATCGTCGAAGAAATCCCGATAATGGCGGACAATCATTTATTAAAAATATCAGCAACACAGACATTGACATTGACAATCGTTGGGTGGTGCCGTATTCGCCTCTGCTAAGTAAGACATACAATGCTCATATTAATGTTGAGTTTTGCAGTTCTGTGAAGAGCATCAAATATATTTGCAAGTATGTTCATAAAGGCAGTGATATGGCTGTATTTAGAGTAGAAAATACTAATGTAAATTCTCCTCCAATGAATAAAACCGATGAAATTACGCTCTACCAAATTGGTCGGTACATCAGCTCCAATGAAGCTGCTTGGCGTATCTTCGGTTTTCCAATTCATGAACAGGATCCAGCAGTAGTTTAGTTAGTTGTCCATCTTGAAAACGGTCAGCGTGTATTTTTCACGAACGAGACAGTGATTGATCGTGCTACAAATCCACCTAAAATTACACTCACTGCATTTTTTGAATTGTGTAATCGTACGCATGATTGTGGTGTCTTTGTAAGAACATTACTCTATTCACAAGTACCACGCTATTTCACATGGGCTCAAACAAAAAAATGGATGCCCGCAAGCAAGGCTCACCAGTTGATGCATGTCTCAATTTATTTAAATCTAACGCTTTGGGGCGATTATTTACAGTCAATCCAAGACACACTGAGTGATTTTATCTTGGACTGTTGTTGGTTAATGTTACTGGCCCATTATCATTTCAAGATATACGTAGTGAATGGGCAACAGTATCCAACATATAAAGACGCATGCCTTGTATTTGGCTTGCTGGAAGACGACAACCAGTGGGAGTATATGCTTGCTGAAGCTGCATTGAACTGTACAGCAATACAAATTCGTCTACTATTCGCTATAGTGTTGACTACATGTTTCCCAGCTCGAGCACAGATATTGTGGGATAATCACAAAGATTCAACAACGATCTAACGATAACATTCAGCGACGCTATGTACAATAAAGCATTGATTGCTATTGAGGATGTTTGCATTGTCATAACCAACTTATCACTCACTCATTCCGGTATGAATTCGCCAAATCGAACTGCATCTGATTTAATTAACACTGAAATGAATCATGAACTGCAGTACAACACTGTAGAAATGGCAGCGATTGTTACTCGCAATGTCCCACTAATGAATGACGAACAAAGAACCATTTATGACCGCATTTTGCTCGCAGTTTCAACAGGACAAGGTGGGTTCTTCTTTTTGGATGCACCGGGTGGAACTGGCAAAACATTCCTTATTTCAAAAATTCTTGCTGAAATACGATCAAATAATGGCATCGCATCGGCATCACCGGCAACTTTATTGGATGGAGGCAAAACAGCTCATTCAGTATTTAAGCTGCCACTAAATATTCAAAATAACCCTGACGCAGTGTGTAACATTAAAAAACAATCGTCCATGGCCACCGTGCTGAAACAGTGTAAAATTATCATCTGGGATGAATGTACTATGGCACACAAACATTCAATTGAAACCTTGAACAGGACATTGAAAGATATTAAAAACAACGACAAACTATTTTGCGGCACTCTGTTGGTGCTTTCAGGTGATTTCAGACAAACACTTCCCGTCATTCCACGTTCAACATACGCTGATGAGATCAACGCTTGCTTAAAATCATCTCCATTGTGGCGTAATGTTGAAAAAGTACAGCTGAAAATAAATATGCGCGTTCAAATGCTTCAAGATCCATCCGCTGAAACATTTTCAAAACAACTCTTAGATATCGGTGATGGCAAAGTTGCTACAGATGAAACTGGATACGTAAAATTACCGACCGAATTCTGCACAATCGCTGATTCGCAAGATACTCTTATTGAACAAATATTTCCCGATGTACACACACAGTACATAAATCATGAGTGGCTTGCAGAAAGAGCTATTTTAGCAGCAAAAAATGCAGATGTTGACAATTTAAATTTGAAGATACAACAGTTGTTGCCAGGGAACTTGGTATTATAAAAATCTATTGAAACAGTTTGCGATGCCAGGGAAGCTGTCAATTTTCCCACAAAATTTTTGAACTCACTGGATTTGCCAGGCATGCCACAGCATAATTTACAATTGAAGGTTGGATCCATCAATTATCTTGCTTCGTAATTTAAACCCACCACGGCTGTGCAACGGTACGCGATTAGTCATTCGAAAATTGATGAAAATCGTTATCGAAGCCAGCATTTCAAATGGCAAGTTCAAAGGTGAAAATATATTAATACCACGGATTCCTATCATACCTACAGATGTGCCAATTCAATTCAAACGAATTCAGTTTCCGATTAGATTGGCATTTGCAATGACAATCAACAAATCCCAAGGCCAAACGATGTCTACTTACACACTTATAATAAGTAAGTTACTTTTTGCCTACACTAGAATTTATCTAGAAACTATAAATAATTTATATGGAAAAGCAAGGTCAGCTAGTATAATATAAATTGCAAAACATTTTCCAGCTTCAGAGTTTTACTATGCACACTGTTTTTTTAGGTATACAAAGCTTTATATTTTTTTATGCTCTCTATTGTGTAACTAACAGTGGGAACACTCTGTCCATATTCAGTTTTTACTTTTATTGGCCGTATGTATGTAGTATGGGTGTGTGACTAAAATACTTAGTTTTTGGAGTTCCGACCTCAACTGTCCCACCGTCTGTATGTATAAACCGGCTTTATTACTCAGCTACTACATTGATTGCAGGTTGCAGGGCATAACATTTTTTAAAATTATTCTATTGTTTCATTTGTAATCTTAGACACAAAAGATATAAGTACCGAACACTCCACATTAAGCACTTTAACACTGCTACCTATGAAATTCACTTGAGCTCGGAAGTAAGCGAAGCGTGCCGGAGAAGGGTTGTGGGAGTTCTGTATTTATATATTTTGTGCCTCAATAAAAATATAAGTTAGTAAAGAAAATATTAAAATGAAATTTCATGCAAAGATAGCATGGACTATACGTTTCTAAGACCAATCAGTACCACTGCCGCACGCATTGGTAACGAATGATACACAATGCCTTCTTACGCGCTTGACAATGGTTATGTTAATGAATTATGATACCGCTAAAGTAATACAAGGCAAACATCCTGCCAATCTTTTAATTGTTTTGATTTTTTATGATATAAATAAGCGATTGGATCGTTAGGCCATAATTTTAGTTAGTTTTAGTCAATAATTTTACCTGTGATTCTAATGGCTATGATATAATTTTGCAACATACAACTTTCTAACTTCATCTTGTAACATTATTTGTGAGAAATATATGGTCGGAAATGGACACCGATACGTTTTTGTGATGATGCCTTACAAATTGTTAATTAGGTAACAGATAACAACGTAAGTTTTAAGATCAAGGCCCGTAGTACAGGAAGCTAAATTTACTCACAAAATAAGCTCATATCCTACTACAGGTACTTTAAATAACACATATTGCAATAATTATACAACAGGAATCTCTTTAGTTTATTAAATACGTCGTATGAAAACAAAGTATGGTTGTGAATTTTCTTAGCTGACTTTGTTGGTCAGCAAGGATTTTAGAAATTATATTCGGAAATAAATAAAAAAAAATTATTAAATCATCAGGTTTCAGTTTGCCGACTATATAGTTGCTTTTTAGTTAAAAGGTACAGCTGCCTGAAAAAGCAGAATCGATGTAAAAAATTCTGAATAAAAAGCCTGTGACATACTGACGGATGAACGATATGAAATTATTGAGGTGCTATTTCTACCATTTGGCTACGGAACCGTAAAAAACCTTTTTCGACAGAGAATTAGAATTACTTTGAAAGACTTAGACACCAAAAATGAAGAAGTCACTAAAGATTTATTAGGTGAACTTGTATTCATTCAGACGCATGAATATGAATATTAATTTTTATTTTCGAAACTAGTACCGTTGACCTATTTATAATTATTCTTCGTTATACTTAAGTGTTTTCAGTGTACTTACTTTACACTTAAAGATATATAATAATTTATAAGTGAGCAAAAACAATAAAAACATGAAATTGTATTTTTTTTGTTTGGAAACAAAATATTCTGTAAAAATTTCAAGCTATCTATTTTTAACAACAGCCATTTGAAGGTTGTACAGACACACAGCGTAGGCTTATAAAATAGGCTTCCGTTGGCACCCTTTGGGTACGGAACCCTTAATCTGATGTACTTAACCATGTCAATCTATGCTGACTTCCAAGTTTACGCATTGCTCGAATTTACGTCGGAACTTCGGAACATTGGAAGGGCTACGTCAGGGTCTTCGGAATTACAGAGCATAAGAATGCCCTTATTAATTATATTTTATTTTATATTCAATGGTTTGGTCCGGTGCAAAGTTAAACAGACACAAATATTTGAATATTGAAATGATCAATGTCATTGTGTACTATAGGACTTAAGTATAATTTGCATTTTTTTATATTTAGGATTCCTAAGTGATAAAAACGGAACTGGTATAGTTTCGTCATGTCCGTCCCCCCGTCCGTCAAAGACTTATATTTCTCTAGTCTTTATATCGATTTTGATCGAAGTTTTAGAGGTGTAATGTGTATGTAAATCGCCATAGAGTCTACTAACCGAGGGATGAAAATGGTTTTTTCATCTTACTGGCTCGGAAAGGAGCACTTTGTCGTTTAAAACCTGATTAAATGGAAAAGCCTACTTTATACGCTTGCGCGCAAAAGATTTTTTTTTAATCCTTCAAAAACAAACGTAATGAAACCCTCCGAAATGCGCTTCGTCCTTACTACTTAATACTACTAATGTATTAGTGATCCGTTAATAACACTTTAGTTTAATTTTTGATACTATTGCCATAATGATAATGTTTTTTTAAAGTCATTTAATAGATAATTTATTTTAGTTTATTAAATAAATAAATACTACAAGAAGAAAAAGAAAACGAAATAAGTTTTAAGTATAATATTTGTTTTGAGAAATTTTATAATTGGCATGGTGCAAATTCGGAACGCACCTTCAAAAAAGAAAAATAAAAGAAACATATATTTTGAATTATTGTAGTAGATACATAATTTTGGTTGTTTTTACTATAAACATATTACTTTTACTAAATAAACTTAAAGTTAATATTTCAAAAACATGAGTAACTCCACTAGTGCCGTAAAATACCTAAGTTTACCCGCGAAAAATTGGTAAGTAACTGTGAGCGTGGTACGTACGTACTAAAGGCGCTTAACCTATTTCAGAGACTTACCTATAAAGTAGTAATCATGTTATCAATACTTAATTATACTATTTAAAATATGTATACTTATTCCATTCATAAGTAATTATTTATTATTGTTTTTTTCTACTCGCTGTAGTGAGATGAAAATTTGTGTGTTTCGCAAGGTTGGTTTTTATTTTGGGTTTTGTGGCTTAGAATTCCTGGCTCTGTTCAGGATTAAATTTTTGAACCACTCGCTCCGCTCGTGGGTTCAATCTTTGTATCGTTCGCTTGCTCGGTAGTCAATATAGGCACTCACGCCAAAAAGCAACTTTCCAACCTTGCATAAAAACAACTATTTTACCTCTCCAGCACGAAAAAGGCCGTTGGTGTTCGAAAAACAGTGTGCAAAGTCAATTATTAAGAGCGTGAGACAAAGTAAACAATTCAAGATCTATCGGAACTTATATTTAATGTAAGTATCATAAATTAAAACATTCATTTCATTCAAACAGTCAGTCATCGCCTTTTATGTTAAAGAAAAATCCAGCAAAGTCTAAACAAAATATGAATATACTCCGAGTAGCCATACTGGAAGATTTAGTATAGTTGGTAGCGTTAAGTTCCTCGTCTCGCCGGGCACTGCTTCTCACGATTGCTCCTTAATTAAGACGCCTTCGATGATCAACTGCATCAATAAAATGATACTTTAGGCTGTGGCCATATAGAATGCGTGCCTATTAATCTCGTAGTTATACAAATGGCAGATGTAACTGTCTTTTAGGAAAATGTTCGAAATTCCTGTTTGTCGTATTAAATATTTAATCCATTCAATTTATATACTTAATTGTACTAGTATTAAACATTAACCTTCAAGGAATACTGTCTATTACATTATGCTAATATACAGAATACATATTACTTCATTCAGATGATTTTCATATAAAAAGGAGGCCATAATAATTTCTGTATCAGTCTTCAAGTAATTGAAAACTACTTTACAAATATGTTCAAATTGGTAAGTTAAATGGATATTAAACTTAAATTTACATATTTAGTACCAAGTAGGTACGTCGCAATTTTTTTCCATCACAATATTTTCTCCTAATTTGATACCTTAAGGAGTCTAAGTCGTGAAAGGAAGGCTAAAAGTTTTAGGAAAGCAGGCCACCCAATTAAGTGGTTTTGATTGATTGTAGTTAATGCTAAAAACAAATGTGGACATAACTTTTATTCTGACACTTGTGGAATTTTTTAAAGCGTGTATTGCATTTGGTTGTTAAATCGTAAGGATTTATTGCTATGTAGTGCATTGCCTATAATTTCTACTAAGAAATAAAAAAATAGTGAGTACAAAACAATATAAACGTTAAATTCCATTAAAATAATTAAAAGTTATAAGGCATCAATATGGTATAAACTACTTAAGAAATAGATACCGTAACATAAGAAATGTTTCTTAAAGCAATTTATATAACGTTGTGTAATGATTTTCAGCTTGCTTATATGCCCATCGTTAATATTGTAAAAATAAGCCTTCTGGCCTATATCGCCCTCTTAAATTAAATTGTTTATATTTTTGTATAAGTATTTTAAGTAAAAGCAAATGAAAATTTCACTCAAAATGGGGTGTGTTGAAGTATATGTGGTGGTTTATTATCAATATAGATTTATATATATATACATAAAAGAACTTATGCTACACTTTAAAGGAAATGAGTGTAACAACAATAATTTCTTCTGAACTAAGCGAATAGAAGTTCATACGGGGAACATTTCCTTGCATTATGGCTTTACCTGGCATTATAAATATCAGTAACAAAAGAAAATATAGACTTATTAAACTTTCTGTTTCTAAAGTTTCGGCTGTAGTTTAATGACTGAGTCTGCCACTTCATATCAGGTTTTTTTCTTCTTTATACTACATCCTATTACTAAGTGACACCAAGAACCATCTATTCTCGAAGGAGTGGTGACAGATATTACGAACGTCAAGTGTTGCGCCGAACAATTCATAATGCTCATACAATCCACGTTTGACCGTTGGTGTACCGTTTCTAAAACGTCATAGGTGGTGAGTCTATCACCGTGCCGGGCACCAACAGAAATCGAAACAACTTGTTATCAATATTGTTTGTCCATAAGCTGCAACAATGTCGCTAGGCCAATGTTCTACCACTAGAAATCTTATTTGTTATGTTTTAGTTGCTCGTTGTTGTCGCCCTGCTGGGTCTCGCAGCCGCAGAACCCTACAGCTACATATCCTACCCTAACGCCTACAACGTTCCTGCCGCCTACAGATCCTGGACCGGACTTAACGTACCCCTTGCCTACCGTGCTGATTACGTTCCAACTTACGGCCTGCCCGGGTACTACGCATGGAAGAAGTAATTTGTACCTCCGCTTCGTAACAACTGGGACCATGATTTTACGCTCAATGATAACATTTTGACAATAAAAAGGATTTAGTATTTATAGTTTTGTTTTTTTATTAGATAATTAGTTTTTAAATTTTTGATTTCAGTAATTAGTTTAATAGGTTGGGAATTAATTATTGTAACATTGTTAAGAATTATAACATAATATCATCTGTAACTGGGAAGTTTTTTTACTGCAGAATTTTTAAAAAGGAATGACATTATGCACCCAAAGTATACACCTGAAAAATATGTTCATATTATGAGACTATTTGGTATAGTAGTGAATTTATAAAGAAGTCGGTTAATAAAATACTTGCGAATTTTATGTTACATTAGTCACGTCACGCTAGCTGCAAGTACTTCGTGTTCTTAAAAAGAATAGAAAGGTCAATGGTCCGTCATTGATATGACTATGGCCCCTTTTATGACGGTGTTGTTTTGATTCAAATTTTAATTTTAGATGTAATAAACATATTATTAAAGGCTGATAATAATTTAAAATGCTATTTTTATTTCTTTTATTAAAGTACCATACTATTAAATATAAAAATAAAGTTTAAAAAACTATAACCCGGCTACGGATATAGAGAAGAGTTCTAAAAAGTACGAAATAAGAAATAATTTATTTAGAAATCAATAAATGTTTAGGTACAAAAATGGTCAAGGTAGAGCCGCAGTCGCATGCCTGTATACCAAGTGGGTGCCAGGAACACCTTCAACTGCGGACAGCTTCCAGTAATTAGAAGCACAATGAGATAACTTTGACGATTCAAAAGTGATTGTAAAATCCTAATTTGAATAAAATATTTCGACTTTGACTTTAAAAATTTAAGTCGGCGATGAACGTATTAATACTTACATACTGACATCTGTCTTATATAATAATTATTAAGGTTTTTTTTCAGTCCCATAGTTAACATTTATAATGAGGTCACTGTAATTTAAATAATAATATTTTTATTACTTATAGTAAATTTAGGTCATAGTTACCGTGGTAACCCCCGCCATTAATAGTACCTAAGCTTATAAAAAGTACAGTAGGTTCATTCATACTTATTTTTGAATTAGCACGTCAAATTAGGTAAGTTAGGTCCACATTCAAGTAAAATATTCCTTCAGATTTCTACACTGAATTATTGCGGAAATATTGAAGGGTAATGCAGTAATGTACATATAGAAATGGTTAGATTTTTACTGTATCCTCGTGGTGTATTTATGAAGCTCCATTTGGTGTTTGGTGTAGCCCCTAGACTACAATATTTCATAGTACAGGGGCCAGCAACCCAAAATGTTATTGCCTTCAAATTCCTCTTTGTTTGTGTACAAAATATTCGATACATATAATTGTACCAGATTTAAACATTAACCTTCACAAAATACTGACTATTACCTTAACGTTAATATTCAAAAAACATGTTTTATTAGTGACTTCATTCAGATGAATTTCATATAAAAAGGAGATCAAAATAATATCTGTATCAGTCTTCAAGTGTTTGAAAACTAATTCACAATCATGTTCAAATTGGTGAGTGAAATAGATTTTAAACTAAAATTTTGATATTTAGTGCTTTGCCACAAATTTAAAATTTTTCTCATCAGAAGTTAATCCCCTAATTTATACCTTTTGAGAAGTTATAAATCTTAAAACTTGTTTCAATTTAATTTTCAACTAGGCTGTAGTGTAGGCATTACAAAGAGATCAGAAACATTTTTTTATCCATACTAATATAATAAAGTAACTCTATCTGTCTGTCTGTATCCGCTTCACGCTTAAACCGCTGAACCGATTTAGACGAAATTTAGTATGGAGATAGTTTGAGTCCCGGGAAAGGACAAAGTTACAGACAGACAGAGGTACTTTCGCATTTAAATTATTTATGTGGATTTTATTACTTTAGGAGAAGAACTTTACTTTTATATAAAACGATAACAACACAAAAGGTTTATAAATAAATCCCTAAAATAATAGTTGTCGCCGTGCCAGGCACCAAAACGAGTCGAAACAACTTGTGAACATTATTGTTTGTTCCTACGCTACGATATAGTCCTTATCCCAAACTTCTACCACTACATATATTATTTTTTATGTTCTAGTTGCTCGTTGTTGTCGCCCTGCTGGGTCTCGCAGCCGCAGAACCCTACAGCTACATATCCTACCCTAACGCCTACAACGTTCCTGCCGCCTACAGATCCTGGACCGGGCTTAACGTACCCCTTGCCTACCGCGCTGATTACGTTCCAACTTATGGCCTACCCGGGTACTACGCATGGAAAAAGTAATTTGTACCTCCACTTCATAACAACTGTGACCATGGTTTTACGCTCCACGACAACATTTTGACAATAAAAAGGATTTAGTATTTATAGTTTTGTTTTTTATTAGTGTGTAGTGGTAAAATCATAACTCGCTTAGAAATCATAAAATAAACACAATCTAGTCACAGTACTACTTGGCACACATAAACTTATTAAAAAACTAATAAATTACTAAGGAAAAGTGAGGACGATAATTAGTTTTTAAATTTTTGATTTCAGTACTTAGTTTAATAGGTTGGGAATTAATTATTGTAACATTGTTACGAATTATAACATAATATCATCATTAACTGGGAAGTTTTTTTACTGCAGAAGTTTTTAAAAAGGAATGACATTATGCACCCAAAGTATACACCTGAAAAATATGTACATATTACGAGACTATTTGGTATAGTAGTGAATTTATAAAGAAGTCGGTTAATAAAATACTTGCGGATTTTATGTTACATTAGTCACGTCACGCTAGCTGCAAGTACTTCGTAAAACGTATGAAGGGTAAGGGGAAGAAGGACCATAGTCAATATTTTTTACAAACTTAGGTAAAAACGCCATCTATTTCAGTATCTGCTGTGCTATGTCCGGCGGAAACAGAAAACGCAAAGGACGAATCGCTGTCCGCAGAAAAACAGTTTGAAAAAAAAATTGTTCTTAAAAAGAATAGAAAGGTCAGTGGTCCGTCATTGACCTGACTATGGCCCCTTTTTTGACGGTGTTGTTTTGATTCAAATTTTAATTTTAGATGTAATAAACATATTATTAAAGGCTGATAATAATTTAAAATGCTATTTTTATTTCTTTTATTAAAGTACCATACTATTAAATATAAAAATAAAGTTTAAAAAACTATAACCCGGCTACGGATATAGAAAAGAGTTCTAAAAAGTACGAAATAAGAAATAATTTATTTAGAAATCAATAAATGTTTAGGTACAAAAATGGTCAAGGTAGAGCCGCAGTCGCATGCCTGTATACCGAGTGGGTGCCAGGAACACCTTCAACTGCGGACAGCTTCCAGTAATTAGAAGCACAATGTCTTATGCATTTGTTTACTTCGGTTTTTAAGTTCATATGTATGTATATACGTGACACAGATGAACCGCTATTTGTCCATTATAATTTTGTAGGCGTTCCAGATACTCACGACCACGGCTCTGCCTTGACAATTTTTGTATCTATACATTTCTTGACTTCTATCTAAATAATTTTCTTATTTCGTACTCCATTATTTGTTACTATATATTATTTAAATATTGTAATATTCTTTTCTTTATTATTCTGAGCCGAGGGGTTTAAATTGCACTTCACGTTCCAAGTGGCGGAGGTTCGAACCCCGGGGTCGGCGTGTACCAATGAGTCTTTTCTTAATTTCTCAAGTACACTGTTTCACACCACTGGCTTTCGGTGAAGGAAAACATCGTGAGGAAACCTCACGTATACGCGTACGTCAAGAAAAAAAAAGGCGTATGTGAAGTCCACATTTTGCACTGGGCCCGCGTGTGGACAATGTTCCGAATCACCCTCGCTTATGAGGGTAGGCCGTGCCCCAGCAGTGGGGACGTATGAAGGCTGGCAAGAAGAAAGAAATTAACGGTATCACTATCGCGAGCAGACTAACTTTGACGTATTTTAAAACTGCGGTCTTTAAGGTCGTACGTATATCACCAGCTTAAGGTCGGCCTCATAAAGTGGTGTGATAGTCTTAGTGCGATCTTAATTTCAATTGTCTAGTCTTAATTTTGTTGTTACTAGCTATCTTTAAAACTAAAACCCGACTACCCAAGTTACTCGTATTCTCGTAAACCTATCAAAGATGACAAGACGATTGTCTTGATTTCTTAGAGTTATAAGATTAACTTGTAAAATATTATATTTGGAATATCCCTGTCAAGCGCTTTCATTTTTTACCAAACACGATGAATTTGTAAATAATTTTCTTTTATTGAGCAGAGTATAATGCAAGTTATATCCGCCATGTAGGATTTAACATGACGATGGAACATATGACGGAACATATGTAATTACAATAATACAAAACCAGCTAGTACCATGGACCTAAGTGTACATAAAATATTTATCATCATATTGAACAGCGCCATCACAACTATGTTTAAAGTCCGTTCCAAATTTAACACTTGTAAGAATTTAAATGCGACCCTGCACAACCCTGAGAATGTTTCGAAATTTATTCATCAAGAATCCACTAAGTACACGCATAATGCATTTACCGTGTCGTGACGTTTATTAAACGTTAAAAAGGATAAGTGTATAATACTACAGAAATAGAAAGGATGTCTAAAATGTTCGGAATAAGAAAATTATTGAGATAGAAGTCAAGAAATGTATAGGTACAAAAATTGTCAAGGCAGAGCCTTAGTCACATGCCTGTATGTGAGTATCTGGAACGCCTACAAAATTATAATCGACAAATAGCGGTTCATCTGTGTCACGGACATACATAAATATGAACTTAAAAACCGAAGTAAACAAATGCATAAGACATTGTGCTTCTAATTACTGGAAGCTGTCCGCAGTTGAAGGTGTTCCTGGCACCCACTTGGTATACAGGCATGCGACTGCGGCTCTACCTTGACCATTTTTGTACCTAAACATTTATTGATTTCTAAATAAATTATTTCTTATTTCGTACTTTTTAGAACTCTTCTCTATATCCGTAGCCGGGTTATAGTTTTTTAAACTTTATTTTTATATTTAATAGTATGGTACTTTAATAAAAGAAATAAAAATAGCATTTTAAATTATTATCAGCCTTTAATAATATGTTTATTACATCTAAAATTAAAATTTGAATCAAAACAACACCGTCATAAAAGGGGCCATAGTCATATCAATGACGGACCATTGACCTTTCTATTCTTTTTAAGAACACGAAGTACTTGCAGCTAGCGTGACGTGACTAATGTAACATAAAATCCGCAAGTATTTTATTAACCGACTTCTTTATAAATTCACTACTATACCAAATAGTCTCGTAATATGTACATATTTTTCAGGTGTATACTTTGGGTGCATAATGTCATTCCTTTTTAAAAACTTCTGCAATAAAAAAACTTCCCAGTTACAGATGATATTATGTTATAATTCGTAACAATGTTACAATAATTAATTCCCAACCTATTAAACTAATTACTGAAATCAAAAATTTAAAAACTAATTATCTAATAAAAAAACAAAACTATTAATACTAAATCCTTTTTATTGTCAAAATGTTCTCGTGGAGCGTAAAACCATGGTCACAGTTGTTATGAAGTGGAGGTACAAATTACTTTTTCCATGCGTAGTACCCGGGTAGGCCATAAGTTGGAACGTAATCAGCGCGGTAGGCAAGGGGTACGTTAAGCCCGGTCCAGGATCTGTAGGCGGCAGGAACGTTGTAGGCGTTAGGGTAGGATATGTAGCTGTAGGGTTCTGCGGCTGCGAGACCCAGCAGGGCGACAACAACGAGCAACTAGAACATAAAAAATAATATATGTAGTGGTAGAAGTTTGGGATAAGGACTATGTCGTAGCAGGGACAAACAATAATGTTCACAAGTTGTTTCGACTCGTGTTGGTGCCTGGCACGGCGACAACTATTATTTTAGGGATTTATTTATAAACCTCTTGTGTTGTTATCGTTTTATATAAAAGTAAAGTTCTTCTCCTGAAGTATTAAAATCCACATAAATAATTTAAATGCGAAAGTACCTCTGTCTGTCTATAACTTAGACCTTTTCCGGGACTCAAACTATCTCCATACTAAATTTCATCTAAATCGGTTCGGCGGTTTAAGCGTGACGCGGACAGACAGACAGACAGATAGAGTTACTTTATTATATTAGTATGGATAAAAAAATATATCTGATCTCTTTGTAACGCCTACACTACAGCCCATTAGAAAAAGAAATTGAAATAAGTATTAAGATTTATTACTTAATCTACCAAATAAAATATTAGGGGATCAAAAACTTGTGATGGGAAAAATTTGTGGCAAAGCACTAAATATCAAAATTTTAGTTTAAAATCTATTTCACTCACCAATTTGAACATGTTTGTGAATTAGTTTTCAAACACTTGAAGACTGATACAGATATTTATTTGACCTCCTTTTTATATGAAATTCATCTGAATGAAGTCACTAATAAAACATGTTTTTTGCATATTAACGTTAAGGTAAGAGTCCGTATTTTGTGAAGGTTAATGTTTAAATCTAGTAGAATTATATGTATCGAATATTTTGTACACAAACAAAGAGGAATTTGAAGGCAATAACATTTTGGGTTGCTGGCCCCTGTACTATTCAATATTGTAGTCTTGGGGCTACACCAAACACCAGATGGAGCTTCATAAATACACCACGAGGATACAGTAAAAATCTAACCATTTCTATGTGTACATTACTGCATTACCCTTCAATATTTCCGCAATAATTCAGTGTAGAAATCTGAAAGAAAATTTTACTTGTATGTGGACCTAACTTACCTAATTTGGATTCAAAAGTATCTGGAAACAAAAATTATATAAATTGCAAAACATTTCCGGATTTAGTACTCTGCACACTTTTCTATAATACAAAGCTTAATGATTTTCTATGTTCTCCATTTTATAACTAAGGTGGGCGCATGGTGTCTACAGTTTTTGCTGTTATTGGCCATATTTTAATAGAAGATTTTGCCAGCGCCTTCACCCGCCCTAAATTCGGTTATCGGAGTGGAATTTCACGTCAACTCCTTAATTACAGTAATGAAGTTTGCTATAGCTATAGCTATAGTTCCTTTAAGCTTGGTTATAGTTGTTCTCGCGGAATATAAATTAGCCTATTCTAAGACCGAACCTACAAGCGGTGATCAAAAAGTAGTAATAAATCGATATAAAACATTAGAACATTTTTCATGCCGGAGTGTTGATGACAGCTCTGACTTGACATAAAATGAATAAAGTTTCAAAATGTGACTGTGTGTTTAAATACCTTTAACCTGTACCTACTAGTAAAGGTCTAAGCAAGCTCTCTATTTTTTTAAGATTTTTTTAAAACTAGAAATATACGATTATCATTACTTTTTGATCTGCCCCTCGTATATGTGTGCCAAGTTTCATCTCTTTCTGCCCAGTGGTTGAAACGTGATTAAATAAAAAACATCTAAAGTTTTACATTTATAATATTAGTAAGATGGTGTGCGGCTAAAATACCCAGCATGCTTAGTTTTTTGACTCCTAACCTGAACTGTCTCTCCGTCTGTCTGTGTAGCAAAGCTGTTTAACTCAGGTTGTGATTGCATAGATTGCAGGTAACTGGGACAATGACATTTCTCTTAATAATTCTTTTATTTTATTTATAATCTTAGACACATAATAAATAAATACAGAGTGATCGCTACACATTAAGCGCTTTAACACTGTTTGGTTGGAAATTCCTTTAGCTGGGATGAACGCGATGCGTGTTGGAAAACGTTTGTGAGCGTTCTGTATATAAATATTTAGTATTTATATACATTAAGATAAAATTTCATGCTAAGTTAGTCCATTTATACGTTTTGAAGCCCATATCAGTACAATGGTCGCACGCGTAGGTATTGATGCCTACCCATTTACGCACACGGTAATGGTTTATTGGTTATGGTAATAGTATCTACCACTGGAGTGTGAAAAGACGTTGATCTTTGGATTGGATAATCTGATTTCTGTGATAAACGATCCAAGCATTTGCATTGTTAATCCTCCATTATTTTATGGCTATGATATACTTTTTGCAACGTACAACTTTCAAACCTCATTTTGTTATGATGTTTGTCGGCAAGCTATACCTACTCGGAAAGGGACATCGATGCGTTTTGATGACGGTTACTTAAATCTGTACAATGTGTTACATAGTGATAATTTAAGCAGAGTTTACTTTGACGAGACGTTGACATAATGACGTAAGTGACCATTAAAATCAAACTCGCTGTTTTAAGATCACGGCTACAGGCTACAGGAAGCTACAATTACTCACTAAAATTGCTATTTTTTTTGTGTTTCTTTATTCAAATACGTCATATGAAATCAAAATATGGTATTTCAGTGTCAGATTCCTTTGTTGACAATATCAGTCAGAAATTTTATCGAAAAATATAGGAAAATAAATATTTGATAATATTTCAATCTCTAGTTTCAGTTTTAGTTCGATTCTGATAAAATTTACGAAGTGTAATATGTATGAAAACTGCCATAGAGTTAACTGTTAAGCTATCCATACATAGCAACTGTCCATACATCAAACTGAGGATTAAAATTGTTTTTTCACGCGTCGCGCTGTGTGGAGTATATTAAGATAGGTCTTCAAAACTATACCTTTAAGGTTTACAATAATTCCGTACCCAAATGGAATAAATATCACAATCTTTTAGTATTAATCTATCCATCAATTTTCATGTAAGTTTACAGCAAAACATTTTATTTATATGAACTGTCATTCCACAGCCTACCAATTCATTTAATTTCTACAGTCAGTCAGTCAAAAACTTAAAACTAAATAAAATATGACACTATGACACAACATTAGGTACTACAAAAAAAAAACACGGAGTTCAATGTTCTGTAATAATTTCCGCGTTAGGGCCTTATTTTTTACTATTTAACCGGTTTTAGAAGTTCGTTTAGCTTTTTATTGAAATTTTATACAAATAGAAGATGTAAGTGTCTTATTTTTAATATATATTGTACTAGATTTAAACATTAACCTTTACAAAATACTGTCTATTACCTTATGCTAATATACAGAAGACAAGTTTTATTAGTGACTACATTCAGACAAATTTCATATAAAAAGGAGGTAATAATAATATCTGTATCAGTCTTCAAGTGTTTGAAAACTACTTCACAAACATGTTCAAATTGGTAAGTAGAAATAATTTATCCCATCACAATTTTTATCCTCTAATTTATACCTTTACATTCCGTCTTTTGAGAAATACTGTAACGCATATTTAACTGTTTGGATTTATAAATTAAGTTAAAAATCATAATATTTGTATGTATATATATAACCCTAATGGGTTGTTGTGTAGGCATTACAAAATCAGCTACATTTTTTAATCCATACTAATACTATAAATGCAAAAGTGACTGCCTCTATCTGTCTTTCCGTTACTTCGTCACGCTTAAACCGCTGAACCGATTTAGATGAAATTTTGTTTGGAGATATTTCGTCTCGGAAAGGACAAAGTTACAGATCGACAGAGGTGGGTGGATTTTATTACTTTAGAAGTCAATCCAATATAAAACGGTAACAACACTAAATATTAAAGAGCTATAACCTAATAGTATAATTATAATAGTAATAATATACCACTACATCACCTATTTTCAAAGGAGTGGTCAGAGATATAACGAACGTCAAGTGTTGCGACGAACAGTTAACAGTGCTCCACGTTTGATCGATGGTGTACCGTTTCTCAAACGTCACAGGTCATGAGTCTATCGCCGTGACAGGCACCAACACAAGTCGAAACAACTTGTAAATATTATTGTTTGTCCCTATGCTACGACAAAGTAGTTACCCCAATGTTCTACCTCTAGATATCGTATTTTTTATGTTTTAGTTGCTCGTTGTTGTCGTCCTGCTGGGTCTCGCAGCCGCAGACCCCTACAGCTACATATCCTACCCTACCACCTACAATGTTCCTGCCGCCTACAGATCCTGGACCGGACTTAACGTACCCCTTGCCTACCGCGCTGATTACGTTCCAACTTACGGCCTACCCGGGTACTACGCATGGAAAAAGTAATTTGTACCTCCGCTTTGTAACAACTTTGACCATGGTTTTACGTTCAATGACAACATTTTAACAATAAAAAGGATTTAGTATTTATTTTTTGGTTTTTTTTTTTAAACATAACTCGCTCAGAAATTATAAAAGAAACACAATCAGGTCACTGTACTACTTGGCACATATATACTCATCAAGAACTAACAAAGTACAGAAGAAAATGGAAGTCGAAAATTTTGAAATTTTTGATTTCGGTAATTCGTTTAATAGGTTAGGAATTATTGTGACATTGTAAACAATGATTACATAATGTCATCTGTACGGGAATAATATACTTTTGGATTTTATGTTACATTTTTCGTTTTTCATCGTCCATTGTCACGCTTGCCACAAGTAGTTCGTAAAACATGTAATAGTACAGACTTAATTTTTCAATATAACATTGATAGAGAAATCGGTAAGCGCGCGCTTTGCTTTGAGAAAAGTATTTACAAAATAAAAGACCGTGGGAGTAATAGTCTTAGCTGGATTGTGATGAAAATAACATTTAACCTGTATGTGGACCTAGTTTGGACGCAAAAGTATTTGGAAATAGAAATTTATGTAAATTGAAAAACTTTTCCTAGCTTTAGAGCTTAACTGTGCACGCTTTCCTATTACACAAAGCTTTATATTATTCTATGTTCTCTTTTCTGAAACTAAGGGGGGCTTACTCTGTACGTATACAGTTTTTGCTAATAATGGTCTCATTTAGTATGGAGTCCAGCTAAAATACCCGGCATACTTCGTTTTGGGAGTCCTAACGTGAACTGTCTCTCCGTCTGTCTGTGAAGCACGGCTGTTTCACTCCGCTACTGCATTAATTATTGACACTTTAAAATTATTTTTTCTGTTTTATTTGTAATCTTAGACACAAAAGACATAGGATACAAAATAATCTATCAATTTTGTACCTCAGAGCAATATAAGTTAGTAAAGAAAACATGAAGATGAAATTGCATGCTAATATAGCATGGACTATACGATTTCAAGACAAGATATCAGTACCATTGCCGCCCCCGTATGTATTGAATGACACACACATACCTGCCTACTTACGCTGTTGGCAATAATTATGGATATAGTGGAGTTGAAGTGACACGAGACGAACGCCCTATTGATTTTCAGATAGTAAAAAGATGAATTTTTATATAATCGAGACAACATTTTTTATCGTCAGTCCTCTATATGTTTACCTGTGATTCTATTAGCTATGACATAACAACATACAAATTATATTAAAATACATAATTCAATTATAATAAAACATACAATTTTCTAACTTTATCTTGTAATATTATTTGTGATAAATCTATGCTCGGAAACGGACATCGATACGTTTCGATGACGATTGCCTAAAACTGTGCAATGTCTTTCAAAATGTTAATTTAAGCAGAGTATAATTTAATGTGGCATTGACAGATAACGACGTAAGTGACCATCAAACTTGCTGCTTTAAGTTCAAGGCTACAGGAATAACGCATTGAAATTGCTTACATCCAGTACTCAAATAACAAATATTGCAAGTAATTATACGACGGGATCTCTTTAGTTTATTAAGATACGTCATATGAAATATAGTCTTTCAGAGTAAAATTCCTTTGCTAAAAGTATTAGTCAGCAACGATTTCTGAAATTCTATTGAATAATAAAGTAAAATAAATATTTGCCAATAATGATCATCAGGTTTCAGTTTGCCAAATGCGGGGACGACACGCAATTGCTCATGAAGTTCTGTAGCCAAATGGCATAAATGTCAAAAAAATTTACCATTGATCTATCCATAAATTATCAGGAAAGTTTACAGCCGTACAGGTGTTTTATGTTAATTGCAATACCACAGTATAAACATTCATTTAATTACTACAGTCAGTCTATAATTCAATAATAAAATAAATCAAATTCAAAAACCGATTAAATATTAAAAAAATAAGGCCCTAAAACTGAAATTATGTCACAACAATAGGAAGGTACAGTACGTAAAAATTTTAGCTTTAGGGCCTAATTATTAACTATTTAGCCGGTACTTGAAGTGTGTTTAATTTTTATTGAAATTTTATACAAATAGTAGATTTAAGTGTCTGTTAGATCTGTTAGCAAAATGTGCTGGCCTCTTAATTCTTGTTTGTGTAAATGGTTTGTTTATTGTACAAAACAATCAATCCATTCACTTTATATTATTGTACTAGTTTTGTAAATAATTCTTCATCTGCAAATATTGACTAGTGTCTACTACACTAAGTTGTGCTAATATATAGAAAACATGTTTGATTAGTGACTACATTCAGATGAATTTTAATACAAAAAGAAGGCCATAATAATTACGGTATCAGTCTTCAAGTGTTTAAAAACCACAAGCATGTGAATGTGTTGTGAGCGCTGAATTGTAAAGTACTTTTAATGAATTAAGTTATGAATCCCGATATTACAATTTTATTCACTAATGGGGTGTAGTGTGGTAGAAGGCACAGAATAATTTATTTCAGCAGATCAGACATTTTTTTATTATCTATATGTTGAAACGCTTTTACTAAAGTTAAAAGAAAATGAGTTCAAAAAATAAGTAAATAAAAGGTAATTTGGGGAAAGTTACCCTACATTATGGGGATTACACGCATAATAACACATTTTGGTTTCGTGAAACAACACAAATTATGCGAAACGACAAATACGGATAACGACACACAGGCGAAACTCGAATGTGCTTCCATTAATTGATGTTTATTTTTTTATTAATGGTTGATGACTACATTTTATTACTTTAGAAGACTAAGTGATAAGTATCTATACTAATATTATAAAGCCTAAGAGTTTGTTTGTTTGTTTGCCTGAACGCGCTAATCTCAGGAAATTCTAGTCAAATTTAAAAAATTATTTCAGTTCTAGATAGCTCATTTATCGAGGAAGGCTGTATATCATCACGCTAAGACCAATAAGAGGAAAGCACCATTAAATAATGTTTCAAAATCGGGTTTTTTTTCCTTTTGAGAGCTTCCGCTGCGTGCGCTGCGTAAACGGTCAAAGTTTTGTAAAAATCATGTATGACAGAATTGTTCCGCCTGTAAAGTTCTGAAAAAAAAGTCCGCGACAGCATATGTCTATCTTTTAAGGTTGGTTCATTATAACCTTTTTTATGCTAACCAAATTTGTTCTACAGTAATGCTTTATTTGCGAAAGTGTTTTTGTAAGCATGATACTAATCCTTATCCAATAGCTAGTAAAAAGATAACAACACAAAATATTAAAGAGTTATAACTTAATAGGATAATAATAGTAATAAATATAGTAGTCTAACCATATACCAATACACTCCGTCTAACAATGTAATACGTTCCGAACTAATTACTATTTTAGGACGGTTTCGACGCATAAGCGGTCTAAACATTTACAATTTATTGAAATTAATTCAAACACATTTATGGTAATGTTTAATCTTTATTTT
Source organism: Apoda limacodes (assembly GCA_946406115.1). Taxonomy (NCBI): domain Eukaryota; kingdom Metazoa; phylum Arthropoda; class Insecta; order Lepidoptera; family Limacodidae; genus Apoda; species Apoda limacodes. The sequence continues at coordinate 7,278,776 of OX291545.1, read as the reverse complement.
CAAATGTTTATGAATATTGAAATGTGTGTCACTTGTTTAAGATTTTACGCAATAAAAAGAAATGCTAACAATTTAAGTTTTAAAACTAGATTGCGCTTTCGAACGTACGTCACTACATGGTGTTTTGCGTACATTAATTTGTAGCATACTTTCAGAATCAAAACAATAAACAATACCTAATTTAATAATAAAATATAAAGATTGTAGTTCTAAACTAATGTCATAAGTATCTGTATTTTAGTTTGTAGTTTTATTTAAGCGTGTTTAATGCGAATTAGTTATATATGACTGTGTATGTAAACAAATACTTACTCATCCCATAATATGGTAGGTGTTTCAGTCCCTTAATATTATTTTAAATTCCAGCGAAGATGCTGACACTTGCTGCTTGTAAGAAACACACAGAAGAAACTGAAGCTTGTTATGTTTACGGAGTATTGTAAAGGTAAAGGGTTCATGGTAAATGAAAAGTGATCGAGAACATCCCAAACAAGGATTAAGGAGGAATGGTAGGTAAAAGTTAATAAATAAAGACTAGTGTTATATTATTATTAAGATTATTATTATTATTATTAAGAAGATTTTTGTCGAACGATTTGTTCCACAAAAATCTTTTTATTTTCCTATAGTCCTTAAAAAAAAGTAGGCGGTAGCGTAATGCCATACTTCTCCGGTGTGACTTACAGCGCGCCATACCGATGCAAAGCCATTAATTTAAAAAAAAACAATTCAACCAATTGTACCAAGCTAATTTTCATCGTCGATAAATAGAAGTTTGATAATACCATACCTGTGGGAGGTGGCAAATGTGTATAATTTTTTTTTATTGTAAGATTTTATTCGTAGTTTTTCAAGTATGGTGCCCCTTTTTACCCCTATTAGAAGTATAGCAAATATAATAATGGTCACATTGCATCATATAATTTCCATAAATCCAAATGCCATACTGGTACAAATCGTCAAAAAAAATCTTATTTTTTTCTTGGCTTAAGTCTCACAGTCGTCCGCCCCATAGTTACAATCTGGAAAAAAATCGTTCGACACTCATAATTTATCCGATACGTTCGACTAACACCCACGCGATTGGGCCGCCCGCGCCGGTAACATCGCTATGACCATCATTTTTCTTTTCGTCATTACGTAGTTAGACCCCTGAAGAACCTCCATACCGGTACAAATGACCCTGTATTTTCTGTCACTACCTCCCGGTCTAAACGTCGCACATTGATCAAAAAATCATGCTTTGATTTCTTGCTACATCATAACAACGTCTAAGTTACATTCGCTCAAACAATGTTCCATGTCCAATAAAAAAAAATCAAGACAGTAGATGTAAATTAATTAATATATCATTTGATTGAGTTAACTGGTCATTTACTATTTGTTTCTAACAAATTGCTAAATAAAACTTACCTTGAAGATTTATATAACTGGCTAAATTATTATCTTAATTCGCAGTTAAACAACGTTTTCGGAGATGACAAAATTCTTCATCGTTTTATAACGAGTTTTTAAACTTTTAAAAGTGTTACTGTTCCTGATCCGAGACGCCTTTCCTTTTATGACTATTAAAGAGTTTGTAAGAGTTATTAACGAATTGACGTGTGCGTTGGACAGCACAAAAACACTTAATGGCAGTCAGAAGCGGGCAATATGGAGGGGTGGATCTGTAGGTAGTGGAAACAACCTACTATATAAATTTTAATTTTATTAAGCATTTTTATCAGGTCTTCAGGTTTGTATACAAATGTAGTTAAAATTTAATGTTACCCCATTAAAATCAATAATATTTGATTCCGAACAATGAAAGCCAACAACTTTTGTAGAGGGAACCTTCGTCTTGTCTCCATTGCAATGTTTCAGATTTTAGTTTTCCGTACCTGAAAAAAAATAAAAACGGAACCCTTCTTTGTTGTTTGTCCGTCTGTCTGCCAGAACCTTTTTCTCGGGACGCTTAAAGGTATCAAACTGAAATTAATATCAAATGCGGATCAGTGAAAATAAACTTCTAAGTCAACGCAATCAAAAGATACAGCCGTTTATGCCGCAAATTATGTATGACGCTCTGATTGACAAAAAGCAATGCCATGTAGCACAAGTAAGAAAAAAATCCGAAAAACCGTAATTTTTTTGTTACATCACATTTTTTTTGCGATTATAAACTTATTTGCAGCTAGTAAACTAATGCAACCTATGCCAATGTATGGGGAAACCAATTTTCCAATTGCAAAGTTAAGTTTGTCCCTCAATTTTTTTTTTACGGAACCCTCGGTGCGCGATTCCGACTTGCACTTGACTGATTTTTTGATTATAAACTATGTTAAAGAGCGTTCATTTGCCTCAGCCGGAAGTCGTGCACGAACGTTGACCTTCCCTAAATATATTCCCAATGACCGATTTTGAGCCACAGGTGTCGACTGGCTTTCTGTGGCTGTAACCAGGTCTGCCCACCTGTTAGGAGGCTGTCCTACAATGTGGCTTCTAAGCCGTAGTCGCCACTCGAGAAAATTTCTTCTTTATCGTTTATTAGTTCAACGAGCGATGTGGCCTGCCTATTGCTACTTCAGCTTGCTAACTACCTGCGTATTATTCCGGATTTTGTCACACAGAGAAACATCTATCGTAGCTCTCTCAATATCTCTCTAAACGGCACCAAAAGATAGCCACTTATTCAGTAGGCCAACAGTAAGAGACTAAATTTAAGGTCATTTTTATTTCCTAAAAATAGTCTACTGTTGTTGGACACAGGTGACCTTAACATGCAACTTCACTTACTTTAGAGACAGTGCTGGTTGCACTCAGCTGCTCTTATAACTGCTAAGCAACTCTTGTAAACTAAATCTGGCAAAAAAATTACCACCGTTTCGAAATTCAAAGGCGTTCTGAAGAGAAGAAACGGCAAGAAACTCGTGAAAGCGCCCTGGTATATTAGTGTACCTAGTATACCTGGTATATTGCGATTGAGTGGTCTGTTAAAGCTCGGCGACGTATTCTACAAGTGTTTGTTAAATATAAAGGGTTAAAGGTAATAAGTGATGTACTATATATACTTATATTTGAACTGTAGCTTCAGCTGAACGCTGTCTCCTAAGTCACAGGGCATCCTAGTTAAGGAGACAGTGACTATCATTTACTGTTACAATTGATTACCGATACTTTTTGTATGACAAGTATTTAATAGGTTTATAATACCTGTATGTATGTTATTGAGGCAATAAATGTTATTATTATGACCAACAAAAACCAGAAAAATGCATAACACTGTTTATTGTTAAGTAAATAATAATAAAATGTTACACAGAAAACCATGGTCACAGTTGTTAGGTAGTTATTAAGTCGTAATGTAGATTACTTTTTTATTGCGTAGTAGGTGGGGACGCCGAGAGTTGGAACGTAATTAGCAGGATAGGTCAGAGGTACGTTAAGTCCGTTCCAGGACCTGAAGGCGGTAGGAACGTTAAAGGTGTTGGAGTACACGTAGCCGTAGGGTACTGCTGCGGCGAGAGCCAGCATGGCGACAACAACGACCAACTAAAACATAAAGTATAAACTAGTAAGTTATAGCTCTACAGTTTTGTGTGTCACTTAACTATGTATTTATATTGAGTTTGCATGAAACTTCTAAGTTTTCATTTTTTATTAAGCAAATTTTACAATTCAACTTTAACTTAAAACATCACAAAAAATATTTTAAGTACTCGTATGGAAGCGAAGCCCTTTTGTGTAAACCGAATTGAATTTTTTTTAGACAGAAGTTTTTTAGCGCTTTCTAAGTAATTTATTGTGACCAAGTTTAAAAAGTAAAAAATTGAGCCCAGGAATAGACATAATATGTCATCAAAAGGGCCAGTATGCCTACAAGTACTATATATACATCTTTAAATGACCATGTAGGTACATACTCTTACATTATAAGTTAGTATAAATGTTTATAATATGTATTAATTTATAGATTGCATATAGTAAGACTAGTCCTGATCTAACTGACTGACTGACTCACCTGAACCGCTGGTATAAGAATCATTAAATTTTAAACATAAGTTCCATTTGTGACGTAGAGCTAGCTCTACTAAGAAAATTTTAAAAATTTTAGGAGAGGAAAAAGGTGTTTGTAGTTTGTATAAAAATTTACTATTTTAAAGTGAAATCCATAAATATTGTCATTAGGACTTAAAGTTTAAAATTAAGAATGACGTATTTTAAATTTAAACTTTAATGAAGCATAAATAATCTGCAATATAGACAATGGAAAAAATTGCAATTTCTCGAAATTTATATCTAAAGATTAGGAGATGGTTAGTTTGGGGTAAAAATAAGGGATGAAAATGCCTGCCAGGAGAAATCTATTTAATACGCGAATAAAAGCGAGTAATTGCAAATGAAAATATTAATTTTAAAATTAATCTTTATTTTTAATCTAATCTACTTACCAATTTGAACATGTTCGTGAAGTAGTTTTCAAACACTTGAAGACTGATACAGATATTATAATGGCCTACTTTTTATACCAAATTTATCTGAATGTAGTCACTAATAAAACATGTCTTCTGCCGATTAACATACGACGTAAAATATTTTATCAAGGACTTCCGTGCAGGCATTAAAGTTTATATGTAAAAATTTTATAAAGGACAATTTTCAAAACTAGTACAATTATAAAATTTAATGAATTAATTAATATTTTTTTATGTACATCAAACAAAGTAACAATTTACACAAACATGAATATAAGAACTAAAAAATAGAAAAATTAAAAGATACGGTTCGTATGTTATTCAAATCGGTAAAGAAATGTTTTTTAATTTATGTAAATCGATTATTTTTTTAAGTCACTAGGAACTAACTGTATTTGACGTTCGCAACGATAGTAACTCCTGATTCTCTCAATTATCATTTTTTTTTTCATACTACTAAGGTGGTAAGCACGCTAACTGTTCGCCTAGTAAGTAAGTGGTCAACACAGCCTATGAACGCTTGCAACACCAGTTTGCCAACCCTTTAAAAAACCAATCACTTTTTTCTGAGCCCCATATATGTAGTTCTTAGAGAAAACCTTGACCATTCCACAACCTAAGCTTTCGCGGGAGGATGTTTCTGAAACCGCACTCTACGTGACCATTTAGGTGCTGAGGTTTGAGGATGACGGATTACGGTCAACAATTATCTCAGCCTGTCGTTTTTTAGGTTACTTTTATCTCGGAAAAATCAAAAGTTCCCACTGGAATAGTTACCTTTAACTGTATATTACATGAAAAAAAGCCATACCGATTATTTATAAGTAGCTTATTAAGTAAACTTTCTTGCGATGATATATATAATACTAGCTTTTGCTCGTGGCTCCACCCTCTTTTGAAGTTGGTTATCGGGGCTGGATTTCCACAGCAATTCCTTGGTTCTAAAGAAGTTTGTTATAGAAATCTATAGCCGTGACTATAGTTTGTTCAAGTAAAAGTCAGTTATAGTTATTCCTGCGGGAACTTTCCACTTTTCCGGGATAAAGTAGCCTATGAACCCAGTCTCTTGGAAACATACTTGCTCACGCATAATATACCACTCGCTCCAAAAAATTATGAACATATGTACTAAATAGTACTAAGTAGTACAATTAGAAGTAAAATGCATCAGTTTTATTTTAAAAGGGGAAATATTATTCTGCCCCCGTTACTTTATTTTACTGCTATTTACTATAAAGCTGGTAAGTTCAGATACACTGTTGTGTCAGAGGCAAGGGGGGGTAACCACCTGCCACGCGGGACTAAAGTGATTGGTAAAACTCTTCTCGACATTGTGGTGTGAGTGTGTGTCCAGCCACTGGTTTCCCTCTTCGAGAAATAAAAACCATAATGTTATACATACATAAATTGTATTTCTTGATTTTAGTTTATTTTTAGTTTCTTCGCAAATTTAGGAAAAGTACGAGGATTAATTTTAGGCTGGGCTTGGTTTAAGCGTGAAATAGCAATTAACAGCCTCGTAAATTTGGCCTAAAACATTTTCCTTGTTAATACAACCATTAAGCTAACAACGATGGAAGTTGTTTGAAGGAAAGACTGGTGAGGTTATACCACAATAAAATACTAGTAACTATGGTATACTAGTTAGCTACTTATATTTAACCTATAGTTATACTGAGTATAAACTGAACAGGACTGAAAATAAAAAAAAAGGAAATGACAGTGCCAATCTAAGCAAAGCTAGTACCTCCTATAGATACCAGACAACGCATACAAATACTTTCATATATTTTAGACTTTGCCAGCGGCTCCGCCCGCCCTAAATTCGCCGTGAGAATTTTAAATTTTCCGGGATGAAAAATAGACTATGTCAATCCCTGGGACTCAAACTATCTCCATACCAATTTTCATATAAATCGGTTAAGGGGTTTCCGATTCATCCAGTGGGTGAATCGTGATTCAGTAAAAAACAACCAAACATCCAAACTTTCGAATTTATAATATTAATGGGATAGGTGGTAATTAATAAATAAATCTGGATATCGGCGTGGAACTCCTTAATTAACTCCTTAATTATGCTAATGAAGTTTGCTATACCAAGCTTTAGTTCCTTTAAGTTTGATTATGGTTATTCTCTTTTGAATTTTTCGAAATAAAAACTATCCGATCTCCGTTCCTAAAACTATCTTCATACCAAATGTTATCTAAATCGGTTCCGCGGTTTAAGCGTGAAGAGGTAACAGACAGACAGACAGAGAGACCGATGGACAGACAGACAGAGAGACCGACGGACAGACAGACAGAGAATTAGTATGGAATTAGTATATATATATATGTATTTTCTCTTTTAAATACATGCATACTACTCATAGAAAACTTAGCAAGAGTTAAGACAAATACAAGTCTTTATAACGTTAATATCCTGTACGGGAATAAAACCCTCGCCCCTTGGATTGGCAGCCAGTCACTACCACCCTTTTTTAATGTCATTGGAATTCATAGTCAATAGGCTAGATAAAATAAAATTGCGCAATATTATGTGACATGTGATAATTTATGTACATTTTTATCGCAATAAATAACGACGTTCTTATTATTGACTAGCTTTAGAGCGACATTAGGTCAGAAGCTGCACTTCATTTCGGCTATTTCTTATACCGGTAGTGGCTTCGATTCTCCCTTGCAACCTGAGTGGCGGAGGTTTTAGCCCAGCGTGTACCAATAAGTCTTTTTCTTGACTTATTAAGTACATGATTATTCACACTACTGGCTTTTCGGTGAAGGAAAACACCGTGAGGAAACCTGCATACGAGTACGTCAAACAACGTCAACGTCAAAGTTTACAAGTTTGGACTATGGCCCAAATCGCGCTCGGTGAGGGGAGGCCGTGCCCCAACAGTGGGAACGTATGAGGCTTGTAAGGATTTCTTATATCATGTACTTGCAAATTTCAATCATTCTTCAGTTTGGTTGGTTGTATGGAAGGAACGATAAAGCTAGCAAGCAGATTATTGTCTAATTATAAAAATCTAGTCAAACGCGAGATAAAATTACGGTTCTTCCCCGTAATTGCCCTTTTTAAGATTATAAATTGGTTTAGCGATAAAAATTTGTTACTTAATGAGACAAAAAATATTATTTAGTAACGTGGTGATTCAAAAGTGTTTGTATACACCTAATTCGGATAGAAAAAAATTACTTTGGCTTTGTTAAAGAATCTTATTAACCTAGTAGCCGTGCACGTCATTTAAAACCATTCCGCAAAATACAGCCTATTTACAATTTTATATTATTTAGTTAGTTAGTTAGTTTGACTTATGTTTTCCGCACTTAGCCTCATAATTGCATGCAATGCAATGCATTAAATCAAATGTTCTTGCTGAAGATTTATTTTTATGGACGACAACACTCCGCCAATGTGGAAGCATAGGTATATCCATCCAAGAGATCGGGAATCGCCGTTTGGAGTGGCCAGCCTGGAGTCCGAACCTCAATCCAATAGAACATGTATGGGATCTACTAAAAAGAAACGTTAGATCCGTTCAGCTTTCTCCACAAAACATAAGGGAGCTAAAAAGAGTAATTGCCGAAGAATCTTTTTCTCAAAACGTAATCAAATATTTAGTCAATATCGTGCCCAGGAGGATGCAAGCTGTAATTTTAGCTAGAGGAGGTCATATACCTTATTATGTTTTTACATTTGTACCTATATGTATAAATGAACAAAAAAAATATTACTCATTGTTTGGAGTTGTACGTATTTTACGTTCGTTTTATGGAAAATTTGTTTGAAAAAATGGACAAAATGCACTAAATGCATATTAATTTTACAATATATGCTTATTTAAACAATTTTATTAAATATAGATGTTGTAGAACAGATCATATGCTTAGTTAGCTTTTTACAAAAGAGTGTATTTAGAAATTAATGTTTTTTAATACAAATCCCATTTAGCAAGGAAAAGGCGCCATTACCCCTGACTATGGATAAGGGTAATACCACTTAAAAATAAGGAGAATTGACTACTAACAACGCTCAAATCTGTTTGTTTGAATGGAACTAGTGAAATCTATTCATATTTATCAAAGTTGGCCATATTACTATATTGAATATCTAATAAGTAATCAACTTTGGCTATTATTGCTCTTGTTGGTATTTAAAGACGGCTGTGTCAATTTTATTATAATGATTTATTCTGTAACTGTAGATTTACTTAATTTTCTACGCAAATTATGCATTGAAAAAACAAAAGAACTATGCATAATATTTTTTTATTGCTGAGTAAATATCATCGAAATTTTTTGTAGTTAAACATCAAATAGTGGTCACAGTTATTACAGTTGTCGCAGTTATTATCAGTGTTGCAGTTTACTTCTTCCATGTGTAGTAGCTGGGGAGACCGAAAGATGGAACGTAATCAGCGCCGTAGGTAACAGGTACGTTAACTCCGTTCCAGGTATTGTAGGCGGCAGGTACGGTACGGAAGGTGTTGGGGTAGGTCAAGAAGTTGTAGGGTACTGCAGCTGCGAGACCCAGCAGGGCGACAACAACGACCAACTAGAACATAAAGAATAGAAACTATAGAGTTGAAGATTTTCCATTTTTTGTGTGACTTACCTTTTACCAAAAGATTAAGGACATAAAGGAAATTTTTAAAGAAGAAAAAAATTATATTTTCTTTAAGATATCTGATGGTTTATAGGTTTATATTTCTACATAAGTGTTATAAAAAAATATCAAAGACTGTTAATATTAAACGCGAACGCTTGGGTTGTGGAATGAGCTCCCTGCTAAGTTATTAGATTTCTGAAGGGTCGGTAACGCGCGAGTGTAGCCCCTGGTGTTGCAAGCATCCATAGGCTACGGTGACCGCTTACCATCAGGCAGGCCGTAGGCGTTTTTGCCACCTTGGTAGTATCAAAAAATCCGAAATCGGATCAAATTTATATAGAAAACATTAAAAAATAGTGAAAGACCCAGATGAAAAAAATCAACTAAACTCATCACCATCATCGTCTCAGCCGGAAGACGTCCTTTGAACATAGAGCTCCGTCAAATGTATCCACAACAACCGGCGAACGAACAACGTATCTTGACTTTCCTGTTCCTCATTGCTTGATGAACGATAAAGCCTGCCATTTCAACCAACTATTTGAGCTGTTTCCGTTACTTTAGTACTTTGTTAATTTTTCTTATCGGATTTTATCGCACAAAGATATGGTTTTCAAAGTTCTCTTCATTGCTCACTTAACTCTGAGCTTTATTTAGAGCCCAACTATAGTTATAGTACTCACTGGCTTTATTCTTCTTCAGGCAACGATGGTTTTAAGAGGTAAAGATGTAGCGATATTTCCTGAACGCTACCCAGCTAAGCTATGTTCTTTTTCTTAAAGTTAAACTTACCCGACTACACAGTTTGACTTTAGTATTCGTATACGTCAACAACTTCAAGAGTAGCATGTCTAAAAACAACCAGCATGGCCGCAACCAAGCATGTGCTGGTGTCTTTAAGCAATTCGCCATGACCATGTTGTCGGTAATTCGAAGTTAAGTGACGTGTTTGCCATTTACAAAATGTTGATATATGTAGTTTTAAATAAATCTAACCAAATAAAATTTATATAAATTTAAAATATGTTAACTTACCAATTTGAACATGTTTGTTGAGTAGTTTTCAAACACTTGAAGACTGATACAGAAACATATTTGCCTCCCCTTTTATATTAAATTTATTAGGAAAATATGAACTAATAAAATATGTCTTATGCCAATAGACATAAAATGCAAAATATTTTGCAAAGACTATGTGTTCCTTTATATAAAGGTTAATGTTTAAAACTAGCTCAATTAAATATATTTTCTACGGTTTTAATTGCCTTCCGTATAAATAAGAAGATAAATGAGTCCACGCACTTGTCAAGACATCGAAATACATTTTTATTACTTCGTGATGGACATGAATAATACATAAATCTATATTCAGCAACGTAAATAATAGTCACCTACAACGTACAGCCATTTAAATTCCTGGACTAAATAAAAAAACATTACTAACTATATAATACTAATTTTCGGAAAGCTGAATATTGTGCTCGTGTTTTCAATCCACTTATTCGCTATAAACATATTTTCCGCACATTTATCATAAATAAGTAATTTTTACGAATTATTTTATTTAATTTATTTCACAATGATTGAAGCATTAAATAATGATTTCAAATATTAACAAAAAATTACAAATAGAAGTTGCGAGAACAAATTAACACGTGGGGTGCGCTTTAAGTACTACCTAAGCATTATCACGCATAAAGTACTTATAGTATGTGCTTGTAACAAATGACTCTCAACAAAGGAAGCCAATTTGTACCCTTTTCGGTTTTTCTCACATCCTATTACAGGGGGCGGCGTTCACGCTGTTATATTGCGTATATGTTCACTGTTCCTTTACACCCCTATTTGTACCATGCAAAAACTGTTAGGTATATCAATTAATATATATATGTATGCATATTGAAAAAAGACACGTTCGTTGCAGATATTTCGGTTTTGTTTACCGTAATCAATGCTTAGAAAATATATATAATAATATGAATAAAAATTAAAAACTAAGTTTGTTATTAACACATAATGAGGTTAAGGTATAGAATATATTATATAAAATTATAAAAAAGTGTTTCTAAACATTTTTTCAGACAAATGGTTCAAAATTGCAGGTATTTGATCTAAAAATCGAAATCAATGAACAGCTAAGGAATTCTACCGTTTGGGTTTACAACTCGATGGCGGGCTTTCTCACTTCGTTTGCCCTTGTCTCTGATTTAGTTTTACCACGAAATAGGCATCGAACACAATCTATATAATTGAGCGAAAGTAAGATAGATAGAGCAATTTGTTGCCGTCGACAGAATGTTACTACAAAATCAGTTATTTTTCTACACTGTCGTCGTTTTCAAAATCTAGTGTTGCGTTTTAGAATCATTTAACAAAGTCCATTAAACTAATTAAATGTACCAACGAAAAGAACAGTTAATCAAGGGTGACATACAGACAGGTACCGATGTTTCACCATAAAGAGCTTTTACCTTTTTAGTACGTTCGATCTCCTCAAAAGACAGATTTATTTATACTACTAAGGTGACGAATAAGCTTACGGTTTCCCAGATGGTAAGCCGTCACCGCAGCCTATGGTCGCTTGCAACACCTGGGGTATCACTCGCGTGTTGCCGACTCTTTAAATATTACTTCTTTCTTGAAGAACTCCATTATGTAGTTATTAGAGAAAACCTTGGCAGGAAGCCCATTCCACAACCTTAGTGTTCACGAGAGGAAGTTTCTCTGAAATCGCACTGTGCAAAAATAAAAAAGTAGTTTAGGTATAATTTGGATTAAAAAACCCACAGTGCAGCAATCTAAGTCTCAATACAGAAAATCACAAAGATTATTCGTTTGTAATTTCCATAAATATATCTCAGATACGTAAAGTCCACGTTTAAACGATTCCGCTCCAAGCTATTACAAACGCTTTTGTACAAAACATGCAAAAGTACTTTGAAAATTCAGCATAAAATATTCATGACGTCTGCATGCTCGTAGAATATGTATTGCAAAAAAATAACACATAAATTAAAACACAGCACAAATGTCAGTTTTTTTGCAAGGCAGCTTTTTCAACCGACTTAAAAAAAGAAGAAGGTTCTCAATATAGTTGTGTTTTTAGTTATAAATGAATCACGTATTTTTAAAACCCCACAAGTCCAGTCCTTTTTGGTGAAATTGAGTTAATAACATTTTTCAGCTGGCAATGACCAGTTACATCGACAGTTCAATTGAAACGGCATACGTCCGTTTCATTCCTGTAGTTTTAGCAATTCGTATAAGCTAAAATGTGTTTGTAACAACTTAAGACACGGAATTATGTTGTTTCTTTAATTTCTTCAATGACAACATTGCAAACACCTGAATGCTGATGTGTTATTTAGTCGTGATTGAAGTCATAACGTCAAAGCCAGTTTTGTTCCAAAAATGTGTGATAAGGAAGATTCTTTATTCTGACGAGAATATTGGTGTAGTTAAGGATTTTTAATTTATTGACAGTCCTGTGCACCATACCTTTAATTACCAAAGGTTTCTGTGCCTTTTTTGCCTACAGAAGAAGCGTATCCGCTTGGTAGAATACGACTATATGTAAAAAAAATGGGCCAGGTGTGAGTCTGGCTCGCGCACCAAGGGTTCCGAACATACTTATATATAATTAATTCTTTCATCATGAGAACAAGTCTCACAGGTTTTTGATCAGTTTTTTGATTTCTTCCTATATTAATTTGTGATTAAACATCTTGCTTCTTGCCAAATTTTATGATTCTATGTTTTTTGTGTCAAAAATGACCATTTTGGCATATTTTTATTTGCATTGTCTTTGAAGCTTGGTTTTTTTACAACTTTAAGTGACCGTAGCCTTTTTATTTGATACTAATTTCAACTTGATCGTTCCTGAGAAAAAGGATCTTGACAGACAAACAGACGGCCACCAAATTGATCCTAAAACGGTTCCTTTTTTCCTTTTGAGTTACGGAACCCGAAAAATTGACGATTTAGATGAGAAATAGAAGAAGCAATAATTGATTTCTATCAGAAAATTCACTTGTGGCCAACCTCGCAAAATAATGATTAGCGAAAGAATTGATTTGCAACAATAACATTAGTAGGTTAAACATCATTTAACTTTGTTTTTTGTTTTATTAACAGAGAAAGTCCACCAATTTTAAACCCATTTTTCTTAATATCTGTTATTCTGATACTGTTCAGAATTTATGAAAATATGTAAAATGACATATGTTTCAAATAAGCTTTAACAAACAGACCGACTTTTCCTTGAAAATATTTTGTTATTCAGTTTTTGTCTCTTCTAAATATACGTGATTCAAATAATACCTAAACAACGAAAAACCAGTTGTACCCAATAAGTATTCGATTTATCAAAGGTATTTAAAATATTTCCTTAATTAAGTTTTATAAATAGGTCTTAAAACCGGCCAAATTCGTGTCTTAGACCCATTACGTTAAGTTTCTTAGAATGAGATCTTTAAGCGGATATCTAAAAAACTTATGAACCGTTTTGCCCAAAACTATTTTCGTTGACAGTATTTACTCGTACTAAACCCTATTATCGTGTTATGTTTTGTAAAAAAAATTCAAATTCGGAAGCCAATAACTCGCAATATGTATATAAATCTCAAAAAAAGAACTAAAAACCTAAAATGCATTTTTAAAGTACTACCTAAACGCTGACGGGAAGCGAACAAAAAAATTATCGCTTAGCTTTATTCTATGGGCAGCTACCGCAATTTTTTTATTATTATCATATCTGTGTGACGGTTCACAAAATACATATTTCTGTAAATTTTCATAACAATCTACGTAAATACAGCGGAATTATAAGGCTGTCACCACCCTGCACGGTTTGAGTTCACAAATGGACCAGGGAAGGTGGCGCTGCAGTCGGTGTGCCACTGATCTACTAAACGGCAGGGAAGATGATATTGCTATTTTTTGTGTACGTTCGAGTGGGTCTCTGCATGGTTTAAATTCACAAATTGGCCCGGTAGGTGACGCTGCAGTCGGTGTGCCACTGATCTCCTAAACGGTAGGGAAGATGTTATTGCTATTTTTTGTGTACGTTCGAGTGGGTCTCTGCATGGTTTGAATCCACAAATTGGCCCTGTAGGTGACGCTGCAGTCGATGTGCCACTGATCTCCTAAACGGCAAGGATGATTTTAATGGTTTTTTTGTATACATTCGAATGCGTCCGTGCACGGTTTGAATTTACAAATGGACAAGGTAGGTGGCGCTGCAGTTGGTGTGTCACTGATCTCCTAAACGTCAGGGATGATTTTAATGATATTTTTTGTGTAGGTACGTGTGGGTCCCAGCAAAGATTGAAGTAATTATGAAATCGCGAAGTTTAATAAAAGTAAATGTTAAGTTTAAATTATGATATTTAATGTGGCGCTGCTTTTCTGGGCAGGACAACGTCTGCGGGATCCGCTATCTATACTATTATTATAAATACGAAAGTAACTCTGTGTTTTTGTCTGTCTGTCCGTCCGCCCGTCTGTCCGTCTGTCTATCTGTTATCTCTTCACGTTTAAACCGCTGTACCAATTAAGATGAAATTTGCCATGGAGATAGTTTTAGTCCCGAGCTAGGATATAGGCTACTTGAAAACGTCAAGTGTGAGTCGATTTTTTTTCTATAATATTTAATTAATATTTTCTCAATTGAAATTGAAATCCTACACCGATAACCGTATTTAGGGCGGATGAAACGGCGGGCAACGGCTAGTGATGTTATAAAACAACTGCATATCGTGTAGTATGTTATTGGTTAGATATTAAAAAATAGGTAACTAGTACTCCTAAGTTTATAATTTTGTAGTTATTATAAGCTTTTAAAGCTACCAATTTTGTTACTTGAACCATGTGTTCCAAAAATAGGTATGAAAAAAAAAACGTTAAAGGTACAATATAAAGAATAAATATAATATATACCTATTATAAATGTGAACCTAAGTACTTTAAATGAAAATTGTTTCGAGAAAAGCTGGCCCTATGTTTTTTAGATATCCTAAATAATGCTTACTACGAAACCCTAACATATGTTAATACGCGAACCTACTCACAGCACTTGGCCGATTTCCAAAAGAGGCTTGAAGAAGGTAGTTTACAAATTTTTAAAAACTGTAAATATTTTCTAGGTAGGTACTTTGGGCACATACATACTAAAAAAACTTATTGCAACAAAAATCCAATATTACTAAATATACCTATTAACGCGTTAATATTTAACTACCAAAGACGGTCAAATCGAGACTGTGACGTCATCCATTGCAATGCTCGGGCTGCGTTCGATTATTTAGTTTTCCAGAACTTCAATTCAACACCCGAAAATATCCAAACGGTAATCGGTGTTATTTCTGTCATTTTATACAAGCAAACATAAACTTGTAGTTTGTGTCGTCAAACCACTTTAGTTACCGATGCTAATTAGGGCAGGGGCACAGACCTAGAATTTTTACTCTACGGCCCATTTTTCAAATTTTTTTTTTGGTCAGACTTATTTGTAGAATTATTGGGAGGAGTCGTCAACTGACCGGATACAAAATGTCTCATTTCTGTTTTTGTTCACATACCTAGATAATTGGATGAGACGGAATGACATCACTTGTTCTGATTAGTTGAAATAATATAAAGCTGTAACTATATTTAAATAAGTCACTGTTTATCTTGGATAAAACTCGCAAATGTAGTAACCAAATTTTCACTATGAAAACGTTGCTGATATATCTCCGTGTGAGTCTATGTCCTCCATCCCTACGATCATTTTAAGTAGTTAAGTCGTTAAAAGACACTGTCTTTAAGACAGACAAGCAGAGATACTTCAATATTTATAATATATTATCAGTATCCTTATGACGAAACATACCCGTATTACCCGTACAGGTATAATACAATTTTTTTAATGGATAGGTAAAAAAAAAAAAAAACACGACGTCGTATTAACACACTGGTTAAAGGCGTAATTTTAACACGAGACTTATTGTGTGTATGTATGTTACGCGATATTTTTGACAATTTTATACCGCTAAGGTGACCATGTGACCGTTTGCCACGCCTTTTAGGGTCATTACTTGGATGTAGTCGATCCCTTAAACATCCAATCTCTCTTTCTTAAAGAACCACATATTATTAATCTGGTCCCCTACTGATATATATGTATGTGTGAGTAACAACTACAAATATAACAACAGAACATAATTTATCAAAAAAAAATTACATCGCATTATTACATTTTTGCATTCAGAAAACGTCGAATAAGCGACAAAAACTTCAATATAACCAGCAAAGTTTTTCGTTATACGAACCTTAATATTTCTGTGTACCATAAATATACCTTTTTATATACTGTATACTATAATTTGAATTCCTTACTTCTATTGAAGAGGGAATATAATGTACAAAATGTAATCAATAGATTGAAAAATTTAGCGAGAGAGCTTTGCGCCGACATCATGGACTACGTCGGGAAATTGGGAAAATTGGATCGGAAACCACTGTAATCCGATTTCAGAGGAAACGATGAGGATAAATGGAAGTGAAAAAGAATCGATTAATGAAAAGTAACTTACTATAAATGTAACTAGCTTTATTACTAAATAGTACCTGGAGACCGAGCTTAGCTCGTTTTTTTTAACTACGCCATCTATTGTCAAGTAGCTTTAGTATTGCTTAACAACGCCTTCTATTGTCAAGTAGCTTTAGTGTTGCTGCGTCGGTAAAAATAATAGTATTACTACTCGCCAAGAGATGTTAAGAAGAGTCATATTTTTAAGTTTATCATTGACTGACAACACGAATAAAACCGACGTTGTCTAAAAATGAAACCTAGCTAGATCGATTTATTGCCCCCGAATCCCCCTGCGTACTAAATTTCATGAAAATCGTTGGAGCCGTTTCCGAGATTCAGATTATATATCTATATACACACTTATATACAACTTCGACTGTTTTTTCCTTCGAATTACGTTGCAAAATTGGTTGCCACGATCCAAGTTTATTCTAACTATTGAAGAAAGAATTTTTAAAATCGGAGTATTTGCGGAGATTTCCTTTTACATCCAAACTTACAAACTTTACTTCTATATAATATTAGTGTAGATTTAGCCACGATACGGTTGTGATATATGTTTACTACACAACATTAATAATGTTCTATTATATTTACTATGTATAATATAACATTAGTAATTCCAGCCAAAAACTCAGTTACGATTTTGTTCCTTAGAGGTGTCGATTTATTTAACGACATACATCGAATGCTCACTTTGTATCTAAAACGACATACATACGTTTTCCAAGCTATGTTTGCCTAGCTAAAGGTAACGTGTGTTATTTGTATATCGTGTTATTTTTTTGTTTACCTTATTATTTTCGAAAAGAAGTACGTTGCAGCTGGCGACTCTAATAAGACAGCTGTGACGATTTGTCTATGTCAAACGCGGATCGTTGTATTTTGTAAGTACCTACCTAAAATGACTTAAGGCGAATACGAATCAGATTTTATCTATACAACCTTCAGTGCACTAAATATCTGTAAATAAAAAAAAATAGCTATTTGAAATGCGTTATTATCATATGTTGCCATTTATCGTTGTTGCAAAACGCATATTCATTCATGAAATGCTAGTTAATTATGAAATACCTAGTGCGTAGGACCTTTATCGTTTCGAATTACTATTTTGATGTTTTTTATTCCTGAGATCGTTGGGTGCTGATACACGTATTGCTTTTACCTATTCGTATAAAAAAGGTGTTAGAACTTAAAATAACTTACAAGTAGAATTAAAGGGCGCTTTGAGGGTTCCGTACTGTGATTATTGTACCCATCTGCCAAACCTACCCGTCTACCAAGCCATCTTCGTCCTTCATAATATTAAATTTTATAAAAAAAAAAAAAGAAAAAAGAAAAATTGTTATATAAAACAAACAATGATCAAAATAATAATTTAATAGCATCGTGGAAGATCGAGGACTTAGAAAAAGTTAGCCAGGATCGTGGCGGTGTAGGTCTTTAATATTTTTGTAGACTTTCAAAAGACGGGCTTAACACATTTATGTAGTTAAAACCTAAATTCGAAAATAAAATAAAATTCATTACTAGAACACCCGAGACAGCATAAGTTTCCGTAGACATACAAATTCAAATTCAATTCAAATTGAATTATAATATATAATTGAATAGACAGCGGCGTCGCGGTGCCACAATATATAAAGAAAGCGTATGAGGTAGGTATATGCAAAATGCGATAAATTGATATAAAATGCAATGTATTACTGAGTGAATACATTCTAATATGAGAGGAATTTTGTACTTTTCTGATGTCTAATAAATGGTGGCAGTGTTGTAGTGACCTGAATTTTGGAATGTGACTCTTTTGCTTGAATTAGCGATGGATGTTGCTTCTTATGTTTGATAGCTTATACTGTTGCTATACAATACAGGTAAAAAGACCTCGCCTGAGTAAAGTAAAGAGGAGACAAGGAGATGAAATGGAGGCATGCCCGGGGATCGGAAGCTTAAAACCCACTGATCTCTCAGAATGTTTATCGTTAACATTCGTTAGTAGCTTCAATTTACATCGGCTGAGCTCACAGACGGTTTGAACATCTCTCGCCTAACGTTTCGATCCGTTTGATTGGGTCAAATACGAATGTGAGTTCAGTGCCGAGCGACTTGAACGACGACAACAGATTACACAGTGTAGAAGGGTAAAGGTCCTTGCCCCGAGCTGTCTGTCAGAGTCGAAAAACTGCGAAAAAAGGCAATTGTTGTTTTATTTAAATTGACATGTAAACCGTTGCCATGTTGCGGGGAGTCGGACGCTGATTACGCGACGGCGACAGTGATACTTCACCTACGCGACTGGTGTACTCATGAAATCATATTTGGCTCGCGACTAAATTCCTGAAAATCTGCGATACTGAATATTACATAAATAATCTAACTTACACTTATTCTATCGTTAATCGATCAAATAAACTATAATTCTTCGTACTTGAACTGATAATATACCTATACATTTAACCTGTTTATGAATCCTTGATCATGTATGGTGTGGACGCCGGCTTGAAAACCGAAATATATCATTTATAATCTACAACTGAAGTTACATGGATGCAGTGGGGCTTATTGCGTCTTGCTCTTCGGAGTGTGTTAAGCATGGGGCGTGCCCTCTTGGTGAATTCCATTGCTGTTCCTTTGGTACATAATAATTAGTACCTACACAAATGCTTCAGTGGGGTTTATTGCGTCCTGCTCTTCGGAGTGTGCTTAACACGAGACGTGGTCTCTTGACAATGTCATGGCTGTGTCTGTGCGAACGGATGTCACACTCTTTGGCCTAAGGCTGAGTGTTTGTGCTATGCACGCACAAGGATTTGTTCCTGAAACTACATATTAAGACTTTGGTCTTCAGCTTCGGCTGAAACGATAATTTGATAATTTCACACCTCTACTCCTTCGGGGGATGTGCGCTAAGTTAGCCTCGGTATGGACACGTACCGTGGGAAGCGCTGGGTGGAGCTTCCCGCCTTTTTATTTTTTTAGAAAAATAGAGATACTATTTTATAGGTAGAGGATACTATTTTTATTACTAGAACGGTGTTTCAGTCTTTCTCTTAAAGAATCTGCGGTCTACGTTACACAATTGGGTCCTACCATTTAGACAATCACATAGCCAAACGTTCGAAACCTTTATACTTCAATTTTCAAGTTTCGTGTTCATATTGTCTTTTATCTTCTATGTCCATACTTGTTAGTCAGGTAGGTGTACGTTAAGGGTAGGTAGTATATGTGTTGTTTGGGGGGGTTAGTTACATTATTATGTGGTTGAGTTACTAAGAAAATAAATAAAAGTTTATTATCTTAAAAAAAATGATTACCTCTTACTATAAGCTTTTAAGCTATGTTTTCAGAATTTGGGACAATACGGCGAACCTTTCGGGGCGAAATCACCCCAAGATTGACAACCCAAGCCCAGGATCCCCTTGCGGGGGAGCCTTTGAGCGTTTGGCGCTATATGGGTCGAGATTCCTTCAAAGTCTCGCCCTAAGAGCACGGTGGAGCAGTTATGGCTGCATCAGCAACTACATATTCAGTTCAGAAATGTATTTATTATTTACTATTTTTACGAAATGATCAATAAGTAATAAATAACTACGTTATTCCCTTTTTATGATTGATGATGTAAATTGATAATATTACAATGTGTTTAATATAGCACTAGCAAGCCGTAGTGTAACATGGATTATGCGCAACATTTTTGATATGTATGGTCGCGGTCAGAAAATATTTACCACCTTAAGGATCACAATCGCATGCACACATTTAAGTCACAAGTTCTAAATGTCTATTTCATAATAATTTGATTGACCATAGATCTTTTTCTTTCTAATATGACAATCAATCGCTCTAGGACAGGGATGGCGAACCTTTATTAATGAATGTGCCATTTTCTATGAAATAAACAATACCGTACCTATGACATGCCGTCAAAAAATCTGGGTTACTTAATAATAATGGAGTAAAATTAAACAAATTGCTGTTAACTTAAAGCTATTTAGATACTTGCAGCTCAAAATGTTTACAGCAATCGAAATGTTTAATATTTATGTTCAAATAAAAAAAAAAATAGTGTGATTTCTGCTGTTGCAAATTAGGTGCTAAAAATTTCACATTTGGGCAGGCTCGTACTTTGTTACTAAGCAGTATGGAAGCTAAACTAGAGTTCATTTCTAAAAATGACTTGCAAGCATACGTACGTGAAAATAGAAATTTCATAAATGATTGGCGTGCCCGAATTGCCATGGGTTCGCCATCTCTGCTCTAGGAGATGGACTGACTACTATCAAGTTTTAATATATAGAAAACCTTCTTTAAAAAAACTAATATTTTAGTTTTTTAAAAAAGAATATGAAGAAATAATAAAATAGACACTTTGAAAATCTTTATTTAATATCTAGTATAACCTCCCTCTGCAGCTATGACGGCACGTAGTCTATCTCGCATAGATGCAACAAGACGCGTGCATAGATCAGTACCTCTGATATCATCCCATACTTGAGCACAGTGTGATCTAAGAGCTTGAGGGTTTCTTTCATTTTGACAGTCCCAGCGTTGAACCATAAGCCCCCATAAATTTTCAATATAGTTTAATCAGCAGACCGAGCGGGCCATTGAATGGGACGAAAGTCACGGTGCAGGTTGAACCATGCCATAGTAGCACGGGCTGTGTGTATCCGTGCATTATCTTGAACATAAGTAATGTGTGGGAATTCCGTTGCAGGATACACTACGCGCACAGTAGGCAGCATCACTTCTTCCAAAAGCGACACATAATTAATGGCCGTAGCCCTATTCTCTAACGACGCCAGTTCTTCGACGCCGTCAAGGCTCATCCACCCCCATAAGTTTACTGTAATGCGACCTGACTCGTTTTGAGGCACAATATGACCGTCATCATACCGAGTTCGATTGTAGCGCCATAAAGTTAATCTCGGAAGATTTAAATCAAGCCAAATCGGAATTTGGCTTGATTTAAAAGTTGTTTCATCGGTAAATATAGTATTCGACCAATCAAAATCGAGATGTCGTCGCGCAAAGTTAAGCCGGGCTGTTTCGTGGTGAGGTTTCAGCTCCACTTTAATAGCATGGTGTCTGTAGTGTAGTCCAACATTGTGCAAAGCTCGTCGGATCGTCCGAGCACTCACACCATATAAAGCAGCAAAATAACTAGTTGGTGTGAAACCATTCTCTTCGTAACGACGAATGATTTCTGTTATTTACGCGGCGGTTAGTATCGGTCGTCGTCCTGAATTATTTCTATGATCTGTTATTTTCCCTTCTTCGCCGTGACGCCTAATCCAAAACCTTACAGTGAATCGCGATATAGTGAGTTCTCGTGATATAGCAGTAATACTATGTCCATCTTCGAAGAGAAATATTATTTGAGACTTGCCATTTTATTTCGTTATGAAAAAATCTTTTGTAAAATTTTACTCTTGTCAAAACGACGTACAAACAATATTTTTTGATATTTGTTATTTCAACAAATAAAGATATTAGTTCCATTAGCAAAGAGTGATTAATAATTCTTGTTGTTTTTCTCGATGCGTCATTTTGCATAATAGCTTTTGAAAGGTAATAAGTAACTTGATATGGCATTTTAGACTTCGTGAAAAAAGTGTGATATAGAATCTAATTTCAAAACTGGTAAACATTTTCTGACCGCGACCGTACCTAATTATTTTAACACCTAGAGCACGACGGTTGAACAGGTTTAAGACTACAAAATAACTTCTTTATGTTTGGCTTTACCTTAAAAAGTATGATAAAACTTTTTATTTTATATTAATAATTTTTTTTCGACTCCACTATGCATAGTATGGTATCCTTATTATTCAAGAGAATAATGATAAACTTGCGCAGGCTGATGGATGGAACGACGGAAACCATAAAGCAACGCCATAAAAATTCGCAAGACGGAAACCAGAATGCCATGCCATAATAGGATGATTGGCAAAATAAAAAGATTGATTTTGAAGTGAAAACTTATTTGGCGGCGTTGTGCACTTTTTTTGTGATGGGTAAAAAATGTTAGACTCTGTAGGACGAAAAAAAAGTACAAGGAAATTGGGTTAGTGAAAAGAAGAAAGTGCGGATTACACATGTTAAAATTAGTATATGGCGATTATGAGTAGTACAGGGAGGTTAAATATGGGATTTTAATTCTATGACAGATTGAGATGTCAAATATACTACGTGAAAAGTAAATAAACAAACATTATTATTTATAATAAATAAATATGTATACGAAGTGATGGGAAGTAAATAGCTAGTATAGGAAATAATAAATAGTTAATATTATTCAAGTTTACACTTCTGCTGGCACTCCCGAAGTGCAACCCATTGTTTTTTTAATATTTATACTTATTTTATAATGGTGTACTTTTTGTTCACGTGTGCCTTTCGCTTTGTACGCTTTACAGTTTGTGAATAAAATGGACTACGGAATCCTATAATTCATAGTGAATGTCAACGTCGGGGAGTGTTTTCCTCTTAAATTTTTGAGTCATTAATATTTTGAAAGTAGGTATGATGCCTATGATTCTTTTAAAATCGAGTACACTTTTACAAACAGCAGTAGGTACATTGAGAGGTTATTAACATTTTACAAAAAGCAGTACAGGCTAGATCACGTAAATACGCATACTTATTTTTGATGAACTAATCCGACAGCTGGACAGACAGACAGACAGACTCAAAACTTTGTTTTATAATATTTAGAGACAGAGATGGTGCGTAGCATATTTTGTTTCTGAAAATAAAATAAAACTGTGACAAACGCGCAGGTAAAACCACTGGATGCTTAAGCGTTTTTTAAAAACCATACCGCAAGGGGGCGGCCCGGAAATATAGTTTCTGTGTTTTTAGGGTTCCGTAGCCAAATGGCAAAAAACGGAACCCTTATAGATTCGTCATGTCTGTCTGTCTGTCCGTCCGTATGTCACAGCCACTTTTTCCGAAACTATAAGAACTATACTGTTGAAACCTAGTAAGTAGATGTATTCTGTAAACCGCATTAAGATTTTCACACAAAAATAGAAAAAAAAACAATAAATTTTTGGGGTTCCCCATACTTAGAACTGAAACTCAAATTTTTTTTTATCAAACCCTTACGTGTGGGGTATCTATGGATAGATCTTCAAAAATGATACTGAGGTTTGCGCGAGATGCACTTCCAAAGTGGTACAATGTGTGTCCCCCCCCTTTAACTTCTAAAATAAGAGAATGATAAAACTAAAAAAATATATGATGTTCATTAACATGCAAACTTCCACCAAAAATTGGTTTGAACGAGATCTATTACATAAATGGTGGTAGGTACGGAACCCTACTCGCACTTTTCCGGTTTTTTTAATACCCGGTCACGCGGACAAGTTACGGAAAAATGTATTTTGGAATTAGTAAGAAAGAACAATATATATGTATATATCTTCACGATCTTAATATCCAGATGGGGGAATCAGTGGCACATATACACCCACATCTAAATGACGGGGCAGTTTGTTTTCACCAACAACTTTAGTCTTGCATGACAGGTGAGCTTACCGTCGCAGCACTGCTGGACTAGAAGGGCTTTATCTATTACCCATAAATGGGATATCACCAGCTATAAAGTAATATGTGGTATAATGACAGAGCTGAGCCAGAATAATAAGCGCCCTTTGACAGTTCCTGGCAAACTATAAGGGGAATCTTACAATTTAGCCAAATAAAGGTATCAATTTTGAAATAACGAAAGACAAAAAGAATACCGGGCATTTTCTTTAGTTTAAATAGTTCTTGAGTTGCTTAGTTTATATACATATTCAATTATAGTTTTTGTAATCATTGTTATTTATGCGAACGAGGAAACTCATTTACTATTCACGTAATTGAATTGCTTAATTACAATATTTTAAGTAACGTAATGTTCCTCGAAACATATTTAGATTGATTTTTAAACGTTCCGTAGCTCGAAGAGTGCAAAATTGCATATTAATTTTAGATTTATTATTAGCTTCTTCATAGTATTTAATTAGATTGTTAACTAAGGAATGAAAGGGACCCATGTCATGAAAAATGAAATAATTTTTTTTCACCCGAATTAAACATTTTACTTTTAATTTCAAATAAGAGAAAAGTAAATATATACCAGATATTTACTTTAACTTTCGAAGAATTTGTACTAATCTCGATATTTGACTTTTTTCTTTTTACGCGCAACATTTTTCAAGTAGCACACTGCCAGCCACAGTGTATTTTTAAGTCGTATTGAAGTATTGCTACCTTTAACTATTGCTTATTTATGTCAATGATCTACATTAATTAATTTTGACATCGCTTTGTCTTATGTATTTTTTTTCATTGTTACATTACAAGAAAAAAAATCTGTCAAGTTTTTAAAAGCTTTAATTTAACTAATAACACTTAATTTAATACAAAAAAATAAAATAAAATTAGTCATTAAATAACCCACCCCTGATCATTCCTGGTGCAAAGATGCCCATAATGCTTGCAACCTTACCTCGCTGTATAGCGATGGCAATCCTTTGCACAAGAACGACCCAGAGCGGGAGTCTCCTGTCACTTTATTTAGTTTGCGGCCTATTTCTCCCACTAAACACTTCGCATCCAATTAATTAATAATTAATTAATCCATTCTGTCAAGTTAAGAATTAATATAGTATTATTAATCAAAGTGAGGCTGTCTTGATTACGTACTACCTTTCCCCAGAGTAACTACGATTGATTTTTTTTAATCCATTTTGGCCCTAGTCCTTTTTAACCTGCTTCTTAGATAATCTATGGTCTATTTTCAGAGTATTAGAAATGAAACGGTAACATCAAATTTTGCCAGATCAAAACGTAAACCTGACGCAGAATCTATTTGCAATTCGTGTAAACAAAAATGACCTTGACCCGCGTCTTTCGCTTTGTAGTCTATGCAATAGCCATGGGCTTAGTAACTCCGGACAAAGATTGGATATGTCACATATCATTCCGATTAAAGATATGTATCCACTTCGCATATACATATCCGCTTAATATATCCCTCGTTTGTTATAGATAGATACTATTTGATATCTATATTATATTTTTCTAACAGATATTCACGCGCCCGTCACAAAGCAGAAGTGATACTAAAAACTACATGTTTATTTCACGCAAAGTGAAGGAGTTGTAACATATCCGGCCTCGGAGATATATCCAAAGACATAGTTATGTACGGAGTTACCTAAGGCTACTATGCAACCCAACAATGTACTCTGTGATGCAATATATATGTTGCGTTAATTTGGAATTTCGTTAAATTTAGGTTTAATGAGTGTGTGACTTGAAAACGAGTTAAAGAATGTGACAATTAAGGTAATCATGTAAGTTTTTAATGATTATGATTAAATTACCATGAAAAGTGAATATTAAGTAAAGTTAGGTTATGTTTACACGAATTGCAAATAGATTCTGAGTCAGGTTTACAACTTTGGTCCACTAGGATAGTTTTACTTTAAGCTATTAGAATTCTCTGATTCTTATAAGTAACAGATAAAAAGTAAAAAAATCTTAGAAATCAAACTAAACATATACCTAAATAGATAAATCTAAATACCAATACCTAGACATTACACACAGCGCCATCTGATTCTAAGCTAAGCAAAGCTACTATGCATACCAGACAACTGATACAAATATTATATTTTTTTCTGTAAATATATACATATTACACATAGTAACCCCTTTAATTTAGACAAACACAAATATTCATCACATAAAAGTTTGTCGATCGTAGGGATCAAACCGGCGCGCGGTGCCCCTCAAATAGGTAGGTAGTCACTATTGCTGACAGAGCTATGGAGCTACCGTAACTGCCAAACTAAAATAGACAATCATAAAAACTTTGTCGTCAATGAATTTAAGACAAACATGACAAAATTATTGTGTGACTAATAGTAAAATAACTGAGATAAGTTGAACTGTCCAAATATGAAGCCGGAAATAAAATACTAATGCTGTGCCCTAAGGCAGTGTAATAGGGCCACTGCCTTTCCTGATTTATATTAATGATCTTCCACTCGTATCAGAGCTATACGGTAATCTTGGTTGCAAATGACAGCACAGTGTTCTACGTAGGAAACAATATTGATGGTTTCGAATATGAAATCAATGAAAGTCTGAAAAATATCATAGAATGGTTTATTCAAAATAATTTAAAATAAATCTAAGCTTAAGAAAAGAAGGACTTTTAAAGAAAAATGGTAACAAAAACTTAACATGTTGTACACAAAGATATACACGTGCACACATATTTGAAGGCATTTCAATCGCCGCACCGGCCTAAATCCAGAAATTGGTTTACATAAAAAAAAATTAATAGTACCTAAAGCCTGAATAATATTTTCTCAGAATTCTAGAATATGGAGTCCTCTATTCTGCTGAATTAAAGCCCACAGAGCTTATACAAATTCGCTTCCAACGGCTTTCAGCAACGGAGAGATAAATTATCTTCGAAGACTTTTACCTATTTACTTGAATCTCTTTGTGTGTGAAAAACTGGTAATGCAGGTGCTTACCTGAAAATAAATTTTCCAATATTAATAGGTTTTCTTTTTAAGATATAGGCATAGAAATAAGAAATAATATCAATATTTCGTGCATATGCGAATGATAGTAATATGTGTGTGTTCTACCGCTTGTAAAATGGGATGTGTTAGGAATTGTTCGAAATGATGCCCACGGCTACTATCTACCATCGCACCGCTCGCCATCGGCAGGGAATACATTCTCAAACTTTAGAACCGAAATGGTCGCGTACAGTGCGGTTTCAGATAAACTTCCGAGTGATCCTTCTGGTGTTGCAAGCTTACATAGGCCACGGTGACCGCTTACCATCAGGTTGCCGTGTGCTTGTTTGCCACCATAGTGGTATTAAAAAAAAAAATCACTGTGATAGTAAGAAACATGATGTGCACCACATGTTTCCGTAAATATAACAATTCACAGGGAAAGTACGTATAGCGCGCGCAGCTGCCGCGCCAGTAAGTAGGTCAACTTCGATACAAACCACAGATCACAGATTATTTACGCAAAAATCGGTTACGCGTGACGTGTGCGTCACCTGCCAACCACGATTATACCAAAAGGAAATTGGGACTCACCAGTTGCGAGCAGTGCGGTGTACAACACCTGTCCCCCCACCGCACCGCCTCATCGCAATGATGCTTACCGTTTGGCGCGAGTTGATCTACTTTATACACCTCTAGATACTTTGCCACAGGTTTGTATAAAGGAAGCATTTATCAGTATATTCAAATTCCTAATAAGACTCACAGATATATTCTTAAAACAATCCAAACCCTTATTTATGTACTATATATACATATTATGGTTTATAATTCTATTTTTAAAATGCTTTAAATAATCAACATTTTATCGATTCTAGGATATTTACCTTAAAATATATTAACAAGGAATTAATATGCATATATGTCGTCCTCTTATATAAATATATTACATATACATATATATATATTTTAAATAATATTTTAAATACCTATATGATGACCTTATATAATATTATCTTATTTACTTATTTGCAAGGTGAAAATGGCATACCAAGGCCGATATATATGCATTATAATATATACTTGTTTACTATACAGCAATGTGAGAATTAATTTTACCAGCCTCAACTGAAGCTTTGGGATCGGTTTAGAGATGTTTTCGTATTTTATTCAATAATCACTTATTGAGGGGAAAATGTAAAGTAGATAGGCAGTTCGCTAATATCAAAAGCCTTTATTCTGAATACTAAATGAGAGAAAACGCGCTGCCGGAGCCCCAAATGAATATATTAATACTCCATAAAATATCTAAGAATAAGTCATAACCTCGATTTTTATAAATAATGTATAAGTGAATAGGATGTATAAAACTTTTCATGAAGATTTCGTAATATAATATGTATTTTCATCTTTTGTAAGATTTTTCTCATAACACACAAAAGGCGTAGCAGATTCGGTTCAGGTATACTAATATTAAAAACGAGAAGGATATTTATATCGAAAATAAGTATATTGAAGTAAATTTAATAGAAGACCCGAGTCTCTTGTTGCCTGGATGATGGGACGGCCTTTGTTGTGGGATACTACTTGCTGTGACACACTAGGGCCCTCTCATCTTTCTGTCACTTTATTTAAGGTGAGTACTACAGCTATTGAGGCTGAAAGCAGCAAGCACCGCAAATATGCTAATTTTGGATAAGGTTACTTATTTGTGCCGGTGCTCAAAAATTACTTAAAAATATATCAGAGCATTCACGCATGTCTCACGATCAGATAGCTACCCGCCTATTTATCTCAAACGATGTATTTAGCAAAAAAACGAAACAACATTAGTCACTGTAGGAAATTATATTGTGGGTACTTTTAAAAAAAAACATTTTTTTTTAACAAAACAATGTGTTTTAGTAGAGTTTATATAGGTTATGGAATCTTAAAAAGAACAAAAAGTTATCGTATGTTCTTTTCCGTTCCTCCAGCTATGCCAGTGCTGAGCAATTCGATTCCTGTGGCAACTCTCGATTAGGATAAAAAGTATCTATATCTTTACCCGTCCCTCCATCTATATCAAAAATTAGGTCAATTAAACGATCATAACGTGAAGGTATATTAGTAAGGATAAGGACTATTCCTACTACATTTACCTAGGGCGTTCCTTCTGAGCCGCGTTGAAATTGAATAGTTAAACCTCACTTCAGCATGAACTACCCGTTCCGTCTAAGTACATCTGATTATTTCAGCGGCGATATTATTGTCTAAACAAAACGCTATTCGCGTCATTTTATGACTGTTCCGTTTGTGTATATGTTTGATCATTTATTTTGATTTTTTTGTAGATAATAATAAAAATATATAGTTCAAAATGCAAAAATAATTAGCGTTAATTACTCACCTCCCGACATGGGTTTTTAGTAGCAACATTTGTAGCAAAACCGCTCAGACGAAACGCTAAAAGTCAACATTAGATTTTGCTATGATTCTGCTACCAAAAGCATGAAACGAAAACCGCTAACAATTTCTGCTAAAAAGGAGCCAGATGGAACGCCCTTACCATGAGTATCAGTATTAAAAATGACAATAGATTATTATTAGATAGAGGAAGTTATTATAAAAGTCTTGTACAAAATTTATTAACATCGAACTAGAAGGGTTTTGTTTTCTAATAACACTATTGAATAATAGTCTATTATAAATAGCAGAGCATGAATGTGTATTATCACTTGGTCTATGGATAGTACTGCGGCAGCGAAAACGTATTATATTGCTAAAGTGTTGAAGATCGGACCGAAATGGACACAAGCAGTAAGTTATTAAATTAAATTTACATAAAAGTTAATTCTACAGACATAGATTTCTTTTAAAGTTTTCTTAAAAGCATAAACTTTTCTGGCAGGTGTTGAAGTATATCTTTTAGCAGATTTATTATCATATAAAAAACAATTACAAAACATTTCCTTTAATTATTTATTTGCCAATTTTTTTTCATTTACCGATAATTTCGTCATTCTAAAACCAAACTAATTTTTAAGAATATTTTTCATGTACTTATATATCGCTTTTAAATGTATAGATAGGGTAAGTATTGTGTATTCATTATTTAATATCTTTTAAGAGCAGTGTTTAATGGTTAAGCTGGGAAACCATCGATCTAAAACTAAATTACATGACCATACGAATGGTATACATGAAAAATATACACACCTACTGCACTGGCATCATCTCCCGACCCTGGAGGAGATTGGACAAAGATGACGATAAAGGAAATTAATGGTCGCTTCAACTCTACGAAAAAAAAGGCTTTGTTTCCTAATTTATGTGACCATATGAATCGTACTTTGTTTCAGATATGTTTTACATCTTGGCAATGTGTTTACTTCTTGTTGCAAACGCACAAGATTACGACAGTGCAGTAAAGAAACTGGATTGGTGGGAGAATTCTGTCATGTACCAAGTTTACGTCAGATCATTTATGGATAGTGATGGGGATGGCATTGGAGACTTAAATGGTACGTAAAACACAAGACTTATAAAATACTAGCTTTTGCTCGCGGTTTTACCCGCTCTAAATTCTTTTATAGGTGCAAGATTTTAACGGCAACTCCTCAAAAAAAGACATAATTTACGTTTTCAAATAAAAAAATAAAAAATCACACGACGTTTTCAAGCAGGCTCTGTCCTTCCCCGGGACTCCAACTATCTCCATGCTAAATATGGCCGGTGTTCCAGCCGCCCTTAAACCCGATATCGGTTTAGGACTTTAACAGTAACTCCTCAATTATAGAAGAGAAAACCTACTAACACTTGACGTTTTTAAGTAACCTATGTCCTTTCTCGACTCATACTCGACTTATACTCTCTCCATGCCAAATTGCATTCTAATCCACACATCGGTTTAAGCGTGAATAGGTAACAGACAGACAGACAGACAGACAAGTTATTTCATTTATAATACTAGTATGAATTAACTACACCACTTTGTGGGAAAGACAGTCCACAGTTTTCAGTATAATTTTTTTTAATTAAGGCTATATTTCGTCAGAAAAAAAGAAATATGGGCAGCAGAGTTCGAAAATATAATAATTAAACCCTATTTTGTAAAAAAAATACTAACCTCATAATACTCCACCACCACCGCGACACTGCGCAGCCGATCATTTCTTTTTCTAACGAAGAGGCAGATCCTGCCCAGCCGAAATATTATACCTACATTATCCCGGCTACAAACTCGAGTACAATTTTGTGAGTCGTGCCGGTGTATGTATGTTCGTCCGGGAGGATATCTGGTGTCGCCGCCTTCATAGCGTTGAAGAAAGGGACCTGTTGATATTGTGGGTGCGCGTAGATCACGGCGGCTCGTATCTATGCGTGCCTATACAGGACTCATAGCGGTAACACGGACGTAACTCGACTTTACCCACCCCCCTAAGATTAACGACTGAAGAAGTTCTAGAGCAGAACTAGTACTTTTGAAAGACTTTAACGCCCACAATCGTTAGTGGTTAGGGATATCTGCTCATGAATTTGCTCTGATCTATGGTTTCTCTTAACTGGTACTTTCTCCGACGAGAATAACAGATTGGTAGCGGACCATACGAGCTCCTTACTGAACCTTCTGTTGACTACACGTCCGGATGGAGATTCCGTCTCAGTGGATGCGCCTCTTGGCTTCTCTGACCACTGCAGCAGTGTATCGTTCGGACTCAAGTGTCATGCATACAACCCGGTCCATCTGGGCAAAATTAATGGGCGTCGTGTGTGGCATACGTCGGCAGACTGGGATGGATTGCCAGAATTGTATGCATCGTTCCCGTGAAGGCAGTTCTGCTTTAGCTTAGAAGATCCAGACGTCTGCACAGCCGCAGTCACTAAGACAATCCTCGGTGGATATGGGATGTTTTATTCCTAACCCGCAAGTAGCTGCTGGTGTCAAAAAACGCTTGTAGTTTAATCGGTCTTGCAGTCTAAAATGTTCAAGCAAATTGCGTATAAGGCTTGGATCACAGCTGGAAAAAATAAGGATACAAATATTTCTGAGTTGTAACGCAGATTAAATGCTGCCTCGAGGTTCAGTAAGAAAGCATCCTTGGTGTTGACATCTCCAGCGATGTTCAGTACCGAGATCATTTGCAAGACAAGCTGAAGCTGGCGTCCAAAAAACTTGATGTACTGAACAGAGCGAAGAACCTCAAGTCTTAAATGATGCCCACGGCTACTTTCTACCATCGCACAACTCGCCATCGGCAGGGAATTCTTTCTCATACTTTATAGAACCGAAATGGTCGCATACAGTGCGGTTTCAAAGAAACTTCCTCTAGCGAACGCTTGGGTTATAGAATGAGGTGAAACCTAGGTTTTTTCTAGGGACTACAGTATGGGGTTTGTCAAAAAGAAGTTATTGGATTATTAAAGGGTCGGCAACTCGCGAGTGATACCTTTGGTGTTGCAAGAGTCCAAAGGCTACAGAGAAGCTTTCTTTTCATAAAATACAGTCAGGAAAAATGGGATGTACCTATGTGTGTAATACACCTAAAACGAGCAATATTTGTAACTATGTAACATATATATATAACGAAAACGGCTTATATTATAAAATTTACAGGGGCAAAAATTCGTTGTAGCTAGCTCTTATCAATAGAAAAATCTCGGCTATGCCTCGGCCCGCTTACACACGATCGCCCGGTTATGCTGTGTTTGCAGGCCGCGGCAATATTGTACTATAGAAGTTGATTAAAAATGTTAGTCGACAAAATATCAGAATTTTGGTTCCTATGATCATTACTATAAACCAGTATGCTAGATTTTGCATGTCAATTTATCTTTATTTACATAAAAACAAATAAATATTCATTTTATGTGAAAAACTATATGCCTATGTTTATATTTTTTTTAATATTTCTTGTTTTAAGATTCAGATCGTGTCTAAATGAAAATAAAAAATAATACTTGTTAACAGGTCTGACAACGTCTCTGGAATATCTTCACGAGCTCGGCATAAACGCAATATTGTTGTCCCCAATCTTCAAATCTCCAATGCATGATTACGGTTACGACACTTCCGATTTCTATTCGATACAACCTGAATACGGAAGTATGGAGGATTACGAACAGCTCCTTCGTAAGGCCGACAGTATGAGTGAGGAATACATATTTTTTAATTTAACCTATTTAATTTATTATAATGTATATAATATTATCTATTTCGCACACGTTTAGAACGGAATGGGATCTTGTTGGAGAGAATTGGTTAGCAAAAAAGTTCTAAATAATTTAAATTTATTTATACAAGCTTAGGAATTACGGAAATCGAAGGTTGGTGCTGAGAATCGAGCCCGGCGTGTAACCAATCAAAATTTTTACTTATTTCTTAAATGCATTGCATGTTAAAACTATTGACTTTTCGGTAGAGGAAAACATCGTAATAATACCTGCATACGTCAAAAGACCTTTGAGAAGTTTACAATCTACACTGGGCCCGCATGATGCCCTGTGGCCCGAATAAACAATTTTCAACACCTCAACACTCAACTAAAATAAAGAATTTAAAAGTAAGTAATATAACAATACACCTCAACCCTCAACTTAAATAAAATAAAAGTAAGTAATATAACAATACCTCTTGGAGGATACTGCTGTACGGTACTTTAAACGGTCATGTTATTTTGTCGCAAACACATTGCATATACTTTACGGCAAACTAAGTAGCGCCACTGTTGTGCCGCAAAATCCACGGTTCTTTGACTGATAGCGATGTAAAAGAATTATAGCGGGCGATTTTACTTTAGATCGATTTTTCAGAGTAGTATTTAGTGTTTATAAAATTATAAAATAGACAATTGTTGGTTTATAAATGATTTTTAAAGTTTATTTATTTAAGTACATATAATAATATATTCGCATAACATGTTATTTCAGCATAGTAACTATACAAATAATATCTTTCAGATATGAAAGTTATTTTAGACATAGTGCCAAATCATACCAGTAACGAGAGCGATTGGTTTATGAGATCGGCAAACAAAGAGGAATATTACACTGACTGGTATATTTGGGCCAAGGGCCATATTGAATATAATATCAGGACTCCTCCAAATAACTGGGTAAGATATTTTCTTTTTAGGGTTTTCCATTTTTACCCATTTATTACAAGTATCTATCTACAATTAGTTGCTTCATTAAATTACATTCAAAACTGTCATAAAAGTTTTAATGCAGTGACTTTTTACGATAATAGGAGGTTTTTTATAGCTAATGTATTTTTGAAATAAACTAAACATTTTATATCTAATGCATTTATGACAAGATATATTATGCTTAATATATTAGGTTGGGAAGCCAAAAGAACATTTGTTGACGATTTAATTATTTTGGTATTTATTATTGTCTTTTAGAAGGTGTGTAAACAAGATTACGTATGAACGAGAAAGGCTCTCATACTATTAGTTAAAGAGTGACAGATTTATTTTTGTTATATTCCAACATAATATCAGATCAGTTCCATGGTACCTAATTATTGTCCATTATTTAAGTGCCAGGCACATGTCGGTGTAGCTGTTTACATTTTATTCTGTACAACGCTATTTCCTTTACTTTATTTTTGATACACCACTCGGCTATATTTGCTTACCTTATAGTTTTAGCCCCAATAAAAAATCCAGATGTATTTAAAACGACAGACGTAAAAAAGAAGAAAAAAAAGTAACGTTATGCTTTATGTTTTAGATTAGTGTGTTTGGAAAATCAGCTTGGGACTACGTGGCGAATAGAGATCAATTTTATCTTCATCAGTTTGGGGAACCACAACCGGATTTAAATTATAGAAACCCTGTAGTTGTGGATGAAATGAAAGTAATGTACACAATATATTAAGCGTTCATATTTTAACAACGCGCATGACGCAGATAGTGGTGAATCATTTTATAGCAAATCAAAATAGCCATTAATAATAATGAATATTAATCATTTTCAAATGTTGTGCGCTTTGAATTCTTCAGTGTATCTTTGCTAATGCTTTAAAGAAGAGTGTGAGTTTGTTATGCTAATATTTTGAAAAAAACCGGTTTAGCATGTGTATGGTTTCATTCCAAATGTAAAATATAAGCCTAATATTATTAGAAAGCAAAGTGAAAGTTTGTTATTCTAATATCATAAAAAGAAAGTGCGAGTTTGTTATGCTAATATTATAAAAAAAACGGCTAAGTGTGTGTCGGACTTTACACATTTATGTTTCTATACCAAATGTAAAAATATAAGCCTAATACAAAAAGAAGCAAAGTGCAAGTTTGTTATGCTACAATTTTAAAAAAAAAGTGCGAGTTTGTTATGCTAATATTATAAAGAAACCGGCTAAGTGTATGCCGGACTTTACACATTTAGGGTTCTATACTAAATGTAAAAATATAAGGCTAATATTCTTAAGAAGTAAAGTGCAAGTTTGTTATGCTAGTATTATAAAAGAAAGTGCGAGTTTATTATGATAATATTATGAAAAAATAGGCTAAGTGTGTGCCGGACTTCGCACATATGGGGTTCCATACCAAATGTAGAATATAAGTTATCCGAATGGAAGACTTATTCATAAGCAGAAGGTGAGTTAATCCCTACTGTGCTACTCATTTGACCGCAAAATCAAGTTGGTTTTAATAGGAAAAATTAGGGAATTCCAAAGAAAAAATATGATTTATCAATAAATTATTACTTCTTAGTAAAATTTAAGTACTTACCTAATAATAAACATTTTCACCAAATTTAAAGTTCATAAGTCAGTGGGAAGGTTAAATTTTTTAGCTGTATGGGAGCCCCCCTTAAGAACATTAATAAATATTTTGGCTCTATTTTCGTTTGGCTTTAAAACCTGTGTAACAGACGCACAGATGCATACGTGAATGACAGCAATAGGGCCCTTAAAGATAATTTCACTTTGTATTTATTTTCTTTTTATTACATAACAGAACACTTTCTTGTTTACCGGTTCAAATATAGTTTACTTTCAGTTGCAAAAATGGATTAATTAACCATCTGAATTATGAAATCAAAAGCTTGATAAAAAACAAACACTGGCATAAAATTGACATTAAACATTTTAAGGTAAATCTAATCAACAAATATTTTAAATATAATTTTTATGTAGTAAATGTTTGAAAAGTACGGTAAAACTATCACAGAAAATGTTTGATGATAGTGGTATGAAGTTTCACTTATTCTCAACAGTGTTTACAGTTACAGTTCTTTAAAGATACTGAAAGTTTTTTATTTTTATCAAAATGGATCCGATATGTGAAAAGATTTTCATCCTATCCTATTCCAGTGTTTTTTGTACAATAGCTTTTGTTCTCTTAATTAATCCAATTTTTGTCAATAGAAAACTGTCTTTTTTTACCAAATTTCAACTGAAAGCATAATACATAAACACGGTCAACAAGAAGTGTTTTGTAATACAATAAAAAGGATAATCACTATTAAAAAATTTATAAGTAATTGCTACAAACTGAAACTGGAATCATTACTTATTACTACCTTAAATTAAATGTCGAATGCAGCGAGAATGCAGCCTTAAATAAGTATTTTTTCATTAGCAGCAGAAAAAAAAACACAGTTATGAGTATTAGCGGCCTTGTTGCTAAAGTATAATTTCTACCTTTGAGAAGAGGCAGGTAGAAAATAATCAGTATAAGTTATTTTTTTACACAGAATGTTATTAAGTTTTGGCTGGAGAAAGGCACTGGAGGAATGAGATTCGTGGCCATGAATCATATTTTTGAAGTAGATAAGGAACTATTTGGAGGATTCTACCCCAGTGAGCCAAAATCTGGCAAAGCTGAACTACAACCTGAAGATTACGACTATCTTTTACACATCTACACTAAAGATCAGGACGACACATATGAAGTTGTTTCACAATTAAGAGATGTTTTTGATGCGGTATCAGTACGCGATAATGTTACCAGGTAAAATTTTACACAATAATTTATAATTGAAAATAATTGCGTGCAACCGATACTTAAATTTGTGAATTACATTTAATATAGATACAGCTCAGAAATAAAATTTGTAATTATAAGAATATCGAAACCATAAGTGATTGAAATTTAAATAGGTACTTAACTATTTATTGGGTATTTTAATAACATATAATCTCGCTGTCTTTGCGGACCACATCGATTAGGTGTAACACCCCATAAGTATCAAATATAGTCTTGTAGAAGAACATTGGGATATAATTGACTATTTCACCTATTTTTTTTTTTAATTTTTATATAAACTTAAATTTTGATGCAAATAACATTATCATACGATAAAAACTGACAAAGTTAGAACAGTGCAAAGTTCGCTTTTTTAGTGCGTGAGCAAAAACGCTAGCTCTTACGTGGCGCTACCGGCGCAAAGTAAAATGACGTCACACATACTGCCGCCCTTACGATAAACGCACTAACTAGGTTTTGACACTTTTCGAGAAAAACATGTTTAAAATTTATATTTTTATTTTGTTCGTATCTTCGGAACTACACGAGATACCATTATTCAAGAGGTACCAAAACAAAGAGAAGGGTTTCAGGAATACAAAAAATACAAATGTATATAAATATACAACATAGTGGACTATATAACTTAAAAAAGGTACTTATCACTAGCAGCCTTTTTCACTTTTAGCCCATGATAACAAGTCATAAACGCCTCAACTACCCTACTTGAGGCATTTATGCTAAGTAAATCGATATGAAGCACTTTTGTGTTGTTAACTTTTACCGCAACCCTTCAATAACACAGATGATAACTTTTACCGCAACCCTTCAATAACACAGATGATAACTTTTACCGCAACCTTTCAATAACACAGATGATAACTTTTACCGCAACCCTTGAATAACACAGATGATAAGTGCATTCAGTACTTCATATAATGCGTTTTTTTTATAAAAATGGCTGACTTTGAAGAGATAATAAAAAATTTGTAACAAAATTTGTTATTATCAAATATTTAAAAAAGATTTAATACAATAAAATCAACTTTTCAATCAAAGTATTTTATTTCTGTAAAAATAAATGTTCTCTAGGCAAGTAATGATACGATGTTTTTTAGATAACACATCACATTTATAAAAAAACATATCCAAAATCAAAACGTAATGGATAATAATTATTATTCTAAGGTAAATTTAACCGTTACATTTAAGTATACAAAATGGGTATAAGATAACCTTTTACGCTACAGTATGGCAGTTTTATTTCGTCCAAGAAAATATTATAAAGACGCAATATTAATGTAGGTAAAAATGTCAATAAAAAAATCAGACAGAAATGTCGTCTATTTGACCTCTAATTTGTCAATAGCATCTGTTTCCTTCTATTGTAATGCCAAAACTTCAGGAAAATTTTTTTTTATGCCTGATGAAAATCTAGAATTTCCCAATCTGCTACATGAATGTCTTTGTACTTCAGTAAGAATTCACTCTTCTCAGCTTTGACCTACTTCAGTTCCTTCAAATATACTCGTGGTTCTGTATTTTAAGAGTTCTGTACCCCAAAAGGGAAGAAGGAACCTTCATAGGATCACTTCATTGTCCGTCTGTCTGTCTGTCTGTCTGTCAAGATCCTTTTTCCTAGAAAACGCGTGGAGGCATCAAGTTGAAATTAATATCTAATACCAAGGTCTACGGTTCCTTGAAGCTGAAAAAGCTTCTAAGTCAAGGCAATAAAAAATACGGCCTAAATATGGGCATTTTTGCCATTTACATATTTTGGCATTCAATTGGAATCAATCAAAATCTACGAGGTACTTCCCGTTGTCTTAGAATCATGAAATTTGGCCGGAAGCAAGGGGTTACGACATCGCAGCTATAGGAAAAAAATCCAAAAACTGATTATGAGGCATAAACCTGTGAGACTTTGTCATATCATGGAACAACTTTAATATAAGTATAATAAGTTTGTACGGAACCAGGAACAGAACCAGACTCGCACTTGGTCGGTTTTTTGATTTATGTTGAGATGACACGTCTTCGACGAAAAAGTCGGACACAGTCATAGTCTTTAGAGTATGTTTTTTAGATTTACAATTTTTACTGTTTCTATGAAATCATCATAGTTCTAAATTTTCTTGTTTTTTATTGACATTTTCACCTGATGACGGAAATTATCTGCCGACATGAAAGTGTGTCCCGGTTCAAATTATTTTACCGAGATTGTTGTTGTCCGAGTTCACTTTTGACCAAATTTACAAGAAAACAAGTTTCAAGTTGATTGTATTAATCTAAGTACTTCGACAATGATGACCATAGAGAATGCAAGCAATAAATGCACTAACTCAAACATAGTGCATTTATGACTAGCAAGCTATTGAATGCTAGAAAACAAATTTTGTACTTACTATAGATAATGCGTTCTTGATATGTAAAACTGCAGTCGAAGTCTTAGTTAATGCGTTTTTAACATTGAAAGAACTAAGTTAGAGACGACATCATTAATTGTTACTTTGGGAAAATATCCTGATATCAGATATATATACAACTCAATTTCGCTAAAAACCTTAGTTGATGCGTTTATCGTAAGCGCGGCAGCATAGCGCTTGAGACCGTGCCTACCTAGCGTAGTTACACTGCAAACTGCTATAGGTACGCGCACTACTCTACAGAACAAGAGTTGATTAATATGTCTCCGTCTAAGCAGAAGTCATATTATAAATATAAATATTGTGTTGTTCCAAAATGCTAGTCAACAACTTTATCTACAATATAAGTTTTTAAATTTACGCGTTCCATTTCTAATTTAAAATAGTAAAACGGGATTAAACGCGTTGTTATTTGGCAAAATACCTTACATAACAACGCGTTTAATCCCGTTTTACTATTTTATATTAGAACTTTATAAGCAACGGAAAAAATGCAATGGTGTCTAAAGACGTATGTGTTAGAAAAAAATGGGTCAGAGTCATGAGATGGGATGGTCTCTCTACAAAACAAGAGCATATTGCTGAGAAGAATTTGTATCGGTCTTAAAAAGATAGAAAGCCAGTCTTCTGGGGTAAGAAATCGGATTATATAACACAAAAGTGTACCTACTGATGATGATTGAAGTGTGATTAATTTTACCTATATTGGCAAGACTTTTTTGTTACTACTTGCTTTAACGGAGCCCGTTGACATACCTACAGTACCTAGGTTGTTTAGTGCGAGGCAAAAGGCTAAAAAAGTACTCATTCACCCAAAATGTTTTGTTTTCGTTTTATTATTAAAATTAACAAATCAGATAATGGAATGGAATATACACCTCCAAACATTACAAAGAGCTATTAATAATCCGCTTCCCGGATAATTCAGGTATTTATATAAAAAAAAAAAAAACGGGTTGCACTCCGGGAGTACCGGCAGAAGTGAAAACATACTCGCTATTTACTTCCCATCACTTCTTATCCATATTTATTTATTAAAAATAATAACTTTTGTTTATTTACTTTTTTGACGTTGTATATTTGACAGCTCAATCTGTCATAGAATTAAAGTCCCATATCCAACCTCCCTGTACTACTCATAATCGCCATATACTAAAAATAAAAACTAAACTAATGTAAATAAAGGTCACGTGTACTAACGCGAGTGACATCTTACGAATTTTCGATCAGAACACGTGACCTGACGCGAGTTTAACAGTTTTTACCCATCACAAAAAAAGTGCACAGAGCCGCTAAAGAAGTTTTCACTTTGCTTAAAACACAAATGAGTGTTCTTGTACTAGCGCCATGTAAATAATATCTTTATTGTATAACAGTTGCATAAATAGCTATATTACAAAATAAAAATTAGTTAGTTATTACGTTAAACACTTAAAATTTACACTATTGGATTAATAACATTAATGGAAATGGAAATAATGTATTCAATGCACACTGAGAGCTAAAACTCTATTTAAAATGCTTACACGCGCGGTGGATCTTAGCCGCTGTGTCGTCAGCCGAGGAACGGTCATCTGTTTCGTCCGTTGGGCGGATCAGGCATTTTACCAAAAATTTGATTGTCTATATCTCGGTCAGTTTTTGGTATTAGTTGATAATTTTAAAAGTTTTATTTACATAAGAATACTGTCAACGCATATCGCTTATTAAATTGATACTTCTAAACTTAGTGGAATAGTCTATTGTAGAAGGTTTATTGAATTTTTTTAAAATCTGGCAACCCTACTCGGTTTTTTTTTATTTTCAAAGGTTAAAACATATTTTGTTGCAGAGTAATGTTAATAGAAGCTTCTACTAGTGTTAAGTACGGAGTACGGTACTACGGAGAAGGTCATCGCTCTGGAGCTCATATTCCTGTTAATTTTGCACTTCTTGAAAATATCGACAAAGAATCCGATGCGAGAGATCTCAAATACGTAACTGATCTTTGGCTAACATACAAACCACTGAAATCGTCTGCAAGTTGGATTGTTAGTATAAAACGGGCCACGGGTACCTGACAC
The DNA here is from genome assembly GCA_946406115.1 of Apoda limacodes. Lineage (NCBI taxonomy): Eukaryota > Metazoa > Arthropoda > Insecta > Lepidoptera > Limacodidae > Apoda > Apoda limacodes. Next base: position 7,237,157 of record OX291545.1, on the reverse strand, counting down.
AGATTTTCTTCTTTTTAAATGCTTCTAACTTAAGGTGTATCCGAACATATTTTTTAAGTGCAAACTGTTTTGTTATTATCATAAAGTGCTGTTTACCATAGTCACAAAACATTCAACTATAAAAAAATTTGAATTATTGAATTAATTAAATGTATGAAATCAACAAAACAATAGTTATTTCCTAAATCACTGGCAATCTATAATTGCTTTTTGCGACAATGATAAATAGCAATATATGATAATAACGCATTTCAAGCAACAAAATGTTATGTGTACTATTACAGATATTTAGTGCACGGAAGGTTCTATGGGAAACATCTGAATCGGATTTACCTTAAGAGGATACACTTCGCAGCGTGCTTCATACAAACGAATTTCTCATTTGTTTTTGACATTTACTGATCAATCACTGTAAAATTTCTTAGTCATAATTCCAAGCCGAATACCTATGTCTGTGGTTTTTCTAAAATCTTGTAAAACGTCATATTAACTAGAAATCTTTTTTAAAACCATTTGTATGAAAAACTAGAATCCTGGATAACTTCTAAACTTTAAAATTTGATATAAAACTGGCACACAGCAGACCTAGATATTTATTACTAGAACATGTCTTCAAAATTTCGTGGTTTTTGATCAACAAGTGTCAAAAATAAGTGAAAAATTCGTTTGTATGAAGCCCGCTGCGAGGTGCCGCGAAGTGTATTCTCTTAAGAATGATATATGATAAAGGTATATCCATACAACGCGACGAAGCAGTTCATTGAGATGAACTTGGCTTTAGGGGTTGTGAAAGAGATGAATAAGCACCTAGGCTACTCTTTATCCCGGAAAATTCAAAAGTTCCTTCCTCATAACTGAATTCGACGTAGGTGAAATACAGGTACAGATAACAGAATTCAGCGCAGGCAGAGCCACTGGCAAAAGCTATTTATAATAAGGTATATATATCTAAAAGCCGATAGCGTTTTAATTAGATATCAAATCAAATCAAATCAATCAATATTTACTCAAATAAGTTTCTGAGAACACTTTTGAATCGTCGATACAAATAAGCAATGTTAATTTTTGCCAAAAAGAGCTGGCAATAAGTCCTATTTAAAATAATAATACAATACTTTGATAATCAGCTAACAAGAATACAATAATATTAATTATACAACAATACATTCATATTCACATTCACCATGTGAATCGTCAAATATCGTTAATCGAGTGAAGGAATTCAGATATTTAAGAGTATTCCGATATTTAATAGTACTAGTGGCATTAGCGCCATTATAATTATATTCTTGTTCAATTATATGCATACATATACTTTAAACTATCCATGAATATAATATAAAAAAATCGAAAGTAACTCCGTCTATTACCTCTTCACGCTCAAACCGCTGTACCGATCAAGATGAAATTTGGCTTGGAGATTTGGTTTGAGTCCCAGGGACGGACACAACTACTTGAAAACGTCAAGTATTAGTCGGTTGCCATTGAAATCCTACATCGATGACTGAATTTAGGGCGGGTGGAACCGCGGGCAAAAGCTAGTATATTATAAATGCGATAGTATGTCTGTTCGTTTGTACCTGCATGACGTCACTAAGGAGCAACCAATTGAGCTAAACACCTTGCACAGGTTCGCGCTACTTCTATTCCGTAAAAATGGAAGATTATGCAGGAATTACCAAATTCCACGTGCATGAACTATAGCCACAGGTTAAGCTTGCTATTCGGGAGCGGTTGTAGTAATCCTACGCCAATCCAGCAGCGGAGCCGTTGGCCATAACAAGTTATAATTGTTTTTATATTTGACTTGTGTTTTATATTAAATATATAATTTTCAACACTGTTTAAAACAAAATTCATTTTGCAGTCTGGAAATCACGATAAAAGCAGAATAGCTACTCGTTTTAGACCAGGTCTGGTGGATGCGTTCAACATGCTTGTGCTTCTGCTCCCAGGTGTTGCTATGACTTACATGGTAGGTTACATGATCAAGGCAACAAAATATATAGTGTCTCAAACACTGCACCGCTAAAAATTACCTATAAAGTTGTTAAAATGTAAATAATTTATAGGGCGAAGAGCTAGGAATGTCAAATGGATTTATTCCTTGGACCAAAACGAAAGATCCTTTGGCTTGCAACACTGAAGACCCTGTAAATTATGTTGAAGTATCTCGAGATCCTTCGCGCACACCTTTCCAATGGAACGGAGGGAAAAATGCGGGTATAAAGCTTTTCTTTACGACCTTTTTGAGTCTTTAGAATATTTATGTGTTTCAAGTGAATACCTTTCGACATACATAAGTTTCCTATGCTAGATTATATTCTCGGAACACGGTATTCTGAATAATGGAATGGGTTGACCTACATTTTTACTTAGAGTCGTTTTTTCTCTTTTCTCCATTTCATTTAAAATGTTAAGAAACTTGCAAACATTGTATGCATTGTTAGAAAGATGTATATAAAAGTATATATATTAGCTAATGTGCGTCATTAATTTTTTACTACCTACCTTCCACCTCCGAAGACAAGCCTTTGATAGGATCTCACATACATTTAATGTACCTGTTTGAGTGAATGGTTTGAGTGAATGGCTTGAGAGTGTGCAAATGCATAAATGAACAAGTGAGATGAGTAAAGAGTGCTCAAGAAAGACACAAGTTTTTTCCTATTTCCAAGATGTATTGAAAAATCCTAATTCTAAATGAAAGCAACATTTTTCATATTGTCTTTCTACCTCGCCACGACTAACATATAAACTAAGGTTCTCAATCATTTTCTTGAATAACTTTACTTGAATATAGAGTTGCTATATTTTGTAATGCGCATTCCCGGTATAAAAGATATAACACAAATTAAAATATACCGAATATAATTCCTTGTTAACTGTACATTGATCACTTATATTCTTATAGCTTTTGACTATTTGGGTCCATCTAAACTTTTTCTACTATCAAAATATTATGTACGGTCTGTATGTGTTAATTTAAGCATGTATTTAATGATTTTATAAAATTAAGGTTAATAATAAAACCCTTTTTTTTTTTTTTGGATTTTCTTGTTAGTCGCAAAGATAGATTCCAGTTCTAAAATAGCTTTTTTGGAATTGAGGCAACAAATTGAGCAAAAAGAACAGGTAGCACTGAGAAAAGCCTAATTTTGTACACTCGTCTACCTAACCTAATTAACTTTAGCATCGCCATCTAAATATTTCGGGATCCGGAACATTCTCGGTAGGTCCTGGCCGTCTGGCAACCTTACTTTAACAATTTTGTGTAATCCCTGTTAAAGTTACTTTTTAGAGCACGGTTAATTACTTTATTCAGTAATGTAATGTAATCAACCGTTCTACTACGTGGCGACCTCTAGAATATTATAATGCGTTTGTTATTGTTACTGCGAAGCCTTATTTGTTTCCAAGACTGACAGTAGTACAAAAAGAAAAGTAATAAACAAAGATATATTATTTTAAGGTATTTTTGGTATAGGCTTCTTTGAACTGTTTCCATTTTTTATGTTTTTTTGGATCTCTTCCGGTTATATATTATGTTTACTTTTTCAAATTAATTTATAGTTTTAGACAAATTTCTGCAAAAAAAACAGTTTTTTTGTATATACCTTTAAACCGACAAAATTTTCTAACCCCCTCAGGCCTAAAGCCTCAAACTTGGCTTAACGACTGCTGTCATATGATGACAACTTGATACAAGGCTTTAACATATTCTCGGAGGCAAATATCAGCTCAAAATAATGTGCCACTGGAGTGGTCACCCATCCAATGACTAACCATGCTTAGCTTCGCGCATCGTTTCCGATAGACAACTGTTCACGAATTGTTGCTGGGTCACGAGCTCCTAAGTTCAAATATATTTATTTACTCATAATGACCATTACTGGCACTTTATATAAGGATAGTTGAATTGAAAATTTAATTTTGACAGATAAATCGACAAATATCTACGTTTATAAACTTTGTTATTTTTAGGCTTTTCTAATGGTCCATCACCTTGGTTGCCAATCGCTGATGGCTACGAACACCTCAACGTTGCCATGGAACGGTCGGCCTTGCGGTCACATTACCAGATCTACCGAACTCTTATGAACCTACGCATACGACCAGCTTTCAAGATTGGCCACTACGAATCCTTGGCTTTGAACAACGAAGTCTTTGCTTTCAAACGGTTATTTTTGTAGCTTTTTTACTGATACTAAATACCATTTAAATCTCTTCATACTGAGGTTTGCTGCTGAATTTAAATCTCCCCTAATTAATTTGGTTGTAATACATTTTTATCCAATAATTTATTAAGTGTATTTGTTAACCTGTATCTTATTATTATTGTAAAGCAAACGGTACGCTATAACAATATTATTTTCAGATGGCACAAAGATGATACGTATGTCATAGTAATGAATATCGGCAAGACTTTCAGCGTTGTTAACTTGACAGCCTTCGACCTGGTGTTTGGACTGATGGTCGTGGAAGCTAGAAGTGGGCTTTCCTCAAGATCACTTAAGTGAGTCAATATAAATCTTTTGTTTTTATTTGTTGGACATAAGTCTTTTTTACCGCCTATCCCTACAAGTAGGGTTACCAGGTAAGCCGGACAGACCAGTCAGTTAAGCCGGACATTTACGTAAATAGGCCGGACATCTTTATTTTCTCTTTAAAGTAAAATAAGGCTGTTTTTATTATTTAGCATAAAATCCTTAATTCTAATGAAACAACAATAAAATTAAATGATCAGTCTTGTTTATCATTATATAATCATTCAATGTTCAGGCGTGCGGAGCGGAAACCAATACATGACAAATATAAAAAAATCGGCCAAGTGCGAGTCGGACTCGCGCACGAAGAGCTCCGTACCATTATCTATAAAAATGGCAAAAAATCACGTTTGTTTTATGGGAGCCCCCCTTAAATATTTGTTTTATTTTAATTTAATTATTTATTTTTAAAGTGACTATATAACTATATATTCTTTGCATATTTTAAGCGTTTACCTGTTGCCGTTATCAATATCAAGAAAAATCGAGCAAAAAAACACGTTTGTTGTATGGGACCCCCTTAAATATTTATTTTATTCTGTTTTTTTGTTGTTATAGCGGCAACAGAAATACATCTTCTGTGAAAATTTCAACTGTCTAACTATCACGGCTCGTGAGAAACAGCATGGTGACAGACGGACGGACGGACAGCGGAGCCTTAGTAATAGGGTTCCGCTAATTACCCTTCGGGTACGGAACCCTAAAAAGATAAAATTTTAATCCTAACAAAAACCGTCTGATTTGGCCGGACACGCAACTAAAAAGCCGGACTGTGACCGGCTTTATTCGGACGCCTGGCAACCCTACCTACAAGTTTCTTGGTTCTTTATCACTCATGTGTCAAACCAACTATATCCCGATTGATATTAAGCGGTTACCGCACTGTTCTGAGGCGGTTACCATATGCTTATGGACTTTTGCAACATCACGGATTGTTATCTCACTTCCTAATTTATGTAGATTTCAGTGATCCGATTTACTTTAGCTATATAGGTATTATAAATCTTAAAGCACTTTGTTTTGTAAGACTACAAAATAATGCGATATCAATTGGTTTTGTGATGCAGTTATAGAGTAGATAAACTTATTTCCTAACTAAAATATTTTTGTGAATAGTGTTTTTGTTTATTTGTTATTGCTTAGTGTTGCAACGGAGCAACCATTTGAACGAATTTTGTACAGAGATTGTTGAAGAAACGGAGAAGAAGGTGTTTACTGAATACTTCTTACAGCACCATTTATCTCTTAATGAAAGAGTTACTAAAGGAAGTAGGTATGATACACGAAATTAACTAAAGAAAAATGCTGATTTTTAAAAAGTCGAATAATTACAGCCATTGTCATATCCTAGTACTATCGTAAAACTTCGTCGATTTTCGGTCATGTTCGACAGGTGTCGTACTGACATCTAAAGCAAGCTGTTCGAGGAATAGTTGGAGTTACTCGTCGGATATATCGAGAGTTTTTTTGAAATTCTGCATGCATAGCTGTCTTTTGATTTGAGGCACGTACATCAAGCTGTGAAAATCATGCAAGTTTGGAACTAACTTTTATATAGAGAGTTGCAATATTTTTTCTCGTTTTGCGTACATGGTAGTGACACTGCCTGTGCAAAGATATACTTAATTGTCGAAACGAGCTCGTTTCTTTGTACCTGTGTGAGTGTTTGATAGACGATATTAAAACACATTATTGTGTGTCTTTGCCACGAAAAAGGTACCTAAGCCTTTTGCTTTTGTCACCGCCGTCTACGTAAAATCGTCAAAAGTTTTATTCAGAATTGTTAGTTCAATATCTGTACGATAGTCTGTAGCTACGTACCTAAAGTACTAAATGAAAACACGAGACGGCGTTTACTAGCCTAATATTAATACTTGCTATCATGTAAAAATGTTCAAAGTTAAATGCTCAAGGTTTTGCAGTGCCTTTTTGCCTATATGGAGTGCACGCCACTGCATTTCAGTATATGGCTCTTTTTCTTGTTAATTTTACAAACATTAATATTATCCTGTCCCAGGTATTTTATTTTACCCCTTATTACCAGCTGGTAAACGTATGGGGCATATATAAAGACACTTTAGTCCAGATACGCTGCTATCAGAAGAAATGCTGCGGCGGCAATAGGCTCACCCCCTGTCACGTACGACTTAAGTCTCTCGTTAGCCTTCATACTGTTGGGGCACGGCCGGGTAGGCGAGGGTGATTTGGGCCATAGTCCACACGCAAATGTCCACGTAGGACTTAAGTGGTTTGCTGAAAAGGGGTTGTCCTCCACATTTTGATGTGCTTGTATCCAGCCACTGGCTAACCCCTTCTGGGGATAAAAACCGCAAAGATTTACATATGTACATTTATTCTTATTATTTGTATTTGCCACATTATAATTTTACATTTGTATTATTATTTACAGTGAAATGATTCCCGTGACGAACCTGGACTTAGCTGCTGATGAGGCCATAGTTCTGAGGATGCAAGTTTAGTAATCACGTCGAAACTGTTTATTTTTATCATTGATGTATTTTTTTAAAAAAGACACTTTTAATTTAAGTTTATTATCGTTTAAAGAATATCAAAAAAGATAAAATACATTTGTTAATTTTTTTTAATTTAAGTTTAATTTTTTCATAATTTTATTTCCTACTGCTCTTCTTATATGAATAAAGACGTGTTGTTTCTTACATTGTACTTGTACTATGGTATCTAATACTAACATTATTAATTTTTGTACTATATCACAGTAACTTTTATTTAACTTACATCTTATCTATCCTGAGACAGTGCTCAATTAAGGGTAATTTCAATACACCAATCACATTCGCAATTTTTTACTCTGACGCATTGACGAATTTGTCGACACATCAGTTTGTTGGTTGTTTGTCTATATGTTATTTACATTGTAACAAACTTTTCTGATCTTCTGTTCTCGGGTGTTTGGTCGCTAGTATCGTTGTACGTTGACACCATTTCAATATGGTGACTGTAGTTTTGATGCTGAACAAAAAAATTTTAGCACTATAAATTGAGGCTATTGCGACATTACCTTATGGTTTATGAAAAAGATAATTATATTAGCTACAGGTTAATACTTAGCATTAAAAAAAGTCAGTAGTATAAAATAAATATTTTCAACAATCGTGAAGAAGTAAATTTGAAATCATTGTTATTTCTAATATATGACCCACTCTTAAATATTCGGCTCCAAGTTAAAGAGCTATTCGGCATAAGACTTGTGTAAGTTTCGTGTCGACCACGACATTCTGTAAGATCTTAAGAACTTAATGCAGAAAACAGATATTTTTAAAGAACTTAATGACTAACTAAACAGACAAACAGACGACTGTAGCAACGAAGAAGCCCTTAATTAAGTATTACAAACATGTTCTCGAAATATCATTATATTTAAATTACTATGTGATCAATATTCAGTGTGATTTCTTTTATTATTTTCCCTGTTATGAGTCTCTACAAACCAAGCACAACGTCTCTGCCGATCTCAATAGTCTTATTTCCAAGTGGTAGAAAAATCTTTAGAATCAGCTTCTTTATAGTATATTTTAATATATAACAAAATATTAAAAGTCTTATACAATTTTTATCACCTCCGAGTGAGCTTTTTTTAAGGTTCTTCGTTCAACTTCACCTATTTTGATTTTCAAAACACGTCAATCTTAATTTTTAACCTAAAAGCCAAATACCAATATTTATTTATATGCATTTAACTTCAAAACATTAATTACATTCAATTACAGATCTCATATATACACATTTCCAACCCCTAAAATAGAGTAAGCCTATGTTATAAGTAAAATTGTTTCTCAAGTTTTCTTCTAAATTTTACCTGATATTTTTCTACGGAATGAGTTTCCAAATCCGGTGAAACACGGTAATCTTAGTTCGCGACATTTTGTTATTCCTCCCATTTTCTCATGCCTTGACGCTAAAACAATCACCTCTTTGCAAAATTTAAATCTCTAGATACAAAATATCCTTATTCTAATACAAATTTCTGTACACTATAATAAAAACTACTCAATAATCATAGGAAAGTCAGATTTTTCCATAGATATTGTTTATAGAAATAAAATGTACACCAACAACACAAAAAGTGATAGGCAGAATGAGTATTTTCCATTGCAATTTAGCTAGACAAATAAAAATTAAGTAGTGAATGTAAAATGCCTCGTTCGATTTTTAAATAGACTTACATCCCATTTTATGTAAATTTAATTTACATCTCGCATTTCGCATAAAGTTAGCGGCAGCGGAGTAAACCACTGAAAAGTTTTTCACGCTTACTTGATCTCAAATAAAGTTTTTTGTGCGTAAGAAAAATATCTTTCAAATTAAAAGACAGCTTAGCGTAAAATCAGAAATTAGCTTATTAAAATTATGTTACACTAGCTTTTGCCATCGGCTCTTCCAGTCCTAAATTTGGTTATCGGCGTGGAATTCTTACGGCAACTCCTTTATTTTACTGAAGAAGCTTGCTGTATCAAGCTATAGCTGCAGCCAAAGACATATGAAAACCACATCAACCAGTTTACGGGGAAGTAACAAGCTTAAGAGAAACAACCGTCCATAGGCTACGGTGACCGCTTACCATCAGGCGGACCGTATGTTTGTTTGCCACCTAAGTGGTATATAAAAAAAAAAAGACTAACAGATAACGCTCAGCCTTGACCGATATAAAAGCACAGGAGTAGAAAATTTGAAGTTAGTTATATTCCTAGTTTAATTTTGATAGAGTAAAAAAGTGTAAGATACAAAGTACTAATATTGTTATGTTCTATAAATATAGATTAAAAGATATCTTATATATTATTTACTATATAAATAATAAAATATTATTTATATATAAATAAGCTATTTTCCGAGACAACGTTTGTATAAACCTCGGAACGAAAACAACAAAAAAAAATCTATTATTACGCCTTCAAGCATAGCTATATTCTTACTCTTAAAATTATAATATATGTTTTTCCTAATATTTAGGGTTCTAATATATGCTGATTTTAATAAACCCCTTTTCACAAATTTTCCGCACAAAATAACAAAATTTCCAAAAGCGGTTTAAGCGACAATTAGACTCAATACTTTTTCGTTATCTTAACCTCCAAAATATATATTTAAGTTTTACTAATTTAATAATAATAGAGAGAGAGAAGTAAAAATATTGTTACATTGTCTGTCACATGTACCCAGAAAGCACGCAAATTTTGGAAAGTTGTATTATTATCCTGTGAATATAGCGATAATATTATATTAGTATCTACCTTATCAGAAAGCAGAAAAGTAAAAAAAAAAAAATTTAAAAAGTCCTTTTTTTAAAAAAATCCTATAAACCAATAAAATACATACCTTAAAAATGTATCCCAATCTGCGCAATCCAAATAATTATAATTTTATATTTTGAATGAATAGCGTAGGTATCTTAAGTGAAACTCCGATTTTTCAAACATAGAAGCAAACGAACTTACCCAGTAAAGTTTGATATCTAATTATACGACTGTCTTGATCTAAGACTATTACAGTTTACATACACAAGTACGCGAGATGATGCAGTCCTAATCACACCTTTAAATCTATACAAAGTTTTTAAAAATTAAAATTTACATAGAACGTAGTTTCTCCGACCTACAGTTATGCACCTATCCATATTGCCTGCCTGACTGCCATAATTATTTAAGCCATTTGTTTGACAGAACTCAGGAACTTCAAGGGAGGGCGGGGACGTAATAGTCTTCTGTCAAGACAATCGTATAATTAGATATCAAATTTTATGAGATAAGTTCGTTTGATTCTTAATTGTACTTCGTATCTTTCCTGAAGACCTTTACAGTTTACAGGTAAATGTTTATAGCGTTGAAACAAATTTAACCTTAAAGCGGTCAACATATTAGTATTTAATCTGATCTTGTCTATGTTTATATTATTATCGTTATATATACGTAATTACCTTTTAGACTTAACAACGCACTAACGAATTAAGTTTCTTTTATTTGAGGTAGGTTTTATTACAGTACATAAATATGTAATCGACAGGACACTTATAACTACTTATATTATAAAGAGGAGAGATTTGATTGTTTGATTGTTTGTATTGTATTGAATAGGCTCCGAAACTACTGGACCGATTTAAAAAATCTTTAACCATTAGAAGCCGACATTATCCCTGATGAACATAGGCTACATTTTACCGCAATAAAATGCTTCATTCCTACGGAAAAACGGGTAATAGGACAACAGGTAGTAATAATTATCTTTCCGTACTTATCTTTTTCACATAACTTCTTAACGGCTGAACCGATTGGGTTGAAATTTTATATGGGTATTTTGATGGTTTCCTGGATGATTTAAAAATAAAATTGGACCCGGTAGGTGGCGCTGCTGTCAGTATGGCAACTACTAAACGGCTTGACCGAGACACGAATGTATTATGCCATTAAAGAGGAAATATTTGATTGTTTGTTTTTTTATAATTCAAGAGTTGCCGTACGAACCTACGCCGATAACGGAATTTAGGGCGGGCAAAGCCGCTGGCAGAAGCTAGTGTGTTGTAGACTTGAATGCGAGTCGTGTGCTGAAAGCTTCCATACAGTTTTCAAATATCAGTCCCATTTTTATTATTAATATAGCTACTTAAGATAAAGTTTAACAGTCCACTTTTATTCCTTTATTCTGTATATAGCCAATGGATTGTAACAACAGGGGTATCACTCACGCGTTGCGACCCTTCAAAAATCAAATAACTTCTTTCTTCAAGAACCCCATACTGTAGTCCTTAGAGAAAACCTTGGCAGGGAGCTCATTTCGCAACCCAAGCGTTCGCGGGTGGAAGTTTCTCTAAAACCGCACTGTAAGCGACCATTTCAGTTCTAAAGTGCGGATGGCAAAAAGTAGCCGCGAGCATCATTTCGAACAATTCCTCAGAACACATCCCATTGTACAAGTAGTAAAACATACATAGGGAGGCAAAGTCTCTCCTCAGACTTAAGGGCTCGATACGGCAAGTGAGTTTGGGATCGTCGACAATTATCACAACCCGTCGTTGAACCGAATTAAAAGGGCCAAGCTGGTATCCGGGTGCACCTGTCCAGAGATGGCAGCAGTTCACCATATGGGGATGAACTTGCGACTTGTAAAGCAGAAACCTTTACCCCAACACGTGAAGTACTGCCTCGCTCTGTTGAGTACACCAATTTTCTCGGACGCCAGCTCCACCTTGTCTTGCAAATTATTTTGGAACTGAACATCGCTGTAGATGTCAATACCAAAGATCCATATGCTATTGGTGATGGAGAAGGGAGTGTTCTGGAATTGTGGGACCACATTGAATGGGATTTTCTTAGCTGTGAACGCGCAGACTTGTGTCTTTGTAGGGTTGAATTGGACCAAATTTCTACCGTACCCAGTCAAAGACCTTGGACAGTGTGAGACACAAGTTCTCCGCGGTTTTCCTCCACAACGGATCGAGGAATGTTTGCACGACTCGTGTAATAAGCGTCTCCAGTACTATAATCTGCATAGTATAGTATGTTGTTGATGTCCAACATGTCATTGATATGCAGTAGAAATAGCGTAGGAGACAGCACAGAGCATTGCACCTTGGGACACCAGCATTAATGACCATGTTATCAGAGCAAATACCGCCAACTACGGCTCGTATGCACTTGCCGGACAAAAAGCTAGCCACCTATTTGCACAAACCCTCGGGCACTCCGTAAGATGGCAACTTCGATAAAAGACCCGGGTGCCAGACCCGATCGAACGCCTCCGCTATGTCCAGGCTACATGCCAATACCTCTCCCTGTGTCTCAAAGGCATTTTTATTACTTATAAAAAGAGATGATCATTTGAGTCGTACCTTACTAGTTCTATCTTGTTAGGATTTGAGAGTAAAAGCTTTAAGACTTTTACAAATGTTTGGTGTCTGATGATAGATATGCGCCTTAAAAGTTTTAATTAAGTCACTGATGTACATTTTCAATTTTTTTTCTATAGACAAACCAAATAATAGACTGGCACAACTTTTCTATCTCAAAATGTAATCAAAACGTGTAAGTGTTTTGTTCGTGGTAATCTCAGTTTATCTGTCACTTGGGGATCTATCACTACTGATAAATCTGTCTCGAGAGATTAACCCTTATGTAAGTTGTCTGCTTGATTGTCTTAGCTGACGTGGCGGACTGACTTATAAAGTTAGTATTTAGTTTATTCAAGGATTCCGTAATTTAAGCATGGAAAAGATACTTGTATGATTAATCATCGTTTGAATGTTAAATACCTACTGCCTACATGTTTTAGTTTTTGCTTAACAAAATACAAAATTAGTTTGAATCTTAAATAATAAAAAAAAACAATATTAAGTCATTTAAAAAAAAAATAAAGGTGTCCTTTTGGGAATAAAAACCGTGAACATACTGTTAAATAGTTAAACTGCCTATAAAATTTGTTCGGCATTGTATTGGTAGGATACTAGGTAGGATAACTCTGACACTCGACTTGTGGATATCGATATCGGCCGCTGTGGAAAAACGACCTAACGTTCGCTAAAACTGCATTTAGGCTGTTAAGGATAATGCACAACTTCCAATCATGCATATATACCTCAGCGTAAGAAACATTTTCCTCCATTCGCCTTTCCTGTTTACGCCAGTATGCAAATTGTTTTTTTAATATAAATTACAACAAAAACAAAACTATAAAAAAAGGTTTTATTTTGATATTCATCTCTAAAAATCCCTTTATCAGATTACTTATGATACCATAGTTATCTGAAGAGCAAACGTAAGTGATTTACGCTACGCATAAAAGCAGAACGTAGGCGCGTCAGGAAATACTTCAAATCTGATCTCAACGGCTCTACTACTGAAACAGGTATCTTCTACAGTTTAATTTGCCAAGATGAGGGCAATATTTCTATTGGCGTTTCTCACGGTTTTAGTCACCGGAAGTTCTATGAGAGATGACACTGAGAGAGAACTTGAATGGTGGGAGACAACTGTTTTTTATCAAGTATATCCACGTTCGTTTTTTGACAGTGACGGAGATGGTATAGGAGATCTAAAAGGTTGGTAAAGTGATTTCATTTTTGACTGCTGCCTTTAATCCCTCTTCTTTATTTTACCCTAAATTATACTCGTAAGCTGGTGATTTACGGCTGATGAGACATATAAAGCCATCTTTGTCCAGAAGAAATTTTCGGGTAAGGCTCACCCCCTGTCACGCAGGATTAAAGTGGTTGGTAAAAAGAGGATATCCCGTACATTGCGATGTAGGTATGCATATAGAGACTGGTTACAATATGGGGAAAAAACCTTAAAGATATACATGTCTACATCTTTACGATTTTAATCCCTAGAAGGGGTAATTAGTAGCTGGATTGACACCCACATTATGGTGTGAGGCAGCAGCTTTTCTTGCTACTCCACTCTTTCTATCCATCGCCCCAATAATGTAGCATGTAGCGTAGCGTATGCTGGACTAAGGTGGCTTGACATATTTTCCTCACGCCATGCCAGCTTTAAAGTTTAGTAATAACTGGTAAAATAAAAGACCTTCGACAGTTGACCGCCTCACAAAATATACCTACTCCCATTGTCAATTTCTGACGAACTTAATTAAGATTAGACAGGAGGAAATTGTATAAGACTCTGTTTTAGGGATAACTACAAAATTGGAATATATAAAAGAAATAGGAGCTGGTGCCTTGTGGATGTCTCCGATGTTCCAGTCTCCAATGTACGATTTTGGATATGATATATCCGACTTTTATGCTGTGCACGATGAATATGGAACTATGGAAGATTTTGAAGCTCTTACAAGTAAAGCTAACGAACTTGGTAAGTAATAAGATGTTGTTTTTAGAGAGTAAAAAAGATACTAGCAAATTTACAAATCCAACCAACTTAAATCAATGTTAAATTTTTACGAGTATTTATGACTTTCACTACTATTAATTTTTTTTTTTTTTATGGAAGGAATAGAATTTCACACGTTTTGAAAATTCAAGTACGGTAAGGTATACTTCGATATACCATAGACTTCGAGTTCTGTAATCTGTCCTATGACTGCGCAATAGCCTCACAAAATTGGCCACACTTTAGAAAGAGACAAATTTAACCTGTAACTTTTTTCTTAAATAAGTCACCACAGTTTCGCTTCGTCTCTGTCACACTTATTCGATATTTTTTTTCACATCTGGCTAAAAAATACGCTGTCCAGTTCCCTGTATCTATGGGTATAACTAAATGCGTGGACTGAATTGAAATTTGCACTCCTAATCGAAGTGATGTTTCCAAATCGGCGCAGCGTAAGCGCGTTCAAAAGTTAAAAACTGCTTTCTAAAGTTTTGTTTATTGTCGTTTCCTTATTTAATATATTTTACGTAACGTTTTATTGCTTGCTGCAATGAGCACCGTAATGCAACTTTAAGCTATTTTGTGCTAAAAAAATCATATAACTATATTTTTTTTTTGTAATTGTTACGATTTATAATTAAACCAAAGATATGACCTTTACAAAAGGCAAAGCTATGCTTGTGGATATGACATCACTATAGTTACGTCATATGTGTCTTTAGAGCATGATTTGTGAGTTCCATAGGCGGAATTATAACTGACTTTTAGCGCGCCGACGACGCTATTCCCAAAACGTGACAGAATTATTTATTTGAAGTTGATTAAGAATAGTTGGAAATGTAATTTTATTCACTATCTGAAAATGCTAACATTCATATAGCTGTCTTTTAGGTACTTTATTCTTGTACTGCTAGATAAATTTTTAGAGCAGTAAAGTATACCTTAATGACCTATTCAATATGATCAAATATGCTGCTCAATATTAAAGTGTAAAAATAAAATTGATGTCAATTTTTTAAAGTTTTTCTTTTTTCGTTTTCAGACATTAAAGTGGTTTTAGATTTGGTACCCAACCACACGTCAAATGAAAGTGAATGGTTTCAAGAAGCTTTAAAAGGAAATGAAAAATACCTGAACTACTTTGTTTGGGAAGATGGTGTAGTCGATGAGAACGGCAACTTGCAACCGCCTAATAATTGGGTTAGATTTTTTCGGTGCTTTCTGTATGTCAATGTGCTTTAACTCAGCCATTGTTTTCTGGTCCAAAAATTTGAGTTTATTTGTACGTTCCGTTCGTCAATAGAAGTATAAATTAACAACTTATTTGTGATATAATTATAACGATAAAGCCATTACAAATGATAACTTACTTAAATTTTCAAAAAATAACTTCATAACAATATGACGAATTGTCAAATGCGTACAAAATCATTAGAAATATAATATTAATCAACAATTATGACTGAATGAGAGTAATAAGTAATATTTATTATGTTTTAGCTTAGCCATTTTCGAGGAAGTGCTTGGGAGTACAAGGAAGAAGTGGGTAAATATTATTTGCACCAGTTCGTCGTTGGACAACCCGATCTCAACTACCGCAATCCTGATGTAGTTGAAGAAATGAAGGTACATTTCAACATAATATTATCATAAACGCCGTTACCAGTCTCTTAATTTAGCAAAATAGCAACAACTGGCTGCTACACTACTGCTAAGTTTATTAAATAAGAGTTACTCAATTTACAATTTCAGAATGTCATACGTTTTTGGGTGAACAAAGGTGCCGCTGGATTTCGAGTTGATGCAATAAACTGTCTCTTTGAGGTAGATAGGGAACTATATGGAAGATATCCGGATGAGCCCCAATCAGGACGTACAGATGTCACTCCGGAAGAACATGACTACCTCAATCATATTTATACTAAAGATCTAAATGAGACGTATTACATGGTATATGACTGGAGATACTTACTAGACATAGAGTTCAAAGCCAAAGACGGTATGCCAAGAGTGATGATGACTGAAGTGTATGCAACGGTGCAAAATGTTGTTAAGTACTACGGTGAAGGCGAAAGAGAAGGAGCACAGATTCCATTTAATTTCGATTTAATCTCAGATGTAGATGCTTCATCACTGGCAGCAGATATGAAACGAGCTGTAGACAAATTTTTGACATACAAACCTATTGACAAAGTGCCTAACTGGGTTGTAAGTATTTCATGTCAGCTAAATTACTAATTTAACCTAAATTAATTAACACGAATGGTTTAAAATTTTCAGGTCGGCAATCATGACCAAAGTAGAATGGCGACTAGATATGGTTCACAGCTGGTAGATGCAATCAATATGATTGTTCTGTTACTGCCAGGTGTTGCAGTAACTTATATGGTAAGTCCGCAAAACAAAAAACTTTTTTCATCATTTTGTCCTTTGGTTCGAGATTAGTCTTGCATATTGCCTTACTATAATTTTTACTGGATAAGTCATCATTGGTTTTATTGATATCAATGTCATTGTAATTTGTTATGATTTCCAAAACGTTTTCTGGTGCATACGACATATTGTTTAGTATTATTGCCATTCAAAAATATTTTATCCTAAACGACTACAGATTTTTTATACAACAAATTGTTCAATAAAGCTAAAAATATAATGGTAAATGATTGGTTTATTGAAGCTTTAATATAATAGTTATTGCCTTTGGCAGGGTGAAGAAATTGGCTTGTTAGATGGCTATGTCAGTTGGGAAGATACTGTAGATCCATCTGGTTGTAATACCAATGATCCAATCAATTATGTAAAAAGTTCAAGAGATCCAGAAAGGACGCCTTTTCAATGGAGTTCTGACAAAAATGCAGGTAAAAATCATATTTTTAAAAATAACAATTATAGAACTTAAAAGTTTTTGAAGTTTCCTATTTGTTATTTTTTGTTTGGCAAAGGTTTCTCTACTGCTGACAAAACGTGGCTCCCAGTAGCCGAGGGCTATGAAACCCTTAATGTGGAAGCACAGAAGGCATCTAACAGATCTCACCTGAAAATTTACAAGGCGTTGACTAAGCTTAGACAAGAAAAAGTTTTCAGATATGGACGTTATGACTCACTGGCTTTCAATAATGATGTTTTCGTTTTTAAAAGGTCTATTTTTTTATTATTTTATCTGCGATATCTGAATTGTATAAGGCATGTTTAGTAAATTATTTATATTGATGATGAAGACAAGATGATGAGTGATATATTTTCATGCATCAATTTTAAAATTTGAGTATCTTAGACACTTTATAGGTTTTTTAGGACACAACTTACTTTATGACATGCCGAAGAGTGTTGAGTGAGGTTAATGATAAGATTTCAACAATAAATTACTCATAATAATAATTACTTTGGTTATGATTTTAGAAGTGATGGTGAGATAAAGAAGCTCACATAGATACATATAATAAATCCTGACAATGATAAAATGAATATCAACTGCAATTTATGCAGACAATAGGGGCAGCTAACAATTTCGTGGGTAGTTTCGTAAATGTATGCCAAACAGTTAGTGCATGCAACAATGGGATAACAATTTTGTGGGCAGTCGCATAAATGTATACAAAATAGTTATAGCAGACAATAATGGACAAAATCTGTTGTGGGCAGTCTTGTAAATATAAAAAAAAGTAGTAAGTCCAGACAATTGTAGGCAAAATATTTTGCGGGCAGTCTTATAAATGTATACAAAGTGGTTTGTGCAGACAATGATAGGAAAAATATATTGTGGACAGTCTTGTATATGTAAACAAAGTATTAAAAAAGTAAAAAAGAGATATTTCGCCTATGGCTCTTGAGGATGCTTCTTGTTTTAACAACTTTTAAGAAATTAAAATAATAATTTAAGCGAATTTGTCAAGTGAAAACTTTGTTACTTTATATTTATTTAATTTTTTTTTTTTTTGCAGGTGGTATAAGCATGAAACTTATTTAGTACTTATGAACATGCGGGACACTGAACATGTGATAGATTTGACATATTTTGAAAATATTTCCGGTGTCGTTGAAGTCGTTTTACGAAGTATAAGTTCACCGAAGGACGAAGGGTATACAAGTTTTACATATTTTTTGTAAATTATATTTGCTTGTTGTAAATTGTATAACAAAAAATACGTTTAACGATCGAATTGTAAGCTGTTTACGATTACCGTTATCTCATATTTAAAAAAATGTGTGAATTTAAAAAGTGATCACCGAAATTCTTAAGAGAAAAATAAGTATGCTTCTTAGTCTTTTGTCCAATCCGTGGTTTTCCACTTACACTCAAGAAACTTTTTTTCCGTTATTGGTTCGACGTTCTGCCTGCCTATTGCCATTTTACTTCATCGTATGCAGGCGGTTCAAGTCTGGCTTAGTTCAACAGCAGGCTAAGTTCAATAGTAATCAACAACTTTATACAAGGGGGGTAATGTTGATACCCATATATTTTTTTTTTGTTTTTCAGGGAGATCTTCGACGTGTCGTCTTTGCCTGTGGCGGGATACGAAGGAATTGTTCTGAAGCTTGTATAAATTCAAAGCAAATTAACCAAATAAAAAAAATTATTCATAGTTGATTTATATCAATAAGATGGCAAACAAATACACGGCCCACCTGATGCTAAGCGGCTAACAGGAAACATACAATTATTTATCCTAATTTGTAAAACTGAAGACTAAAATGCTGATAGTTAGTAATCCTTAGAAGATAGACACAATGTTTCCCACTGACTTTTTGTGGGTATTATAAAGATCTACAATTGTTTAGTACATTAATTTGATATATCTCTTACGGTTTACTTAACGTTACTTAGCGTAAGAAATTTAAGCGCCCAAAAGCGTCTTTTTGCAACTTAATTCAACATTATCGTCACTGCTTATTTCATACGTCACTTTTAACAAAATGTATTCTTTTACTTGTCCAGATAATAAAGTTACAAATTACAAAAATAACACCATGAAGATTGCATTAGCAGTTCCTGCCTGAAAAGAATATTAACGGATAGACAGACACAGAGACGTTGAGTTTATAATCCCACTAATATTATAAATGTAAAAGTTTGTTTGGATGTATATTTGTTACTCTTTCACGCTTCAACCACTGGACGGATCGGGATAAAACTTGGCATACATATAGGTTAGGTCCTGGAATAGCATACAGGCATATATATTTTTATCTTGATTTTTCCGGGGGAATAACTATAACCGAGCCTAAACGAACTATAGCTGTAGCTACAGCTTGATATAGCAAACTTCATTAATGTAATTAAGGAGTAAATCACAGTCGCCTATTTTATTTTATTTATATATACAGCATAAGCATTTTTCATATTTGGTAGGACTATAAATAAAATAAGGTAAATAAAATAAGGAAAACAAGCTTCCAATATGGTCGCAGTGAAGGTAAGGAAACCAAAGTAACTTAGCTAGAGATGGTTACTACATTTTACGGTTTTTAATGGGATTTCACTTTTTTTTGTAGGTAACCCCTCCCCTTTGTCTCTTTCCTGGTATTGTTTCTTGCATGTCGGCTATCAAAGTCCATACCGTATTACTGTCGGCGTTTTCAAGCAATTTTAGTCTAATAACCTTTGATAAGTCTGAGCAGAATATGTTTTTAGTCCATTAAATTCAGCAATAACGAAATCCTGAGCTTTGGTTCTACCGAAGTCAAGATTGATTTAATGCAATCCGTCCAGACTTGTCACTCTTTACAGTGTTCGTTTGACCGCACGTGATCACCGAAGAAGTAGTAAATGCGCTTTAAACTTAATCCTTGGTTTTCGTGTATGGATATGGAATACGCTATATATATTTGTTTTTGTTTGCGATACATATAAACCCTACTAATAATTTATAATTTAGTTTTACTGCTCCATAATTGAGTTTTGCACGACTAATGTCATACGACGACTTAATATGACCATACATAGAAAATAATATAGAATGAAATAGAAATGAACTATCTAAAGGCATAGGGACCATTATATAGGTGTGAGTGAACTAAGTTCACCATTATTTAACGATTTATAACAAGATAATACAGGTACCTACTTAAGTACCTGGGTATTGATATAAAATGAAATAGGCATAAACCATCTACAGGCATAGGGAACATTATATAGGAGTGAGTGAATTTGTTATGCAGGGGCCTGATTCTCAAGCTGACAGAGATAATCTCGAATTGAAGATGTGTTTAATTGATTTACTTATGGCTTGTTAAACGCAGTAACTGTTTGAGTCGATAGATCAACTAGTTTGAACTAGATATTATGTCAAAAAAACATGGCAAATATCGCTTGCAAATCAAACAAATTTAATTCAATTTGAATTCTGAGATTATCTCTATCAGCACGAGAATCAGGCCCCAGACAACATTACCGGAGACGCTTATTACACGAGTCGTGTAAACATCCCTCGTTCTGTTGTAAAAGCATCGCAAGGAATATCAAGATCACTCTGTGCAAAGTGTTTTTAACTTTTTACTTTACAGTTTTATTTTTTATTTTAATTTAACACATTTGGTCATAAAGCAGCCTTGACTGCACCCTTTTTAACTTTTTAATAGCGTCCATTACGCACTTTTATTAAAGTTCCGCAATTATTGGTAGGTAGAAGAAACCAACGAATACAACAAATTAAAAGTTGCGATATACAGTTACAGGTACAGTCTAATACTAATTTGCAAAACCAGATATTCCTAGGAGGAAATTTATCCTCCTGGAAGAACGCAAGCTCAGATCGCAAAATTCACGACATTCAATCGTTCGTTCGTGCGTTCTTTTACCCTCATAAAAGAACACACGGCCTAGCCAACAAACTCGACACGTATATCTTATTTTTGTAGAATTATAGGGCCCTTTCAAAATTTGCAACCAGTTCCAAAAATTTTTAAAAAAAATCACATCGATATTTTTTGTAAGGACTTACTTCGTTGAGTGTAGGAATTCCATGAAATTTACTACATCTAGTTAGCAGATTCATTTCTAAAAAATTTGAACTGTCAAAATAATAGTCTCGGTGAACCGCTTCTATTGCTCTTTTCTCGATTTTTCTGCTGCTTACTAAAAAGTAATACTGTCATTCGGTTCCTAAATCTTGCCGTGAATAACAATTTTTCCAAAAAAAGATTTCGGAATGTTTTAGATAAGAAAATATTTATGCACAAAAAACATGGTTACATTGTAGATAATTAGGCACAAGACATGTTTCACCTTGACAAGGCATGCAAAATTATACAATTATAGCTTACATTTACGTATCAAGTTTACAGATTATAAGTAATAACAAAACAAAAAAAAATGTGTATGTTTATAGGCAAGGTATTCTTTGAGGGTATATAAAAATTCGCAAATTATTTCCGCAGTCTTTATTTAAAAAGATTAATATTAAGTTTCTTATGCCTTTAGGTATCTTTATTTAAGTGGAACGATATTTTAATAGTGCCTAAAATAAAAAAAAAAACGAGATCTGATCTCCCTCGTTTGCCCTCTTTGTCAAAAAAAAGAAAACTCGGGGATTGTACCTATTAACAAGGGTAACAAATTTGATTGCTTGTTGGTTTTAGTAGTGGTAGGGCACAGCGAGTACTCGATCGAATAAGCCACCTGAATAATAAAAGCAGGGCAAAGTGAGTACTCGCTCGTATGAGCAGCCCTAGCTAAGGAAGTACCTCCACCTTACAGAAAACACAATCCGATCCATCTAGGCTAGCTAATGGGCGTCTAATATAAGTTGTGCATCAGCAGTGTCAGCAGATTATGATGGATTGCATGATTATTCTGCATCGTACCCGATGAGGCAGCTCTGTTTTAGCTCAGGAGATCCTGACATCTATGCAGCCGCAGTCACTGAGACAATCCTCGCTGGTATGGAATGATTTAACCCTAAAAAGACACAAGTCTGCGCGTTCACCGCTAAAAAAAACTCTTTCACTGATGTCGCACACACCTCACCTCACCATCTCCAAGAGCATTGGGATCCTTGGTGTCGACACTTCTAGCGATGTTCAGCTTCGAGATCATTTGCAGGACAAGGTGAAACTGGTGAAAAAACTTGGTGTACTCATTAGAGCAAAGTCGCAAGTTTTTTTTTTTTTTTTTTTTATACCACTAAGGTGGCAAACAAGCTTACGGCCCGCCTGATGGTAAGCGGTCACCGTAGCCTATGGACGCTTGCAACACCAGGGGTATCACTTGCGCGTTGCCGACCCTTCAGAAATCTAATAACTTCTTTCTTGAAGAACTCCATACTGTAGTCCTTGCAGAAAACCTTGGCAGGGAGCTCATTCCACAACTTAAGCGTTCGCGGGAGGAAGTTTCTCTGAAACCGCACTGTACGCGACCATTTAGGTTCTAAAGTGTGAGAATGAATTCCCTGCCGATGGCGAGCGGTGCGATGGTAGAAAGTAGCCGTGGGCATCATTTCGAACAATTCCTCAGAACACAACCCATTGTACAAGCGGTAGAACACACAAAGTGAGGCAAAGTCTCTCCTCAGACTTAAGGGCTCGATACCGCAAGTGAGTTTGGGATCGTCGACAATTCTCACAGCCCGTCGTTGAACCGAGTCAAAAGGGTCAAGCTGGTATCCGGGTGCACCTGCCCAGAGATGGCAGCAGTACTCCATATGGGGCCGAACTTGCGACTTGTAAAGTAACAACCTTTGCCCCGACGTGAAGTACTGCGAAGTGAAGTGAAGTTCGATCATAAGAAGCGAAATCGATGCCGACAAAATCCAATCACGCAATGACGAAACTTATATTAATATAATTTTTAGTCTGTTGCGTATCTTTCAATTCTATGATTCTAACCTATTTGAAACCAAAAGCTTCCAAATTTAAATGAAACTACCTATAATCTAGTATAGACCATAAAGAGTTAAAAAAATGTTTAACCCAGGCAAAGTCGGGATAGGATGCTAGTAGGCTATAAATGTTTGAAAATCAAGCTGTAACAAAAAAGACATTATTTATTCACGTTGCAATGAATCAATGAAGTCACCTAACTTTTGGCGCAGGGATGGCCCCAGGAATTTATAAAGATATAGAATATATTTCATCCCAATCGATAGTCTCCACTAGAATATTTTATTACAGATTTTTTTGTGGTAGCAGTTAATACAATTCACTTGATTTTTGGCACGAAGACTTATAGATATACTTTTATTCAATTCAGATTTATAGATATACTTTTATTCAATTCAGATTTATAGATATACTTTTATTTCAATTGAAATCGTCTGCTAAGTAATAAATAAATTAGGTAAATAACTAAGTAAATAAAAATTTTAATTTCTCATACTCAAATAAAAATAACAAAAAAAAATATATAAAAATCAAGCAGGTGTTTGTCCATATCTGTATATTATCTTTCTGTCACAAAATAAATGTCTTGGGAACAATTTGAACATCTCCAAATTTCTTATCCTTTAGTTGTTTTACCTTTTTACTTTTTAAATATATAATAAATAGAAATAAATAAATAGAAATTTGTATGTATTTTAACATACATTGATAATTTACCACAAATTTCATCGTACATACATAATAGGTAGGTACTTAAGATATTTTCCTGACAGACGTTTTAAAATATCGACGTTTTGCTACTTAGTCAAAATACCTACATAGTCATTTTCCTTGGAAGACGTTCCGAAATATCGACATTTTGCTACTTAGTCAAAATACCTACTTTTTCATTTTTCTTGGCAGACGTTTCGAAATATCGACGTTTTGCTACTAAGTCATAATACCTACTTAGTCGTTTTCCTTGGCAGACGTTTCGAAATATCGACGTTTTGCTACTTAGTCAAAATACCTACTTAGTCATTTTCCTTGGCAGACATTCCGAAATATGGACGTTTTGCTACTTAGTCATAATACCTACTTAGTCGTTTTCCTTGACAGACGTTTCGAAATGTCGACGTTTTGCTAATTAGTCAAAATACCTACTTAGTCATTTTCCTTGGCCGACATTCCGAAATATGGACGTTTTGCTTCTTAGTCATAATACCTACTTAGTCGTTTTCCTTGGGAGACGTTTCGAAATGTCGACGTTTTGCTACTTAGTCAAAATACCTACTTAGTCATTTTCCTTGGCAGACATTCCGAAATATGGACGTTTTGCTACTTAGTCATAATACCTACTTAGTCGTTTTCCTTGGGAGACGTTTCGAAATGTCGACGTTTTGCTACTTAGTCAAAATACTTACTAAGTCATTTTCCTCGGCAGACGTTCCGATTCGAATTCCGTGATTTAATTTGCTTATAATGGTCTTTTCAGCAACTCGTTTCATGGAGTACGTGTAAATCTACTTGCAACATTAAAACACGGGCAACCTCACTGTAAAATAAAGTCTAGCAATAAACTCCCATTGTTACTAACATACCTCATAATCATATACAAAAATATTATTTATAAAATAATATTTGGTTTATTTATTATAACAATACAAACATCGGTAAACATCACTTGCTCCTATATCATTTATCCCTTTTTAGGGTTCTGTACCCAAAGGGTAATTAGCAGAACCTTATTACTAAGACTTTGCTATCTATCCGCCCGTCTTCTGTTACCAGGAATTTTAATATAGGTCTAGAGTATACAAATCATTTAAATATCGAGGAATTTTGTTTTTAGGGTCATCACTCTCATTGGCTAATCCGCCGAAAAGATACACTTTGCCACTAAGTAAAGTTAAACTGTGTCCCAAGCGAGGACATGGTGGTAGACCTTGTTTGGATCTCATGAAACTTGATAGTTAGACAGTTGAAATTTTCACAGAAGATGTATTTCTATTGCTGCTATAACAACAAATACTACAAAACGGAATAAAATAAATATTTAAGGCGGCGCTCATACACCAAACGTGATTTTTTGATCGATATTGATAATGGCAACAGGTAGACGCTTAAACTATTCACAGAATATTTAGTTACATAGTCACTTTAAAAATAAATAATTAAATTAAAATAAAACAAATATTTAAGGGGGCTCTCAAACAACAAACGTGATTTTTTTGCCGTTTTTATAGATAATGGTACGTAACCATTCGTGCGCGAGTCCAAATCGCACTTGGCCGATTTTTCACATATATATAATATTTTTGTCGTATTCATACTTTATCACAATACACGGTACTTTACAGCCACTTATTCAGATATTACGCAATCTACATTTTCGACATCGGAATTAAGATATTGCATTATCGAGATGAGCATTACTTTTATCAACTTATCAATTACTCTATTTGGAGTTCGAGATATTTTTTAAGATAATATAACTCTATATAGATGTCTGGCTTAGAAAATATTTTGGGGACAAATGTAAAGAGACGCAATGAGGTATGTCCACGTTAACCACTTACTACTTACTTACTAGTACATGTAAATGATGAATAGTTTATCCCAGTGTTTGAATTTATTTTAAATTTAATTTATTTATTTAATAATTAAAAAAAATACAGTATATAAAATAAAAAAATATTTATTTATTTAATGGAGCCCTGGTTGTCTGTTCAACTTCGACAACCCTTATTATAGTTTTTAAGTTGGTTTATTTTTCAATTTTGCAGATTGAAATTAGGTCATCTATTGCTACTGCCAGCAGTATTTTTCTTAGTACAAGGTTCCTCTCTACAAAGAGAACTAGAATGGTGGGAAACTACTATTTTCTATCAAATTTACCCAAGATCTTTTATGGACAGTGATGGTGATGGTATCGGTGATCTTCAAGGTAATAACATATTTGTAATAATTACAGTACGTCAAACCCTGTCCAATTATGACTAAAATCTTATAGTTTGTCAGGAACTGTCAAAGGAAAACTTTTCTGATTGTGCTTTTTTATCAGCTTATTAAATGGTTCTGAAAAACAAAATAGTTCGATTCCAGGTGTAAAAGAATCGATGAAACAAACATCACTCACACACACACACACAAAGAAATCGCTTTTAAAATAGTCGCAAACGATTCGCCAAGTCTCAAAACGAACTCCTCATCCTTAAGGCAAGTTAATAAATCCCAAATAAGTGTATTCCGAAAAATGAAAGTTGTAAGTATTAAATTATTCAGTATGATAACAGAGATGTGTAATATTTCTGACTACTTCCCTTCAGGCATTAGTGCCATTAAAGTGGGTATATTATTTTCTATTCTCAATAAAACATTGTTTTGGTTTCTAACCTTGTTTACAGGAATCATATCAAAATTAGAGTACCTAAAAGAAATTGGTGTTGGTGCAACATGGCTTTCTCCAATATTTAAATCTCCTATGTATGACTTTGGATACGATATAGCTGATTTCTACGCAATCCAAGATGAATATGGAACTATGGAAGATTTCGAGGCACTTATAGAAAAAGCCAAGGAACTAGGTAATGTAACAGTTATTGCATAAAAGATGATAAAAGTATTTAAAAAAAAATTATATTACTTTAAAACTAACCTAATGTCGTTTCCAGATATCAAAATCGTTCTTGATTTTGTGCCAAACCATACCAGTAATGAAAGCGTGTGGTTTGACGAGGCTTTAAAACATCACGATAAATATTACGATTATTTCATATGGGAGGATGGAGTAGTTGATGAAGCAGGAAATGTAGGCCCACCAAACAACTGGGTAATTATTGATTTAATATTTTTATGAACCATTTATACTGTTTTATTGATTAAATAGTTTTAGAAATTTGCATTTATTGTGTTTCGTACACTTTTTTTAATTGTAATGCCATACCTTTACTCATGTTAGTGTCGATCACAAGGATCTCTTCTCTGTTCTTTGATAAGACTGAACTTTTCTTTGATATGGGTCCAGCTCTTTAAGTTTTCAGTTCATACTCTACGCCTTCTACCTCTTTCACCTATTGTTTTATATTTCTTTGCGGCTTTTATGACTCAGCCCGTTCCATTATGTTAGCGGGCAATATTTGATGAACATTTATGTTTGTCTGAAGTCTGGGTGTTTCTATGTGTGATTTATACATATATGTATTTACAAAAAGGATCCAGGTATTTATGTCCGTTGTCTGGTGTCCATAGTACAGGATTTGGTTTTTTTGCCTTTGCTTTGTATTTTATAATTTGATGCGCGCAAATTTCCATAGTAAGATCTGATCTTTACATTTTTGTCGAGTTTTGAGAAAATGGTAGAAATATAGCTGCAGGGGGTCCACCGAATCCAGCTAAATTTTAAAAGTGATCTACGAGAAGAAAGTCTGGGAACCTCTGATCTATAACAACTAAACTAAGCTTACGACTTTAAGCATGTCTTAGTGACTTAATATTCGTTATTTTACACACAGGTTAGCGTATTTCGTAAAAGCGCATGGGAATATAGGCATGAAGTTGACAAGTATTATTTGCACCAATTTGTGATCGGTCAACCAGATTTGAACTACCGTAATCCAGATGTCGTAGATGAAATGAAAAACGTTATTCGGTTCTGGTTAGATAAAGGTGTTGCAGGCTTTAGGGTTGATGCAATCGCCCATTTGTTCGAAGTTGACAAGAACGATTTTGGCGGTGTATTTCCAGATGAACCTTTGTCTGGTAATGATAATGATCCTGATAACTATGACTT
The DNA here is from genome assembly GCA_946406115.1 of Apoda limacodes. Taxonomy (NCBI): domain Eukaryota; kingdom Metazoa; phylum Arthropoda; class Insecta; order Lepidoptera; family Limacodidae; genus Apoda; species Apoda limacodes. The sequence continues at coordinate 7,209,162 of OX291545.1, read as the reverse complement.
CCTGGACCACATCTACACTAAAGACCGTGAAGAAACCTTCGATATGGTATATCAATGGAGAGAAGTGTTCGATGAATTTTCGAAAAAGGATGGTTTGACCAGAGTTATGATGACTGAAGCTTATTCATCTCCTCAGTTGACAATGAAATATTTTGGAAACGGTCAAAAAGAAGGTGCACAAATGCCTTTTAATTTTGTTTTAATATCAGATGTTAATGGAGAATCTTCCGCCGCGGAGATAAAATACGCTGTCGATAAGTTCTTGACTTTCAAGCCTGTAGACAAGTTAGCTAATTGGGTGGTACGTAACCAATATTCTGATTATAATAATCATTAATTTCTATAAAACCACGAATTGTTTGTTTCTACTAACCATGAGCTGTTTGTTGATCAGGCTGGTAACCATGACAACTCTAGGGTTGCTTCAAGATTCAGTCCAGAACTAGTTGATGGAATCAACATGTGTCTTCTTCTGCTTCCTGGTATAGCTGTCACTTACATGGTAATTTATATACTTTTTTATATTTATTATAGTTTTAAATAATTTATGTACATAATTCGATCATCCAATTTTTTTTTTAATGTTTTTTATCTATAAGTCTATTGCTGACAGGGTGAAGAAATAGGAATGATTGACGGATACGTAAGTTGGGAAGACACAGTAGATCCTAGTGGTTGTAACACAGATGATCCAATCAATTATTGGAAAGCATCCAGAGATCCTGAGAGAACACCTTTCCAGTGGAGTGCTGAGGCTAACGCAGGTAACAATTTTTTTTTCGCATTTGTTCTTTCTGAACTATAACTTTATTTGTGCTTTATGATACTTTTTTAGGTGCATTAGAATGGAACATAAAATTCTTACCCGCCCTATAATATTACATGAAATTCTAATATATTAATATTCTAATTTATTTTTTCTATTTAGCACTAATTTTATATAGATCGTTTTATTTTTGTTCAGGTTTCTCCAGTGCCGCTAAGACTTGGCTTCCAGTAGCAGAGGGTTATGAGATCTTAAACGTTGAGGTTCAGCGAGACGATAAGAGATCTCATCTCAACATTTACAAGACTTTAGCACAACTGCGAAATGAAAATGTGTTTAGATACGGCAGATATGAATCAGTTGCCTTTAATGATGACGTTTTTGCTTTTAGAAGGTAAGATATAATGAAATTACATCTTCACACGATAGCGTTAGTGTTACCAGTCTTCATACGTCTCCACTATACCTGTTTACCACATTTTTTCGATTCCATTAGATTCTGTTATTATAAGAAAACCCGATTAATTTGCCTAAAAATTTATCTTGTATTTTGATTAAAATTCACTATAAATATTTATCAAATACATTTAAAATATATTACGTGTTAGTTGTTTGTTTAATAGACGATCAATACTGATAGTTTGTACATAACAATTTCAGATGAGAATATTTTCTCGTTTCATAGAGCGTGATTTTTCAGTAGTCGGGTTTTAGTTTTTGAACTATTTTTTATTTAATTTATTTTGGGGTTATAATTTCGTGTTAAAGTATTTGCAGAGGCGCATAAAATTTTTTTGTTGAGGTTTTATTGTTTTCCATATACACCATGTCCAGGTAATACACCAAACTTACAAATAGGTTTATGATTCGCAATCTAAAATACTTCTTAACCTTCCAAGAGATGTTGAGTCACGAGGAATTTCAGTTTATTATGGCCCAAGGAACAAAAACATAATACATCGAAAGATCTGAGTCCTGAGTAATATGGGAGTTGAAAGTTTGTATGAGATCCGTAATTTCAAAAATTTAATGGATAAAAATTGGTCTTTGGCTTGAGGATGAAGATTACGATTAACGTGCTTCACCGTTTTCGAAAAATATTCCCTAAACGGCAAAATAGGGAACGACAATTTGTATATGAATTTCGATATTATCGTAGATAAAACCGCTAACAGTCAAAACCAGTCATTGTCTGGAGCTAGGTTTGATTTTAGAAATTGTTTGGATGCATGCAAGCAAAGCAGCGAGCAAAAGCTAACATACAGCAACTTAATTTTAAAATGTGCTAATTAAGACCTTTTATTTGATACCCAACACGACATTATTAAAAAAAAAAGATTTTTTTTAGTTTATTACTTTATGTCCTCTAGAGGGCCCCATATTTAATTTATTGTGACGTCGCCTATAATCAGCGGACCATCCATACTAATATTAAAAATGTAAGAGTTACTCTATCTGCCTGTCTGTCTGTCTGTTACCTCTTCACGCTTAAACCGCTCCCGAGAAAGGACATAGGCTTCTTGAAAACGTCAAGTGTAAGTCGGTTTTTTATAATTCTCTAAAACCTACACCGATAACCAAATTTAGAGCAGGTGAAACCACCGATAAAAGCTAGTTAATATATATATCCATTAATATATGTGACTTTAAAATTTGTACCAACAATTTTTAGTCGCATATTTGACTCATAATATTGTTGATTGCAATTCAAATAGCTGTATCAATAACAATACCAGTGTTGGCTGGAGGCATGCAAAACACTTGAGCATGTCAGATTAAAGGCATTATGACATGTCAGCAGCCCACACAAGGTAAAGCACTTGTCACACAAGCTTGTCATGGAGATTATAGTTTGTCATGTTCAAAGTAGGATCTTACATAATAATCTAGCTGTGCCTAAGATCATTGCCTCAGAACATTGCTCTAAGGAAAGGATAATGTATTTCAATAGTAAGCGTCTACAATTACGTGAAATTATGGGTAGTTTGTCGTATCCAATAATTTGAATATCCATCTTCTGCCTTTATCAGTTTACTGTCAGCAATTATTGTAGTAATACTACAATTTGATCATTTGTATAGGACTATGAGTAATTTGTTAAGGAACAATGAAGGAACTTGAACTGTAAAGTATAAGAATTACAAGGATAACATTAAATGTTTTGCACAACTTATGCATAGTATTACTGTTCATAAGGAAAAAAAAGTCAATGCCGGAAATATCCATAACACGTCCGGAGGTCTGGCGGGCGTTTCTTTCTCTAGGCGTTTATAAGTCGAGTGGGCCAGACGGAATAAGGGCGATAGATCAGATCCATCGAATTTTAGGCCGATCGCTATTTCTTCCGTCCTCTCCAAGGTGATGGAGCGTGTGATCAACACACAGCTTCTAAGATACCTAGAAAAACACCGTCGGTGACCGTCAATATAGCTTTCGGCACGGTCGCTCGACTGGTGATCTTCTAGTGTATCTCATACATTGGCATGTAGCCTGGACATAGCAAAGGCATTCGATCGGGTCTAGCACCGGGGTCTTCTATCGAAGTTGCCATCTTACAGAGTTTCCGAGGGTTTGTGCAAATGGGTGACTAGCTTTTTATCCGGAAGACGCATACGAGCCGTAGTTGACAGTAGTCGCTCTGATAGCATGGACATTAATGCTGGTGTCCCTCTCTCAGATCTGTGCTGTCTCCTACGCTGTTTCTACTACATATCAATGGCATGTTGTCCATCAACAACATACATTGCTATGCAGATAATAGTACTGAAGACGCTTGTTACACTTGTCGTGCATATACCAGCTATCAGCTTGGTCCTTTTGACTCGGTTCAAAGACGGGCCGTGAGAATTGTCGACGATTCTAAACTCACTTGCCGTATCGTGCCCTTAAATTCGAGGAGAGACTTTACCTTCCTGTGTGAGTTCTAACGCTTGTACAATGGGTTGTATTCTGAGGAATTGTTTGAAATAATGCCCACGGCTACTTCCTACCATCGCACTGCTGGCCATCGGCGGGGACTTAATTTTCACACTCTAAAACCGAAATGGTCGTGTACAGTGCGGGTTCTGAGAAACTTCCTCCCGCAAACGCTTGGGTTGTGGAATGAACTCCCTGCCCAGATTTTTTCTAAGGACTACTATGGGATTGTTCATGAAGTAAAGTACTTCTACTTTACTAGATTTTTGAAGGGTCTGCAACGCGCGAGTACTGCGTGACCTGGTGTTGCAAGCGTCCATAGGCTACGCTGACCGCTTACCATCAGGCGGACCGTAAGCTTGTTTGCCACCTTAGTGAATAAAAGAACATATGTTTCTTACTTTTTAAAAATATTCTCCGTGACATTTTAAAAACTGTTATATGTGTTCAATTCATTTTTCAAAGTATAAGTGCAGTCATTAACGTGCCATTTCCTCTTCTCAAATTCATCAAATCATTGATTTTCAGGATATTAATAATGTCTCATAATATTTTCTGGGTTTAAACAGTAAGTAGAATGGATCAATGGCTCCAACTTTTCAGAAAACAAATACGCTTCTTAGCATTGTCATAGTGCACTCTTTGTTTACATCCCATTAAATTTTTCGAAAACTGGGCCGATAACCCGTTGTGTCACACACTAGTAACAGTTTTTTCTCTTTTTAGGGATAACGATTTCTTTTTCTTACGCTTCGGGCTTGTCCGCAATTTCGTTGTCCAACTTCGTCCTCAGTGGTACCTCGTTGTGCTGGTTATACTGACTGGGAGTATTAATGAGAAATTCGAGTCTCAGTAAGATAACGTGTTTTTCCGGTCTGTAACAGTAACCTGTGTTTTTTATCCTGTTACTAATCCAACATTGAACAATACCCTATGTTTTATTCTTTAGAATAAGAAATTAATAAACATTTTTGTATATTTTACAATTATACATAAAGGTTAAACGAATCACAAACAAAAAAATACTGCCTATTCTGTGACAAAGTTTAGGTAAACATTTGGACAGGCATACAGACTAACACCCTTGTGCTGAGTTTAAAAAAATAGAAACTAAATAACTATGTATATAAACTATAATAACTTATTTCTACTCATAGGTGGGACGGTGAAGACAATTATATAACTGTCGTGAACCTAAGAGGAAACTCTTACAACATCGATTTAACTTACTTTGAGAATGTCACCGGACAGTTAGAAGTGGTAGTTAGCAGTAAATCTTCGTCAAAAGATCAAGGGTAAGCAATTGTTTTATTTCTTTGCCGTAAATGGAATCTACACTTTTAGTTAGGATTTTTGTTTAAATCTAAACAAATAATATTTTTAATAAATAACTTTTTGTACTAATTATTAAAGAGCTGGATGGCTACAATAGAACTGGATGCCTACAAAAGGTGTCATGGCGTTGTCAGTTCCTCGAAGTTTGCTTATTCAATTTCTACAGGCAAAAACTTAGTTGGGTAATTAAAATATTTGACAACACATTTTCACACGCAACGAGTAAAGGGCTTGTTTTACTAAACCAGTCAAAATTTATTTCTTACAAGTGTTTCTTACTTCACAAAGTAAAACGGTCACTCGTACGTACAAAAAACAATTTAAAATAATTACTAGGTATATACCTATGTTATAACAATACGTCCTAATCAAGGTTTTCAACCAAACAGATATTCTAAAGATTGAAAAGGAACAATGTATTAAAAGTAATGGTAGGTATGGATGGACATACCTATAGTAAATATTTACAGATTTTAATTGATATATTGCTGGTAAGTACTTTTGAATGTTCTGATATAAGGTTTTTTTTGCAGAGACTTCGTTAGTGCCAATGCTCTGGAACTAGCCGGGAGCGAGTCACTGCTGTTGAAAGCATTTTGAAATAAAAGATCAAAAGCAGTGTAGCGATAATATGAAATAAATTATATATTATTTATAAATACATAGATTTTTCATTCTTATCCCATTTACTTAAATACGACTAGTAGTAATAGATTTTTAATATCCTCAAATTTTAACCATGAAGCTGAGACTTAATATTAAGTTTAACCATGAAGCTGAGACTTAATATTAAGTTTAACCATGAAGCTGAGACTTAAGACTAAGTTTTTCAGGCCGAGAAAGTTCATTCCTGAGTATAATACTTTTTTTCAAGATTATTTATTTAGTTGAAACTAATCGATGATTTAAACCATAGACTTTAAATCCTGTAATCTGTCGTATAGATTGCGCAATAGCTCCTTTAAAAATTTACCACTCTTTAAAAAGAGTCAAAGATAAATCTTCGGTGTCTTTTCTCTTTTTTTTAGAAAAAAAAACAACGTAGAAAGAGACAACTACTCACCGTACGTTTGCTTTGTCTCTGTCACACTTATGTGACCCTTTTACTTCATAACTGACCAGGAAATGCGCTGTCAACGCTTTGGTTTAAACACATATCTACCTTTTAAATTTCAAAGACAAAAATGGCTACGTGCGGATTGAACTTGCGCCTAAGTGCTGAGTACTCATTATGAACACTAGTTATTTGGTCACAAGTCTCGCAACGCAGTTCTTCTGCCAAAAAAAGTTGTTAAATCGAATGTAAACCAAGTCTGTTAATTCAGCTATCTAGGGAGCAACTATCCGACCACTTTGTCATTAATTGATACCTTAACAAGGTTAGCTTACAACATTCTTAGTTACTATATCAATATAACATTTTTTTATTCCTTTAAAAATAAAGTGACTTGGCAAACGTGCAGAGCAACAAATTGTACTAATTAATTTCAATATAGGTATATTCTCCATATAGGTACTTTTAAACAAATAAAAGCACAGAGCACTTTTGCCGTGTCCATAAATAGCAATAAATAGCTCGAAAAATCTATGAAATAAACAACTTTAATCTATAGAAAACAGGAACAGAATACGTCGAAATTTTTTTTGAGATTGAATACTGTACCATTATGTGAATTATTATAAATGATTTTACCTTTATTTTGCCGCGTCTCCAACCGACATACAGACACGAACTAAAACAGAAGCGACCATATCACTAACGGAAACAGCAACACAAAAATAAAATGTCGTGGACAGAGCCGCGAGGAAAGCTAGTGTAAAAGTGCAATATTAACGATGAAGATTACTTGTGAAATAGTTAAGTACAAACATGAATAACAAGTCTATGAAACAGAACTCTCTAAGTTTCTCTTTGACCCGTATTGTAAGTGCGAGGCGCAAATACAATTTCAGCGCAATTTGCATTTATGAATTATGCAGAAGTTATGGAGGTTGACTTCGTATTTTGAGCAGCCCCTTCTCGCGACGTATTTTGGACTCAATATAGACAAGCATTTAATAAATATGCTCCAAATTAAATTTATATTCAAAGACATTTTTTGGTTAGGTTAGGTTAAGCGAAAATAAAGAATTTTATTATTATTATTATTAATAATACTGTTACTAATTTAATCGGAACAAAAATGGTATATAGAAAAGGCTAATAATAAAATATTTATTTAAACTAAATCAATGGTTTTAAAGAAGATATACCTATTTAAGAATTATATATTATACCTAGGTTATAACAAGAATGATTCATTGCAGGTTTCGTATCGACTATACAAAGTAAACTATGTAGGCCCAATATTTAAAATATTTTGCAACGGCGATGAAACAATTAGGCTACAATAGAAATTAAACAATGAAACTACCTAGAACTGAATTTTTGAAATTTAAATTGTCACACAGCAACTTTGCAAGCTGTAGGAAATAGGCACAAAGGCATAAATAACTTAAAAATATTATAACTTAAATATCAAGTAATCCTGTTGACATTCCGAAGTCCTGGCGGCTTTGCTGAACATGTAACTAGATATTAACATCATGTTGTCATAGAAAAGGGTTTTAATACAAATTTAACATAATAATCATCATTCTTTTTGTAGTCTACCTATGTGTGTATCAAATGGAATTCTAAATATGTTTTTATTTACATACTCAATACGACAATAGAAAAGAAATAATTAAGTATATCGCCTTGTTAGGGCGTCATCTGATTAAGTTCATTTGGCAATAATTAATGTTGATGAAATTGTCAAACCTATATTAATAAAAAATATTAATATACAAACTCGTAACATAATAAGTTATAATTTCCTTAGTAATAACGTTTTAAGTTGTGGTAAGTACCACTATTGTGTCTCAGTTATGATGATTTGAGCGCTAAATATCACTGCTGTATCTCAGCATTAACGCTTTAAGCGGCAAGGATCACGTTAAGGATCAAGGATCAATTGTATTTCTGTTATAACGCTTAAAGCAGTAAGTAACACCATTGTAGCACTTTTGTAACTTAACTCTGATATATCGCTATTATATAAGCACTAAAGAACTTAAAGCTCTAAGGACGTGAGCCTCTTTCGTGGTTTCATCTGAGCTATAGCATGTTATAGATACTTGAAATAAAAAAATAAAATAAAAATATAACTCTAATTCTTAGCACTGATATGTCACTTGAAGCGTTAGTTAGAACCACTGTACAGGTAATATAACGCTTATCTTAGCGCTTGTGTGCTAGTTGGGTGTGCTACGCTTTTCATGTAGGAAACTAAATTTCATGAAATTAATAATTATATGTATAGATGAACAGTTGTTCACTTATGCAGTCATTGAATTGGTCGGTCAATCATTAAACGACTAGACTCAAAAACTAAATTACTTCACTAAAACTACAAAAGTCAAATCACAGGAAAAATACTTATTTTACTTTAGAAATGAAACAGAACTCGTAATGAAAAGTGAAGAAGTGAAGTTTCGAGGAAGTTGAATTTATTATTAATTCTTTACATAACTAATTTTCTGGACTTTACAACATTTAATTTTTTAGGGTTCTGTACGTCTGTGACCTTATTATTAAGCTTACGCTGTCCGACAGTTGTGTCACAGCGTTGTAACTTTTTAACCGTAAAGTAAGCCAATTGAAATACACTGATGAACAAAAATAACTAGTCACTTACATAAACGACCATTTTCCTAAACAACTAATGATTGTTCTATGATCACTTACTTATTTATTTATGTGTAAAATATAACTCTTTTTAATATACTTTTTGTTTCATTCTTCACTAGTTTATAAAATAACGTGTTTTATGTAAGTGACTTGTTATTTTTGCTTGTCAGTGTATTATTTAAATACGGAACCCCATTTGGACGAGTCTGACACGCTTTTGATTGACTCCCTCGCAGCCTAGTTGGTAGTGGCCGACTGCTACGTAGAGGGTGTGGGTTCGATTCCCGCATTGGACAAACATTTATGTGATAAAAAAATAAAACATTTGTGTTTGTCTTGAGACTGGATGTATTTATGTATAATATGTATGTATTTACAAAAAAAAAGTTATATATGTATCTGTATCCATTGTCTGGTATCCATAACACAAGCTTTGCTTACTTTGGGGCCAGACGGCGCTGTGTCTAACGTCCAAATATATTTATTTTATTTTTTATTTATTTGCTAAAAATATAGGCACATTATGAGACCGTTAAAAGGCTTCCTAGAAAGCTCTAGGCATTATTTCGGTTTATACTGAAAGTACAAAGAACTAATAACATTTGGTTTATGAACACACATATATTTCCCAAATGACAAATTACTGTTTCCTAAAAAATAAGTCGACTAGAACAAGGTGGCCATCAAAAATGAAATAAGAGACATATTGTGTGGCATTTTTAGATGCCAGCCCAGAAAATAATTTATATGTTCCTATTTCTGTTCTTATGTATGTAGCCAAACAAAAAAAGGAAAGGCCGGAAAGAATACGTTGTGATTTTTTTAAATATTTTTTCTTGGAGTGCCAGATTCAGTTGATTGTTAATATTGGCCATATAGTAGGTTTATGCTAACGACTTAAAGGGTATAGTTATGAAATGCTTGTCGTTATTTATTATCTAATTTACAAAAAAATATAAAACAATTATGTAGTTTTTGGAAATACGGTTTAAAATTAAGAGTCAAAATTCGAAAGTGGAACTACTAACTGTAGTAATAGGGAGATAATTTTTTTCCTTATTATTTTGTGTAATATATTTTTTAATGATCGTCACAATTCTAAATGCCAACTCCCAAGTTTTAAAGCCAAAGAACCTGTTAGATATATTTTTTAAGGGAAAACTTATAAAATTAATTTAATTTTTTTATTTAAGTATTAAAATTTGGCTTGTTCAATAAAGTTTAGCTTCATCCACTGAATTTTGAATCAGGAATTACAAAAACAGAATAAAAATTAAACTTTATAAATTTTTTTGTCTAAAATTATTTGAAACAATAGTTTTATCTTTTAACATTAAAAAGCAACTAAATAAAAAAAAGTGACAGAACCCCAAGTAGGTTTTTAAGAAGTAAACGAAGCATTAACCTGACTATGATATTGCTGTTGATAACACATTATGCGGCTGCCTTAAATTAAACATTCCATATCAAATTCAAATGAAAATTACAGGTTTCAACTGTCTGTATACTTCGCTGTGGCCTGTAATTACTTTTCCATTACAAATTACATTTCTGGAAGTATTTTAAATTACAGTAGGCGGTAACGTAGATCCAATTTAAACCGACAACACGAGCCATACGGTAAAAAAAGATACTAAGGTATTTACTTTACCAAGAATGATCAGGAAATTAGCCACGTCAAGTATAAACATTTAGGAAATGTAATTTTTTAAAAAAACTTTTGGTACACACAGTAGTCCGTCCGGTTAAGGAAAAAAAACTTTTTTTAAGACTTTTTAACAACCGCGTTAATAAGATAAAAATATTTACTTATTTCCAAAAATCTGATCTTAATTACAGTTTGAAGTTGATGTCATGAAAGTGAAGTGTGTTATAAACTTTAGATACATTGACAACAATTTCAAACTATTACTTTTTTTACCTTTTCGGTCGGATGCACTGCTTTTGAAGCCGGTTGTTTTTTTTGTTAAAAAGTTTTTATTTTTTACTTTTCATTGACGAATTGCTTTTCTTCTCGTACACTAAAAACATCGATACTCGCAACAAAATTTTATACAATCATCAACATAAAAGGCGTTTCACCAGTTTCTAATTAACACCAATTACTTTTTTTGACAAAAAATTTAAGTTTTAAATTCATAAAATTAATATGGGACCACCTCAGAAGTATACCTTTTTAAAATAAAAAAAATATTTTGAAAATCCGTGTACATATGACGGAGTTATGCCCGATCATAAATTAAAAAAAAAAAAGATATAAATATCCGAATTAAGAATCTCCACCTTCTTTGAAGTCGGTAAAAAATTTCTTAAATATTTTATTTTTCAGAATTTATCATACAAAAACTGTAATATTTTTGTGTTCCTTGTGTACCACGACATATAGTAGACTCCTTATATGGGGGGATACGTTCCGTAAAATATCAGAATACAAATTTCGCAAAAATTCGCATTATTGCCTATCATTTTTCCAGAGTCATGTGTAAATATAGCCCTGTGCTTATATCCAAGTTTGGCGAAGCGAAGTTTTATCGCGGCCTCGCGCGTCCCGGTTTTCATGTCCTAAGCTGGGGCTGGAGATTTGGTGTGCATCCTTCAGAAATTGCGCGTTATGTCCTGCTTATTTCTTCATAATTCCCTATTCATGAGCCTTCGCTGCACAATTCTTAACACGTTTTCGTAAAATACTGCTAAAATATACACATCAAAACACACTAAATGAATTTAGAAAAATTATACAGAAAAGAAACACCACTCCTTCTTAAGGTGCGCGCCAAAACTCCCATATGGAATTTGTATAGGATTAAAAAGGATATGTTCCTTGTTTTTAATCCGCGAATGCAAAAACGCGAATAAGAAAACCACTTTGTCTATTTTATTTAGAACTAGCTTTTGCCGCAGGTTTCACCCACCCTTATTTGGTTATTGGTAAAGGATTTTAACGGAATTTTAACTCCTCAATTATAGAAAAAAACCAACCCACACTTGACCTTTTTTTAAGTAAACTATTTCCTCCCCCGGGACACATACTAACTTCTCGTCAAATTTCATCGTAATAGGTACAGCGGTTTAAGCGTAAAGATGTAAGAGACAGACAAATAGACAGAGTTACTTTTGCATTTATAATATTTATATCGATTGATATTTTATTTCCTATGACAGCAATTATAAGGCTGTCCAGTATGACATTACTTGCTGTAGTTATTTTTGCTGACCACTAGAAGCAGCCCAGTTCACTTTGTTTGCAGACAAAATACATTGTAGTTGTTTTGCAAAAGTGTAAATCCTACTATTATAAAACATATGGCACAAACGTGACAGCTTGTAAATTGGTGTGACATACCCGTACATATATATGTTCCGTTTTTTACTACTTTGTAAAGTTATGAACTTTTCCAAAAAACGTTTCAACTAAAATATGTTAAAAGAGAGAAACTTTTATATAAGGACACACTTATATTTTTTTTAATTATCCCATATACGTGGAAATCTAAAAATATATCGGTAATTTTTTTTGGGTCGCCAATAAAAAATATATTAAAACTTTATGTAAAACAAGTTTAGTCCAGATATACACTGTATTAGCACAAGTGTTGCGGGTAGGGCCTCACCGCAGGTGCTGTTATGCAGGACTAAATTGCTTACTGAAAAGAAGATACTCCCCACATTATCTTATGGGTAGGTGTATTCATCCACATGGCAGATTAAAATCGTAAAGTTAAATGATAAACGTTTTACCAACCTTTTCCTTCATCCTGACATCCATATCCATATAAATATTATAAATGCGAAAGTGACTCCATTTGTCTGTTACCTCTTCACGCTTAAATCGCAGTACCGATTAAGATGAAATTTGGCATGGAGATAGTTTGAGTACCGGGGAAGGACATTGGCTACTTAAAAAGGTAAGAAAAAGAAAAAGTCGTTTTTTCTATAATTGAGGACTTTCCGTTGAAATCCTAAACCGATAACCAAATTGATAGCGTGTGGAACCGCGGGCAAAAGCTAGTCATCAATAATTGCAACTTGTTTAGCTACAACATTATTCAATCAATATTGTGACTACTGTAATCAGCTCTCTCGCTTAAGCTACATCTTTAATTGGTTGCGCTTAGTTATTTCTCAATACAAAGTCAGTACCTACCTAAATATTATCTATTACCATTACATTTCACGCGCCTCCTATCTCACAAGCAATCATTGCCAATCACATTTAGTTGAATATCCGACCAATTTAAAACATACATGTAGCTTTAGTATTATCGAGTTAATGATAACGGACAGAGTTTAGCAGGTTAATTGCTGTATTGAAAGTTCTTACCGCACCTAGATTGGAACTGTTACGAAATGTACTCGCTTTTGGCACGTTGATTAATGTTGGATCTTAAGATATAGAAATAGTTTTATAGGTACTCTTATCAATTTTAAATGTAATGAATTGTAGTGTAGGTAGATATGAATGTAAAATGTATATGTTTGGTGCATAACTACGGCAAACTACTGATCGGTAAACCTCATTTTATTATATAAAAGTTCTTCCTTACATCTACTACTATATAATACTGTTCTGATATTTTATAATATATTTTTTTAATTCAAAGTTTTTTTTTCTAACAGTATGTCAGTATAGTATATATATCAGTCAGTATACTGTAATACTTACGAAATTAATTAATCTTTAGCAGTAAATATTTTTCGAAATTAGTAGGCCAAAATGTTTCAATTCAAAAAAAAAATATTCAAAATAATATTTTCAGGATTCAAGTAAGACGTTAGGTATATTGAGTTGGATGGCCCAAGACACACACTAAAGTTTTGCATAATATATATTTCAATAAATTCAGTAATATCTTTATATATACAATTAAAGTGTACGTGTGTATGTCACTGTACTCCTCCTAAACGGCTTGACCGATTTAAATGAATATTTTTGCATGCGTTTGGGTAGCTCCCTGGATGGTTAAGATTCACAAATCAGCCCGGCAAATGGCGCTGCAGTCGGTATCATGCAGGACAACGTCTGCCCATTCAGCTAGTTTAATATATTAATGTGTAGCAAATTCGTTCAAATGCAGAGTTCATGACTTTGTTTTTCGCTTAATATGAAAGTCTATAATCGTTTATCTGATAGCAACTACTCTGTTTATATGGATTTTTGTTAATCGTTATCAGTCTTTATAAGACCCCATTATTAGGGCACCAGCTGTGGATGGGGGTAACTGTGGCCATTAGGCCATTAACTATGTCTCATAGTCCATCACGCGGACCGTGTTACTTTACGAACGTCTTTCCGATGTGTACGGGTTTCCTCACGTTTTCCTTCACCAAATTAATCTTGGTGTAAACTAAATAAAGTACTTGAAAAATTTAGAAAAAGACACTTAAATACACGCCTAAGTTCGAATGCCTATCCCTCAGAATACGAGGCAGGGGCCGAAACTACTAGGGCACCACCGACCTATTTCAGTACATGAATTCATACTTTTGTCGTTTCGTTCCCAAATCAACTTTTGTCACCCAAAATTTAAAGCACAGATTTGTCCATGAGGTAAAGTGAAAATGGTTTCAATGACAGTGTTGAAAGTCGTAATGAGCCTGAAGTGTTATTATTATAGGATAATAGAGTCTTATAGCATATATAACTGTCTGTTACAAAAATACCACTCTTAATAGAATTAACGAAAACTCTATAAATAATATTTCTACGTTTGAGACTCCTGACGTCGAAGTAAAAAATATCATAAATGTAATTTCTATGGCTACAGCATAAATGTAAATAAATGAGAACTGTTTGAATAGAAGAACATTAAATAATAGTAACAAAAAGATATATATATCAGTTGTTTATAAACTATCGTGCATAAAACTCATTTATTCCAATCGATAGTCATTAGTCTAAGCTAGTAAATATTTGGTATCGCCAGCGCCACAGCAAACACGGGCTAAATTAATCGACACAATTAAATGCAAGCGTCCGATCATTTTAAGTTAACCGACTACGTGACACGCTATTCGTTTATAGGATTGTTATTATTATTATTATTATTATTATTATTATACTTTATTGCATCAACATAAAAAATTTACAAACAAAACATATTTACAAATAGAGAAAAACAAAAGGCGGTCTTATCGCTTTAAAGCGATCTCTTCCAGACAACCTTTGGGTAGAGGAAATAATAAAGTCAAACAAAGTATAGTAGGTGTGTTTAGATACAGTTATTAAGAAGTATATATATAATAAAATAATGCATATAAAATAAATAATTACACATAAATAACATATATGAATAATGTATGTATAAATACACATAAATAGAAGTACATATATAAATACACATGTATAATAAATATAATTATAATAGTACTACGTATAAGTAAATATATATAAACAAATATAGGTAGTGATGTTATTTTAGTTCTTCAAGTAATGAGCAATAATAAGATTTTTAAATATTGCCTTCGATTTTGCTCTTTTTATTTCTAAAGGTAAAGCGTTCCATAATCTAACAGCCTTTACAGTAAAAGAATCATTATAAAATTGTGAGGAATGCAAAGGAATTTTTAGCATCCAGCGAGTAGTCTCTCGAAGAGAAGTATTTCCGATAAAATGAAAACGTTTCTTTAAGTATACTGGTGTGTTTGGATTGAACAGGACGTTATATAGAAGAAAGAGAACATGAGCATCCCGGCGAAGTCGAATTGGGAGCCACTTGAGCTTTGATCTGAATTCGGAAATATGGTCGTACTTACGTAGACCAAATATGAGTCTAATGCAGAAGTTTTGAAGTCGCTCAAGTTTATTAAGCTGCTCCTCGGTAAGGTCAATATAACTAGCATCAGCATAATCGAGAATAGGCAGAAGAAGAGATTTCGCAAGAGCAATTTTAGTGGGAATTGGTAAAAAATGGCGCAATCTGCCTAAAGATTTAGCTGAAGCAAATATTTTCTTGCTAACTTCCTTTATTTGCGAACCCCAAGATAGTGTTCGATCGATAAATATACCCAGATTTTTAACTGTGTCTTTGTAAGGGATAGAAACTTCGTTCACAGTTACTAATGGGAGTTCGTTCTAGTCAATATTGGATATAAGTCTCGAACTGCCTACGATGATTGCTTGTGTTTTCGTAGGATTAACAATGAAGCCATAGGATTCACTCCATTTAACAATTTGATCAAGGTCTCGATTAATTATTGAGATAGCGTTTGTCAATTCACTAATAGGAGTTTGTGTGTAAATCTGAAGATCGTCTGCATAGAGATGGTAGAGAGAAGATAATTGAGATGTTATAGAATTAATGAAAATAGCAAACAGGAGAGGAGACAAAACGCCACCTTGCGGAACACCAGCGGCTGTGTTGCACCAGTCAGATAGAGTATCATCGACTTTTATGCGCTGCCGGCGTCCACGCAAGTAACTATGAAACCAATCGATAACGATTGGAGAAATGTTAAGAGAAATAAGAATGAGTAGCAGAATGTCCAGATCCACGGTGTTAAAAGCGTTGCTAAAATCTAAGTGTCAGAACCGTGACCTCTTTATTTTCCATGCCAAAACGTATATCGTCAGTTATTTTTACAAGTGCAGTAGTCGTACTATGACCGGGACGGAAACCAGATTGTAAGGGATTTAAAAGGTTGTTTCTTGTAAGAAAATGGGACAACTGTTGATATACAAGCCGTTCCAAAACTTTTGGCAAGAAAGGAAGAATGGATATAGGACGAAAATCAGAAAAGGAGGATGGATTATATTTCTTTGGTAAGGGAATTACATTAGCATCCTTCCAGGATTCAGGAAAAACACCTGTGGAAATGGAAAGATTCAGGATATTGGTAATGACAGGAGTTATAATATCAAGGATTGGAACCGACAGCATTGGATGAAATGGCGAGTATGTTCTTCTTAACATCGCAATCAGAAAATCGATTAAGAAAAAAAGGAGGAAAGTTTGGAGTTGGCAATGAAGAAAGTGAGTTTAATGTTTTATTATTTTTGTTGCTGTCAAAGTCAACGTTAGAAATAAAGTGTTGATTAAGGAGATTGATATCAGTATTATTTGAAATAGAAGGAAGTTTCGTTTTCCCAACTCCTAACGACTTAAGAAATTTCCAGACTTTTGCTGGACCACCGTTTTCAACGGATTTGTGAATATGGCGTCTTTGTGCATCTCTACACATCCTATTGCAGCGATTCCTCAAGAGTGTGTTTTTTGCACGATTACTGTCGCTAGGATTAACCTTGTATTTGGCCTTGGCACGATTTCGTTTCGTCATCAAAGACTTTATTTCGTCCGTAAGGCAGGGTGCCGGAACATGTTTGATTTTAACGGTATGTATAGGAGCATGTTATTTGACCATTTTACTTCGATTTTAGAGCATTCGATAGTATAGCTTCTACTAGGATCTAAGGAAAATATATTTACATTTACGTATAATCAATACATGAGTTGTTGAAATTAACGTTAAACACAAATATTGTACATACATAGTTAAGTAAGCATTTTGATGTCGGGTAATATGTTTATATAGACAGCTATTTATAAACGTTCGAAGTCAATGTGTTTCTTATTTGCCTACAACAGCACCAGTTATTTTCTAACGACAGCACGTTATTTTTTTTATAATTGTTGACGACAGCACATCAGTTGTTTCCTATTTGCCTACGATGGCACAAGTTGCTTCTTATCTGCTGCATGAGCATAGTCATTCTTGTATAATTACAAACGACAGTATAATAGTTTTTTCTTATTTGCAGACGACATCATGAGCTACTTCGTATATTTTCTGTTGATGGTTCGGTAATTCCTTCCTTTTTTTTTAACGACACAGCAATAATAATAGATGGCGTTGTTAAGCAACACTAAAGCTACTTGACAACCGATGGCGTTGTTAAAAAAACGAGCAAAGCTCGGTCCCCAGGTACTGTTATCTAGTGAGTACGTGCGGGCGACCGAGCTTTGCTCAGTATTTTAATTTTTTTTTATCATAAATAAATACATAAAATACAACTAAATAGGTGTACCTGAATTCAAAAAGCAAAATTTTAGATAAAATACAAGATTTCATCCAAACCGTTACCGAGATGCGCAAATATATATGTGTGTATATGTACAAGAATTGGTCGTTTATAAACATAAGATACCACTAAAATAGTGAACAGTAAGTTAGTTGCAAAACGCTTGAATGACACTTTAAGGTGACTACAAAACTAAATACGTTTTTGTATATTAAAAGTAAGATGAATCAATCCATACTTGAGTTTTACTGAATTTAGAAACCTCTGTGGAAAAAAAACAGAAACAAGTGCAATGGACTGATTTAAGTTTTTTTTTTAATAAATGGGCTCCCGCGTAATATGGTTACGATATTTTGAAATTTTATATGTATTTGAGTTGAGTTGAGTTGGCCTATATTTTTTATTATTTCTGATAATCAAAATGACGTCATCATAATACGTCGTAAATGGGTAACTGGTTCTATTCTGTTAATAGCAAGACGTAAAACTCAACAAAGGTTATACATTTAGCTAAATCACATAAAATTACACTGATATATTGTGAAAAAAACACAGTTAAAAGAAGCTCAACCTTCAATATGCCAAAAAAGCTACAACTTAATATGAGCTTTTGTGCTTCGGATTTTTTATGTAACCGTAATTTAATTTAATACAATGAGTAGGCAATATGCGAGTTCTTTTAAAAAATCTGCCTAAACTGATTCTATAGTTTTAAAACTAGCTTTTGCCTACGCCTTTGCTTGTGCGGAATTCTATGTTCCACACGTCACTCTGAACTGACTGAATTGTCCTTAACTAACTGTTGACTGCCACTGAGCGGCTCTGTCACTACCTGCCTAACCGAAGGGAGGGAGTTCGATCCCCGAATATTACACATATTAATGTGATGAAAATTTTGTATTTGTTTTGGTGTTAAAGTCTGGGTGTTTCCCATGTATAATATGTATGTACTTGCGAAAAAAAACTATTTGAGTATTTGTAGGCCATTGTCTGGTATTCACAGCCTTTCTTAGTTTGAGACCACTATTTACTGTTTAAAACTTTTTTTTTCATACCACTAAGGTGGCACTCAAGCTTACAATTCGCCTGATGGTAATCGGTTTCCGTAGTTTAAAGGTGAGACGGACAGACTGCGTGGGCTTAGTCATAGGGTCCCTTTGGCAACTTTTATGTAAAGAACCCTAAAAACCAACACCTGAACATCACTTACTTAATAGCTTAGGTATAATTAATAGTTATATAAAAAATTGTGAACAAATATTTAGCGTTGTACATAAAATAATATTAGTGCGGTCAATGACTTGCATTGAAACCAGTTTACTTGGAATTGATTGGTAACATTAAGTAGGATCGTCTATTGCCGGCAATAAACTTAATTGATTAGGTTTTGTGTTTTCATAGAAAGTTCTTGCATATGTATATAAGTTCTTATAGAAGAGTAAATTGACGGACACTGACTGATATATCAACGCACAGCCCTAACAACTCGGTGTTGCAAAGAGAAAGAGACTTGTATTGTTGCAAAGGTTCCTTTAATAAAGTAGGCGAGCACGAAGAAAGGATTTTGCAAAAATACAAATACCAATTTTTATGAGAGGGCTTTTGGAGGGCATAGTAGGGGATTTACTTAAAAGTCTAAAAACGTAGTCGCGGAGAATAAGCAAGTTTTCACTAAAAAAAAAAAGGATAACAAAACTGGTTTGGCTGTTCGAAATTTATTTACTAATAACTTTTGTTATAATTAAACAAATGATTCGCTGCACATAACTCAACACTTTATCTACTAATAGCAATTAAGTTAAGCAGACCCCAAATCATGTTACTAGTAGATAAAATTTGTGTTATTGTTGGCCAAACTTTTTTTTTCCGTGTGGTGTTGATTTGTGCGTAGCAAGTCCGTACTAAAATAAACCACAAAACTATAAAATTTTATACAAAACTGGCACACTGCAGACTTAAAGATTTATTACTAGAACATGTCTTCAAAATTTCGTGGTGTTTGATCAACAAATGTCAAAAATAAGTGAAAAATTCGTTTGTATGAAGCCCGCTGCGAGGCGCCGCGAAGTGTATCCTCTTAAGTCTATGAAACAGAATCCTCCTAAATTATCTTTAACCTTTTTTGTAATCACAAATACAAAAAACGGCATTATTTGTATTTATGAATTAAACAGAAGTTATGGTGGCTGAATTCATGTTTTGAATGCTATGCCTCACTTAAGTATTAAGAATTTGGTGAAAGCTAACATTAAAAGCTTTTAATTCAATTAATTTCATGGCACGAGTTCATTACAACTCAAACAGTAAATTTGCGTTTAAGGGTGTTAAAACTATAAAGATGGTAAGAAAATTCCAATAAAACCAATTTACGGTCATAGGTAGTCGATTACCTTCCATGGGCAGACCATCAACATGTTAAAGGTATTAAGTTGTATTAAATACTTATGTCCTACCTATGTATAATTTTTTGATGAATTTAACTGTGGCATGGAAGTATTGTGTATATGTATAAACACAAAACAAAAAGTGCTTTATACATTATTATGTAATTCAAACTAAAAAAATCGGCCAAGTACGAGTCGGACTCGCGCACGAAGTGTTCCGTACCATTATCTTTAAAAACGGAAAAAAAATCACGTTTGTTGTATGGGAGCCCCCTCTTAAATATTTGTTTTTTTCCTATGTAATTATTTATTTTTAAAGTGACTATATAATTAAATATTCTGTGGATATTTTAAGCGTCTACCTGTGTTTCCGTTATCAATATCGAGCACAAAAATCACGTTTGTTGTATGGGAGCCCCTTAAATATTTATTTAATTCTGTTTTTTAGTATTTGTTCTTATAGCGGCAACAGAAACACATCTTCTGTGAAAATTCCAAGTGTCTATCTTTCACGTTTCATGAGATACAGACTGGTGACAGACGGACGAACGGACGAGCAGCAGAGTCTTAGTACTAGGGTTACGGTAATTACCCTTTGGGTACGGAACCCTTAAAGGCGTATGGACCCTGACGATAAAATAACTAATAATACTACTCAAAGTATAATGCCTTGTGGTGTAAATCCAAAGGGAAAGTGAAGAGAAACAGTTTAGGTTTTTACAAATGCTCAGACGGGATATATAAATGTTAGCAGGGTTACTTAACCCCTCCTAGACTAGACAAATAAAACACCTATAATTTTAAGATTGTTCACTTAGGTTTAACGCTTCACCAGCACACTTGCTACATATAAATTGGTAATTTTAGTGGGTATATATATCAACCCATCTTGTAAGTTTTCGCTGTTCATGACGGTTTTTTGTCACTGGCTTCAGTCCGTCCATGATTATGAAGGGCCAGTAACATTATTGCAAACTGTAATATCAGAAATACGATTAATGTACAAGACTTGTTTAGGAATAAAATTGTTACTTAACCACTAAAATATTATTAGTTTAAAACTGAGAATTTCAGTGTATTTTTGCACACCCTTCAGATAAACGTTGGGATGTTTTTACAATTTGTCTCAAAATCGAGATGCAGTCATAATATTAGTGCGTATGAATGATTTTTTTTTATATACCACTAAGGTGCCAAAAAAGGCCACGGTCTGCCTAATGGCCAGGGGTCAACGCAGCCTATGGACACTTGTTTCTGAGAGTTTTATGAAGTAGCAGATTTTCAACAAAGTACTACTCACTGACCCATCAGAAATCTAATAACTTCTTTCTTGAAGAACCCTATACTGTAGTCCTAAGAGAAAACCTTCGAACGAACTCCTTCCACAATCCAAGTGTTTGCGTGAGGAAGTTTCTCTGAAAACGAACTGTACGCGACCATTTTGGTTCTTAAGTGTAAAAATGAATTCCCTGCCGATGGCGAGCGAGGGGATGGTAGAAAGTAGCCGTGGAAATCTTTTCGAATAATTCCTCAGAACACACCCCATTGTACAAGCAGTAGAACATACACAGGGAGGCAAAGTCTCTCCTCAGACTTTAGGGCTCAATACGTAGAATTCTCTTTTCTTACTTTATTGTACATCAAAAATATGGAAAAACAGTAAAACATTGATTTTAAAAAAACGTGGTAGAAGTATCATAAAAATGAGACTTTTTGACAATCAAAGGGTATGAGAGGTACATAGAAATATGAGATAAATTAGAAACGTATTGAAGGATTGAATACTTGAATAGTATGTTATAATGAAGTGTAAGAATGTGAGTATTGAGTATCCGCTGAAGGCGAATTAGCCAGTAAGCCACATGAGTTGAGTGCGCAATTCGGATAAATGGTCATGTTTGCCAAGGCCAAAATATTCCGGATACAAATATTTACACATATAAACATTTTAATCAACCCCTTTTAAAATGAAACCTGAGAGCTGACAATTGAAAACAACCCCAGTTCCAATTGTTTGTCAATCTCCTATAAAAGCCAATCATTTTAGATTATTTACATTGCAGTTACATTAACTGATAATATTCTTAGTACTATTTGATTTTATGGCTTTAGTAGGAAATTTCGTACCGAGTACAAAATTACGCGTTTTCTTACCCTAGGGAAAAGGGAGGAGGCGAACGTCGAAAGCTTTTATTTCGAGGGTAAGAAAAGCCATTTTATACTTGGTAAGAACGTTACTTTTTCTACTACCTGAAAGGCAAATAACGTAATAAGAAAAAAAAATCGATATGTTTTCCCGCAAATTTTATGTCTCATTAAAAGCGGCCAGCATCATATTCGCTAGTCTATCTGGGGACTTCATATTTTTCTTCTATAGCCGCGCTGAAATATCCCTGGCCACTTCGAATACGAAATGCAATTTCATACATTTCGAACTGGTCTGGGAGTTATTTGGCACTGGGGTCTCAAAAAGTTTTATATTTGAAACTAAGTTTATATAGATCTTTGGACTTTTTATTGCAGGTAATAGAAAAATATATTTTAAATGATTTAGTTGGTGCCAAAATTACAACGAAATTTAAATTGAGCGTCGAGAGCAGTAGTAGTAACCTTACTGTAGCACTGAAGAACTGGTTCCCTTTAATTGAGACAGATCAATTGATAATAACATTTTATATTTTATTTGATAAATTAACAAAAAATGCATATTCCACGATATCTAGATTGTTAAGATTGCTAGAGATGACGTGGGCGCCTCTGAGTAATGGTTTTTTCATAAAGATATTAATAATTTATCCTACTATAGTATGATACGAATTAAATGAAGATTTTTTATAAAAAAAAAAATAAACCACTATTTAACAAATTCCGGTTCCCATGATGATTTACAATTTGCTAAAAAGACAATATTTAAAAAAAAAAATTTTAAGAAAAAGCAATAGATTGAGGAAGGTGCCTATGCCTACTGAGGAAACGAGATAAATAAATACAGAATCAATTGCAGAAGAAAGGGACAAACATAGTTTAAATCATAGCGAAAATAACTTTTTTTTTTTTTCACGAAGCACTGAAATTATCAATCAAAATTATTTTTGACATTTTCCAGCGCAGATACAGTTATATTTTCCTATAAAAAATTACATTTCTCATAATTCTTATTTTTTATTTGTAAAAAACAGTTCATTATTTATCATTTAATTTTTTAACACACTAAATTTATGATATAAACTTTGTTTAAAATACTTTTGATCTTGTTTACTACAAACTTCTAAGGAATTCTTGACACAAAATCTAGTAAAAGTTAATAAACACAAATTTGTTTTCAGAAAAACAAACAACAATCATTTATAAAATTACTCAACTAACCAACCATAAAAAAATATTTATGAAACAGTTTCAGAAGTAGTATAGGTTAATATATGAATACTTTTGGTAATATCTGCCTAATGTATCGGAAATGATGAAATAACAACAACATAACTTAAGTTACTTATATGTACAACAAGAATACCACAAACGTCTTTAAATAAATTAAAAAAAATAAAACCGGCCAAGTGCGAGTCGGACTCGCGCGCGAAGGGCTCCGTACCATTATCTATAAAAGCGGCAAAAAAATCACGTTTGTTGTATGGGATCCCCCCTTAAATATTTGTTTTGTTTTAATTTAATCGTTTGTTTTTAAAGTGAATGTATAACTAAATATTCTGTGAATATTTCAAGCTGCTTACTTACTTGCTGCCGTTATCAATATATCGAGCAAAAACGAGCAAAAAATTCACGTTTGTTATATGGGAGCCCCCTTAAATATTTATCTACTATGTTGTTTAGTATTTTTTCTTATAGCGGCAACAGAAATACATCATCTGTGAAACGGTTTATGAGTTACAGCCTGGTGACAGACGGACGGACAGCAGTCTTTGTAATAGGGTCCCCTTTTTAACCTTTGGACACGGAACCCTAAAAACCATTTTTCTCAACAGGGTCAACAGGGTCTACAGCAATTCTAAACTAATAAGAAATTTGAAATTGCTTTATATGTATTATGTACCATGAAGCCCACGATATAAGCTACTTGACAAAGAATACTGCAAACATCAATTTAAAATGCACATTGTTTGTAAATATGTGACTTAAACAAACTTCTTAAATTCCCGTTAAGTACGGAACACATGGCCCACAAGTCTCACTCGCACTTAACAAGTTTTTACTGAGATATCTAAAATATTTCCCATACGTACACGAGAACCCCATACTAATATGTGAACAACACGCAATTGGTCAGTTTTCAATAAGCTTGGGTATAAGCTACTAAAAATGTCACAAGTAATTACTGTTTTGTTGATGTCGATATCATTAATGTTTTAATCAATATTGTGACTAATTTAATCTGTACTGTCATTCGCATTACGATTTTAATTGGTTGCACTTTAAAATTTCTTAACACTCAGTAACTTCTAGTAGGCACGTTTCACGCACCTATTATTTTGTAATAATTCTTTGCCTCAACCTTTAGTAAAATATCCGACCAATTTAAAATGTTCTCTCTCATACGCTGTATTATCATCCTACTTTCCTAATAATATTATAAACCTAAAAGTTTGTAAGTTTATTTGTTAGTTACTTCCCAACGGAACATCCAATTGAAAAGACGGAAAAGGATTAGCCTTCTTTTAAGACCGCAAAATTTAGTCGGAATAACTATAACCGACTTCATTTGAACGAGCTATAGCTCCAGCTATATCTTGCTATAACTAGCTTCTCTTTGGTATAATCAAGGAGCTGCCGTAGGAACAAAACACCGATAACTGAATTTAGGGCAGGCGGAGCCGCTAGCAAAAGCTAATTTAGGATGTATTCAATTAAATTTGGTAGCATAAAGGTTAGGTAGCGGCGCTAAGATTTGATCACTTGCGAAATAATATTTCGCTCCTGACATATCGATTATCGTAAGATATAAATTATGACTTAAGTGAATTAACACAAATAAAATATGACATAAAATTATATTAACGACAGGTGATAAATATTATTAAGATAAATATTGTTAAGAGGATACACTTCGCGGCGCCTCTCAGCGCGTTTCATAATAACGAATTTCTCACTTATTTTTGAAACTTGCTAATCAAACATCACGAAATTCTAAAGACATGTTGTGCGAACAAATATCTAGGTCTGAAGTGTGCCAATTTTCTATTAAATTTTATGGGATTCTAGTTTTTCATACAAATGGTATTAAAAAAGATTTCTAGTTAATAGAAAGTTATACAAGATTTTGGAAAAACCACAGACATGGGTATTCGGCTTGGGATTATAACTAAGAAATTTCACAGTGATTGATCAGTAATTGTCAAAAACAGATGAGATATTCGTTTGTATGAAGCACGCTGCGAGGCGCCGCGAAGTGTATCCTCTTAAAGCAAATTCCAGAATATTTGTTAAAATAGGTGAGGTAAGAAGATTTTCTTCGAAACTATTTGACGTCTAAAATTGATATTTGGTACAAAGTTAAAAATAGATGTATTATAGTAGTAGTGGGTGGCCTGGTTACATTACAGTAGTAGTGGGTAGCCTGGTTACTATATAGTAGTAATGGGTGGCCTGGTTACATTCGTCAATTTTTTAATCGTCACATTTGTATAGTGAGCATCTTATAGTCAAATTTTAATCTTACTTAAACATCTATGTAAAGTTATACTTTTAAAATTGTATACACTTTTTGTAAAAAGCTATTAAGACCATTGTTCTCTCAAATCTATCTTTAAAAATGCCACCAAACAATATGTTACCTACTCTATGTTAACACTACGCGTTTTTTATTGATATCAAACTGATATAATTTTTTTTTCAAAAAATGAAAACATAAAATTTAATTAATTTTTTATTTATATATAGGTTTATTAAGACTTGGCTTAATAACATCATAATTATATTCTATATATCATTAATTAAATGGTTTTGCCTCAAGCATTCGGCGTCGTCATGTCGTCATCTCGTCTGTCG
Organism: Apoda limacodes; assembly: GCA_946406115.1. NCBI lineage: Eukaryota > Metazoa > Arthropoda > Insecta > Lepidoptera > Limacodidae > Apoda > Apoda limacodes. The sequence continues at coordinate 7,183,033 of OX291545.1, read as the reverse complement.
CACGACCGCACTGGCTTGAGGCTTGCGGTCTTCACAAAGCGGGATTTACAAAGTCATTGAGGGAAAACTTTAATTAAGTGCACGACGGGAGAATGTCTCAAGAACTAACAAATACCAACTTAGGCGTAAGAAAATTAGGTATCACAGATATCTGACTTCTTTCCGTGTATTTTAACAACCTTAAGAACTATATTAATTCTTATTTTCTTACATACGTGTTTTATAGGATCTGGTAGCAAAGCCATTGTTTGAATCTTTAAATATCATTTTTCTAAAATATTTAGTTTTGTGCTTTTATGGCAATGAGCAATAACTAAAATGTATTATTTTTAATGTTTTTCTTACCAATTTTCAAAAAAGGTGTTTTACTTACCAGCTTCAATAAAGACTTATCTTTTAATTTTTGTATATTTTTATATATTGATATTAGTAATTGCAATAGTTGAATAGTACTATTAACGACGGAAAACCAACAAAAACACAAAACAGTAATCGAATTTTATGTCAGCCCTCTAAAGCAATACCTGTAAAATTGTTATTTACTCCATATCCAACAACTGAAAAAAAATTTTATATATCATTTCTATTTCTTAAGTATTTAACTTGTAAAATTCAACTATTTTCTTTCGTACCTATCAAAAATTATGTAATTTAAATAAAACGTCAACTTAAGTACCTGAGTGGTAAACTGAGTCCTTCAAATTATACTGCTGTAATATACTCGTAAATCACGATTATATTAGCTTTCATAACTTTTTTTAACATTATAAGCTGAAGAAGCTTATATAAAGCATTAGAAGCTTTATGCTTTTCCTAATTAGAAGTACCAAGTTCATACATAGTATGTACGGAACACTGTTAATGCAAGTTCGCCTTGCACTTGGCCGATTTCTTTTTCCTTTACTAAATTAGAGCACAGTCAATGCCCGACATTGGTGAAGCAAGGACAAGTTCTTTGCGATCAATCAGCCAGTTGTTAGTAGGTAGTGGGACAGGTCGTGATTAATAAAGGTGTTATAGATAGCACACTGAACTACATTTTACTGTTAAATGGACCACTGTAGAACTATACCTGTGCAGTATCTTACGCGTATTGCTAAGGTGTCTCATTACACTGGCTCTGTGAACTTGGATCTGCTATCCACAATGTACTTTAGTAACTGGTTTGGAATACATTTAACACCGTAATATTATAGACTATACTGACGCTACACGTGTTGACATTTTTGCGCATATACATGTCCAAACTTTTGTGTGTGATAGAGGTATTCGCATTCTTAAGATAGCAGATCTATCAAAATATTTATAATTATTTTTATCTAGTAAAACCCGATAGTGATATTTTGTTTAATGCCAATGTCTCGAAAATATTTTAATTTGCATTAATATTCACTTGTTTCGTGTAGTAAATTAACTGATAACTACGAATATTAAAGGAAACCTAACTTAGTACTGCTTGTACGTACTACATAATTTGCTAGGTTCGAAACTTAGCTATTAAAGTTCAATGCTGATAACAAACAAGTTGTTATTTGAATTGCTATTTGTAACGTAAGGCTGCAAAGTTGTTATTTGAAGCAAGTACTTGTATAGAATACCAAGCAAGTAAAAAAAATCAAAACTGGAATTCTGAGCAGAGTGGGGGATTCAAAGGCACGAGACGCAAATAATTTGGCAGCCATGCGCAACATACAATTTTTGATCTCACATATCAGATATCCAATTATGGATTTTTGTCAAACAATAAAATAAGGGTTTCCAAGCTTGTGTATTAAGGGTGGTACGAAGAAAATTGATATGACAGGCTATTTAGGAGCCTAAAGCCGAAGGCCGAAGACTTCAATGACTCGAGTTTGTAATTTCGTGTTACACACTATGTTTTTCATCGCATTTGCGAGTAAATAAATAAAAATATATGGTGAATAAATATATTTCTTATATTTAATTGTTTATCATGCACATCATACAAAAACTACCGAAAGAATCATTTAAAATAATAAGGTGTACAATATTTGCTTTGGATTAACGCTTAAGCTACCTTAAAAAACTTTTTTTCACTAGCCTACGTAACGCGTGACGTTTAGCTTTGGTGCGAAAAATGAGAGCAGGCGATTTATCAAAATACTTATCCATATATGTATTAAAAACTTTTTGACTACTTAAGTTCGCTATTTTATATCATCATCATCAGGTTGTTTTCTAATTTAAGTCGGTTGGTTAAAGCGAGGAACAATTTAAATACTATTTTTGAACTAAGTACAGTAGGCATAAAGCTTGTTGGATATAAATGATAATTATAATAATTGATATTGTATAGCTTACTGCTTTTTAAAAACCGGGGTAAAATTCTCCTTGTAAAATGCATTGATATGATGATGTAATGGAGCCGTTTGTAGTAGAACCATAGTGCGCCTTCTGAAAGAATCCTGTGAAAATCGAAGTAGTGTGGCTCCACCCGCGCTTAATTCGGTTGTTATAAATACCAAAAAGTTTGCTCAAGCAAGTTATTTCTGCGCAGCTGTATGTTAGTCCACATCCAATACGGTTAAAGTTATTTCTGTAGAAACAACGTTAAATTATAAAACATGCAATGTGTTAGTTAAAATTTTTAAACAAAAGTTTTGTATTTTCCGGTGTGTTCTTATGTAGCCTTTATTATTTTCCGTCCCTATTACTATCTCTGTACCAAAATAATAAAAAAGTTAGGATTAGGTTTACTATTTTTATGTATGATCGATCAGCGACTACTTCGAGATCCGGCAATAGAATACTTGGAGGTCCAGCGACCGATTACTCCAATTAAGTTACTCCAAAGTCCAGCGACTGATTACTCCGAGATCCGGCGGCCGATTACTCAAAAGTCAGGTGACCGATTACAGCGAGATTCGGCGACCGATTAATTAGAGGTCGAGAGACCGATTTGGTGGAAAGTTAAGTCAGGCCAGTTTTTTTTTTATTATGATAATTTTTTTATGATTTTTCATTTAAATCATGCTACTCGAATAAAAATATAACTATTAATTAAGAACAACAATAAAACTCATATGAATATACTAAGCTAGCTTTTACAACGGCTCCGCCTGCCCTAAATTTGTTTATCAGCATGGAATTCCTTCTGCAAATCCTTTATTATTCTAAAGAAGTTTGCTATCGTTTAAGTGGAATCCGGTTATATCAAAAGAGCTTTTGAATTTTCCGGTATAAAAAGCCCTTGTTCTTCTCCGTCTCTTCAACTATCCATTCAGATGCTCCATTGCGGCGTACTTTAGTAACAAACAAACAAACGCATAAATTAACTTTCATATTTGTAATGTTATTGGAACTAACTAACCTCGTTAAAATTTTATTAGCTACCTTGTAAAACTAAAGGGCCAACATGCCATTAATTTGATAGTATAGAGTAACATCGAATTACTTATAAATAAACGGTGCTTACAATAATGTTTCGGTTTAAAGCGATTGTGCTGTCCAACCTTAATCCGGTCAGCTGGACGGGATTTCATGCTTTGAAATATGAACGAGTTTCACAAAGGTTTGCGCGGAGCCTGCTAAATACCCGAAGTTAATAAAACAAACTGAAATACTTTTTACACTTTATTAATGCCTTAAACATGTTTTGCGCACGGATTAAAAATTATCGCAATTTTACGATAAGAAGTTATTTAGCAGTTGTGAATGCAGTTATTTTAGTTACTAAAAAAATTAAAAATCTAGGATTACTGTTGGGGCAGTTTTTTCTTTTAACTATTGTAATATACATGGTATGAAAAATTAAGAAATCTGCTTATATTAAATGCTTGAAAAATCTAATATTAAAAGTATACTATGGATATTGTTTCCATGCTAAATCTTAGCTGGCAAATCATAAAATAAGAACGTTACTATTACGTACATTTAACCTCTCTGTTGCATCTAACCGCAGATATATACAGGAAGCACACTGCGGTACCGGCCTGACGGCTGACGGCTTGCGGTTAGGGCAAAACGGCATCTCCACTTACGATGCACAGTAGTATACTTACGGGAAATGAGAAATTTGTGGGAGGCAAATTAGATTTTTGTTATTTTTTAAATGTCTTATAGTATTTATGTTATCTAATTGATGTGGTACATAAAATCCATTGAAATAAAAACTACAAACAAATCTATTTACATTTAAATATGACAATGAAAACTCTTAAATTTAGAAACAAAAGATTACTAGACTTTAAGTATACTAATAAAGTTTGCTATAGCTGTAGCTGAAGTTCGTTTAAGCTCGGTCATAGTTATTCCTTTGATAACTTTTGATTTTTTTTGGTATAATAAGTAGCCTAGGTATGTCTTTACTTATATGTGTGCCAAGTTTGATTACGATCCATCCAGTTGAAGCGAAATTGAGTAACAAACATACATTCATCCATCCAAACATCCGACATACTTTCACATTTATAATATTAGTAGGGTTGCATGTTTCTTGTTTTACATAGTTTTCGAATTAAAGACTATACTAATATAAATGTATAAATATTTTTTAACCCAATTATTACCGGAGTAAAAAATAAATTAAACAATAAAACTGTAAAAAATTGTCAATTTTTAGTTAGTGTAAGTTTTATTTAATGTAATACCTTAAAACGAACGAGCAATTCTTGTATATATGTATATAGAATATAAAACCTTAATCTCGGAAATAGCTCAAATAATTTTCATGAACTTTAGTATGCAGGTGGTTTCGGGGGGATAAATCGATATAGCTAGGTTTCATTTTTAGAGGACGTCGTTTTATCCGTATTTTCAGGCAATTATAAAGTGAAAAATATGACTTTTCCTGCCATCTATTGGCGAGTAGTAATACTATTATTTATACCGAAACTACAACACTAAAGCTACTTGACAATAGATGGCTTTGTTAAAACAAAAATGAGCAAAGCTCGATCGCTAAGGCACTTTAACTAATAGCCAAAATATTAGACCTTTTTAACAAAATTACACAGAGAATAAACTTACATTAATTATAAGACTCACGCTTACTGTACATTTAGCTAGCAATAACTATTTAGAAACTATAATACCTTCTTCAGACTAAAACCTTCCTTTTGTGTTTTATTCAAGGACATGTTACAGACACAATAGTTGGACGACGACGTCGGGGAAGGAATGTCCTTCACAGTAATGAATAAGGCTTCTTTTGTGTACAATACCCTAACTTCTAACAAGCAATGAACGCTACATTAAACTTAATGATAAAAAGTTTTTTTTTTTTCAGCAGACATTTGTATTTCAGAGAATACACTATTATTTTATCCTGTAAATAATGTATTCATTACATTAAGTATGACTAGGGCTATTTTAGAGTTCCACAGCCAAACAGCAATAACAGATGTTAATGAAAATAATAACTTCGTCAGGTTCGTCCGTCCTTCTTATCACAGCCATACAGATATTAAGATATTTTTAAGGTTTAATACATTAATTTTTTTTCGCATCCCGTTGTGTCATGAAATCAGTCCTTAGAAATGCTTTTGAGTTTGCCTATGTACTTTTTCTTTGAAATGTATATTTTGCAAGTGATATCTTATATCTATCCTCCAATATCTTGCAAACCGCGTGTTCTTAAAATCTAAGAAAAATCGCATTTATAGATATAGTTTGTAAATTTATATGTAATTGAAAAATTATTTTTAGCAAAATCGGGTCCCAAGTTTTTCAGATAACCGCAATAGTTTTAACTCTACGGAACCCTAACCTAAACGTTTTTAGTACTTATCAAGTTTCCTTAGTAGGTATTTATCAATTTTTTTATTTCATCAGTTTATTTAAGGGGTGTCCAGATACTGTTTAAAGGATACTCATAGAATATTAAGCCACAATATTAAGTTTAAATATAACATCCTTTATGATCAAAACAGATAATCGTGATAACCCTTGTGTTAGATTTCAATTATAACGTAAAATTCCTACCACATATACAAACAATATGTTATTGGCATTGCAAACCCTCGAGTTAAATATCTGGGGTCTGGGTCTGGGGTAATTTTAATTGTATGTTAATCATATATGATCCCATTGTGTTAAAGCCAACACTTTAGATACTTACATTGTTATTATATTTCAGGAGAAGGAATTTTAAAGGGTGTACCTACCTACTTATATGCAAGCGATCTGTTTGCTTAGCAGCATTTTTTTTTAAATATTACACAGAAAAATAGGGTACAAGAACGAGATTTCTCTGCATGTGCGATTCAGATGGAAAATATTGAAATGTGCTTTACAAAGTTACTGATGCTGAAATTATATTAAACCTTGTGTATTAAGGGTGATAAGAAGAAAATTAATAACGAGAGGCTATTTATAAGCCTAACGCTGAAGGATGAAGGCTTTTATGACTCAAATTTGTAATTTCCATACCGCCCGTGTCACATACAATGTTTCTCATTACATTTGCTAGTAAATAAATAAAAATATAAGATGAAAAAATAAATAAACTCACTAAAACACAATTGAAACGGTGGGAATAGCAGAAGAGAAAAAAAGCCATTGCCAGATCTAGAGAATGAAGTAATTGAAAAGTTTTGTCTGAAGTTAAAACTTGTAATTGCTCGCTTGTAGTATGCACGTTGTTCATATTTTGAATAGAGAGCATTTATACATATTTTATAGAATACTCGCGTCATGTCATTACCGCCCGTGAGTTCTATGAACGCGTGCTGTATTTAGAGATTAACTAAATTTAGAAAGAAAAAGCCCGTGGTAGTAATTAAGGTCTTATAGCACACACTTTTCGTGCACATATTGGCACTGTTTACGAGTGGGTATGGTCAAAACTATTGAATAACATAGTTACTCGAGGGCGTCACGTAGATATATTAATGAATAATAATTTGTTATTGTTAAATATCAAAACATTGTTTAAAAACTTCGAAATATACCTACGTCTCTTTCTCGTGCACTGATTGTTGTATTTACTCATTTCGCTTCTTTAATCATGCTTTGGCACACCTCTTTTAGTGAACTAGCTTTTGCCCCGGTTTTACTCACCCTAAATTCGATTATCAGTGTAGGATTTCAACGGCAACTCCATAATTTTAGAGAAAAAAACCGACTCACACTTTTCATGTAGCCTATCCTTCCTCAGACTCGAAGCCAAATTTCATCTTAATCGATATAGTGATTTAAGCGTAGAAAGGTAACAGACAGACTATATACTATATAGAGATATTTATATTATTACTAGCTGACCGGGCAGACGTTGTCCTGCATGATACCGACTGCAGCGCCAACTTCCGGGTTGATTTGTGATTCAGAACCATCTAAGGCGCCACCCAAACGTATACAAAAAAATCATTCAAATCGGTCCAGCCGTTTAGGAGGAGTGCAGTAGCATACTCACGTACAGTAGAATTATATTTATAAAGATATTATATATATTTTTTATAAGAAAAAGGTAAATCATAGGTTTTTTGGTTGCGTGTCCGGCCAAATCAGACGGTGTCCGGCCTGTCAGGTTTTTGTTAGGAATTAAGTTCTCTTTTTTTATATTGGTCACGTATTGGTTTCCGCTCCGCACGCCTGAACATTGAATTATTATATAATGATAAACAAGACTGATTCATTTAATTTTATAGTTGTTTCATTAGAATTTAAAATGTTATGCTAAATAATAAAAAAAACTTGTTTAACTTTAAAAAGAAAATTGTCGCGTTGCACTAAGACTAAAAAATTAAAGATGTCCGGCCTTTACCTGAGTGTCCGGCTAAACTGACTGGTCTGTCCGGCTTTTCAGTTTTAAGACCTGGCAACCCTAGACGGAGGGATGAAATAAAGAAAGCAGATTTGTGTGTTTTCGTTAGATAAGGCTTTAAAAATGCAGTTAGGGGTTTTTAATAAGGTTTTTCTTTTAGATTTATATTTTTAGCAAGCGTTTTCCTTAAGTCCCGCTCATTTTAAATCGCTTGTTGTAATAGACTTAATAAAAAAATGGTTTGAAGAAAATGGATTCATAAGTTTTAAAAATTCAGAATAATTCTTAGTCTTCGGAACCGTAATTTAATGTCTCTACGACACGAACTTGGCCGGTTACTACCAGTATCAAGTACATACTATTGTTTTAAAACTATTTACTTTAAAATGACTATAAAAACTCTAGGCATCAAGTTGTATAGTTTCTTAACTCAGTATTTTCCACTTCAGTACATTTATTTTATACTCTGGACGCAAAATGCTTAAACTGCAGTATAAGTTGGAATTGTCAAACAACTCGTACGTCCCGCTATTTTGAATTGCAGTGGCATGGAAAATGCAAACTGAAGTTTTAACTTTAAGCTTAATATGAAGCACACTCATAGAAATGGGATAAGAGAAAGTTTTAAATTTAATCAAGCTCTTGAATCTATATTATATTTTCAAGCTATTTATGCAGTTTACTACCTATTATAGCACATAGCTAACTATTAATGCATAATGCTAACTATTTATGCATATTGCTAACTATTTATGCATATTGCTAACTATTATAGCACATAGCTAACTATTTATGCATAATGCTAACTATTTATGCATATTGCTAACTATTTATGCATATTGCTAACTATTTATGCATATTGCTAACTATTTATGCATATTGCTAACTATTAATGCATAATACTAACTATTTATGCATATTGCTAACTATTTATGCATATTGCTAACTATTTATGCATATTACTAACACAATGTTTTTAATTTGTTTAAAGTTTAAATTTAGTAGCTTATAACTTGTAAAACATGTATTTAAGAGTAAAAGTAAATATATATAAGAAAGAATTTTGGAGGCCTATCCAAAGATAATGGGGTACGTAAATAAATATTAACCCTTAGTTCAATATTTTCGAAGCTAGTAGCTTTTTTTTAACCAGACGAACCCTGCGGTTTCACCTGCAGAAAAAACCTGTTTCCGTTAGAATTTTCATTTGAAACAAAAGTATTCTTAGTCCTTCTCTGTCCCTACAGTTATCCAGGTGCCAGCAATCAAGCTGCATGCACTGTTACGACGTGATAAAAAGTACCCCGCAATTAAAAATAATAATAAGAGTATTCCATATCTTTTAAGTTACTCCAGCTATCCATCTGCTAAAACTGAGGTCACTTTATATGTATGTTAAATCGTAAAGAAATAGTTTTTTTCTTAGGACTTGATTTAGAAACATAGATGTTTTAAACTTAGAACTCATTCCAATTGAAAAAAAAAATTATAGCCTATGTTACTCAGGGATAGTGTAGCTTTCTATTACTGAAATAATTTTTAGAATCGGTTAAGTCGTTGTAGAGACTCTACATACAAACAAATTTTCTTCTTCATAATATTATTATAGATTTTGCAGTGTCATCACAAAAATATATGGCAGTTACCATAACCAATCTTTCTGTAAACTTTTCATCAGAAACTACGCAGATACAGTTAAATTATAAGGCTGTAGGATGCCAACAGACCGACATAAAAGGGTTCCGTTTTTGTCATTTTATTACGGCACCCCAATAAAAAAAACCAACAAGTGGATTTTATGTCAGAGTTCCATAAATTGAAAATTATTGCTGATAAACTTAAAAACTGTGAGTTAAAATACGACTGACCGATTTGCTTCATAGACAGCTTAATAGAGAAATCGAACTGATTCGTTTTATTGAAATATTAAACCACATTATTTTTATATTACAATTTTTTTTTAAATCAATTCTTTGATTTCGATGAAAAAAATCATTATATTTTCTTAGGTTTATGAAGAATTGGTAATTTGTAAGATTTATATACCAGGGGCGCATAAGCTTCCTAGTAGTTGTGTCTTTATTTTATGATTTCAATTATATACTTTTAAGAATAGAACTTTTACGAAGGAGCCGCTATAACTACTTTCATCGCCAATAATTTTATAAATCGTTCCGCAAATGTTGCCTTTAGTTTCCTTTTAACTGTAATTTAATTAATGACACTTAAATTGGACCATTTTACCAGTTCTTATCAAATAAATTGGTATAATTTGTCTTAAGACGCCCAATCAAGTACGAAATGAAAAATGTTCCACATCCAAAGAGAAAATTAAAAAAATATATATATATTTTATACATTGTTTAAATGTAGTTCTGTGGCTTATTAAAGTAATTCATAAATTTCTCAAGAGAATAAAATACTGATAAAAAGCGTTTACAATTTAACCGGTTCATTTGCACCGAAAGCTTTCATGACATTAATTAATTTAATTAAACTGATTATGGGCATGCCTTTGTCTGACTTTGTTGACATTCCTTGTTAAAATGTTAATTAATGAACACTTCAACATTTAATTTTGTTAACATTGTTGTCTTCAAATTAGAAAATAAAATCATTTTATGTTGTCAGTTTTTAAACGACGTTTGAAAGGGCGGTTCGTTTAACTTTTGTTAGCGTATTATATTTTACCTGACCGAATTAAAAAATAAATAAGAATGTTAAGTGATTACGAGTACGTATTTATGTTTATATTTTTATTTGCTGGTTTTAAAGGTTCCGTAAACAAAGGGTATCAACGGAGCTCCATTGCTAAGCTTACGCTGTTTCTCTGTCTGTCCGCTCTCTCTATTTTTTAGACCGAAACCGTGTTATAATGGCGGATTAACCAACAAATAGTAAAAGTTAAAAAAATTAAAATTTAATATTTACATATACTTATAGTGAAAAATAAAATCTTTGATTATTAACCTGGTTAATAATCTAAGCAACAAATAATAAAAATCGGCCAAGTGTGAGATGGGCCCGAGCCATTACTATCTCAAATTACCGTATCAGCGTCTACTAGCAATTCAAAGTTAAGCAACGTTGGGCTTGATCAGTCATGCTAAGTGATCACCCACTTTTTGTTTTTGTTCATGTTTTTAAATTAAATAAAAATAAAATGATGGTACGGAACCCACTGTGCGCGAGTCTGACTCGCACTTGAACGATTCTCCGTTTATACTACAGCATAACTTCTGTTTTTTTTTTTTATAAAGGTTTTTTTACAGCTCTATGCATTTATATAATTTTGAAAGCACGTGGTCAAAAAGGGAGGGACAAATTTTTGTACTGAGGAAGACAATAATACTTAAAAACCTAAAATGCATTTCTGAACATTTATCCAACCACATTGTATGCGGCGTAAAAAATACCGAGTACTGATTATTGAGTAAAAAATATATTCCACATTTCAATGTTTGGGGAGCTAGCTTTAAAATAAAATCTCAATTTCTTTACAAAGCTATATGGCAGTTTGCACAAGACTCTTCACAGTAAAATTCATGCGATCATAAAGCTGTGACATATGGACGGTTATGACGAAACTATAGGGCTACAATTTTACCATTTGGCTATGGATTTAAGGGACAAAAGAAATAATAAATAAAGAAAGAAACGTTGTTTCGCTGCCGTCGCTCTGTAACCCGGCGAAAGTTGGTTTTTACCTAAAGTGCCCGAGTCCGGCTCGCACTTAACAGATCGAGATAAAAACTACCCTATCTTTTAAGTTGGATCAAATAACAGATGGTTACGAAGTTTGATCAAAATCGGTTCAGTAGTTTAGGATTTCATCGCGGGCAAACAACGTGACACGTAATTTTTATATATCTATACATATAAAAGGCTTTGTACTGAATGACTGATGAATCAACGCACAGCCTAAACCGCTGATCGTAGAGACCTGAAACTTGGAGGTTGTCTTCTTTGTATGACGCAGGCATCCGATAAGATAAGGTTATACTGAAATGGTGAAGTGCGAGTCGGATTCACGCAATAAGGGTAAACCGATTGTAATGAAATTTTGGTAAGTTGTTATGCATACGCCGGAGAAGGTTCCTGAGAAAAAAAAGGGTCAAGTGCGAGTTGGACTTGCGTCATAGGGGTAAACCGACTGTAATGAAATTTTGGTAAGTGTTATGCACACGCCGGGGAAGGTTTCTGAATCAGTACAACCAGGGCCGTAGCTAAGGGGGGGGCACTTTGGGGCAATGCCCTAACTTGAAATACTAATGCCCTACCTTAAAAGTACCATAAACTAAGGTATAATATACATTAATTGTTTTCCTGTACTATAAATGAATACCATTTTGCTCTTGTTGTCCCGCGATCCTACCCAATTACCTTCGAACTACTCACGCTCACAAGCAGGTAAAATAATGAAAGATAGAAAAATTACTTGCGCCGTACCCCTCTTTGCCGTATCCGTGCATGAAACCACCGCTGCCCTACCTTAGATTCAAATCTAGCTACAGCTCTGAGTACAACCCTATTAGTTTGTTTTAAAAAAGAAACAGCCGGTTCAGCTATATTTATATAAAAGAAGAAATTGACAGGCTGACTGACTAATCGATCAATGAACAGCTGAAACCGCTGTGTGATGACATTTTGCACAAACGTTCCTTAAATGACGTAAGTGTGCACTAGGAAGGGATTTTTGGAAATTTATTAGTAAAATATGGGTTGGCAGATTGTATGGAAATGGCGAAAACTTGGCTTAAACGTTAAAAATTAATATTTACGTAATTCACCGTTTTTGAAAAATTATTCTCTAGACGGCAAAATAGAGGATGAAAATGTGTATGAGAATTCCGATGTTATTGTATGTAAAACAGTCAAAAGCTGTTTTTTTTTTAAAAAGTTTACGCAGACGAAGTTGCGGGAATAAGCTAGTATAGATATATTAATACTCGAACCGTAGCAGATCAATACTAAAACGTAGTGATTACCTAAAACCAGTTCTTGGAAAGAGTAACAACACTGGCAAGGCTTTATTTTACCATACAATGCCATGATACATTATCTTTGACACAATTAATGTTACTATACCATTGTCAGGACTCATATTACCCGTATACGTATTGCATTACGAACCAACTCACAATACAACGTTCCTAGTTACCTACGACTTAAGCAAGCTGCGATATTTGCTTGGAATTATCCACCACCTATTGAGTAGATTTAGGTTCTGTGAATATTATGTTATTTTTATGAATTCATGAATTTGTTTGAATAAATAAGACAACAATGGAACGAAAATAAATCCATACTAATATAATAAATGCGAAAGTAACTCTGTCTGTCTCTCTGTCAGTCTGTTACCTTCTCAAGCCTTAACCACTGAACGGATTAAGATGAATTTTGGCATGGAGATAGTCCCGGGAAAGAACATACGTTGCGTCAAGTATGAGTTGGTTTTGTTCCGAAAATAGAGGAGTTGACATTGAAATTCTACACTAATAATCGAATTTAGCGCGGGTGAAACCGCGGGCAACAGCTAGTAAACTATATAAAAGAGCTATGCTCGGAGTTTCCCTACGTGATCGAATCAGCAATGAGGAAATCCGTAGGAGAACTAAAGTCGCCGACATAGCTCACCGAATCGCAAAGCTGAAGTGGCAATGAGTAGGCTACATAGCTCGAAGAACCGATGGCCGATGGGGGAAGAAGGTTCTCGAGTGGCGACCACAAACCGGAAAGGGCAGCGTGGGACGGCCCCCCACTAGATGGACAGATGACCTTGTAAAGGTAGCAGGGAGCCGTTGGTTACAGGCGGCACAGAGACGCACGCTGTAGAGAAAGTTAGGTGAGTCCTATGTCCAGCAGTCGACGCCAGTGGGCTGATATGATGATGATGAGTCTTTAATCGTGTAAAAAACTTTTTCCACTAGTTTCTATTTTACAAAAAAATTTAACTTTCTTAAGTTTAATTTACATACTTAAGTTTAATTAACATACTTCTGCAGAGATTTTATTGAAATTAAAAACTTTTTTAACAAAAACAAGAACCGACTTTAAAAAGTACTTAAAAGACTTTTTAGTCCAAAAAGGTAAAAATAATTATTTCAAAACTTTCTGATGAAAATTACAGTATAAAGTTGGTGTCGTGCAAGTAAAGTGCGTTATAAACTGATAAAGATATAGACACCAACTTAAAGCTATTATTTTGATATTGATTGAATAATTTTCTACCCTTTTTAGTGCATCTTTTTGAAGTCGGTTCTTGTTTTAGTTAAAAACAGTTTTTAATACAATAAAAAGAATTTTTTAAATTGGTCCAGTAGTTTCAGAGCCTATTCAGTACAAACATACTTACATACAAATCTTTCCTCGTTATAATATTAGTAGAGAAGTATAGATTATCGAAGTACATAAGTAATTGAGGGAACTCCTCAAATATTATAGGCATAACATAGTCTTTTGGGTATTTTCGGTAAAATACACATTTGTTGAAGTCATACTGATAAGAAAGACCACAGATGGCTATGGAACTTCTCAATAATATCTATTTCAAGTGTGGTGATAAGGTATTATTTCGATTAAGATAGTTAAGCTGACGAAGGAAATTAAAATGTTTAAGATAAAAACGGCACCATCAAACTGATCTGATGATGAAGCCGAAAGTTAAGCACCGGAACTTCGTAATAAAACAATGTATCCTAGCCATGTTTGGACTTATTGAATGATAGTAAGTGATACTGGTAATATCCCGCCTTCAAATTGCGTTACCAGAGTTATAAGTAAGTCGTTGTTGTTGGAAGGCAGATTTTGTAGCCTCGTTATCTTTGTGTTTATCTATTCCTCGTTAGACTATTTAAGGGTTCCGTTGCGTTGTGTTACTTGTACTATATTACTTTTGACTGCAGGCTTTAGTCAAAATAGTATTGAACGATATTTCAGTCAAAAGTAATTTTGACTGTCGTCTTCAGTCAAAAGTAGTTATGACCATTTTTTTACTTTCAAAACTACTTTTAAACGGCTATAAGTTTTGACTGTAACACATATTTCAACGCTATATGTATATTGCATATATTAATTGAAACATAACATACATACTTTTAGCCTAGTTAGTTTATTTTGCATGGAGGAGCCAGCAGCAGCATGGGTAGATTTTTCGTAGAACATTACTACGTTGGTTTGTAGTAACGGTATATAATGTCAATTGAACGACAGCCTAACTTAAAAATTCAATGGCAACATCGTTATCGTAGTTATACCAAAGAATAAAGAATAAGTATTACTTTATTTATCCTTTTCTAAGTAAGAAAATAGTTAGTTTTTACTTAAATATCAACTTTTGCTGTAAGGTGCTAAAAATGTAATCATTGCTACCGAAATAGAATGAATCAATTTATGATCACAAGCAACGTGCCGTATATGGAAATGACGCCGCCAACTCGGTCTCTCGTATAATATACAAATAAGACTAGTTATAGATAGGTAATGCAGGGAATTAGTTTACCTACCTAACTATTTTAAATAATTTCAACAACTGTCTGACTAAAGTTGTCCACTTCTTCAACATGAATAATTTACTCCTAAATCGCAAAAAAAAACAAATGTATAAAAATTTTAACACCAAATGTCAGTCAGGTAAGAACCAGTGTACTTATAAACGCAAAGAAGTTAGATATTGTAGATAATACAGTTTTCTTAGGTATTACACTAGATACAAAGTTACAGTGGGCTCACATATAGCTAGATCGGCGAATAGGCTTAGTTCTGCAGCATTCGCGGTTAAAGATTCGTGATCTAACGGACGAAGCTACTGCCCGGATAGTATACTTCGGGTACTTTAATAGCGTGATGTCCTGCCGACATGACTATGGGGACACGCGGCTGATATTAAAACAATCTTTGTGCTGCAGAAGAGGCCTGTTCGAGTAATTTACAATCTATTCCACTGACACTCTTTCTGAGATAACTTTAAGGAAATCAAGGACCTTACCGTCTTAGCATATATATTATATAATTTAATTTACGTTCATAAAATATTAATTGTCTTAAAAAGAATAGCGATATTCATAATCGTAATACTTACTCGAAATAGACAAAAACTTGCTTAAGCTTAAGAAAAAAGATACATAATTTGAATGACATTGTGCCCGTTTTAACCGACTTCAAAAAAGAATTTTCTTAGTTTGACCCGTATTTTTGTACGTATGTTAGTCCGCGATTATCTCGCATTTGGCTGAACCAATTTTGATGCGGTTTTAGGATACAAAAAAAATGAATATTCATGGTCCGATGGTCATCAGGTCAGAATAAATTGATAGGATTCTAAAGAAATTAGGGATCTCTTGAAATTTTTAAAGGCACACTTAAAACGATTTGGGTATTTTTTTAAACTGCTAAGGTGGCCAACAAGCTTGCGATCTGCCCGATGGTAAGCGGTCAGCGCAGCCTAGGGACGCTTGCAACACCTGGGGCATCACTAGCACGTTGCCAAACCTTTAAAAATCTAATAACTTCTTTCTTGAAGAACCCCATACTATAGTCCTCAGAGAAAACCCGGCAGAAAGCTCATTCCACAACCTAAAGCGTTCGCGGGAAGAAGTTCCTCCAAAACCACACTGTGAGTGAGGAGGAATTCGCTGCCGATGGCGAGCGGTGCGATGGTAGAAAGTAGCCGTGGGCATCATTTCGAACAATTCCACAATTATAATATGCATTATATTTTATAATATAATATACAAATATATAATATAGTGTACAAATATATAATTATACAAGCGGTAGAACACACACAGGGTGGCAAAATCTCTGCAGAAGTATGTAAATCAAACTCATGTCGGTTCTTGGTTTTGCTAAAAAAGTTTTTAAATATTTTACTTTTAAATGACATATTTGCCTATTTTTTCGTAAACTAAGCGTCTCAAGCCGTATCGAACCCTTAAGTCTGCGTAGAGATTTTGCCACCCTGTGTGTGTTCTACCGCTTGTATAATTATATATTTGTACACTATATTATATATTTGTATATTATATTATAAAATATAATGCATATTATAATTGTGGAATTGTTCGAAATGATGCCCACGGCTACTTTCTACCATCGCACCGCTCGCCATCGGCAGCGAATTCCTCCTCACTCACAGTGTGGTTTTGGAGGAACTTCTTCCCGCGAACGCTTTAGGTTGTGGAATGAGCTTTCTGCCGGGTTTTCTCTGAGGACTATAGTATGGGGTTCTTCAAGAAAGAAGTTATTAGATTTTTAAAGGTTTGGCAACGTGCTAGTGATGCCCCAGGTGTTGCAAGCGTCCCTAGGCTGCGCTGACCGCTTACCATCGGGCAGATCGCAAGCTTGTTGGCCACCTTAGCAGTTTAAAAAAATACCCAAATCGTTTTAAGTGTGCCTTTAAAAATTTCAAGAGATCCCTAATTTCTTTAGAATCCTATCAATTTATTCTGACCTGATGACCATCGGACCATGAATATTCATTTTTTTTGTATCCTAAAACCGCATCAAAATTGGTTCAGCCAAATGCGAGATAATCGCGGACTAACATACGTACAAAAATACGGGTCAAACTAAGAAAATTCTTTTTTGAAGTCGGTTAAAACGGGCACAATGTCATTCAAATTATGTATCTTTTTTCTTAAGCTTAAGCAAGTTTTTGTCTATTTCGAGTAAGTATTACGATTATGAATATCGCTATTCTTTTTAAGACAATTAATATTTTATGAACGTAAATTAAATTATATAATATATATGCTAAGACGGTAAGGTCCTTGATTTCCTTAAAGTTATCTCAGAAAGAGTGTCAGTGGAATAGATTGTAAATTACTCGAACAGGCCTCTTCTGCAGCACAAAGATTGTTTTAATATCAGCCGCGTGTCCCCATAGTCATGTCGGCAGGACATCACGCTATTAAAGTACCCGAAGTATACTATCCGGGCAGTAGCTTCGTCCGTTAGATCACGAATCTTTAACCGCGAATGCTGCAGAACTAAGCCTATTCGCCGATCTAGCTATATGTGAGCCCACTGTAACTTTGTATCTAGTGTAATACCTAAGAAAACTGTATTATCTACAATATCTAACTTCTTTGCGTTTATAAGTACACTGGTTCTTACCTGACTGACATTTGGTGTTAAAATTTTTATACATTTGTTTTTTTTTGCGATTTAGGAGTAAATTATTCATGTTGAAGAAGTGGACAACTTTAGTCAGACAGTTGTTGAAATTATTTAAAATAGTTAGGTAGGTAAACTAATTCCCTGCATTACCTATCTATAACTAGTCTTATTTGTATATTATACGAGAGACCGAGTTGGCGGCGTCATTTCCATATACGGCACGTTGCTTGTGATCATAAATTGATTCATTCTATTTCGGTAGCAATGATTACATTTTTAGCACCTTACAGCAAAAGTTGATATTTAAGTAAAAACTAACTATTTTCTTACTTAGAAAAGGATAAATAAAGTAATACTTATTCTTTATTCTTTGGTATAACTACGATAACGATGTTGCCATTGAATTTTTAAGTTAGGCTGTCGTTCAATTGACATTATATACCGTTACTACAAACCAACGTAGTAATGTTCTACGAAAAATCTACCCATGCTGCTGCTGGCTCCTCCATGCAAAATAAACTAACTAGGCTAAAAGTATGTATGTTATGTTTCAATTAATATATGCAATATACATATAGCGTTGAAATATGTGTTACAGTCAAAACTTATAGCCGTTTAAAAGTAGTTTTGAAAGTAAAAAAATGGTCATAACTACTTTTGACTGAAGACGACAGTCAAAATTACTTTTGACTGAAATATCGTTCAATACTATTTTGACTAAAGCCTGCAGTCAAAAGTAATATAGTACAAGTAACACAACGCAACGGAACCCTTAAATAGTCTAACGAGGAATAGATAAACACAAAGATAACGAGGCTACAAAATCTGCCTTCCAACAACAACGACTTACTTATAACTCTGGTAACGCAATTTGAAGGCGGGATATTACCAGTATCACTTACTATCATTCAATAAGTCCAAACATGGCTAGGATACATTGTTTTATTACGAAGTTCCGGTGCTTAACTTTCGGCTTCATCATCAGATCAGTTTGATGGTGCCGTTTTTATCTTAAACATTTTAATTTCCTTCGTCAGCTTAACTATCTTAATCGAAATAATACCTTATCACCACACTTGAAATAGATATTATTGAGAAGTTCCATAGCCATCTGTGGTCTTTCTTATCAGTATCACTTCAACAAATGTGTATTTTACCGAAAATACCCAAAAGACTATGTTATGCCTATAATATTTGAGGAGTTCCCTCAATTACTTATGTACTTCGATAATCTATACTTCTCTACTAATATTATAACGAGGAAAGATTTGTATGTAAGTATGTTTGTACTGAATAGGCTCTGAAACTACTGGACCAATTTAAAAAATTCTTTTATTATTGGAAGCCGACATTAACCCTGATAAACATAGGCTACTTTTTACCGCGGGAAAATGCTTCATTCCAACGGGAAAACGGGTAATAGGACAACGGGTGGTAAGAATTGTCTTTCCATACTTATTTTTTTCACATAACTTCTAAACGGCTTGACAGATTGGGTTGGGTATTTCGATGGTTTCACAGACACGAATGTATTATGCCATTAACTAGGAAATATTTGATTGTTTTTTTTTCTATAACTGAAGAGCTGCCGTAAGAACGCCGATAACGAAATTTGGCGCGGGCGAAGCCGCTGGCAGAAGCTAGTAATGGGATAAAGGGAAGTCAGTTAACAAAATAAAAATAATGGGTTCTGTTACAGAGTTTTAAAAAACAATCATTTTCGGAGGAGACATCTCAGATAGTTTCAAAGTAATAATAATAATAATAACGACCAAGTTATTATTGAATAAAATCTACTACAAAGAATAAAAATATCAAAAAAAGACATCCTTTGATATGCCTCTCAAATAATTCTATCCAGTCACGACGTGCATAGCTTCACATACAACGATCTACAATCTCACGAATATAACCTTTCAAAGAACGTACAAAATTTTACCGGTGTGAAGTTAGCGGCCTAAGTTAGCGGCCTTTTATAATCCGACCAAATTAAAAAGTAAAGGATTTTAATGAAATAATTTACTGAATTAAACGGATATAAAAATAAAGTGACCAAAATAATGAGAAACCGGTTAAAAATTAAACAAATATATATATAATTTAAATAATAAAAAATTAAAGTAAAAGAAAATTTAACAATGTGATACTTATCGGCCTAAAAGGTCATCATTAAAATGCGGTAACACTTAGTGACGCATATCAAATTGAGCCTCTTTAAACCAGAAACCATATCAAGTTTTCAAATAACACCTATCTCGGGGTTAAGTGTGAGAAAAATGGTTAGCGGCCTAAAAATGATTTTCTTTCAAAATTTCAAACAGACCGTAAATCTGTTAGTTGAGGAAAAAGTTACAATCAAAGGCTGGTAAAACAAACATTTTGTATTGTTCTTATTAATAAATATTACTACATGTGTAACACCTCTTCTATTTAAATAATAAAAAATTAAAAGTTGAAGAAAATTTCACAATGTAATACTTATTGGCCTAAAGGGTTATCATGAAAATGCGGTAACACTTAGTGACGCATATCAAATTGAGCCTCTTTAAACCAGAAACCATACCAAGTTTTCAAATCACACCTATCTCGGGGTTAACTGTGAGAAAAATGGTTAGCGGCCTAAAAATTATTTTCTTTCAAAATTTCAAACACACAGTAAATCTGATGGTTAAGGAAAAAGTAACAATCAAAGGCTGTTAAAACAAGCATTTTGTATTGTTCTTATTAATAAATATTACTACATGTGTAACACCTCTTCAATTTAAATAATAAAAAATTAAAAGTTGAAGAAAATTTCACAATGTGATACTCATTGGCATAAAAAGTCATCATGAAAATGCGGTAACACTTAGTGACGCATATCAAATTGAGCCTCTTTAAACCAGAAACCATACCAAGTTTTCAAATCACACCTATCTCGGGGTTAACTGTGAGAAAAATGGTTAGCGGCGTAAAAATTATTTTCTTTCAAAATTTCAAACACACCGTAAATCTGTTACTTGAGGAAAAAGTTACAATCAAATGCTGTTGAAACAAGCATTTTGTATTGTTTTTATTAATAAATATTGCTACATGTGTAACACCTCTTTAATTTAAATAATAAAAAATTAAAAGTTGAAGAAAATTTCACAATGTGATACATATTGGCATAAAAAGTCATCATGAAAATGCGGTAACACTTAGTGACGCATATCAAATTGAGCCGCTTTAAACCAGAAACCATACCAAGTTTTCAAATCACACCTATCTCGGGGTTAACTGTGAGAAAAATGGTTAGCGGCCTAAAAATTATTTTCTTTCAAAATTTCAAACACACAGTAAATCTGTTGGTTAAGGAAAAAGTAACAATCAAAGGCTGTTAAAACAAGCATTTTGTATTGTTCTTATTAATAAATATTACTACATGTGTAACACCTCTTCAATTTAAATAATAAAAAATTAAAAGTTGAAGAAAATTTCACAATGTGATACTCATTGGCATAAAAAGTCATCATGAAAATGCGGTAACACTTAGTGACGCATATCAAATTGAGCCTCTTTAAACCAGAAACCATACCAAGTTTTCAAATCACACCTATCTTGGGGTCAACTGTCAGAAAAATGGTTAGCGGCCTAAAAATGATTTTCTTTCAAAATTTCAAACACACCGTAAATCTGTTAGTTGAGGAAAAAGTTACAATCAAAGGCTGGTAAAACAAACATTTTGTATTGTTCTTATTAATAAATATTACTACATGTGTAACACCTCTTCTATTTAAATAATAAAAAATTAAAAGTTGAAGAAAATTTCACAATGTAATACTTATTGGCCTAAAGGGTTATCATGAAAATGCGGTAACACTTAGTGACGCATATCAAATTGAGCCTCTTTAAACCAGAAACCATACCAAGTTTTCAAATCACACCTATCTCGGGGTTAACTGTGAGAAAAATGGTTAGCGGCCTAAAAATTATTTTCTTTCAAAATTTCAAACACACAGTAAATCTGATGGTTAAGGAAAAAGTAACAATCAAAGGCTGTTAAAACAAGCATTTTGTATTGTTCTTATTAATAAATATTACTACATGTGTAACACCTCTTCAATTTAAATAATAAAAAATTAAAAGTTGAAGAAAATTTCACAATGTGATACTCATTGGCATAAAAAGTCATCATGAAAATGCGGTAACACTTAGTGACGCATATCAAATTGAGCCTCTTTAAACCAGAAACCATACCAAGTTTTCAAATCACACCTATCTTGGGGTCAACTGTCAGAAAAATGGTTAGCGGCGAAAAAATATTTTCTTTCAAAATTTCAAACACAACGTAAATCTGTTAGTTGAGGAAAAGTTACAATCAAAGGCTGTGGAAACAAGCATTTTGTATTCTTCTTATTAATAAATATTACTACATGT
The DNA here is from genome assembly GCA_946406115.1 of Apoda limacodes. Classification (NCBI taxonomy): domain Eukaryota; kingdom Metazoa; phylum Arthropoda; class Insecta; order Lepidoptera; family Limacodidae; genus Apoda; species Apoda limacodes. The sequence continues at coordinate 7,160,793 of OX291545.1, read as the reverse complement.
GTAATACCTCTTCTATTTAAATAATAAAAAATTAAAAGTTGAAGAAAATTTCACAATGTGATACTTATTGGCCTAAAGGGTTATCATGAAAATGCGGTAACACTTAGTGACGCATATCAAATTGAGCCGCTTTAAACCAGAAACCATACCAAGTTTTCAAATAATACCTATCTCGGAGTTAACTGTGAGAAAAATGGTTAGCGGCCTAAAAATTATTTTCTTTCAAAATTTCAAACACTCAGTAAATCTGTTGGTTAAGGAAAAAGTAACAATCAAAGGCTGTTAAAACAAGCATTTTGTATTGTTCTTATTAATAAATATTACTACATGTGTAACACCTCTTCAATTTAAATAATAAAAAATTAAAAGTTGAAGAAAATTTCACAATGTGATACTCATTGGCATAAAAAGTCATCATGAAAATGCGGTAACACTTAGTGACGTACATCAAATTGAGCCTCTTTAAACCAGAAACCATATCAAGTTTTCAAATCACACCTATCTCGGGGTTAACTGTGAGAAAAATGGTTAGCGGCGTAAAAAATATTTTCTTTCAAAATTTCAAACACACCGTAAATCTGTTACTTAAGGAAAAAGTTACAATCAAATGCTGTTGAAACAAGCATTTTGTATTGTTTTTATTAATAAATATTGCTACATGTGTAACACCTCTTCAATTTAAATAATAAAAAATTAAAAGTTGAAGAAAATTTCACAATGTGATACTCATTGGCATAAAAAGTCATCATGAAAATGCGGTAACACTTAGTGACGTACATCAAATTGAGCCTCTTTAAACCAGAAACCATATCAAGTTTTCAAATCACAGCTATCTCGGGTTTGACTGGGAGAAAAATGGTTAGCGGCGTAAAAAATATTTTCTTTCAAAATTTCAAACACACCGTAAATCTGTTAGTTGAGGAAAAAGTAACAATCAAAGGCTGTTAAAACAAGGATTTTGTATTGTCCTTATTAATAAATATTACTACATGTGTAACACCTCTTCAATTTAAATAATAAAAAATTAAAAGTTGAAGAAAATTTCACAATGTGATACTTATTGGCATAAAAAGTCATCATGAAAATGCGGTAACACTTAGTGACGCATATCAAATTGAGCCGCTTTAAACCAGAAACCATATCAAGTTTCCAAATCACACCTATCTCGGGGTTAACTGTGAGAAAAATGGTTAGCGGCCTAAAAATTATTTTCTTTCAAAATTTCAAACACACAGTAAATCTGATGGTTAAGGAAAAAGTAACAATCAAAGGCTGTTAAAACAAGCATTTTGTATTGTTCTTATTAATAAATATTACTACATGTGTAACACCTCTTCTATTTAAATAATAAAAAATTAAAAGTTGAAGAAAATTTCACAATGTGATACTCATTGGCATAAAAAGTCATCATGAAAATGCGGTAACACTTAGTGACGCATATCAAATTGAACCTCTTTAAACCAGAAACCATATTAAGTTTTCAAATCACACCTATCTCGGGGTTAACTGTGAGAAAAATGGTTAGCGGCATAAAAATTATTTTCTTTCAAAATTTCAAACACACAGTAAATCTGTTGGTTAAGGAAAAAGTAACAATCAAAGGCTGTTAAAACAAGCATTTTGTATTGTTCTTATTAATAAATATTACTACATGTGTAACACCTCTTCAATTTAAATAATAAAAAATTAAAAGTTGAAGAAAATTTCACAATGTGATACTCATTGGCATAAAAAGTCATCATGAAAATGCGGTAACACTTAGTGACGCATATCAAATTGAGCCTCTTTAAACCAGAAACCATATCAAGTTTTCAAATCACACCTATCTCGGGGTTAACTGTGAGAAAAATGGTTAGCGGCGTAAAAAATATTTTCTTTCAAAATTTCAAACACACCGTAAATCTGTTAGTTGAGGAAAAAGTAACAATCAAAGGCTGTTAAAACAAGGATTTTGTATTGTCCTTATTAATAAATATTACTACATGTGTAACACCTCTTCAATTTAAATAATAAAAAATTAAAAGTTGAAGAAAATTTCACAATGTGATACTTATTGGCATAAAAAGTCATCATGAAAATGCGGTAACACTTAGTGACGCATATCAAATTGAGCCGCTTTAAACCAGAAACCATATCAAGTTTCCAAATCACACCTATCTCGGGGTTAACTGTGAGAAAAATGGTTAGCGGCCTAAAAATTATTTTCTTTCAAAATTTCAAACACACAGTAAATCTGATGGTTAAGGAAAAAGTAACAATCAAAGGCTGTTGAAACAAGCATTTTGTATTGTTCTTATTAATAAATATAACTACATGTGTAACACCTCTTCTATTTAAATAATAAAAAATTAAAAGTTGAAGAAAATTTCACAATGTTATACTTATTGGCCTAAAGGGTTATCATAAAAATGCGGTAACACTTAGTGACGCATATCAAATTGAGCCTCTTTAAACCAGAAACCATATCAAGTTTTCAAATCACACCTATCTCGGGGTTAACTGTGAGAAAAATGGTTAGCGGCGTAAAAAATATTTTCTTTCAAAATTTCAAACACACCGTAAATCTGTTAGTTGAGGAAAAAGTTACAATCAAAGGCTGTTAAAACAAGCATTTTGTATTGTTCTTATTAATAAATATTACTACATGTGTAATACCTCTTCTATTTAAATAATAAAAAATTAAAAGTTGAAGAAAATTTCACAATGTGATACTTATTGGCCTAAAGGGTTATCATAAAAATGCGGTAACACTTAGTGACGCATATCAAATTGAGCCTCTTTAAACCAGAAACCATATCAAGTTTTCAAATCACACCTATCTCGGGGTTAACTGTGAGAAAAATGGTTAGCGGCGTAAAAAATATTTTCTTTCAAAATTTCAAACACACCGTAAATCTGTTAGTTGAGGAAAAAGTTACAATCAAATGCTGTTGAAACAAGCATTTTGTATTGTTCTTATTAATAAATATTGCTACATGTGTAACACCTCTTCAATTTAAATAATAAAAAATTAAAAGTTGAAGAAAATTTTACAATGTGATACTTATTGGCATAAAAAGTCATCATGAAAATGCGGTTACACTTAGTGACGCATATCAAATTGAGCCTCTTGTTTTAACAGCCTTTGATTGTTACTTTTTCCTCAACTAACAGATTTACGGTGTGGTTGAAATTTTGAAAGAAAATATTTTTAACGCCGCTAACCATTTTTCTCACAGTTAACCCCGAGATAGGTGTGTTTTGAAAACTTGATATGGTTTCTGGTTTAAAGAGGCTCAATTTGATATGCGTCACTAAGTGTTACCGCATTTTCATAATGACTTTTTATGCCAATAAGTATTACATTGTAAAATTTTCTTCAACTTTTAATTTTTTATTATTTAAATTGAAGAGGTGTTACACATGTAGCAATATTTAGTAATAAGAACAATACAAAATGCTTGTTTCAACAGCATTTGATTGTAACTTTTTACTCAACTAACAGATTTACGGTGTGTTTGAAATTTTGAAAGAAAATATTTTTTACGCCGCTAACCATTTTTCTGACAGTTAACCCCGAGATAGGTGTGATTTGGAAACTTGATATGGTTTCTGGTTTAAAGCGGCTCAATTTGATATGCGTCACTAAGTGTTACCGCATTTTCATGATGACTTTTAATGCCAATGAGTATCACATTGTGAAATTTTCTTCTACTTTTAATTTTTTATTATTTAAATTGAAGAGGTGTTACACATGAAGTAATATTTATTAATAAGAACAATACAAAATCCTTGTTTTAACAGCCTTTGATTGTTACTTTTTCCTTAACCAACAGATTTACTGTGTGTTTGAAATTTTGAAAGAAAATAATTTTTAGGCCGCTAACCATTTTTCTCACAGTTAACCCCGAGATAGGTGTGATTTGGAAACTTGATATGGTTTCTGGTTTAAAGCGGCTCAATTTGATATGCGTCACTAAGTGTTACCGCATTTTCATGATGACTTTTTATGCCAATGAGTATCACATTGTGAAATTTTCTTCTACTTTTAATTTTTTATTATTTAAATTGAAGAGGTGTTACACATGAAGTAATATTTATTAATAAGAACAATACAAAATGCTTGTTTTAACAGCCTTTGATTGTTACTTTTTCCTTAACCAACAGATTTACTGTGTGTTTGAAATTTTGAAAGAAAATAATTTTTAGGCCGCTAACCATTTTTCTCACAGTTAACCCCGAGATAGGTGTGATTTGAAAACTTGGTATGGTTTCTGGTTCAAAGAGGCTCAATTTGATATGCGTCACTAAGTGTTACCGCATTTTCATGATGACTTTTTATGCCAATGAGTATCACATTGTGAAATTTTCTTCAACTTTTAATTTTTTATTATTTAAATTGAAGAGGTGTTACACATGTAGTTATATTTATTAATAAGAACAATACAAAATGCTTGTTTCAACAGCCTTTGAATGTAACTTTTTCCTCAATTAACAGATTTACGGTTTGTTTGAAATTTTGAAAGAAAATAATTTTTAGGCCGCTAACCATTTTTCTCACACTTAACCCCGAGATAGGTGTAATTTGAAAACTTGATATGGTTTCTGGTTTAACGAGGCTCAATTTGATATGCGTCACTAAGTGTTACCGCATTTTAATGATGACCTTTTAGGCCGATAAGTATCACATTGTTAAATTTTCTTTTACTTTATTTTTTTATTATTTAAATTATATATATATTTGTTTAATTTTTAACCGGTTTCTCATTATTTTGGTCACTTTATTGTTATATCCGTTTAATTCAGTAAATTATTTCATTAAAATCCTTTACTTTTTAATTTGGTCGGATTATAAACGGCCGCTAACTTAGGCCGCTAACTTCACACCGGTCAAAATTTTATCGCAGATCAATGTTCGTGCCAAACGAACACCTCATTACGAATGACGTGGAGCTGTTTTTCACTTCATCTACACTTTACGCTATATTTTGGAGAGCTGTAAATTCGGATCATCACGCTATTATTTACGTCTCGATAGCTCAATATGCCGCGTTCAGTTCGCCTTGACTTCAATCTTGCTATGCCTAGTCAAACACGTTTGAATTGTAAGCTACTGTTTGTTCTATTGATGTTAAGACAGATTTCTGATTCGTTTTGTGCATTTTAGGAATCTGAACCCAAAGAGCTTGACGGTATCGTGTTGCTGTCAGTCTGTTGTCTGTCTGTCAAAGTATGTCATTTTTGTATACCACACAAACAGTTACAGTCCGCCCGATGTAAGAACACCGGAAAATTACCCGCGCGACTAAAAACTTAATGAGATACGGACCTGAATTTAGGGTAATTATTAATTATGTGGGGTCTAATGCTCTTTCAGCAGACTACTAATAAAGAATTACCCACCCCCCTCCCCCAAAGTTTTGATTACTTTTGTTATGACTCCGTGGCAAAAACTTTGCAACATATGTATATTTGCATATTACTGTTTTCTTACAACCAATACTAAAAACGTCAGTAAATAATGTAAGTTGATTGTTCTTTGATTGACTTTTAAAATTCCTATTAAATACGAGTTCGACTCACGCCTGCCTGGATTTTTTCAAGTTTCGATGTAACGATGCAAAAATTGTGTTCTAACTGTTTTATTTTAGATCTTGTTACAACTTTGGCACCTCCTTTTTATTTTTTTAATAATAATAAAAATATTTGCTGCAAAAACATTTGTTACAAATACAACAACCTACAACTGTTATGTTGTAAGCTCTATTGTAAAACAACGATTAATAACAACAACCTCGTGCAATAGTTAGTTTTAAACTTTCGCGTTTTTCACTCATTATTATTATAGAGTACAGCCGTGACCACGATAAGGTGCAATCCTTGTCGAAACGTCGGCACCCAATGCAGGTACGTTACCGTATACGTACTTACGTGCATCGCGTATACGTACTTACGTGCATCGCGTATACGTACTTACGTGCATCGCGTATACGTACTTACGTGCATCGCGTTAAGACCCAAGTTCTATAATAATAAAAAGCTCGTGCATTATCTGGTAGTATTTTCTGAACCCTCAAATCAAATCAAATCAAACTATATTTATTCAAATAGATTTCAAAGAACTCTTTTGAATCGTCAATACAATGTAAACAATGATAATTTCTAACATTTCTAACATCATAATACAATACTTTGATAAATTAGCTAAAGAGTATACAATATGTACCGAAACACTTATTAGGTAATAAAAAAAAGTTAGTACCTACTAAAAACAAAGTGAAACATGTAATTTTTTTTTGTTTTTATGTAGCATAGGGGGCGCACCATGTGAAGCGTAAAATATCGTTAATTGAGTGAAAGAATTAAGATATTTAAGAGTATTCCGATATTTAATAGTACTAGTGGAATTATCGCCTCTATGCGCCAGCCTAGAGCGATGCGGGAGTCCGACTTGTTTCTTTTTTATGCATGAAATTCACGAATCTCCAAAGTTAAAGTCCGTGCCACCGCGGCTCCGACACATCCCATTCTCCAGTATTTTTAAAGTCAGGCTAACGCTTTTACTTTTAAATCTCTCATAAGTGCATATAAAATTTCATTTTTTTTAATACCAATTCTAAACGAACGGATGACAGGTGACGAAGAAAACGAAAATAATGATTAATTATCCAAAAAGAACACACCATAAATGAACATGTCACATATTTGATCAAAATCATCCTTCAAAACTCTTTTTGTTTTGCTAAACTTTGCAACATACATATATTAGTTGCAACATTGTAAGTTAACCAGCAGATACCTTCTTAAGTGATTTAAATAAGCATTCAGCACGTTGCATGTTGTTACGCCTTCGTTCACAATTTCTATATCAATAGAAACCGTGTTTTTCCAAACTATGGTGTTTGTTTACTACTTAATAGATAACATTGGAAAGATTTCTATTGTATGCCAACAAATGTGTTCTTCCCATAAACGTAATGGTCCTAACGTAATTCAAAGATTAGTTGATTACTTACAAGTTATAAATATCTGCGTTTTTAAGTGTACTTGCTCGAGATAAGCACTAGATTTTAAGTTACTCACTGATGTCTTAAGTTTAGTAATAGTCTAAATTAAGCTACATTACTAAAATTAGCTTTCAAAAATCTATTTGTCAATATGTTAACATTATCGTTTTTAATTTTATTATGCATAGATAATTGAATGCAATTTTGAGATTTCCACAGTCGAAATTAGGTATATATCCTGCGTTTAATGATGCAAAAGTCACTGGGAATTAGATATTTCTTAGCCCATTACTAGGTCGTCAAACCACCTAATGGGCGAATCTTTCACACTGCATTTTACGGATCTCATTCTACACCCTTTTTTTGTCACTTCACAAGATTTGTAGCCACTTTCAGAAACTTTATTATTTTTTTTTTTAATTTTGGACCTTTAAAAGTAGAAGGAATAGCTCTTTTCAGCTAAACAACTATAAGCTAATAAATGAGGTCCTGTCCTGACTGATTTATTTGTTATTGTTCACCCATTACTGAAAAGGAGAGTATAGTTTTCTGTCTCGTATCTTTTATTGTGCCGCTATTTATCCTACAGCTGGTGATTCAGAATTTATGGGACATAATTAAGCTTTCATTCAATTCAAAAATCTTTAGTCCAGGTACAATGTATCAGATACAGTGTTGCAGCGTTGAGCTTACTACCTGTCATGTATTATGGGACTACTAATGTGTTAAGTTAAAAGAGTCTGTTCTCCACATTATAATGTGATCCAGTTAGCCACTTCAGGGGTTTAAAACCGTCACGTTATACACACAAAAAATTTCAAATAACAGCGAATAAAAAATATTATATTTGATTAACATTGTCATATAATATATAAGGTATATTCCAAATAGTGTTCCAACAAAAATACTTATCCTGAAATATAAAGTAAATTTATTATATCATATATGTATCGCAATAACAGAAGAGAACGAAAATGGCAATCAAATTTACCTAACCTTAGAAAATATGATGGTATTTTATCAAACAACGGCCGACGATATGTAAACAGAGCTAGTGTAACAACAACGGACACAATCGATTAACACTACATCACTGATATCTGATAACGCGTTATCATTTCGTTATCGTTATGACGTGGCGCTGTCACTCGACGTCAAAACGAAACACCTTTATAGAAAAAAAGTAGATATGATGTTTTATATATATATATGACGATACAGCCATAGAAATGGTATTTATGATATATTTTCTTCAAAAACTTTAAATCTTCAGGGATAAACAAAGAAAGATAAGAAAGATTTGAGTGTTTCAAAATTGATGTACTAAGACTTTATAAGGTACTAGAAGTTGTTTATGAAATAAGATAGTAATATTATGTTTGTTTTTAGTTTTGTTTCTAAAACCCATTAATTATTTATTTCTGTTTGCTTATTAAGAATAGTCGATTATCTAAGAAAAAAAGCTATATATCTAGAAACCAAAATCGTTGTCGATTTTAGTAAATAAATATCTAATACTGAAACCTTTACAAACATACACACCCACATAATTTCTTAAAATATGAAATATTACTCTACACTACTACAAATTTAAAACACGCGTACAATATTTCCGATTATTAATTTTCGTGGTATAATCAACGTGGTATTTAATGATACCCCGTTTATATCAGTTACAACTCGACTTGGTCCAAAAACACTACTTATGTCAGTAATTTTAAATCATTAAAAAAATTACAATAATTTATTTAAATAGCTGCAAGATAGCCACGGTTTAAAAAATATCTATTATTATATATATAAATAGGGTTTATTAGGTTCACAATGTTGTTTTCTACTGAAGAAAGTGAAGAGTCGGCAGAAAACTTAGCACTTAAGAAAATCAATACATTTATTTATGTAACTATTTTAAACGTAAGATAATGTAAAAGAAAAACTTTTAAACATTATTTGTAACTAATTTATTTATTCTCATCTAAGCCACATATTTTTACATTAAAATAATCAATAATCAACATTAAATTATGCATCAATATGGAACAGCTATTAATTAATATACATATTTAACGGTTTATATATACTATAAATATTGATATTAGATAAATTGTAAACTTGTATAAATACAAATCTTATTATGAAATGTCACGCTACTACTTCCCATAAATTTTATTTATTGCCTGTACAAGGCTTAAATTTGGAATTATCAGGTTATATTTATTTTTAGTATTTAATTTATGCTTTCCTTTACTAATCATGAAGATATTATTATGGACATTTTACAAACAGTATTCCGTAATAATGTTATCGCCATGTTAGGTACAAACCATAGTCAAGACAACTTTGCAATTAACAATATTGAAACAATATGGTTGTCCCTTACCGTGCAGTGAACTAGAACTCTACCACTGCGCCACGGAAATAAATCTGGTAAACCAGTTGTCACTTAAAGTACAATAAAAATTGTAAACTTCTAGTTATAGTGACAATATGTATTATTACTTAAAAAAAAAAAAAATTAGTAACTTTTACAACTTATTTAATTGATTATACAATCTTCTTGGTTAACATCACAATTGACACAGTTTCTAAGATAACTAGAAAAACACGACCTGATCAGCGACCGTCATTATGGCTTTCGCCACGGTCGCTCGACTGGCGACTTTCTACTGTATCTCACACACCGGTAGGCTCTAGCCATTGAGAGTCAGGGGGTGGCATTGGCATGTAGCCTGGACATAGCGAAGGCGTTCGATAGGGTCTGGCACCGGGGTCTTCTATCGAAGTTGCCAGCTTACGGAATCCTCGAGAGTTTCTGCAAATGGGTGGCTAGCATTTTGCCCGGCAGACGCATACGAGCCGTAGTTGACGGTAGTTGCTCTCATAGCATGAACATTAATGCTGTTGTCCCGCAAGGCTCTGTGCTGTCTCCTACGCTGTTTCTACTGCACATCAATGATCAACAACATACATTGCTATGCAGATGACACTACTGGAAACGCTTATTACACGAGTCGAGCAAGCATCCCTCGTTCCATTGTGGAGGAAAACGTAAAGAACTTGTGTCTCGAATCACGAGATCGGTCTGCCCAAGGTCTCTGACTGGGGACGGGAAAACTTGGTCCGATTTCAACCCTAAATACAAGTCTGCGCGTTCACCCCATTTACTGTGGTCCCACAATTCCAGAATACACAGACTGCAATATAGGTTAGACCGCGAAAATACGCCGTTTTTGTGCAAATTTTGTGGCTAAACTATAGCATCCAAAGGATTGAAAAAAAATATATATTATAAAACTTGCTTTTTTCTAGTGCATTACCTTACTGAATGATTTTCATTTAATGTATTTAATGCAATAAAAAATCAGGAAGTGACCATTGTTTCAACACTTATGAGAATTTTAAAGCGTGTTTTTCATTTGCTTGTAATAAAAGTTAGTTAACTTATTAGAACAGCTTGTTATCTAGTGCATTGACTCTAAGTTGTATTTATAGTGCTTTTACATACACAACGTTAGAATTACAGAAATTAGCTTTCTGGCCTATATCGCCTCCTTAAGTCTAAGGAGAGACTTTGCCTTCTTGTGTGTGTTTGTTCAATGGGTTGTGTTCTGAGGAATTGTTCGAAATGATGCCCACGGCTACTTTTTACCACCGCACCGATCGCCATCGGCAGGGAATTCATTCTTACACTTTAGAACCGAAATGGTCACGTACAGTGCGGTTTCAGAGAAACTTTCTCCCGCAAACGCTTGAGTTGTGGAATGAGCTATGAGCTCCCTGCTATGGTTTTCTTCAAGGACTACAGTATGGGGTTCTTCAAGAAAGAAGTTATTAGATTTCTGAAGGGTCGCCAACGCGCGAGTGATGCCTCTAGTGTTGCAAGCGTGCATAGGTTACGATGACCGCTTACCATCAGGCGGACGGAGAGATTGTTTGGCACCTTAGTGCTATAAAAAAAAAGTGATATCTATAAACGCATTGTAACGACTTTTCCTAGGTGTGCATTATAATATGTATGTTAATATTTGCACATATATTGATAACGCAATATTAAATTATTATTTGATTTGTAAAGATTTGTATTTTAAACATTGGGCAGTTGTACCTATAGCTGTCACTTACAACAAACATCACACAGACAAATAAAAACCCAAAAAGTGTACCTTTATAAATATGTTAATACGTAGCAGAGTTTAATCCCTAAAAACAATATGCTCACCAGGTATAGCATCTAACTTACCCAGCATTATCCTCAGTAACATACTGCACTCCTAGAGCTGAATAGTTATTTCATCAAAATGCCCTTTTCAATAGAGTTGTAAGGAAGTATCACTTCTTTTTACACACTATGTACAGTCATTTGCTAAAGTGCATGCATAGTGTAAAGGTTAAAATTGCGTGAAGCCATTCTGTGAATCTCGCACTCACAGATTAACGTTATCAGAACTATCAATAATATTAACCTTAAATCGACAAAATTAGGTTTAGTTTTCTTTATACTAACCAGTTTATTAAAACCGTTCTTCTATTTTTTAGTTTCTTAACCTAACAAATTAATTAGGTGTAAACTGCAGTGTTGTTCTACATACGTATTGTTTTTTTCGCATTAAACGATATCTGCCCTGTAGTGTAGTGGTAGTGTAGGTAGGCGTTGCGACTTAATCCAGTGAGCCTATGGTTCAATTCACGCGATTTCTTTATTGAGTATTTTTGTTAAGAATAACTTTTTTTTATGTTTTGACATCTAGTTCTCTCCGAAAAATGCTTGAGATATATTGCCACCCATATTATGTAGTTCTATAATACGCTTCCGCTCTTGAATATTAATATTGGCCTGCATATTATTTTTAGCAAAGAAATTTAATAAAAACACAAAACAACCTTATCAAAACAACCACCTTCAGTAACTCATCCACAACGACAAAATGGCTACCTAAGTAATTGCCGCATCTAACTTAATAGCTAAATGAAAACACCAAAAAAACTTGTCAGCTCATACCCCCAGAAACAAATCGGCAACGAACGAGAAACATTAAGTGTCTACCTACGTAGAACTTAATAGCTATTAGAAAATTGGTCTAACTAAACAAAATATTCATAATTCGTAAAATGTAACAAAAACAAAATGAAAGGCATAAGGTGAGATCCTAATCCACAACCTCTGAGTACACGTATTAAGATCTGATACGTCTATCTACTAGGCTACGGATACGATAATTTTCTTAGTGAAATTATTATATACAATATTAAATGAAACTAATATTACTCAGGTTCTACAAGACATATTACTTTATTTCTTTAAGTGTGTGAGTGACTACGCCTCGCTGCCATTCTATTTTGTTTTGAAACTCTACATGCAGTTCTGCAACTGACCGTACTAGTGAAATAACTGTAGTTATTTTCGCCACTAGTTTTCTGTACTAGTTCGTAAAAGTAATTGAACTACACCATAAACAATAACGCGTAGTGTTAACTTATTTACAACTTTGGTAGATAAAAACTAGCAATGAAACCTGAAAGAAAAACATGTATTAGGAATTCAAAAACACTTTGAAAGACCTATATTACGATTTTGGTTACAGAAAAACATATAAAATGTTTTTTCTCAATTTCATTGCATACAATGTACCTAAGTTGGTTCATACCGACACACGGGTGGACATAGAACAAAGGCCTTTGAAATACCTTGAACTTGGTTGTATGGGACGTATGCGCGCGGGTGAAGGGTTTAAAGTTAGCGTTCAGTATATTGGGTAAGGCAAGGTTAAAGAAGTGTTTTGGTAAAACAAAGAAAGGCAACGAAACCAAAGTATATTTGATATACCTGATCAAAATAAATGGGAAAATCAGAATAGGTGAAGATTAGTGTTGTAAGTCACAATATAATAAAATGAAAGCCCACCTCAATGAGAATAAGCCGTGTCCCAACGGGTGGATACGTATGCGACAAATAATTATATAATTATATATGTTGCACTCAAAGAAGTAAAATAGTCATCTTACAAAAGATGTATAACCATCTTGTGATTAATAATCAGATCGATCTGAATTTTAAAAAATGTGACAAATTCATCAAAGAATGTACAGAAATGTACAGTTTTTCTCTGTACTAACACACACACACACACACACACACACACACACACACACACACACACACACTCTTGTATACATTGTAGTAGGTGGAAAGTCAATATTTTGTAGTCACACCATATCCAATTGTTTAATTAAATAATTTAAATACTTTTAATATCGCGCACTTCTTTACAATTTACAAGAAAATGATCACTTGACAATTTTCTACTTAAATAGATGGTAATTAAATTAAATTAATGAGCAACATCAAAGGCCGAGGCCACTGCTCAATAGGCATTCAGTATAAATTAATTCTCTTACATTGTAGAAACAAACTGAATAGCTCTAATTTATCAAGCACCTATATTTAGTTACAGATTGTGATACAAAATATATAAAGCTTAATTTTATGTTTAGTGTTTAACGTTTGAAACTTAAGCTTTTATTAGCTTTCATTTAATTAATTATTTAGCGCGAAATCAAGTTGAAGCTGAAGTAAAGTTAAAGTTCGATGAAAAGAGGGATTTCTGATTTTTATTTTGTCATTTGTGACCGGAGTTTTATCTATTTCGTTAGTATTTTTTTTGCTTTCATCTGTGTGGTGTGTGTTTGTGTAAATGGGTGTGTCTGAGATGTGCGTATGTGATTCTGAATATGAAAATCCACTATTGTAATAAGTTTTAAGTTTGCGTGTAATATTTTTATCTACGTAATTTGAAAGTGCGTAGATATTCAGTTGTTTATTTATTTTGTTATACAAGGATACAGCAAGTTACAAACGTTGTAGTTGTGCTGATGCCATTCTGCATTTGATGAGTGGACACACGTTAGTTATAGTGCGCTTTATATTACAGTTTTTTACAAAGGGTGTGACATTATGTTGTTTTATAACTAGTTGTAGCACATAAGATTGCCTCCCAGTTAGGACTTGGCACTTGGTTTGTAGAACATAACTTTAAGTATTGATATTTGCTCTCTTTCAAAAGATACTTATCATGCAGGATTTACATACGTCACCACAAGCGCCTATACAGTAGCTTAGTATGGATTGGACAAGAGCATAGTTAACCTGCTTCATGTCTCAATTTTTTTTATCTAAGCGTTTCTTTACTTCAAAAATTTAGTTTAAAAGTGTGACGATTTGGCGTATTTTGATAATGAATGAGATAATTTTATCTGAGATTAAATAGTCAATTGATTTTGTTTAACATGTTTCAAATTCGATAACAAGATAAGGAAAATTAGCTTAATATTTGGTTAACTATATGGAGATGGTTTCTTTATTTATGGATTTTTGAAGCCACTAGATTTTTTATTGAAGTTATTTTACAGCTGGAGGATGTAATTTTTTTAATGTATTTAAATGTGTCAATTTAATTTAAGTTACAGATCAATTTATCTACTCAAGCTCTGAGGTCAAAATAAATAATTTTATTATATTCAAAAGTTTAAAATCGATTGCCTCAAATAACTAACTATATTTTAATACATATTTGTAATTCTTTCACGCTTAAAGTATGCAGTGGTTGCTTAAGATACTTTAAATATTTTTCGAATTTGAATTTTAAGTGAATAGATTATAATTTGGTGTTTCCAAGCGTTAAGATATTAAAAAATATATACTTCCTATAAGGACACATACAAAACGTAATAATGTAAGCTGTGGGCATTTTTGGCTACCATTTTAACGACAACTACCTTTTTACCCATGTTCACAATCACAATTTGGCATATGACAGACAGACGGACGGACGGACAGAAACGTCATTTTATAAAACTAAAATGCAAGGTTCACACCCAACAACGGTAAGTAGTTATATCGTTAAATAATTTTTAAAAGGAAAATCAGAATTGTAGGTGTGTGGTGTTTTCTAGCCCACATTAGAATAAATTATAATTATATATGAATAAATGAATAGTATATCATATTGTTAAACACAATCAAATCCGTGTCAGTAATATTGTATAGATCAATTAATATATTAATATGTATTGCATAAGGATCGATGTGGTCATTGAAGTTGACAAACAAGAAAATTAATGAATGGACTCTGAGGACGCGAGCGAGCAGCATGGGGTAAGGGTGCGGTATCGAACGGGTTAAGTGTCACTTGAGTAATGTGCACAATTAACTACGTGTATGTTTAATATTATTAGGCATGTGAATGTTATAATTAATAAATTATTGCTAGAAAATTATATGTGAAGTTAAAGCCTCTCTCAAAATATTGTAATTTTTTTATTTTATTTTAGTTCTATTGTTTTATTTTCGCCTACTTATCATTGGTATCATAATTTACATTCAGTCAAGAAATCCAACTATTTTGGACATATTTTGTTCACAGAAGGCAATATTATTACCTTGAAAAAATTTCATTTTATCAGTCGAAATTGATTAAATTCTTTTCGTATGAACAAATTTTTTTTTAAGCAAATAAATGTACATTTTAGATGAACCAAACTTAAATTAATAACCCTAAGATAGTTAATGTTCTTGTATAAAATAAATACATTTTTTAATGCAACATTTTATTTTTCTTCGTTTGAATCAAAAATAATTTTGCTTTGATATAATTTATTTTGCGCCAAAATCATGGTTTTCTTAAATCTGCGACGTCACTTATTAATAACTATATCTTTCGATTAAAATAATAGTATCTTAAATCAAAGCCAGTGAAATGTTCAGTTAAGATAATATTGTTTTGAATTAGAGAAAATAATAATTTTAACAAAATTTGTTAGATTTTTGAATCAAAATTTGATATTTTAAGGTGAAACTCTTGTTTTAGTTGAAACAAATAAAATACCTGCTTTGAAATATTAAACATTTTCGTTGAAATTAATCAGCTAGTATCGCTTTGAAAGAATTTTCTTTTCGTTTTAGTAAATACCTGCATTTTTAAAACTGAATTAACCTCATCACTGTCCTTTATTGGATTTCGTGTTGGATTTTAATTTTAAATAATTGTTTATTGTCGGGTTTTGCGCGTCAAATTAGTATTAGTTTATGCAAGAAACCTACATTAAATTATTATCGGAGAATTGAAAAGCTCGTGGCCCAGTCGCATTCGTCTATCTGAAACGATAAGCGAAGTTAAGCAACGTCGACCGTGGTCAGTATTTGAATGGGTGACCGCTTAGCGGAACACTTTTCTTTCTTCCATGTTTAAGAAGGATCGTTAATAAACACCTAAAGGCGAGAATAGCTACTAAGCTCCGATAAACGTTCCGCAAAGTCATAGAAAAGCAGTGCGGTAGACTGACTCTATATGGCCCAAGCCTCCAGAAAAAAAGGCGTAGGGCTCTTTAAAAAACTTTATTTAATCTTGACGGATAACTATGTAATTTTGGACTGAAACATTTTTTGTTTTAAACTAAAATAGAATGTTATCAATTTAAAAGCTGCCGAAGTCAAGTTAAGAGCACAATTGTCTTGTGTGAACTAGAAATTTATTCCGTGCAATAACGAACGAAGTTTTACGCCCAAGAAAATTAAGTGTTTTTAATAAAGAAGCATATTTTTCTTCAATGAATTAAATATTGTTTCTAATTAATAGTGTTTTATTCACTGGTTTAAAGAACTTTAATGTTGTGTTAACTTCATATTATTTTAAATATTTAAGAGAAATAATATCTTGGATGAAGCAAATATTCGTTGGTGCATATATGAAACGATATTCTCTTGGCTCAACTAATTCTTCAATACCGTGTACGTGTATGTGTGTATATACATATTTGGATCGATATTGTGTACTTTATGGCTTGGTTCCTGCATGACTGATTGGTAACAGGTGTACATCCGGGAGTTTCCTGTCACTTCTTCTCCCCTTAGGCTAGTTTCCGAAGTGATGGTAGTTTAAATGATGTGCATTTGTTGCCGGGCTGTTGTGTAGGGGCTGGGCCGCTTTTGGGTGTTCGACGTCTGTTTGAATGTGTGTATGCATAGGTATATGTATATGTGCGTGCTTGTGTGAAGCAACCGCTCGTGTTCGGACCCTGCCGCTATCGGGCGGCCGAACGAGGATTGAATCAGATTGGAACTATAAGTTAATTTAAATATAGTTTTATTTTATATGTATTTGTATATTTATACATATGTATTATTATATGTCTGTTAGTGTATATATACAGGATGTGAATACCTATTTATTTATTAATTTATATGTTTCGAAAATGTAAATATGTATGTATGTGTATATAAATATATGTATATGTACGTCTGCTGTGTAATATTATATGTTATATGAATATAGTACAATCGAAGTTTTATTGGAGTTGCTTGAGGGTGTCATGCTCTCTCAAAGTCTCTACGGTGGTGGCATGTGCGTAGGGTCGTTGCGTTCCCTAAAACATGGTTGAGCGAAGCGATGGCTGATACATGTACTTCTTTGTATTCTTCTCTAAACTGTACATTGAATATATTTTTTAAAGAATCTTGGGGTGTGATCTAAAATCGATACTAAAGCCAAAAATATAGTTTTTAGAATTTAACTTAGATGTGTTATAATTTTTAACCATATAAAAATGTTTCCTATTTGCTAACTAGATGGCGTTGGCGTTTACTAAAAGTGATGTTATAGTATAGCGTTCACGCAGACGACGTCGCGGGCAGCAGCTAGTATATATATATATATATATTTCTCGGGAGTTATTTTAAATCCTGTCACAGAATAATTGAAGACTTTTAACGTATCAAATGGTGCCCCCCCCCCCCTATGCAATCTGAAAAACAATAGGCAATTGAAATATTACCTAAATATTCAATTAATTTTTTTAAATCAAACTATTTACATTGTGAATCTTGTTAAATAAACAAGTGTTTCAATACAAAACATGTATTTATTAATTAATACACTATAATTTAATGTTTCGTTTGTGATTACAAAGATTACCTTTTGGACGCACGCAATAAAACAGTATTGTAATTATTTTGTAAATCTAGTTGTAGTTAATTTACTTGACGATTCGAAAGTGTTCTTATTAACAAATTTGAATATAAAGATTTTGATCATATCTGTTTGCGCTAATGTCCTCTAAGAGGACCTAAGGGAGCCCTCAATTATAGCTAATAAATATAAGAGGAACAAAAAATAGGGACAGGATCTTGAACCTTAAGAAGTATTATAATACGAAGGTACAAACTACTTTGCTGTCGTAAGTGATCCTCACTTCATTGTCACTAGCACACAAACTAAACAATCATTTTATGAATGTAAGTATGTAATAATGTTAATATAAGCAAAAATTGTTTTTTAACTTATATGGTTTATTAGGCTTTTATTATTATATAATAGGTTAATTTTAAAATAAATCGGGATGGAACGCGTTGGTATTTTGCAAAATACCTTTGCCTTGATCACGGGTAGACGAATCCGAAGACGCCGTGCACCGCCAGTCTTTCCGTGACCAAGGCTGGTGTAACCGAGCCAAAACGCCGGCAAAAAGTTATTTTGCCAAATAATGACGCGTTTTATACCGTTTTATTTTCAAATTAGTAATTGAAAGCGAAAAAATAAAAAAATATACTTCACTAGTTCCATAGACTTCGGCACAGAGTATATTATATTCTCTTTGCTTCGGCATGACAACTAGTGTTGCCAGAAACAAAAAGGCTGCGTTCGTGTTGTAGCGCGAAACAGATAGTGAACTATGTATCGAAGATCATTTTTAGCCAAGGCAGTAAGAAATTGTATTTACAGATCAAAGATTAGGATTTACAGATCAGATATGAAAACAACATAGTAATAATCTGCGAATTAAACTTTCTGAGTATTTAGTTTTATCCAAACTTAATTATGCAAATTCTGTTTATGGATCACGTCTTTTATCAAGAACGGAGCGTCTAGTTCAGAGGGTACAAAACGCATGCGCTAGATTCTGTTTTTTTATTACAGCAAGATCACACGTTATGTCTTAGTTTCTATATGTATTACAGCCAGATCACACCTTACGTCTTATCTCAATCAAAGTAATCATAAATATAATAATAAGTAGGAAATAACATCACATCTGGCGACATTTGTTATTTGGTGTCATAAAATCAAATAAACCCAAGTATTTATTTGAAAAAATTAGATATGATTCTTTAAGTAGTTTTTAATGTCTGATCAGAAGTCAGCGTAAGACCCTCTATAAATGAATGTTTAGAGATGCTTAAGCAATGCAAGAAGAACACCTATGTAAATTAGTTAACATATTCTTGCATAGCTTTAGGAAAATAACAATCTATTTTTGTATTCAAAAATCATAGTCATTAGTTATGTTATTCTTTGTAACTGCTTACTTATAATTTCTACTTTAATCATAATGATTATTAGTTTTAGATGTAGCTACATTAGTAAATCATTCCTTTGACTGTTGTCACAGCGCCCAGATGATGTAGAAGATACACAAGGCGTCAGCTGAAAATCAGCGCTGCAACTGTTGGTTGTAGCTTACACTAGCTGAATACCTATTTGTCGTACCAAATAGTTTGAAATAGACGTTGATTGTTTGATATTTCTGTATTTTGCCTGTTTATATATGTCCTATGTTGTTCCATTATCTTTACAAAAGTAAGTGATGAAATGTAAGTAAGGGATTGAATAATATATAATATTCCCTTTGCCAGTTTTTGACAAATTATAGGAATTAGATCAGTCAGAATTGGACAGGGGTCCAAAATTTTTTTATTTACATGTCTGATCTATAAATAGTTTTTTTTTTTGTTATTTATAGTTTACAATATTTAAATATTATTACCTAATATTTTTACAATCTAGCCTATCAGGCTAATGAGCATTTTTGAACTTGTTTTATAGAAGAGTGTGTCTAAGAATGTGTACAACGGCATTTTTCTTACAGTCTCTAGTTAAGGGGAAGACACTTTGTTCTTGTGTTCTATATTTGTAGTACTGGTTTTTCTCTACATAACACTTACTCAAAAGGTTTAGTTCTTTTGAGGCTTCTCACTATGTCCATGTGGAGCTAAATTACCTCAACGTCCACATGATGATGAAGTCTTTGCTTGTGATCTTTTGCATACTTTTTGATAATTATGTCGATGAATCTATTTAAAGTAAATAAAACAATACTAATTATGAAAAAGATACACATAGACATATTATATATATATGCGAATTTTGTACGAATTCCCCATGAAATTCTACTCAAATATTATAAGTATGGTTTTATATAAAGACTGACAGTGCACAAATCCCCATTAAAAAAAAAAGTTGTATTAAAGATTAATTAATTTTGATTTTTATCATCAATTAATTAATTAGTTAAAACTGCCTTCTTAAATGATCAATAACTTAAACATTAAGTTCTAGAAACGGTTTTATAGTTAAAGGAAATGATGGATTTATAATCGCACACGAAAACGATATAATAGTATGAAAATACTTTGACCCAAATCTTTTCAGCTTTCCGCAGATCGTGGTTGACAGATCAATTTAGGTTCAGCAGGTCGTAAGTTGGTAATTTAACTTGTGTCTTGGTCATCTCTGAACCTTAAGAGAGAAGTTTGCTCAGCTATTTATTTGATTTTAGCATCTGAATAAATCTTAATAAAACTATAAAGAGCAATTTTACAATGGCCAACATCGACACGCAAAATATTTAGGAACCTTTTTACACGATAATCGGGTAAATTGATGTCATGTTTATATTTCTGTGCTTAGCAAAAGTGGTTATTTCATGGGTCACGTTTAACACCATCATAACCAGCAGATAAGAAACAAGATCAAACTTTTTCAAACGATTTCTCTCGAAAGGCATAAAGTAATACAATGTTTACAAAGTCTCTTACAATATAATAGTGCTGTGTGGGACTCTTTTGAAGAAAAGTAAATACTAATGGTAGAACGTGTACAACGAAATTTTACGCGATTCTCGTACAGAATGATGTATGGAATTATCCTTATTTATATCCGTCACTTTTTGTGACAGGCAAAGTTGGTCTTAACGCATTAGATCTAAGAAGAAAATTTTCACTGTTAATACATTACTATCTGCTTCTCATCGGTAAAGTACCCTACTTGCTTAGAGCAATGTGCACTTTGTAATTAATAAAATTATTGTAATCTTACTCACTCTGTACTTTGGATAATTCTGTAAGCATAATGAGGAGCTATAAAAAAAATAGATAAATAAAAAAATAAATAAATAAATCAAGTTTAATTCAAATTGATACCAGTGATTATGTACACATATTTTTTAAACAATTTCAAAAAAAGGGGAAAGTTCTTAACTCAATCCTTATTCATTGACGTGATACTAGAGGTGTATCTCCGGCATTTCGAAACCCACTTGAAGGTTTTGTGATTATTTCCACACAGCTACCCCCTTTCTCGCCGGAAATTAGTGAAGATATGATCTTGAGTCCAGATTTAGGTTAGAAAATATTGTGCTTTCGTATATTTTGCATATTGGTAGTTCAGTTGATAGTGGTCCTGCCTAATAAATCAAGGGGTATAAATTTCATCACCGTACAATTTATACATTTATGTGAACATTAGTTCTTTTACACTTAATTGCACACAGTATTAAATACATAAAATTTAAAGTACAATTTTAAGATTATACAAATTGGCGGCCATATCGCTAAAGCGATCTCTACCAGGCAACCTTTAAGCACAGAAAACCAGATAGGAGTATGTAGGCACCACCTTTATTAGAAATTAATGGATAAATACTAATTTTACCAATTATATTAACAGTGGTATGTTATACGAATATGTATATTAATAGAAAAAATACAAAATTAATACAAACTAATACCTTAAAAAACAATAAAAATCTTACTATAATTTTTTTTTTTTTTTCACTAAGGTGGCAAACAAGCTTACGGCCCGCCTGATGGTAAGCGGTCACCGTAGCCTATGGACGCTTGCAACACCAGGGGTATCACTTGCGCGTTGCCGACCCTTCATAAATATACGTATGTCTTGATAGAAAGGAATAAATAGAATAGTTATTTAATAGAGAGAATAGATAACTGACCCTGAAGTTGGTACTGTGTTGGTTCAGGTGTTCTAAGTAAGACACTAGTGGAGGTGTGAAGAGTAAGATTGGAGGAACTAATAAAATTCAAACGCTCTTTTAGGTAACAAGGAGTGGACTAATTAAGCAGCAAATTGTACAGAAGTGATAGAATATGAGTGTTCCGGCGAAGACGAATTGGAAGTGACTTGAGCCGAACACTATATTCAGAAATTTAGTCAAAAGGTTACGTCCAAATATGAACCGAATGAAGATATTTTGTATGTACCTACTTATTAACGAAAAAAAAAGTATGTAAGTATTTGTATTTGTATATGTTTTCTGATACCTGTAGTCCAACCTTTTGCTTGTTTTGGAACCTGTTAAATGAAATTTTAGATAAAAATTCAAAACAAAAAAAACATGAAACTAACCAACAAAAAATATTATTTTCTAGCAAATATAACGGGAAGTTAAGAATTTTACTTTATATATGGTTGTCGGATTCTAAAAATTTGCATACACAGATATAAAGAAAACATCTGAGAGCCAGAAAAAACTTGGTTCAACGTTGTATCTGCTATAGAGACATATTTTAAGTAGACAATTGATTATTATAAATCTTTTTGAATATGTTTACAATATCAACTCGTAAAAAAACGGTCATAAATTTTGAATTTGTTCCAGAAACCAATCCTGAAAGTACCTAAGAATTACAACAGCTTAGAAAGTATCACAGTAATTGCAACAAATCTGTATCTTATGTGTAAAAAAAAGAGTTTTTTAGTAGTTTTGCTGACTATTAAATATGTCTTTAAATATTTGCTTGCTTATTAACCAAATCATTTGTAAATATTTTTTAACATATGAGTCATCATCTCACATTAGATAGTGCAAGAATAAACTTACCTATGACATAAGAGTATCCATCAAGGGTCAAGACGCATTTTCTTGCCACTCCCGATGCCGATCGATGTCTATGCGTCCTCGTAGTGGCCCCAAGAGCCCTGCCCCCACCAGGGTCACTGTGACACTTGTGCACCAACTCCTTATCACTGCTTACATCGGCACTGCCGTCGACTGAGCCCTGCCTGCTAGCCTCCAGCAGTACTTTACCCCGCCGCATCATCACATCAAACGCTATCTCCAGTTAGTTAAACATCATTAAACAATTGTTCACTTGTGAAATTTACTTCACAAACGTTGCATCACTATCACTTAATACAGTAACACGAACATCACTAATTTATTTATCACTAATAAAAATTTGATTCATTGACATGTGCCCGGGCTATGTTATAAAAATATAGATTACAGTAAACGTTCACTTACATAAATATCACTAAACAATGTTTCACTGATTTTTAGAATTTTGCACTGAACCCTGATTCCCTTTAGTGGGCACTTGGAACAACACTAGATGTGTCTACACTTTCTTTACCCAGAGTCACTACTTTCCTGTACTCATATGCACTCCTGATATGCTTACAGTGACAAAAACACAAAGTGTTGATATGTTCATAGTGATGTAAATCGTTTATAAAGCTTCAGGTTAATTTTGAATGTCAGATTATGAAGTTGATACACTCTGCTCACGAATAAACAGGTCATTCGTTATTCTTGTGCCTCAATAAATTTAATGCACCTACGTATGTAATAAAATTTTATTACTGAATTCATTAATTAGGTCATTATTGATTTATGTATGTGTTTTATGTTTTATTATATTTATTAAATATATAAGACTTATTAAATATATAAGCTACTGGTAAAGTTAGAAAAGACGAATTACGTAGGAATAATTTAATTGTGCTTGATTAATTAACAAATAAACAAGCAAAGTCTTGTAATTGTGTAAATAAATGTTAATTTAATATCAGCCTCTACGTTAATACAAAATTAACATTAATTCATTAATTGTTTCAAAACAATGCCTCGATGCTTACAGGAATCTTACTTCTTTATCACGAAAACGTAACCCATGACGTCAAGAATATTTTCAAGAAAACGTTAAAAGTTTTTTTTAAATAGGTCGTTATTTACCCTCAGTACCACAAGACCGTGAAACGAATGTTTAGTACTCGCAGGTGGAAACAAGGAAATCTATTTTCACGCGGCGACTAGTGATGTTTTTCCGACATAGTTACGTACGCGTGTACATAGTTACGTACGCGTGTACATGGGGCGCCCGCAAATCGTTACGTCATTGCCCACAAGGGGATGGCAGTCCCATCTGTAAACAGAATGTGACGATGTCCACTGCCAAATTGCTAACGACCAACAGGTGGTACATTTACCTTATTTGTTACAAGCAAACAAATTAACGATAATTGCACTAGTTTTTTTTTTTATAAACAGATTTTATGTCCACCGCTTTTTTTTTTGAAAAAAATTTAGTAAATATAGGTTTAATTTTTGAGGTAAGGTGTTCCTTACGCGGAAGGATGGAGGTTCCGACAGCTGTTCAGGGCGGCATGACGTGGCCGCGCGACCGAACCGCGTGGAAGCCTGCGCGCGACTGTATTCCAAAGCCACATGTCAGAGCTGGCTGCCACAGGTAGCTTTATAAAGTACTTTGAATTTGGGATCCCCGGGATTGATCAAGATCTTAGTAAATAATTGCTTGCGTAAATACTTGAATGTGCGTATGTAACGTAAGGGATGAAATCAGTTCTTGGGTCATGAAAATTGAAGATGACTTCTATTTGTTACACGTAGTAGTGACGGGGAGAAAATTCGATTCGCTCCAATGAGATTTCAGTTCGAAGTGACGAGGGTTGCGAGATCTTTTGTTGTGTAAACGGATTTGTTAACGGGCTGATACGTTAGAACTGTGTCTGAAATCAAGTTAAATCACTGATGAATATTTTTTGTTACACAAAGTCAGTATTATTTATGATATATGTAGCTTTTAATTACTTTATTTGGTTTTTGGGTATATTTACGTACTTCATTAAAAATATCGTTGAAATTCTATTCTATTTGAATAAAAATCTAAATAAAATTCTATTTATTAAGTTTTTCATTAAAAATGTAGTAACATTTTATGTAGATATTCGCCGATACCATTATAACACATAGGAATAGTCAGTGTAATACAGTGGTGCTCATACTTTTTTCTATGAAGATCTACCTATCAAAAATGTATGACTGGAAGATCGACGCTTGTACCTAAAAAACTCTTTTATTAGTAAATAAAACTACTACACTAGGTGAAAATGTTTAAATTTGTATTTAATAGTAATTTATAACAAAACAAAAATTAATCAACGTGATTGGTGGTCTTTTACTAAATTTTCAAATTTGGATTTTTTTTGACATGCAACTTTTAACACTAAAAACCCGAGCACTCGCGCTGCTTATTTCCGTTGTTTCCCAGGGATCTTAACTGCTTTCTAAATGTGATTTCTAGTGATGCCATTGATATTATTTTATTTGAACAGTATTTGATATTATTTATTTTTTTGTTTAAACAATATACGGCGATCGACCTCAAAAATTCTTGCGATCGTGATCGACCGTTGGGGCACCTCTGGTGTTATATGAATGTACATACATGTTACAAAAATTTATTAAAATAAAGCTTTCGAAGTTAGATCGGCGATTCCTAAAAAACCTATCAAATATTCTTTAACCGACTTCAAACAGCAAGAAGGGCAATTGACTGCTTTTTCACTCAGATTGGAACTTCTAAATTTACAAGAAGCGTATAATATAATATATAGCGTTAATAAGATTGGCTTAGTTTAGCCAAAAATTAAGAATAATTGGAATGAGGATAATTTCAAGTACTATATATTACCTTTCTTGGTTTTTTTTTATTTTTGGTTTGTATTTTCTATAATATTGCTATATTAATTGATATCCATACGCCATGCTCCTGTCAACGTGCCTAATTTTGGGAAATGTCATAAAGTAGCATGTGAAGATAGCAGAAGATCCACTTATAGATTACGCTATAGCAACTCGTCTGTTCTCTGAGCGTACCATGTCGCAAAAGTCTAGTGCGGTGATAATTTGCAAATTGTTTTTAAGAAGCAATGCAGAGTCACTGGGTAATAATGCGTGTGATAGATTATTGTGCTTTGGATGATTATTCTTAATAAAAAATGATCAATTGATAAAACACTTTTATTTATTTATATTTTTTATTTATTAGGTAATTGAATGATGTGTAAAATCATATTCTGTTCTGTTATAATGAAAACATAAATGGCGTGATTCTGGTGTACCACCTGACCGTCCTACCCGACCGACTTGTTTTTCATTAAGTATAATAACCGGCCAAGTGCGAGTTCGACTCGCGCAGCACGGGTTTCGTATCTACCGCCAATTACGTAATTTACAAGCACAAACAAAAAAAGTGTGCTGTTAAGCGGTCACCCATCCAAGTACTGACCAACCCCGACATTTTTTAACTTTGAAAAGCGTTTACTGTATATGACAGTATAATTATATAATAAGCCGTCAAGCTGCCGAAACTGGATGGGAATTCAGTATTTAAAAATACTTCAGTCAAGTACAGTTGAGTATGAGTAACTTGATTGAAGAAGATGATATTTTATTGTGGTTTTTTAATTATGTATATTTTGTTATAGTATAAATGTTGAAAAAATTATTTTACGTTAGTAATACCTAGCTGAGAGTTTTAGCTCTTTGTGGCATTTGGCTGGACCAGTCATTAAGGTCCTTAAGTGCTAATAATTGTTGTTCTTGCAGTTTGTGAATAGACAGTTTACGAAACTTAGAGATACTTATTTGTGTTTTCAC
The DNA here is from genome assembly GCA_946406115.1 of Apoda limacodes. Taxonomy (NCBI): domain Eukaryota; kingdom Metazoa; phylum Arthropoda; class Insecta; order Lepidoptera; family Limacodidae; genus Apoda; species Apoda limacodes. The sequence goes on along the minus strand of OX291545.1, from coordinate 7,133,998 downwards.
TTGAAACTTGAATTTAAAAAAGCAGATACTTCATATTTGTACAAATTGTGACAATTTTGTAATTCTAATAAAATATTTTAAAGAGCCATGGCTAGACCGGTGTGAAGTTAGTGGCCAAAAAGTTAGTGGCCGTATAACGCGACAAAATTAGGAAGGTCAAAAGGTTGAGTAATTAAAATACCGGCAAATCATTTGTAGAACTTGCTGTTCTTTTCTTTTTAGGTGTTTTAAGTTGAATTCATTTAATTTTTACGAAAATCAATAACAGAATTTTTTTTTTTTTTTAAATAAGGATATTCCAAACATAATTCAACTAGTGACAATGGACCACGTGCAATAAGCTTAACAGGGTTTCAAAAGCAAAGAAAACCCAAATAACATACTGCATAAATCCTATTTAAAAAAAATTATAATAAAGTTTTAAACTTAATTTTAGAGCAAAATAATGCCAAATAATTTTAAAAGAAATGACAATTCAGCTTAGACTAGGTGGAAAATAAATGAAACAAGATTGTAAAATAACAAAAATAAACAACAGACATGTCACAAAAATCCGTCAATATTAGACGGATCACCTCACATACAGTAGAAAATTGACGTAATAAGATATAGTATAGAATCAAGAACACAAAATCTTAAAAATCAGCAAAGTGTCAAGGAAACTAGATTCCCTGTTGCCGATTTTATATAGACTGTATAGTCTTATACCATTTACGAAAACATTTCACAGTGAAAAAAAATTAAGTGTGAGGATGGAAACAGAAAAAAATCCTATAAAATTAAAAAATTCAGCAAAGTGTCAAGGAAACTAGATTCCCTGTTGCCAATTTTACATAGACTGTATATTCTTATACCACTTACGGAAACAATAGTGAAAATCACTGACGGACCGTCTCTCACAGTGAAAAAAAATGAAGTGTGAGGATAGGAACAGAAAAAAATCCTATTAAATTCAAAAATTCAGCAAAGTGTCAAGTGTCAATTTATTGAATTCAACATTATAAACCTTTAACTGAAATAAGAACAAGTTCTACAAATGATTTGCCGGTATTTTAATTACTCAAGCTTTCGACTTCCTAATTTGGTCGCGTAATATGGCCACTAACTTTTTGGCCGCTAACTTCACACCGGTGATGGCTAGAGATTTTCTTTCACAGTTTCTTATTTCTAGAACGCTAGATTCTTAAAACAGTAGTAGTTTATAGACTTTTCGTATCATTCTTTTAAAGACTTTTAGACTTTTATTTATTTATCTTATCCTCAAAATACCTATCTGAATTGTCATATCTATATACTGCAGAAGATAAGCATAGCTTAGGGGTCAAAACAGCATTTATTTCGTTCATTAATTTGTAGATACTAAAATAAAATCTTATTTTCTTAACAAAAGGCTTATGGCTACCCGGTTTAGAACCTTCGCACAAATGATTGGTTGTCAAAGCTCCTACCATATAGCCATTTTTTCCAAAATTAACATTGTGAAATTATAAATATTATTTAGCTCAATGCCTAAAATACAAACTACCATAGAATGACAGTAAACAGTCGTTCACTGCGCACGATTTTCGTTATTTCTGTAAGTGTGTGCGTAACTAGATTGGCGCAGGCGTATGCTAAGCGACCAGGGACCTTATTGGGAACAGTCTCGAGCTATTCGGACTTTGGAATTCCAGACAAAAATACAAACTACCATAGAATGACAGTAAACAGTCGTTCACTGCGCACGATTTTCGTTATTTCTGTAAGTGTGTGCGTAACTAGATTGGCGCATAGGCGTATGCTAAGCGACCAGGGACCTTATTGGGAACAGTCTCGAGCTATTCGGACTTTGGAATTCCAGACAAAAATGGATGGAAGTAAGACTCACCTCTCGAAACCCGTGAATGAACTTGCTTAAATTTTCCTCTCAAATTCCAGAGTCCGAATAACTCGACACCGTTCCTAATAAGGTCTCAGGAAAGTTATTGCAAACAGTCTCGAGCTAAATTGCTTAGACAGGAAAATGTATGTAAGTAGGTCTTGCTTCTCGAGATCCGTGAAAGTGCTATTAACACATTTATCTTACGAATTCACGAGTCTGGAGTACTCGAGACTGTTTCCAGTAAGCTCTCTGTTCTCTTATTCTATATGCACTTATCCGACTGTAGAATCAGGTCCTCCATCGCTCGTCAGGCTTGCGCGGCGGTTATTAATTCCTTAATGATGAGTTACTGAATAAAAGTTGAGTGAGAACTAAGCTTCCAGGGTTGGCATATTTATCTTCAAAATATATTTTCTCAGTAACGAAGCAATCAAGCAATAAAAATATAACAGCCCGAAATTTCGTCGAAAACCAATTGTAATGATAACAAGCGAAAATATCAATTGATATAAAAATAACATTTCTTTTAGAAGCAAATTTAGGCTATGAAAAAACTAATGACATATTTTATTTGTCTATATCATGTGAGTGGGATCGAGATGTTCTACAAATTTGTGATTTTGTTTAATGACAAACAGTGAAACATTTATGTTGGTTTCCTTATGTACACATGTTATTTATTCAGTAATACATTAGGCTACCTGTATATGTAATGTAAAAATATCTTTGTTTTTTTAAGGTTCCGTAGTCTAACAAGAAACCCTTATAATTTCAACAGGTCCGTCTGACCATTTTGCACACATGCATACATTGACCCCGCCATAAAATATGTGTTAGCATGTCGAACAACGATTAAAAAAGGCTCCTATAAGTACCTGTCGTGTTAATTTTATTTACTATATCATAGAGGGGATTATTGTTGAATAGAGAACCATAAGTCATTATAAGGTTTTTAGACAGCTTTTTAAACTTTTTCCCTGTACTTAAAACTAGCTGACCTGGCTTGACATTTGCTGTTGCTGCTATCCCCCGTGAGCCCACGTCGCATCGCTTACCCGCGTTATGAGTTCGTTTTTGCTTAGGGTTTTTTCTGACTTCTTTCTTTTTGCTCGGCTCTTAAGTGTGTTACCGTGTTATAGAGATACAGCTCTTCCAACTGTTTATTTTTTCACATTTTTACTACCTATTGGTATTCTGGAAACAAATAAATTTTGACATATTTGTGTCAACCGCTGTATCTGTAGATTTAATAAAAAAAATATACAAGCAATCGCCATTCGTTCAATAATTATAATTGCTTAGAATGGTCTTTACTTTACAATTTTGTGTTGAAATTCAGCAAGGATCATATTCAGAAAGAAGAATAAAAACCTATGCATGTACTATCCCGTCTCTTTAACTATCCCTGTGCCAGCTGGTCCTTTCGTTGCGACGTGAAAGAAACTCACTTTAGTATAGATGGAGTACAATTTTTGTATGATAATTATTAAAGATAAGCTGCCACGTTTGGGAGACGGAATACAATCTGTGTAAAGTAGATGTTATGATCATTGTTAACTGTTCACTGCTACAGTTTATCGATCAAAAGTACTTTGACTACCCTTTTACTATAGTCGACATACAACTAAGCTGTAATCTACAAGGAAAGCTACCTTCTCGTTTTAAAATTCTATTTTATTCCGTATATTGATAAATTTTGTTAGGAAGCAGGAAAAGTAATATTTGGTGCTACTCAGTTCCAATATTGGGGTTTCATGATTTGTGATGTATTGATTGACATATCCCATTGAAGCTTTTCATTTGTACAAAAGACTTGCGCAGTAACTAGAGGGAACATCTGATTAAGTTGTGAGAAAAATGAACCAGGAAGTATCGATTTCCGAACCTTTCATTGTACTGAAGCATAAATAGAATGGAGTTTTTTTTTTATTTTAAAAGAAAGCTGGTTTAGTGAAATGGGAAAAAACAAAGAGTGAGATGCTGCTATATCGTGTGTATTAGCATATCTCTGTCTAACAATGTTATTCGTTCCGAAGTTTAGTTTAGGTTAGTCATTAGGACTATAGGCTTATTCAATGAATAAGCGATATAAACAATTTAGAGTTCCATACCTCAAAAGGAAAAAAAGGGAACCCTTATAGGATCACTTTGTTGTACGCCTGTCTTTCTACATGTCACACTGAAATTAATACCAAATACTAAGGTCTACGGTCCCTTGAAGCTGTAAAAAAATCGAGCTTCTACGTCAACATTGTAAAAAAACACGGCAGAAAAACGGCAATTTTTGTCACATACTTTGGCATTCACAAACAAATCAAAACTTATGGGGTAAGTGGTTGTCCTAGAAAATTTACTAGAAATCATGAAAGACTCGGAGCAAGGTCTTACATCACAAATATAGGTAAAAATCCGAAATTTGTTAATTTGTAATAAAACATTTAAAAAAAGTTTGTCTTTATGTCTGTCAAGACCCTTTTACTTAAGAACGCAAGAAGGAATCAAGTCGAAATTAATATCAAAAACTAAGATCTACGGTCCCTTAAAGCTGTGCAAAAATCAATTCTCTATGTCAACGCCTTAAAAAACGACCATTTTTGCCCATATTTAGGTATTAAGTAATGTTGTCCTAGAATCATCAAATTTGACACGAAGCAACGTCTTACATCACAAATATAGGAAAAAATCCGAATATTGTTAATTTGTAGTTATAACACATTTAAATAAAGTTTGTCTGTCAAGACCCATTTACCTACTCAAGAATGTGTGAAGGTATCAAATTAAAAAAAAATTACTATCAAATAGTAAAGTCTATGTGCACAATGTTGTAAATATCGAGCTTCTTAGTAAATGTAAAAAAAAATGCCCAAAATACGGTCATTTTTATCGCATATTGTGACACAAATAAATCAAAACCTATCGGGTACTTCCCGTTGACCTAGGAGACTTAATCTCATGATTGAAGAGCTATCTACATATTATAAGTTTGTACGGACCTCGGTGCGCGAGCCAGACTCGCACTTGGGCGGTTTTTTTACCAGTATGTTTTCTGTTTTCTCCTAAAATCCAATTGAAGACTAAAGTCAATTTTGAATAAACTTTGTAGATAAAAATACTGATGTTCAATGCATCGGTAAACATCATGGTCAATTCTCTGATTGCAGATGTAAATTTGCAGTAAATTTTTTTTCCTAAACCTGTGCTTTGAGACCTTACTTATTGGCAAATGTTTCAATTCAATTCAAGTCAACAGAAAGTATCGTTTAGGAGTAGATATGTTTGCGAGTACAAACCATGAAAATTGGTATATACAATTTCGGTTGCTAATAAGGGGATTCTACTCCTAAAATAGTATAAAAGAAAGTTTGTATAAAAGCTCCGCCATTTAAATCTTTTGGGTAAAGAAACATGTAAAAGAAAAGATAAATTAAAAACACGAAGAGATCTAGCAGCAAGAAATACCTACCTACTATAAAATGAAGAATTTTCTCATTATGATAAATTTATTTAAATACCTTCCAACTTATAAGTCAATAGAAATGCCTACCGAATACGCTACAGTGATAATACCAAGATATTGTTATTGACGATAGTAACAGATTAGACCGTATAACTTGAAAGCTATACCTATAACTTATAAGTTAATCCAATATTTGAGGAAAATAGAATTGCTCTCCAGGAAAATTAATGACTTGAATAATTAAACAAATTTTATAGAGTTATAACTTTAGGAAACTTAATAGGAACTTGAAATAACGTCGAGAATTCAGGTTATTAAATGGCTTTTAGTTATAATGTATCCCTATTATTTTGTCCCTAGAATATACTTATCTTAATACTAATTAAGAAAATAAAATAAAATACCTTCTTCTACAAACAAGTTACATATATCTAATACACTCTGTAACACTACCTCTTACGAATGCTTAGGTTGCGGAATGATCTCCCTGTCAAGGTTTTCTCTATAGAGGTATTTCAAGAAAGAAGTTATTAGATTTTTGAAGGATCAGCAACGCGCGAGTAAAGCTCCGGGTGTTGCAAGCATTCATAGGATGCGGTAACCGCTTCCCGTAATTTTGTTTGCCATCTTTTAGTGGTATAAAAAAGACTACAGTTCTTTTAATCAATAAAGTATAATAAACAATATTTATTATTTGATAATTTTTTATGAACAAAATTTTTATTCAAAAATATTGTCAAAAGCACAATAATCTATCGCGCCCGTTAAATGGCCCTCAAAAAAAATAACTAACGAAGCTGGCGGAAAATCATATTTAAGTCTTTGAAAGAGCTTTAAAAATTAAGCTTCTATGCAATATGCGATAACTTTTTACCAGACTTCTTACTCTGCCTAAGTAATATTCGACTTATTCTAGAAATGAATTTTCCTATTTTTATCCTGTGTAAATTATGTTATAAACAAAATCCTTTTTACTTGTAACTATTTAACTATTGAAATAACTATATAATTCATAATTAAATTAAAAGTTATTCTTTATTTAACATTAAACAGGAAACATTTTCCGCCACGAATTATAAAATTGTATTAAAAAAAAATACAGTTTTTATATTTGCAACAAAAAATCAATAAATAGAATATAAACTAATTTTCTTATATAAATTGTGTCACAAAAGAAACTTCAGTTGCTAATATTCTACAATATTATTATCTTATTGTTCTACACATACGCTTGTAAAAGCTTTTAAGCTTTTATTTTATGCTGGCTGTCTGAGGGGCTTAAACGCAGAGAAAACATAAATATGTTATGCTGAAAAAGGTCTAAGCGCTCATTTGTTTATTAGTTTCGTATGTGATATGCTCTATAAAGTAACAACAAATTACATAATTCTTAGCAACATTTTAAAAATGTAGGTGTTAATTATTATGAAAGAGCCGTTAAATTTCATAAAATGTTGCACAACAGCGAAAATATTTTTTTTAAAGAGATAACTTTAAATTTTTTTCAAATTTAAGTTTTTATTTAATACTTCAACACACACACACACTTACTTATTTTTAAATTTCGGTTTAAATTTTTCTTCATGGCAACAATTCGAACAATTTAGGTAATTCCAGTCAACTGCTGACAGGTTAAAAAATGTAAACATCATGTATAATTTATTTACTCATCTTTTAAAATGTTCAAAAACATAAGACTTACCAACTCAAGACGGCAAAAACAATAAATGTTAATAAAAAGAGTTTTTTTTAATCATACACAGAGGAGGCCGAGGCTGTGATTAGTGGGTTTGATTCCAAAGGCGCGTCGAACAGAATGAAAATAATATAATTAAAAATGATTGTATTTAAAAAAAAAAAGAATGAAAAAGTCATAATCGATGGTAGCCAAACGACTTATCTGTCTGTTGGACGATCTGGTGAAGAATGGCAGATAACTAGAATTTGCCTATAGAAAATCTAACTAGCGCTAGTGGTATGTCGTGGTTCAGTTACTTAACTAACCAAGTGCTTGACCGTCAACCAGGGGTTCTTGTCCAAGCTATGAAACCTGAAAATACAGTTTGGCTAAAGCCTATCCAGTGTTAGTTTACCTAACATTAAAGGGAAAACGAAAATAAATAGCCTAGGTCAGGAAAGTTAACAAAAAGCTTAAAACAAAATGGTGATTTCAACTGTAGAAAAACCCGAAAGAGAAAAGCAAATATAGGGTTAAAACTTTTGAGAACGTTTATGCAACACCTTAATAACTTCTACCCGTTTTTGATCAGGAAACGGGTAAAAAAGTAAGTATATTGCAAAATAAAAGAAAATTCGGTCAGGAGCCAAGTCGCTCCAATAATGAAAAAGGGAACTCACCGTGATGTCAAATTAGTTAGCGTCTCTAATAACTGCTTTTATTTAAAAAATTTTACGAGATTTACATCAATAAACTCGATCAAAAGAATAATAAATGACAACGCTAACTGTTGCCATACATCAATTTAATTACACTTGTGAGTTTTGTTTTTCGTGGAGGTAAATATTGCATGATTTCTAAGTATACTTCATAGTACTGAGTTACGTATTTTTTGTGAAAAAAAATGTGATTGTAGCTAATATACGGTACACTGTTCGATTCGAGTATGAAAAAATTCTACGAAGATTTATATAAGTGGCGGGAATGTATTAAATGAATTTGGGAATGTGCCAAAAACATCATTCTCGAAAAATGTGTTATTGGTTTATTTTGACAAATTTGCAAATTAACTTTAACCGCCTACGTGATGGTGCCATTGACACAATGTTACGCAGCATGTTTAAAATTAATCATTAAATTGACCAAGATATTACTGCATTTGTCTAAACTATAAGGAAGAATAAAGTTTTTTGTTAGTATTTTATGTCTATTTTAAATCTAAACTCAGCTTAATTTTACATGTAAATCTACAAAATCGTAAAATAGCCTGAACAACGGTCCTTCGTTCATAAAGGAAACACAAAGCTCCGGAAAAATTGATGTCCGAAAATGATTGGTTACAAAACGAAATAGGAAGCGTGACCTGAATTTATCACTACCGGAAAATTACGCGTTTCATATTTGTGGTATCTTAAATAATGGAAATAAAATTCATGGGCAAACGAGTAATAAGTTAATAAAAGATAACTTACCTTATGTAACTTATAACTAGGGTTTCTCTAGACTACAGGATGCGTTTGTTCATGAAAAAATTTAATGGATTTTACAAGTATAGTAAACGTGCGAGTGACACCTCTGTTGTTGGAAACATCCACCGGTTACGTTGATCACTTAACATCACGCCGTGTCAGCTTGTTTTCCATCTTAGTAGTATTAAATAAATAAAAAACAACGTGGCCTCGTAAATCGTTTGAAGTTCACGAAAAATATTTTGCGTTGTTTTTTATTAGCTTTTATTTAGCTTGTTTCATAATTGTTTGATCCCTTCTGGCAAATGTAGGACCAAGAGTCATAGTTTCGAAGAGATCCGTTTTTGAGTTTAAAAATTTATACTATTTATACGATTTATAACGTATGAGTTGCAATCAAATTCCCAATACATCGACATAGGTCGTGGTTAGTTTAACAACTGCAAATAAGTTTATATCGCAAAAAAAATATTTTTTTTGTGTTTCAGATTTTCTCTTAAGTGTGCTACTGCTACATTACATTGCTTCTTGCCAAATTTCATGTCTGTAGGTCTACGTAAAGTACTTACCCCATAGCTTTTTATATATTTGTGTCACAATATACGACATAAATAAAATTATTGTAAGACATTGCTTCGTGTGTCATTTCATGATTCTAGGTCAGCGGGAAGTACCCCATAGGTTTTGATTTGGTTGTCAATGCCAAAATACGCGATAAAAATGGCCGTATTTTGATTTTTTACACCTTCAAGGGACTGTAGACTTTAGTGTTTGATATCAATTTCAACTTGATGCCTTTACGCGTTCCTGAGAAAAAGGCTCTACAAGAAGATAGAGAAGATGCCAGTGACGAACCTCGCTCTGGACGCCCCAGCACGTCAAAACTGGCTTAAAACATTGAAGAAGAAGTGAAGAAAGAAGTATTTGTCATTCACCACCGGCTTACATAAAGAAAAAGACCCAGATATTAAATTTCTATGTTTTATAGATATTTATGTAAAGCTAATGAAATAATGCATTAAAAGTTTTTTTTCCAAATATTTGACAAACCTATGTACACTATAAAAAAATGTTAATATTGTCATATTGAAATGAATAGATTGTACCTTTAGGTACTTATACAAGATCAAAGTATAGTAATTAAAATCTTATTGTCTCATTGATTTCAAGATAAAAGACAGAAATACATGCTATACAATCTGTTCGTATCGTATGACTAATTGAGTGAAGGAAATTGGTTTGCCATTTCTCTTCTCTCACATTTCTGTTTCAATTTCCTTCTCTTTGTAGAAACGTATTGGTACATTTCTTTTTAAATTTAAAGTTAGGTTAATGTCTAGAGTTTACAAAAATGAACAAAGCTCATAAAAATGGAGATTAAAAAAGAGTTGTTTTTTTTTAGGGTTAGGGAAATAAAACATAACTTTTGCCAGTCTGTCCGTCTTACAGTGGATGAATAAACATAGGACCATTTTTCATAGGATTTTTTGACACCTTTCATAGGCAAAAAACACATTTAGGATATTCTACATTTTCAACTATAAATTTTTATTAAAATCATCAACACATTAAAAAATATATCAGTTTGAGGATTATTTATCAAATAAACACTATGAAATATTAATTACAACAAATAAAATGTGTGAAAAAGGAATTTCTTACCCACATAACTTTTGTTGGTCTTGCACAGCAAAGCTGAAACTTTAAGGTATCGTTACCAAGTACACAACAAAGCCATATGAATTTGTCCTTGAATCCAAATGGTACCGTCCCAAATAAATAAATAAATCAAAAGCAAGTCTGCACATTCTTTTCGTATGGAGTAATAATTTGTTTTTAATTTTGCAAAGTATTATTCATACTTTACGCATTACAATAGTCAGGATTTGTTGAAACCATTTTAATCATAGTTACGTCTTAAAATCGTTATTAATTTATACGTTTTAAATAGGACATCTTTTAAACACAGATATATGTTACGAGGCTTTATTTATCAAGTAACAATAATATTGTGCCAAAATAACAACAAAACAATTTGTAGGATCATTACTGCATACAAAAAATTGCGTAAAATACTCACTTTTGATTTATTCAGGGTCAAATGTTATATGGCTTTGTTATATACTTGGTAACAATACATAAAAGTTTCAGTTTTACAGTGCAAGTCCAACGAAAGTTATGAGGAAAACAAATTCCTTTTTGTGGTAATCCATATGTAGTAATTCATAATGTTTATTTAAAAAAAAATCCCTAGACCAATATATTGTTTATTGTTTTAATGGTTTCGATAAAATAATATTTTTTTCAAACTCCTGTATTGCATTGCACTTACTCTTGAAACACAAAATTAATGCCTATTTTGGAGTAAGTGGACTAAAATATGCCATTTTGTTACGTAAGTACCTATTAGAATTTTAATATTATCATTTTGCTTGCACAAATATCCCTCTTTTGTAATTTAAAGAAAGTCAACTTTGATTTAATTAAAAATATTGAAAGAATATCAGTTGCTCCGTTCTGTGCGTCCCCATAATGAAATTCCGTAGGACATCTCGTTATTAAAATAGCTAAAGTTTACTATCCGTAGGTACTGCAGCTTTCAAACGCTAACGCTACGCTACGCTAATCTTTTTAACCCCGAATGCTGCAAAATTAAGTCTATTGGCTAATCCAGTTACGGTGTACGTGGCACTAATTGATATTTTGTGCCTAGTGTAATGCTTAAGAAAAATGTTTTAACTACAAAGCACAGTGGCTCCATGTTTATTAGTACATTGATTCTCTCCTAACTGATATTTCATGCTCAGAATTTCATACATTTGGTTTTTTTACTATTTTATTTAAATGCAAATGGTTAAAGTCAAAATACGTGACAACTCTCAACAACAGTTCTTACATCATCTAACTTAATTGCGCATTATATTTTTATAAAAGTAATGTGTCATCTGTTTACAACATAATCTCATGCCTGTCTTTACCACGTAAGACAGATCATAGACCAAGAATTAGTAATGGCCCAAGAATGGAACCCTGTGTTGCACCAACCAGGATGGCGCTTTCAATGTTTTTCTAACAGCTTGCTGTTTGAATCTTATTGTCAATCATTGATATCTTCGATTATGACTTTTTTCAAAACTAAAGAGCTACCATCATAAGCATTAAACCAATATAAGAACAAAACATATTTGGTGGGTGACAAGGTTTTAAAGCAATTATGATTTAGTTATTTTTAAAACAACAAAGGGAGTTGCTGTCGTATACGTAACAGTCTGTAAATAACCTGTTTAGTACACAACATTCTTAGAATCGGCATAAGCCTAAAAGCTACGTCCATTTAGAAAAGCTAAATTAATTTATCGTGTCCAATCCTGACTTACTTCTTGCAGTTTGTCTAGTATAGGGGGCATATTAGTAGCCGTATCGAACGAAAAAGTCTAAGAAGAGAGTTTTCCTCCTTGTGTCTGTTCTAACGCTTGTATAATGGGATTGTGGTGTTCTGAAGAACTGATCGAAATGTTGCCCAAGGCTGCTTTGCCTCACACCTTAGAACAGAAATGGTCACGTACAGTGCGGTTTCAGAACCACTTCCTGTCCCGAATGCGTAAGTTGATGCGGAATGATGACCCTTTAAAAGATTTTAAAGGGTCAGAAATGTGCTAGTGATGCCCCTGGTGTTGCAACTCAGAGAGTACATTGCTTATAGGTCCATAGGTTGCGATAACTGCTTACCGTCCAGAAAGACCCCTTACACATGGATGCAAAGTGGGATGGATGGGATCATAGATTTGCAAACTTCGGGAAATGAAAAACGTAACGTTATACCTACTTACATACATACTAGATAGTATGTATTCGAATATATGTGGTCTAATATAGAATATATAATAGTGTGTATAATATGGTCTAATATAGTATGATAAATGCGAAAATGTAACATTCTTATACGAATAAACCTTCTTATACCAGAAATTTTGAAACCAGACCAGAGTTTGTTTTTTTTTAATTTGTCTTTTTTTTACGCAGCTATAAAACAATGGATGGTCATGTTGATTTAAAAGGATCTTCTCGTACTTTAATGAGTCGGAAACTGACATACTTATTATAGTTGTGATTAACTTTTCATCCCGACTAAAAAGTCTCAAAGAAATAGATTTTTTCCATTTCGGATAACAAAAAGTTATTAAAATAAAATTAGTTGTTCTACAATTTTAAAAACATCAATCAAATTAAGCTTTCAAACACAATTTATAACGTTAAAATACGTCGCTATTAAATCATTACTTACAACAGTACACATAATTTACCAGTCCTTTAATAACATGCAATATTCATGATTGCAACGTGTGCTATTAGCTTAATGAACGCTGGTTCTATCACTTGCTAAAGCTAGATTACTTACTCAAATTAAGTGAGGCCATATTCTAACCGTCGCGACCGGTTTATTACGAGACAACGCGTGGGGCATGACATTGATTGTAGGTATACGGGTATGTGATAAATGTCGCTTGTGCAAAGATCAATAACTTTTATCTAGTAAACCAAGATTGGTTTTGAATCTGTTTCAAAGTAGAATTTTGAATAGGTACATCTGATAGTAGTATTAGTATCTGGTAGTATCTGGTAGTAGTAGTAGTAGTAATATACTTTATGTCTAATTAAAAAAATATAAAAACCCTGAGAACCCTGGACAACTGAGTTATATGCAAGGGAGAAAATTCAGGGGTTGGTACTTTTAAAAGATAATTTAAAGTGTTTGATTTTATAAAAAATCAAAAATAACTGGAGAACAAAAGTGATGATTGAGATGATTTATATCGCGATCTTGAGAAATATGAGAAGAGGTAGATTTACCAACCCCCGAGCGACTTAAGTAACTTCCAGACCTTTGCTGGGACACCGTTTTCTACGGATTTGTGAATATGGTAACGTTGCGCAACTCTACATGTCAAATTGGAGTGATTTCTCAGATTTTTATATTTGGAATGGTTGTTTGCACTGGGATCTTTTTTAAATTTAGTCTTAATATGGCTCCTTTTACTCATCAAACCTTTGATGTTTTCGGTGAGCTAAGGCGCAAAGGATATTTCATTTTAACGCGCCAAACCATGCATGTTTAACATACAGTTCATTTACAAGATTGTTGAAATTTAAAATTTTACTCATTTTTGAGTAGGCATGTATTAAAATCACCCACAATTATGGTGTGATTATATAATCGTCTTAGTCTCTCGAAGATTCTCCCAAAAGATGAAATATAATTAATATGACTAGAAGGACTGTAAAAGTGGGTGAATTACATTACCAACTGTACCTGATGAGTTACTTGTTTTAGGTCACTCTCCTAGGCCGGTTTGCTGATTTTTCAGCTAGCTGGCTGCTGGGAATAAAATTCGCTGATGCATTTGACTCGGCTGTAGTCCCAACAGGAATTTTATTTCGTACGGACATTGAGATAACTCTGTGCCGTATACAGTCTTATCCCAATAAAACCGCAACGCCATCACGCATCCAACACTTAGAGACCCGAACGTCTGCCGGGCATGAATGTCGTCTCGTCACGCCAGTGTTCTTGAAACTAGTTTTTGAGAACCAAATTTATCTCTTACAGATGTGTTGTGGTACGTTGCTAAGATAGGCTTAGGTAATTGTTTAGTGGACCGCCCCATCCGATAAGTTCTACGAATACTGTCCTTAGAAAAATCGGAAATTTTGAGATGAGTTGTCAAGGTCTTAGAGACAGCCAGTATAGGGTCCTCGTCCTTATCTTCAGGGACGTCATGTTTTCACCTGTTCTACATCTCCATCCGGTCACTTTCATTAGCACTCTATCTGCTGATGCAATCCTTAAAACGACTAAAATTGTTAAAGTCAGTGGCAACATTTGATGTTCCAGCCAATATCACATTACTTATCTGCAATTCTGCTTGGAAGTCTGCCATCCTCTTATTAAATATCTTTATCAAGTCTGACAATTTGTTTAATGGAGTCCATTCTCGTGTGCAGTGCAAGTTCAGTGTTATATTATTCTGTTGTTATAAGTGAGTGCTTTAGACAAAGAAAATTTTACTTGCTAGTAGGTAGAAATACTCAAAAGTTCAATACTTATATAAAAGGTTGCTATTAAAAGTTCAGTAAATTTAAAAGAATTTTTCTTATTTTAATGTTTGGACTTCAACCCTCTTAAAAAATTTAATCACTTAGGGCACTTCCTAACTAGGATAAAACACCTATAGTCAACAATATATTTAAATATAAAAGTAATCAGACATTAGACTGAAATTATAATAAACATTAGCCAAAAAAAAAATACAATTTAAAATTTTGCTCCGTTTTCAAATCCTAAAGGCTTTCAGTCCTACATATCATTTTTTTTCCCACAAATGCACATTGAAAAAGCTCTTATGACTACGAAAGCTATTCGATAAGACAACTATTAGGCAATAATTGTGATAATGTAGCAATAAGACCAACAGTTTCACAGTACAATATTAAATTGGGTTAGAAGGAAAAATTCTATTAGAGTGGAATTAGTGAATGACAATGTGGAACTTTGAAGTCATATTCTAATGGGGTAAGAATCTTCTGGTGGCAGATAAGGCAAATTACCTCAAATTTACCTTCCATCGTCTTTTAAATAAAACATGTCCGACCTTTAGTTGACTTCGTTTATATTATTAATTAAATTAAAGTCACGGCCTAAGAGAATAATGAAGATTTTTATCTTAAATTTCAGCTTTTGTGTCACGTAATTGGTTTAGGCCTACAATGAAAAAGCTTTTATCACTAAAACAAATATATTTTTAGTAGGATTAAACGTAATCACTATATTTATCTAGTAATATTACTATTACATTACAAAATTTTAATAAAAGTAAATAACTTAATTATATTACCTACAAATAAATACGTTAATCATTTATTCATATATTTAAATCAATAAAATAAAACCTGCTTTTTTGCGTCGGAGTTAGAGTTGAACAAAAAACCGATCGAACCTAGTCTATCATATTTTTAGCAAAAAATCAAAAACTATTTCATTAAAATGATTGAATATGACACACCCATTTGTCATTATAATCTGAAAAGTGGGGACTTTAAAATGGGAAACCCCCAATAACAGATTTTATTTCCAAAAACTAAAATAGTTTTGGTTATATTTTATTACTAGTTTTTACCCACGGCTCCGCACGGATTTCTACGACAATATCTAATCTATCTCCATAGATGGATCCTCCAAAAATTAGTTTAATTGGTTGCTCCATCGGTATGTAGCGATGTTAAGAATAAGATGTCGGCAACCATATTCTACAACCATAAAAAAGTGTACGTCAATGGTTGTTGAAAATCTAAAAATGAAAAAAGACAGATAGACAGGCAGTCACTGAACTCTCAAGGCCTCCTTTTTCATTTAGGTACATAACAATATAAAAAATATCAGTTCTAGGTCTGGTACAATTCAAAACGCACTTTAATTTTCGTTATTAGTCCGATAAATTTACTGTAAAAGTTTCAGTATTCTACAGTAAAGCAAAACAATTTGTTAAAATAGCCAAAGCTAAGCCAGTAGTTGCTATCAAAGCACTGCGGTGTTCAATATCCGTGTACGTACGTTCAAAGCTACAACATCATTTTCAAATGACATAACTGAAGCGGCAGTCAACTGAAGGTCTTAACCGGGATATACAATTTCCCCCTATTCCAGTCTGTTTTCTAGTTTAAACCATAGATATAGAATGTAGTGTAGCGTAAAAATCGTACATTTTAAAAAGTCGACTGCTAAAATGAATAAAAAAATATTTTTAGTTAATTATAGATTTTGTGATAGTCTTTTGAAATACGTCATATTTGAGTCGTAAGTACGTTTCAAAATACGTTTTAGTGCTTAATAAAGCAACGAATTTTTAAATTGATATGTTTAAAATAAGACTTAAAATTTTAACTTGACAAATAAATGTTTGTATGTATATCTTCAACTATTTTATACTCAAAAAGAGGGTAACCAGTACCTGAACACACACCAACGCTCTTAAATTCAAGTTTATATCGTCCGCCAAAAAATCAAAGACTAGATAGACATTCTGAGTTTAGCGTCCAACGACGAAACTACTCATAAGGACAACATAATATCGAGGGATCACGGGCTATTTGTATTAAGCGACATTTTTGGAACTTCACAACAGCATTTCAAAGTTTAATTTTTCGGAAAATAAATCATAACAAAAAATCAATTTTTACAAAAATGTTGTCTATGTTGTTTTTTGTGTCACTGAATTTGCGCAATTTAGTCTAGTTTTAATTTTTTATATCTGGTTTTTACAGAAATAAAGGTCTTTTGATACAAAATGACCTCGAATCACTTTTATTTAGTAACGTGCTAAATGATTCAAGCGACCATAAACTAAAAAATTTAGGTTGAGAACGTGATTTTTTTGCCTTTGGCCGATTTTTAATTTATACATGTGGAATAATTTCCAGAACCGGTAAACTCATTATTAAAAAATATGTAACTGTCTGAATACTAAATTGCGTCAAATGACACTTTCATTCGTGTACGTCGTTACTACCTAACAAGCGCCCCCAAAAGATATTCTTTATTTCCTATTTTTTCAAAAATGTTACAAACCGACTGTTTAGAACTAGTTGTAAATTATTTAAGAACATTATACAGTGTTTCTGAAAAATAACTTACGTTGTAGATAGCGTTCCTACTAAAGGTCGTGGGTCTTTTGTACAAAGACGGAATAAAAATTGCTAAATACCATAGCTGCGACAGAGAGATAGACAAATATCGTAATCCGAATAGTAAAAAAAGCTCTATCTAAAAGACCTGCTTCTAAAATGGCCCGTAATTGTAAGAGTTTGCATGTCAGTTTCACATTTCGCCAAGACTACAGCAACTTTGTATATTGCGGTAGTTACCAAACAATCAGCGCCGTTGGAACTTTCCAACGATTATTTCTAATTTGATCTAGATTAAGTAAGGTCTGTTTTTTAGCAAACAAAAATGTTTTCTTTTTTATTTATAAGTCGTTTTCACTGTTCAAATTCCTAGAGTTCAACTTAAAAATGCAATATTCTGAAATTAACATATTCAAATTGAGTGGCCCGCGTAGGGCATTCTACGGAGAACAGGTGATAGTAGTTTATGATTGTAGTTAGTGGTCAAATTACTTATATCCTACTTAGAAGCAACTTAAAAATGAAATTGTGCTCTAGGTCCATGCAATTTAAAAATAGATAAATATTCCCCGAACTTAATTAAAAAGCAAACATGTTTTACTTGGAGTTACTATGAGCTCTACTAACGATTACGATAGTGATAGCGATTCTACTAACATAATTTCAAATTCCAAGCATATCAGAACAGAAATTCAAAATATCTACCTAAAAGGTTTACAAACGAAATTATGTCTTGACAGACGTTGTAAGCATGTGTCAGTGGCACAGTTTGCTTGGCTTGATACTCAAGATAGTTGAAACTTTTCATCACTTGCATTTGCTTATTTAAAGGAACTAGAGAAAATATTACTATCATCAATAACTTTTGTAGGTTTTTATTTATATACGTGACTAGCATGGACTAATAAATAGTAAAATCAATATTTTTATCTAAGTGAAGCTACATTTTTATTTAACGTGGTCAGCAAAATAACTTGTTATAAAATTAAAAATATGTAATAAACTCAGGACGAAAAAAGCCTAATCTAAGTAAAACATGACTGTAATGCCAAAGAATAAGAAGTTATACGTAGACGAATGTTTCTATAGTAATACAATAAATCGTTTTTAAATTAGTCCTGGTTTTATAAGAAACACACCTACTGTAGCACCTCCGCTTGGCCTATATTCTTCAAACGTATAATAACCTGCCTAATGCAATAAACTGCATCTAAATAGGTCCAGTGTTTTCTCTAAAGAATGGTGATAGACATACTTACACACAAACAATTTTTGCCCTAAACGTACATATCATCTCTGTTCGTTACGTTGTCGTGGGTAAAACTGAGATAAATCAATAGACTAAATGTTCCTAAAAGCTTAGATAAAAGGCCTGCTAACAAAATTGACTTCTATATTGTTGTGGTTTCGCATGTCTGTAGCACATTTTACTTGCTCACCTTGTTTTATAATCCTACCAGATAATCTGTTTTCATGAAACTTTCCAACGATTATTATTTTTATTTTCTTTTATATTTTCTTCGAAGACTTGAATTGAGTAATGTATTAAATATACCACGCTTGAAACAAATCCCTTCGACTTGAAGTTCAGTATTTAAAATTTTATGGTAAAATCAGTCACCTTTACAACTTTTCGCATTTCAAGAATTTTCTCTGTTAACTAACGTAACTCAATGAAAATTGTCCAGACGGTAACATATCAATTGACCTATACCTTTTCAGCTGGCACTTCACTTTGTTTTTTTGTGTTTGTGTTTGCGTATTTGTAATCACTAAATTCGGCATATATTTAAAAAAAAGGCCAATAAGCAATACACAACATGACAATCCAGACATGGAGACAAATAGCGACGTATCTAAATATTTTGATGTTATGCTGGCACTTGACTTGGCTATTTGTGTTTGCGAAATTGTATTCACTATATCCGGCAAATATTTAACAAAAACGCCAATAAGCAATACACGACAATATGACAATCCACATATCAAGACAAATAGTGACATATTCAAATATTTTGGCCAGCCTTTACCTGCGGTAAATAGGGTCAGCATCTTCAATAATAACATTAATGAACTCGTTGGACGTTTTTGAACGTCTGAGTTTTTGTTAGTCAGGTTTAGAGAAGTGCGTTACGCGTTTTACCTATGTTTGTTACCATGTATATATGTAATTTTTTTATCTGAATAGGTGTAAGATTTTTAATGCTGGCACTTCATTTGGCTATTTTTGTTTGCGTATTTGGGTATTATTGGGTCAAAATTGTTTTTGAGTCCTATAAAAACGTCCCTTGCACATTTTTACGCATTTTTTTTTATTTACTTATTCAGATAATCTTCAAAAAAAATATTATTTTCTATAATTCAGAATGAGATACGCATACCCGAATGATTTTGATTGAACCGACTTTTATGGAAATATTTGGGCTAAAAAAAAAACTTGTTTGATAACGCAGTGGACATTATTTTTGAGGGGTCAGTGAGACTGGTAGCGCAGTGGTAACTTGAGTACCAAGTTTTTGTGATAAATAACCTAGGAGGGTGGAAATCTTCTTAATAAACATTGAGGCCCGGTTGAGAACAAACGTAAAACTACTAGGAAAATATTTTTAGACATCTACAATTTTGTAAAAATGTTTATAAATTTTCATTTCTATTTTATGCATTAAAAAGAATTTTGGCCCATTTGGAAAATAAGTAGATTGTATTCTTGACAAAATATTGGCTTTATTTGCCTCTTTGACAAATAGGGCCAATAAAAACACGCGTTACCGTACCGCTGTCGGTTTATCGGCGCGCATCAAAGGATCCAAATAATCAAATACACAACTACTGCAACTACACATTGGCCGTATTAACAAGCGCGCTAGTACGGATGTCTTTTGTTCGCTTCGCTATTTTACACGTTTTATCATGAATTGAGGTAACGCAACTGTTCTTAAGTTTTTAGAATTTTATCAAGTAAAATTGTGCAAATAGGAAAAAATCCCGCTGCAGCGCCAACTATTTTGGATACTTCGCTATTCCGCTCCATGTGTAGATGGTCATATTGTCATGTATTTCTTGTTGGCGTTTTTGTCAAATATTTTCCAAATATAATCAATACAAATTAGCAAACACAAATAGCCAAGTCAAATGCCAGCATAACATCAAAATATTTGGATACGTCGCTATTTGTCTTGATGTGTGGATTGTCATATTGTCGGGTATTGCTTATTGCTGTTTTTGTCAAATATTTGACGAAGATAGCGAATTTGTATTCACATGGAGCGAAATAGCGAATTCGGGTATGCTTATCTCATTCTGAATTATAGAAAATAATATGTTTTTAAAAGATTATCCGAATAAGTAAAAAAATATGCGTTAAAATGTACCAGGGACGTTTTTATAGGACTCAAAAACAATTTTGACCCATATGAATACGCAAATACGCAAACACAAATAACCAAATGAATTGCCAGCATTAAAAATCATTCACCTAATTAGATAAAAAAATTACAGATACAAAGTAGCAAAAATAGGTAAATCACGTAACGCACTTCCTTAGGCCTGACTCACAAAAACTCAGACGTTCAAAAACGTGTAACGAGTTCATAAATGTTATTATTGAAGATGCTGACCCTATTGTCGTAGGGCACATTCGCAAAAACGCTTGAGCAACATAATTGTCTCATTTTACCGTACATTTCTAGACAATAGTGATAAATTGGGCAAAATAATGTGACATCTTATATTGGCAGAAGCAAAATGTTACACGATACCTACTTACGTAAAACTTGAAGAGTTTTTTGTAACGATTACGTACGCGCGTTGGCGTAAAAAGTGCTTGTTACATGTTCAGGCAGTGTTAAAGAAAAAAAGAAAAACATTTTATTCGTAAAAACATACAATAGGTTTAAGTAGAATCCTCATATATTCGTATTTATTAGACTTAACGTGTCAATGTCAGTCTGTCTATCTGTGCTTAACACTTGAGCGAGAATTATCTGTTTTATATAAGTATACCAATGTTACTTAGTTACGTTTGATAATTTAAATAAAAGCAGTGAGGTTCACAGAAAAGCTATTCAGCAGAAATTATCAATGAGCCTATAACAGTCTATTGCTGGACATATGCTTCTAAACCCGGTCCTCCGCTTTTCATCTCCATCCACTTACGGCTATCTTTTCCAGGTCCCGATGACCTGGCTCGAGGGCGACCCACGCCGCAGTTACCAATCCATGTTTATGTGTATGTAATTATAATTGTATATATTTTACAAAACAATTTTATGACAGTTTCATTTACCTCCAATACCAACACTACTCTGAAGTCAATTTTGCATTTTTGAAACAAATGGATATTTTAACATCTTCTCATCTATTGATGCAATAATGAAAAGTCTTAAAATTAATTGTTAAATTGACGATACTTACATAACAAGGTTTATTTTCTTTACTAAAAAATGGTTGTAACATGATGATTATTTTGACAACCTTCTTAGATCAAAGTCGACCTTTCCGCGCTACTTGAATAGGCGCCAGCAAAGTTGTATGACATTTTAATTAATTTAACATTAAATTTAATTGCTGGTCAGTTTTCATCCTTTGAGAGATTTTATTCAAATAGCTCGTAATGTGATCATTATATTGACAACCTTCTTTCAGCAAAGTTGATCTTGTAAGCTAGGTTTAAATTAATGACTCGCATAGTTTGAGTAAAGTACTGCACAAGACTTGGTATGCAATGACTGCACTGCTTGCCACGAGCTTAGCTTAGCTAAAAGCTCTCGGCCTTCACGCTTGCTCATCATTGCAGTACTTGCTCTCCGATCTATAAATCCATAAAGGGCTGCAATGCTGGCCAGCGCTGGCCTAGAGCTGCGCTACGTCACGCTTTCGCCTATATAACATCAGCGCTGCTGGCAACGCAGTCATTTTAGACCGCGTCAGTTATGTAATTTTAATGAAAATATACTTTATATATAATTATTAATGTACGTATTGTTATTATTTATTATTGCTTAAGTGTTCTGACATTAATAGAAAAATAGTAGTATAAAAACTGGAGTGAGCTGTCCTAAAAATGGCTTTATCACTTACCTATAGCCGATAGTGTATGTTGCATGTACAATAGTGTATTTATTTTGGCGATATCTTTTATAGGTACTCTTAAGGTTTGTAACAAAAAAAAACATGATAAAATATGGGCTGCGTTGTCCTAGAAAAATGTCTTTACCACTTACCGATAGTATAAGTAGCGCCATCTATCTGAAAAGTCGCACTCTTGCACTTCTTGAAGACCTTCCCGCTGACAACCTGCCGCATGACGCTGTCATGAGTAGCAGGCAACGAAGTAATTTCGTGCTTTGCCACCGCAGCGCTAGTGTCGAATCGATTCCTCAACTCGTCAAACGACGGATCGGACGGCAAATCAAGCATTTTGTCGCGCTCAGGTTTTTCACGTCGTACTTGCCCGCACATCGCACTACCCGAAACTTTTGTGCAAGTCGCCTTTTTGTTCATTTTGTCTTTTATTTACTAATAAACACTGTCACTCTTTTGTTTTTCACTTCACACATGTATATCAACTTTTAGATTTGGCATATTTTGTTTATAGTACCTACTACATAATTATACATAATACTATTGAAAACACAGATCCTAAAATAATAGTAAATTCACAATTTAAAAAAAATTATAAGAGCAGATTTGTGGGTTCGACTTTTCGATAAAATATTGCATTTGCCTAAGGAAAACTACAGCTGACTAAAAAGAATTAGAATTTACAGATTTGTTTTAAATATAATAAATTCACGTTATTTATCATAGCAGTTGTTCAAATTAATATAAATTAAACAAACACAAGTAGAATAAAATATTTGAACTACTAATTCCTAGATAGGCTAGATCCATACGATCCATAGGCTGCGATGACCGCTTACCATCAGACGGATCGTAAGCATCAATGATCATAAGCCATTTGACCGTTTGCCACCTTAGTAGGTATATAAAAAAAGGGTTACTTTGAGAACAGTCTCAAGATATTTAAATTTTGGTTTAGTAATACTCGTGAAAATGCTGTTTGTTGATACATAATAAAATGAGAAATTCTATCCGACGAATCTCTATCTCTGTGCCTACGTTCAGTATCGTTCATGATTCAAAAAACAGTTTTAAATTGTGTCTAGAGCGTCTTAAAAAAACTTTAGCATTATTCAGTCTAAAGTTTTTAACACTCATTTGGACCGATTTAAGCAAAAATGATCTAATATATGTATTTTTTTTCTCACCAAGCATATATGACTATTATAGAATTTAGCTATTTTCCCGCAATTTTTAGTAAATTTTTCGGTTACACTGTAATCTGAAGCACAGTGCTGACGTCATGGATTTTATTTTCCTTTTGTTGATATAATCGTATTTCTGGCCTGCCAGTAATATAAAAGAGCCTTGCCTTTGATTTGTAGGTAAAGTGAGTATTTTAGAGGTATTTATTTTTATTTAGAGGGCAAAAGACTTTACTACGGCTCGGGTTATTTGTTCGTTTTTACCAAAATACGCGAATTTATACACATAACTTATTTAAAAAAAATATTTGTTAATGATTTAATAACAATTATATTATTTAGCTACTAATAACATTAAATCTTCAGTTATACGCATGTACTGCTTAAATAAAAAAAAACTTTCAAATCAAGAAATAAATAAATTTACGTTAATTAAGTCTATTCACCTGAACTGAATTTATTTCACTTCACTTAATCCAAGGTGTCTTATGGAGTATTCACAGATACAAACTGGCCATCTGTCTGCAATTCTTCCTAACTGCGAATGTGCAGAGAGTAGGTACTTCGAAGGTGTTTGCGTAACTCTCGAAGTTTGTTTACAGATTAATGATATCTCTAATTTTGGAGCTATCCAACCCGACACTTCTCCGTTAAATTGTTTATTTTAACAAACTCGTGCGTGCGTAGTTTGAATTTCTATGACTTACGTACTCTTAGCATGTGATCGTCTCGAATTGATTTCTAAGAACTACTGCAAACAGATCTCGAAACTAATTAAAAGTTTAATTGAATTCAGAGTCGCTTCGAGAACCAATATTTGTTGCTCAACTTACGATCAAAGCTAGAGAGTCAATTAGAAACTAATGAATATAAGAAAATAAATCATGTGTAGGTTTTTTACTTTATTTGCCTTTTGTATGATATTCGACTGGCATAGTGTCTAAGTTTGTAGCGGTCAGAATTTTAAATCCACATAGCACATACATTTATGAGATAGACATTTGTTTGTCTCTAGTCGGGTATTTGTTATAAATAAAATATATGAACAGTAGTTTATATAAACAGTATATAGGTTTATTTTGTATCAGTTGTCTGATAGCCTTGCTTAGTTTAGACATGCGCTTCGCGCTGTTTGATACCTATATCTATGGATATTTAATCTTTAAGACTCCCTCGCAGCCTAGTTGGTAGTGTGATGGACTGCCGTGCAGAGGGTGTGGGTTCGATTCCCGCACTGGACAAACATTTATGTGTTAAACATTTGTGTTTGTCTTGAGTCTGGGTGTACTTATGTATTTACAAAAAAAAAGTAATATATATGTATTTATATCCGTTGTCTGGTACCCATAACACAAGCTTTGCTTACTTTGGGGCTAGACGGTGCTGTGTGTAATGTTTGAAAATATTTATTTATTTATTTATTATTGTTTTAGTATAATTATTTAGGTAGTATATGTACATATTAAACTAATTAATACCTTCATTTATGCCATCTAGCTGCCATTTTTAAGGTTCCAAAATGACAAAATTAGTCCGTTTGTCACAGCCCTATAATTTCGCCGTTTTGGGTAGATTCTAACAAAATTTTACAGACATACATTATAACCCTCCATACAGATATATTATGGAAATTAAATAAAAATTAGTTTCGAATCAGAAATTTTGTTTGTAAGGATTTAAAATATGACTTCAATTGAACAAATTGGTGCACTTATCCACAAACCAATAAACGAAGCCGTATCGGGTTTTTACGCAAAAACTTAAGTTTGTATCATAAAACTTTGCCTTTCCATACAGTAGCATGACGAGTGGATATTACCGTATAGATGTTTTTGCCAAATAACAAAGAAATACAAAGGATTTGTTTCCGCATTAATTTTATTGGTTTTGTCAATCTGTCAGTAGCACGCACAGAACAGATGGTTTGGGCGTCGTCTTATGAAGATAAATGGTAATTCAGAATTATATGAGTCATCGTTTATGGTTCGTTATTCTTTATAAAATCAAGTATATTCAGCGAATATTCAATATGAATTTTATTAAAAACAAGTGTTTCAATATTCGTTTATGTGTTTACTATGACAGTGATTTGAATTAAAACTTTAAATTTAATATGATATAAATTCATTAAATAAATCAATTATTTGTATACGAGTTGTACAATCCTTCACTGGTAATTAACTACTTACATGCTAATTGAAAAAAAAACGAAATTAAGCACTAAATTTGATTTTTTTTTATTTTTATTTAGTTTTATGCGAACAAGTATTTTATTTATATGTTAAGTATTTATGATTCCCCTCCTGACTACCGCATTAATCAACTCTAAAAAGGGTAAAAAAAAGATTTGATGATAAAAAAAAAACAAGAAAATATTATTATTTATTGCGGTACTTTTAAACCTATATCGGTACAAAATCTGTTCTAAAAATCTAAAAATAAAAGGCTTATTATGATAAATTAGAAAAATTAAATATAACAATGAATATTTCATAAATCGACTAGGTTAAACAATGACTGCAGCTTTAATCCGGTCCGGTTTTCAGTTTTTAGATAGTATTAATATAAACGCTATTCTTTGTTAATATGTTTCGTTTCTTACGTTTACGCCTGTGATGAATCTCGTATGTAGAAACCATTTACCTGTAAAAAAAAGAAAGGTTATTAATTAATGATTATATTATGAAATGGTATCAAAAGGAAACAAACATGTTTATTTTTATCTAATGTTAATTCTGTTCTTTACATATACCACATGTTAATTCCATAACAGTAAGTAGGTATTTGGCAATAGATTGATTTTGATAGTTTTTTAATTTTACCACTCTAGTCGTTTGTTACCATTTGTTACCCGACTAACCCAGAAGAAGGGTAATGTTTTTCGCGCGTATTTATGTATGTCCGTGGTGTATTGAGTCCTCCTGTAGCATAAAAGGCTAGGCCGATTTTAATGAATGAGGTATCAAATGAAAGGTATTAACAGTGCTATATAGGTTACATAAAAAAGTCAAGCGCGAGATGGAAAAAATAATTAAAGGCTGTACTTAAATTAAAAAACCCGACTGCAAAAACATTAAGAACTACAAAGCAATAAAACAGTTTTTAAATTTTTTTTGTTGATATTTTTGCTGTCGGGTTATTTATTTATTCGTTTTCTTTTTAATTTGCATCTCTATAGTAAACTTTTTGTTAACACCAGCTTATTCTCTAGCACAAGTTTACTACTTAATAGATATAACAATAGATTAATGTTAAATATTAATGTTTAGGTGATTTGAGTCATTCAAGTCAATGCAATCAAAAGGTGCGGCCATTTATGTCACATATTGTAATACCCGAACCTTATATACCAATAGGGTACTTCCGTTGATCTATAGATATGTTTGGCAAAAAGCAAGGTCTTACAGTACAAGTAAAGAAAAATATTATAATTTTTAGGTAAGCATACCTACCAAAATAAAGTTTACGAAGGTACGAACCCCCAGCAGGGCGCAGGCCTGGTTGATTTTTTTTGCTTTATAGTCAAGTACACGTGTTTTTTAATTTGAATTCATTTCTCATTGTTAAAAATATTACCAAACAATATCGATGCATCAAAAGGGAATATGGATATTTTTTTGGCATCTCGACTTCAGTTTGTTTATTGTTTCGTTACTTATTATGGATGATGGTAAAAGCGTAAATGTATTATTTATATACCGCTAAGGTTTTTTTTTTTCTTCCTTTTAGTCCTTAGAGAAAACCTTGGCAAGGAGCTCATTCCACAACCTAAGCGTTCGCGGGAGAAAGTTTCTCTGAAACCGCACTGTACGCGACCATTTCGGTTCTAAAGTGTGAGAATGAATTCCCTGCCGATGGCGAGCGGTGCGATGGTAGAAAGTAGCCGTGGGCATCATTTCGAACAATGGCAAACAAACTAACGGTCCACCTGATGGTAAGCGGTCACCGTAGCTTATAGACGCTTGCAATACCTGGGACATCGTTCGCGTGTTGCCGGCCCTTCAAAATCTAATAACTTCAGTTTTAAAGAATCCTATACTGTAATAGTCCTTTGTGAAAACCTTGGCAGGGATCGCATTTCACAACCCAAGCGTTCGCGATATGAAGTTTCTCTAAAACCGCACTGTACGCGACCATTTAAATTCTAAAATGTAAGAATGAATTCCAGGTGATAGTAGAAAATAGCCGTGGGCATCATTTCGGACAATTCCTTCACATCCTATTGTACAAGCGGTAAAACACACATATGGAGGCAAAAAGTCTCTCCTCAGACTTAAGAGTGCGATATGGCTAGTTTAGGATCGTCGATGATTAAGGCAGGTGCAGACCAGATGTGTGGCCAGACGTGACATGCGCACGCACCATTTATAATGTATGAAACTGTAAAAAAGTGCCAGATCAAATGCGTGACGTGGGCACGCGCGTGACCAGCGCACGCACGTCACGCTACTACTGACAAACCGAGTTCGTGCGCGTGTGTAACGGAACGGCAAGCTAAACACGCGCGTGACCCGCGCACGCACGTCACGCTACTACTGACAAACCGAGTTCGTGCGCGTGTGTAACGGAACGGCAAGCTAAACACGCGCGTGCAGTTTTTTTTTCTGAACTGACTATGCAGTTGGCTTTAGTTTTTCGACCGTGCCCTGGTCGGTCTGCGCATCGTTCAGTGCTGCTCGTTCACACGCACGGCAGGTTGTATTTATTTATAAAAGAAGTGCAGTTTACGAGTGTTTCAATAAACTCATAGAAATAGTTTGCAAATATGAGTGCGTCTCTACAACAATAAACATGAAGAGTACAAAAATAAAAATTATTAGTTATTATTGTGGCCAAATGCTCTCAACTTTAATATGGCAGCACGCATGCAGAAGTTACCTGCGTGACTAGTGCTGTACCGCTTTTGCCGGTGTAACAGAGCTGGCACACGCGTGCGCTCGTCACGTCACGCCATGCATCTGGTCTACTCCGGCTTTTAAGTGAATATTTAGTGAAAAATGGATGAGTTAAGTTCATTACCGTTAATATAGTTCCCAACAGACCATATTTGTGCGTAGTTAGAATATGAATTTTTTTTTAACTTTTTGTAATCTTTTTTTCTTTCGTCTGCTTAAAATTGCGGTTTCTGTTTGTATAAGTAGCTACTTAGTGCCTATTTAATATACATTAGTTTACAGTTAAATTCCGTAACTTCGCTATTGTATGAAATCTTGGTGTAGACTAATGTTAGTTTTTTCACCTTTTCCGTCAAGTCAGAACCTCAACTGTAGTTTTTGTAAATGGTATAAAAACAAAAACGCGTGCTAGAATACCCTTGATTTTTATCGGGGACTTCCAATACATGCAGCTGTAAAGGTAGATAACATGAAACGTTTGATAAAAAGTCTGATGACTCTGAAAAGTTTAAATAAAATATCGTAAATAAAAACCCATTTTTTAACTTTGCTACGTTAATCAACTCTCAGTAACGAAGCTAAAAATACAACACTTTCCTTCGTTTCCTGCTACGTAGGTATACACTTTGTTTTTAAACATATCTTCATAAAACAGACATTGGACGTGAGCACGTTTTTCACAAATCTTGCGAAAAAATGGAAATGTTTTACGTAATTTTAACTTCACAGATCTCTTTTGACGTGACGATTTAGAAAGAATAAACAAAACAAAATATTTTTTTCTGCTTCAGAATACGAGTATAGAGAATTATATAATACGATGTACACGTAAAAACATTAAATACTGTTGCCAAACACAATGCCATACATATTTTAGTATTTGATTAGTAATACATAAGTCAATGCCTGTATTATATAATTGATTGCAGAACAATAGTGAGATAAAAAAATATTACAAAAATCATTTAAAAACCACGCTTATAAAAAATGTACTAAAAACTTTTATACTTTTTAGTTTTGATAGGTTAAGATAAAAGTATAAGCTACTAGCTACTAGCTCCACCTAGCGACAACACGATACAATTTACCTTGAAATCCATTTCCATCATACACAACTCATTATCACGTTACCCTACATGTTACATAGACATCTATGTAACGCTGTGAGAATCACGATTTTGTGAACTAAAATTCCTTACAAAATGAAAAAAATCAAAATATTGATGTTGTGGTGTTGATCGTAATTGATCATTGTATTATCGTGTCAACAAGTTCTTAGCTTCCCTGAAAATTTAAGACTACTAGCTAGTCAGTAAGTGATCGAAATTACGAATGCAAAATTTGACCCAAACAAACACGTCGCATAGGTGGCGATGAGAGAATTACGATTTCGTGAACTAAAAATGATGCCCCAGATGTAGCAAGCGCCCATAGGCTGCGGTTACAACTTACCATTAGATGGACCGCAAGTTTGTTTGCCACCTTAGTGGTATGAAAAAAACGAGTTGCACTCCGGGAGTGCCGGCAGAAGTGAAAAACCTTTACACACGATTCGCGCTTAACACTCAAATATGTCGCAAGACATATCTTTGACATTGTCAAGAAATAATAATGTTTGTTTATTTACTTTTTTGACGTAGTATATTTGACATCACAATCTGTCATAGAATCAAAATTCCATATCCAACCTCCCTGTACTACTCATAATCGCGAATACTGAAAATAAAAATTATAATAGGCGTGGCATTACGGTTTCCGTATTTTACAAAGACAAAGATGCACTTTGTTAAATTTCCATATTTTAAACACTTTATATACACGAATTTTACGAATACACAACAGTATGGCCACTACACAGACGGTCGAGCCATCAGCTGCCACCATCCATGGATGCGCGTAGCACGCTGTAACATAAACACACACGACCATTCGCGCAAGCGCCCTGCGCCGTCTAAACCAAACAGCAGGCGCAGGCATACATTTTCGCCGCGCCTTAGAACAGGCATACATTTTCGCCGCGCCGTAGAAAGAGAGGGCGATACTCCCTCTCCTACGCCGCGCCAGCTGTCTACTCTCCATTCGTCTTACCCATTTTCACGATTAGGACACGTGACCTGACGCGAGTTTAACATTTTTTACCCATACCAAAAAAAGTGCACAACGCCGCTAAAGAAGTTTTCACTTCAAAAAAACTTATATGATCTTTTTGTCACTAAGTTCTGAGATTCTCAGAATATTTGAGCGTTCTAGCTAATAGAGAACAAAAGTTTAGGGGGGGGGGGGGGCGACTATAAGATCTAAAGGTATTTTTTGAACTTTGAATCTGCAAACGTTAGTTACCCAATCCACCCAGCTCGTGCAGTTTTTGAATAATTAAATAAACAAACCCAAGTAACCCCAAGTATTTTTTATATGTAATAAAAGTTATATATTTCAAAAAATGTTACAATTCATTTCTTCCCCGACTGGGCGATCGCCCCCCGCTGGATCCGCCCCTGGTTAGTATTGTTATAAGGTGAATTTCGTGCAAAGACCGAAGTTGAAACTTGAAAGAAATGAAGGATTACGAAATACGAGTTGTGCACGTGCACTCTATTTTTACCACTCACTATAAGAAAATAATAGTTTTTCTTTACTTACATTTATTTTACTTCACTATTACCGCTCAAAATATATGTAAGGTAAACAATAGAAAATTGATATTTAGTCGAACAAGGATATTTTTTACTTATAAAGATAACTACTAATACTATGATATAATGTTGCATACTAGCAACGAAGCTAGGCCTTACCTGTATTTTAGTTAATATTGTCTTTCAATGAGAACAAACAATCCATGAACTATCACAATTTAGCAATTATTTGTTTCCAAAGTGACGTTAAAAATATTTTCGAAATACAATCACAATAAATAAAGTATAAACAACAGAAATGTTCATACTGAAAGTTTTTTTTTATTTGAATAAAAGGCATTTTTGTAGTTATCATAAAACCAGACAGTGTTCCTAATCACTTTATCTGTGTCGAGTAATAATCGCCTGGTGCAGTTGACTTTCTAGTTACTGTCCTGGTTGCGATCTAGAATGGAGATTTTAATTTTCTGCCACATGGTAATAGGAATTTAATTTTACACAACAAGTAAAAAGAGGAAAATTACACGCGAGGATCTAAATTGAATCTTGAGAGTAGTGAATGATTCTATAGTTGAATCACAAGCGTAGTACAATATTGATTGTGAAACAATTTTTCCGTTACCTACGGCTTAAAATATTCAGTCTTGTCTAGCAGAAATAAATTTACGTATTTCTAGAAATTCAGTTTCTTGTTAACACAATACAAAGGCACTAGTTAGTTATTAAAGTTACACTGTAAAACTGCAAAGGGTAACTTGACTGCAGTAGTTTGTATGCAGGTTCAATCACCAAGTCGTAAACAGCGGTTGCACGAAAGGGCTATTTCCTAAATAAAAGTTATAGTTCTCCTGAATAGTCTTTTTTTTTAGTGACTACTACATAGTAAATAAAGGTTTCTTTATTCTTCAAAATTTACAGGTAAATAGGAATATTATGAGGATTATGATTTTAGGAGGAGCCAGGGCAAAGAAACACGTCTGTCCAAAAAAGTTTTTATCAAAATGTACAAAATTTTTGCGAGTTAAAAAGTAACAGTTACGAAGATAATTAAATTGTTTTACTTAATTTTTTTCCTGCTTAATGCCTACCGCATTATTGCAACCGTTCACACGCAGTGTTTCTGCAGCCAAATCTTTTATAGGAGTAGTATAATCCGAGACAACTGCCAATTTCTACAAGACCTCGTCGTCTTGGACGAACGGGCATGTGTCCCATTTTAAACATTAACACCTTATTTACTACCATTGTTTACTTCTATCATCTTCATCAAATAACCCGCTGGTGATATATAATGCCCTGATCAACAGATTTTTATGGATTAATTTAGGTGAATCGGACGTTGTTTTCATACAATCAACGTTACACAAAATTTCGCTATTCGTAACTATTATTATGCTAGCTATTATATATTGGGCATAGTCGCATAATGAACATTTATTCACAAAATGACAGGAAATTATTAAATTACTAATTAGTTTGCATTTTATAAATTTAAATTTGGTTATTTAATAATTTACTGCTATTTCACGAATGTACAATCTATTTGCGACTTTGTTTAATAAAGGTACTCGCATATGATGATACCGCATTTAGTGTGGCGAAGGTGATAGTTATAGATATTTAGTGCTGAAGCTTGTATGGTATAAATTGCATTCGGTTTTATCTTAAAGGTCAGCTCATACCGAGACGCGACACGACGCGTCATGAAGCACACGTGAAGCCACCACGATACCTCGTGCTGCGCCACGCGGTGACTTTTGTGCTCTCACTATAATTTGTATCGTTTTGTCTAGTAACCAAGGTCCACAATGTGTTGCTATCTCAAAAATACCGCGTCGAGTCG
The DNA here is from genome assembly GCA_946406115.1 of Apoda limacodes. Classification (NCBI taxonomy): domain Eukaryota; kingdom Metazoa; phylum Arthropoda; class Insecta; order Lepidoptera; family Limacodidae; genus Apoda; species Apoda limacodes. The sequence continues at coordinate 7,101,217 of OX291545.1, read as the reverse complement.
CGGCTCAGTATGAGCTGACCCTAAGAAGCTACATTAAACTAAAAAGTTTGAGATTGTTTTTTATGCTTAGGTAAATATGAATAGATTTACTAAATACATTTAAAATATTGTTTACAAAGATTTTAAAGGTTCAGCGTGGTAAAGGCACTGCTGTAAAGATAAGGTCACCCATTAATTAACTTTATAGCTTAGATATAAAGAACTTCGAAGTAAATATGTTGCCCTGGGAATTTCAGCTGAATGTCGAAAATACCCGGAGGCAATTTTGGCTGTTTATATCTGAAGTGGATATGTAATAAATTGCTTTTACAAATTCCCGTTTCTGTTTACATTATGTTGGACATGTAGCCAATTTCGTAGTCAAATAAAATCATAACAGTCTAAAATATGCAAAACGTGTTATTATCAGTATGTAAGAAATTTCAGAATACATTCTCAGTGTTATTTATTCCAATCCTAACTAATAGTAAAATATAACTCTGATTCTGCAAAGACCGCATCACTTCGTATGATCAATCTAGCACCTTGAAAAATTTAGCACCTTAAAAATTTAAAACCTTATGACACTTTAAAAAAATTAGCACCTTAAACTTGTAGTAGGTACCTTATAAAACTAAGCACCTTTAAAATGTAACACCTTAAAAACATAGCACCTTAAAAATGTAGGACCTTGCAAAATATGGCACCTTAAAAAATGTGGTACCCAAAAAATTTTGCACCTTGAAATTGTAGTGCCTTAAAAAATTAAGCACCTTGACAAATGTAGTACCTTAAAATATTTAACACCTTTAAAATGTGACTACAAAATGGTACTTATGAATTATGGAACAAACTAGCTTTTGGCCGCGGCCCCCTAAATTTATTTATCGGCGTGGGATTCTGATTCTTGATTAAACTAAAGAAGTTTGTTATAGCAAGCTATAGCTCCAGCTATCGTTTGTTCTTGGAATTCGGATGTAGTTAATCCTGTGGGAACTTTTGAATCATCTTTCACTTTGCAAATTTCAACTCAATTGTATGCTCCGTTGCGGCACGATTGAGTGACAAACGTTATAGTTATTTGAATTTTTCGTAATGAAAAACAGCCTATGTTCAGGACCTAATCTATATGTGTGCCAAGTTTCATCCCGATCCATCCAGTGGTTGAAGCGTGATTAAGTTACAAAAATTTCGCATTTATAATATAAATGAGATAGCTGGTAATTAAGGATAGCTGATAAATAGGTAATAAATTTTGCCAGCGGCTCCGCCCGACCCAAATTCGGTTATCGGCGTGGAACTCCTTAATAATGCAGTTTGCTATAGCAAGCTATAACTGTAGCTGTAGTTCGTTTGAGATCGAGATAATAGATTCCCGCGGGAAGATTTGAATTTTTCGGGATTAAAAGCAGCCAATGTTGAATATAATATAATGTAGAAGCCAATAAATTAATTTAGGGTGTCAGCTACCTCCGTACCAGGTTCATCAAAATTGGTCTAGTTTGAGCGTGAAGAAGTAACAAACACAATCATAAACTTTCGCCTTTTTAATATTAGTGTGATAGATCTCATCTGTGTAAGGATGTTTATTACATAGGTAGGTAAATACATGCACAATGATGCATATAGTTATATTATATTATAAAATTTAGCTTTCAGGCTAACCTACAGCATTGTCCGGTATTGCGTGAGTGTAACCGTTTGATTGCGGTTTAAGTTGCCCCAGACAACACGTCGAGGAAGTATAATTTCCTGAGTGCAGTTCTTGAAGTTTATTTCACCAGCTGTACATAAAATTACTTACAAAAAACACTAGTTATACCTCATTAAATTTCAACACAAACATTTATCAAGTTTTTTTAGAATTATTTTTTTTACTCTATGCAAAAAATAATCAACTTATTCGCAATATTCGTTCACATATTATTATGACGGGCTGCCATTTGCTTATGTAAGTGTCCTTAAATAAGTCTTATTGCATTTTAGGTGTTTAAGTAGTTTTTCTCTTGGTACATAGTTCGTGAGTTATTAGCTTCCAGAGTTTGCTATAATTTTTTAACCAAAAGAAAGAATATGCATAAAAAAAACCCAATACTTAACAGAGCATAATACTTATGCTAAAATATGATTAAAGCACAAACTTGGAATTGAATATTCTTGTTCCTGCTTTAACAGGGGATTATTTATTCATTAAAAAAGGAAAAGGAAAAACTTTAGAAAAAAATTAAAAAAACTTAATTTTTGCAAAGATAAACCTTTCTTTTTGTATTTCAAACTGTCCATTTTCGCATGATGATGTATTGATCAAGATTTCACCCTTATCGCATTGCCGTAAAATGAAAACTAAAATACTAACAATTTTAATAAATAAAACTTTTCATTATACAAATTAAATTCGTTTTTAAAAATACACGATAAATTAGATTTACCGGTCTAGAACAAGTCTATCCGTGCCGTCTTTTATTTCTTACTATATTTTTTTTTTTTTATTTAAACACTTTATTGCAATAAAATACAATAGGTGGACTTAATGCCTTAGGCATTATCTACCAGTCGACCTTAGGGTCATGCAGAAAGCTTAAGGTAGTTGTTTAAGTAGGAACGGTTATTATCTACTAACATAAACGTAACATACAGTATAGGATTTGAATACATAAATTAAATAAATACACAGATACATATATATATAAATATATATTTAAATATACCTACATACATACACATACATAAATACGTATTTAAATATGTACATAGATATTGCTATATAGGTACTGCATATGATTCATTGAAAAGTATTTATAAAGGTGAGCCTAAATAGTATTTGTATAGCGAATGCTTAAACTTATTTCGGGAAGGCGTTTCCTTTATATTTTTAGGAAGCGCGTTCCAGAGTAGTGCTGCCTGAATAGTAAAAGAATTGGAAATAAAACCAGTACGATGTGAAGGTAAACGTAGCAGCATGTTAGAGGAAGAACGAAGCTCTCTGTCGTGAGAACAGTGAAGATATTGAAACATTTTCTTTAAATAGGGAGGACATTGAGAATTATTTAAAATGTTATAAAGAAAACATAGAATTCTAGTATATCTGCGTTCCCGGATAGGTAACCAGCCAAGCTGAGTACGGTATTGGGAAATGTGGTCAAATTTTCTTAAGTTGAAAATAAATCTTATGCAAGAATTGAGGAGACGATCAAGTTTATTGAGATGATTTTGGGTCAGATCCAAATAACAAACATCAGCATAATCAATTATGGGAATGATTAGAGTTTGTACTAGCAAGATTTTGGTTTTTATTGGTAGAAAATGTTTGAATCGATAAAGCGATCGCAAAGCGTTGAACACTTTTCGACTTACTTCTGCGATTTGATCATGCCAACTAAAAGTATTGTCTATATATAGACCCAGATCTTTTACGCTAGAGGTAAAGGGTACTATAGTGTTTTCATAGTATATCTGTGACAAAGTACTTAAGTCAATCCTACTTAGTAACCTTGAGCTACCTACGATAATAGCTTGGCATTTGGACGGATTCACAGTCACCCCAAATCTGCGTGACCAATCGGAAATGTAACCAAGGTTTAAATTAACTTTATCAGTGGCTTCTGTAATGTTTCCGATATAAGTGCTTGTGTAAAGTTGCAAGTCATCGGCATAAAGGTGGTAAGTACAGCTGAGAAGGTTAGTTATAAAATTGATAAAAATAGAAAACAAAAGCGGGGAAAGGATTGCTCCTTGAGGAACTCCGGCAGAAAGATTGCTATGCGAACAGACTGTTGGCGGCCATAAAGATAGGATGAAAACCAGTTTAAAGCATTAGGACAAATATTAAGGTTAGTTAGAATAGATAGAAGTATATCATAATCAACGGAGTTGAACGCGTTTGTGAAGTCAACTAGTACTAATACAGTAACCTTAGTGTCTTCCATTGCCAGTCTAATATCTTCTGTGACCTTAAGAAGAGCTGAGCTAGTGCTATGGCCAGGGCGAAAACCAGATTGAAATTGATTCAGAATGTTGTTGTTGTAGATAAAACTGGAAAACTGACGATTCACGCACGCCTCCAACACTTTTGATAAAAATGGCAAGATAGAAATTGGCCGAAAGTGGCAAGGAGAGGTAGGATTGGAGATTTTAGGCAGGGAAATTGCATAAGCTTTTTGCCAAATGGAAGGAAATTTACCAGTAAATAGTGAAAAATTAATAATGTGGGTAATAATAGGCGCAATAAACTCTAGTATTGTAACAATCATAAAACGAGTTATTTCATCGCATCCTACAGCTTTAGATTTGATGGAATGTATTATTTTGACTACATCTTCCTGATTAACAGGATTGAATTTAAATGATTCAACAGTGGGAGACATCAATGCTAAAATCTCTGCTATAGTTTTGGTTTTTGTGTCAGTATCCATGTTTGGAACCGACGTAAAATGATTATTTAGCTCATCAAGCGAACAAGGAGTTGAATTTTCTAAGCTAACATTTGGTTTTCCAGCTCCAATAGAACGTAGAAACTTCCATAAAGAATTGGGCGTGGAATCAGATATATAACTATGTATGTATAGACGTTTAGCTGTACGTATCATCAAGTTACATCGATTTCTTGCCACTTTGTAATTACTCCATCTTATTTCAGTGCGATCTTTTTTGAACTTACGAAAGGCACGATCTCTTTGGGACATAGCTATGCGAATGTCGTTAGTCATCCAAGGTGCTGAAGGGTGTTTCAGTTTAACTTTGTGCAATGGAGCATGTTTGTCATAAAGTGCGGTAACAGAATTATTTAATATCGCTACTTTCTCGTCAATATCATCAGCAACTAACACCGGAGTCCAGTCTATTTCGGCCGCGTCTATCATTAATTTTTCTACGTCCATTCGGGAAAAAGCACGAAGATATAAGACCTTTGGACAAGGCTTTGGAGGCTTAATATTGTAGGATAAGTATAGTAGGTCATGCCGAGAAAATCCAGGAGCTAAAAATTGTCCATATGAGGTAACGTGATCCTCAGAAGAGATAAGGATTAAGTCAATCCATGTGTCATCAGTGTCAATGTTATGATGAGTAGGTGTTAGCGGAAGATTTGCAAAATTGACAGAGTCTATTATTGATAAAAGATGGCTAGAACGCAGCGATTTACTCTTGCACATATCAGTGTTAAAATCACCCATAATTATGTGATGGCTGTATTCAGAAGTAATGGATTCTAAGACCTGCTCGAAATCAGAGAAATAGTCAATTAAAGGCGGACAGTAAACTACTCCAAGGAGGGCTTTAATGCCTTTGACAGTGATTTCAAGAAATATATACTCAGCCGAGGCCGAGTATGCTGAATTCGAAGATGTAATCTGTCGAAAAGATATCTCACTACGTAAATAAATTGCTACACCTCCTCCACCTTTACCTATGCGGTCATTGCGAATTGCTACGAATCCAGGAAGAGAGTACATAGCGTTAGGTAGACACGGCTTAAGCCACGTTTCCGATACCAACACGGCATGTACAGTAGTATTGGAAAAAACTTCTAAGAATTCAGAGTAATGTTTAGGCAGGCTCTGTGCATTAATATGGCAGAATTTTAAACATTTAGGAAATTGCTTAAAGTTGTTCTCAACAAGAGTACCGAGAGTAGAGCGGTCTTCGTGTGAGGAGTCAAGACAGGAAACAAATGAATCATCAGAATCACAAATAGAGTGGAAGGAATCATTATGTAACATATTAATAAATAAATAAAATGAGTGGTAATATATATATATATGTAATTTATATTATACCTATTAATTTATTTTATATTTAAAAAATATTAATTTGTCGAATGTTTTTCTGCATTACCTGCCAGTCCGCTATTTACATAATAAATTAAAAAAAAAAAAAAAATTAGAATACACAAGTTGAAAACAAGTAAGAACAACGTAGAATATAAACAAACAAATTAAAATTTAACCTTAATTAGTAGTACATAATTTACATTTATGTGCTTTATGGAGAATAATTGTGATGACATCAATAAAAATTATATTTAGTACCAGTCAGTGAAAATCTATAGCGATGGTTCTATAGTATATACATATAGTCAATAGGTATGTACTTTTAAACATTTTTTATACTGTGAATCTATTTTAAATCTGTAGACTTTAACTGGTTAGTAATATAGTCGTTGTTAAATCCATAAATTTAAGTAGGTGGTGTCTCCAAAAGTATTTTAATCTTATTTATCGTGTATTTTAAAAAACTAATTTCACTGTACAAATTTTAAAATTGTAAGTATTTTAGGTTTTTTGTTTTTTATTATTTAGTTAGTTTGTATAAAAAATAGGCCAAGTACAAGTCAGATTCGCGCGCCAAGGGTACTGTGCTGTAACAGACAGTTTTTAGTTATTTAGTAACAATTATTGAACAATCTTGAGAAGTAATAACTGATAGGGTAAAAATGGGATAGATGCCTTAGGGGGATAGTTGCCTGATTATTACCTTATCTATTTAAAAATACGCACCGACAAGTTTAACGTCATATTTGAAAAGTATGTACTGTGCCCCACCGCGTCGGTGCGAGCAAAACAGCTCACAGGAATAGGCCTGTCGTCGGTGGCATTCAAGAAACGGCATTGTTTAAAAAAAAACTAGCAACACTCGGTCCTCCAGGGGGCCGTTCAAAAACCGACTGAGTCAAGTAGAGTTATGACTCGAATCGTTCATAAACTAACTGAGTTCCAAACCTAATCCGTTCAAAAACGCGTAGAGTTGTTACCCTAGAGTTGGCTCAAGTGAACCGTACTCGACGCGGGTTCGTCGGAGTAGGCGGCCATATTTGATTAAAATGGTCAATACAATGTTTCCATATAAAGAAAATTAGTAAATTATTTTGTTGTTTGTTTTTGTATTTAAGTATTTTTGTATGACTTTTGTATTTGGAGTTTTTTTAGTAATAAAAGATTTTTAAGTATTTCCACTCCACTACGAGGGTTCAGTTTTTTCTTAGAATCTTTAGTAAATAACCCTAAATGCCTTAAAATAGTTTGAAAATATTGATTTTAGCCGTAAATTTTAGCTATTTAGAAATACTCCTATTTTCATTTTATTTTTTGTCAATATAAAATCTAACAATAAAATAAACCGCGATTTAAGTGTTTAGAATGCAAACACAACGTTACAACTACAAAAAGGTAAACATTGTTAACATACTGATAAATAAATAGTATTATAATATACTTAATAATAATGGTAAGTTCTATTAAAATATATGTATAATCAAAACAAAAGAATTCACCAAGTTCCCACCTAGTTTATGAAAACTTAATTCAAAAAAGCAAGAAGGAAATTATTAGTTTGTTCTCACTTAAAGTCAAAAAAATAGCCTAAAACTTTATTTGAATTTTAGTGTTCCGTAGGCCTTACAAAGGTATTTCAATTAAAAAAAATGCCCCTACAAGGGCGAAATTCCTAAAAGTGGAAACATTGATTAAAACTTGACAGATGTAACTCGGTTAGCCGTTCAAAAACTACAGGGTAGAGTTAGGAACCCGATGACGTCATTTTTTACTAAAGTTACTCGTTTTTGAACGCAACCCAGGTACTGATGTTTTAATATAATTTACAACTTCGAGATTCTTGGCGCAAACCTAACGCACAGTTTTTGTTTTTTAGCGAAATTTATTTCTTGTTTTAAATTTTGGTGAAAATTGATACAAGATTATTAGATTTATATATATTAGATTAGATTATTAGATTACTAGATTATTTGATAGGGTATCCGCTATGGCAGCACATATTATTTGTAAATTTCAGCATTGTGTCTACATATTATGCTTCAAATGAAAAAGTGAAAAGGTTCAACAGAAAGACATACATTTACATTGCATTTATTACAATAAAAATTTATTTTTCTATCTTTATCTATCTACTTATATCAAAAATCACGTACATTACCTAGCATTACAACTTTGTATTGTATATATTGTTGAATATAGCGTGACTGTATTCGTAGAATGCAGGTTGTGTTGCCAGCTCATAAATAACAGGTTGCAGGAATGAAAGGGTTTATCAACCTCACTGTATTTCTAGATATTTAGTTACGATCTAAGGTACTAGGTTACTTAAACCATGAGAGATAGATCTCAAGTTGGTCGTGAACTTCGCGGTAAACTTAAGTCAATTACAGTAGTTTTTTTTTCAAAATTAATTGAGATTTGAACATCTAACACAGCGCCATCTGGTTCCAAACTATAGTTATAAGACAACTGTTTTACTTAAGTGACTTTTAAATTACTTACATAAATGTTCATCTCAGAAATGGCTGTTCTATGCACGTAAAAATAAGAGTGCACAACTCGTAAAAATTTGGATTTCGTTTAGCACCTTAGAATTTTTCGCTCCTAGGATGATGATGAATCCAGTCCGAGGTCCGCCGATGAAATAAGTTTATGTATATAGTACAACAAGTTTTAAATGGGTGTTATAGAGAAGTGGTTTTATTGCAATAGAATATGACAAAATCAGCACATAATGCAGTTCACATGGAGCATAAAGCCTTTATATCGCAGTGCATTGAATCACAGGCACAATGCGTCTTTGAATGCTTTCATGCACTGGTCTGTGCAAAATTTCACTTCAATCTATTGTAAGATAATTGAAATTCAAACTAGTAGTTCAGAAGAATAAATGTAAAGAAGAAGGAAATAAATTATTATTTTGAAATATACATGCGTGAGTATCTTAATTATTAAGATAATTTTAAAATTGTTTAAAAATACGAGTAAAGTTACTATGTTAACGTAGGTACTTTTACTTGTTAGCCTTAAATTGAGCTGAAATTTGGCACAGGGATAGTTGAAGACACAGAGTAGGATTATCTATCACGCTAAATACAAAAGTTCCCACAAGAATAACATTTTCTTTCAACTAGCTATATTTTTCCCATTAAGTTTAATAAAAAATGTATGCATTAGAGCAAATATATACTGAGAATAAAAATGAGCTGAATAAAACCGACTTGGTAAAAAATAATGTCGCGCATTTTGTACCATTGTAAAATTTTGATACTTCATGAAAAGATTAAAAAAATGGAAATGGACAGCGATAGTGATATGAATAATTCAAATCCAGAAAGTATAAAAACACCTGCAATTGTAATTGTTACTAACCATTCGCGGGATAAATATTTAATAGCTTATGAAAATTTTATTAAGTGGACAAACGAAAGACGTGTAAAATCACTGTCCCAAAATGCGGTTTTAACGTATTTCAGTGAGATGTCCAAAAAAATGAGACAATCATCATTGTGATCTATTCAATGTTTTAAAGCACAACGTGGATATAAAAGAATACTCTAAATTAACATCGCTTCTGAAGCGGCTGTCAGATGAGTATATGAGTAAAAAGTCGAAAGTGCTTACAGCTCAGGATATAGAAACATTTTTGAATGAAGCATCTGACAATAAATATTTAGCAACAAAGTTGACACATTATGACCGGTACAAATACTGTTCAGTGCAAGTGTTTCATAGAAGTACATTGCCGGCTAAGTAGAATAACTACTCGTGAAACGTTTAAAGTTATTCTAATTACCCGGTAATGTATTTCTACTAAATACTTGCCCTAAACAATGTCTATACCAGCCAATAATATAATTTTCATACACTTGAGTTTTTATTTTGAGTAGGTATATTTTATTAAGGAAGGTAGATTAGAAGTTGTATGAAAAGAAGATTACGCACCTTGCTAAAGTGAGTAATTAATGCACTCGTGTTAATTTAGTGCCTCTTGTATCCGCTGGGTAACACTCGTGCATTAATAACTCACTTTGCACTTGATGCAAAAATCTATTATAACCGAATTCCACGCGAACGAACTATAGCTTTGACTATAGTAAACTTCTTTAAAATAATCAAGGAGTTAGCGTTGGAATCTTACGCCGATAACCAATTTTACTAGCGCGTACTAAGAAGATGACAAAAGTGCTGACGCGGAAATAGGGTAGTAAACCTATACAATGAGTATATATAACAGTACGAAGCCGCTGGCAAAACCTAAATATTTTTGTTAGCCATTTATATCACTTGTAGATTTTAAGTAAAAAGTTAAGACTATCCGTTGAACCAAGAACCAAACTCTGTGGTGTAAGTAATTGTTTTTTATTTTTTTTGAAACCTCATAAATCACAAAAAAAAATGTTTTCAAACACCGGTAAATATAAAAACACAAAAGTTGACAGCAACTTTGAAAGCTTGATAACAACAAAGTAACTTTGCTGAAGCTGCAATTTTTCAAATGGTTTTTCTACCTCATCTCGGCTAACCCATTTATATTTTCATTACTAGCGTTGGTTCTACTTAAATCTACCTATTTCTCTCACTTTTGCGTGGCAAGACATTTGTTAGTTTGTTAACTTCAGTAAAGAGATTTAAAGAAATGACATTTAAATCTTAAAATTAGTTGTTACATGAGATATTTATAATAATAATATATACTTTATTGTGCTTACTTAAAGAATACAAATACAATGGAAACAATCAAAGAAACAACAAATTGGCGGTCTCATCGATGAAGATGGTCCAGACAACCTTTTGGTAGAGGTCACTTTATAAAAAAAAATAGTAGTATGTGCTTACTAAATAATATTTAAGAATTAAAATTTAACAACATAAAATACAACAATAAAATAATATATACATTTATAGAAATAGCTAAATTTATTCACATTGAATAAATGTAAAATAAAACTAATATACAAATTACAAACATCAATATTTGTTGAACTTTTTTGTTATTGCTAATACTTAAGTCATTTATTTTCTTTTGGAAAACAAACTTCACCACTCAGATTCAAATATAAAACTAAGACGAAATGTATATTTATATTTTTTTTTTCAGAAATTCAATCCAATTTATGTGCATTTCTTAAAATAAATTACGTGATTTTATTTTATAGGCCACTAGATGAAGGTCTCTAAAAACTAAATAATAAAATCTTGACGAACTTATTATTAAACAAATATCAGTATCAGGAACATGGGCTGAACTAATTGCGGATATGTTTATGTTTGTATACAATCACACATGTAACGCTCGTAGAACTGATTGCGGACTTGTGTATGCATACAGTCACACATACAACGCTCATAGAACTGATTGCGGACTTGTGTATGCATACAGTCACACATATAACGCTCATAGAACTGATTGCGGACTTGTGTATGCATACAGTCACACATACAACGCTCATAGAACTGATTGCGGACTTGTGTATGCATACAGTCACACATACAACGCTCATAGAACTGATTGCGGACTTGTGTATGCATACAGTCACACATACAACGCTCATAGAACTGATTGCGGACTTGTGTATGCATACAGTCACACATATAACGCTCATAGAACTGATTGCGGACTTGTGTATGCATACAGTCACACATACAACGCTCATAGAACTGATTGCGGACTTGTGTATGAATACAGTCACACATACAACGCTCATAGAACTGATTGCGGACTTGTGTATGCATACAGTCACACATACAACGCTCATAGAACTGATTGCGGACTTGTGTATGCATACAGTCACACATACAACGCTCATAGAACTGATTGCGGACTTGTGTATGCATACAGTCACACATACAACGCTCATAGAACTGATTGCGGACTTGTGTATGCATACAGTCACACATACAACGCTCATAGAACTGATTGCGGACTTGTGTATGCATACAGTCACACATATAACGCTCATAGAACTGATTGCGGACTTGTGTATGCATACAGTCACACATACAACGCTTATAGAACTGATTGCGGACTTGTGTATGCATACAGTCACACATACAACGCTCATAGAACTGATTGCGGACTTGTGTATGCATACAGTCACACATACAACGCTCATAGAACTGATTGCGGACTTGTGTATGCATACAGTCACACATACAACGCTCATAGAACTTATGTACTAATACCCAATACCTAAACCCCTATAAATGAAATCTACTGTTCTGTATAAATGAAGTGTACTGTTCATGACGAAATAAAGTTGTATGAAGAAAGAAAACTAATCCCGTCACATAAGTAACCAAATATAACTTCGTCGGCTGTTTCGGGAAAACTAATCAAACTATGATCACCAAAGTTTTAGGAACACACCACCAACATAAGGTTTTCTGTTCAACGTTGCTCATATTGATGATAAATTTGTGTAACAATGTGGATAAAAATCTTATTTGGTTTTTTTTTGATCTATTTGAATGAAGATCTCCTTTTACTATTCACTAAATTCATCACGGCAAATGCAAACTTTGAAGGCAGGATAGACACTTTTTGTCATTTTCTTACCATATGCATCAAAAACTATTATCTTATCTAAATATACAGATAATGCCCTTTTGCTATAGTAAATCATGAATCATTCCAAATCCGTGGAATCCAAAAATTATAATTAAACTGACGATTAAAAAGTGCTGATTAAAAGTCAACTTTAATAAAAAAGTTTAACTTACAGTACCTCCACTTGCATTCATTAGATCATTGGTAATAGTACAAATAGTTTTTTTATACATAAGATTAAAAAATCACCATATATGATTATATTATATAAACAACAAAAATAAGCAAGCTATGTATGTAAATGTTAAGAAATAGCTCTATAGCTGTGTTTTGACGATTTAATTAATTACAGTAATCGCTCTGTGGTTTGATGAATGAGGAGTGAATCAATTTTGCTTCACAGAATTCCAATTATTACACGAAAACGCAATTAAGAACGACATTCTGCGACCGAAATTGAATAATGAAACTTTTGGAAAATAATAGGAAATGCAGATTTAATGTTTAGAAAACTATACCATGTTCTTTTTTTAAAAAAAAACCGAGATCTATTTAAAACTAAAAGCTTGCTAAAATTGAATATTTTAACAGTTTGAGTTCTTGGAACCGCTTTTTTTTTTCTTGACATTATATCTGCCTTTTTAGTTTATATCTAGGAAACACGTTTTCTTGAGACAGGAACTAACAAATTTTAAAACGGCCCACTAAATATTACGAAATTTATAAAATATTGAAAAATTGAATTACATAAAACAAATACGAGATTTATAAATATAAAGACACTTTTATTGAATATATATATTTTTTTTTTTTTTTTTTTTTTATACCACTAAGGTGGCAAACAAGCTTACGGCCCGCCTGATGGTAAGCGGTCACCGTAGCCTATGGACGCTTGCAACACCAGGGGTATCACTTGCGCGTTGCCGACCCTTCAGAAATCTAATAACTTCTTTCTTGAAGAACTCCATACTGTAGTCCTTGCAGAAAACCTTGGCAGGGAGCTCATTCCACAACTTAAGCGTTCGCGGGAGGAAGTTTCTCTGAAACCGCACTGTACGCGACCATTTAGGTTCTAAAGTGTGAGAATGAATTCCCTGCCGATGGCGAGCGGTGCGATGGTAGAAAGTAGCCGTGGGCATCATTTCGAACAATTCCTCAGAACACAACCCATTGTACAAGCGGTAGAACACACACAGTGAGGCAAAGTCTCTCCTCAGACTTAAGGGCTCGATACCGCAAGTGAGTTTGGAATCGTCGACAATTCTCACAGCCCGTCGTTGAACCGAGTCAAAAGGGCCAAGCTAGTATCCGGGTGCACCTGCCCAGAGATGGCAGCAGTACTCCATATGGGGCCGAACTTGCGACTTGTAAAGTAACAACCTTTGCCCCGACGTGAAGTACTGCTTCGCTCTGTTGAGTACACCAAGTTTTTGGGACGCCAGCTTTACCTTATCTTGTAAATGATCTCGGAACTGAACATCGCTGGAGATGTCGACACCAAGGATCCCAATGCTCTTGGAACGAACGTTGCAACATGTTTACCGTCTTATACGTCCTCACTATCAAGGCATCGGCATTCCCTCATAAACTTGGGAGCCGGGACTTTGTGGGTACAGTTCATTAGTGGATTTTACATATAAGTCTTTAAAATCTCTTCTCAGAGGTGTGAAGGCTTCTTAACGACGTTTGCCTGCACGAAGTTTTCCCTTCTTACAAATCTAGTGATGTAAACAATCAATGTATAAACTGTCTACATCGTTTGATGTATACTAACACATAATGACAGTTTTGCTCTGTAGTTGCGCGTATGTACAACTCATTAGTTTGACTTCAATAAGCGAGGTACTGGTGAGCTATGGTGGTTTAATGAAAACGTTTATATTTGTTTTGAATCGTAGCGGATAAAAAACCGAATAGTAGATAATAAACGGAAAACAACCAATATTGCTTTTACGACTATATCCTCAAACCGTTCTGGGGACAAAGCACCAAAGCCCACTAAGTGCTAAACCGTCCGGAATAGACTCTGATAAGAGTCGTTTTAACGAAGCCAGACAACTTTAAGAATGACTTGAGTATTGTAAAGGAAACTATCTTTGTCATAAAACCAATTTTATTATACTAGTTGGGCCCCGTGGATTTCCCAGTAGCAAAACTTTTTATTTGTGTACACTTAATCGACATAATAATCTATTCGTATGGGTACACATTTATATTCATACTCGATCGACACAATAACATAAATGTGTGCACATAGTAGACACCAGAATCACAAAACAATCTATTCCTGTATGTATCTCCATTCTATTGACACGATAATTTGTTTTAGTGTGTGCACTCGATCGACACAACGCTCTGTTCTTGTGTGTTTGTGTGTGTACACTCGATCAATGAGCCAAATCTACATACAAAACTCATCAATTATTTTACGTGTAAATTCATGAAACGAAGAAACCTCGCAATTTTTTGGTAGATCTAGGGCCACGAAGCTAATTTCACCGTGTAAATATATTGATACACTCTAGTTTTAGGGTTCCTGGCCCAAAATGGCAAAAAAATCCGTCTGTCCGTATGTCACAGCTTTATGATCCCGTTGTCTTTGGGTAGATTCTAATAAAAAATCCAGGGATGTGTGTTTTGTAAGCCGCCATAAAGATATGGTAATGAAACTGAGAAAAAAAAAGTGAGAAATTACATAGGGATAGGGCATTAAAAATGCATTTAATGTATTTAAGAAACTTTTTCTCTAAAATTGATATTTATCGAGTTATTTATATGTAACTTTAACTTTAAGCCGCGTAATCTAAAAAAATAAAAAAGTCAAGCTTTATAAATACTGCCAACGAAAATGACAAAATAGGTTAGATTTTTTTAAATTCGTATACGCAATAATTGTTATTTTACGGAACCCTAACTTAATTCGTCTACGACACGGTTGGCACCTTGACAGGTTTTTACTTTATACTTTAGTTAATAACATAATGTTTTGCAAAATACAGCTCAGATGCTGATAGGGCCGTAATTTCTACTATATCAACTGTAGATTTCGCGACACAGACTATTTCACGAAATTAATTTCACTAGTATTGAAATTCGTCATTTCAGCCGAAAGACGTCCACTGCTGAACGTAGGCCTCCCCCTATATATGTCTCCACAACGGCCGGTCCTGAGCCGCCCGCGCCCATCCACTTCCTGCGGCTCTGACCAGATCGTCTGTCCACCTGGTAGGAGGCCGACCCACGCTGCGTCTTCCGATCCGTGGTTGCCACTCGAGATCCTTTCTTCCCCATCGGTTATCGGTTCGACGAGCGATGTGGCCTGCCCATTGCCACTTCAGCTTGCTAACTGTTTGAGCTATGTCATTAACCTTAGTTCTTCGGCGAATTTCCTCGTTTCGGATTCTATCGCGCAAAGAAACACAAAGCATAGGTCTTTCCATAGCTCGCTGTGCGACTCTGAGCTTATTTAAGAGGCTCACAGTAAGATACCACGTTTCTGTACCGTAAGTCATCACTGGCAACACACATTGATAATTAATTATTAATAATTAATTCATATTAATATTAACAATTATAAACAATTATAATTCAGTCATGCATTACAATATTTTCGTAATATAATTTTGCTTTACAATGACCTATTATTGTGTGTACACTCGACCGACAAAATGATATTTTCCTGCGTGAATACTGATGTATACAATCCTTAAATCAAAGTAAAATGGATGACTTCAGGTTTTAAATACGGCCGTCAAAAGCGGACAGAATTAGTTCGCAACTAATAAAATTATTTTTAAATCATAAATGTTGTAAAGCGGTGTACCTACACTTGACTTAATTTAAATATTCTTTTTTTTTATATTAATAATGGCGTCCCAGAAATAAAATCAAAAGTTCTTGAATATTTTATTTATTCACCCTTAAGGGAAGAAACTTGAAGACTCAAGCGACACTTAATCGAAAGAATTCATTAAGACGCTTGCGTCAGAAACGGAATTTAACGTTTCTTTCATTTATAAGGTATTATTTGGTTTTATTTTACTTTTTAGTTTAACAAGTGTTGCCATTTTCGTACAATATTTCCTACAAACCTTGTCCACACAATTACAAACAAAGAAAAAATTGCCAAATCGGTAAAGCCGTTCTCAAGTGATAATAGCAGCAATTGATGTTTATTTATGTAGGACTAGCTTTTGCCAGCGGCTTCGTTTTATTCATAAGGCAACTCCTTGATTATACTAAGGAAGTTTGCTATAGCAAGCTATAGCTATGGTTCATTCGTGGAATTCGGTTACAGTTACTCCAGTGGAAAATTTTGAATTTTCCGAGAGAAAAAGTAGCCTTTGTACTTTTCCGTATTTTCAACTATCTCTGTGCAAAATTTGCTCCATTGCGGCAGGATTGAGTGACAAACGTTATAGTTATTCTCACAAGAACTTTCTAGGACTATTCTAGGACCTAACCTATTCGGTGCCAAGTTTCATTCTGATCCATCCAGTGTTTGAAGCGCGATTGAGTAACAAACAACCAAACATCCCAATTTTCACATTTATAATAATAATTATTAATGGGATAGCTGGTAATTAATGAATTTTGCCAGCGGCTCCACCCGCCCTAAATTTGGTTATCGGCGTTGGATTCTTACGTCAACTCCTTAATTATACTGATAAGGTTTGCTGTAGCATGCTATAGTTCGTTTAAGCTCGGTTATACGCGGGAACTTTTGAATTTTTTCGGGATAAAAACTATACTATGTTCTTCCTCGGTACTCCTAACTCCAATATCTCCATACCAAATTTTCAAATATTTAGCGGTTTAACAGGTAACAGAATATAGACGGACAGAGTTACTTTCTTATTAATAATATTAGTATAGATATGGATATGAATTTCGGGATAAAAACTATTCTATGTCCCTCCCCGGGACTCAAACAACTCCATACTAAATTTCTTCTACATCAGTTCCGCGTACCGCTACGCGTGAAGAGGAAACAGACAGACGTTACATTCGCATTTATAATATACGTATGGGTGACACTCGTTTATCAGGGCATAAAGTGATTTCCCGATTACAGTCTGTGTGATGTGTCGAAGGTCTGGGGTTCGATTTGTAAGCTACAAGAAGGCTCAATTTTTGTATATTCGGACAATTTTTTTCGAGCAAGTATGACTTTTGTCCGATTAATGGCGAGAGCTCAATATTTATCACGTTGTGACAAACACTGAAAAGTGGATGTTGGGAATTATTTATTTTTTCGCCAGAGAACCTGGGATAGGTGTCGTGATGGTGTTATAATATAATGAGCTGAAGTCCGTTTGATTTCTTAGCTCCAACACCAAGCATCCAATTGTTCTTATTTTTAGTACAGGCGTAGCTGAAAAAAAAAGGTTAAATCTTTTTATGCCTCTCAAGGGTTCTTACAGATGATACCGTGGGGCTACTCGTAGTATGCTCGTAGAGTGCAATAAAAACTTTTTGTTATTAAAAGATATGTCGTTACCTATGTTTTTAATTTAAAAATATTTCTAACTTTTTTTTTTGAGTTGGTTGTCTTATAACCACTATAATTTTTATTTATAATATTTATTTATTTCAGCTCTAATTTTTATTTTTAAAAAATAAGACCTAAAAAAAAATTTCTTATCTCTATGCTTGGTTTTTTTATACCACTAAGGTGTCAAACAAGCGTGCGGTCAACCTTATGGTAAGCAGTCACCGACCGGTTGCCCACCCTTAAAAAATCTAATAACTTCTTGAAGAATCCTATGCTGTAGTCAGTAGAGAAAACCTTGGCAGGGATCTTATTCCACAACCTAAGCGGGAGGAAGATTCATTGTAACCGCATTATCACGTATAGTTTTTTTACCACCACTTAGGTTCTTAAGTGTGAGGTTGAATTCTCTGTCGATGGCGAGCGGTGCGATGGTAGAAAGTAGCCGTGGGTAGTAGTTTGAACAATTCTTCAGAACACATCCCATTATACAAGCGGTAGAACACACACAGGGAGGCAGTCTCTCCTCAGACTTAAAGGTTCTACGGCTTGCGAGTTTAGGGTCGTCGAAGATTCTCACAGCCCGTCGTTGAACCGAGTCGGCCGGACTGGCGACTTTGAAAGCTTTTACCCCGACGCTGGCAGCTTCGCACTGTTGAATACAACAAGTTTTTTGGACGCTAGCTTCACCTTGTCCTGCAAATGATCTCGGAACTGAACATCGCTGGTGATGTCAATACCAAGGATCCCAATGCATAATTTCAAACTCGAACTCATTTTTTTTATATTCAAATTAGGTTTTTAAACACTTCTGAATCATCAAAGTTATTAATTTAAACCCTAGCGTGAACAATCCAGCAAGAAACTCGATAGTTACTCTTTTTAAAAAAAACTTGGGTTAACAACATAACTGGTACATATCGTCATAAAAATACAGTTTTTTGTATTGAATGAGTTTGTTTGTATTGAATAAGCTCCGAAACTACTAGACCGCTTTAAAAAATTCTTTTACCGTTAGAAGCCGACATTATCCCTGATGAACGTAGGCTACTTTTTACCGCGGGAAAATGTTTCATTCCTACGTAAAAACGGGTAATAGGACAACGGGTAGTAAGAATTATCCTTCCGTACTTCTCTTTTTCACAAAACTTCTAAAAGGCTGAACCGATTGGGTTGAAATTTTATATGGTTATTTCGATGGTTTCCTGGATGATTTAAAAATACGATTGGACCCGATAGGTGGCGCCGCTGTCGATATGGCAACTACTAAATGGCTTGACCGATTGGGTTGAAATATTGTATGTGTATTTCCATGGTTTCACAGACACGAATGTATTATGCCATTAAAGAGGAAAGATTTGATTGTTTGTTTTTTTTCTATAATTGAGGAGTTGCCGTAAGACCCTACGCCAATAATGAAATTTAGAGCGGGCGAAGCAGCTGGCAGAAGCTAGTTGCCCTATAAAAAAGTTTCTAATTTTGTGTAGACGTGTATCATGCACCAAGAGCTTATTTTTACTTCTTGTATTCACTTTGTAAACGTCACTTTTCTTGCTACCCCTGGAAATGGTGAGGGGAGTGTTCTGGAATTGTAAGATCTTAGTGAACGGGGTTTTCTTACAATTAACGCGCAAACTTGTGTCTTTGTAGGGTTGAAACGGACCAAGTTTGCCCGTCCCCAGTCAGAGTCCTTGGACAGAGTGGTCTCGATTTTAGACACAAGTTCTCCACGCTTTCCTCCACAAGGTCAGAACGAGGGATGTTTGCATGACCCGTGTAATAAGCGTCTCCAGTACTGTGAATAAACAACATGCATTGCTATGGACTACAAACGTACGTACAGTACGTAGGAGACAGCACAGAGCCTTGCGGGACACCAGCATTAATATGTCCATGTTATCGGAGCAACTACCGTCAACTACGGCTCGTATGCGTCTGCTGGACAAAAAGCTAGCCACTCATTTGCACAAATTCTCAGGCATTCCTTATATACAGTATAATGCCAATTTCGATAGAAGAAGGTGCCAGACTCGATGTCCAGGCTATATATAATACACGGAATCCATCCCAGTCTAACTGCCCACTTATAATTTCACACACGACGCCAATTAGTTGGCCCAAAAGAATTGGATCGTGTGCGTCATGCGAATGCGATTGAATTCGAACGAGATAGTCGTCTGAGGAGGTAAGAGGTGCATCTACTGAGACGGACTATTCGTCCGGACGTGTAGTCAGCAGAAGGTCCAGTAAGAAGCTCGTATGGGTATCTATATCTGGTATTCTTGCTGAAGAAAGTACCAGCTGAGAGAATCCATATATCAGAGAAAATCCATGAGCAGATATCCCTGAGTAGTTATTGGTTCGAGAACTGAGCTACTCATGATGGTGTGTGTTAGTTTTCCAAAATAACTAGTTCTGTGTGGGATATTGCTCTAGAACTTTGTCATTCGTCAAAATCAGGAGCTTGAAGAGTCGAGTCACATCCGTGTCACTGCTGTGAGACCTGTAAAGGCACGCATAGATATGGGTGAAGCCGCCGCGATCTACGGGCACCCACAATATCGACAACTCCCTGTCTTCAAGGCTTAGACGCACATACACATTGCATACACCGGCACGACTCACGAAATTGTGCTCGAGTTTGTAGCCGGGATAATTTAGGTATGATGTTTCGGCCGGGCAGGATACCTGCGTCTCCTTTAGAAAAATAATGGTCGGCTGCGCAGTCTCCAGATTGTCTGTTATTTTTTTAATTTGACAGCCGTGTTCAACATTTTCCGTTTAATCATTCTATAGTGCAACAAACTTTTCTGACCCGGCAGTCAAGAATCAAAACTAGATTCGCCATATTCAAATGGTGTGAACCTACAACGACACTAGCGACCCAAGGTCAAAGAGAGAGAGAGAGAGAGCAAATCTATTACAAAGATGATGAATGCATTTGCATTTGTTATATTTTTTTTAAATAAAACTTTGGTTATTATGTTTTTACCTACTGTATGGCTTTATTGTATTTTTAAGTAAAAGTTAAAAATATATAAAAGATTATAAAAATGCTTAGAAGAATTAGATTTTAATTACTTTTTATTGGTATTGGTGAATTTGTTATATTTTTTTAAAAATAAAAAATTGGTTATTACGTTATTACCTAGTGTAAGGCTATAATGTATTTTGAAGTAAAAGTTGAAAATATATAACAGATTAAAAAAAAGGCTTAGAAGAATTAGATTTTAATTAATTTTTATTGGTATTGGTTCATATGTAATTTTTTTTTTTTTTATAAAAAATTGTATGTTACGTTATTACATCGTTTTAATGCTGTGGATGGGTGGTTCACTTTACAAAGTACTATTCATCAACAACTTAATCTGGGTTATATCTCTTAAAATAAAAAAGATAGGAAGTGATACTGTAATATCCGCAAAATGCATGAAAAAAGAGTAGCGCCCCGAGTTAGTTACCTACTTATCTACAGGTGATTGACCGCTCAGGTGGTGTCAATTAGTTCGTTTGAAGAAATTCAATGATTGCACATTTTTCTTCATACTTTTACGGGCTTAGGACCGTCGTAAATGCTTTGTACCTAATTGCACCATATCAAAGTACTCCTTGTTAGAGTACAAGTAATTTCGACATACTTTCGCGCGACAAACGTATCGTAAACAGCGATGCGCCGAGCACCGCACCGGTAACGTCTTAGAGAAAACTGATTTTTTGATATGTTTTGACCGCAGCCCGCGGGGCACGTGGGAGCACACGTCTTGCCAATCAAATAAGATGTAGGGGCGGTAATTAGACTAGCATTGGTAAATTTATCGAAGTCCACGTGGACTGCGCTACGCGTCATTGGTGATATGTCATAATAGGGTCGGTCTCTTTGAATATTGACCTACCTACTAATGGTTCGCGTCATTTTGTCACTCAAGCAAGAATTGATTCGAGTTTTAAAAAAAAATGTTATTTTATTTTTTATTTTTATCTTTACAAATCGATAGTTCATGCACCTGATCACCTGCCCACGGCATTAAAACGATTAAAATTTAACGGTGTATTGTAGTCTAAAGTAAAAGTTGAAAAAATATAAAATATTAACTGCTGAGTTTCTTGCCGGTTCTTCTCAGAATTAAATCATTCCGAGCCGGTGGTAAAGATTATAAAGTTATTTATTAAATTGACGATTCAGAACTGCTGTTTTAATAAACTAGTACTTGAAAAACAAAAAAAGAGTTGCACTCCGGGAGTGCCGGCAGAAGTGAAAACCTTTACACACGATTCGCGCTTAACACTCAAATATGTCACAAGACATGTCTTTGACATTGTCAAGAAATAATAATGTTTGTTTATTTACTTTTTTGACGTAGTATATTTGACATCGCAATCTGTCATAGAATTAAAATTCCATATCCAACCTCCCTGTACTACTCATAATCGCGAATACTAAAAATAAAAATTATAATAGGCGTGGCATTACGGTTTCCGTCTTACGAATTTCCACGATTAGGACACGTGACCTGACGCGAGTTTATCATTTTTTACCCATACCAAAAAAAGTGCACAACGCCGCTAAAGAAGTTTTCACTTCAAAAAGTTTGATTTTGAGATTTCAATAACTTACGTAGTTGTATGAAACTGACCACAGGACACCTCGTTCTGGGCGTTTCCGAACCAATTTTGCGCTAGTTGTGTCGATCACAGAGTCACAGCTAGTAATGCACATGCGCGCGTATTTACAAACTAAAAACGGTGGATTCTGTAGTATTTTTAACTTTCTTTTTTTATCATTTTGTTTTTTATTAACGGTCACATGCAATGCAGCTAAACACATTATCTTAAATAAAGAAAACGTTCTCATCAAAAACAAAAAGTATCGCGACAACTATTCAACAAAAGTGCTAGCGACCGACTAAGTAAATTTTTTATCCGGATCCAAACCGGCTGCATGTAGTCAATATCGTCACCAAAATCGTTTGTCAACCGGCGACAAATATATAAATAAATATTTCTGCACATAATACAAAGCGCCATCTAGTCCTAAACTGTGTAGGTACTGTGGAACCTTATATACTTTTTAAAAATGCATAATTATTATTCATAGAAAACAACCCGACTTAAGACAAAAAAATCAGTACATAAATGTTTGTCCTGCGCGGGTAAAGAACTTACGCCCCTTGCATGCGTAAGCAGTCAATACGACCAACACTGCTGCTACGAAGGAGATAACTTCATTCAGTAGGTAGATGGCTTATGTCCGCAAACCTGAAATCAGCGACGCGAAGCTACAAGTTTCATTAGATTATAAATTTTGACGCTGACGTTTCAGATACTTCGCAGAAATGTGAGGGTGGGTTTTTTTTTTATTACAAAAGCTCTCCAATGACAGATTACCTGGTTTTTAGAAAGGAGAGTATCGTTTTACAACACGAAAAATTTTTAAGCCTGTGTTACTTGTGGTGCGAAAAACAAAGTTTCAAAGGTTTTCTTATTTCTATTGATATCAGCTTTGTTGGATTACCGATTTTGATATAGTGATAGAGTTGTGGGCAATTGTTTTCAAGTCCAGTACCACTGCAGCGCGCGTAGGTGTTATGTACCATTTAATATTTACAGCTTCAATGGTAATGGTTAGTGACTTTAAAATATCGGTATAGTAAATTATATATTATATAGTTAAATTACCATTTTCCGCAACTGGCATGTATCTCTAACCGGAATTCTCTACTGGGATAAAAAATCGTTTTTCTTTTTATACTTCTTCTGTAAGTTACTGAACTCTTCCTAAACGGCTGCATCGATTTTGATGATTTGTTTTGTACATAATAATTATATTAAAAAACCCACTGAATTATTCAGCGAGTCTCTGGATGGTTTAGATTCACAATTGGACCCGATAGGTGGTGCGGTGGTCGAAGTATTATTATTTAGTTTTGATGGATTTACGATTTTTTTTTGTGTGAATTTTAGTATGCCCTGGATGGTTTAAACTAACAATTGAACCTGGTAGGTTGTGCTGCAATGAGGATCTAGGTTTTTTTTTTTATTTTTGATGGTTTTTTTATCATTATTCATCGACAATGCATATCGCAATAGTAGTTTATGAAACTTTTGCATATATAATAAGAAGTTTCAAACATGAGTATATTAATTAATACCTAGCTTCATACAATACTTTATCTACTCTCATACATTGGGATTCAAATAAAAGATCAAAGAGTAAGAAATAGTTTCTGAAAACGATGTAACCTTTTTTTGCATTTTCCATTCCATAAAGTCGTGATAGCATTTATCATATATTTTTTTTCGACTTAACTGGTAATAGATTTTGAGTCATTTCTGTCGCCACATCTAAAATATCGGGCAGAGTCAAATTTTCTACACATTCGTTACTGGACATTATTCAGCAAGAATGAAAAAAAAACTACGAAATTCAGAACAACAAAACGTATAAATTGTGCCAAAACCCTGCACATGCGACTCAGTGGGCGTCTCGCCCATAAAAAAAAAAATTGAATCTGATTGGTTGGATTTTTGTCTTGAATCGTATTGATTGTATAAAAAAATTATTTTGTTTAAGAAATAGTGTTATAAGGTGATTCTGTTTTAAAAGTTTAGTATTGTGTTTGTAAAGTCGGTCAATATAAACTTGTTTTGAAGTTTATAATTCGAATTTTACGGTATGAGAGTAGATTAAAACATTTGCTGAACCCGCTAACAGGAAGCGAGCCATCGGTCAGGTCTGTCGGGTCCGCTTATATAAAAATAAAATTTACATGGTAAAAGAAAGGTTAAAAGGCACACGAAGATAAATTAGATCCCTTGGTTGTGAGCCGAAATCCTTGTAATTGGAGCATCAATTTGAACTTATATAACTATGTATTTATCTTACCTAATGTCTGATTATTTTTATATATTAATATATACTTATCTGTTTGTTTTATTTAAATGTGACCATAATAATAGTATCACTATAATAGTCGTTACATTTTAAAACCCAAATACACATTTTCTTCACAGTATAATCTTAACAGTCAGCTGGCTTTATTAACAAATGGCAAAAACTAAACATCAAGTCAAAATAAGTAATTCTATGACTTTCTTTTTTATCCGTGGTTATTTTATACCTATCCTTATTTGTATTGTGTTTCACATAGGGTTGCAAAGTAGTACCTTTTGATCCCTTCCACACTCGTATTTCAGAGTCCGCTTAGAAATTGCATCTGCTTTTCTTATCACACTTATGAAAACGGGACACTTTGAGTCACCTCAAAGTAGCTTTAGGTTATAATTGTATTTAGTGACTAGATCGTATTATTGGAAACGACACTAATTCTATGGGGTACTGTGTACCTGAGACACCAACGGAGACAAATATAAACCGTGTTCTGGCAAGCGCTCGGTTTTAACCGCATTACTAACGAGAGCGATACGAAAACACGTTACGAGCTGACACAAAACAGAACGCGTCGGAAACGTTACTTAACCGAAGTTATAATATTATAAATTTCAATATTTGCAACAAAAGATATGCGAGTATATTACTTTTCCAGGGCAACAACCTGTAATATAGTTGATGCAGTTCAGTAGACCCAAATTAGGACTAACATGGTATGATCAACACCATTTCGACATTGAGAAGAAAAATAAGTTAATTATAACCTTTATTCCTGTTTTACACCCTTAGAGTTAATGCTTAAAAATATTGAGAAAACGAGCAATGTAGATTATAATCATTTAAAGAAAATTAATAAATAACCTCTCTAAACAAAACTTTTTCTTGGTAATTAAATATTATATGGTTTTCATTTTATTTGAGAAAAATAAGAAAGAAATGTAGAAGCTTATTATGGAGCCCTAGGTTCTTGCTTGCTTGGGACAGTTATTTTAACCTTTAAGCACTACAAACTGTTTTTAAAATCAAAAGTTTGGAGATAAGAGTCCACCTAAAATACATACATAAATATACATTTAAAAGAACTCACAGGAATTCTTCGAACCTTCATAAAATATAGAGCACGAGTAAATTCCTTTTTTATGACGCTATAAAATTATCGCATCATATCCTCGAGAATCTTATCGGTGAATGAAGAACCTGCAGAGTACGGAAACGTGTTTCCGTCTAAGAAAGTGAAAATAAAGTTGGAAGCAGTCGGATTCTTAAGTGTTTGTGATGACTGTCATTCAGATACATGTCTATTATATTATTATTATATTAGTATTATTTTGATGAAAATGTAATCATTGGAACCTACCTATCTTAGTCGAAAAAAAAACGAAAATTCTACAAACTACACGTGTAGTTAAACTGGATGAAGGAAAACATGGTGAAGAAAACTGGTTACGCCAAAAAAGACCTACGTGTAGTTTACAAACCACACTGGGCCCGCGTGAAGGGCTATGGTCCTAATCAACCAAAACTTGACCACAGTAAGCGTAGGCCATGCCCGTAATAAGTGGGCTGGTAATGGGCTGGTCATGAGCTGCCGGCATACGATGTTTTCTTTGGCTCTAACCAGATCAATTTATCAGCTTATACTGGGGCATCCCACAACCAAGTCTTCCGCTCCCTGGTGACCAATCGAGAACATAATTATTTTAACTTGCTGATTATGGTGACTGTGGTTCTAAAGTAAAGTGCGTTTCGGATTTTATAGCGCCTACCTACAGAAAACCTGCCATAGCTCACTTAATAATAGCGAGCTTATTTAGAAGAAAATATTACATTCCTTTACCGTAAATCATCACTAGGAACTGGCAGGTCTTAGACTGTTTTAAAGAAAACATGTAAAGGCTATGCTAAGGCTATCGCTAACTTACACTTATCTTACTACCGGCACAGTATAAAAATTTAATTTTGTTAAGGGTACTTTCCCTACGCGTAAAGTGGGGATGTTTTTTGGCTCTTCCATGGTGTGAGAGTATCACAAAACTACCTCTTCCTTTCAAAATATTGCGGATGTGTATAAACCATTTTTCAATTCAGGGATCCGCTTGCGAAATAATAAGCTTTAAAGTGCTATTTTTTACTAGAGTTCAGTGTCCCCTCCCTACTGACAAATTTTGAATGTGTGAATAAATTACAGCAGTATTTAAATAAAGAAGTTAAAAGAAAAAATATCACAATTAGTCGACCTTCTTATAAAATGTACTAAGAGAAGTAAAAGATTGTAATGTGCAATTTCGGAACTCTACACACTCTAACGTAAAGACATTGTGAGCCTCTCAGTTGAGCGAACTGCCGAGCTGTCCTGTATAGAAGTTGAGCATCTCATTGTTGTGAGTGTATACAAGCCGCCTTGTGCAATTTATGATAATTTTGAATTAGTTATGGAAGAAGTGCTGAATAAAATCAGCAATTCCAATAAACAAATCATTGTTTGTGGAGACTTCAATATAAACATTTTGGAAAATAGCTCATTAAGCACCAGATTGCTTGCCTTATTTCAGTCTTTTAATTTAAATAATTTGTCTTGTGAACCAACTAGAATTGCTGTATCCAGTGCCACTTGCATCGACAATATATTTACTGACATAAAACCAATTCAAAAATCAATTATAAGCAATCTAGAGTCAGATCATTTTGGACAGTTAGTGGTTTTAGAAAGAAAGAATAGTATTACTAAAAAGAAAATTAAATTTATACCAATAACAACTGAACGGGTTAAATAATTTAAATCTAACTTAATGCATAAACTTCCAGATTTGCTTTATAATGGCGACCCAAATGATATGTACAATACTGTTCTTGACACTATTACTACAGAGAATAAAAAAATATTTACTGCAAAAAAGAAACTTATTTCCAGTCGCTTTAGTTTTAGTGAATGGGCTACCCCAGGTATTCATAAAAGAAGGCGTAAACTGTTTGAATTATATAAAGAAAAAACATATAATAATAGCCAAATATTTAGGGAATATTTAAAAAATACTCAAAACCTTTAAAAAGGTCTGTCTTGTTGCAAAAGCAATTCACCTCAGACATAAGTAAAAAATTCAACAAATAAAATAAAAACTACATGGAACATAATAAATAATGAAACTGGTAAACCTAGGAATTCTTGTCAGGACTTGACTTGGAGTTGATTGTAGATGATGCTAGTCTTAAAACAAATTCTGAGGTAGCAGTTGCCTTTGAACAGTTTTTTAAGAATATTCCAATCTTAGCAGAAAAATTATTAAAAACTAGTGTTCCTGAATGTAACGTTCCCTTTGTATTTAAAAATTTTAGTCCTACGGATATCATTAATACATTTAAAAGATTAGAAATTAAAAACACCACAGACCTTTGGGGACTTTCTGTAAAAACTATAAATTCAATAATTCATGTTATAGCACAACCCTTAGCCATAATTTTTAATAGTTGTGTTGATAGTGGTGTGTTTCCTGATGAGATGAAACTTAGCAAAGTTATACCTCTTTTTAAATCAGGTAGTTCAACAGATCCTAATAATTTTTGGCCTATTTCAATACTACCTATACTCAGTAAAGTTTTAAAAAAAAATCATACTTTGTCAAATGTTAAGCCATTTCTGTATTAAAGAGCTACTTAGTAGTAAACAGTTTGGCTTTATGAAAGTCCGTTCCACAACCGATGCAGGAGTGGCACTATTAAAAAATATATATAACGCCTGGGAGGATTCGCATGACGCCCTTGGAGTGTTTTGTGATTTATCTAAGGCATTTGACTGTGTTCAACATGAAAATCTCATCAGGAAGCTACATCACTATGGTATTAGAGGCAAAGCTCTCGACCTTTTGACATCCTATATGAGTAGGAGAGTATAGAAAATAGATGTCAACGGTGAAAGATCTCCGGGATCAGCAGTCACTATGGGAGTCCCTCAGGGCTCAATTTTAGGTCCTTTTCTATTTCTTATTTACATTAATGATCTCCCATATAATGTAAAAAAACCATGACATTGTCTTATTTGCTGATGACACCTCTTTGCTTTTTAAAGTTAAGAGACGACAGACATATTATAATGAATTAAATAATGCCCTTTCTAAAATTGTAAATTGGTTTAACGCTGATAATTTGTTACTTAATGAAAAAAAACCAAATGTGTTAAATTTACATTACCAAATGTTAGTCAGAGACAGACATGTACTAATATTAATGGCGAGCAATTAGAACTTGTTAATTCAACAGTCTTTCTTGGCATAACGCTGGACTCCAAACTTCAATGGGGTCATCATATTCATAACCTAGTCAAAAAACTTAGCTCTGCTGTGTATGCGATCAAGAAAATAAGACAATTGACCGATGTCGACACTGCAAAAATAGTATATTTTAGCTATTTCCATAGTTTAATGACATATGGTATCCTATTGTGGGGTAGCGCTGCTGATGTAAATACAATATTTTTGTTACAAAAAAGGGCAATTCGTGCTATTTATAAATTAGGATCTAGGATATCTCTGAGGGATAGGTTTAGGGAAGTAAAAATTTTAACTTTAGTGTCGCAGTACATATATGAAAATCTTTTATATGTACATAAAAATATCAATAGTTTCAGCAAGAAAAGTGACGTTCACAAAGTAAATACTAGAAGTAAAAATAAGCTGTTGGTGCATGATACACGTCTACACAAAATAAGTAACTCTTTTATGGGGCAATGTATACACTTTTACAACAAAGTTCCCAATAAAATTCAAAATCTATCAATAAGTAAATTTAAATCTTTTATCAAGGAGGTACTTTGTAAAAAGGCATACTACAATATTTCAGACTATGTAAATAATAAAAATCCTTGGGACTGATGATGCTCAATCACAGGATGCATAGGTAAACCAAATTAAAATGGAAATAACATAAAATTGTACGACTAAAATTTTTTTATTTAAAACATTAATTGTATTTTTAGTATTATTGATAGTGTTTTTAAAAGAGTAACTATCGAGTTTCTTGTCGGATTCTTCTCGGTAGAAATCAACAACATTGTGCACCAGCGGGAAGGTGGGAGGGTTCAAAAAATAATATTTTATAACTTTGACGATTCAAAAGTGATTGTAAAATCCTTATTTGAATAAACCATTTTGACTTTGACTTGGCCCTCACGTACTTGGACAGTTTTTGAACGCTTCGTACTAAAAGGAAATTAAATATAATTAGAAGCGGCGCTAATAAAAATGTAGCACATGAACAAACTAATTTAATTTTGTTAACAATTTTTATCCAAATGAAAATAAAAAAATAGTACTCTATTTGCAACTAAGCGTCTTGGATATAAAAGTAGCTAAATTATTGCTTCAAAATTGAAAACATATCGAATCCTCTATCATTCGTCGTAACAAATCGTAAGTTTTATGATATATTCCATGTGCCATGTTGTTTTTATTGTTTCGTTACGTTTTACGGGTTCAGCAGTCAAATGCCGAAAACGGAATAATTGCGCTCGTAGTTTGTCTGTCAATCTAGTCGGCTCCGAACAATATTTAAAACTAAACTATATTTCTTCATAACATTAGTATAGATAAAATTAAGTGACATGTAATAATTATATTACGGAAATGTGTCTTTTACATAATAAAGTATTAATTCTATATATTATGGTTAATTTTCTCGCAGCGTGTCTGTATGCCCTGTGTGTCTGTATATATGTGAGAGTATTAAACCCGAGTTCATAAAGCTGCCTGGCAATCTAATAAAACTCACTTAAACTTCGCGAACAAGCTTCTATGTAACTTGAGCTTAATGTGCTCGTAGCTCTGAAAGTAATCAGCTTTCCTGCACTAGTGATTAGAATTTGAAAGCCTTCAATAAAGAATTTATAGCTATAATTTTATAATTATACTTATAGTAATTGTATTACTTTATATTTTTATTTCTGCGATGTCTGTGTGTTTGGTTGTCTAGTCTAAAATTTGTGCAAATATACAAAAGCAAAAAATGTATATTCTCCATTGAAATTACTTTTATATTAAAAAAAAGAGATGATAAATCAATCATTGTTTTTTTTATTGCAACTATTATGCATCGGCATCGAAGATTAGAGTAAGTCCGGGATATACGCTCCAGTGGCATAGACGCCTCAGTACAATTATGTGAAATGTAAGACACCTTTAGTGTGCCATATTTATATTCTCTTTATTCTGCCACAATGAGTTGGTGCCTACGGTTATGTGTGCGCTAGTGATAGTGACAAATCAAATAGTAATGATTTTACATCGTGAATGATTTTCAGCCCTTTATAACTTCGAAGTTAATAGGTAAATTTCTTTTATTTTTACTTCTAGTAAGTACATTTTTGCAGTTTTTAGGATAATTATATTTTCATCTCACTGACTCGGAAAGGCTCACTTTATCGTTTAAATTCTGTATGAAAAAGCCTTTGCTTGCTCGCAAAAGGTATTTTTTTTTAATTCTACGAAAACAAATGTAATGAAACCGTCCGAAATGCGGTTCGTCCTTACTACTTTATACATTAGTGATCCGTTAATAACACTTCAGTTTAATTTTTGATACTATTGCATTAAAGATAATGTTTTGTTTAATGTTATTTAGTAGATCATTTTTTGTAGTTTGTTACTTATTAAATACAACAAGGATAAATAAGTTTAAAGAATAATTTTTGTTCTAAGGATTTGAAAAAAAGATTATTATTAAAAAATTCGGAACGCATCTTAAAAAATAAATAAAAAGAAAAGAAACATTAATTTAGAATTACGTAGTAGATACATCATTTTGGTTGTTTTTACTGTGTACATATTACTTTTACTAAATGAACTTAAAGTTAATAATTAAAACACATGATTCACCGGAGAGTACCAGTGACATAAAATATCTTAAAAAGTAACTCTGAGCGTGCGTTTTGTTGACTAAGTGCAGGCATACGAAAGGTCCTCAACCTATTTCAGAGACTTATAATGTTGTTATCAATACTTAATTAAAATAAGTATTGATAACATGGAACCAAATGACAATGGGATGATTAACAATGGCACTCATAATGGCAATTTGAGCCTGCAGCACTTTTATAATATTGATTCGTATACAATATTATTTATTAGCCTTAACATAATAACTTTAGAATCCATTGTACAGCTTTAGGTTGCATACTGATGTTTTCCAACGCTGAAAGCTTTTGGTTGTACTAACGTTTCAATTATCAATGGTAATATTTATTCATTCATTCATTCATTCATCCATTCATTTGTTTATGTATTTATTATAAGACAACCATTATACACTTACAGTTGAGACCAAAATATATTATAAGTAACTTAAAATTTAATTTAAATGTAATTTTTGGAATACTAAGAAACTTATGACAAAAAACATTTTTCGCCATAGCAAGCGTCAGTCAGTCTGGTACTGAATCATATTGTTGACGAGTTGACAAGACTGATAGATGGGTGAATGTTTGGCCTGCTGAGTTGGCCCTAGACAAGTAACAAGCAGGATATGAGCTCGGATATAGAACTCACACATCTTATTAGAACCATACAAGAACTTAGGTGGATTATAAGTCAGGTAATTGCTTTATACAGCTTTAACTGCTATGGAAAGTCAAAAGTCAAAGTCATATTTTTATTTAAATTAGGCTTATACAAACACTGCCGTGATTATTTCTTTGTTATTTATTTTGCTTTTTAACTTTTCGTACATAAAAACGCGATTTTTGAAAACACAGCATTTTTCAAAATAAAACTACCTAGCAAAGCTAGGTCACCTAGGTACTATATGCTCGTATATTTATTGTACTGTAATATCTAGAAATATTGAAACAAAACAAATTATTTATATATGTGACGTTATTACGATCAAAATACTCAGCTAACATAAAACTTGTTATCAACGTAATGGAATAAATTATTTATTTCATTATCATTCCACGACACAAGACATCGTTGGAACGCAGCTACCATAATTGTTCCATCTTTGGTAAGATAGTTTTTTCTATTTAGTTACTTTGCAAACAATATTAATATCAAATAATATTAAAAACAATTTTATTTACTTTCCGAATACAACTATTTCAATTTGGCAAAGTTTATTTTAACTAATCAGTTTTTCATAAAATTTCACTTTGTATAAGCTCCGAAAGCTGACAATCGTTTTTTTTTACTTTTATTAAAGTGCGTTGGAGTAAATGACCACTTTTAAATAAAAATGAAAATTTATTGCGTCTATACCAATAAGTACTAAAGTGAAACTGTCGTCGTTTCAGCCGGAAGACGTCCACTGCTAAACGTAGGACTCCCCCATATGTCTCCACAACGGCCGGACCTGAGCCACCCGCGTTCATCGGCTGCCTGCGGCTCTAACCAGGTCGTCTGTCAGCCTGGTAGGAGGCCGTCACACGCTGCGCCTTCCTATCCGTGGTCACCACTCGAGAACCTTTCTTCCCAATCAGTTATCGGTTCGACGAGCAATGTGGCTTGCCAATTGCCACTTTAGCTTGCTAACTTTTTGAGCTATGTCGGTAACTTTGGTTCTTCGGCGAAAAAACACCGAGCATGGGTCTTTCCAAAGCTCGCTGAGCGACTCAGAGCTTATTTAAGAGGCCAACAGTAAGAAACCATGTTTCTGTACCATAAATCATCACTGGCGTTTAGCAACACACACTGATTGTAGACTTTCGTCTTCAGGCACAGAGGTATTTTGGACGAAAAAATGTTGCGTAGTTTCCCGAACGCTGCCCAACCGAGCTGAATTCTTCGGTTAGCTTCTTTTTCAAAGTTGGATCTACATAACTGGACTACTTGCTCTAGGTATGTATGTTTATCGACAAGTTCGAGAGTGGCGTTCGTAATAACAAACGGTATAGGCGCGACATAGACATTGAACATTGCCATCGTAATATCCATATAAAAATTGAATTAAAAATGAAATTGTACCTTTCCTAAAATATTTAAGCAAAAATTCTTTTAATAACCAAAACGGTGTCTTATGTGAACCGCCACACAGTGTTGTATTTAAATTAGGAAAATATTTTTAATGCACTTATTCCACGGAATCTTACTTAACTTGTAAGACCCACATTTGGTTAACGAAATAATGTTTCTGTGTCAAAAGCAGAAAAACTTAATTACACCCGCACGATTTTCATTAGTATAGTCGTATTTGTTTACCGAGTTTGTTGGGAACGCTAGCTTGAAAAAGCTGTGGAAACTAATAAAACCCAATTAAACTTCGTAAACAAGCTTTTGCGCAGTCGAAGTTAAATTATCACGTAGAATTACAAGTAACTAGATTTCCATCACTAGGGGTTTGACAGTTTGCCCTACAAGCTTCTATTTAGGGCATTTTGTGTGTAAGTGCGTTATTATGTATGTTCATGTGTCGGTTAGGTTATGTCGATATGAGTGAATTACTAAAATATCAATGATGTTTGTTTGAGTCTAGTCCAATAGTGTCCACCAAAGGCCCATATGCGATGATTCCCAAAAACAATTTTAATAAAGGAAATCAATAGGTACTGATAATTTACCAGAACCTACTGCTTGCTAACTTACCATACATGCTACAATTTTAACACACACACACACACACACACATATTATTCAAATTATTATTGTTTGTTATGACTATTTTTCATTTATTTGTGTTTTTATTTTATATATATTTTTTATCTATCAAGCATGAAATGTTAGTTTTGATTTACTTTAATTTTAATAGGTAGTTCATTTTTAATTTATTTTAGTGTATTTTATTTTATGTATCAAAATATGTATTCAAGCAAGAAGTAACGAGAGAGTAATTAACAGGTTTTCGAATCTATGTAATTGCTGCAAATTTTTAGAAAAACATGTAGATATAAATAAGAAACGACCAACTTTTGCTACAAATCCATTGCGTTCATGCACTTGTTGCTATTTCCATAAAATTAAGTATTCGGGCCAAGTTTTTTGAGAATTAACATATATAAGTACCTAACACATATAATATCATGGCTGTTTTTTACAAGGGGAGGACAGGGGGCCTGATTCTCGTATTGATATAGGTAATCTCGAATTCGAGAACTATTTAGTTTATTAACCTACTCATGGCTTTTTTATCGGCGGTAATTGTTTTCGTCGATAGATCGGCTAGTTACTAAATAGTAGTTGTACGTATTCTTAGAATCTTTAGCGATCGAGATGCATCGAGTGGTCGGTAGCGGTAGAGATGGGATGTCGCACGAAAAGTGGTATGAAAAGAAGTCAGAATTTGTGATATAAATTGACGGCTAAATAGTTTCGATTTTGCGTTTGAGTGCTTTCTAATGAGTTTTATGACTCCTCTAAGAAAAGAGGGATCACAAATACCCCTATTGCTACTCCTCCTTTTTAGGGTTCCGTACCCAAAAGGGTAATTAGTGAAACCCTAACACTAAGACCCCGTTGTCTGTCCGTCTGTCACCAGGTTGTATCTCATGAACCGTGATAGTTAGACAGTTGAAATTTTCACAAAAGATGTATTTTTGTAGCCGCTATAACATATTCACAGAATATTTAGTTATATAGTCACTTTAGAAATAAATAATTAAATTAAAATAAAACAAATATTTAATCTCATACAACAAACGTGATTTTTTGCCGTTTTTATAAATAATAGTACGCGGGTCCGACTCGCACTTGGCCGATTTTTCAATTAATAGAGGATGTTTCCCTATAACTTCCCAGTTTGATGATCAATAGAGTCCATCGTCACCAGCAATGCTTGTACCGAACATAATTTTATGTGACTGTATTTTTTTAAATAAAAAAGGGGGATTGAAAGCACTCACTCCCAGCCCCCCAAATCAAAACTATTTAGCCGTCAACTAATATAGTAATTTTGACTCCCATCCTGTCTCTACTGCTACCGACCAGTTAATCTATTAAAAATATCTAGGATTCGAGATTATTTCTATCAGCACGAGAATCAGGCCCCAGAGGTTGTTCATTTCCACTTGCCCTGTTACACATTTTTCGCTTTGATTACCCTCG
Organism: Apoda limacodes; assembly: GCA_946406115.1. Lineage (NCBI taxonomy): Eukaryota > Metazoa > Arthropoda > Insecta > Lepidoptera > Limacodidae > Apoda > Apoda limacodes. The sequence continues at coordinate 7,065,522 of OX291545.1, read as the reverse complement.
TAAATGCTTTTATACAAATTCGTCGGTATATGATCCTCTTGACCTTGCCTCTTTTGAGATAGGAATTCATTTCATTTAGATACGTTTGAATAGGTTTTTACCTATCCATTTACTTTCGATATTTTTTATCAATTACTAACTACAAAAACTAAAGCGTTCTAAAAAGTACGAAAACTAATATTATTCTTATCTGCTTAATAGAGGCCACCATGGTCGCATACACCTTGCCCTGAGATTAGTTAACCTTACAATATCTTGAATATATATTCCTTATTTGGTTCCTTCCTTCTATATAGAGGGCACTATATTGCACTTAGTGTGACTGCACAGGCCTTTAACCAGCAGACTATAAAGACGCTTCAAACGATATTTCATTTACCAAATTATAGTAGGTATGTAGTTTAGAAATCAGGGAACAGATGAACATACATTCTTACCTGTAAAAACATAACTATACCCTCCTGCTAAAAAAAAAAAACTTTTGGGTGAGCTGTTGTCGGGTAAAAAAGGTTGAAATCATAGATAAACATAAACTTTCTTTAAACTAAAAGACTACCTAAAGAGAAATTAATAATCCTCAGAAAAATAGAAAATAAAAAACGTAACAAATCAAAACGACTCATTTTGGATAAGGTCTGACCTGCTCAATTATATGAGCATATAACTTTTTATTATTGACAATGCATGAGATTTACTTATCAAATAATATAAAATATTGTAGTAGTGGAATTTTTATGACTTGCTGACTGGTTCCTACGTCCTTTTTTTCGCCCAAAAATAATTTTGATACTGAAACTGTAGTATCTAGTTTATCGATTTAAAAAAGTTATAAAATGTCAAATTACTTTGATTTCTATATAGAAAGTAAAGGAAGTAGATTTTTTTTATAATAATATAGTTTTAAACACCACCTACTCGACATTGTCCAATTATATATCATAAAAACCTTACCTTGACTAAGTCATTAAATCTCTAGAGATCCGATATTGTACTTAATTTCATTATATTTTTAGTGATTTAATGTTATTTGAATTAAGAATCACAAGATAACAAGAAAAACAACTAAAAATTTGTATGAAAACTTTCACCGCTGAATTTTCAGCTTCAGCAAAACTTATTTGATGGAAATGGCCACTTCGACTAGAAAAAAAAACAAAAGAAGTGGAAATACTGAGAATTAATCGTTGTGACGTTTAATGTTCATTAGAAACTACTATTTTTCATACAAATGTCAAGTGATTTGACTTCAAAGTTAATTGGTGAAATTGGTGAATAATCTATTATTAAATTATGAAGCAAGTTAACACTCAAATCTTATAACTAATATATTAATAAATGTACAAAAGTGCGCAGTTAAACTATGAACCACTGCGCTAAAAATATTGGAAAATGAACGCTTAAAAATTTGTTTTTAAACAATAGTATTCTTTTGGGCACCAATACAAAATCAATGGATGAAGAATTGCTGGGTACAGGAGCATAATTATTATTTTTTAACTTTTATCCCAAAACGAACACAATAGACTAGAAAGCTATCAATTTCGAATACAACTGAGCCATTTCCCTGCACTTCTGCACATGTGACAATCCATAACAAGAAAAAATAAATAAAGCATCGGCAGATGAAAAATCTATGTGCATAGTCATGTATTCGATTTTCTATCAGAGTCGATAGCGTAGTTTCATCGACAATGCTATGACAAAGTGAAATTTCTATTTATTGCTGCACTAGCTTTTGCCAGCGGCTCTGCCCTCGCTGAATTCGGTTATCGGTGTGGTATTCCTAGGGCAACACCCTGATAATTTTTAATTTATTATAGCAAAGAATTAAAGCAATAGCATATACGGAGTTTAATTTTTTTCAAATTCTTTCAAATTTCAGCTAAAGTTGCTGTGGCGTGAAGTAGTAACAAATATACTAAACACTCACAAATTTTCTAATTATCATGAAAAAATCATTATATTCATAATATTTTAAATCTTTTTTACAACGTAGGCACCTCAAACGTTGAATTTCGACTATCCGTTGATAAGTTGTCGCTTTCGATCTTAACAAACTTTTCTGACCCCCTAACCTTGGGTTTTGGTCGCTAGTGTCGTTGGAAGTTCGCACCATTTCAATATGGTGATTGTAGTTTTGATTTTTGACCGCCAGGTCAGTAAAGTTTGTTGCACTATACTTAAAAGTACAGTGTCTGTGTGTGTGTATGTATGAGCGTATGTATTTTTGTCTAATATTTTATAATTTTATTGGATGTAGTTTTATCTTTGTTATTGTTAGCATTCATTTATTTCAAGATCGATCAATAACAATAACAATGCCAGTTCTTGACAGCCTTAATGCTACAAAGTGATTGATCCGTCATGTTCGTTTATCACTGTGGTCTTTATGAGAATAAATAAATGTTATCTACTTCTGATTATAATTTTTCTAAACAAAAATTGTTTACTACGTCTGTAAAATTTAAAAAAATCTGCCGATTTTGAAAATAATATAATATATACATTTCAAATAATGGATACAAAATAAAAATTATTATCTTCATAAGTATCATAATAATATTTTTTTTATGTTAATACAGAAAAACTAACCTGGATTCCATCAGAAAAACCTTATCAATATCTAATTGTTGTATGTAGGTAACTTAGTTTATGAAATGTTATTGAATACCTAGATGTAGTAAATTCATGCATAAAATATGACACACATACAATATTACAATATTATACTCTAAGTCTAGGGTATTTTAATTTCAAGAGAAATATTCAATTGAATAATAAATATCTACATCGTAAGGACAGATTATAAATAATGATGGAGTATATTATTAATTCCCTCATTTGTGACATTCCAAAGTAACTGTGCAAAGCAGCTGTTAAGTTATTCTTAAGCATAAATCACTTCTAGTACTTCGTGAAAAGTAAATAAATTAATAAAAATACTCACATCTTATTAAAAATAAAAAGTTCCTTTTTCACAAAAATACGAACCCACAAAATATTTTATAAGCAACTTTTCCACAAATATTTATAGAAATAAAAAGAAAACTGAATGAGTAACTTCAAAACATTGTTTATTCTAACTATGTGCTGAGTCTGTAATAAGATTTTACATTTCACTGACTCGCGTTTAAGCCCTGGAAAGCTTTCACCGCGGCGCGGGCCGTGCTTTCCCCTGAGCGATAGCAACGCGTCTGCCAAAAGCTCACCCTTCATATTAACTTAGGACTAAGTATAACTAATGAATTCTGCTTTATCTTTATTTTTTTTATAAATACAAATAAAAAATATCTAAAAGAATATTAAAGTTCATTTTGAATTGATTGTTACAACACAGGATAATTTTATTTTAGGTAAATGTGTGTTGTTTTGTTGTTATTAGGTATGTATAAATATTTTTCCATCTTTTTATCTATTTCAGCATAAAATTAATTAAATCAGGTAATTTTTTATTTTCTTTAAATCATCTAAGAACGTGAGCCACTAAATTAGTAAAGTTATATTGGAGCTTACCAACCCAAGGTAAGTTGGGCTTGCGGCCAATACTTGACAACACGAATAACTTGAAGTGGATTCAATTAGGAAATTGGGTTTTCAGCCCAGATGTCCTAGTTTAAGCTAATTTTTAAGTGGTGCGTAATATAATTTACCTGTAAATAGGTAACTTCAGTCTTTTGGGAATAAAGGGTGTGGAGGAACGAACATTGAAATGTACTAGTTTTTGTAGGACTGTTTGTTTTACTTTCACTAAAAACTTAGACAACTATAATTTTTTCAACATTACATCATTTTAAGCAAACATTTTTTGCAACAGTATTTTTTCTTCAAGAAATAAGTTATTAGATTTCTGAAGGGCCAGCAACGCGCGAGTAATAGCCATGGTGTTGCAGTGTTGCAAGCGTCCATAGGCCACGGTGAACGCTTAGTAGTATAAAAAAATACGACACTACCCCTTCGAGTCTGGGCTTAAACGAAAACCAGGGTCTGAAGAAAGCTTATTTGAAAAAAAAAATTGACATATATTCTTGTTTTATGTTAAGTATATGTCGATTTTAATAGAACTAGGCTGACTAACATCCGATAGACTTTTATATGTTAAAATGCTATATCATTCAAATAGCTTGAGATGTAGAATAAAAAAAATACAAGTTATTACGCTAATGATAATGCAATTGTAAATATTAATAGTATCCATATAACATGCTTAATAGACAGAATAATCAGGAAATCTTATTTTGATAATCTTTGACCTTATTCAGAAGACTCTATTATATATAAAATTAGGGATAAAACAATTTATATTTAGAAAAATAATAATTATAAATAATATATATTTTTTATGCACATTAAGTTTATACAGCGTCATTTGAATCAAAACGAACAACGGAGACATATAATTTTATTCTATTACACATAAAAAACACACAGACTCAAATGTTCTTTACACCACGGATCAGCAGGCAATTACCACTACTAACATAGTCACCAGCAAAGCTAGATAGTGTCAGAATTCTAACGTTTATAGTAATAAAATAAGTAGTGTTCAACTGCTATAAACTAGAATTGGAACTCATAAAAAACAATCCCTCCTAGCAGAAGTGAACCTATCCTTGCCGATAGCTGAAGTTTTTACAGGCCACTTAAATTGTCGACACCAGATGTTCCTGAAATTCAGAGAGAAAGCCTCCTTTGATCACTGTCTACAATGTCAAGTATTCTAAGACTCAATTAAGTAGAAAGAACTTAGGTTTTCTGTACATACTTGAGTAGATAGCTCACCGTTTAATCCGCATAAAAACCTATTCCCGTGGGAACCCCCAATCAGGGTATAGTAAACTTTGTAATTTTCTGCCCCTACTGCTATCTCTGAGCTAAATCAGAATTATGAGGAATAGGGACCTTATTGCGAACAGTCTCGAGCTATTCGGACTCTGGAATTCGAGAGACAAATGTATGCAATTACATTGACGGTTATCGAGAGGTGAGTCAGACTTTTGTACATTTTTGTCTCGAATTCCAAAGTCGGAATAGCTCGAGACTGTTCCAAATAAGGTCCCAGTGCCCCGCAAAAGAAAATAATACTCAGTAAGAACTCTCGATTAAAGCAAAGGTTATCCTAACCCATATTATATTTTTTGAAGTTTTTTTGTTTATTATCGCCTAACACCGATTCGTAGCAACTTTTTGGCACATAGATTTTTGAAAGGACGGAAACTACGGAGTATAGACTACATTTCTATCCCGAAAAATTCAAAATTTCCGCAAATATAACTGTGACCGATTTTCACATGGACAAACTACAATTACAGCTTGTTATTATAATATTAAGGAATTGCCGATATACGAATTTAGCGCGGGCGGAGCCGCGGTTAAAGGATAGTTCTGAATACTTTTTAGTCTGTACTATTCCTGCACCAAAAATTAATTCACACAGTTGCTTAGTTGCAACCTAATGAAATTTCGCCTTTTTTCCACTGACTTGATTTTCATATTCATGATTTGAACATATTTTAATCATAACAAAATATATGGTTATGGATACACTTATTTTTCTGCTTTGTACGACCCGCGCTTGACCACTCTCAAAACATTGTTGGTTCTGGCGCGCTACCCTCCAACCCTAACCCCTCGCCTAAAAACTTTTCTGCCCCCCGCACGACTCGCGCTTGACCACTCTCAAAACATCGTTGGTTCTGGCGCGCTACCCTCCAACCCCAACCCCTCGCCTAAAAACTTTTCTGCCCCCCGCACGACTCGCGCTTGACCACTCTCAAAACCACCCCTGTGTCTGGGGTGTGGCGACTCGCGCTTGACCCCTCTCAAAACCACCCCCTGTGTCTGGGATACGTCCACTCACGCTTGACCAGAACTCAGAACTACCACGTGACATCACTGTGGGTTCTGTGTAGTTTTGTTAAGTAGTTATATCATTATCGTAATGGGTCTATCGTATTTTTCCGTTTATTAGTTATTCTTATTTATCTATCTTATAATTAATGTCGTGAGTGCGATAATGATGTTTGTGGTGACAATCCTAATACCTTTTTAATTATATTTGTACTTGTAAGATAAATCGTATATATATAGGATCCATAAACACTAGTCGATAGTATTCGAGTTACAATTTATCATCAAGTGTGATACTGAGGCTGGTTCTATTTCCTTCAAAAAAAAGCTATGGAGGTATGTGTTTTTTTGCTTTATTATTCTTTATCTATATTTATTATATATTACAGACCCTCAAAACTATGTGTTTGTTTGAATGTCTATTACTTAAACCAATTTTGTTTAGGTTTTCACTTTAGGCAAATTTTTGATTCAAATTATTATACAAATATGTTTTTAAAGCATAGGCTTATTTTATTACAGAATTCAACATTTAACGTAATGGACGAAAACACGTTCAAGCATTACTACTACGCTACATCGGATGATGAGCAATCAACTGAGAAGGCCTTAGAAACAACATAGCTCAAACGGTCTCGTCGAAATAGTATCGACTCATTCTTTGAGGGGACCAATCAGAAGAAAAAGAAACTCAGCTCTACAGTGGCGAGATCTTCAAAAGATGGTATCCCTGGTGTCACATACTTGTCTACTAATAATGATGATGGGGCTCATGCTACACATTTGATAAAAATTGAGGTGTATGACCTCATAAAATTGAAAAAAGTACCAGTAGATGAACATTGGAAACACTCAGAAGTGAGGATCAAATATTATACAGATACAAAAGATGAAAAATATGAGCAAACGAAGGGTATCATATTTGATACCACGAAGCAAATAGCAGAAACCAATAACTGTAAAAAATACTTTTTTAAAAAGTAATCTCTAATAGCTAAATTAATTTATAAGAACCATCCTTACAAAATTTTATGAGTATCTAATTGATAAGTAACGAGCAACTATTAATTAACCATCAACTAATATGTAATATAAGAGAAAAATCGAACATTATATTTATTATTAATTCATCATTCACAAGCAAAGCTAAACTGGTTTATTTCAACCATGTCACTAGAAAGTGCTTTTTTTTAAAATGTTTTTGAAGAAGAAGAAAAAGAACTAATGAGAGCGTGTGAGAATTATGAAGATAATGCTCTGGAAAATCCGTATTATGACACTTCACTGTTTAACATCTGTAAAGAAGTTGAGGAAACATTCAGGTATACATTCTAACTATACTTATTAAAATTTTATGTTACATATTTGTGTTCTTATATTAACATAAGCATGTTATATCTACAGAAAATCTTCAATTCAAGTCGGTCGAGGTTTGAAGAGACAAGCTGATATTAGTGTTGAAGATTTACAACAAGCATCGACGTCATCATCTTCCAATACAACACATAGACAGAACGTTATGTGTCAAATATGTGAATTACAGGTTAGCCAAAGGTTCTATGCTCAGCACTTACGATCTAAGGAACACAAAGAAAAATGTCTTATTCATAATCATAATTTACATAATGTCTCTGTTATATCAGTTGCTTTTGGGTCTCGGGTCTTAACGTATAGAATTGTATCACCTAAAGCTAATGAGTCACTTAAAATACAAACTCCTGAAGTATTCATAGCATCAATTAAAGAGTCGATACTATTTCTTATTCAGGAATGTTTAAAAGAGTTAACTATTGTTAAAGTTAATTTTATTATTCATGCAGATTTTGAACAGGAAACAAAAGATTTAAAAAATTCTTTCGATTTTCAAACAAAAAATTGGACTATTTCTTTAGGGGACGAATTAGAAAATTATTTAGAAACTTTAAGCGAAGACATTAAAAATAAAATGAGTGATTTCGAAGCAAAAGATAGTGGATGGACTATAAAAAAAATTCAGTTCTTAGAAATGAATGTTAATAAGTTCAATCCCTTACGAGGGTCTTCGTTTATTGAATTACCTTTAGACATTAAGCGTAAAAAAGCAGTCATAAATGTAAAAAATAACGATCAACAATGTTTTAAGTGGGCTTTATTATCCGCACTATATCCTGAAAATAAAAGTTCTGAAAGGGTATCATCATACTTGAGGAATCAAAATAGACTAAAGTTTAATAATATACAGTTCCCAATCAAATTATCGGATATACCCAAGGTAGAAAAACAGAATAACATTAGTATCAATGTTTTCGGATTAGAATTTAACAAAGAAAAAAAATGTAATACCATCGTTGGACCATTATATTTTACAAAATTTCGTTAAGAATTACACATTAACTTATTATTTTTAAACAATGGTTCAAATGGTCATTATTGTTTTATAAAAAATTTATCACGCTTGGTTAGTAAACAAATAACGAATCGAAATAATGCTATTCATATCTGTGATGGTTGCCTTCTATATTTTAAATCTAAAGTTAATTTAATTAATCACCAAAAACATGACTGTGCTCATATTGTTACTGAATTACCAGGAATTCATAAAAAAGGAAAAGATTGGTTTAATCGGGAAACAAATAATGATGAAATCTATTTTGATAAGTTTCAAAGAAAATTAAAATTACCTTTTGCAATATATGCAGACTTTGAAGCTCTTTTAAAACCCGTCACCTCATGTGACCCTGATCCATCGAAGTCATATACAAAAACAATACATGAACATGAAGTTTATAGTTATGGATACTATATAAAATGTTCGTATGATGATAAGCTGTCTACATACAGAACATACACAGGGCCTAATTGTGCAAAAATGTTTATGGAAAGCATTTACAAAGATATTAGCAATATACATAGGATAAATTGTTTTCAAAAATGTCCACTTCCATTAACTAACGAAGAGAAGGAATCTATTAGACAATCGCAATTATGTTATATTTGTGAAGGGCTATTGGGTGATGACATCACAGTAGACTATGATTGGAATACTGGTAATTTTAGAGGTGTTGCTCACGAATTATGTAGTTCAAAGTATCGTGTTCCCTTTTTCATTCCCATTCTATTTCATAATCTAAGTAATTATGATGCTCATTTTATTGTTCATGCTTTGAATTTTAAAGATGGAGAAATAGATATCATTCCGCAAAATAAGGAAAAATATATTTCATTCTCAAAAAAACTTAATATAAGAGGTCATTTAGTACTTTTGCGGTTTTTAGATTCCTTTAAATTCATGGCCAGTAGTTTAGATAGTTTAGCTAAAAATCTAAAAAAAGATCAATTTATAGAATTAAGAAAACAATTTCCAAACGAAAATGATTTTAATAAATTTATTAGGAAAGGTGTTTTTCCTTATGAATTTGTTAATTCTTATGAATCCTTAAAAGTTACAACTCTTCCAGATCAAGACGCTTTCTTTAACTCTTTAAGTAATACCAGTGTCTCAGATGATGATTATAAACATGCTCAAAATGTTTGGGTCCAATTTAAATGTAAAAATATGTTGGACAATTCCAATCTATACTTAAGAACTGATGTAATGTTACTCACTGATATTTTTGAAAACTTTAGAGAAATTTGTATCAAAACATATGAACTCGACCCTGTACAATATTATACCCTTCCAGGATTAAGCTGGGATGCAATGCTAAAATGTACTAACATAACACTGGAATTATTAAAAGACTTTGATAAAATAGCATTCGTAAAGTCTGGTATAAGAGGTGGTATTTCACAGTGTTCTAACAGATATGGAAAGGCAAATAACGAGTACATGGGTGATTACAAAGATAACTTACCAAAATCTTACTTAATGTATTTTGATGCAAACAATCTCTATGGTTGGGCAATGTCTTAGTATTTGCCTGTAAGAGATTTTAAATGGGTTAACCCGAACATAGACTTCAATATATCAGATTCATTGGATACATACTGGAAGTTGATCTTGAATACCCTGAAAATTTACATGATCTTCATTCAGACTTACCTTTATGCCCTGAAAACATTGTAATCGGTAACAGTAAAGATAAAAAATTAGTACCAAATTTATATAACAAAACTAAATATATTATTCACTATAGAAATCTGAAGCAATGTTTACAACTTGGTATGAAATTAATTAGAGTTCATAGAGTTTTACAGTTTGAGCAAAGTCCTTGGTTGAAGAAATATATAGATTTAAATACACAACTAAGAACTTTAGCTAAAAGTGACTTTGGAAAAGATTTTTATAAACTTATGAATAATGCAGTCTTTGGTAAAACTATGGAAAATGTTGAAAAACGTTTTAATGTGAAATTGTTAACCCACTGGGAAAACCGTGGAAAAATTCAAGGTGCACAAAGTTTAATTGCTCGCCCTGAGTTTCATAGTCTATCTATATTCTCCGAGTCTTTAATTGCTGTACAATTACAAAAGACTAAGGGATATTTCAATAAACCATTTGTTTTAGGATTTTGTATATTATATATCGAAAACATTGATGTATAACTTTCATTATAATTACATGAAAAGAAAATACAATAATAGTGTCAAGTTATTATACACTGATACGGATAGCTTAGTTTACCATGTATTTACAGATAATTTTTATAATGATATAAAATCTGACTTAGAATGTTTTTTCGATACTTCAGACTATCCTAGTGATAATGTTTATGGTTTCCCACTTTTAAATAAAAAGAAACTTGGATATTTTAAGGATGAGAACAATGGTAAAGTATTGCGGGAGTTTGTAGGACTTCGATCAAAAATGTATGCAATGGACATTGAAAGTAAGGTTATTGCTAAAGCTAAAGGTGTAAATAAAAGTGTGACAAAAAAGATGAATTTGGAAAATTATAAGTTGTGTCTATTTAATAAAAATGTAAATGTTTCACAAATGTGTAGGATTCGAAGTGTGAAACATACTATTTTTACACAACAAATTAATAAAACTTGTCTATCCTGTAATGACACCAAGAGATATATTTTACCTAATTCAACAGATACATATGCTTGGGGTCATTTTAAGATTAACTTATAGTTTTGAAATAATAATAATATAGAGTATTAATTGTATCTGGTTTATGTGTGTTTAAAAAATGTAAGGTAATAACTATTATTAAGTAACCTAATGATTGTAATTTTTTTTTATTATTAATTATATTGTTTTTAATATATAAGTGTTTGTTTTTATTGCTTTCCTCCATATGAATTTGAACATTTTCAAAGAGAACACACATTAAAAATAATTATGATTCATTTTTATCATCCCTTTACAGTAATTGTAGCTGGCCCTAGTGGATGACGTAAATCAGTTTTTGTTAAAAATTTTGTGAAACATGCTAATGAGATTTGCAATCAACATTTTTCTAATATTATGTGGTGTTATGATGAAATGCAACCGTTATACAACTTGAACAATGTTAATTATTACCAAGGTATTCCTGACCTCAGTATGTTTGATGGAGAACAACCACAACTAATAATAATCGATGACCTCATGCGAGAGTCTGATGGTCGTGTTGTTGACATATTCACAAAGGGTAGTCATCATAGAAACATTAGTGTTTTCTATATTACACAAAATATATTCCATCAAGGTAAAGGACAGAGAGATATTTCTTTAAACTCTAGTTATATAGTCTACTTTAAAAATCCACGAGATAAAACACAAATTCGTTACTTAGCACGTCAAGTCTCACCTGAAAACATCAAAATTTTGGAAGATGCCTACAAAGATGCTACTAGTGAACCTCATGGCTACCTAATGATAGATTTAAAACAGGACACAATTGATATGTGTCGATTTAAAACGAGAATATTTCCTTCTGACCAGAACTGCATTGTATATATACCTAAAAAAGGATTTAAATACAGCAAACATAATGAAATTCCAATCATTCATAAATAATGCATTCAAGAGTAAAGACTACACATCAAGAACTTTTAAAATCGTTGCATGTATTGAAACCAAGACATAGAAAAGCTTTACTTAAATCTTGTAGTAAAGAAGAAATAAATTTTATTTGTGAGTGTATTTACAACGTATTACAGGGTAAAATACCCGTCAAGGAAAATGATAAAAAAAAATTAAAAAAATATAAAAATATATTGAGAAAGTTGGCTTGTAAAGGAAGAAATCTACTTAGAAAAAACGTAATTATTCAAAGGGGTGGTGCCTTTTTACCTATTATTTTAGGATCTGTTCTAAGTGCCTTGGTGAGTTCAATTTTAAAACCTTAGCAGGAAAATAAAAGCAAAAATGGAACATGCTAAAAAAAAGCTAATTCTAATTGAACCTTATTTGATAGAAAAAATTAAAAAGGAAAATGAAACACAAAGCGCTGTAAATACTTTATCGCGTTTAGATGGTGAAATGAAAGATATTTTAAATAGTAATGTAGAAGATAGAGAAAAATGGATTTTGTATTTACAAACACTACAAAGTTATTTACATTTTACTGAAGTAGAACGACGACCATATCAAATACCAATTATAACCGAAACAGAAAGTTCGCCTAATTATAAAGATACTGATGTCATTAAGGAAACAGTCTTTGACACTGAGCAGGTATCAAACATAAAATCAAAAACCATAAATGATACTGACTTAACCCCATTTTTTTCAAAGCAACAACTCTTGAAATTGATTCCTAAGACGTATATAAAACGAGGTGAATTACTAATAGAATCAATTTTTTCAAATAAAAATAAGGTAGATTGGGATACCAATGGAACTGTTAGTATCAATAATATGAAAATACCAGGGAGTAACATTATAGACCTGGTGAATGATACACTAAGACCACTTAAACACAGTGATCCAATTGGGTGGCAAGAGTTTGCATCAGCATTAAAAGAAATTAAAATACCATTAACTTATATTGGAAATCCAAAAAGACTAGAATATATTAATAAACTTTACTTAGGTGATATAAAAGAAGAAATTCCACTTAACAAATTGCAATCAGATAATAGTTTTACTCCTACTAAGACTCATTTTAACAAAATCAAGAAAAAAATAGACTGGGAAAAATGGACCCCCTATTAGAAATAATATTATTATTTACCCCTATTAGATTTACTATGATGTTTCTCATCCTGCTGGATATGGAGGTGTTAACAAACTCATCAACTCGTTAAAGGGAAAAATGACAGCAAAACAAGTGAAAAATTGGTTGCAAGAACAAGAAACTTACACATTACATAAACCTGTAAGAAATAGATTTCCTAGGAATAAGTACATTTTATCTAATTATAATGACTTGTGGCAGGTGGATTTAAGTGATATGCGCACTTATTCTGAATATAATGATGGTTTTAAATATATTCTGTGTGTTATTGATGTATTTAGTAAATATGCATTTGCTAGATGTTTAAAAAAAAGAACTCTATAACTATAAAAGAATGCTTTGAAAGTATATTTAATGAGTCAAAATCCTTACCTAACCACATTCAGTCAGATAAGGGAACTGAATTTGTTTCTAAGGATGTGCAAAAATATTTTAAAAGTAAAGGTATAAACTATTACACCACTAACAATCCTGATATAAAAGCTAGTATCGTGGAACGCTTTCAAAGAACATTAAAGACAAAAATGTGGCGGTATTTCACACATCATAACACATATAGATATGTTGATATTTTAAAAGATTTGATTTATTCTTATAATCATAGCTATCATTCAAGTATAAAAATGTGTCCCAAAGATGTTAACTCAGAAAATATTATGACTGTTTGGAATAATTTATATGATAGAGATAAAGGGCAAAAGGCTATTCTAAACAGGTTTAAAGAAGGTGATTATGTTAGGATAACAAAACATAAACACATATTTCAAAAAGGATACGAGAGCAACTGGAGTGATGAAATATTTGTTATTACTTCAGTTATAAAAAGATCACCTTGGGTAGTTTATACGTTAAAAGATCTTCAATATGAACCCATTACAGGTACATTTTATGAAAAAGAATTACAAAAAGTAATATACAACCCCACTCTCCCACATAAAATAGATAAAATACTCCACACTCGTTATTTTGGAAATAGAAAGCAAGTACTAGTGAAGTGGAAAGGTTATCCAAACAAATTTAATACTTGGGTATCATTAAAAGATATAGAAAAAATATGATTAAGGAAGATTATTATTTAACTTTGCTCAGTAATAGTTCAATGGAATATTTTCCGAGTAATACCACTACAAATTTTTCAACAAAACTTCCAAAACCTATAAAATTAGAAGGACAGTGGTCTGTTGGAGTTGTAGAATTTCAATACCCATGTAGTATGTTTACAGTTCAAGAGGGTAAAAATATAATGTATATTACTAAGAAAATGATAGTAACTTTGGATAAATCAATATCATCAGTTATTTATAAAAATCATATACCTGCAACCAATTATGATAATATTGATAACATTTTAAAAGCCTTAAACCTAAAAGAAAACTGTCGCTTTCATTATGATAAAGTTTCCCATATGGTCTCTGTTCAAATTAACGATAAAAATATATCATCTTTAACGTTATCATCAAAGTTAAGTATTCAACTTGGCTTTGAACCAAAAACTAATTTAATAACAAAAAATGTTGGAAGATACCCACCCAATTTACATTTAGGATTACCTTCTCAAGTATTTGTTTACTGTGATATAATTGATCCGCAAATAGTTGGAGATGTTATGACACCATTGTTAAGAATAATACCTTTAGACCCCGAGAAATATATCTATGGTGCTTATAAGATGCATGTATTTTCACCACCCCACTACTTACCAGTTATGCGAAGAGAATTTGATACAATTGAAATAGATATAAGAACAAACACTGGTAATAAAATACCATTTCAATTTGGGACCGCATATGTTAAACTACACTTTAAGCGATTATAATGCATAATAAAAGTATTTGTCCCTATGAGCATTATTATTTACACCAAGCAGGATCAGGAATTGGTGTAATTTATAAAGGTGTACCACATCAACGTGGTCATGGAATAGGAAGCTTTTTAGGAGGCCTGTTTCGATCAGTACTACCTTTATTATCAAGTGGGGCAAGAGTAATTGGTAAAGAGTATAATATCAACATTTTGAAATGAATACTTTAGATATTCAAAAATGTTTAAAGATAATTTCTCCGAAAATTAAACTAAATGTATTTGCTGCAAATAGATTACCAGTACTCATGCACCTACCGGCTTTTCTCATTAGTAATTAAGATGTTGACAATCAACCTGGATCGCATTGGGTGGGAATACATATTGATAAAAATGGATTAGGTGAATACTTTGATTCTTATGGTCGTAAACCTAGTAGACATCATTTATATTTCTTAAATAAGAATACTAAGATATGGAGTTACAATAATAAAAGAGTTCAAAATGACTTTACAACTGTTTGTGGGGAATATTGTCTTGTTTATTTGTATTGTTAGTTTCATGGTAAATCAATGATTGATTTTGTAAATCACTTTAGTAATAACACTCTATGTAATGATATTTTATTATATGATATGTTTAAAACAATTTTTGATAATAAAACTTTTTAAAATTAAAAAAAAATATGTTTTTTTTCTTATGTGTGTGTGTGTGTGTGTTTGTGTAATTAGTGGTTAAAAAACAAAAAAATATTTTTATTTATATAATTTATTCATTTATTCATAATAAAACTCAAACATGATACAATTTGATTCAAAGTTGATTTCGAGTAATACTGAAGCTGGTTCTTATAAATTAATTAAGCTATTAGAGATTACTTTTTAAAAAAATATTTTTTACAGTTATTGGTTTCTGCTATTTGCTTCGTGTTATCAAATATGATACCCTTCGTTTGCTCATATTTTTCATCTTTTGTATCCGTATAATATTTGATCCTCACTTCTGAGTGTTTCCAATGTTCATCTACTGGTACTTTTTTCAATTTTATGAGGTCATACACCTCAATTTTTATCAAATGTGTAGCATGAGCCCCATCATCATTATTAGTAGACAAGTATGTGACACCAGGGATACCATCTTTTGAAGATCTCGCCACTGTAGAGCTGAGTTTCTTTTTTTTCTGATTGGTCCCCTCAAAGAATGAGTCGATACTATTTCGACGAGACCGTTTGAGCTATGTTGTTTCTAAGGCCTTCTCAGTTGATTGCTCATCATCCGATGTAGCGTAGTAGTAATGCTTGAACGTGTTTTCTTCCATTACGTTAAATGTTGAATTCTGTAATAAAATAAGCCTATGCTTTAAAAACATATTTGTATAATAATTTGAATCAAAAATTTGCCTAAAGTGAAAACCTAAACAAAATTGGTTTAAGTAATAGACATTCAAACAAACACATAGTTTTGAGGGTCTGTAATATATAATAAATATAGATAAAGAATAATAAAGCAAAAAAACACATACCTCCATAGCTTTTTTTTGAAGGAAATAGAACCAGCCTCAGTATCACACTTGATGATAAATTGTAACTCGAATACTATCGACTAGTGTTTATGGATCCTATATATATACGATTTATCTTACAAGTACAAATATAATTAAAAAGGTATTAGGAATGTCACCACAAACATCATTATCGCACTCACGACATTAATTATAAGATAGATAAATAAGAATAACTAATAAACGGAAAAATACTATAGACCCATTACGATAATGATATAACTACTTAACAAAACTAAACAGAACCCACAGTGATGTCACGTGGTAGTTCTGAGTTCTGGTCAAGCGTGAGTGGACGTATCCCAGACACAGGGGGTGGTTTTGAGAGTGGTCAAGCGCGAGTCGCCACACCCCAGACACAGGGGTGGTTTTGAGAGTGGTCAAGCGCGAGTCGTGCGGGGGGCAGAAAAGTTTTGAGGCGAGGGGTTGGGGTTGGAGGGTAGTGCGCCAGAACCAACGATGTTTTAAGAGTTGTACAAAGCAGAAAAGAGTTGGTGACCTTTTTTTAGGCGAGGGGTTGAGGTTGGGGGGAAGTGCGCCAGAACCAACGAATCCCCTCTACTCACATGTTTAAAAGCTGGTATAGACTAAAATATACAAAAACTGTGCGATTCTGACAAAATTGCATACATACGGGTCGAATTAATAACCCCTTTTTTGAAGTCGGTTAACATAATAGTATTACTACTCGCCAATAGATGTCAGGAACAGTATATTTTTCAGTTTATCATTGCCTGAAACCATGGATAAAACGATTTTCTAGGAATGAAACCTAGCTAGATCGATTTATCGGCCCCGAACCCCCTGCATACTAAAACTCATGAAAATCGTTGGAGCCGTTTCCGAGATTCAGAAAATAGACACAAAACTTTTAAAAGCTTGAAGCACAATCAGAACGCTATCCGTTATAAATGTTTACTATACAATATCAGCGCTTCAAGCTTTTAAATTTAGTAAAATATATAAAATAATTAAAAGCCTAATTTTTTTATATTTTTTGTGCTTTTTAATAAAAGCTTTTTTTAATTTTAATTTAGTTTTATTTAAGTGGGCCATTGAAGGCGGTGTTATTTTTATTACTTCATTAATTTTCAGTTGGTTCTTGGACACATATATTAGGTATGTACATTGGGGTATTACTTCAAGATGGAAATAGGCTTCACTGATAGCTTATTATCAGACGAGAAATCTGCCAATTTGCCTCCTTAGTAGAATAAATTTGGGCAAGCTATCGTACAACATACACACAATGAGTTCTGCGTTAGAACTGCGTGCTTAAACTAATGCATTAAACTGATGAACACAATAGATTTTAAGATATGGACCAATCCATATCTTGACAACTACTGAACTGACATTGATGAAACTTGCACTGTTCCCTAATTTTAATGTTTCGTAACTCTATAGAAACGTATTAAAATCAGATTACCAGTTTTTGAGATAGACATACATACATACATACACTTATAAAACATATAGACATATGTCTAATAGGTCGAATAAATACCTCTTTTTTTAAAGTTGGTAAAAAACTAGAATCATTCCACAGCCTAAACCATCATTTATAATTGTCTTATCAACTATGGTATGTTAATGTGAATATAATCTCTGCTCTTAATTACGCTTAAGTCAGCATTTATAATTTTTATTCTTTTTACTACTATTACTTTAGTATTACTAGTATTTTTATTGCGCTATTGGTCTAGGTACTTAATCTTTGACATACAAGTTATTTCAACTGAATCAGGAATTAGAGTGTAACAGGAAGTCAAAACTTTGTATGGGCCAATTATATAATATTACAGACATCAGTCTTAATATATTAATATTAATATTTCGAAAACTAAAAGGGAGGACAGTTGTTGCTAGTACAACATAATAGAAGACCAGATAGAGAAGCTATCTGCAGCCTTGCCTGTGCTACAATTGGCTTCTCCTCTTTGAATAGTAACTCAATATTCTTGGCCTGATTGAGAGTGTTCAAACAGATTTAACGAGGTAATGGATTTCCAAATTTGCTTTCATCTTTATTGATTGATGTGTCTGGAGATTTGTATCTGTAATAATACATAGATCATTAAAAAATTTGATTGTATTTTGATTTTGCAACATTTTAAACACTATTGTACAACTATCTTTATGTTACCTATTACAAAGGATTAATTCCAATGCGACAGGAGCTCGTGGGCCAGTGACATTCGTCTATCAGAAACGATTTGCAAAGTTAAGCAACTTTGAGCGTGTTCTCTACTTGGATAGGTGAGACTAGTGGCACATTTTTCTGTGTTCCCCTGTTGGTCTTGGCTTGGTCCGTATTTTATTATGACAGCAGCTATCAAGCCTAGCCAGAGGCCTTACGGGCGATTTTTTTCAGGTCGAGTGACAGTGACAGTTATAGCAAAATGCATCTTTAAAATATTCAAGTTCAGTAATTTTATACATTAGATGGGAAGTTATAATAAGTTATTTATTTTATGAAAGGTTTAAAGCTAACAAAATATAAGTACAAATGACTAAAATGTCAAATATTAAGTTATGAACTTACGAATCATAGACATCAACACAGAATTAATTGTTAAATGTAGGTAGTAATCTAACTTATGATTTATGAATTCGTACTCAGACAAAATAAAGTTCCGTAAAATTTTGAACCTGTGGCGCGAGAATGAATGGTTTAAAGCTAACTATGATTGGGTGTTTGATTGGAACTAAAGTTGATTGGAGAATGTTTTAAAAGCGTTGATTGGTATTTTGTTTGAACGTATGTGATTGGTGGTAGTTTTAAGACGAGCGCTGATTGGGAGTTTTATAATGTTGAATATAACCGCGAAAGTTTAAGTTACTTAAAACTTTTATAATATTGAAAACACCCGCAAAACTAACCTAAGTGAGTCGTTTAACAACCATTATGATCATACAATAAATATTCTAACAATAATAAAGGGTAGTTGAATTGGTTTTCACGTATTCTGTATAATGGTACGACGTGTTAGTTTATTTGAAATTCCGGGTAATTTTTTAGAACTTCACAAACATTTAGAACATAATATTAATATTTTATTAGTTTAGGATAATTAGGCCGTTTTATCTAGACCGTTCATATTAATCTAGGACTCTATAATAGTACCCCATGTTAGTTGGGGTTGGGGGACTAGAATTATACTTAAAAGATATTCTTTTTACTTTGCTAAAATTAATTAGGGTCGGATAGTAAAAAAAAAGAATGGGGGGGTTTGAAATGTGGAGTGATAAGGTTGCTAGAGAGGGGTTAGTAGTGATAAAAGTGCGTGGTCCTATACATACAGAACATTCAATTGCCGTCGTTTAAATTGTCGAAACGCTGCCCGACTAATAGTCCATAGTCTACGCTTTTGGGTCACTAGAAGCTAGGAACCACGTGGGGTTAAACTACAGCTAGATCGTACCACCATTACTGGTTAGTAAATACTTTTATATTAGAAGTTACAGTGAAAATATTGTGTGTTCGTTGTGAAATTCTTTAGATTATGTTTTAAAAATATCTAACTTAATGTTACAACATCCAAATGACGGGCCCGCCTTTGCCGGTGAGAAATTATGGTAGAAAAAAATCTCAATCACTTCAGTAGGAAGGAATACATTAATAGACTTTGTTCAAGGACATTTATATCTACATACAGCAAAACCTTCAATAAAAGTAGAAGTGGGAACTAAGATTATACCAGCCATAATAATTATATAGCCCACTAAGGAGCTAGGTCTGCCAAGAGATACAGTAATTACTATGTGTAATCCATGTCTATCCTTAGCGGCGTTAGTAGGGTTTTACTATTTTGGCTGGTTAGCTAGTGTAGGTGAGCGTTGATGTTCATCGTAAGGGGGCGCCCCTTAAACCTACTTTCAGGTCGCAAGTCCTGAACGCTGAAGCTACCTGGTTCCCACACTGCAAAACGAATGGATTTAGCATTCGTATGGATTTTACTTTCAAATGTGGAAGCGCACAATATTATTTTTATGTCCACCTTGTCGAGAGGCCCTGTTTCAGGTCCCTAAACTGAAATAATCGTATGAAGTGGTGCGGGATGAACTGGATGACATCAAATAGCAGCTGATGACTTTGACGCCTCTAGCCTCCTCGAGCTCTTCAAACCCTGCCTCTAAACAGCAACCTATGCCAATTAAACCAGTTCAGACTGTAGACTTGATAGCTGAAATGGCAGATCGTGAACATAGGTCAAATAATGTCATATTGGTAGACATAAAGGAGAGTAAATCATCATGCAGTGACATTAGGAAGACTTACGATGAGAAAACTGTAACTGAGATATTAAATGAAACTGCTGGTGACTCAGATCTCAAATTCTTAAAGTTGTATCGACTGGGGAAAAAGGTTCCAGATAAAACTAGACCAATTAAGGTGGTTTTTGACTCACGTCATAGTGCCCTCAAGGTGCTTAAAAACAAGTCTAAAGCTCCTAGACAGGTAATGTTTTATGATGATAAGACTCCTGTGCAGCGGGACGAGTTGAAACTGCTCCGTGAACACCTAGCGGCTTGTAAGGAGAAGGGTGAGTCAGATATTACCATTAAGTACATTAATGGAATTCCAAAAATCACTAAATTAAAAAACTAATACGCCATAATCATCCTTACGACAATATAACTTTTGTGTATACTAATATTTGTTCACTATCTGCAAAATTTTATTTATTGCTGCTAGAAGTCAACAAATGCAATCCGACCATTATTATAATAACAGAATCCTGGTTAAGTACAGCAGATAGAAACAGTAGATATAACATTCCAAATTACTCATTCTTTCGACATGACCGCAAGAGACGTCTCAAGGCACAACAAGGAGAAAGGAGTAAGGGTGGTGGAGTGGTTATATATGTTAGAGAAAACCTTAATGGTATATCAAAGAAAAATAGACATTATACATCCGACCTTGTAGAAGCCTTATATTTAGACATAAAATTGAAACATACACACTTGCTTGTTGTAGGTGTATATCGCAATGACCATTCAGATGATGCTCTATTATATCAAAATCTGGCAGCAGCCGCTGAAAAAAAAATCTATTATAATTGCTGGCGATTTTAACTATCCTTGCATAGAATGGCCGATCACAAATGAACAGAAACTAACAGTTTCATCTGAAATTTTTAGAGACTTCTTTGTCAACACAAACCTGTTGCAACTTGTGTCAAGCCCCACAAGATTTCGCACAAATAATGTACCGTCGCTTCTGGATCTTGTTATGACTAATGAAGAGAATTTTATATTAGAATTAAAGCACAGTCCTCCTATAGGAAAGAGTGATCACTTTGTATTGGAATTTAAAGTGCAGTGTTTGATACATAATCACAGCCACAATACAAAATACAAACGCTACTATGAATGCATAAGTTATGACTTGTTTTATAGAGATCTAATATCAGCTTTTGACAATTTACCCCTTCAAGTTGATATTCAGGAATCCTGGGAGACTGTGAAGGATATTCTATACAAAAATATTGAAAAATACGCTCCACTCCAAAAGATAAAAAAAAGAAAGCTAACAAGCCTTGGATCGATAATGACATCATGCTCCTGACACAAGAAAAAATAAAATTATGGAAAGTATACTCATTGACCAGTATCAAAGAGGACTATGAAAAGTATAGAGCAATTAACAATAGGTGTGTGGCTGAATGCAGAAGGAAACGGGCAAAGTTTGAAGCAAATATACTTAGTAAAGGTGAAAAAGGGTTCTTTTCACACATAAGCAGAGCAACTACAACAAAAGTTGGCATTCCACCAGCGATCAATGATACCCAAGGTTATCTGGTAACTGAGCCTGCTGATATAGCCGAGATTTTTTCCACTGAATTCTAAAAAGCGTACTCTCAGGAACCTGATCTCACGGTCAATCCAGTGATTGAAAACCTAGCACGTTTGGAAAACTCTTTGACTGACATCTTATTCACAAATGATATTGTTTACAAAGTACTTAGAGAACTTGATAGTGGATCAGCTCCTGGTCCTGATAATATTCCTAGCTGTATTTTGAAAAAAGAACCTACCATATTTGTAACTATATTATGTGAACTCGTGAAACTATCCTTTGAAACAGCCAAACTACTTCAAGATTGGAAGCATGTAGTAGTGACACCAGTGTATAAGAGTGGTGACAGGGCAGATCCATCTAATTACAGACCTATTAGCCTAACAAGCATTATTTGTAAATGCATGGAGAAGATAATACTAGATCAACTAAAATTGTTCCTCAATAGAGAAAATGTTATATCGATTCATCAACATGGCTTTGTACTATTGCGATCAACAGTTACAAATCTCATATCCTCTGTTTATGCCTGGACCACGGAGCTGAACCATAAAAATCCAGTTGATGTTATTTATCTTGATTTTGAACGGGCTTTTGACAAAGTAGATTATTATTAAAGCTAGAGCATTTCGGCATCAGGGGCAAACTTTTGAACTGGATTAAGGAATACCTTACACAACGCACATTTCAAGTACAAGTTGGAGAAACGTTACCACAGACAAGAGAAGTTCTCAGTGGAGTCCCACAGGGAAGTGTGCTTGCTCCAACGTTATGTAGCATTTTTGTCACTGATTTATTGCTTTGCTAAAATCTTCAGCCAACTTCTTTGCAGACGATGGTAATTTTTTTGGTAACCCACTGGTACAATCAGAACAATTACATAATGACATTGATCGTTTACATGAATGTTCTCAACAGTGGATAATTAAAGTGTACAGTGCTGCACCTAGGGAACAACAATCCACGTCAAACATACTGGCTTGATGGCGCACCGATTTCTGCTGTAAACTCACAAAAAGATTTGGGGATATTAATTACTAGCAATTTAAAATGGGCAGATCATATAAGTGCACTAGTGAAAAAAGCTAAGTCTTTCCTTTATGTGATACAGAGATCCTTTCAGTTCATCAACATAGCAACTTTTATAAAAATATACAAGACATACGTAAGACCTTTGCTTGAGTATGCGTTGCATGTATGGAGTCCATATTTTGTAAAGGACAACACTCTTTTAGAAAGTGTTCAAAGGAAGGCTACTAAAATACCATTTGGACTAAAAAGAAAATCATATGAGGAGAGGCTTAAAATACTAAAGCTGCCAACTTTACAAGATCGGAGTATAGGGGTGATCTAATCGAGACATATAAAATCCTGACATGCAATTACAACCTACCTAACATACGTGACATGTTTGTCTTGAAGGATGCAAACTCTCATGGACACTCAAGATGACACCATCTTACTGTCACGCGCTTCAGATCAGAAACCAATATTGCACACCACTTTCTGAGTAATCGTGTTGTGGAAACTTGGAACAGATTGCCGGCCAGTGCAGTTTCAGCCGATTCAGTCAACTCTTTTAAAAATGGACTAGACAAATGGTTTAAAGACTTCAAGTGTGTGGACTTACAAGAATGACATATTAAGTGAATAATATTTTAGTGAAAAGGACTAAGACATTTCCATCACTTTAGATAGACACACCAGCATCTCATGCTGCTCGTCTATAATTTTAATAATAATAATAATAATAATAATAGCATCAATTAGGGTTCCTTTGTGTAGGGATGACGGAAAATCAGATAACTCATTAGTACTTGTGTCCCTTTAGTTCTAATATTCGCGTATTTGCGTTGTTTTAGGTTTTGTACTGACTTTAGAAATAGTAAAAACTCAAGGTGGACATTATTTATGATCTTAGGTTTAGCTATATTTATTTCTTGATTATTTTCTTTTATGCTTATTTTGTATGCTATATTACTCAGACGTACCTGGGTCAGTACAGCAGCATCAAACTGGGGTTTCTACTTATTTAACACAACGGTTTTCAGGTCCTACTACTTTTGATGATCACGCTTGGCCAAATAAATTAATTATCTACATCATCATTACAAATTAGATTTTTATCTCTATTATAATTTATTATTAGATTCTTTGATCTCTATCGTTGAGTGATAGTGGGCTGCGAGGTTGCATAGAACATTTTATATAAGAAGATATTATATATTTTTGATTTCTGAAGGGGAAGGGGGGGGGGGTGGTACGGAGTCTAGGCCGCTGTAGGCCAGCGTGACGGAATACAGCTTAAACCTCTTTCTTCAAGGGGAGGCCTGTGCCCCTGCCTTGGTGCGAGTAACGGCAATGTGAAATTGAAATATAATTGTATTGCATCAATACTTATTTTTTTTTTGTATATGTAAAATGTTATTCATCTTCTTTTGTAAATGTTTCAAAATCAAATCCACACAAGCTTAACAAAGAGACGAATTTCTGGCATTCCATGGATTTGCCACGATGGTGTAGGGTCCGTTGCGTTGCTTTTTAATGTTGTGAACTCAGAGCAGCGCCTAGGACTTGTAACCTAGTCTAGGTTTTGCGGCGCCTCATAGCGTGCTTCATACATACCAAATCTTTACTTATTACCCAACTGCTACGGGGGGTTATGATTTCAGCAGTCTGTGTATATGTTAGCATATTCATATGTTCCTATGTAGCTTTTAAGCTACAAATCTTCTTTTGACAATAGATCGAATTACTCGAATGTTTGGTATCGATTGAAAGGTAGCAATGAGCACATTCTTAATTAATATAATTTGAGTATTTGGGTTTTAGTTTTTAAACTTTCACTATTTTTGACAATTAGGTACTTATCAAACACGATGAAATTTTAAAAACATATTCTATAGTCGTATTTTTAATTAGACGAAGACAACTGACAGTAGCTAATGTTACTTTGTAAAATAATGTTGCCATATTTAAAGTATTAGTGATGCGTTCAGTTCTCGTTCAATTAAATAAATGAACAATGATTGTTGTTACGAACGCGCGGCGGCGACGGGTGTAGGCTGGATTCGTTCAGGAGTTTTTTCAATCCTTCACTTTGTCACAACACTATTTTTATTTCATCAAAAACTGACAACACAGTTAACGTCAGTTGACTTCGTCTAATAAAAAATACGACTATAGGAATAAATATCTAGGTCTACTACTACTAACATACCCTATGTTTTCTTTATAAATTGCGTATTAGGTTAAAAATTATACAGGATTCTAGTTTTTAATGGAAATGGTCTTAAATAAGATTTCAATTTAATAAAAACATTTTTCGGGATTTTGTAAAACCACATATACAGATATTCTATTTGAAGTCCGGTGTACAAATCATATTATATCATATTATTTTTAACTATGTAAGAAGCACGCTATTATGCATTATAATCCGTTGTCTTGGCGGGACGACATTGAAGCCGTGACTGGCGTCGCCTGGACGAGACTCGCTTTGGATAGCACATGGTATATGGTCCACAAATGGACATCCAAATAAATATTCAAATAATAATAAAATTAAACGCGAAACTAGGCAAACGAAGTGGTAATGAGCTGAGAGTGGGGCAATTTGAATATGGACAACGGAACCCCAGAGTGCAGATGTTGGCCGACATTATGGAAAAGGAAGGCCTATTTATGATGAATTCCTTTTTAAGAAGCGCCCCCACAGGAAGTGGACCTGGATGAGTCCGGATGGTTGCACAAAGAATTAGATTGACTGTATTATGTCGATGGAAAAGCAAGTGTTCAATGATGTCTCTGTGATCCACACGATCAAAACCGGGAGTGATCACCGTATGGTAAGAGGCACATTGAACCTCAACATAAGGCTTGCTAGGTCTCGACTGATTAGGTCCACGTTTCGACCCACATCCATCCAAATCCAAAACCCAGAAAACTTTCAGCTCCAACTCAAAAATCGCTTTGAATGCTTAAAGGAAGACGCATCAGTGGACGATACCAACGACATGTTTGTGGAAACTGTCCATACGGTTGGGTCTAAGTTTCAAACCCACCGTACAAATAGAACAAAAAGACTCTCGGACCAGACTCTTAGACTTATGGATGAAAGACGAAAACTTTGGCTGCAGTCTTCGGATGATGCAGTGTAATAGCGGCAGCTTAATAGACAGATCTCAAAATCACTTGCACGCGACAAACGCCACTTTAATACATTGCGTATTGAGGAGGCAATTGAACGGAACAAAGGTTCCAAACTGTTCGCGAGAAATCTGGCTATTGGGCGAAGCCGTCTGGCAAGGCTGAAGACGGAGGACAGCAGCATTGTTTCGTCTGGACCAGAAGTCTTGGAGGAGATACACGTCGACATCGAAACCAGTTGGCAGTCTAGCTAAAGACCCTAGAGCTAGACTGACTCGACACTATACCGAGGACATCCCGGACGTCAGCTTGTACGAAATTAGTATGGCTCTCAAACAGCTTAAAAACAATAAGGCACCGGGTGATGATGGGGTAACGACTGAGCTTCTGTAAGCAGATGGAAAACCGGTACTAAAAGTCCTTCAGAAGCTCTTCAACACCGTCATATTCGAAGGTACTTCGCCACAAGCATGGCACAGGGGCGTGGTGGTGCTTTTCTTCAAAAAAAGGTGACAATACGCTTCTTAAGAATTACAGACCCATCATGCTTCTGAGCCATGTTTATAAGCTGTTTTCAAGAGTAATTACGAACCATCTCGCTCGCAAGTTCGGCGACTTCCAGCCTCCTGAACAAGCCGGTTTCCGAAGAGGCTTTAGTACCGTTGATCAACTACATACGCTACGGCAGATTATACAGAAGTCAGAAGAGTATAATCGGCCCCTTTGCTTAGCGTTTGTGGATTATGAGAAAGCCTTCGATTTGGTGGAAACATGGGCAGTGCTACAGGCTCTACAGAGATGCCGCATTGATCATCGGTATATCGAGGTGCTAAAATGCTTGTACGATAACGCCACCATGTCAGTCCGTCTCCAGGATCATAACTCGAAACCGAGGTGTGAGACAGGGAGATGTCATATCTCCGAAACTCTTCACAAATGCGTTTGAAGATGTCTTTAAGCTTCTGGATTGGGACGGTTTTGGCATCAATGTTAATGGCGAGTACATTACCCACCTTCGATTTGCCGACGATATTGTAGTCATGGCAGAATCGATGGAGGACCTTAGCACAATGCTCGGAAGCCTCAGTAGAGCTTCCCAAAGAGTCGAATGGCCATGTAGCACCCACTCCAATAACTGTTGGGAACTCTACACTCGAAGTTGTTGACGAATACGTATACCTGGGACAAACTGTTCGATTAGGTAGGTCCAATTTCGAGAAAGAGGTTAATCGCCGAATCCAACTCTGTTGGGCAGCGTTCGGAAAACTGCATTCTATTTTCTCGTCCCAAATACCCTAGTGCTTGAAGACAAAAGTCTTCAATCAGCGTGTGTTGCCAGTGATGACTTACGGCACTGAGACGTGGTCGCTAACTATGGGCCTTATACGAAAGCTGAAGGTCGCTCATCGGGCGATGGAAAGAGCTATGCTCGGAGTTTCCCTACGTGATCGAATCAGGAATGAGGAAATCCGTAGAAGAACTAAAGTCGCTGACATAGCTCACCGAATCGCAAAGCTGAAGTGGCAATGGGTAGGCCACATAGCTCGAAGAACCGATGGCCGATGGGGAAAGAAGGTTCTCGAGAGGTGGCCACGATCCGGAAAGGGCAGCGTGGGACGACCCCCCACTAGATGGACAGATGACCTTGTAAAGATAGCGGGGAGCCGTTGGTTACAGGCGGCACAGAGTCGCACGCTGTGGAAAAAGTTAGGAGAGGCCTATGTCCAGCAGTGGACGTCAATGGGCTGATAAGATGAATAAAATTAAACTAATTTAAATTAATTTTAATAAATCAATTAATTGCCTATATTATCGCATGAAATTATATGTTAAAATGAAAATAAATAAATACTCCTTTTTATAAATGTATAAACATAAATTACATAAATTATAGGAGTTATACAAATAATAATACTATTATTAATAATATATGTTTTATAAAACCTAATATAATATTAATTGGAATCAATGGCTATTATTATTATTATATCATCCGTTGTCTGGAACCCATAACACAAGCTTTGCTTACATTGGGGCTAGACGGCGCTGTGTGTAATGTCCGAAAAAAAAAAATTATTTATTTATTATTTATAATGAAATTTCTGGCAAAGGAAATTAATTAGCAACACTTTTTTAAATAAAAATAAAAATAATAACAAAAATGTTTTGGTTTTTAAATGTACACCAATACTAGCTTTTGCCCAACCCTTTATCGTCCAGTATAAGGTTTCGGTAGTTGATGGGACTTCTGCGGGGTTTCTCGACTGAGATTAAATAAGACTTATATCCGTTTAATTTCGTCTTGATGTTTCCGCATCAAAAATTAGGAAGGTTATTGCAATATTAAGAGAGTGTGTAGTAACCCCCCCCCCCAGTTTATAAAAATAATAAAATTATAAATTTGAACTCACGTGGAGTATACCGACGTACTCGCCAATTTGAATACGTGAAGACATGTGTAATTCTAACATATTATTGTTGTCTCTATTATTATAAAGAAATGTTAATAGTATTTTGTAACCGTTAATGTTATTATTAAAGAAAGCTAATATTTTATTTGGCTGTGATCGTCTAATGGCGTAATCGTCTATTTGGACCCCTCGTTGTGACCGATAATAACCCCAGATCCTAAGAGGTATGGATTCAATCAGTCCCAGGTGTGAAAGAACAAAATCAAAACCCTAATTTTACATTATACCTACATTAAAACCAATGGCCTATAACTAATCCTTAACCGCAGAACCACTAAGTCCTGATCAGCATTAGACCAGAATTTGAATTACTAAATGCGAGTTTCAGATTAAAATATATGCGATTTATTATCCTAACGTAGTCGAAGTACCCTAGCCTAAGTCACCCTATTCACCAGCCTAGCTACCTCCTTACAGCTCCGAACATGTCTCGTAATAACACGGTTGGCCCTCGAACACGATAGGCCTTAAAGTTATAACGACTAAGACCGCATACCCCTTAAGTGAAGTCGTAATCCTATAGTAATGTATGAAATCGCCTTAAAGGAGAACTCTTAAACGGTAAGTAGTCCATCGATACACTAGTTATCTTGCCCTTAAGTAAACTTGTAACCTCATAGTAATGTAGGAAAATCACCTTAAAAGGAAGAACCCTTAGACATATGAAAGTACTAACCACTAATAAGCTCACTGGCTTCCCCTTAACTAAAATTATACACTTATAATATAACAAAATCATTTAAGAGACAGACAGACCTATTTAATAACTAAATAAATTATTAGCAGGTACGCTATTGATCCCTTAATTAACCTATAACCTACACAACTAACCTGTCACCAGTTCTCTAGCTTGCGCTTAAGTGAAGGTCGGAACTAATAACAACATATATAAGGCATTAGGGAGACAAGCGGACCTATTAAGTACATAGATAGATTATTAGTAGACTAGCTATCGATCTCTTAAGCGAAGTTATAAAACTGTAATGTAATATGAAAGGTCACCATACGGATGAACTAACAGATTGAATATATATATAGATAAAAACGAATATACTCGCGGCCTGGCCCTTACGTAAATTACACAACCCTCTCAATAACACTTAAGAATGCACCACAGACTGACCGATAAGTTTAGTAATTGCATAAAGAGCCTGTTGACAACCCGTTAACAACCCCTAAGTGAAATTATAAAGTCGTAATGGTATTCGAGAAGCCACCCCAAAGGCAATCTAAGTATATAAAAAGACTACCACTATCCTTACTAGCTTCTCTTCTAATCTAATCTTATAATAATATATGTAGAATCGCCGTAAAGACAAACTAACAAATTAGAAGTAAATGTAACCCTGAAATACATCTACAGCCTACCCTTTAAATAAAGTTATAACATAGTCCTAACCGTAGGTATCCAGAAATCCACATACATTCATGATTATTATTTTACCACTGAAACTCACGCCATCAGTGTAATAATCGTGGAATTACTCGGTCGATCGATATCTTAGCTAACTGTCTAATAATGGAGATATTGAGGAGGTCTTATAGAGGGCGCTAAGGGCGGACGATTTAGTATGGAAGTCTATCTAAATCTACCAATCCTAGTTTCCAGGTCGTTTACGGGTAACCCTAACTGGGAATCATCCAGGAAAATTCACATATACAACCATTCCTTAAGGGTTCGTAAGTTGTTCTATTCAGAATTATTGGGCCCGCCACCGAATTATCCCTTCGGCCAATTAAAGACTAACCGGTCAGACTTTCCATACATTTGCCTGTGCGTCGAAGTGCCCAGCTGGCGTCTCGTGGTCACGTGGGTGCGCAGAGTTCACATTTTAGTCTTCTGCGCAGGTACAGAGTCTAATCGTGTTACTCGACCTTCCTTCGACTAATTTACGTTGGTTCGGTTTTGGTTTAGTATCTCGCGACCCGGTCAGTACGAATTTCGTTCTTAGATCTAAAATTGAGTTTATGGTTACAAGCTATGGCGATTATCTACACTAGAATATAAAGTTTATGAAAACAAAACTATAAAATTGAGACAAAACCTAACGCTCGCCTAACTCATACACTAGGTTGTTCCTACTTGATCGCTAAAATGAATATTGAAAATTAATTATGTATAACTTGAATTTGAATAGCCTTAAGGGCCTAGGGTACCGTCTGGCCTTAAGCGGTTGTCAATTGTATCGTACTTATTATCTGACTGACGTCTTGGAACCTTTAACAAGGAAGGTATATAACGACCAACTCCTGACAGACTCGTAGATAGGTTTAATCAAACTAGCTTACCTTGTGGCTTCGCCCTCCTGTCATTTAGTAATTGAGTTAATAGATAACCTTTATCCTTCGTACACCGTGCCTTAAACTGTTCTTTAGGATAGGTAAGTAGTGCTCCCCGCCAACTCCTACATTTATAACGCTGCGGAGGTGGCAAACAACCAGACGACCATGTATTTATCCTTACTACTATGACTAACTACGGAACTAAAGGGACCATCTCGTTATTATTTGAATATAACCTACGATCGGTCGGTTCGAACCCGAGGCTCCTTAAGTTTAAATAGCCGCTAGTCCGGAGAAGCTATACTCGCCCGAAACATATGCCGTGCAAGCTAAGTTCACAAGAAATAATAAAATAGGTGTGCGATTACGCACATGGTTAAGTGGTGAATTGTTCATCAGAGTAATTAAGGCGACAGAACACCTAGTTTGACACACAATAAATATGTTTAAGGTGGATTGTAAGGAAGACATATCCACACTCAGGACCCGGCGCATTAGCCAGATCAAGTAAGGGTTAGCCCTTTCTGAGTGTTTAGAACTTAACGTTTCGGCTTTCCATACAACAATTCAGAGCCTCATCAGTTAGTAGAGAATTGTGTATGATTATACTAATACGTCTTCAACGGGGTGATTCATGGCGAAGAATAGAACAAATCCTGACCCACTAACGTCACCTCATAGCCTGTTAATAAAGTTTGGTCAATGTTGAAGTTCTGTCATCTTTATCTTAAATGGCTTAGTCAAAACATAAATTAAACAGTATAAAGCAATAAAATAAAGCTTAGATAGTCTAATTAAAAATTAGACTCTCTAGATTAATGTCGCGGCTCTGAAAAACATATGAGGTTTACGTTTATTTTTACACAAGAAACAAATATTTAAATATGAACACAATAATACTTAGCTTTCCAAATCTATCCGTCGCAATAATGGGTGGAGTGGAGGTACTATTTATCTATGGATTCCTTAAGGAGATTGGGTTAAAAATCCCACATTAAATTTTAGCCACCCATTACCTAAACGGCATCTAACAGTTCAGCTTCCCCACTCGACGCCGGTGAAGGGTGGAACTGGAGCCAACCCAGATTTAGGTTTTATCAGCCCCCTCACACCCTTAGATTCCTGAAGCCTGCAGTTATCCTAGTATGTCTCTAACATCAAGCCCCAATCTTCCCTAATCTTATAACAAGCCAGACCCCGCTTGAAGAACCCCTACTGTGATTGCCCCGTCCTCACCTACCTCTATCTACCAAGGGTCTGCTTGCTTTGGGGGTCACCCATACCGCAACGCAACAAGACATCGGGACTAAAATGATTGAGATAGTAAGTAGCGGATATAGAGATATCATTAACATAACCATCAATTACATGTAACATAACTGTACCATTCTAATGAGCGTCTACCAAAGCGTGTAGGATTTTCATCAATGAAGATACATATACACAGGACAGGATTCACACAAGGGTTGCCTGCCAAGTCATGTAAGCATGCCCCGTCACCTCGAGTCCGATCAAAGCGCGAAGTCGATGCTCAGGACTTGCGTAGGGCTTTCATCAATAAGATATACATATACACAGGACAGGATTTACACAAGGGTTGCCTGCCAAGTCATGTAAGCATGCCCCGTCACCTCGAGTCCGATCAAAGCGCGAAGTCGATGCTCAGGACTTGCGTAGGGCTTTCATCAATAAGATATACATATACACAGGACAGGATTTACACAAGGGTTGCCTGCCAAGTCATGTAAGCATGCCCCGTCACCTCGAGTCCGATCAAAGCGCGAAGTCGATGCTTAGGACTTGCGTAGGGCTTTCATCAATAAGATATACATATACACAGGACAGGATTTACACAAGGGTTGCCTGACCTTAACCCTAATCTTAAACGATTTCTTAACTAATCAGATCAGAGCCTAATTACGGGGTTTCTTCCCACAAAGTATCACAAAATTTACAACATCATGTTAAGAGACGCCGATCCCGGCAGGAGCCCTTTTCTCCACTAAATTTTCTGCAGAAATCGGCAATCTCTTTTCCTTTAAGAGTACATAGCCAACAATGTCAACAAACTACCTCTGCATTTTTAATAAGCAAGGGTTTTTCCCTTCTCTACTCCAAATTTACAACTAGAATCCCAACCAAAAAGTCAACCACTTTCAATTTTCCCCAACCAACCCTTCACTTTAACCAAGGTGGCATCTTACACGGTCCCTTACACAGTCCTTACGCCATCGTATAAAGGAAGTCCCTCACAAAGCCCCATAGTACAAACCCATCAATAATGAGCTGACATTGCTAGCCTCAGTTCTCACAACACTTACTGATATTTGATGTAGGCGAAACGTGCACGGCGTCGGTATTAAATTTCTTCAAATCTTTGTGCGTCCTGTCCTTCCCACTTCCTCAGGAACCTCGAACACAGCCAGCCTCTCGGCACGTCGACAATGAAAAAGGGTGCCGCAACTGACGCCTATCGCTTATAACCGTTTTCCCCTCCCCCACTATAGACGCGGCCTGAACACATAGCGTGTCTAGAAATTGTGGCGCCAGTTAATTTCTTCTTTATTTTAGTTCCACGTGTACGCACGTGGTCCGCATTTAGTGGCCAGTTACTTTATAGTAATAATCGTATAATTATTTCAAAAGTGCAAACCGATTCTACTAATTCTCTATCCGTTGATCTATCTCCTCCGTTTTTTCCATGGCTCGATTATGCAGCTTCGATTAATTTACGCAATGAATGCTCGTCGTAAGCGGCGCGGAGCCTACTCTACCATCCCTCTCGCACCCTACAACGTTTATATCAATTAACTGAGAATAATCAATCGATATTCTCCAAATATTTTAACCTCCTGGTTATCTGCTACTTTACGAATCGGTCGTATTTAACGAGCAATTATTTTTGTGTTCATGATTTTAGGATCCTACCGCGATTTATGCCTTATGACGTAGGTATAAACATATTAATCGAAGACCGGTGAGGACATCCCGGGCCACTCACTTACTTCATACTTCATTGATCTCGTTTCTATCCATTTATTAGGAGTATTCGATTGGTATGAATTACGAAGGTGATTAATCTAATTTATATTTATTATTGATGAATTCCATCTTTAATTTACCTGCTCTCTTAAAACTTAAATTAGCATGTCAACACCGTGTCGTGGGGTCCAGATTATTACAATTCTCTATAAAAGGCTTGGGACCACTACAATCCTCCCCAACAAGTCATAAATGTACACTTATCAGTTGTGACTTGTTTCTTAATTAACCACTGGATCTCTACACCTAAGTTTTAAGACCTCGACTTACAACTCGAACCTAGTTCAATAATGACATATAAATTACTCGAGACTTAATCTAACCTTAATTCAACAATAACGCTAACCTTAACCTAAAAATCCCTACATAAACCTAAATCCAACAACCCTTATGTTGACCTGGACTTCCCAAACATAGCCGTAACCTAAACCTTATAACCCTCATGTCCACCTAAAACTAATAAACCTTATGTTAACCTAAACACTATAAACCTCATGTTAAACTAGACCTCCTAAACATATCTGTAACCTAAGCCTAATAATCCTCATGTTTACCTTAACCTAATAAACCGTATATTAACCTAAGCCTAAATAACCCTAATGTTAACCTAAACCCTACAAACCTCATGTCTACCTAAACCTAATTAACCTAAACCTGATAAACCTAATATTAGCCTAAATCCAATCCTAGCCCCACCGTCAGTAAAATAGAAATCGCATCGAAATTTCCCGTAATCTCCTTCGGGAGCGGTATCGCGACTAATACACGAGGGCTCTATACAACAATGAAAACTTCTCCATCCACTTCACCCTCGCACTTGAGTTATCATTTCTACGCGCTTCCATCAAATTCCCTGACTGAAATAGTTCCTTCCAATGTGTCTTCTCATAAGGATCATCCTTCGTTTTACTGCACTTTACCCATTCAGTCCTAGGCTTATCCTTCATTTCCTCCAACTCACTCTCGCTTATGATCGATGGTTTTGCTTCCATTCCCCCGCCGTAACATCAACTTAGTTCACCCTAAAACATAACCATACATTCACCCTACTAAAACTGGTCTCAGCACCTAAGCTTATATCGGTCTCTCGACACCACTGATT
The DNA here is from genome assembly GCA_946406115.1 of Apoda limacodes. Taxonomy (NCBI): domain Eukaryota; kingdom Metazoa; phylum Arthropoda; class Insecta; order Lepidoptera; family Limacodidae; genus Apoda; species Apoda limacodes. The sequence goes on along the minus strand of OX291545.1, from coordinate 7,030,370 downwards.
TCTAACAAATCATACTTAAAGGACAACTCCCATCCTATGATCACCCTCAACCCCAAGGTTATCTCATCTTTCAAAGTCTCCTTTCATTGAGATATTAGTGAATATCCCAATATAGCACCGTACCCAGACGATCACTAATCCAACTTGTTTTATTCATTAATCTAACTTAATTTATGGTTTAAAGCGCTGTACCCAAAAAGCTACGATCATCACCTAAGAGCCTCCTAATAATAATGAATGACACGTCATAATAATTACTCGAAATAGAACGTAAGAGATTAAAAGGAAATTATAGTGCTTAAGATCGTGCTTTACTCAAATGCAGCAAATAACTATGACGAACACAGCTTCAGTTAAGGACCACTGGCCTCACTCAACCTCAGCCAGCGACTACTCAGGAACCCACCCTGTCGAAACAAAGTCAGTCCCCTGCAACGCTACGATAGGAAACACCAGATATAATGGATAGTTATGAAGAATATAGTAGTTCGGGAAAAAGGTAATGATGGTTGGAAGCAGCCAACTGAGGTTGTCCGCTATTTGTCATCGGTAATCAGGACGGATACTGACTGACATGCTTAGGTTGAGGACCAAGGGTCTCACTCAATCTAGGCTCATTATAATGTATACGCTTCGATTAAGGACCAAGGGCCTCACTCAACCTCGGCTCGTCATGATAGATATTTATAGGTTTAATATGGCGATTATATTTGAACGCAAGCAGTTGAGTTTGTCCATTTCGGAAATAAACCGTTGCGTTCATCCATTCAATGACATTCAGGAATAAACAGCTGAGTTTAACTATTCGGCGATGTGCAGAAGCAACTAACTGAGTTTGTTAATTTGATGATAATGGGAAGCAACCAGTTGAGTTCGTTCATCGTTAGCCGTATTCAATCACAATAGATAATTAACCATGACGATGATGTTTGGACGCAAACGGTTGAGTTTGTTCGTTCTAGCAATAAACAGCTAGGACGGATCTGCCTTAGTTAAGGACCAAAGGCCTCACTCAATCTAGGCTCATTATAATGTATACGCTTCGATTAAGGACCAAGGGCCTCACTCAACCTCAGCTCGTTATGATAGATATAGTAATTAGAATATGGCGATGATGTTTGGACGCAAACGGTGGAGTTTGTTCATTCTAGCAATAAATAGCTAGGACGGATCTGCTTTAGTTAAGGACCAAAGGCCTCACTCAATCTAGGCTCATTATAATGTATACGCTTCGATTAAGGACCAAGGGCCTCACTCAACCTCAGCTCGTTATGATAGATATAGTAATTAGAATATGGCGATGATGTTTGGACGCAAACGGTGGAGTTTGTTCATTCTAGCAATAAATAGCTAGGACGGATCTGCTTTAGTTAAGGACCAAAGGCCTCACTCAATCTCAGCTCGTTATGATAGATATAGTAATTAGAATATGGCGATGATGTTTGGACGCAAACGGTGGAGTTTGTTCATTCTAGCAATAAATAGCTAGGACGGATCTGCTTTAGTTAAGGACCAAAGGCCTCACTCAATCTAGGCTCATTATAATGTATACGCTTCGATTAAGGACCAAGGGCCTCACTCAACCTCAGCTCGTTATGATAGATATAGTAATTAGAATATGGCGATGATGTTTGGACGCAAACGGTGGAGTTTGTCCATTCTAGCAATAAATAGCTAGGACGGATCTGCTTTAGTTAAGGACCAAAGGCCTCACTCAATCTAGGCTCATTATGATGTACAAAAGTCTGAATAGGGCAATGACGTCCGAGGGTTGTTTATTTAATGATATTAAGAAGCAAATATTAAATTGTTATCAGCAACTATAAGAACCGGTTGTAAAATTTGAACCTTGTGTAATAAGGCTGATACTAGAGCGGCCTAATCCCATACTCCGCATATCCCCCTCCTCCCCTTAACTAACCACCCCTCATTCACGCTAAGCCTAACTTCCACTAACGACGTATACATATGTACGCATACCTCCACACTCTTATCCAACCATACACCGGAAGCGATCCACCAAAACGGCAGTCGCCGGAACCTTAAAACCTCCCTGAACCCCACAAGGCAAGTTTGTCTATCCTAACAACTCACAACTTTCCCCCCCCTTTTCTTTTTTATTTTTATCTTTTTCCCGATGACTTAAGCACATCTCCAGCATAACACCCTTTTCTTCTTCAGTTAAGGACCTGACTCTCCCACCATCATGCAGGGCCCGACCTCAACTTCGACACATATACACATGTATGCATACTAATATGTATACACACACATAGACATGCACCGCCCGCGGTCACTCAGGGATCGTACCTGTCGAAACATTACGACCCCCTGCAACTCACACGGCAAAAATCACAGGGGTTACACTAGCCATGTATAAAAAATCCAAATCATTTCAGTTCAGGCCCTAACAAATTACAATCTTTACCCGCGACGATTTAAACACACCCTCAGCATAACCCTTTTCGCTCTTTCAGTTAAGGACCTGACTCTCCCACCATTAAGGCAGGGCCCGACCTCAACTTCGACACATATACACATGTATGCATACTAATATGTATACACACACATAGACATGCACCGCCCGCGGTCACTCAGGGATCGTACCTGTCGAAACATTACGACCCCCTGCAACTCACACGGCAAAAATCACAGGGGTTACACTAGCCATGTATAAAAATCCAAAATCATTTCAATTCACGATTCATACCAACCTAAATAATAACCTTGTCCTACTCGGCTGGGTTTAATAATTTTGCCTTAGTTTCACATCTACATAGCAGATAATAGTATCTATCCACGTTCTAGCTCACTTTTCACCTTACGCTGAACCTAATTTATATATATATTTATATTTCATGCGAATCCTAATTCTGAATAAACGTTAATGCAGTTTAATAAACATTTATTATGTTGACTCCTCCCCTAACAACTTAGCGATTTATACTGTGGTACCCTCCCCTCTCGTAATGTACATTTCATTTCTAACCGCCCTTAACATGACTACCCTAACAAAACCGGTCCCTGACCTACGTCAATGTTTTTACTCAGACATCAACCCCATTTCTCAATTGCTACATATCGCCTACTCGACAGAACCCTTTAAACAGATAATACCTATTAACAATAACCTATTTAGTTCAGAAGGAACACGCTACCAGGCATACCCGACCTGAACACCACCTAATACCTGCCATTGTCCTATCTTACCTTTAAGTACACTAAATTTCCTAATCCGATTTGTATATTTATATATATATATACATAAGTACACTTCCCGTTTACATTTCAGTATCACACTTCCAATTTATTACCTTCATAAATAATATCACAATAGGTTAAACCCTTTCACATTACTGGTCCGCCTAGTAATAAAATATTTATCGACAATCAATATAATTAGGCAAGCAAAACCATGATCCAAAAGTATCCAAAAATCTGAATCTAATAGCCCGTGAACGGTAGCAACGAATCTATAAAAGATGACCTAAACCTAACGTCTACATTCGATCGCACAGAATCACCCCAGACAGCTCCGTCGGCCAAACACCTCACGCTCGCGCCAAAACCCCGGGAAACTCCGAGTTCAAATCCCCGCTCGAGCGCACACCCTTTTCTCCCCCCGTTTATATTATTTGATATAATTTTCTTTCACCATATCGTATCCCTAAACTAACAACTTACAAAGTACATTTAGTCGTTTTAACATCTACTGTTTACTTTGTTAAGGTTACCTTCTACCAGACATGAATCTTCCCGTTGGAGGAAGTTCACCTGGTCTAAGGGCTTAACAGACGTCACCGTCAAGTGAAACAGTAATTAGATGTTCGTACTTTGGAATACCCCTTTAACTAAACTTATAAACCGATAATTACACATATATACTGATATGTCTAAATGGCCTATGGGGATGACCCCAACTTACTAAGTCAGCGCTACTTAGTATAAAATTAAAGTACTGAGATGGATGAGGCCTACTTTAGCTAATATCTTAGTGACCTTATGACCTCACTTCTGCATTAACATTCCAAATGCTCGCTATCCCGCCTTTCAATGCATTCCCTAATCATAAAATAGCTCACTCTAACTCTTCAATAGTAAAATGATACATTTAGGCTGCACCCTACTTTAATGTACAGGTTTCTGCTTGGGTTTAAAATCGATTTCGCTGTCCTATGGCAAGTTCCAAACCGAAAATAACATGGCCTTCTACATTCTTTGACTAGCAGATTACTGCATTTGGTTGCGCGGTTTCTGTCCAAACCAATTTTTTTTTTTTCTTTAAGAAAATTACAGCCGAATTTCCCGTTTTCTATTTTTAATTCATAACTCGTTATCAACAAGTTAGCGAGAGCATAATTTATTCCATGACATGTTAAATAACTACATAGCTAGAAAATTACTGTAATTTAATTTTTATATCGCATGTGATGTAACTGTAATCAAATATTTCCCCCCCTTTACGCTAAGTTGTGGGCCTATCTATAATATTTTTACGCCACTGGAAAACGAGCTCTATCTGAAACTAACATTGTCGACTCCCGCTACACACCCGCATAGCAAAGGTATATGTGCGTTGGGGCCCTCTTAAGTGCTCGTTATTTTATTATGTCCTCCCCCTCCCCCAGCATATAAGACCTTTATTCCACAGTGCCCCCCCCCCCCCCCCCCCCTCTTAATAATAATTCTATGTATATAGACAGTTCATTAAGGCCACCCCAACTATACTGATCTCTAATCTATGTCCATCCGGTAATATGCCTCGCGACAGGCCACTAAAGTCCATAAGGGGGTTCCCCTTTTTATAAATAGTACGGCTAACTCCTCCACTTTATCAGTTGACAATCACAAGTTCAAGAATCCTTCCATAAAACACCTGCGAATTTATATACTTATCCACATCTACTTACGCACACATATACGTACAAACCAACACTCACAAGCTTATTCGAACCGTACTCACAATATTAAGCTAAGGTCCATAATTATTGAATAGTGCTATCCAATAATAAATTTATTCGAATCTAGTTTTTAAACATTTTCTTGAACCTATGTTATGACAATAAGCATATAGGTACTACCACATAGAAGTTCAGATTGAACGAGACTAGTAAGATTTATCTTACGAATACCGTTCCCTAGGTTTCGGATGATTGAGATATACGAATATGTATTTATAAATAAGGTTATTAGATCATACACATACCCCTGCCTACCATTCTATAAATGTAATTTTAATTTTGCGTATTAGCCGTAATTTTATGTCTACATATTACTAGTAATGCCTTCCTATATCTAAGCCTAAGTCGTAGAATATATCTTACTATACTAGTACCTAAATAGATGTACTGTACTACCTAACTAAAATAAACCCATTCTTTTACACTAATTTAATATGGTTTTATCCTAAACTTGTGTCTATAATTAGCTTTACATAACAACTAATTTACAACCTACCTTCTAAAAGATATCTCGATATAGTATGGATTTAAGACTATTATTCCGCCTTTCGGTCTCTCACATGGAAAAGGGAGAAAACAAAACGATCTACCCCTTAGGTTACCGATCCAATTTCCAATCTACCCTCCTTCCAGAAAATTTAATATAGTTCGATGTTATACCAGCATTATTTGTATCATTCACTCCGTGGCCGTGAAATCGTCCTTTAATAACCCCATTTTGTTTAAAAAATAACAACCCCTGAAATCCCAAATGGCCCGGACCCGAGGGGAGTATTCGAAGACCGGCTCTCGTCTGGTCGTAGAGGGGAGGCCCTCCGAGCTTATTATTATGTCCAGTGGCGTTATCCGCCACGTTCTCGATGTCCCAGGCGGAGTCTCCGCTCCTTCTTTTCCAACGTGTTCCAGCGTGGTCAATCCCGGTGACCTTCCTGTCGATCACAATGCGTCTCCTGACCACAACGCCGAGGGTAGGCCACCGCCACCGGAATCCGCACCGCAAGAGAAGAGGAAACGACGGAAGCGTCGAGGTCGTCGCAAAAAGAATGGTGGACATCACCGGGGAGTGGTGCGACTACCTAAATACCTCCGTCCCCAGGTTTAATAACATTTTGATTTTTTGATTTTCTTTTATTAAACATACCTTAATCTCAGTATCTTTGTGTATTTCTGCCTGCTGGCTAGCCTTGGGATCCAATATAACGTTGGTCTCCGTCTACCTTTACTAAAGTGAAAGCTTAGGTATGTACCTTACTTCTCATTCTGTCACCCCTGTTCTTCTGGAATCCATTTTAATGACCTCCCATCCGTTGTACGACAACAAAATGTAGGCTTTTACAAGCCTCCTTTAGTTCTTTATCCTATCCTGGTAACGGCAACACATAATGTAGTAACCCCCCCCGTTTATAAAAATAATAAAATTATAAATTTGAACTCACGTGGAGTATACCGACGTACTCGCCAATTTGAATACGTGAAGACATGTGTAATTCTAACATATTATTGTTGTCTCTATTATTATAAAGAAATGTTAATAGTATTTTGTAACCGTTAATGTTATTATTAAAGAAAGCTAATATTTTATTTGGCTGTGATCGTCTAATGGCGTAATCGTCTATTTGGACCCCTCGTTGTGACCGATAATAACCCCAGATCCTAAGAGGTATGGATTCAATCAGTCCCAGGTGTGAAAGAACAAAATCAAAACCCTAATTTTACATTATACCTACATTAAAACCAATGGCCTATAACTAATCCTTAACCGCAGAACCACTAAGTCCTGATCAGCATTAGACCAGAATTTGAATTACTAAATGCGAGTTTCAGATTAAAATATATGCGATTTATTATCCTAACGTAGTCGAAGTACCCTAGCCTAAGTCACCCTATTCACCAGCCTAGCTACCTCCTTACAGCTCCGAACATGTCTCGTAATAACACGGTTGGCCCTCGAACACGATAGGCCTTAAAGTTATAACGACTAAGACCGCATACCCCTTAAGTGAAGTCGTAATCCTATAGTAATGTATGAAATCGCCTTAAAGGAGAACTCTTAAACGGTAAGTAGTCCATCGATACACTAGTTATCTTGCCCTTAAGTAAACTTGTAACCTCATAGTAATGTAGGAAAATCACCTTAAAAGGAAGAACCCTTAGACATATGAAAGTACTAACCACTAATAAGCTCACTGGCTTCCCCTTAACTAAAATTATACACTTATAATATAACAAAATCATTTAAGAGACAGACAGACCTATTTAATAACTAAATAAATTATTAGCAGGTACGCTATTGATCCCTTAATTAACCTATAACCTACACAACTAACCTGTCACCAGTTCTCTAGCTTGCGCTTAAGTGAAGGTCGGAACTAATAACAACATATATAAGGCATTAGGGAGACAAGCGGACCTATTAAGTACATAGATAGATTATTAGTAGACTAGCTATCGATCTCTTAAGCGAAGTTATAAAACTGTAATGTAATATGAAAGGTCACCATACGGATGAACTAACAGATTGAATATATATATAGATAAAAACGAATATACTCGCGGCCTGGCCCTTACGTAAATTACACAACCCTCTCAATAACACTTAAGAATGCACCACAGACTGACCGATAAGTTTAGTAATTGCATAAAGAGCCTGTTGACAACCCGTTAACAACCCCTAAGTGAAATTATAAAGTCGTAATGGTATTCGAGAAGCCACCCCAAAGGCAATCTAAGTATATAAAAAGACTACCACTATCCTTACTAGCTTCTCTTCTAATCTAATCTTATAATAATATATGTAGAATCGCCGTAAAGACAAACTAACAAATTAGAAGTAAATGTAACCCTGAAATACATCTACAGCCTACCCTTTAAATAAAGTTATAACATAGTCCTAACCGTAGGTATCCAGAAATCCACATACATTCATGATTATTATTTTACCACTGAAACTCACGCCATCTGTGTAATAATCGTGGAATTACTCGGTCGATCGATATCTTAGCTAACTGTCTAATAATGGAGATATTGAGGAGGTCTTATAGAGGGCGCTAAGGGCGGACGATTTAGTATGGAAGTCTATCTAAATCTACCAATCCTAGTTTCCAGGTCGTTTACGGGTAACCCTAACTGGGAATCATCCAGGAAAATTCACATATACAACCATTCCTTAAGGGTTCGTAAGTTGTTCTATTCAGAATTATTGGGCCCGCCACCGAATTATCCCTTCGGCCAATTAAAGACTAACCGGTCAGACTTTCCATACATTTGCCTGTGCGTCGAAGTGCCCAGCTGGCGTCTCGTGGTCACGTGGGTGCGCAGAGTTCACATTTTAGTCTTCTGCGCAGGTACAGAGTCTAATCGTGTTACTCGACCTTCCTTCGACTAATTTACGTTGGTTCGGTTTTGGTTTAGTATCTCGCGACCCGGTCAGTACGAATTTCGTTCTTAGATCTAAAATTGAGTTTATGGTTACAAGCTATGGCGATTATCTACACTAGAATATAAAGTTTATGAAAACAAAACTATAAAATTGAGACAAAACCTAACGCTCGCCTAACTCATACACTAGGTTGTTCCTACTTGATCGCTAAAATGAATATTGAAAATTAATTATGTATAACTTGAATTTGAATAGCCTTAAGGGCCTAGGGTACCGTCTGGCCTTAAGCGGTTGTCAATTGTATCGTACTTATTATCTGACTGACGTCTTGGAACCTTTAACAAGGAAGGTATATAACGACCAACTCCTGACAGACTCGTAGATAGGTTTAATCAAACTAGCTTACCTTGTGGCTTCGCCCTCCTGTCATTTAGTAATTGAGTTAATAGATAACCTTTATCCTTCGTACACCGTGCCTTAAACTGTTCTTTAGGATAGGTAAGTAGTGCTCCCCGCCAACTCCTACATTTATAACGCTGCGGAGGTGGCAAACAACCAGACGACCATGTATTTATCCTTACTACTATGACTAACTACGGAACTAAAGGGACCATCTCGTTATTATTTGAATATAACCTACGATCGGTCGGTTCGAACCCGAGGCTCCTTAAGTTTAAATAGCCGCTAGTCCGGAGAAGCTATACTCGCCCGAAACATATGCCGTGCAAGCTAAGTTCACAAGAAATAATAAAATAGGTGTGCGATTACGCACATGGTTAAGTGGTGAATTGTTCATCAGAGTAATTAAGGCGACAGAACACCTAGTTTGACACACAATAAATATGTTTAAGGTGGATTGTAAGGAAGACATATCCACACTCAGGACCCGGCGCATTAGCCAGATCAAGTAAGGGTTAGCCCTTTCTGAGTGTTTAGAACTTAACGTTTCGGCTTTCCATACAACAATTCAGAGCCTCATCAGTTAGTAGAGAATTGTGTATGATTATACTAATACGTCTTCAACGGGGTGATTCATGGCGAAGAATAGAACAAATCCTGACCCACTAACGTCACCTCATAGCCTGTTAATAAAGTTTGGTCAATGTTGAAGTTCTGTCATCTTTATCTTAAATGGCTTAGTCAAAACATAAATTAAACAGTATAAAGCAATAAAATAAAGCTTAGATAGTCTAATTAAAAATTAGACTCTCTAGATTAATGTCGCGGCTCTGAAAAACATATGAGGTTTACGTTTATTTTTACACAAGAAACAAATATTTAAATATGAACACAATAATACTTAGCTTTCCAAATCTATCCGTCGCAATAATGGGTGGAGTGGAGGTACTATTTATCTATGGATTCCTTAAGGAGATTGGGTTAAAAATCCCACATTAAATTTTAGCCACCCATTACCTAAACGGCATCTAACAGTTCAGCTTCCCCACTCGACGCCGGTGAAGGGTGGAACTGGAGCCAACCCAGATTTAGGTTTTATCAGCCCCCTCACACCCTTAGATTCCTGAAGCCTGCAGTTATCCTAGTATGTCTCTAACATCAAGCCCCAATCTTCCCTAATCTTATAACAAGCCAGACCCCGCTTGAAGAACCCCTACTGTGATTGCCCCGTCCTCACCTACCTCTATCTACCAAGGGTCTGCTTGCTTTGGGGGTCACCCATACCGCAACGCAACAAGACATCGGGACTAAAATGATTGAGATAGTAAGTAGCGGATATAGAGATATCATTAACATAACCATCAATTACATGTAACATAACTGTACCATTCTAATGAGCGTCTACCAAAGCGTGTAGGATTTTCATCAATGAAGATACATATACACAGGACAGGATTCACACAAGGGTTGCCTGCCAAGTCATGTAAGCATGCCCCGTCACCTCGAGTCCGATCAAAGCGCGAAGTCGATGCTCAGGACTTGCGTAGGGCTTTCATCAATAAGATATACATATACACAGGACAGGATTTACACAAGGGTTGCCTGCCAAGTCATGTAAGCATGCCCCGTCACCTCGAGTCCGATCAAAGCGCGAAGTCGATGCTCAGGACTTGCGTAGGGCTTTCATCAATAAGATATACATATACACAGGACAGGATTTACACAAGGGTTGCCTGCCAAGTCATGTAAGCATGCCCCGTCACCTCGAGTCCGATCAAAGCGCGAAGTCGATGCTTAGGACTTGCGTAGGGCTTTCATCAATAAGATATACATATACACAGGACAGGATTTACACAAGGGTTGCCTGACCTTAACCCTAATCTTAAACGATTTCTTAACTAATCAGATCAGAGCCTAATTACGGGGTTTCTTCCCACAAAGTATCACAAAATTTACAACATCATGTTAAGAGACGCCGATCCCGGCAGGAGCCCTTTTCTCCACTAAATTTTCTGCAGAAATCGGCAATCTCTTTTCCTTTAAGAGTACATAGCCAACAATGTCAACAAACTACCTCTGCATTTTTAATAAGCAAGGGTTTTTCCCTTCTCTACTCCAAATTTACAACTAGAATCCCAACCAAAAAGTCAACCACTTTCAATTTTCCCCAACCAACCCTTCACTTTAACCAAGGTGGCATCTTACACGGTCCCTTACACAGTCCTTACGCCATCGTATAAAGGAAGTCCCTCACAAAGCCCCATAGTACAAACCCATCAATAATGAGCTGACATTGCTAGCCTCAGTTCTCACAACACTTACTGATATTTGATGTAGGCGAAACGTGCACGGCGTCGGTATTAAATTTCTTCAAATCTTTGTGCGTCCTGTCCTTCCCACTTCCTCAGGAACCTCGAACACAGCCAGCCTCTCGGCACGTCGACAATGAAAAAGGGTGCCGCAACTGACGCCTATCGCTTATAACCGTTTTCCCCTCCCCCACTATAGACGCGGCCTGAACACATAGCGTGTCTAGAAATTGTGGCGCCAGTTAATTTCTTCTTTATTTTAGTTCCACGTGTACGCACGTGGTCCGCATTTAGTGGCCAGTTACTTTATAGTAATAATCGTATAATTATTTCAAAAGTGCAAACCGATTCTACTAATTCTCTATCCGTTGATCTATCTCCTCCGTTTTTTCCATGGCTCGATTATGCAGCTTCGATTAATTTACGCAATGAATGCTCGTCGTAAGCGGCGCGGAGCCTACTCTACCATCCCTCTCGCACCCTACAACGTTTATATCAATTAACTGAGAATAATCAATCGATATTCTCCAAATATTTTAACCTCCTGGTTATCTGCTACTTTACGAATCGGTCGTATTTAACGAGCAATTATTTTTGTGTTCATGATTTTAGGATCCTACCGCGATTTATGCCTTATGACGTAGGTATAAACATATTAATCGAAGACCGGTGAGGACATCCCGGGCCACTCACTTACTTCATACTTCATTGATCTCGTTTCTATCCATTTATTAGGAGTATTCGATTGGTATGAATTACGAAGGTGATTAATCTAATTTATATTTATTATTGATGAATTCCATCTTTAATTTACCTGCTCTCTTAAAACTTAAATTAGCATGTCAACACCGTGTCGTGGGGTCCAGATTATTACAATTCTCTATAAAAGGCTTGGGACCACTACAAGTGTCCTGCTATGTTACACTTAAAAATCCTTTTCTAGTAATATATATATATATATATATATATATATATATATATATATATATATATATATATATATATATGTATTATTTCGCTTCTTGTGACCCTTAAGTTTTCGGACCCAGTTACTTTGAAAAAACTTTCATTGATAAAAGAAACAGTGAAGTAAGACTTCGACAACAAAGACATTATACAATGTAACGAAAATGCTTTGTCAGAAGATTTTCTTAGACAATTTGGTGGCTTGTACGAGCATGTTGTACGAGCATGTTGTACGAGCATGTTGTACGAGCATGTTGTACGAGCATGTTGTACGAGCATGTTGTACGAGCATGTTGTACGAGCATGTTCAGAAAAGTTTGTATTCTCGAAATATATAGCAATAAGAACCTTCATTGATTTTACTAATAATTTGTAACAACATAAAACTACTTTGTTTTCTTTTTGGTAAATTAACCACATGTTCAAGAATTTTATTGTACAAAGCATTTGTATTACAAAATAGCTATTTACTTTCTGGATACGACATTTTAAACTACCAATTTATTTGCACTTTCAACACTTGCATAATACACTGAACAATAAACAAAAATATTAACAAATATATCGATTTTGACTTTTTTATTTTAATCTTAACGCAACTATTTTCCAATATAATTAAATAATTTATAATAAGTATGAAAGTGAGATTAATAAGATGAACCTTTAAAATAGGTATTGAAATAATATAATTCGCAGCGCCTCGTAGCGCGAAAAAAGTCCAATATTTATTTGTGACAATTAATATAGGTTAAAAGTTATAAGTTTTTTTATACAAATGTCTCTTATAAGGTTTCAAGTAAATATTAATTTGTTTTCAGGATTTTGGTAAACAACAGATAATAGGAATTTGGCTTAATATCATGTCTAAAATTTCAAACTTTTGATCAGTAATTATAAAAAATAAGTAGGTACATAATTTATTCTAAAGGAGCATGCCACGTGCCACGAATCGCTATGTCAAAGCTACACATACCTAACTTCATAATAATCTCATTATCATATTAATTTTTAATGAATTTCTAATATTAGAAAATAGTTACAATAAAATAGAAATATTAATTCTCTATTTATTGTCGGACGGAGAAAACTACTATAGGAAAGGACTACAAGATACTTTGTATTTACTTAAATGATTTAATATTTTTATTTTGTTTTTACCTAAATTTTTGTCAACTACCAGTGACTTATAAAATCCTAGTACATCAAGCAATTGAGCTATCGAGGCACAACTCTATAAAAATCCCAACTACATCTTTGCTATGGAAATACGCTCGTTACGAACGTCACAAGTGTCTTATAAAGTCTTAGCTCGAGGTTAATCTTTTGACTGTATCTTTGCTATGAAAGTATTTATTTATACTCAAATTTCAAGTAATTTGAAAACAAAAAGTTTTAGCAATTAAGGTTGAATATTCCTCTAATCATAATAAACTTTCTGTTAAGAATTACTATTACAATAAATGAAGACGTTCGTTCCAAATAACTTGACTTGACGCGCAACAAGTGCCTTATTTCAACGTTGTAAAAATAAAAATTGCTTAGTTGGTCCGTCAAGTTATTTGGAACGAACGCATTTGTCGTCCTTTAATAAAGCAATTTCTATTACTGACACAATCTAAAAAGCTATGAAACCTGACAGATAAAAATAGAAAACTCCTCTTAGGGTTCCACATTAAAACTGTTGAATCCAAATTTTTATGGAAAGAGATCAATATTATTTTTATTACAAATTATGAAATCAAGCGGCTGAAACTTTTCGGTATCCAACTTCAAGAAAAACTTTTAGCCGACGCTGTCTCCCATAATCTCATTTGTTTTGTTTTTGCGCCATTGTGAAAATGATTATACTAGCTTATTATAATATTAGCTTCAAACTTCCAGTGATTGTAGAGAACACACATTATATTTAACTAAAATTAAAAATGAAATCTAAGGAAAATAATCGAGATTATTTAGAAAAACAGTTTTCCGACTTCTGAAATTAAAATTGTATTACGAGTAAGTTAAAACTAGATAACGCTAGAAAACAATCGTACATAGTTCTTTTAGGCGTAGACGATGGTAAATGGTGTGGTGATCCGGAACCCTCAAAGTACGAGCCCGACTCCTACTTGGTCGTTTTGTTATAAAACTTGCCGGTCCAGTACAAATAGATTTAGCCTTAGTTATGTCTACAACTGTGACATTTATTCCAAACAATATGCTTACATATAGTTAAATCGCCATGCTGTAACAAGTTTGAAACTTACTTTCTCTACAATCGCATTTGAAGCCAGATTATTTTCGTAGATATACTTACCTGTAAAAAAGAAAAATATTAATACACCATTAATTATTTTTTTATATTGAGTTGTGAGGACATATTAAGCCAAGGATAACTCTATTAATACAACATAGCGAAGAAAATTAAAATCTCAGAACTCAGGTCGAAAGAAATGATCAGTTACATAATAAATATAGTAAAGGTTAAAGTCGAAGTTTGAAATCCGTCAAACTTGAGGATTTGACTATTCAAAGTCCAAAATGCCCAGTTCATGCAAACTTCAATTCTATATATTATTGTTATTTTTTATTTATTATATTGTTTTTTTTTGTGAGAAATTAAAATTTGTATGAACCGGTTCATGGGTTCTTTGAGGGTTCCGGATCACCACACCATTTACCATCGTCTACGCCTAAAAGAACTATGTACGATTGTTTTCTAGCGTTATCTAGTTTTAACTTACTCGTAATACAATTTTAATTTCAGAAGTCGGAAAACTGTTTTTCTAAATAATCTCGATTATTTTCCTTAGATTTCATTTTTAATTTTAGTTAAATATAATGTGTGTTCTCTACAATCACTGGAAGTTTGAAGCTAATATTATAATAAGCTAGTATAATCATTTTCACAATGGCGCAAAAACAAAACAAATGAGATTATGGGAGACAGCGTCGGCTAAAAGTTTTTCTTGAAGTTGGATACCGAAAAGTTTCAGCCGCTTGATTTCATAATTTGTAATAAAAATAATATTGATCTCTTTCCATAAAAATTTGGATTCAACAGTTTTAATGTGGAACCCTAAGAAGAGTTTTCTATTTTTATCTGTCAGGTTTCATAGCTTTTTAGATTGTGTCAGTAATAGAAATTGCTTTATTAAAGGACGACAAATGCGTTCGTTCCAAATAACTTGACGCACCAACTAAGCAATTTTTATTTTTACAACGTTGAAATAAGGCACTTGTTGCGCGTCAAGTCAAGTTATTTGGAACGAACGTCTTCATTTATTGTAATAGTAATTCTTAACAGAAAGTTTATTATGATTAGAGGAATATTCAACCTTAATTGCTAAAACTTTTTGTTTTCAAATTACTTGAAATTTGAGTATAAATAAATACTTTCATAGCAAAGATACAGTCAAAAGATTAACCTCGAGCTAAGACTTTATAAGACACTTGTGACGTTCGTAACGAGCGTATTTCCATAGCAAAGATGTAGTTGGGATTTTTATAGAGTTGTGCCTCGATAGCTCAATTGCTTGATGTACTAGGATTTTATAAGTCACTGGTAGTTGACAAAAATTTAGGTAAAAACAAAATAAAAATATTAAATCATTTAAGTAAATACAAAGTATCTTGTAGTCCTTTCCTATAGTAGTTTTCTCCGTCCGACAATAAATAGAGAATTAATATTTCTATTTTATTGTAACTATTTTCTAATATTAGAAATTCATTAAAAATTAATATGATAATGAGATTATTATGAAGTTAGGTATGTGTAGCTTTGACATAGCGATTCGTGGCACGTGGCATGCTCCTTTAGAATAAATTATGTACCTACTTATTTTTTATAATTACTGATCAAAAGTTTGAAATTTTAGACATGATATTAAGCCAAATTCCTATTATCTGTTGTTTACCAAAATCCTGAAAACAAATTAATATTTACTTGAAACCTCATAAGAGACATACAAATTTTAATTTCTCACAAAAAAAATAAAAAATAAAAATAGAATAACAACCTGGGCTTTAGCTAGTATCAATCCTCAGGTTTCATGTATTAGCTTCATATAGCAATTATTTTTTGGATAACGTTGAGTCCCAACGACCATAATATTGTTACATATATATGGCAAATCGTGTGCTGTCCGACCAGACATACATTTTGTCGCGGCGCTATGACTTTTCGACGTTGCGGGATATTAAAACGACTACTGTATGAATAAAATTAGTACACATCCATAACTTTCCTGATCACAAGTATTATCCCAGTTTTATAACTTATATATGGCATATGTTTGCAAAATTCAATAACAATGAAGGGGGTGAGTGTCGCCTTGTTAGGTCGTAATATTTTCTCTTGGCAATTGTCTTTTGTGATATATCAAACAAATATTTTTTATCTGTAACAGCCACAAATTGCCGTTTCTCTTTCAGTTTGTATGGAAATAATACGCAAATATTATACAACGTACAAGAAAGAAAGTGCTAGAAAACAAAAAAAAATAGACTACAGATTCTGATTTGACAAAAAGCGTTGTATGTACCTACATTGCATCATAAAGAAACGGAATTTGTAGTTGTAAAAAAAAATTACCAGTATTTATATATATATATAATATCTAACCTAGTGAAATATTTGTTTATAGGTTTGTTTTGGCTTTTATTATTTTCTAGCCAGACTCCTAAAAAAGGACTACTTTTTGTTTCGTTGTAAATAAATTCAGTAAACTCATTACAGTTTGCTGTTATCCTGTACAATACCAAAAAATTTACTAAAAAACCGTTTAAGTGCGTGTTGGACTTCAGAAATTAAGAGTTCCGTACCAAATATAGGATATAAGCCGTCCGAATGGCCAATTTATTCATAAACTGTAAGTGTGTGAATCCCTCCTGTGCAACGCAATCAAGTTGCTTTAATAGGGAAGATGAGGGAATTAAAAAAAAATGTGATTAATAAATAATATATTGGTATTTGTTAGTGAAATATACGTAATAAAAAACATTATCGCCAAATTTAAAGTTCAAGGTCAATAGAAAGTTAAAGATTATTTATACTAAAAGAACTTTTATTTTAATCAGCAGAACAGATTTTTTTTGTCAAACATCCCTCTGTATCGCACTCAGTCTTCTGTTAGCTCACACACTTAGACCTAAATCTTATTTTTTTATAAGTCACAAAGGGCTATATATTACTAATAGATATTAAAGAGGAAACCAGCCTAAGACTAGTTAAATGCCTAAAATTCGTTAACAAGTGCTTAGCCTGTTCACCAAGGAATAGATCAATAGATACAATTTTACCGCGACTTCATCCGTACTACGGCTACTTAAAAATATATCAAACTTTCTAAGTGATGCGCATTCAACTTGTTTTAAATAGGACAGTGAAAAAAATCCCGTTTAACGCGCATGCGACTATAACGTATAACGTACAACATGAAATATAATTTTCAGAGCTCATCAAGGAAATCAGGTTGGCCTTATTTGATTTGAATAACAAATAAAAATCAAAGTAGGCTGAATTATGCTTTTCTAGACTTACTTCCATCGTTTGTTGTTCCTACTGTTACTGTACGGAACAAAAGTTTTCTACTTGTGATATTATCTTTGTCACTGACAGTTCATACATCGTTTTGCGACACTGGTAGCTAGATAAATGCTATAAAGTAACCTAATAACTGTTCATAAATAATTCAAGTTATTTTTTTTATGTTAACCAAATAACTGTAGCTGTTTTTATAGCAGCAAGGTGGCAAACAAGCTCACGGTCTGCCTGATAGTAAGCGGCCACTGTAGCCTATGGACGCTTGCAACACCAGGGTTTTATCACTCGCGCGTTACCGACCCTTAAGAAATCTAATAACTTGTTTCTTGAAGAACCCCATAGTTTATTCCTTAGAGAAAACCTTGACCTGATACCTTTTGAATGGGAATTAACTGAGAGACAGTAGGTAAAGCGTGGTTAGGTTTAGCCTGAAACCATTGGAAATACTCAAAGAGTTTAGCTAACATAACAATAATGTTCAACTTTAAAACCAAGAAATTAAACAATAAAAACCTTGTTAGTTAACTTATTAACTTACTAACCTTTTATATATAAAAATACCCATAAACAAAAAAAAAACAAAATAGTAATACCAAGTCATTATAAAGTTAAATTTTCCCTAAATTAATTCAGCAGTTTCGTTTTGTACCTTTTTGGCCTAGATTTTTCTAAACCCAATTAGGTCAGTAACAAATGAAATTTTACAAAATTTTATTTTTAGCTTGACGCTGACAGTTGTATGTAAATAGGTGATTTGTATTTACATTACGTACCCATTTTGTAGTTACAAATTAGACTTTGAATTATCAAATTATTTAGAAAACCACTTTTAAAAGCATGATAACTTAATCTAATACCTTTAAATGAGAATTATCTCAATCTGAATCTCGCAAACGGCTTCGATGATTTTTATAAAATTAAGTATGCAGGGGTTTCGGGGGCGATATATCGATCTAGTTAGTTTCCATTTTTAGAAAACGTCGTTTCATCCATGTTTTCAGTCACTAATAAAGTTAAAAAAATGACTCTTCTATTGACATCGGCAAAACTAAAGCTACTTGACAATAGATGCAATGCTCGGTCTCCAGGGACTGTCTAATAACATAAGTTGCGATCTTTAATTTTAATTATTGTTTGTGAATATCTATTTTTTTGTTGCTTGTACGATAACCGTTCAAAACCGATCCCACTGCAGAGAGGTGTGATACAGGGAGATGTTATATCTCCGAAACTCTTCAGAAATGCGTTGGAAGATGTCTTTAAGCTTCTGGACTGGGACGGTTTTGACATCAATGGCGAGTACATTACCCACCCTCGGTTTGCCGACGATATTGTGGTCATGGCAGAATCGACGTCAATGGGCTGATATGATGATGAATATTTATAGTTACTTTTATAAAACTTTACAAAACCGTGCCTACCCATGTAACAATGTATTCCATACTATATATCTGTCTTCCTGTCTGTCATATGTGTCAGTGTCTGTTTGTCTGCCTGATCTTTTAATGTTTCTCTATCTGTCTCTATATCTGTTTGTTTTACAGTCAGTCGTATATTTTTTGTATGTTTGTCAGTAGTTGTTTTGTATTTGTATGTCTTTTTTCTCATTTTCAGAAATCTTTACCTTACTTTGTTTTACAGGTTTAAGTTCATAGATAGATACTGTTAATAAACAACACACACATGTAGAAAAGAAATATGTTATGTCAAAATAGCGATAATTTCTTGTACATTTTATTTTATTCATATGCTTACATTAACACATAGGAAAATCAGCAAAGTCTGAATTCTCATCAATTTTAGTACAATGGACGTATAAAACATGGGTCAAGTAAACCAACCATATTGTAAACTTACGATAGTAAAAAACTCACCAAAACGTATAATAATATTGCTTATCCCGTTTTCTTATAATCTTAAATTACATTGTCCCGCGAGCCTTCAAATAACTTATATTCCATCCCAAAAGAAGCCTAAAAAGGTTATCGATTTTGCTTTGTCGGTATAAAGAATATGGAATCGAAGCAGGCTTTTTTAGCGAATAGTTATTTTTTTTTCTTTTACCAATGATTATTATGTGATTTAACTGTAATATTATTTTTGAATTTTTTAGGCTAAATAGATACATAGATTGTCCACCCTGAAACTTTTGCACTATAGTGATCTTTCAATGAATATTCGAATATCGAATGTTATTTTGAAAAATATTTTTGAATTTCATAAAGTGACTGTAATAAGTTCTGGCGAAAAATTCTATCCATTAATTTTTTTCAGTTTCCTGTGGTAAATTTTGAATTTTCGAAGATAAAAAGTATCATTTACCTTCTCCGTCTATTCCTGTTATATTTCAGCTCCATTGTATACTCCGTTGTGACTTAAAGGACAAACAAACAAATAAAGAAACTCACATTTGCATTTATACTTTTAAGAATGGATAGGAGAAAATCCTCTCTCTAACATCTCCTTTTCAGTGTGAGTGCCGTTCTCGCTTTAAATAATTTTGACTACATTTAAGGTATATAAGACGTTGATATACTAAGTTTATTCGTTGTCGAGTAGCAACTGCCTTTGAGATCTCATCATGAATTCGCAAAAGGTCTTCCTTCAACCTCGGTCAATTAGGAAATGTAACCGCCTACTGGGCGACGCAATACCTTGGATAATTAGAAATGAGTATAGGCCAGATAACAAAGATTTTTGCTTAAAGGTACTTACATTCTAAAGTCGGGAAGCTTTGTTGGCGTTGGATTTATTAGACATTGACATTTTAAACTATCAATTTACTTCGTAATTTAAAATATTAAAGTAATTAAAAGTATATTGAAGAATAACCAGCAAAAATGTAAGCAGAGTAAATATTTTATTTCAAAAGTTCAAACACGTTCAATCCTGGTTCTTAAAAAAAGTAATCGCTTGAAGCAGCCAGTTTTAAATTTTTATCATTTTTATGAAGAAAACGTGTCTTTCGAGTTTTTACGGGTTTATTTCGGCTTTGGGAATTCATGGAAAAACATTTCTTTTTAATGGTTGGAACGGAAGAAACTCTTATTTAGTTAATTATAATACTTTTTTTCCGCAAAATACGTAACAAATCGGGTTGCATGTGGTGACCGTGATGATACCTATATATATATTTAGGAACAGAATTACATAATGCACCGTGCTGTGTGAAATAGAATGCACCGTGCTGTGTGAAATAGAATGCACCGTGCTGTGTGAAATAGAATGCACCGTGCTGTGTGAAATAGAATGCACCGTGCTGTGTGAAATAGAATGCACCGTGCTGTGTGAAATAGAATGCACCGTGCTGTGTGAAATAGAATGCACCGTGCTGTGTGAAATAGAATGCACCGTGCTGTGTGAAATAGAATGCACCGTGCTGTGTGAAATAGAATGCACCGTGCTGTGTGAAATAGAATGCACCGTGCTGTGTGAAATAGAATGCACCGTGCTGTGTGAAATAGAATGCACCGTGCTGTGTGAAATAGAATGCACCGTGCTGTGTGAAATAGAATGCACCGTGCTGTGTGAAATAGAATGCACCGTGCTGTGTGAAATAGAATAAGGTCCTTTTTAATTTTACTGTTTTTTTTTGTTTAAGAAATAAACTAAGAAATATTTTTTTAATAAAACGTTGTAATCAAACCATCAAAAATATTTTTATGACTAGTCGTAATAAAATAAATAATGAACATACATACAAAAAGTTAAATGTTTCTTATTTGACGAGATGAAATTTAGACAAATTATAAAAACACAAGTTCACAAAAAAATTACTTTGTTTTTATTAATACTATTACTATAAATAAATATAAATAACAATAATTAATATTTTTGGACATTACACACAGCGCCGACTAGCCCCAAAGTAAGCAAAGCTTGTGTTATGGCTACCAGACAACGGATACAATTACATAAATATTACTTTTTTTTACACACTCTAATACACCCAGCCTCAAGACAAACACAGATGTTTATATTATGACATAAATGTTTGTCCAGTGCGGGAATCGAACCCACACACTCTGCACAACAGCTGGCTACAGTACTAACTAGGCTGCGAGGGAGTTACATAATTGACACAGTTCATAAATGAAAATAATCTAAAAATCTTAACACAGTCTTATTCTTACACCCGGTACCATTTGAACAGTTTAAAATTCACATTCCAAAATACACTTTTATAGGAAATTTCAAAATTATTATTTTTATGTGATTTTTCCAATAAGAGTAATGTTTTCTTTTTAAAGATATTTATTGAGTTTGTCAAAAGTGTGACATTCCTAAACTACTCACGTTACTGCGAAATAGCTCTCTGCGAGCTCTCCGCAACTATTTAGCATCCTGACTTCGAACAGTAATTCGATATTCTTGATTGAGCTCAAACACAGTTAACGGGGAAATTGGTTTCTGGAATGCGCATCATATTGTCCTTGAATTTATATCTAATCCGTGTCTATTTTAACGGCAAACGTCTACGTTTTATACAAAATGAATTTTGCCATAATCTCTAAATTTTACATTATATTTTGACTTTAAGAAGAACAAAAATGTAAGGAGTATGGCGTTTTTGATTTCATAAGATTCTCTTTTTCTTATTTTTGAAAAGGTACCGAGATTTTTTGTATGAAGCAATTTATGGCTTTTATCAGTATCTCGTGGAACCAAAAACGCCGAGAATTTAATTTGTTGGTTTTTTTTTATCAAAATACAAATTGAAATTAACGGAACTTTGAATATTTATAGGTAATCATTTTTGTAAGTACGTACACGGACGGACTCATATGAATAACTTATTTTTAGGGTTCCGTACCTGAAAGGTAATTAGGAACCCTATTACTAAGGCTTCGCTGTCCGTCCGTCCGTCCGTCCCTCCGTCTTTCACCAGGCTGTATCTTATGAACCGCTATAGTTAGACAGTTGAAATTTTAACAAAAGATTTATTTCTGATGCCGCTATAACAACACATACTAAAAAACAGAAAAAAAAATTAAGAGGGCTCCCATACAACATACGCGATTTGTTTTTTCGTTTTTGTAGATAATGGTACGGAATCCTTCGTGCGCGATTTTTTCACAAAAGAAATCAAATCAAATCAAACAATATTTATTCAAATATGTTTCTGAAAACACTTTTGAATTATCAATACAATGTAAACAATGTTAATATATGTCAAAAAGAGCTGTCAAGAAGTTCTATTTAAAGTAATAATACAATACTTTGATAATCGGCTAACAACTTTACAATATGTAGTGAAACACTTAGCAAGGAATTTAAATAAGTCAGTAAGCTACTACAAATAAAGTCAAACACATGTCAGTTATTATTTTTTATGTTTATGCAGCATAGAGGGCGGACCATGAGAAGCGTCAAATACCGTCAATCGTGTAAAAGAATTCAGATATTTTAGATTACTGCGATATTTAATAGTATAAGTGGCATTAGCGCCATTATAATTATATTCTTGTTTAATCATATGTATACATATACTTGAATAATAAATACTACTTTTTCTTAGTGGTCGTAGTGGAGTGGTCGTAGTCGTTGGCAACAACTAGTACATATATAAATATATACATAAGAACGAAGAAAGACACACATAAATATACATAAAACACAAACAGTGTATGAATAAAAATATACTACTAGAAAATATATATATATGTAAACTTAGATAATTACCAGTATAATAATATAATAAATACCACCCACCCGAACAACCCAGAAAAGGAAAAGCATAAACTATACTAAAAAACTGTGCTAAAAAAAATGTTTTAAATATTGTAAATTCAGACTAAACCAATAACCAATTTGTTATTTAAAGTCCATTCTTGTAAGTAATACATTAGTACTGTTCCCTATTCTGTGGTAATACTAAAAAATCTGCACCTATCTATGTACATAATACTCGAAGGAGGGTCTACATATATTAGACTTCATGGCAGAAGTTAATTTACGTTGAGCGGCGCAACCACACAGGAAGGCTTTGTTATGATCTCACACGTCACCGTATATTTTGTTAAACATTCAATATTACGTCCATATATTTCACTTCTAGCTCACAAGACAAAAATTGACATATAAAAATAAGATAACTACTTTAACATAATTTTATTGTAATGTTTATAGATTAAGCCATGCTCATTTATAGGTTTAGGTATCCAAAAGGCAACATGATGCCCTATTGTAGTCACACTGTTGTTTGTAAGGCACTGTGTTCGTTCATATACTACAAGTCTTTAGCTTGTAAACGGAATAACAGTCCTAAAGGGGTTACTAGAACTGTGTGACTTGGGGTGCCATGAATTAAATTCAATTATTACACTAACTTTTATAGTATATTGGTAACAAAAACAAGGTATCAGCAGGAAGTAGGCAAGTACTATGCACTTCTCCCCGCAAACGCTTGGGTTGTGGAATGAGCTCCCTGCCAAGGTTTTCTGTAAGGACTACAGTAGGGGGTTCTTCAAGAAAGGAGTTATTGGATCTTTGAAGAGTCGGCAGCGCGCGAGTGATACCCCTGGTGTAACAAGCTTCCATAGGCTATGGTGGCCGCTTACCATCAGGCGGACCTTAAACTTGTTTGCCTTCTAACTGGCATGAAAAAAAAACTTTCATTTATAGAATAATTTTTGTTTTTTGATACTAATTTTACTTGTACATATCTTGTAGCTGCTGCCTTTCAGTACTAAATAATAGAGATATATTCAGCAGGCATCATGCCATAATAAAAAATCAGGTGTCCTAGAATGGAACTAGCTTTTTTATGTTTGTTAATTCTTTTAAGCTTTTTGCTCTTTTCGCGTAGATAGTGGTGTCACGGCATCAGCGCGGTAAACTTGTTGAAGAAAGATCACGACTATTATTTTCGACGTAAAGTTGCCAGACTCAAACGAAAAATTCTTTAAAAAGGACCTTTGAGGAAAAAGTCAATTGCCTCGGGAAAAATAAATCGTTTTCCTTATATTTAAAATTTGACGTTTATTCTTTTGTAAGACAAATCATGACAAAGGTTAAAAGTTGGACTTTTGTTTCTAATGTTACGTTTAACCATTTTTTATTATCGTTTAAGGTTTTTTAATATCGCTCAGGAATTAAGTTTTTTTGGAATGCAATGATAAATAGGTACCTGATGTAGAATTTTTTCACTGTTCCTATTTTCAGATCTACAGTGACAACAATAAGTCAAATTTGTGTTTTTAATCCCAGAAATTATTTTAGGGTTCCGCAGTTTAATGGAAAAAATGGTATCCTTAGAGTTTCGTCATGTCGGACGGACCATTTATATTTCACAGAAAGGTGTCTTAAGTTAACCACTATACAGATATAAAAAAAAAATAGGAAAAAAAATTGTCTTTACATTTAACTGAGTCTTGTTAGGAAAACCGAAAAAAGGTCTAAAAAAATTACTAAGGTTTTTTTAGTAACTTTCTCGGTGCACACTTTGAGAGTAAGGTAGGTTTTAATAGGAATTTGCAAATAATTCCAACGAAATCCCGTTTAAATACTCATTACAAATTCAAAAATGTCATCCTTGAAAATAGGTTATTAACGAAATAATTTCAGCTCAAACCCTACAAAACAAACAACCATTTAAAGACAATAAACAGTCGTCCGTACTTTCGTTATTTCTAAAACTGGGTGTGTGATCAAATCGGCCATTTTGTTATCTTATTTTAAATGCACTTATGCAACCGAGTGTACCTGTAAATAACCTTTTGGTTGCTTGTAATATCAATCTGTACGGCATCAGATAAGTATGTATGTAAAAGTAGTCATGATCTTTTACGAGACGAACAGATAAGATCCGAATAGTGATTGCTGTGCAGATTCTGTCCCTGATTTGAATACTGAGCGCTCCCCAGTGTTCAAGTATTGCTTTGCAAGTTTGAAATGTTACAATGTGACCAGCTGGTTGTTTTAAAAAAAGCTTATATAGAACTTCTATAAGAACAAGTCGTGCCTAAATAGGTTTTGTTGTTATAGAAGCTATACAGGGTGGAAACGCTAAGTGATCTCACTTAATTATTTAACTAAACCATACACTATATCGAAATACTGATTACTGATCCTGAAAGTGCTTCACATTTAAATTTGATGTTTACAGCTTCCATAAATTTAGTATTTACTTAAGCAAGTTTAAAATCTAATAAACATAAATTATTTCCGTAAAAAATTTTAAATAAGTACGGAATTTACGATCTTAGATATAATTTTTCTTTAATAACACTTTACAAATTCATTTTTTAAATTTTCCCCTGTAATTTAAGCGTTCGCGTCTCCACCATATGACGTACGGGCCGGAATCTACTCGTGTGTTCCTCTATCAATAAAAGATTCAGATTGGGTAACGAACTTGTATATTCCTTTTTTTATCTAAAAGCAACTGTTTAAATTAACTGTTTAAATAATAATAGTGTAACGAGAAATACAGAGGCAACTTTGAGCTCGTGTAGAGGGTCCAACATCCATCAATACCCCTTTGTTAGTTTCTTCTGGTCCTCTTTCCTTATCATTTACATGGAAATTCACGCCAAGAATGGATTACAATTAAATCCATTCCTCGCAAGCAAACACTTAAAACTAGTGAAACGGAGACGTATCTAAATTTCTATAGGTCACACATGACCATACTTATAATGCTATAAGGCATTTTTCGATACGCGGGGACAAAAATTACAATTTACGACCTTGCGAGTCGATGGTGTATTTTCATCTATTTTGAAATCTCGAAACAAAAGGTCTCAACCAAAAGGTCAACTAAACAATAATTCAAGTTTTTTGAATATTTTGGTCTTAATAATTTTTATAAAAGTAAATTTACCTATACAGCTTTTCCATGCCTAGGAAAGTTTGCAGCCTTGCGAATTACAAAAATTAGCGTTCTTCTTCCCATGAATCCGTAAAGGGCCTAGAACGCTACAGTACCTATATTTAAAAAAGTGGACAATAATTTGGGTACTTTAAATAATCACGAGCCTGAAAAGTAACAAGATGTAAAGAGTAAAAATATCCTGAATACTATGTGTACAAAAATGTTTTACGTCCTTTGCCTTTCTTTCTTTCTAATCCATACTAATATCATAAATGCGAAAGCAACTCTGCCTGTCTGTCCGCCTGTTACCTCTTCATGTTTAAACCGCTAAACCAATTAAGATGAAATTAGGTATGGAGATAGTTTGAGTCCCGGGGAAGGACATCGGTTTTTATCCTGAAAAATTCATAAGTTTCCGCGAGAAAACTAGAACCGAGCTAAAACGAACTATAGCTACAGTATATAGTAGTAAGTGGACGTAGAAATTCCACGCTGATTACTGAATTAAGGGCGCAAGGAGTCGCTGGCAAAATCTAGTATTTAATACATCAGAGCATAAATTGATCATCATAATAATGGCTAATTTGTGCATAAACAGTTGATAACAATAAGTCTAAAATATCGTTTCGTTGTCGAAGAAAAGTTACTAAAATTTCCAAAGTTCCTTAATGCTTCAATATATTATAACTTATGTAACATTACAGTACCAACATTACGAATACGATATTTTTGTCATAATGGCATACGCTTGAAGAAGCAATGCGTTAATAATTGCAATAAAGCCTCGTTTTATACGCTATAGGTTTTTTAGGAAACAAAAAAATAATTACAGAACTGATAACAGATAAACAATTTAAAAGAAAACGAAACGTTGATATTGAGAAAAATGCTCGCAGCATTTAAAAAAATGTTAGATATATTGGAGTAGGTAAATAATAATGGTTAAAAAAATATTAACGATTATTCACTATGTTACTGTTTTCTACGACACAAAATCATCTAACAAAAATTTTAAATTCAGGACAAAGTAATATGAAAGTCCCTACGGAGCAGCTGCTATCGTGATCGCCAAAATAAGGTTAAATATATATGTATTGCTACGTATGTACCAAAAACTTATCGGTTTGGTTCTACGTCATTACATTTTTAGATCAGTCAATATTTCCGCTTTTGCAGTTTTAATAATTTAATTTCCCATTCACACTTTTTATTATTTATTTCGAAATGTAATTGTAACTAGTGTTTTTTATTGTATTGTATCACACTTACTCGTAAACAGTGTCATTATGTGCAGGTAAAGCTGGTGCCGTGACCTTAATTACTCCCGCGGGGTTTTTTATGTAAATTTTACTGTTGCCTACGCGCGTTCACAAAACCCATGGTCGGTTATGACGCGCCTTTTCTATCAAATGAATAAAAACCGACCTGTGGTTCTAAATGTGTTTTGTATGTTTTTTTTTGTAGTAGGTTTTAACTTCAGCCAAAACTGTTTTACTCATAAATTCGATTGAACGATAACATTTTGATTGTGCTTCGGTGAGTTTATTTATTTATTCAACTTATGTTTTTATTTATTTACTCGCATATGTGATGAAAAACATTGTATGTAACACCGGTAGTATGGGAATTAAAAACTCGAGTCATTAAAGCTCTCGTTACTAATTTTCTCCTTTCCCCCTTCTACACACTGTATTATTTCGTTCTTTGATGCTTGCATGCCTAGCATTTTTTTAAATGTAATGTGCACTTCATAACAATCTCAGTTCCGTCATATCACTTTTGTATTTATCTACACAATCTAATCTCAGAATAACAGTAGTGCTGTGCTACCTTTAGTACGTTAGTAGGTACAAGTTTATGAATAAATAAACTAGACAAACCAATCCGCAGCATTTTTTCAATGTTATACGGAAAAAGTTAAGAGTGATTCTATCTTCACCTAATACCATCTAATAAATGTGTGAAGAGTCGCAACATATATTTGTAAACTTATTTATTACACATATAGGATATTTTCCAAGTTATTAAATACTAGCTTTTGCCAGCGGCTCCACCCGCCCTAAATTTGGTTATCGGCGTGGGATTCTACGGCAACTCCTTGATTATACTAAAGTAGTTTGTTATAGCAAGTTATAGCTGCAGTAACGGTTCATTCGTGGAATTCGATTAAAGTTACTCCTGAGGAAACTTTAGAATTTTCCGGGATAAAAAGTAGCTTTTGTCCTTCTCTTAATCATTAACTATCTCTGTGCAAAATTTTAGCTCAATTGGATGCTTATAACGGCAGGATTGAGAAACAAACGTTATTGTTATTCCCATTTCCAGGATGAAAATGTCCTATTCGAGGACCTAACCTATATGTGTGCCAACTTTCATCCCAATGCATCCAGTGGTTGAAACGTGATAAGGTGACAAACAACTAAACATCCAAACCTTCGCATTTACAACATCAATGGTATAACTGATAATTGATGAATTTTGCCAGTGGCTCCACCCGCACTTAATTTGATAATCATAGGATAAAAACTATCATATGTCCTTCCCTGGGTCTTAAATTATCTCCATACCAAATTTCATCTAAATCAGTTCAGCAGTTTAAGCGTGAAGAGGTAACAGACAGACAGATAGACAGGCAGACAGAGTTGCTTTCGAATTTATAATATTATTTTATACTAATGAAGTTTCTTATAGCAAACTTTAGTTTGTTTAGGCTCGGTGATGGTAATTTCTGCGGGAACTTTTGAATTTTCGTGATAGAAACTATTTTTTCTCCTTTCCCGGAACTGAAACTATCTCCATACGAAACTTCATCTAAATCGGTTCTGTGGTTTAAGCGTAAAGAGGTAACAGACAGATAGAGTTACTTTTTCATTTATAATATTAGTATGGATGTAACGCAAACTATTATTATTAATTATTGAAAAACACTAATAGAGTCAGAACGTCGTATCTCTAGCGATTCGTTAAAATGAAATGTTTGCTGATTATAAACTGAACAAGCTCATATAATTTTATTAGCAGTTAAACCGTCACGTAAGTAACACTTTACATTTTTAACTGTAGAATACACCATAGTATTATTATAGGCAATAAACGACAATGTTGTATATTCTTGGACAAATAACACGTCTGGTGGTAAACATAATTATCATAACAAGATTATTACAAAGCTAATTATATTTACTAAACTATGAAAGATCGTCTTGTGGTGCAAAAGTCCAAACAAAAAATAAATAAAGAAGAAGTATTTTATGTCGTTTCTCGAAATTGTAACAACTTAGATGTGATGCCCGATTTACGCTCAAGTATTAAGGATAGTTAGTAAGTAATTACAGTGGTGTAATCCGATTGGGCAGTAGCTTTCTATTTTTTGGGCAAGTGACACCCCGCGTGCGGCTATTGACTCGCCGAACGGCGAAGATTAAACATTCAAAATAAGAACAATGTTTTTTAAGAAATTATTTTGTATGGATGACGGACAAGCTTTACTTATTTTATAAAGTTGTAAGTAATGGCGAAGGGATCTGAGTAAAATTAAACTAAACATCCAATTATTGGGAAAATGAACATAGACTTGGTTTGGTTGCAAAAAATGCGAAAGTACCTGCCTGAGAGGTGTGTTTAATAAAAAAACCATACAAAAATATATTTTTTTTAAAGTGCTTACTAAAAAAAATCGGCCGCTGATTTCTGTATTCCATTTAGGTATAAGCGGATACATCTTCATCCATTAATTATTTTTTATTTACACAAAAAATACATTGTGCAGAGAAAATTTCAGTAATGCCATTATGAGTTAACATTATCGGAATAATGATTATTATGAGTAACGATAATATTAATATTAATGTATGACTATTAAAAAATTATGATATTTCTCGAGAGCGTAAGATTGGGTGTGATTGATGAGAAAATATTTGTTTTTAAATTGTTTACTTCTGAAAACCTATAAAGTACAATCTTGAGTAAAGGTTTTCTCATCGTAAAATTGTTCGATACAAACAATAAAATCTTCAAAGGACCTTCCAGAAAAGTATATTGCCTCGAGACGAAAATAGTCGTTTACCTTACATTTACAATTTTACATTTTTCTTTTGTAAGACAAACGATGACAGAGGTAAATAGTACGACTCCATTTTTAATATTACGCAATCTTCTTTTATATCTTCTCCTTAAATATTACTTAATTAAACCTGTTGCAATATATTTCAAATAATCAATAATAATAAACTTCAACAGGCCCTGCAGGAGCTCAAAAAATGCTGGGAAGAGTGTAGCAAACGACTTGTAGAAAGGGAGAAAAATGGAATAGAAATGGTATCAGTATTAGATAAAAAATAAACAACTAAAATTTGATCTGTCAAAACTTAACCAAGAATGTGTAAATTTAACCGCTGAACGAAATGAGCTCAAACAAATAGTTGACAGTTTTGATAAGTGTTGTTTTGAGTACGAACGTACTCTGAAGCGCACTTCTTTGTTGGAACAGGAGCTTTATGAAGCAGGCAGTCAGATATCCTGTCTGAAGTCAGCTAAGCTTGACTTCACAGTTGTGCAAAACCAGAGTTTGTTAGAATATGATAAAAACACAGAGGTAAAGATTGTAGGATGCAGCAGAACCAAGCTGAAGAAGTATTTAAAAATAAATAGATTTATTTCAAAAACTGAAAATGTGATTAGAAGGCAACAAAATATTGTTAAATGTATGAAACCCAAATTCAGTTTTCCATTTAGCAAATACTTACATGACAATAATAACCTTTTAACATATTAATTCAATTTTTCAATGCATGCTATGTCCCAAAAATGTAATAATTTACATGTAATTGACATCAATAATTATATTAATAACAACTATTATGTAGGAAAACATAGAAATTGTGTATCAAAATCTTATAAAAGACAGATAGTACGCTCATTGTCATATTATTTAAATAACTTAGCCAAGAATTTGGCTTGTGAGACTGCCTCTTTTGGGCATGATACTAGTTTTAATATACCGACTTTGGAAACTGTTCCAAATACTTTTTTTTAGCTAAGTGTACAACAGAGAATCCCTCTGGCTCGACTTTTGTGTCTAATAATAATTTACCCAAATGTTCTAAAAAAAACATAATGTAAAGAATGTAAAATCCCTTAACATAGTCCACTAAAATATTCAAGGTATGCTTGGAAAAGACCTTGAAATAGAGTTGTTCATGAACTGCTGCAACATAGATATTCTATGCATTACAGAACATTAGCTAAGATCTCACCAGTTCATGTTCAAATTCAGTAGTCACCAAATTGGTAGTTCGTTCAACAGGGAACACGCTATTCATGGTGGCTCTTTGATTCTTGTAAATAACAAGTTAAAACATAAAGATCGGAAAGATATTGTGAGCCTCTCGGTTGAACGAATTATTGAAATAGCCTGTGTGGAGTTAAAGCATTTCATTGTTGTTAGTGTGTACAGGCCGCCCTCAGCGGATTATGTCATTTTTGAAATAAAAATGGAATAGGCTCTATCCATTATTTGTAAAAAAAATAAAAAAGTATTTGTTTGCGGAGATTTTAATATAGATCTGTTAATAGAAAAGTCCTCCTTAGGCATAAAATTAAAAAGTCTATTTCAATCATTCAACTGTAAAAATATATTTCTATCACCGACTAGAATGACAGCCAATACAGCAACATGCATAGATAATATTTTTACAGATTGTATTGCAGTTACAAATAAAAGTATTATAAATAACCTTACTTCTGACCATTGTGGGCGGTTAGTGCAAATTGAATTGTTAACGGAGAATAAATGTAAGGAAAACATTGTTATAAGACCTAAAACTAAACGACACTTGGAGATATTTAAAAATAATTTATTGTTAAAAATTCCGTCTCTTGTCGAACATAATGATCTAAATAGACAATATAAAATATTTTTTTAAGTTTTTAGTGATAAGTACGTCCATGCTTTAGTGATTGGGCTACTGTGGGCATCCATGTAAGCAGAAAACGATTGTATGAGTTATATAGTGAAAGAAAGTTTAATATAAGTGAGAAATTTAATGATTATGTTAAAAAATACTCTAAATTATTTAAAGTAATCTGTCGTATAGCAAAATCACGTTTTTTAAGTAAAAAAATTAAAAATAGTAATGATAAAATAAAAACTACTTGGAGTATTATTAATGCTGAGACTGGAAAATCAAAATCTCATAAAACTGATTATTGTCTAGAAGTTAATGGGACTATTTTTAACTCAGAAACAGGTATTGCCTCATTGTTCAATAATTTTTTTCTGGATATTCCATTCTCAACCACCTACTCACTTAACTCATCTCCATTAATAGCAGAGGCTCTGTTAAAAGAAAATGTAAAAGAATGCCCAAAAGAATTTAAATTTAGACATTTAAATTATAATCATTTTATCAAAGCATTAAATTCTCTAAAAATAAAAAATACAGCTGACCTCTGGGGCCATTCAGTTACCTTAGTAAAAACCATAATTTCTGACATTGCTCCCCAACTAGCTATAATATTTAATAAATCTATTGATTGTAGTGTATTTCCTGATTTAATGAAATACAGTGAAATTATACCTATATTTAAATCAGGTAGTACTACTGACCTCTCTAACTTTAAACCTATCTCTATACTACCTGTTTTCAGTAAAATCTTTGAAAAACTGATCTTAAATCAAATGAGTAGTCATTTTACTTCACAACTGACTTGCAAACAGTTTGAGTTCACAAAAGGATTCAATGGATGCCTTGGGTGTTTTTTGTGATGTATCCAAGGCATTTGCTTGCGTCCAACATGAAACCCTAATTAGGAAATTACAACACTATGGTATTAGGGGTACTGCACTTAAACTCATTAGCTCGTACCTGGTCAATAGGATTCAGACAGTTGATATAAATGGGAAGCGCGCCCCTGGATCTAAAATTAAAATGGGCGTTCCACAGGGCTCCATCCTGGGGCCATTCCTATCTCTTATATACATTAATGATCTGCCGGAGGTCGTTAAGAACAATCACGAGGTAGTGTTTGTGTAAAAGACGCGAAACAGTTCTAGATAATGTAAACAACTGTCTGTCTAAAGTTGTCCACTGGTTCAATATGAATAATTTGCTTTTGAACAGTAAGAAAACTAAATGTGTTAAATTCTTAACGCCAAATGTTAGTCAAGTAAAAACCAGTGTACTTATAAATGGGGAGCAATTAGATGTTGTAGATAGCGCTGTATTCTTAGGCATTAATTTAGATGCAAAACTTCAATGGGGCCCACCCATTTTATTAGTAATTAGTATATTTTGGTTACTTTCATAGCGTGATGTCGTATGGTATCTTATTATGGGGACACGCAGCTGATATACAGACAATATTTGTACTGCAGAAGAGGTCTATTCGAGCAATATACAATTTATCTATCAGACACTCTTTAAGGGATAAATTTAAAGAGATCTACATACTAACTTTACCTGGTCAATATATATTTCATAATTTAATGTATGTTCATAAGAATATTAATCTTTTTAAAAAAAATAGTGATGTTCATAATCTAAATACAAGAAATAGACACAAACTGGTTCTGATCCACACAAGTCTTGAGAAAATTGATAAGTCAGTTAAAGGACAATGTGTCCGTTTTTACAACAAAATCCCTGCAGAAGTATGTAAACTGAATTTAAAAAAGTTAAACAGAAACTTGTCAAAAAAGCTTACTATTCAATTAAAGACTATCTTATAGATAAAAACGCATGGGAATAACTAAAATGATGTTATTATAGTACTTATATTTGAAAATGTACCAATCGTTATAATTAAAATTGAAAAGAGCGATAGCTGGAGAGTTTCTTTCGCCGTTTCTTCTCCCCAGAACGCCATCTTGATTCCGAAACGGTAGTAGTTTATGAATTCCTTGCATATTATACTGACGTCAAAAAAGTGATATTGTATCCTATTTTTGAGAAATAAACTATTTGAATTTGAAAAAAAAATGTATTTTAATTTAAAAAACTATTTTTTACCATTTTTTCTCAAAAAGGGGAATCTTATTCATCGATAACAGTGAATAAAACGCTCTTTTATTCACTGAGTGAATAAAATGATTTTGAATTTGGAACAAGCAAGAATTATGTAAAAAGGTGAATAAAACGCGCAGAGAGTACCTAACTGTACTGGCTGGCTAAATTAAAAAAAAACTCCCGCCAAATTAAGTTCTTTTCTATCTGTTACCGTGGTTATTTTATGTGAATTATATATTTCATTTAAAAACAAAATGAGTTCTTCTAGTGATGAGAATGAGATACTAACTCCGGAATCATTTCGTAATGTTATAAAATATCTAATCCTTTGTTCCCTTATTTTTAATTATAATCTAAAGGAATAGCTATTAATACTATACTACTGTTTATTTTTTCGTCAATAATAAAAGTAGAGTACCTACACATGTTGCAAAAAAATATTTTTATTCGCGATCCTTTATCCCACTCTCCGCTCGGGATCCAACTTAGTCCCTCGATTTAAATTCCCTCTTTTTTCACTTGTTGTATAATCTACTATTATTTTATTTTGTTTAAATACTCCGGCTAATGTTTTTATAATTTATAAAAAGAAAAGAAAGTTTTTCAAGTAGCATCGAAGGAACAAAAGACGCCGTCTTCTTTATATTTTTTTCCTCAACTTAAACATAGATATTATTTTAGATATAAAATTTTAGTGGAAATATATTTTGCATTCTGAAGAAGACCATAGACTATTCGATTTCATTATTGTTTTCATTCTAGGAAGCAGCTACCTATTTGTCTTACACATTAAGAGTTTCCTAAGACAAGCTGAAGCTTCATCTTAAGTTCGTTAACATTGAATTCGGTAATATTTTTTAAGGTTTTCTGTTAGGTTTTTTTGTTATTTTGTGATCAAATCTTTGTGATTAAGTCCCTTCAAAAATCTTGGTACCAAAAATCAGCTTAGCTTAAGTTTAAACGTCAATTGTTTTCCAATAAAAATGACTGACAGATACATAAAAAAGATATCCTGTAAGAGCTCCCATTCTTACTTCCGATCTACAAGTAATCAAAAACATCTCCATACAAAATTTAATTTACTAACATAGGTCTAAAACTTCAGAAAATTTGAGGGCGTTACTTTAAAATAAAGGGAAATTATTAAGATTCTGTTAGAGCCATTGTACTCTGAAACCCAGTTTACACCCAGATAATGTTATGAGACTTCGAGCTCCAAAAAATTTTTTCAATACCACAATTTTTTATATAGTGCAAGTGTTAGAAGTAAGGTTTATTAAATCGAATGAATACAAATAAAAAAATAATTAATTCCCTAAAAGGGGCTTTGTCACAGTAATTTTAGTATAACTATTACTAAGCTTTGTCTGTCTATCCAACAAATAAATGGATCTTTTAGACCGAAATAGGTAGAAGTCTGAAATTTTCACAGACTATGTGTTATTATATGTGTTATAATGGCAGATTATATAACAATTATTAAAAAGTTCAAAAAGTTAAAATTTTAGCCGCGTCCCTATACAAGAAACACATTGCTGATCTATTTGCTCTATCGTTAAAATAGTAATTCATACAAACTTCAAACTTACGCCAAAAAATAGAGTCAACTTTAAAGTATAACAGCAAATAATAAATGCTGGCTAAGTGTGAGACGGGCTTTACTATCTTAAATTACCGTAGCAGCGCCATTTAGCGATTAGTAAGAGAAACAGTTACACATTTGTTTGTTGGAAAAGATATGCAACGTCGGGTTTGTTCAATCATTGGACTGCTTAGCAGCACACACGTTTTGTTTTTGTTTGTAAATAACGTAAATAGTACGGAACCGACTTCCACTTGGCTAGTTTTATATTATATGGTATTATTATAGATTGCGTTTTATTATGTCGATGTATTACATATAAAATAATTTTGTAATAAAACAAAGTTGTTAAAAATTAGGAAAGTCCTACCAAAATGAGCTGAAAAAACTACTTTTTGTTATATAATAAAAGTACACTATCAAGCTTTTATATTGATGATGTATAATTACTTTAATAAAAACATTTTTTTTTTAATCCGTAGGTATTGTTATGAAAAATACCAGTTTACTTAGAAAGCTGTACAAATATTGATTATAAACGAACGTATGTTAATTAGTTAGCTCATGACACCTAACAAGTACTTTTAGTTAGCAATTATACGGTTAGGTTCCAATTACGGTATGAATGTAACGTTAATTTGACGTTAAACATAACATGAATTGCGATTAACGTAAACGATAATGTTTCATATTCTTGGTGGAACTGGATAATTGGTAAAACTATTTATTTATTATAGGGACTTTTTAAAATACACATCATCATCTCTTTTTCAGTATACTTGATATGCCATCACGATACTTTTCCCGTAGGGATTTGTCAGAGATATAACGAACGTATTTGCTCGTAACGTACACCGATGGTATTCCGTCCCACAAACGTGTTAGGTAAATCAATCGATGGTATCACCAATAATAATCAACAATCATGCAAAAGGTAGACCAGACCTACCTATACTTTTGGATTTTAATTGTTAAAATATTTTTATCATATCTATTCAAAAAGAACTGGTTGGTTCCTCGTAAACAGGTGGTTTAATCCCTAGGGACGCAAAGTGATATCCATTTGTTAGTAAATGTTCTTGCCAAGAACATTGTATGAACAATTAACACGCTGTATAATATAACTGGCTGGCCGCGCGCTGACAAAATAAAAAAGTTTGTGAAAAAGTAAAAACCGCGTGAAATGTATTTCACCTTTGTAATTGTTTACTCAAATTCGTATTTATGATGATACTTTTATAACAAAAATAGTAATATTGAAAAAAATAAATGTACTATTTTTATTTATAAGTAACACTTACCTCTTTTCTCATAGAGGGTGATAAAAAGTAGAGGGCGTCAGTCGGTCGCAAAATTATTATACCTCGTGCGCCGTCCTCTAAAACCCTCGCTGCACTCCGGATTCTACTCTAGAATCTTTTGCTCCACTCTGAATTTAAAATAGCACCCGTGCCGTAAAAATATTATTTTGATCCCTTGTATTTACAAACTACTATTACCTACCTATTTATTTTTATTAGTTTTGTTTTATCATTAAGCACTTGAATCAGACCCACTCTGATGCTTGTATGTGGACGTGAAACGGGACGCAAATTTTGCTTCAGAATTTTGCCTGAAACTCAGGAACTTATAAGGAAGACATAATCTACGCAAAGTCTGTCTCTAAACGGGTTAAGTAGAACCATAAGTTTCTTGCCTTAGGATCTCGTTGTAAGATATTTGTGGAGTACAAAATATGTATGGCACATAAAAATACTTACAAGAGCGAAGACTTTAACTTTCTTTTTATTAAAATTTTATCTTAGTTCATTCAATGTATTTTACATTGATAACTCTACCATAACAATTTAGCTTATAAAAACTAAGCAACCCAAATGATTCATTATAAATTTTTATATATTTAAAGTACACATATATCTACAATTTACAATATAAATCACACACAAATCCAACAATTTTATACAAGATATCTCAGAAATTCTGAATTGTTCGATATCTAACCCAGAAAATCGCCAATTCAATAGTGGAAGAGTTTAGCCACAATATCTTGGCTACGGTTGTTCAGTTTTATTTGAAGAGTAACTCGATATTCTTGACCTAATTCAGAAAATCGAAACAGCTTTCTCAAGACAATTGGATTTTTGAATCTGTTTTATCCTTGATTATAAGATCAGTTAAGAGATTGTTTAGTTGTGTTTATTTGAAAAACTTTAATGTTATTTTTTCGTCGAAAATTAAAGTACCCATAAATGCAGGTACTTTATTGATAATTTTTTTTCTTATTTCTTACTTGGAGTATAATATATCTTGTGTATACCCGTATTCCTGTTACTGACATTTTTATCTTTAAATTTTAATTTATTTGGACAACCATGAATTACAATTTTATTTATGTTAGGGATGAATAAATAACAAAAAGAATGCCGCTTTTGCATCGGAATCATATTATTGATACCCATGTTGTTTGTCTATCAGAAATGGACCAAATTGAAACTACACGGGAAGCACCAGCTTTCAAATAAAAAAAGAATCATCAAAATCGGTTCACCCAGCCGAAAGTTCTGAGGTAACAAACATAAAAAAAAATACAGTGGAATTCAGAACCTTTTTTGAAGTTGGTTGAAAATAAGCAAAGATTTACCTATGGCAAACCTAAACTTTTATAATTGTCAAAAATATATAACTAATTATCTCCTTACGGTTGATTACGATCACACACACACACACTAAAACACGCACACACACATAAATATAACCTTAACTAAATGTAGTCACAATAGAATAATAAGCTTTCTAATATTAGTTACCATTATCATAAATTTTATATTTTGTAGTTTAAAGAAATACATGCAAAAATCTGAGATCACTGAAGAGAATGTACTGTAACCCTATTATACAGGTGTTTCGTTGTGTAGGGGACAGAGCTTCCCAGATGTAAAAAACATGTCCACACTAATAAAACAAATGTAACAAACAAGTCGACATGACCAAGAACTATTTTGATGAAATCTCGTGGTGCACAATAAAGATTATTTATTATTATTATTAAAAAACAATATTTCAATTGTCATTCCCGATTTGAACAGGGATACCAAGAAGATTATGGACAAGTTACAA
This sequence comes from Apoda limacodes, assembly GCA_946406115.1. Classification (NCBI taxonomy): domain Eukaryota; kingdom Metazoa; phylum Arthropoda; class Insecta; order Lepidoptera; family Limacodidae; genus Apoda; species Apoda limacodes. The sequence continues at coordinate 6,991,309 of OX291545.1, read as the reverse complement.
ATCACAATCAGTATTCTTATTTCTCTGAGACTGTATATGACAATAAAATTAAACACACTTCGGAAAATATAAATGCTCATATTTTCCTGAAGATATATAAGTACAGATTCACTGAAGAAAAGCTTACCTAGTCATTTAAAATAGTTATTTGTTCAACAAGTGGGGTAAGTTATGTTTTGAGAAGAGTACTAACTTTAAAGGCACGAGACATAAAATAATTTGCTCTCGTATGAAACACACAACTTTTACCTCTACCAGTGCAAAAAATAGGTCTTAGGCAAGGAACACACCGAAGGCCATATTGAGAAATAAGTTAATTCTAATTTACAATTACTACCTACTTTACTCTGCTCCTATCAAAAAATAAACAATAGGTAGGTACTAACTATTCTTTTGAACATTAGCATCTTTTGAAAGTCGCCAATTATTGAACAATTTGTACATATGCTTTAAGGTTTTTTTTTCACGTGACCTCTTTAGTTCACCATTAGATAGTCGATTCAAACATTTTTTCGAAAAAAAAATACAATTTATACGTAAAAAACAAAATACGGTCAAAAAAACTTATTAGTTTCGCGCCATGTCGCTTTTTTTTTTAGACGTGCGTTTAGAAATTCACTCTATGACAGTTTTATCGAAAACAAAGCATATTTTTTTTAAATTAACGATATTAATTATTAGTACGTATTATAAATCATAACTATTAAGTACGTCAACAATGAAAAAATGCAATGTAGTTATGTTTTTCATGAATATAAATTTGTTTCTAAACCAATCCTCGCATTGTTTTGCTGAACTTGATTTTGCCCACTGTTTTTGAACAGCAAAACCACCCTTTTGGTGCTGGAGAGGTAAAAATATATTTACAAATATTATATGTTCCTACATATTTTTCCCTGAATAATTATTGTATCATCTAGAGATAGCTCAAATAAAATCCAAACAATACATCATGTACTAAATAACAAATGTTGTATCTTAAGCATTAAGCCAAAATTACATTTTGAGTTGCATACTTTCTGCGAATATCGGGCTCACCAGGAAGTCAATTAAGTTGAATGTTGCGTCATCACAAGAAGCTTTCGTTATTATCTCGAATGTTGAGCTTCAAATGTCACGAGTATCAACAATATTACGACGTTTATTAAGCTTTTAGCAAACTCAGCAGTAGACAGCCCAGTTCAAAACCCAGGAAGGGACGCTATTATATAGAAGATAAATGAATGTAGGTATATTTCTAACATATTTAATACAAATATAGTCGGATACCAATACATAAATTATCCCCTATCTTTGCTGTAAATTTCCACCTGCCCAAAGTAGCGTTTTGAAGTAAATTATTTTTTATTTCATGTTTTCAGTCTAATAATAATATAAATATAAAAAAGGCAAATGTGAAATAATTAAATTTAAATCTATCTATCTATGAGCATGAAACGAAACTCTTGACTTTTAGCATACGTATAAGAAACTTCGACTATAAAAATAAAAGGTCTAAAAAACACTAGCATACGTATAAGAAAATGTGACTATTAGAATACATATAAAAGAAATCATGACTATTAGGACGTGTGAAAGGTCTCAAAAATGATAATTTGAGTATGAGCACATTTAGTTTTGTGCGAAGTTAGCTATCATAGCAATATGAATTTCAATAAAAATCTGCCCTTTTTGTTTTGTTTGTTAGTTAGCGTGTTATGCTATATCGCTATATGTAACGCGTATTGTTTGATAAAATACGATTAAGAATATAGTTGTAAAATTTCATTTCGACACAATAATACCACCGGAAGTAAAACTTAAATACGCGCGAAAATAGTGACATGAACGAAGTCGTTGTCAAAAAACTTTTTAGATAAAAACATCTGTGTAAGAAGGACTTTGGTGCTTTAAAAGTTAGTGCTTCATAAAAATTACACTTATTATGAGAGAATGCAAAACCATACTATAAGGTACTATAACAATACTATACTCATTTATCCTTTTTTATGATTTGTGTTCTATGTAGGTAGTTAAGTTAAAGTGCTTTTAATTATAAAGTGCTAAATTAAATTAACTTGTATTATTTCGCAAAAAAAACAAAATATAAAATGCTAATGATCATATTACCTACTTATTTCATTCCACATTCCATTCTTGGTTAACACTGTATTTCTGCCATATCAAAATATGTCATTCATTAACGCAAAAAAAAGGTTGAATAAATATAGTAAGTACTTTATAACCACAGTAAATATAAGCCCAAATGTCAAAAATATTTTTTTAAAAAAACCATTTTGTAACATAAGGTCTAAACCCTTAATCAACCAAGATTTACTTGTGGCTGCGTAATTAAGATTTGAGATTGAGAGAGAGCAACGTGCGAGCAACGTAATAACTTTGCTTATATTAAGTATCTAAGTTCATACCTTAGATTGTATCCATACTAAAATTATAAATGCGAAAGTAACTCTGTCTGTCTGCTACCTCTTCACGTTTAAACCACTGTACCGATTAAGTTGAAATTTGGCATAGAGATAGTATGAGTCCCGGGGAAGGATAAAGGCTACTTGAAAACGTCAAGTGTAAGTCGGTTTTTTTATAATTAAGGAGTTTTCGTTGAAACCCTACACCGAAAACCGAATTAAGGCCGAGTGACACCACAGGTAAAAGCTAGTTATTCCTATATATTGAATACTCGTGATTTTAAAGCATAATATTTAGATATTTATGTATGTAAATCGGTTTTTATCCCCAGAAGGGGGTGAACTGTGGTTAAACACTCACCCACATCATTATCTGTGAGAAAGGCTCTTTTCATCACTCACTTTAGGTCTACGTGGCAGGGGTAAGCCCACAGCCACAATACTGGTTCTGATGCAGTTTATCTGGTCTATGGTAACTTTTAATTTTTAAATTAATTAATTGATATACCAGGGATAAAATAATTTAATTTTATCAAATATTTTTATGTCTGCCTTTTCATATATAGTTTGCCTCAGCTTTCTTTGAAAAAAGAAGCTTATATAGCTCATCTCCATATCCTTCTAATTTACCAGAAAATACAATTTTTTAGTGAAACAGTTATATTTAAAAACATCAAATACGTAATTTATAGTAGATGCTCCTTTTTGCTGCCACAAACCACAGTTCCTGCTGGTGAAAAAGATTAAGTATTTTGAGGAGTTAAATTACACAAAATAAATAAATCCTTGTTCCACCGATAGCAAAAAGCAATATCTAAAATGTATAAAAGTTTTTACTATTGTACGACTAAAAAAATGTTTTACTTCATATTATCTTTGATATTTTTTACAACATATTTGTAGATCATCAAATTCCAACACCTACGACTATATAACATCAAGGGTCCGCTGATTAATTAATTTATCTAATCCCGAGCCTAAACCGCACTGAGAATAGGAATTTAAATTATTTTGAATAAGCCAATTTGTTTTATTTTTAAGTTTCTTATTTGTATTTTTTCTGATTAAGTTAGTTTTGTCATATTTAAATTAACAATTATTTAAATATTTATATAAATCAAAAATAATTTACAAATATATATTATTTGATAATTTATAAGTAAAATATTAAAAAAATTATCAAAAAACAATTGAATTCTATAAGACAAAACTAAATAAAATGCCATACACAATACGAATTTAATGTTTTAGGAAATGAAAACCAAAATAACCAAAACAGAAATATTTAGGTGATGGCATACCCAAATGAGTTAAGTGTTCAAGAATTTGATTAATTTTATTACAGTCCTGAGTAAACTCTTTGTGAAAAGTATATATGTTATAGTATTAACCTTAATTTAGTGGATTTGCTATAATAATTTGGCTATTAAAACAGTTAGACAAAAATTATAATCTTGACACTCTATTTTTGAGCTTTACTTCAAATTGTTAGAAAAACTAAGACTGATATTCTCTTGATTCTTATTTCATAAAATATACATTATTATGAGCAAGTGGCTAATTTCATATTCTACATAAATATTTGAATTCTTTAATTCTATACTAACAAAAAACCGAGAAAATCGAGATTTTCAACGTGCGGTCACGTGCTAGAGCTAATCGTACGCGGAACTTTGTGTATTTGTATGCTTCAATAGTGTCATATGTCTTTGTACACTGGTCGAATCGACACGCTTTTGCTAAGGTATGCCACAGCCTTAATACGTAGTTTTCTCGTTTTTAATAATGCCACATAAATAGGTAGGTAGTAAATACGACGTTGGTAATGAGAAATGACTCGCATTATATATAATACCAAGCTAAAAACCTTCACCGAAGCGTGACTACAGCTAACTTATATTCATTCGGTTGTAAAGTTATTTGATGTAACCAAGTTCTAAAGAACCGCGTGCATTCTCTCTTGTTTCTTATTAGTTCTCTGGCCAAGTAATTATTTTGCGTCAGAAGCGTTTCACTTTCACGTTACATTAAAATCCAACTTTGATTTATTCTTTTCTTTAATTTATCACTGTATTAGAATTATAAAAATTTGTAACGACACGTTATGGGCTGTACAGTCGTTATTTTATATAGCCAAGATGTTTGCTGTTGTATATTGCCAAAGATATTTTCTTAAACATGCTACGATATGCGACCATATCTTACACAAGCTTCTTTGGGATAAATCGTACTTGCAGTACGATAAGTACAGTTAAATATGAAATTGAAAAATGAAACAAACTTTCCTAAACCCTAACATTGATAACTAAAGATATAAACCCTTAAAGCTTTATTTAAATTTTACTAATATAAAAAAGTAAAAAAAAAGAAATCGACATATGAACGCGGCGAATTGGCGGCAAAATTACCTGAACTATTTTTATTATTGTCAATACAGTCGTCAATATAATTAGTTTTTTACACGCATGCTTGAGAAATGCACTATACAAGCCTTTTCCACATCTCAGGATAACCAGACTCTCGTCCGGCTATGCTGCGTTTGCGGGCCGCGGCATGAGTGTACTATGTATAACAGTATTTCAGCTATGTGGGCTCTAATTCCTACAATACGGTGAGTATTTTAGTACAGTCTTTTTACTCTCTTTCATTTTTTTTTTATTTTTATTCTCCAACACGAATAAAAAATTTAATAACAATATTTCACAATTATTAACAAAAAAAAATATTCTATTTATGTAAATTTTCAATACTTCTAACAATCAACAACAATACCTTAACTAATTTAATACATTATAACTCGAGTCTCATCTTTATTCAAATAAATTACGTCCAGTCATTAAATTATTTCCTATGGCAGCAAATTCTTGCTGTTTGGCTTGTGAACTGCGTTTATTGCATAACTATTCGTATATAATTTGTAAAAAAATTGATAATTACGTTAACCATTAAATTTTATGATTATTTTAAATGCTGATATTTATAATAGCTTAATTTTATTAGAAGGTGAAGGTTATAGTAAGACCTTTTAATTCTGCTTATACAAGTCAACACGAATTTGGTGCCTGAATTCTGTGTACCTGATTTTGATTTCTTATACCTAATTTATAAAAGAAATAATATTTTTATCTCATAAAGTTTGCTTATTAAGAATGGTTACGTCTAAGCAGTTGGAAAAAATCGTGTATTATATTCATCATCGTATAAAGTACAAAAGCAAAGTTTGTTTCTTTCAAATTTGAGTTTTTGGTACTTTTTCAATACAAATTTGTCACACAATAGTCAATTAATAGCAAACACAAAAAAAAGTTTTTTTTGTTGACTTCAATTTTATTTCCTGATCCACATACGTGCTATTTTTACAATACTCTACAAATTGTTGCAATTTAGCATAGCCTTTTTTTTAATAGTAAACTATGTTTTCTTTGCGAAGAATTAATTTACGTCGAGCACCCTGACTATTTAGGCTCCCTTTATTTTAATCTTGCATGGCGCCGTATATCTTACGACATCACCATTCATAAACATCAAATTTCGTATATTACACTTGGAGTTAATAACTAAAAATTTTTTTCTTAGTGTAATTTTTTTTCTTAGCAATGACGTTTTAGCATTAAAATTTTGCATCCTATTATTATGACCTCTTTTAGTCCATTATACATTATCATTTATGATATTAGTACGTTAAGTAGCAAAATATACAAAGTAAGTAAATGTAAGGTCAAACTATAAAAAATCAGTTCCTAAAAATCTCTCTTAATATAAGCTTCAAAAACCTCTATTAGCACAGATTTCCTTCCATTGGAGCAATTAATTCTGGGAAGTAACGAGCGAAGGAACGAAACGTTTTAGTTTAGAGCAGAAGAGGGTTCTCAAGGCGAAAATTATTTCATTAGTAAAACATACAAATGATTTTCTTAGTAGTAAATTAAAGTAACAGAATTTACAGTTACTTCAGTTATTTTACACTGAATTGGACTCGAAAAGGAGCAAAATTACTTTAAAGGCGAAGAATGTTATCAGGATCAAATTGAAAACTCGATGGTTTACTTCTTTCGTCTGTATTACAGTATGCGTTTCCTTCAAACTTCCCTAGGAAAATTTTCGTTCCCAATTTTGTAAAATTTAACTACGATATTCCCAAACATTAAAAGTAATTTTTGGTTATCTGTAACCTTTTCTTTTTAAGTAAAAATAATTTTAATTGAATCGACATGACGAAATAAAAATAATAACCGTTTTAGCTTTTTGCCTACGGGGCTCTAAATAAGGATGTTGTTAAGACTCATTAAAAACTCATCTAATTTCAACCATGGCTCTGTCACTCAGGGATAGTGGCTATGTAATTTTTTCAAACCCTCAGTCTTCCTTTAGAAGTAAGAAAACCACGGAGCTGTGGCACATAACTATCGCTAGTGTCCCGTAAGTTCACAGCATCGTAATATACTAAGTGTAGTATTGATGTATGCCACAAAGTTAAAAAGTTTACCAACACGCGCGTTAATCATCGATTTGTCTTTTCATATTGATGGTGCTAACTCGTTTTGCTAATCAGACATACGTTCTCAGGCCGTATCGTTTCGTAGGCGACATAGTTCTTGGAGCCCATCACACACGGAACTACATACGGTATATATTAATATAAAATATAGCAAGACGACTATATATATCCCACAGTACATTTTAAATTACCACACATGCAGCTATAAAAATATTTCAGTTTGTTATGGATATATTTTGGCATATTAATATACATTATAGCTACGTGTGTCACGGGCCTAAAGTTCAAGGATTATACATATTATATAATATTATATCTATACAATTAAATATATATCATTATCACAAACGATATCATACTATCTTTATATAGAATAGTTTTACACTTGTACACATGTGCACGAGAATGCATACAAAATTTATCTCCAGCTGATAACAAAAAGTGACTTAATTTTTGAAGTTGTTTCGTGTTTTATATGAGATCTATTCTGTATACACGAATTATCAGAAACTTGATCTTATTAAAGTAGAAATAATTTCAAAAGTAAATACCTCAGAACAGGGCTTCAGTGGCTTATCTCTATAACCTGATGAATATTCAACACAATACAAGATCTGAAATAATTTAGTTTGCTTATTCACTTAGTCCTCGAATTTTGCCTTTTACAGGATTTCTAAATAATTTCATTGTTTTCTAAATATTATGTTCTTAAGTATTTTTTATTACATTTTATTAAAATCTAGACGAACCTTGTGGTTTCATCCGCAGATAAAACTATAACCGTCGCATCTTTTAATCGAAATGAAAGTTTTGTTTGTTGAAATAGTCCCAACAGCTAATTCGATGCCAAAAATCTATTAAAATATTTCTGTGGGAACTCGCAATCAGGACAAAAAATATTCCATATTCTTTTAAGTCCCGCGTCACCTCATATTAAAGTCAGTTTAACATTTGTTTATCATAGTCTAATTTTCATTGCTATGTTTATTCAAACTCAACCTTTTTCAATCTAACTTTGTATATAAACCTTTGGTTTTTTTATTTCATGTTTTTTTTGCAATAGACATTAAGATAACTTCAAGAAGAGTTCTAACAATACTGGTTGAAATATATCTCAATGGAATTTACCTCAGTATTTAGGTAATACCTATGTTGGTGTTTGTAATAGATGTTACACAAGGATTCCAAAGCATTTGGTAACATAAAATTGCCATATTTCATCTTAATGTTTCACTTAACAGCACTTTATTGTAGACATTTATATCGTAAACTTTAGATTTATAGTTAATGATGTAATTTTCCCTATTCTAAAAGAAATATAACATTACGACACCTTTTTCTGATGGGGTACTTATAGATGCTAAGAACGTTAGTATGCCTGTAACATCCACGTTTTACCGGTCGCCGTGACGGGCACAAGCCAGAGTCGAGACAACTTTTAAATTAACAAATTGTAACAATTATGGTTGCCCCTTACCGGGAATCGAACCTGGTACCTTCGACTTCTTCGACAAATGGGCGACTGTGCCACTCGGTATTTTTTTCATGCCATAATGGATATAAAAGGATTGCTCATAAAATCAATGTGGAATCAGGTGTTTCAAGTTTTGTTTTTTCAAACGGTTGAATGAATGTTTTATTTTTTCAAACGGTTGAATGAATGTTTTATTTTTTCAAACGGTTGAATGAATGTTTTATGGGTTACTTTTTACTTTTTAAAAGAGTTTTATTTTTTTAGCTGTTAAAATTTTATTTTTTAATGTGACGAATAAGGGCTCAGGGAAATATTTGTTCAACGATTTTATTAGTGTCAGTCTTTCGGGTTGTATTCACATGGTTATAGTAAATGTACACCAATTGTCAAAATTGAAATATCTTTGCAAATTACACGTATTGCAAATTGAATGAGAGATTAAATTGATAAGAATCTTTTAATAAATTGAAAACATAAATAAAACCTGACATGTTTCTACTCTAAATATAAGGTAGGTAGGTTCTATAGGCAAAAGCCAAAAGGTAATGTTAATTATTTTAACGTAAATGCCAATGCGTTACGGTAACCAACCACACATCACGTGCACGAGCGACCAAATCATGAAGCAGGCATAACGTTGCTGTGGAAATCGTCTGCAACAGCTAACAGCTCTACGCGGCTGAACCGCTGAAATAACCTGAAGTTATTGTTATATTAATTAAATAAAATTAAATAAAGTAAGTTAAAATTTAATTAATAAACGACTGGCAATAATTTAAATGTCATATTCTGTTGTGATACTGTGTAGATATAATAGATTACTTCTATATTACCGTATAGTAGGCGTATTCAGAATTATCTTTCGAAGGGTAAGGGTTGTACAGAGAGAGTGAATTTTGAAATAGATTCCATAATGTTTCCCGATAATCGACCGTTATGTTTCAATGTACTTTTGGCATACCAGTATCTCACGAACCGTTTAATCAATCCCAGCAAACCAGATGTCAGGTGATTAAGTCACTAGCCCCCCATCAAACAATACTTCGACTTCAGTCGCCTAGGCTTTGCTTGCATAAGCCAGAAAATTCTAAATTGCTCCACTAAACCTTACATATCTCGGAAACTACAACTTCGATCGCAAAAATGCATTGTTTTTTTTTATATTACTAAGGTGGCAAACAAGCCAACGCTCCGCCTGATGGTAACCGAGTTTCTCTGAAACCGCAATGTACGTGACCATTTTTAGAATGAATTCCCTGCCCATGGCGAGCGGTGCGAATGTAGCTGTGGGCATCATTTCGAACAATTTCTCAGAACACATCCCATTGTACAAGTGGTAGAACACACACTGTGGGGCATAGTCTCTCCTCAGACTTAGGGGTTCGATACGGCAAGTGAGTTTGGGATCGTCGACAATTGTCACAGCTTGTATCCCGGTGCACCGGCCCAGAGATGGCAGCAGTACTCCATATGGGGCCGAACTTGCAACATGTAAAGCAGCAACATTTGCCCCGACGTGAATTTATTTTTGGCCGATAGAATGATTCAATAAGGCTCGCTTATATGACAACTAAAATAGCTATTAACAAAACATTATATTTTTTTTTTGTGTTTGTCTGGTCCCGGTCCGATTTTTAGAATGTTTTAACATGATTCGATTTTGAAAAAAATATTGACAGCCTTTTTTAAATAAGTTTATTTGGCTACCAATAAATAAGAATAAATTGCAGCATAGAAAGGAATAACAAGAAATCTTAACATTTATTTAAACATTGTAATACGTGTTGAACTTAGTAAAGCTTCGTTGTTGAGTTGATTAATTAATTTGGGGCCGCCTCTGCCGCAGACAACTTGCTCATATCCGTTGTGGCAGCCATATTTGATTCGATTCGAACTTTCATAATGATCATTGCTAAGTCTTTATAATTACTTGACAAGAAAATAGTACCAATTCATAAAATTAGAATAGAATAGCTTATTTCTGTGTGTATGTGTACAGAGGCAGTCCAAAATTAATTTTTTTTTTTAATGACATTTTTTTTTTGGAATAACGGCCGCCGGTACGTTGTGTTCATCGAATTCACGTCAAAAACCATAGAAAAATTAATTTTGAAATATGAACCTTGTCATTGACCGAGCAAACCCGAGGTGCGTGCGAAGCGCTTCCGTTTCAGCTTGAGCAAAAATGCTTTCGCTTCTTTGTACGGATGTTTTACTATACAAGTCGCAATTCTCAACCGATTTACGTGATATTTTGTGAGCAGGTTGGATAATTATATGGTTTTTTCAGTTTTTGGATTTTTTCAAAATGGCGGATTTTTTCTTCGTCCAAAGGGTATTTTAATTTGTGAAATATTCAAAATACTTAATAGTCATAAATTTTTTAAACAACATTTTGTATAGTTTGTAGAACATATCAGTGAGTTTTAATTAGGGTATTGGCTAGGTATTGCCCTTGGGTATTGCCTTTAGGCAAGTCTTACAGATCTTATCTATAAACAATACCAAGCGTTCTAAAAATAGTTTATGTCTAGTGAGAATTTTTAATGGTTTCACTTTTTTCAATAAGAATAATATATAGTGGCGGCACTAGTGTTCAGTATATAGAGCCATAAGTGTACGGGAGTTTGTTTCGCGTAGTTTCCTCAAGTAACAACAGATGGCGCAAGAAAAAGGGAGCTTTCAGAAAGCATTGTCATATAATCATACCTTTAGATATTCAAGAACTAAAGATTTTTTCTATAATGTTTATCATTTTCTTATTATTAATATTACTTAATCTCCTCTAAAATGAGATTTATGAGATTTTACTAAATTCATCCCTAGGTTCATTTAGAGTTCTTAAAGTAGGTACTAACTTCACAAAAGATACCGTCGAGCGAAACGCTTAATGAAGCTTTTAAAAGGAATGATTGCGTATTCGCAAAGTGTTAAAGCGTTGCTAATAAATTATGAATAAGTTTTTTTTTGAATTTAGTTTCTTTAGTACATTTAATTCAATTTATTTTGACATAAATTATGAAGCACCTATGCAAATGTTTAATTTGAAAACTGTGAATCAAAAATTCAGAAGACGTATTTGCAAGGGAGTACTTATCTCGTACCAGTGGGACTCAAACGCAGCCCGATTAGTGAAACTGTATAGAGTTGCCTGTATTGATATGCAGGGTACCCATACAATACAACAACCTGTGAAAAAATATTATTTATGGATGAAGCTATCTGTTTTAGAGTGACACAATCCTCATAAAGCTTAGCAGTTTTTGATTCACAGTTGAGTGAAGAGCTCTAAATGTGGCTCCATATATACTTATATAAAACTCACTGACATATACAATGACGTCGTACTTGATAGGTACCGTAAATAAGTCAGTTGATAACATTCGTGCACTCTAGCAGTTTAGTAATCATTCGTGCATACATGGAAAGCCAGGATTATTGTTTGAAGTTTGTACCCAGTATTAGTCCTCCTATACCTATAATTGTGCGTTGGTAAATGTAGTTTCCTCGTGGACTGCTTAACTGTCAGAGTTTTCAAGCCACCCATAAGGCCTGTCAGACTTGGCAAAAGTCGGGACAATGACTTAGCGTGCCCTCCAACACACGAGGGAGCTTAGAAAACTGTGCCACTAGGCGGTCACCCATCCAGGTACTGACCACGCACGACGTAGCCAAACTGAGCATACCGTTTCCAATTGACGAATGTAGCTGGACCACAAGCTCCTTGAGAGTTCGTTAGTAACTAAATTAATTTAAACAACCAGATCGTAATATCACCAATGTTGAGGCTGTAAATTAAATTTTATCAATAAATCGAACTTTTCAAGTCGTGTTAAGCTTGTATCTTAATTGGAAACACAAATTTATGAAAATTCACAAAATTTTTAATTTTGGTTTAACTGTAAGAAATTGATGGCATTTTTTGCGTAGTATCGATTCTATGGGTTTAGGGGTAATATTTAGGTTCTGTTTTCAAACGAAACAACTTAGACTTTTTATAGTTGGTGCTTAATAAACTAATTAGTTTTTGATTCGCTGATAGTAAAAGTAGTCGTTAAAGGAACATTACAAGGCAAAAAATTGTTTAATTGTTTTCTTTTTAACTTTGCAAAGGCGTAGTCGGCGGCGTTCCGGCCAGGCTTCGCAGCTGCGTTCCGCTTAGCGTGGCGTAGTAGATATTACTGTATGGACAATACGTATAGATATGCACGAGTTTGTTCCTTCCGTTATTCATCAAAGTGGATGTAGACGAACGAAACTCCTAACGCACCTCATTGCTCACATCATACTGGAACAATATAATTATGACAGACAGTTGGATTTCGGTTTACGATTTAGATTGTCACGCGGTATATAGAATATTGTTTCGTTAAGTATTAAATTAGAATTATTAGAATTACAGTCCAATAGAAATCTTTCATTTAGCAAGTTAAAACTTTCATATATTATTTCTATTACACACAGCATCTACATTAGTCCATTCACGCCGTCATTACATTTTATTGATTTGACTTTTATATTTTCTCATTGATGTTATAGCATTTTGATTCGTAATAGTATTTTTTCATGGTTGAGTAGTTTAATCGCTTGCTGTTCGTTTGAAAAAATGTCGCAAGGAATGTGGCCGCGGTCTGCCCTGGTGTTACAAGCGTCCATAGGCTATGGTGACCGCTTACCATCAGGCGCACCGTAAGCTTGTTTGCCACCTTAGTGGTATAAAAGAAAAATCTCGAGGATCTGATGATGGAAATAGAAAATAGTCGGGGAAACTCCTGTATGGTTTACGAAATCTAAGTACCACGTGTTTGAAATTATTTTATTCATCTTAGTGAGAAGCTTAGACCTAGTTATTTGATTCTTCCAAAATTCTTGTTCTTATTCGATACGAATGTTTTGTTAGCTAATCGGTAGCCATTAGCTAGAAAATAAAAAAATGAAAATTTTTTGATAAAAATTAGACCGCGATAAAATAATTTAAAAGATTAAACTAAATAAACCTTTTTTGTATTCCTATCTCAGCTCAACTAACGTACAGTGCAACAAACTTTTCTAAACCGGTACATTATCCCTAGTGTCGTGCAAGTTCACATTATTTAATAAAGAAACTGTAGTTTTGACTTCTGATGAATGTCTAAAAACAAACATTTTCGTCATACCGTTACGAAATCTATGTTAATGTCTGCAAACAAACATTTTCATCTAACCATAACGAAATCTATGTAAATGTCTAAAAAAAAACCTTTCCGTTATAATATTTATTACAAAATCAATGTTCATTTTTAAAATAGGACCGAATATGATGATTCTGCCTGCCAATTTCTTTGACGTAGCAGAAGTGGTCCCCAAGTAGCCGTGGCGTTTCTGACCATTACTAAACCTTGTCATTACCAAATCGTAGAATTTCATACAGTTTTAGCCGTTAAACGATGAACCATGGTTTTCGTTGTGTTTCTGGTACTATTACAATGAAGTATGCCAAGTTTTAAGTATCGAAGTTAAATGGCTTTTGAAATAAATGCCTGTGACAGACAGACATCTGAGTAATCTCTGAAAGGGTTTCTTTACTTTCTATTGAGGACGAAACCCACAAGATAATTTCAAGTCTAGGTATATGAATTCACTTAATATTCTGTTTATTTTCTTAGTTTCAACCAAAGCTCTGAATACTTAGTTTAACAAACGGCACTCTCGAATTAGTCTCCTAATGACGCCCTAAAAAAGAATGACCGCGCTTGTATTTTAAGTAATAAACTTTTTAAAGACAATGTGACAAAAAACATTTTATAAGAAATTATAACTGTCTTTAGAATTAGGCCAAGTCCTTTAGAACGTTTAAGGTTGCAAACAAGCCTGCGACCCGCTTGATGCTAAGTATCATTCGTCATTAAAACTTAAAGGATTTACTTGCATTTATTTTAAACAAAAAATCAGTACGCTTTATACATACCATACCTACCTATCAATTTTAATGTTTAATTTGTACATTAGAAGGAATGCTAATTGCTGATCCTTGCTAAGGTATTAAAAAAAATCAATTTTGAAAAGGACTTCCAACTTCCAATTCTAAAAGCTTAAAAAAGATATAATTTTACTGAATTTATTTTGTCTCGAACCTAATTTAATTTTAGAAAGAGCGTTTACTTTTCTGAAAAACATGGCGTCGTCACAGAAAAATTTGGAGTATATTTTAAATTATTCTGCATAGATTGCTTAATTTATCTCTGGATACAAATAGTGCTGATATTTAAATTAAGCAATAACTACGACCTTAGAAATGTAAACAATGTTACGAACCAATGAGATTCAAACAATATTTTAGAAAGAACAATAATATAAAATGTATTAAGAAAAAAATTAAATACGAACGAATAAAAAAAAGATTTTTAGTGTTATTATCAAAGTTCCTAAACTAATGTATCTACCTAAGTACCGATCTAATTGTAAGACAGCGTATTGTTTTAAAGTAATTTAATAATTTTTGTTGATTGTTCTATGTCACCAACTTAAAAGTTACTTATAGTGCAAAAAACTTATCAAACTTCCAACGTATTTCGTAACGGTATGACGAAAACGTTAGCTTTTAGACATTTACGTAAAATTTGTAACGCTGTGACGAAAATGTTTGTTTTTAGACATTTACGTAGATTTTGTAATGGTATGATGAAAATGTTCGTTTGTAGACATTTACGTAGATTTTGTAATGGTATGATGAAAATGTTCGTTTGTAGACATTTACGTAAAATTTGTAACGCTGTGACGAAAATGTTTGTGTTTAGACATTTACGTAGATTTTGTAACGGTATGACGAAAATGTTTGTTTCTAAACATTTTGCGCGTATCGTGTTTTCATAAATGTCAACAAATATAACAGTACTGTATGACAACAACCCGGTTCATTTATTTTTAAGGTAATGGCATACCCAAACGAGTTAGGTTTGCAAAAATTTGATTAATTTTGTAACAGTCCTGAGTACACTTTTTGACGTGAAAAAAATTTATGATATAGTTCAAACTTTAATTAAGGGAATTTGCTAATACTATAATGATTTTCCTATTAAAACAGAAAAAAAATCTGACACTCTCTTTTCGGGCTTTAATTGAAATTGTTTGGAAAACTAAGAGTGATATCCTCTACATTCTTATTTTATAAAATACATATTAATATGACCCTAATTTTTAATTTCATAGTTCTAAATAAATATTTGAATTCTATACTGACAAAAAATCGAGATTTTTAACGTATGGTCACATGCTAGCGCCTATCTTTCGCGGAACTGTATCTCCTTGTATGCTTCAATAATGTAATTATATGTCGTTGTACCACTAGACGAAACGGCATGTTTTGGCTAGGGTATGCCATAGCCTTAAAACCGTTTTACCAGATATTTTCAATGTCACTTACAACTCCAAAACTAACCTGGAACCTATACAAAGTTTCGTACCCTTTTTACCCCTTGGGGTATATGATTTTAGAAAATTCATAGTTTTATATACAAAAATTACCGAATTCCCAGACAAAGTTTCATCTCCTATTTTATCCTCTAGCACAAGATTTTTCAAAATCGGTGAAACTCTTTATTATTAGTTTTCAACTAAAAGCCAGATGCAATGCAATTTTCCATGTTTTACTTAAAAAATGACGGATTTTCATTTAAACTTCTAACCCCAATTTTATAGCTTTTGCAAAATTATTTCTTAGTAGTCTTAGGTTATAACAGGGAAAACTCTGTTACTCTGTTTTTTTATGTATATATATAAATGAAAAAAAAAAGTTACTTAACAAAGTATTTTTATTAAAAGTTAAATTTATGTTCTGAAAAACTCAAAGATAAAACGCTTGTTAAAATTTCGTGTGACTGAGTGGCGAAATAATTTTGTTCATCTCTGGAGATTGAGCAAGGACAGACCATTATTTTTCTATAGATCATTGAATACCATTCTCCAAGTAGACTTTTAAACAGCACTTTTGAGTAAACATATAAACTGTTCATTTCTGACGTCATCCTTAATTCAAGTCAGAAATAATAAAGTCCAAAATTAGCTTGAACTTTGCATGTTATGATTAAGGGATGAAACTTAAGACCCCTAAATCCACTTTTAGAACAGTTGCTACACACTTAATATGAACTATGTTGCTGCGCTTCATTTTAAGGACGACGCGACCCCTTTAATGAACCCCAAACGTGTCCACTAAATCACTATTCACATATCAAATTTAATCCAAATCGTGACTTTCTATTTGTTGTGGTTGCAAAGACCCAAGCAATTTTGTGGTTGAATGTAACTCTGGGTCTAAATATCACTGCCAAGTTTCATCGCTTAATCATTAAATGCAAAGTGGATGACTTTAGCCACCAGACCAATCTTACATGGCCGATTTAGGTTTAGGTGTATTATCACGATCCTAAGGCAAAAGAGCGTAGTTGTATATTTACCTCGGAACTACATAAATTTAACTAGTTAGAAATTTGGGCCTGTCTCCTTTAATTTCTGATTAGCATTCTACTAAGCGATATGATAAGCTACCTAATCTATCTTAATTATATTAGATAATAGATTATTATTATTATATTTATTAATTCATAAATAAAATACTTTCTAGCAATATCTACACTAATATAGTATGCAAACAAAGTTTGATAAAGTTTCTGAAGGAAAATGATGAATACAGATCGTTTTTAAAGAGTAAACTCCAAAAATATTTAAAACCGTCACAACAAACAATTTTTTTATATGTTACACGATGAAGTTTGCAAAGACATACGAGTAATCTTATAACGGTCCCGCCATTTATTCACTCGGATGTACGGAAATCCAAAAATGCCAAATAGAAGCCTATATATTTGCATTGATAGATTATCAATAAAAAAAATGATTCCGGTCTGAACATGTAGGTAAACAACATCTGTATGGTAAACTAAACGTTAAGCACACCCTTAAGTTAATCAGCCATATGAAAACGCTTCTGCACGCCGATTAACTACTTCACTCTGAATAGTAACTCAATATCTTGATTGAGCGCAAATAGATTTCTCCAGGGAGTTGGATTCTGGAATGTATTGTGTCTCGCATTCGTTATAGGATGTATTCAATTCAAATAATTTGCTGAATCTATTTAATATTTTTTGGAGTTTACTCCTTAATTGCGAGCGTAAATATTGTAACTAATTTAGCGAGTGATAGTATTCAGAATGTTAAATTTAATTTTTCTATAATTTTACATGGCTCATAAACTAATATTTAACACAAGTACCTATTTACACAAGTGTCAACTTTATCTGAGTACATTTTAATGGAATATGTACGAAATTTTTACTTATCCGACTACATTTTTAAGTTGGTCGACTATTACTAATTAAGTTGTAAAGCCTATTTAGCTATGATAGTTTTGCTAATATAGTTATATGTACACGCTAATCCTATGATTTTTTCACACAACACTTTAAAGCCTTATATTTCGCAAACGCATCGCTGAATCGTAAAATGGTTTTCACAAACCCGCAATATTTTCAACGAGCTATCCAACGACACCCCACACTATGGGGTAGAATATTCATCCCCAGTTTAGGTATTTTTTTTTATTTTTTATTTTATTTTAGACTTTGACGGCCTAAATAATATGTATACCCATGCCAAATTACAGCTTTCTAGTATTGATGTTCTCTGAGCTAAGCCGCAAACAGACAGACGGACGTACGGACATGGCGAAACTATAAGGGTTCCTTGTTGAATACCCTAACTCGCAGAGAACTGCATATTTCTATTGAGCCTTTTAACTTTAACTTATTTCTGCACTATCTTTATTCAGTTAAACCTTTGAGAAAAGACAAAAAAGAGATATCTTAAATAGATAAAGAGATTATATAAACGAGAAGCGCGCCCTAGGGTAACGAAATAAAATAACTGTCCCACAGGTATTTAGGATTCCGTAGCCAAATGGCAAAAAGGGATATCTGTGCATCCATCGTCTATCTTCACATCGACAGGCACCATAAGCTGATCATAAGCACGTGGGCTGAGATAGATGGCTGCTAATTTGAATACGTGCAATTTCGTATAGTCGGCGTTTATAGGAAAGTATACCAACCTAATGTGAGTGACATTGATTTTCTTGGGCTTCTTGGTAGCGGCGATCCCTTCCCTCACCCTGGAGTGATTTTAGTCAATCCGTAATGGGAGTATCCTTTTGTTATCGGTCTCGGTATTTTACTACCCAAACGTCGCTACAATTTTTTTTATACATAGACACGTTTATTGGCCAATAGATTTGTTTATGTAAAATTCTTTTTCACAATATTATGAGAGAAATTGTGACACAGTATTGGGACAGAGATTGTGACACAATATTGGGAGAGAGATTGTGACACAATATTGGGAGAGAGATTGTGACACAATGTTAGGAGAGAGATTGCGACACAATATTAGCTAACTCTCTGTTTTAAATATAGTCTATTTCGTTGGAAATGGACAAGTAGTTTGTTTGCTCGCTCTTTTACTTAACAAGCAGCGACCACGTCTTGACAAATTTTTAGGGTAATTCGTTGGAGGGTTCTAAATCAATGGTTATAAATATTATGTATAAAAGCGCATATTTCTATATCGTCGTCAGATGGATCTTTCAGGATGCGAAGGTTTTATTTTTTAATCTGTTATAGTTCAGCCGTATGAAAGTAAATGATTTTCGACACAAGATTTTTTCGAACAACGTTAGATATTCACCTAATTCACGTCAACAAACTGAAATCCTCATTTTGTTAAAATGAGCAAAAAAATTGTCCTAGAGAGACAGAGATTTCCGCTCGGCAGAAATATTTTCCTCAAACTACGTGATAACGTTAAATAAAAACCCGATCAATCAATCACTCTGTCTTGTGACTGTCAGCCATAAGCGATCTTACGAGACGATCTGACAACATTAAAGTTCATACGAAACCTCTCTTAACTTTATAGCCTTTTTAACCAACATCAAAAGAAGTTAATCTTCTTGATGGGACAACAAAATAATCGAATATGCTCATAGGGAGCATATAGCGCATTTAATGCGTATAAGGCTTGTCAACAATATTCACATAGGAATATACAATTTGATAAAGATTTCACATATTATTTATGCTGATGATCTAGAAATATTGAAGTGCATCGACAGCTTTGACGACTGTGATCTGCTACAAAAAGATCTAGATCGACACTCTGCGTGATGTCAAAATAATAACATGCTCCTAAATTTAGACAAATGTAATCATATTCGATTCACTAAAAATAAAAATGAACCTATAAATTATACTTACAATATCAATAGCCAAATGCGAATGGTACTGTTGATGAAAAGCTAACAATTGTAAACTCATTTTGATAATACTGTGAAAAGTGGCTTCAAAATACTAAGTTTTTTACTACGAAATAGCAAAAACTTTAAACATATCTCGAGTAAAATTACACTTTTTAACTCCTTAGTAACATCTTAGCTTGAATACTGCAGCATTGTTTGGTACCCCTCATTACAAAGTCCATGCTAACCCTTTGGAAAGTGTCCAAAAAAGATTTATGTGGCATTTAACATATTACTGTAAATTGGGTAAGCAGTTGCTAACATAATTGAAATGCGTAGCCTTCTGCAACTGCTTGCCCAATCATTCTTACATAAAATCGCAAATTAAGTCTTCGATTGCCCTTAATTGCTACAATTGAATTTCTTAACTCCGCTAAAATTACCACAAAAATCAAAATTTAAACTATTTAAACCGAAATCATTTACAACAAATCCAAGCAAATTTTCAACAATCAATAGAATGCAAATGCAATATAACTCCATAAGCCACAAAATCGACGGCATTATCCAAATTTAAAAACTCCATTCAGTTGGGTTTCACATAGAACATAATTTTACTTAGCATTCAAAAACTCAAATAAATGTAGTAACTTAGAATTAGTTTAATATTTAGTCTTAGTTAATCTAGTTATTAGAGCCATGTTATTATTTTTCTCTTTATTTTATTTTTTACTATTGTAAATTTATAATGTTATTTATGTAACTGTTTTTTTTTTCCTAATTTATTTATGAAGCCAAGTTTTAATAAGTATGTTTACGAATGCCGTGGTCACCTATAGGTAAAACAACTCTGTTGTATGAATTTATACTTAGAGTTTTAAGAATTTCTTATTGTATGTTATGTTGGTTATCCTAATAAATAAATAAATAAAATCTGTCTTGTTTCTTTATTTTACTCTAAGGCCTTAGATTTAACAATATCGAGATTGAAGATTCATTTATTTATTGATCAAAAATTGTATAATTTACAGATTTATTTATTATAAAGGCCTGCTGCAGTTAAATTCAAACGACTTCGTGGTGGCTGTCCTTTATTCTTTCAAACCCGATTGTATTGAATCAGCTGTGAAAAAGTTAAGCTTAACTGATATTTAAACAAGGCAATAATGTTGCTGAAGTTAGCTAATTTTACTTTTCCAACACTGATTCAATACAATCGGGTTTTAAAAGTAGAATCCCAGCAGCCATGAAGTTTAAATCATACACGGCTGCAAACTGGCTCTCGGAAGGACCGCGTAGAAGAAAAATATTCAAA
Source organism: Apoda limacodes (assembly GCA_946406115.1). Classification (NCBI taxonomy): domain Eukaryota; kingdom Metazoa; phylum Arthropoda; class Insecta; order Lepidoptera; family Limacodidae; genus Apoda; species Apoda limacodes. The sequence goes on along the minus strand of OX291545.1, from coordinate 6,970,348 downwards.
GAGGCGCGGCCGCCATGTGATGACAAATTTCTATGGTTTGGCTGACACTGCATTTGCGGTCAAGAACTCTGCATCTTAGTAGAGCTATATATATATATCTTTATAAGGCGCGTAGCTATATTTAAAATACTAACCCTCTATTGAATTGATTTGATTGAAATCACTTCGAAGTTTTGATAAAAAAAATCGAAGAGCAACAATATATAGTATAATAAAACTTTGAAATTGACTAAATGTATTGTTAGAAGTTTATTTGTTTGCCAACTTTGATCGTATGGATTTGGGCAAATCACTTCGAAGTTTTGATAAATAAAATCGAGGCAATAATAAAAACTTCAAAATGAAAAAACAGTTTAAAAATTTTGATTCTGGAACAGACAGTAAAAAACTTTTCATTAGGAAAATGCAGCATTTTTTTGCATGTAGACATTTGTCACTTAATGATTTTGTACTTTACATGTACGTACTTAGTTACCTTGGCAACTTTATTCTTTACTGTTTCCATGTACGTACATACCTTGGCAATTTTATACTTTACTGTTTTACATGTACGTACATACCTTGGTAATTGTGACTTTACTGTTTTAAATGTAGGTACGTACAGAACTTGGTTATTTTGTACTTTTTTGTTTTACGTGTTCGTCCATACCTTGGTAATTTTGTACTTTACTTTTCTTTCTTCCAAATTATTTAATAGAAATAAAAGGATTATTGTGATTGAGAAAAAAATGTTTAAACCGTACATAAATAATATACATATATGTTTTCTACAGACATAAAAAGGACCTTCGCAGACTCTAGGTCTCTAGGTCCTGGGGGGGTCTCAGACTTCCAGTTAATAGAGACTAAAAAAATATTAGATCATAAAATTTAAAAAGTTTGTGTATGTAATTTATGCTCTGGAGCCAAAACGAACGGATAGTTTGCGTTAAAAAATAGCATCTTCAATTATTTTTTTAATGTGTATTATTAATTATAATTTGCTTCACTTGAACTTTCAGTTTAAGGCAAAAAGAAATACTTACCTTCAATTCGTTTTTACCAACAGCGTTATTTATTGTTACAGAAAATTAAAAAAAATACTTAAAATAGTAAATTTTTCGTGCTCGCGATATTGGTATGTACAGAATAGAAATTACCGAATAACTACCCTGATATCCCTCTCCGCCCAGCCTTATCCCATCATAAATAACTAGCCTGATAGCAACCCAAATCCAATAAATATTTTTGGACACTACACACAGTGCCATCTGATTTTAAACTAAGCAAAGCTTGTGCTATGACACGAACTCACAACACACATGATTATGCCATACTTACACTATTACCAAATTATAAGTTTTGCAACACAAAAAGTTGACGTATAATTTATTATTACTATCCTAAAATTCTACTAAAAACTAGAATCCTGTTTAACTTTTGAACTATAAAATTGAATAGAAAACTGGCATACTGCAGACTTAAATATTTATTACTAGAACATGTCTTCAAAATTTCGTGGTGTTTAATCAGCAAGTGTCAAAAATAAGTGAGAAATTCTTTTGTATGAAGCACGCTGAAAGGCGCCACGAAGTGTATCCTCTTAACTTAATATCGTTTATACTTGTGGTACCTGACAAATAAAATTATGCACAAATAAACTTCTTTGATCCTAGATTGCCTATACTTTTCGATATTTGATATTTTACTATAGTGTATAACACTACAATCAGATGATGCTTAGCGCTTATTATTATTATGTGTTAACGTTTTTACTTTACTTAACATATTATTAACTTACTGTTTTTAATATATAAAAAATTTAAAAATATTTTTTTGATGTGTCTGTTAAACGTAATAAGTCAAAACGTTACGTTTTGGTTTGTGATTGTTGATTTTCTATCTAAACTATTTCCACAATAGAAGCTATACATGTATTCTTTGAAAAATTTAACTGGCTACCTATTTTTGTTTTTGTCCAATTTTGTTGTCACAAATGATATTTATTATTTGTTTGGCCCAAATATTTGAAATGGTTTCAGAAAAGTGTGCTATTTTTTATCTCAATCTTTGCGGTAACTTTAACTTGGTTGAATTTTCGTGACGAACTCCTCCAGACATTTCGTTTAAGACGACAGCTGTGGTTAAGTTAAAGACGTGTCTTACTTTCAGAATTAACTTCCTTGTTATAAAAAATATAAAGAATGTCAACATAAGTCGATTTTTAAAGAAAATATTTAAAACAACATATATGATGTAACATAAAGTTAAAAAATAAATCTACTGTTACAATTCAAGTTCGAAGTACTTATAGTACTTAAAATTACTAAGAATTTAAAAAAATACACTTAAAGTCATTGAAGTGTAAACTATTTTTTTTTAAAGATAGCTAAATCTATAAGAACAAAGAATAATCATAGAATTCAAAGTAAGCATTCAACTCTATCTTGAATTTAGTATCGCCCGCCACTTTTAAGCACATCCCAAAGAAGTCCGTTAAAATTTATTTTATTAGCGAAACCATTTGTCTCAAGAAACGACGTGTCAAGGAAACCCTTATCACTAAGGTATACTACGTTGTCACTTAGAGTAATTTTCCACATAAAATTGCCGAAATAACAGAGTAAAGTTTATGAAATTGTCAAAAGCTTTTTGCCACAACAATATACTCGTAATAAGCCAACCTAAAGAGATGTTGGCTCTAAACGGTAGCTTCAGTTCGTACAAATTTATTATTTTACTAATAGAATAAAATTCTTAAGGACTTTATGTTTGTTTGTCACTATTTTCTCATACGTGATAAACAAGATTACGGTCCACTCGATGGTAAGCAGTCACCTATGGACGCTTGCAACACCAGGGGCATTACTCGCGCGTTGCCGACTCATCAAAAATCTAATAACTTTTTTATTGAAGAACCCCATACATATAGTCCTTGGAGAAATCCTTGGCAAAGAGCTCAATCCACAACCCAAGCGTTCGTGGGAGGAAGTTCCTCTAAAACCGCAGTGTACGCGACCTTTTCGGTTCTAAAGTGTGAGAATGAATTCCCTGCCGATGGCGAGCGGTGCGATGGTATAAAGTAGCCGTGGGCATGATTTTTAACAATTATTCAGAACACATTTCCAACAGACACAGTGAGGCAAAGTCTCTCCTCAGACTTAAGGGCTCGATGCGGCTAGTCACGGTAAAAAAGAATTAGTTGAGCCAAGAAAATATCGTTTCATATATGCACCAACGAATATTTACTTCATCTAAGATATTATTTCTTTTAAATATTTAAAATAATATGAAGTTAACACAAGATCAAATTTCTTTGAACCAGTAAATAAAACTCTATCAGTTTGAAACAATATTTAATTCATTGAAGAAAAATATGTTTCTTTATTTGAAACACTTAGTTTTCTTGGGCGTAGAACTTCGTGTGTCATTGCACGGAAGAAATGTCTAGTTCACACAAGAGAATAGTGCTCTTAACTTGACTACATCAGCTCTTAAATTAATAACATTATATTTTAGTTTAAAACAAAAAATGTTTCGGTCCAACATGACATAGTTATCCGTCAAGATTAAATAAAGTCTTTTAAAAAGCCCTACGCCTCTTTTCTGCAGGGCTTGGGCCATATAGAGTCAGTCTTCCGCACTGACTTAGTGTGTGTCTTAGCGGACGTTTGTCGAGCTAGTAGTGCCCTACTGCACAGGCACAGGCCTCTTTTCTGGAAGCTTGGGCCATATAGTCAGTCTACCGCACTGACTTTATTTGGACTTTGTCGAGCTTAGCAGCTGTTCTCGCCTTTAGCTGATTATACAGCGTTATGTTTAATTATAATTGTTATGACTATTTAACGATCCTTCTTAAACATGGAAGAAAAAGCGGTCACCCATCCAAGTACTGACCATGATCGACGTTGCTTAACTTCGCTTATCGTTTCAGATAGACGAATGCGACTGGGCCACGAGCTTTTCAATTCTCAGAAAATAATTAACTGTAGGTTTCTCGCATAAACTGATACTAATTTGATGCACAAAACCCTGCAATAAACAATTATTTAAAATTAAAAGCCAACACGAAATCCTATGAAGGACAGTGATGAGGTTTATTCAATTTTAAAAATGCAGGTATTTACTGAAACGAAAAGAAAATTCGTTCAAAGCGATACAAGCTGATTAATTTCAACGAAAATGTTTAATATTTTAAAGCAGGTATTTTATTTGTTTCGACTAAAACAAGAGTTTCAGCTTAAAATATCAGATTTTGAGTCAAGAATCTAACAAATTCTGTTAAAATTATTATTTTCTCTAATTCAAAACAATATTATCTTAACTGAACATTTCACTGGCTTTGATTTAAGGTACAATTATTTTCATCGAAAGATATAGTTTTTAATAAGTGACGTCGCAGATTTAAGAAAACCATGATTTTGGCGCAAAATAAATTATATCAAAACAAAATTATTTTTAGTTTCAAACGAAGAAAAATAAAATGTTGCATATAAAAATGTATTTATTTTATACAAGAACATTAACTGTCTTAGGGTAATTAATTTAAGTTTGGTTGATCTAAAACGTACATTTACTTTACTTGGTTAAAAAAAAATTTGTTTATACGAAAAGAAGTTTATCAATTTCGATTGATAAAATGATTTTTTTTCTGGGAAATAATATTGCCTTCTGTACATAATATGTCAAAAATAGTTGGATTTCTTGACTGAATGCAAATTATTTTGGTGGAATAGAACTTGGAAACTCTTTTTTTTCCGTGTGAGTTTGGCATCGTCGACAATTCTCTCAGCCCGTCGTTTGACCGAGTCAAACGGGACAAGCTGGTATCCGGGTGCACCCGCCTTAACCCGCCGATCCTTTTTTGGCTGGCTCTTTAGGATTTGCTCGCCATAAAATATACAGTCACTGCAGACATCTGTACCAACAAGCTCCGTCTGCTTGCCATTCAGGAGTACCCTCCTTGGGCAAGGGTGACTTTAACTACAGTCCATCAAGCAGGCCCAGTGTGGATTCACATACTTCTTTTTTTTAAGTATACAAGTTTTCTCATTACGTTTTCTTTCACTGAAACAGATTCGAAATATATAGAAAAAAACTCATTTTTACGGATCGCGCTTGAACTTTCGCCAGTCAGAACGCTAGGAAAGACATCAAAACCACTAGGCCACCACTTAACTACTATATTATGATCATCAATATAAACAACAAGATTTACCCGTTCCTTACTGTAGCCGCAGTGAAACATGTTCTCGTCAAAATAAGCTAGAAGGACTCATTCCAAACCAATAACGAGAAGGACAATAATACGACTTAAGCTTAGTTAGAAAGAGATCAATACATTCTAAGGTAGTGCCACAACATTTCGGTTGCGGGCATATCTGGTTGTTAATATCGATGTAGATGACAATTACATATTAAACTATCCTTTTCTTGTTCTACTGTCGGGATTTGAAGAAGAGCCAAAGTAGTCTTTAATTTTTTTTTAATGATGTACGCTTCAGCTGCTGTTTATTACTAGGGGGGCACAGATTTCTCCTCAGAGAAATGAGGCTTAGGTTTAAGCAGTCTAAGCGGTTATCCATCCAAGGATGATAACGCTTATCGATACTTAGTCTTAGCAAATCATTACTAAAAACTTTGAAAAACGAAAGTTGCTGCGCGATACGTATCATAAAGTATAACGTGGCCTACTTGCAACATCAAATATTTAGAATATTGGATCAAGTTTGACTGATTGGTACTGAAACAGCGGATTTTTAGACTGTAGGTCCTGGGTTTGATACCCAGTGGTCTTGAACCAAGAGAAGAGACCGGTACCGCTTGACTGATTTTGCTCAAATTCTTATTAGTTTTAAGTCATGACGTGGCGTATCGATTGATATGGTCACGAGACAAATTGATCCATTGGTTCTTGAGAATTTGAGGAGAAAAAAAGGTAACCTATATGCACACACACAAACATACATATACACACAGAGATAGACATCACTCTGAAAATGATGTCAAACGATAAAATAAACGATAAAACGATGGTAAACGAAACGCAAATTTAGAGTTTTCGGTTATGAATAAAAGCTTGTATAATATTTAAGTAGCTAGTAGAAAAGTAAAGCAACATTAAAATACCTTTTAAATTAAGGCAGTTCAGGTAGCGACAGCTTGAAGCATTTTATAATATTATTTTACCATGATGACTCTCTGGTTAAAACAAGAAATAAATAAAAACCTGACAGCCTTGTTTCCGCTAAATATTTGTGAAGACCTTCTTTCTTTGGGACAGAGAATATATTTTATTGTTCCTTTGAGTAAACGACTAGTAATTGAGAATATGAAATTTGTTAGATTCTTGAATTAAAAATCTGATATTTTAAGCTGAGAGTCTTGTTTTAGTCGAAACAAATAATATTTCTGCTTTAAAATATTAAACATTTTCGTTGAAATTAATTAGCTAGTATAGCTTTGAACGAATTTTCTTTTTTTTTAAGTAAATACCTGCATTTTTAAAACTGAACGAACCTCATCACTGTCCCTCATAGGCTTTCGTGTTGGATTTTAATTTTAAATAATTGTTTATTGTAGGGTTTTGTGTTTCAAATTAGTATCACTTCATGCAAGAAACCTACAGTTAATTATTATCTGAGAATTGAAAAGTTCGTGGCCCAGTCGCATTCGTCTATCTGAAACGATTAGGGAAGTTAAGCAATGTCGACCGTGGTCAGTACTTGGATGGGTGACCGCTTAGCGGCACACTTTTCTTTCCTCCATGTTTAAGAAGGATCGTTAGTCATAACAATTATGATTAAACATAACACTGTATAATCAGCTAAAGGCGAGAATAGCTACTAAGCTCGACAAACGTTCAGCCAAGTAATAGAAAGGCAGTGCGTTAGACTGACTCTATATGGCCCAAGCCTCCAGAAAAGAGGCCGGTGCCTCTGCAGTAGGGCTAGCTCGACAAACGTCCGCCAAGACACACTAAGTCAGTGCGGTAGACTGACTTTATATGGCCCAAGCCTCCAGAAAACAGGCGTAGGGCTCTTTAAAAAATAACTATGTAATTTTGGGCCGAAACATTTTTTGTTTTAAACTAAAATATAATGTTATTAATTTAAGAGCTGCCGTAGTCAAGTTAAGAGCACTATTCTCTTGTGTGAACTAGAAATTTCTTCCGTGCAATAACACACGAAGTTCAACGCCCAAGAAAACTAAGTGTTTCAAATAAAGAAGCATTATTTTCTTTAATGAATTAAATAATGTTTCAAACTTATAGAGTTTTATTTACTGTTTCAAAGAAATTTGATCTTTTGCTAACTTCATATCATTTTAAATATTTAAGAGAAATAATATCTTGTATGAAGCAAATATTCGTTGGTGCATATATGAAACGATATTCTCTTGGCTCAACTAATTCTTTTTTACCGTGTATTTATACATATAATAAAATGGTAGGAAAGTCAAAACTGTACATTGAATATTTTTGTAAAAGAATACTTGGGGTGTGATCTACAATCGATACCGAAGCCAATTTATAGTTTTTAGAATTTTTGTCTGTTTGTCTGTATGTATGTTTGGGATAAACTCAAAAAGTACTTCATGGATTTGCTTCAAATTTGGCACGAATATTATTAAGAAGTCGTGTCAACATATAGGCTACATATTATCACGCTATCACCTACGGGGAACGAGCAGTGAACCTTTATTTCTTCAACGCATTCTGTAACAACGTGTAATCTAACGACGCATATTTGACTTGCTTCTTAATTATTAATTATTCTACTTACATATAGCCATTTATTTTATGTTAAAAAATCGTGTAAAGTCATAACTTAGATGTGTTATAATTTTTCACCATATAAAATGTTTCCTATTTGCTAACTAGATAGCGTTGGCGTCGAATTAGATCGCGCTATGGTTTCGTTTACAAAAAGTGATGTTATAGTTTTGCGTCGCGGGCAGCAGTTAGTATAATGTGTTTGTTGAATAAAATTAGGTACGTAGGTAAATAATAATGTAATCGCAGAACCATAAAACAAATAGTTGTATGAAATATAGGTACAGGAGGCTTACCATGAACTCTAATAACGATCTTTTTTGAGCCTTAAACAATATTGAATTGTTTTTCGTACCATGAGCGTACATAAAAACTGCCATGTTTAAGCCTTGTTTAATTGGCCGCTGACTGGCGTTGACCTGCGTTGTTCTCATTCATTCACAATTATCTGTGCGCAATCCGTACCATGAGGTGCCAACAAAACTTATATTGGACAGCTTATATGTCAGATGTAGCGATTCATAAAAAGTTACTCCTATAAGCAACTTGAACAGAATCGTTAAGAAGTAGTGTCGGTTAAAAACCATGTTTTAATAAATTTTGCAAAATTAAAGTCTCAAATATACTCTGATAACTATAAAACGTTTCGACTTTATTTTGACCTAGATTAAAAACGAAGATTTTTATAAATATTAAAGAAATTACTGTTACATACGTAAAGAAGTCTTACACCTATATTAGAATAAAACGATGACGTCGCTGCCTGCGGGAAGAAATCCTATAGATCTTAATTATAGGGAATTTCTTATAAATAAAGAATCGACTTGCAATAAAAAGAACCTAAATATCGAATTAGAAACAACAAAACCTACTACCTTGCTTTGCGTTGCTTTCTCTAGACGTTCATAAGTCGAGTGGGCCAGACGGTATACCAGCAGTGGTGCTTAAGCAGTGTGCTCCTGAGTTATGTCCTGTACTCACGCGCCTCTTCGCGCTTTCCTACCACACTAGGCAATTTCCGTCTTCATGGAAGACTGTGAATGTGCACTCGGTGCCCAAAAAGGGCGATAGGTCAGATCCATCGAATTACAGGCCTATCGCTATAACCTCTCTCCTCTCCAAGGTGATGGAGCGTGTGATCAACAAACAGCTTCTAAGACACCTAGAAGAACATGACCTGCTCAGCGATCGTCAATATGGCTTTCGCCACGGTCGCTCGACTGGTGACCTTCTAGTGTATCTCACACACCGATGGGCACTAGCCATTGAGAGTCAGGGGGAGGCATTGGCATGTAGACTGGACATAGCGACGGCGTTCGATCGGGTCTGGTACCGGGGTCTTCTATCGAAGTTGCTATCTTACAGAGTGCCCGAGGGTTTGTGCAAATGGGTGGCTAGCTTTTTGTCCGGCAGACGCATACGAACCATTGTTGACGGTATTTGTTCTGATAGCATGGACATTAATGCTGATTTCCCCCGAGGCTCTGTGCTGTCTCCTACGCCATTTCTACTGCATATCAATGATATGTTGGACATCAACAAAATGCATTGCTATGCAGATGACAGTACAGGAGAGACTTATTACACGGGTCGTGCAAACATCCCACGTTCCGTTGTGGAGGAAAACCGCGAAGAACTTGTGTGTCAAATCAAGACCACACTGTCCAAGGTCTCTGACTGGGGACGGGTAAACTTGGTCCGATTCAACCCTACAAAGACACAAGTCTGCGCGTTCATCGCTAAGAAAACCCCATTCACTGTAGTCCCACAATTCCAGAACACTTCCCTCTCCATCTCCAAGAGCATTGGGATCCTTGGTGTTGACATCTCCAGCGATGTTCAGTTCCGAGATCATTTACAAGATAAGTTGAAGCTGGCGTCCAAAAAACTAGGTGTTCTCAAAGAGCGAGGCAGTACTTCACGTCGGGGCAGAGATTGCTGCTTTACAAGTCGCAGGTTCGGCCCCATATGGAGTACTGCTACCATTTTTGGGCGGGTGCATACCAGCTTGGACCCTTTGACTCGGTTCAACGACGGGCTGAGAGAATTGTCGACGATCCCAAACTCACTTGCCGTATCGAACCGTTAAGTCTGAGGATAGACTTTGCCTCCCTGTGTGTGTTCTACCTCTTGTACAATGGGATGTGTTCTAAGGAATTGTTCAAAATGATGCCCACGGCTACTTTCCGCCGTTGAAACCGTCCTAAAAATAGCCATTAGTTCGGAACGTTTAACATATTTAGATTGATATATGTTAATACACACGATATTGCAGCATCTTACTCTATCATTTAACTCGACTCCCTCGCAGCCTAGTTGGTAGTGTGATGGACTGCCGTGCAGGGGATGTGGGTTCGATTACCGCACTGGATAAATATTTATGTGATAAACATTTGTGTTTGTCTTGAGCCTGGGTGTACTTATGTATGATATGTATGTATTTACAAAAAAAAGTAATATGTATGTATTTGTATCCGTTGTCTAGTACCCATAACACAAGCTTTGCTTACTTTGGGGCTAGACGGCGCTGTGTGTAATTTCCAAAAATATTTATTTATTTAAGCGGGTCAGAGACAATTACGGGTTTCTTAGCAGGACTTATGCCGTTTAACAAAATTAACTTCATGGTACGAATCAGAGCAATTTATTTTAAAGACCTAAATTGAACTGCCTGAAAAAGCGATGGTTTTTAAAAATTCATAGTAGGCCTGCAGGTAGGATGCCTTTTCATTTAAGCTAGCCCTCAGCTAAGAAGAGATATAAAAATGATATATTACCAGTAAATAAATAAAAAACCTATTATTAAATTGATACATATTTATAAATATATCTATCCGTGTTCATCCGATTACATAATAAATTGAATAGACATGTTTCGCTCATGCCGTGCATTCAAGTTTCAAGTCCTCGTGCACTTATCTATATATATATATATATAGTACCATACTCTACCTCTCTACCTCTACGATACAAACCATACTCTATATATATAAATTATGGTATGTTTTCCATGTGGAAAAAAATACATGTCATAAAGACAAAATTTATAGCAAAGTATGTAAACTTCGGACTAAATGATTATAATATTGTTTTGCATTTTGTTACGTTATATTTAGTATTAGTAGTATAAAATATATCCCTAAATGTTATTTTACTCTGGATTTTTCCTACCAAAGTTTTTTATATTCGCTTACGTCCCTTATAATTTACGACCGGAACATAAATTAAAAGGGACGAATTGAACCGATTTTCATGATTACTATAGATAATTAAACTTTTAATTTTATTTAAATCTTTAAAAACTTATTTAAAATAAAATTTATAAAGTTTATGAGTTTTGACAAGAGACATGAGAAGTGAGTGACGAAACAGATGTACGTATACACAGATATTAAATTACGTAGCCGTGGATAATAAGCTTGTATAAATTTCACAAAAGAAAAACATTTTATACATTTAATAAGTACGTGTCCAATTCTAGTCTTCCTAAAAAGAACTAAAATGTTAAAAAATATTAGGGTTTTTTTCCTTTTTCAATGTCGTTGTCTTGTCTTGCTTCGTGCTATACGGTGTCCGCCTGTGTAGATCGCTGCTGTGTTTCTAAACAACTACCAATGCTATTCGCTGAAAAACATTAACACAGTTGTATAACTATATTATTGTATTGATTAAAATCTAAAAAAATTATAAAATTAACAAATTGTTATTAAAAGGTTTTGTTTGGATATTTCAATCTATTTTTTATGATAATATGTGACACACCTAATTTTTGAAATGCTGAAAAAGTAAAAAAAAATATTATTTTTGTATAGCTCCATACCAAAATAGATTATTGATGTGCTTGTTTATCTTAAAATATTTTATTTCTAATATTTCAATAACCATATACTTCTGATTTTGTATGTAAATGTAACTCGTAGTACAGTCATGTATGTCCTTTTACCTGTCTATCAGTGCGTTTATTTCATCGCGGTAACCATCATTAAAAAGCTCTTTGAAAATAGAACCAAAGTTTCATTTGTAATTTTTGACTTTGAACCGTGATCCTGGAATATTAAGCTTGAAAGTCTATTACAATTTATAATCCAAAAAAAAAAAAAATTATACAAAAGGAAGGAGGATTTTGAGCTATTTTAAGAGAAGACACTGTAATAACTAAAACTTTAGGGTGTATTTTCGAATAAAATGTCTTATTCCTTATTTTATACTATTCTGGTCTAAATTAGTAATCGGTTAGGAAATCACATCGTCTAAGTTAATCACCAACATGATCTTGCAACAAAATAATAAGAAAAACATTTTTTGACGTTAACTTAAACAAAAGGAATAATTTGTTAAAATATTTTGCTTATTTCTACAATTTTTATGCAAGCCACAATGAAAAAATACACTGACAGATACGTTTAAAAAGAATATACCTACCTAAATAATTGTACCCTGATAAATATAATAAATAGTTGAATGTCAATAGTAGATTTTTAATTTATATCATAATATATACGAAGCACAATGCAAAATTACCCTTCATACACATTCATCATTATCTTTTTAGGATTCCGTACCCAAAAGGCATTAAACGGGACGGTTTTATAGATAACGGTACGGAATCCTTCATGCACAAGTCCGACTCGCACTTGGCCGGTTTTTTTTATTGCACGATGACAATGATAAGGAGTGTTACCTCTGCTACCTATTGCTGCCAACTTTAATTTGTACAAATAGACAAAACAGATGCATATAAATGGTTATAAGATAATTAATAGAACTGTTTTTATTTGTAATTATACGGAAGTTTTATTCGATACTCCTTTCAAGTCGATTTTGTGATCAGAAAAAAAGAAAGTTAGTTAATCTGCCTCAAACTAAGTTGGTGGACCTAAACGGTAATTAGGTGTCAAGTAACGACTTGAGACTACCTAAGTATATCGATTAACTCTCCACTTGTATACACACAAAACTACCAGAAACTACCAAAGTTCTTGTTCTGTATCATTAAATAAACAGAGAAGAGATTATTTTCAAAGTTGCGTCACAGATAGTTAGTTAGTCGCGTTCTTCGGAAAATGAGTCAGTTTATTGGTTTTTTCGTTTCAAAAAAAAAACGAAATAAAGCTAAAAGCGTTGAAGTCGTTAAAGATGCTAAAATACTTCTTCCGTCAATCTTCGATTTCTTCGTATCAGTCGGGTGAATGAATAAAACATTATAGAATTGACTTCGCCGTGATTTATGAGTAGGGATTTTTTTTTCTACATGTTTCTAATTCATAAGTTTGAATTGCCTATGAATGTATACATAATATAATCATAATATCGAAAACGTAGGTTGCTAGAAAATGTGACATGTAACATGTATAGTTTTTTATATTTGCAAGGTAATAGTCCAATCATTTATTGGGGTTCCGTACCCAAAGGGTGCCAACGGAGCCTACAACTCAGCCTATTACTATAGCGTAATAACGCTAAACTTACTAAGCTTACCTGTCTGTCGGTCCGACCATTAAATGGCTCTCCCTTTATCTTTAAATCTAAAATAGGTGGTTTAAAGGCGGATCACCTAACAAATAATAAAGATAAAATAAAATAAATTTAAGGGGATCCCCACATTCATTCATTGTTTTTGTTCTATCGTAAAAACAATAATATAATCAAGCTTCAAACTTGCCGAAATATAGAATGAGCTTTAAAGTATAACAACATATAATAAAAACCGGCCAAGTCTGTGACGGGCCCGAGCTATTACTATTTTGAATTACTAGTACAGCGCCATCTAGCTTATATATAGAAACCGTAACACATTTGTTTGTTGGAAACGATATTTGAAGTTAAGCAAAGTCGGACTTGGTCAGTACTTGGATGGGTGACCCATTAAGCGGTCTTTTTTTGTTCGTATTTGTAAATATCGTAAATGGTGGTAGGTACGGAACCCTCGGTACACGAGTCCAACTCACACTTGGCCGGTTTCATTTCAGTTTATTCTTTTATGAATAAAAGCTTTTTTTAAATATTCAAGTTTTAATTCAATAAGAAAAATGCGTTATTTTTTCAAAGTTTTAGTTTTACGTGTTATCCAAAGCGGATTGAGGACAAAGAGTAAGAAAAAGCCCAATAAAAGCTTAACTGAGTGGAACATATTCCAATAAGATTCGATTTTATAAAACTAGGGAAAGTAAGGACCGTATCAGTTTTTGGCTACATTGTTAACGTACAATAATTTAAGACACAACCTTTTGCAATAAAATCAAAAATCGAAGTTTTAAAAAAATAAAGTAAAGTTGTAATACCCAAATTCTTTATTTTATTTATCATATTAATATCATAATATAATTAAAATAAAAAACAATGATATTAACCATGTCATTTTATGTAGCAACACGGTTTCAGTTTGACTCTACTTCAATGTTTAAATTATTATGCAAATAAAAAAGGCTTGGCAGTAAATGCACATCCTATCATCCTTACATACCTTCGAGAATAAAAAATAGCAAAAGTGTTCCTAGTGTGTAAATTGGTTGCTTATACACAGTGAAAAAACACAGTTGTCTAGTAGTCAGTGATCGCTAAAAGTCCCAAATAAATCAGCTTCACAAAAAAACCTCAAACATAATGTTTTATTCATACTTTCTGCAGGAAAACTGATCAAAATTCCTATATAGTGTAGTATGAATTATTTAAGCTACCTCAGATATCTTGTTTTTGCCAAATATCAAATTTTTCACATTATTAAACTTATATCACAAATTCTAACGTTACTATGAGTGGTCATGTCTTACCAGCGTAGGTAAGTAAGTCATAACATGGCAGATAACATTCAACCTAAGATGCAATCATATCTTTTTAAAAAAAATTTAATTGGATTTATAACCATACCATAATGATTTCATCAAAGAAACCAAAAACTGGTGTGATAATTTTCAGTTTCCCTAAAATTGTACAATTGGCTAGTATACCTATTTTCATAACCAGTTATATCTGGTTTTATAAGGCTGAATAGGCCAATACTTGGCGTCCAAAAAACTTGGTATACTTAACAGAGCGAAACTTACTTCACGTCGGGGCAAAGGTTGCTGCTTTACAAGTCGCAAATTTGGCCCCATCTCTGGGCAGGTGAACCCGGACACCAGCTGGCCCTTTTGACTCGGTTCAACGGCGGGCTGTGAGAATTGTCGACGATCCCAAACTCACTTGCCCTATTAAGCCTTTAAGTCTGAGGACTGAAGCAAAATGGTCGCATACAGTGCGGTTTCAGAGAAACTTCTTCTCGCGAATGATTGGGATGTGCAATGAACTCCTTGCCAAGGTTATCTAAGGACTACAGTATGGGGTTCTTCAAGAAAGAGTTATTACATTTTTGAAGGGTCGGCTACGCGCAAATGATACCTTTCGTGTTGCAAGCGTCCATAGACCACGGTGACCGCTTACCATCAGGCGGACCGTTAGCTTATTTTACACCTTAGTGGTATAAAAAAATCAATTGGCAGATACAACATGCAAATCATCATTCATCACAAACAAATTTTTCAGGAGTTTCAATAAAATACGGACCCTATGGTTTTTTTTAAGGTAGGTAATATGTGTAAGACACGTAGGATGTCAATTTGGGTAAAAACAAACTCCAAACTTGTTTCTTTTCGTCCTCACCACAGATTGAAATATAGAAACGTCAAAGTTTTGACTTCACTATTCTGACGTTCTTACAATAACATCTAATGAAACGTTACTTATAGTTGTTTTTTCAATTAAATAGATTTGTAAATAAAATATACTTATCTGACTTCGAAACAAAGCCGTTAATTA
The DNA here is from genome assembly GCA_946406115.1 of Apoda limacodes. NCBI lineage: Eukaryota > Metazoa > Arthropoda > Insecta > Lepidoptera > Limacodidae > Apoda > Apoda limacodes. The sequence continues at coordinate 6,954,801 of OX291545.1, read as the reverse complement.
GATTGGTCCCGTCTAGGCTGAGACGGTCCAACCCAAGCTTTGTTCTCCTTGAAGATTGTACAATCAGTACACAGACCTCGTCAAGTCAAAGGACCACGCTCAATGACACTCTTAATGGCGCATTTAACTTGTACAATAAGCGACTGCTCGTTTGCATTACTATTATTTGTCTCCTTCCCATTATAATGAAAAGCCTTTGACGTAAAAGTTATCACTGGTTTATGCACTTAATAGTCACTATTAACTGTTAAAAATGTTTTTAATATTAAACATTGTGATTTAGTTGCTGGAAACTCAGACGAATTATTTGTATTAAGAATATGAAATGAAGACATTACATTTGTGTTATTGTTTGTTTACTTAGGTAAATTGAGAATGTCGTTATGTAAAAGATGAATTATTGTTTGAAATTTAAGTGGAACTTAACTTACGACCCTTTATATCTACTTACTGTTGGCGCACGGCCTATCCTCTACTACCACTTCCTATGGCACTAATTGCAAGGGCAATTTGATCCAAATATATTAAGCGCGCCCAGTACGGATTGCTGGTTTCACATACGTCTTTTTTTAACGTGTGTGACGCAGGTTTGCTCTCGGTGTTTTCCTTAATCGAAAAGCCAGCGGTGCGAGCAAACTAAATTAATAAAAAAAGTTTTATTTGGTACATGCCGGACTTGAACCTCCACCCAATTGAACTCGACGCCACCACCGACCCTACACTGACGACTAATTTCTATCCAATGTTTGATAATGTTGTTAATAGAATAGTTCATATCCTTTTAAGGGTTCCATACCCAAAGGGTGCTATCGGAGTTCATTTACTAAGCCCTTTTGTCTGTCCGACCTTTAATGAGCTCTATCTTTTAGATCAAAGTAGCTATAAGCCTGATTTTTTTATGGCAAATGTGTTGTTATGACGGGTTTAATAGCAAAAAATTAAAAAAAAAAAAAAAGTATTAATTAAAGGAGGTTTTAAGGAGGACGGAAAAAGAGGAGACACGATAAAGAGGCAAACAGAGCAAGACTTCCATTCTAAACTAAGCTAACTGAATTTAGATTTTACGCGATTTAGACAAAATACAAACATAGTATTAAAATATAATAAACATATATATATATAGTTTTGCTTTTTCTGTGCAAAAGCTGTGTTAGTGATATTCTCCCTGTATGTGCTGTATACAACTCCTAAAAGTCACAAGAGTTGTATGTGACGTTCGTAACAAGCGTATTTCCAGAACAAAGATGTAGTTGGGTTTTTCAGCTAGACTTGTACCTCGAAAGCTCAATTGGTAGAGCACTTACACGAAATGTAAGGAGTTGCTCGTTCAAGTCCTGGTTCGAGGTTAATCTTTTGACTGCATCTTTGTCATAAAAATATTTATTTACATTAACGATATAGCCATAGCTATGGCTTGGTACCTGTTGCTTAGACTACATAGCAAACTAATTAATAGTCGTTCTCTTGAACTAATAGCTTCTCTGAACTAGGTTTTTTGTTCTATTATGTACATGTGTAACTAATCCTAGTAATTCTCCAAATGGCTTAGATCCTACACTGAAAGAAAACCTGCATCATATGGCTAAAAACAAAATCAATAAATGTAATATTGATTTTATTTTACCCATCGCTTCCTACATCTTATATGGAGTACTGCTGCCATCTCGGGGCATGCACCCGGCACCCGAATACCAGCCTGGCCCTTTTGACTCGGTTAAACGACAGGCATTAAGAATTGTCGACGATCCCAAAATCACTTGCCGTATCGAGCCCTTTAGTCTGAAAAGAGACTTTGCCTCCCTGTGTGTGTTATACTGCTTGTGCAATAAGATGTATTTTAAGGAATTGCTCGGAATTCTGCTCACGGCTACTTTCATCATCGCACTGCTCGCCATCGGAATTCATTCTCACACTTTAGAACCGCAATGTTGTGAAAAGAGCTATCTGCCAAGGTTTTCTCTAAGGACTACAGTATGGGGTTCTTCAAGTAAGAAATTATTAGATTTTTCAAGGGTCGGCAATGCGCGAGTAGTACCCTTGGTGTTGCAAGCGGCCATACGCCGCGGTGACCGCTTACATCAGACGGACCGTAATCTTGTTTGCCACCTTAGTGGTATGAAAAAAATCTCTTTTTATTTAGTAAAATAGAGCTCGAAATCCAAGGCAAGCCCAAATTTTTGGTATTTTGAAGGCGCCATGTGAGAGCTAAATGGTTGTAAAAAATGTAAGTATAAGTAAGTAACTAAGTAGTTTAAGTAAAAAATCTTGTACTCTACAACCCGGGTCAAAAATTATGACTCTCTGGTCTTTTAAATGACTTTAAATTTAAAAACTGGTTGCCTGTAAAGTCGGTATACGGGCGAAAGTTTTACGTGACAATGATTTTATGTCTGTCTCTCTCGCTCTTAGGCGGGCGCGTGCCTCTCACTCGCTCTCATTGTGAGCGCATAACGTGAGCGGAGCGTAACGCAGTTTCTTGAAGTGTCACCCGGCAAACCAATTTATAAGACGTTGTCACGTCAAAAATATACAGAACATTATATGACAAGGAAAAAACGTATAGTTTTATAATAAAATTCTAGTGTCCCTAGTTTTATTCCATTCATTATGTTGTTACTTACCAGAGTTACTTAAAATCAAAGTTCAAAAGATTAGAGTTCACTTTCTCTTACTCTCTAGACGCCTAATTTCGGATCTATTCATAAAGTTAAGTTAACTCACACCTCAAATGCGTGTTGCTGGCAAGAAACTTTAGAACCGTGACTTTTAAATATTAATCTGTGCAAAAACACTCTAATAGAATATTATTTGCATTTCCAAAGGAAATATTTTTTTATTCTGAGGAACCTTAACCTAATGTACACGACGACACGCACCTGGTCAGTTTTTTATAAACATTTTCTATAGAAGTAACGATTTATGTAGACTCATTCCATAAACTTACAGAAAAGCTCGTAATGTTAACGTTTTCTACTGAACTTTATGCGCAATAAAGAGATACGTCATTAACTGATGCGTTAAAAGCACAAAAGACTATACGTGTAGTTTACGTTTGTAGAAGCTCACGCAAGTTGGCTTTCTGTTCTATTTTTATGTTCGCACGATGAGGTAATAACTTCTGTTATCTGAGCTTTCAGCGGCTTTCTAACAGCTTTTTTACCGTTTTAGCTTTCGATTTTAAATACCATAGTAAGTACTTGGTAAATTACTATATGATAATGATTATCGAAGCACTTCCCATAAGATTTTCAATTTTAAAAACTTCCTAGGTTGACTTACATATTCAATTCCTCGGGACAGTTTATTTAACTTATATCCTAAAAGGCATGGTTTTTGGTTTTTTGACTTTATTGCAGCCAGCCTAAAAAAATCAATTTTTAAAACTTTTGACGCGAAGTCGACGAATGTCTTTCTGTGACACATGTAGTGGTCCCAAGCCTTTTATAGAGAATTGTAATAATCTGGACCCCACGACACGGTGTTGACATGCTAATTTAAGTTTTAAGAGAGCAGGTAAATTAAAGATGGAATTCATCAATAATAAATATAAATTAGATTAATCACCTTCGTAATTCATACCAATCGAATACTCCTAATAAATGGATAGAAACGAGATCAATGAAGTATGAATTAAGTGAGTGGTCCGGGATGTCCTCACCGGTCTTCGATTAATATGTTTATACCTACGTCATAAGGCGTAAATCGCAGTGGGATCCTAAAATCATCAACACAAAGAAAAATAATTACTCGTTAAATACGACCGATTCGTAAAGTAGCAGATAACAAGGAGGTTAAAATATATGGAGAATATCGAACGATTATTTTCAGTTAATTGATATAAATATCGTAGGGTGCGAGAGGGATAGTAGAGTAGGCTCCGCGCCGCTTACGACGAACCTTCAATGTGTAAATTAATCGAAGCTGTATAATCGAGTCACAAAGAAGCGGAGAAACTAGTTCGGCAGGTAAAGAGTTTAGTAGAATCGGTTTACGATTTCGATATGATTGTTCGATTATTACTATAAAGTAACTGGCCACTAAAATGCGAAGCACGTGGGTACACGTGGAAGTAAAATAAAGAAGAAATTAACTGGCGCCACAATCCCTAGACACGCCACGCGTTCAGGCCGCGTCTATCGGGGGGGGGAGGGGAGAACGGTTATAAGCGATAGGCGTCAGTTGCGGCACCCTTTTTTACTGTCGTCGTGCCGAGAGGCTGGCCGTGCTTGAGATTCCTGAGGAAGTGGGAAGGACAGGACGCACAAAGATTTGAAGAAATTTAATACCGACGCCGTGCACGTTTCGCCTACATCAAATATCAGTAAGTGTCTTTTGTGAGAACTGAGGCTAGCAATGTCAACTTATTATTGATGGGTTTGTACTATGGGGCTTTGTGAGGGACTTCCTTTATACCATGGCGTAAGGACTGTGTAAGGGACCGTGTAAGATGCCACCTTGGTTAAAGTGAAGGGTTGGTTGGGGAAAATTGAAAGTGGTTGACTTTTTGGTTGGGATTCTAGTTGTAAATTTGGAGTAGAGAAGGGAAAAACCCTTGCTTATTAAAAATGCAGAGGTAGTTTGTTGACATTGTTGGCTATGTACTCTTAAAGGAAAAGAGATTGCCGATTTCTGCAGAAAATTTAGTGGAGAAAAGGGCTCCTGCCGGGATCGGCGTCTCTTAACATGATGTTGTAAATTTTGTGATACTTTGTGGGAAGAAACCCCGTAATTAGGCTCTGATCTGATTAGTTAAGAAATCGTTTAAGATTAGGGTTAAGGTCAGGCAACCCTTGTGTAAATCCTGTCCTGTGTATATGTATATCTTATTGATGAAAGCCCTACGCAAGTCCTAAGCATCGACTTCGCGCTTTGATCGGACTCGAGGTGACGGGGCATGCTTACATGACTTGGCAGGCAACCCTTGTGTAAATCCTGTCCTGTGTATATGTATATCTTATTGATGAAAGCCCTACGCAAGTCCTAAGCATCGACTTCGCGCTTTGATCGGACTCGAGGTGACGGGGCATGCTTACATGACTTGGCAGGCAACCCTTGTGTAAATCCTGTCCTGTGTATATGTATATCTTATTGATGAAAGCCCTACGCAAGTCCTAAGCATCGACTTCGCGCTTTGATCGGACTCGAGGTGACGGGGCATGCTTACATGACTTGGCAGGCAACCCTTGTGTGAATCCTGTCCTGTGTATATGTATCTTCATTGATGAAAATCCTACACGCTTTGGTAGACGCTCATTAGAATGGTACAGTTATGTTACATGTAATTGATGGTTATGTTAATGATATCTCTATATCCGCTACTTACTATCTCAATCATTTTAGTCCCGATGTCTTGTTGCGTTGCGGTATGGGTGACCCCCAAAGCAAGCAGACCCTTGGTAGATAGAGGTAGGTGAGGACGGGGCAATCACAGTAGGGGTTCTTCAAGCGGGGTCTGGCTTGTTATAAGATTAGGGAAGATTGGGGCTTGATGTTAGAGACATACTAGGGTAACTGCAGGCTTCAGGAATCTAAGGGTGTGAGGGGGCTGATAAAACCTAAATCTGGGTTGGCTCCAGTTCCACCCTTCACCGGCGTCGAGTGGGGAAGCTGAACTGTTAGATGCCGTTTAGGTAATGGGTGGCTAAAATTTAATGTGGGATTTTTAACCCAATCTCCTTAAGGAATCCATAGATAAATAGTACCTCCACTCCACCCATTATTGCGACGGATAGATTTGGAAAGCTAAGTATTATTGTGTTCATATTTAAATATTTGTTTCCTGTGTAAAAATAAACGTAAACCTCATATGTTTTTCAGAGCCGCGACATTAATCTAGAGAGTCTAATTTTTAATTAGACTATCTAAGCTTTATTTTATTGCTTTATACTGTTTAATTTATGTTTTGACTAAGCCATTTAAGATAAAGATGACAGAACTTCAACATTGACCAAACTTTATTAACAGGCTATGAGGTGACGTTAGTGGGTCAGGATTTGTTCTATTCTTCGCCATGAATCACCCCGTTGAAGACGTATTAGTATAATCATACACAATTCTCTACTAACTGATGAGGCTCTGAATTGTTGTATGGAAAGCCGAAACGTTAAGTTCTAAACACTCAGAAAGGGCTAACCCTTACTTGATCTGGCTAATGCGCCGGGTCCTGAGTGTGGATATGTCTTCCTTACAATCCACCTTAAACATATTTATTGTGTGTCAAACTAGGTGTTCTGTCGCCTTAATTACTCTGATGAACAATTCACCACTTAACCATGTGCGTAATCGCACACCTATTTTATTATTTCTTGTGAACTTAGCTTGCACGGCATATGTTTCGGGCGAGTATAGCTTCTCCGGACTAGCGGCTATTTAAACTTAAGGAGCCTCGGGTTCGAACCGACCGATCGTAGGTTATATTCAAATAATAACGAGATGGTCCCTTTAGTTCCGTAGTTAGTCATAGTAGTAAGGATAAATACATGGTCGTCTGGTTGTTTGCCACCTCCGCGGCGTTATAAATGTAGGAGTAGGCGGGGAGCACTACTTACCTATCCTAAAGGACAGTTTAAGGCACAGTGCACGAAGGATAAAGGTTATCTATTAACTCAATTACTAAATGACAGGAAGGCGAAGCCACAAGGTAAGCTAGTTTGATTAAACCTATCTACGAGTCTGTCAGGAGTTGGTCGTTATATACCTTCCTTGTTAAAGGTTCCAAGACGTTAGTCAGATAATAGGTACGATACATTTGACAAACGCTTAAGGCCAGACGGTACCCTAGGCCCTTAAGGCTATTCAAATTCAAGTTATACATAATTAATTTTCAATATTCATTTTAGCGATCAAGTAGGAACAACCTAGTGTATAAGTTAGGCGAGCGTTAGGTTTTGTCTCAATTTTATAGTTTTGTTTTCATAAACTTTATATTCTAGTGTAGATAATCGCCATAGTTTGTAAACATAAACTCAATTTTAGATCTAAGAACGAAATTCGTACTGACCGGGTCGCGAGATACTAAACCAAAACCGAACCAACGTAAATTAGTCGAAGGAAGGTCGAGTAACACGATTGGACTCTGTACCTGCGCAGAAGACTAAAATGTGAACTCTGCGCACCCACGTGACCGCGAGACGCCAGCTGGGCACTTCGACGCACAGGCAAATGTATGGAAAGTCTGACCGTTTAGTCTTTAATTGGCCGAAGGGATAATTCGGTGGCGGGCCCAATAATTCTGAATAGAACAACTTACGAACCCTTAAGGAATGGTTGTATATGTGAATTTTCCTGGATGATTCCCAGTTAGGGTTACCCGTAAACGACCTGGAAACTAGGATTAGTAAATTTAGATAGACTCTCATACTAAATTTGTTTGTGAATAACGCCCCCTATAAGCCCTTCTCAACATCCCCAAGATTATTAGACAGCTAGCTAAGATATCGATCGACCGAGTAATTCTACGATTGTTACACAGATGGCGTGAGCCACAGTGGTAAAATAATAACCATGAATGTATGAGGATTTCCGGATACGGTTAGAACCATGTCATAACTTTATTCAAAGGTAGGCTGTAGTTGTATTTTAGGTCTACATTTACTTCTAATTTGTTAGTTTGTCTTTACGGCGGTTCTCCATATATTATTATAAGATAAGATTTGAAGAGAAGCTAGTAAGGATAGTGGTAGGCTCATTATATACTTAGATTGTCTATTTGTCTTGGGGTGGCTTCTCGAATACCATTACGACTTTATGGTTTCACATAGGGGTTGTTAACGGGTTGTCAACCAATAATTTATGCAACTACTAAACCAGTCGGCCCATCTGTGGTGCATTCTTAAGTGTTATTAAGAGGGTTGTGTAATTTACGTAAGGGCCAGGCCGCGAGTATATTCGTGTGTTATCTATATATATATTCAATCTGTTAGTTCATCCGTATGGTGACCTTTCATATTACATTACAGTTTTATAACTTCGCTTAAGAGATCGATAGCTAGTCTACTAATAATTTATCTATGTACTTAATAGGTCCGCTTGTCTCCCTAATGCCTTATATATGTTGTTATTAGTTCCGACCTTCACTTAAGCGCAAGCTAGAGAACTGGTGACAGGTTAGTTGTGTAGGTTATAGGTTAATTAAGGGATCAATAGCGTACCTGCTAATAATTTATTTAGTTATTAAATAGGTCTGTCTGTCTCTTAAATGATTTTGTTATATTATAAGTGTATAATTTTAGTTAAGGGGAAGCCAGTGAGTTTATTAGTGGTTAGTACTTTCATATGTCTAAGGGTTCTTCCTTTTAAGGTGATTTTCCTACATTACTATGAGGTTACAAGTTTACTTAAGGGCAAGATAACTAGTGTATCGATGGACTACTTACCGTTTAAGAGTTCTCCTTTAAGGCGATTTCATACATTACTATAGGATTACGACTTCACTTAAGGGGTATGCGGTCATAGTCGTTATAACTTCAAGGCCTATCGTGTTCGAGGGGTAACCGTGTTATTACGAGACATGTTCGGAGTTGTAAGGAGGTAGCTAGGCTGGTGAATAGGGTGACTTAGGCTAGGGTACTTCGACTACGTTAGGATAATAAATCGCATATATTTTAATCTGAAACTCGCATTTAGTAATTTAAATTCTGGTCTAATGCTAATCAGGACTTAGTGGTTCTGCGGTTAAGGATTAGTTATAGGCCATTGCTTTTAATGTAGGTATAATGTAAAATTAGGGTTTTGATTTTGTTCTTTCACACCTGGGACTGATTGAATCCATACCTCTTAGGATCTGGGGTTATTATCGGTCACAACGAGGGGTCCAAATAGACGATTACGCCATTAGACGATCACAGCCAAATAAAATATTAGCTTTCTTTAATAATAACATTAACGGTTACAAAATACTATTAACATTTCTTTATAATAATAGAGACAACAATAATATGTTAGAATTACACATGTCTTCACGTATTCAAATTGGCGAGTACGTCGGTATACTCCACGTGAGTTCAAATTTATAATTTTATATTTTTAAACGGGGGGGGTTTCTACATTTTGGTGCCGTGACCAGGATAGGATTTAGAACTAAAATAGGCTTGTAAAAGCCTACATTTTGTTGTCGTACAACGGATGGGAGGTCATTAAAATGGATTTCAGTTGGTGACTGGTGTGACAGAATAGAACCAATAAGCAAGATATAAATCTTGGTTAGAAGGCATTTTGTAGTTGTTTGTTACTTAAGCTTAGTTATAGACACGTACTTTAATATAGCATATAAGGGAATTGTAGGCCAAGTTTAGGATAAAACCATGTTAAATTAGTGTAAAAGGATGTTTTTATTTAGTTAGGTTGTACAGTTCATCTATCTAGGTACTAGTATAGTAAGATATATTCTACGACTTAGGCTTAGATATAGGAAGGCATTAGTAGTAATATGTAGACATAAAATTACGGCTAATACGCAAAATTACAATTACATTCATAGAATGGTAGGCAGGGGTATGTGTATGACCTAATAACATTATTTACAAATACATACTCGTATATCTCAATCATCCGAAACCTAGGGAACGGTATTCTTAAGATAAATCTTACTAGTCTCGTTCAATCTGGACTTCTATGTGGTAGTACCTATATGCATATTGTCATAACATAGGTTTAGGAAAATGTTTAAAAACTAGATTCGAATAAATTTATTAATGGATAGCACTATTCAATTATTATGGACCTTAGTTTAATGTTGTGAGTACGGTTTGAATGAGATTGTGAGTGCTGGTTTATAAGTATACGTGTGCGTAAGTAGATGTGGACGGGAGTATAATTCTGCAGTAGTATTATGGACGGATTTCGGAACTTTGTGATGGCTAATTGAAAGAGAGGCGGAGCTAGCCGTATTGTATTGACTGTGGTGGTCGAGCGCGAGGGGTATTAACTGTATAGACATAGGCTAGATATCGGTATATTTGGCGTGGCCTTAATGAATTTTCTATATGCGTAGAATCGTTTGACAGAAGGGCGATACTGTGGAATAAAAAATTAATATGCTCGGGGAGGGAAAGGACATAACAAAATAACGAGCATTTAAGAGGGCCCCAACGCGCATATACCTTTGCTTTACGGGTGTGGAGCGGGAGTCGACAATGTTAGTTTCAAATAGAGCTCAGTTTCCAGTGGCGTAAATATATTATAGGTAGACATACATCTTAGCGTAAAAGGGGGGGGGGAAATATTTAGTTACAGTTACATCACATGCGATATAAAAATTTAATTACAGTAATTTTCTAGCTTTGTAGTTACTTAACATGGCATGAAATAAATTATGTTCTCGCTACTTGTTGATAGTGAGTTACGAATTAAAAATAGAAGGACGAGAACTTTGGCCGTAATTTTCATTAAAAAAAAAAAAAAAAAATGTTTTGTACAGAAACCAAATACAGTAATCTGCTAGTCAAAGAATGTAGAAGGCCATGTTATTTTCCGGTTTGGAACTTACCATAGGACAGCGAAATCGATTTTAAAACCAAGCAGAAACCTGTACATTGAAGTAGGGTGCAGCCTTAATGTATCACTTTACTATTGAAGAGTTAGAGTGAGTTAATTTATAATTAGGGAATGCATTGAAAGGCGGGATAGCGAGCATTTGGAATGTTAATGCAGAAGTAAGGTCATAAAGTCACTAAGATATTAGCTGAAGTAGGCCCTCATCCATCTCTGTTCTTTAATGTTATACTAAGTAGCGCTGACTTAGTAAGTTGGGATCATCCCCATGAGCCATTTAAACATATCTGTGTATGTGTATAATTTTCGGTTTATAGGTATTAGTTAAAAGGTTCTTCCAAAGTACGAACATCCAATAGCTGTTTCACTTGACGGTGACGTCGGTTGAGCCCTTAGACCAGGTGAACTTCCTCCAACGGGAAGATTCATGACTGGTAGAAGGTAATCTGAACCAAGTAAACAGTAGATGTTAAAACGACTATATGTACTTTGTGAGTTGTTAGTATAGTAATATAATTTTGTAAAAGGAAAATTTATAACAAATAATATAAACTAAAGAAAAAAAAAGTGTCCGCTCGAGCGTGGATTTGAACTCAGTTTCTCGAGGTCTTGGCGCGAGCGTGGGGTTTTTGGCCAACGGAGCTGTTTGGGGTGATTCTGTGCGATCTAATGTAGACGTTAGGTTTAGATTATCTTTTATAGATTCGTTGCTACCGTTCACGGGCTATTAGATTAAAATATTAGGATACTATTGGCTCATGCTTTTGCTTGCCAAATTATATTACATTTTGATTGTCGATAAATATGTTATTACTAGGCGGACCGGTAACGTCAACCGGTTTTAACCATTGTGGTACCATTTATGAAAGGTTATAGATTGACAGTGTGGAGGTGCTCAGGTGTAAACGAGAAGTGTACTTACTATGTATATAAATTTATACATCTCTGTTTAGGTAATTTAAAGTACTTAAGGGTAAGATAGAATAATGTCAGGTATTATTAGGTGGTGTTCAGGTCGGCTATGCCTGGTAGCGTGTTCCTTTTGAACTAACTAGGTTATTGTTAATAGGTGTTATCTGTTCAAAGGGTTTTGTTAAGTAAGCGATATGTAGTCATTGAGAAATGAGGTTGATGTCTGAGATTAGAAGCATTGGCGTAGGTCAGAGACCGGTTTTGTTAGTTTAGTCATGTTAAGGGCGGTTAGAAATAAAATGTACATTACGAGGGGGGAGGGTACCACAGGATAAATTGCTAAGTTGTTAGGGGAGGGGTCAACATAATAAGTGTTTATTAAACTGCATTAATGTTTATTCAGAATTAGGATTCGCATGAAATATAAATATATATATATATATAAATTAGGTTCAATGTAGGATTAGAAGTGAGCTAGAACGTGGATAGATACTATTACCTGCTATGTAGATGTGAAACTAAGGCAAAATTATTAAACCCAGCCGAGTAGGACAAGGTTATTATTTAATTTGGTACGAGTCGTGAATTGAAATGATTTTGGATTTTTATACATGGTTAGTGTAACCCCTGAGATTTTTGCCGTGTGAGTTGCAGGGGGTCGTAATGTTTCAGCAGGTACGATCCCTGAGTGACCGCGGGCGGTGCATGTCTATGTGTGTGTATACATATCAGTATGCATACATGTGTATATGTGTCGAAGTTGAGGTCGGGCCCTGCCTTAATGGTGGGAGAGTCAGGTCCTTAACTGAAAGAGCGAAAAGGGTTATGCTGGGGATGTGTTTAAATCGTCGCGAGTAAAGATTGTAAGTTGTTAGGGCCTGAATTGAAATGATTTTGGATTTTTATACATGGCTAGTGGTAACCCCTGAGATTTTTGCCGTGTGAGTTGCAGGGGGTCGTAATGTTTCGGCAGGTACGATCCCTGAGTGACCGCGGGCGGTGCATGTCTATGTGTGTGTATACATATCAGTATGCATACATGTGTATATGTGTCGAAGTTGAGGTCGGGCCCTGCCTTAATGGTGGGAGAGTCAGGTCCTTAACTGAAAGAGCGAAAAGGGTTATGCTGGGGATGTGTTTAAATCGTCGCGAGTAAAGATTGTAAGTTGTTAGGGCCTGAATTGAAATGATTTTGGATTTTTATACATGGCTAGTGTAACCCCTGAGATTTTTGCCGTGTGAGTTGCAGGGGGTCGTAATGTTTCGGCAGGTAAGATCCCTGAGTGACCGCGGGCGGTGCATGTCTATGTGTGTGTATACATATCAGTATGCATACATGTGTATATGTGTCGAAGTTGAGGTCGGGCCCTGCCTTAATGGTGGGAGAGTCAGGTCCTTAACTGAAAGAGCGAAAAGGGTTATGCTGGGGATGTGTTTAAATCGTCGCGAGTAAAGATTGTAAGTTGTTAGGGCCTGAATTGAAATGATTTTGGATTTTTATACATGGCTAGTGTAACCCCTGAGATTTTTGCCGTGTGAGTTGCAGGGGGTCGTAATGTTTCGGCAGGTACGATCCCTGAGTGACCGCGGGCGGTGCGTGTCTATGTGTGTGTATACATATCAGTATGCATACATGTGCATATGTGTCGAAGTTGAGGTCGGGCCCTGCCTTAATGGTGGGAGAGTCAGGTCCTTAACTGAAGAAGCAAAAGGTGTTATGCTGGAGATGTGTTTAAGTCATCGGAAAAAATAAAAAAATAAAAAAAAAATGGTGAGCTGTTAGATACAACAATGAGATGGTTTTGGATACGTGGGTGTGGCAGCCCTTACAAATTTGCCTTGTGGGATTCAGGGAGGTTTTAATGTTTCGGCAACTGCTGTTTTGATGGATCGCTTCCGGTGTATGTTTGTATAAGTGTGTGGAGGTATGCGTACATATGTATACGTCGTTAGTGGAAGCTAGGCTTAACGTGAATGAGGGGTGAGTAGTTAAGGGGAGGAGGGGGATATGCGGGGTATGGGATTAGGCCGCTCTAGTATCAGCATTATTACACAAGGTTCAAATTTTACAACCGGTTCTTATAGTTGCTGATAACAATTTAATATTTGCTTCTTAATACCATTAAATAAACAACCCTCGGACGTCATTGCCCTATTCAGACTTTTATACATCATAACGAGCCTAGATTGAGTGAGGCCTTTGGTCCTTAACTAAAGCAGATCCGTCATAGCTATTTATTGCTAGAATGAACAAACTCCACCGTTTGCGTCCAAACATCATCGCCATATTCTAATTACTATATCTATCATAACGAACTGAGGTTGAGTGAGGCCTTTGGTCCTTAACTAGAGCAGATCCGTCCTAGCTATTTATTGCTAGAATGAACAAACTCCACCGTTTGCGTCCAAACATCATCGCCATATTCTAACTACTATATCTATCAAACTCAACTGTTTGATTCCGAATGTCATCAAATGACAAACCCACCTGCTTGCTTCCGAACGTCGTCAAATGGACAAACTCAACTTTTTGCGTCCTAACATCATCGCCATATTTTAATTACCCTATCTATCATAATTATCTACAGCTAATAAGAGACAAACTCAACTGTTTGCTTCCTAACATTATCAAATGTGCAAACTCAACTGCTTGAGTCCAAACCTCGTCGCCATATTCTAATTACCCTATCTATCATAATTATCTACAGCTAATAAGAGACAAACTCAACTGTTTGCTTCCTAACATTATCAAATGTGCAAACTCAACTGCTTGAGTCCCAACATCATCGCCATATTTTAATTACCCTATCTATCATAATTATCTACAGCTAATAAGAGACAAACGCAACTGTTTGCTTCCTAACATTATCAAATGTGCAAACCCAACTGCTTGGTTCCGAACGTCATCAAATGGACAGACTCAACTGTTTGCGTCCAAACGTCATCGCCATATTCTAACTACTATATCTATCAAACTCAACTGTTTGATTCCGAATGTCATCAAATGACAAACCCACCTGCTTGCTTCCGAACGTCGTCAAATGGACAAACTCAACTTTTTGCGTCCTAACATCATCGCCATATTCCATCTACTATATCTATCATAATTACCTACATCTAATAATGGACAAACTCAACTGTTTGTTTCCAAACGTCGTCGCCATATTCCAACTACTATATCTATCATGATTACCTACATCTAATAATGGACAAACTCAACTGTTTGTTTCCAAACGTCGTCGCCATATTCCAACTACTATATCTATCATGATTACCTACATCTAATAATGGACAAACTCAACTGTTTGTTTCCAAACGTCGTCGCCGTATTCCAACTACTATATCTATCATGATTACCTACATCTAATAATGGACAAACTCAACTGTTTGTTTCCAAACGTCGTCGCCATATTCCAACTACTATATCTATCATGATTACCTACATCTAATAATGAACAAACTCAACTGTTTGTTTCCAAACGTCATCGCCATATTCCAACTACTATATCTATCATGATTACCTACATCTAATAATGACCAAACTCAACTGTTTGTTTCCAAACATCATCGCCATATTCAAACTACTATAAATATCCCGACAAGCCGAGGTTGAGAGAGGCCTTTGGTCCTTAATCGAAGCATATTCATCATAACAAGCCTAGATTAAGTGAGGCCCTTGGTCCTTAACCGAAGCATTTCCGTCATACCCGTCCTGATTATCTACGACTAATAATAGACAAACTCAACTGTATGCTTCCAATCATATTTCCCTTCTTCGATCTACTATATTCTTCATAACTATCCATTATATCTGGTGTTTCCTATCGTAGCGTTGCAGGGGACTGACTTTGTTTCGACAGGGTGGGTCCCTGAGTAGTCGCTGGCTGAGGTTGAGTGAGGCCAGTGGTCCTTAACTGAAGCTGTGTTCGTCATAGTTATTTGCTGCATTTGAGTAAAGCACGATCTTAAGCACTATAATTTCTTTTTAATCTCTTACGTTCTATTTCGAGTAATTATTATGACATGTCATTCATTATAATTAGGAGGTTCTTAGGTGATTAAGTTAGATTAATGAATGAAACAAGTTGGATTAGTGATCGTCTGGGTACGGTGCTATATTGGGATATTCACTAATATCTCAATGAAAGGAGACTTTGAACGATGAGATAACCTTGGGGTTGAGGGTGATCATAGGATGGGAGTTGTCCTTTAAGTATGATTTGTTAGAAATCAGTGGTGTCGAGAGACCGATATAAGTTTAGGTGCCGAGACTAGTTTTAATAGGGTGAACGTATGATTATGTTTTAGAGTGAACTAAGTTGATTTAACGACGGGGGAATGGATGGAAAACCGTCGATAATAAGCGAGAGGGAATTGGAGGAAATGAAAGATAAGGCTAGGACTGAATGGGTAAAGTGCAGTGAACCGAAGGATGGTCCTTATGAGAAGACACATTGAAAGGAACAATTTCAGTCAGGGAATTTGATGAAAGAGCGTAGAAATGATAACTCAAGTGTGAGGGTGAAGTGGATGGAGAAGTTTTCGTTGTTGTATAAGGACCCTTGAGTATTAGTCGCGATACCGCTCCCGAAGGAGATTACGGGAAATTTCGATGCGATTGGCAGGGCTAGGATTAAGGTTAGGATAATATTAGGGTTATAAGGTTCAGGGCAATTAGGTTTAGGTAAACATGAGGTTTATAGGGTTTAGGTACACATAAAATTTATTAGGTTTAGGTAAACATGAGGATTATTAGGCTTAGGTTACAGATATGTTTAGGAGGTCTAGGTTAACATGAGGTTTATAGTGTTTAGGTTAACATTAGGGACATGAGGGTTATAAGGTTTAGGTTACGATTAGGTTTGGGAAGTCCAGGTCAACATGAGGGTTGTTGGACTTAGGTTTATGTAGGGATTTTTAGGTTAAGGTTAGCGTTATGGTTGAATTAAGGTTAGATTAAGTCTCGAGTAATTTATATGTCATTATTGAACTAGGTTTGGGTTGTAAGTCGAGGTCTTAAAACTTAGGCGTAGAGATCCAGTGGTTAATTAAGAAACAAGTCACAACTGATAAGTGTACATTTATGACTTGTTGGGGAGGATTGTAGTGGTCCCAAGCCTTTTATAGAGAATTGTAATAATCTGGACCCCACGACACGGTGTTGACATGCTAATTTAAGTTTTAAGAGAGCAGGTAAATTAAAGATGGAATTCATCAATAATAAATATAAATTAGATTAATCACCTTCGTAATTCATACCAATCGAATACTCCTAATAAATGGATAGAAACGAGATCAATGAAGTATGAATTAAGTGAGTGGTCCGGGATGTCCTCACCGGTCTTCGATTAATATGTTTATACCTACGTCATAAGGCGTAAATCGCAGTGGGATCCTAAAATCATCAACACAAAGAAAAATAATTACTCGTTAAATACGACCGATTCGTAAAGTAGCAGATAACAAGGAGGTTAAAATATATGGAGAATATCGAACGATTATTTTCAGTTAATTGATATAAATATCGTAGGGTGCGAGAGGGATAGTAGAGTAGGCTCCGCGCCGCTTACGACGAACCTTCAATGTGTAAATTAATCGAAGCTGTATAATCGAGTCACAAAGAAGCGGAGAAACTAGTTCGGCAGGTAAAGAGTTTAGTAGAATCGGTTTACGATTTCGATATGATTGTTCGATTATTACTATAAAGTAACTGGCCACTAAAATGCGAAGCACGTGGGTACACGTGGAAGTAAAATAAAGAAGAAATTAACTGGCGCCACAATCCCTAGACACGCCACGCGTTCAGGCCGCGTCTATCGGGGGGGGAGGGGAGAACGGTTATAAGCGATAGGCGTCAGTTGCGGCACCCTTACACAGACTACAGACACAGACAAGATTCGCGCTGAGCGTCGGTCCGCGAGCACACGTCTCGGTGTCTCCTGACTGCTCTCTATCGCTCTCTCGCTCGCTCCGAATACTTTCTCGCTCGCACTCACGTGTTTGAGCAGTATTCGCTCGGTAACGGTATCGCGTCGCGTCGCGTGCAACTACAGCTGCCCGCGCATAGTTTTTCGCCCGGTTTTGCTCTCGCCTTGGCGATCGAGCCCGCGAACGTTGTTGTTTGTTGCAGCTAGTTGCATTCTCGTTTCGCAGTCCTTTTCAGGACTGTCAATTCGTTCCGTCGGTGTAGTGAGTACTTTTCAGTACGCTACACCCTTACTTTCAATAGTTTACGTCTAGGATCTCCCACGCATTGCACTACGCCCGGAGATTAGGACTATCAGGATCACCCCACGCATCGTGCTTTGCACTTTGCACTGGGACGCACCGGCCAGGGAACACGCCAGGCACACGCTCTCTATCCATAGCGGTTAGAGAGCTAATTCTTCAAGCGTATTCACGCATCACCTTAGAGGTGATGGAGGAGGTCGAGGACAGTGGCGGGGGCTACATCAGGGAGCTTCTGGCCTATGTGGACCGGAATTTCCCTGAGGCGGTCCGGGGCTTCAAAGCCCAACGCTGCCTTGACCTCTCTTCGCCCATGTCACCGGAACATGTGGCAAAAACCGATGAAGAGCCTGAGCCGCTGGTAATACCATCGTCGCCTCTGCCGCGCTCCATCCCCTTAGTGGCTGACTCGTCTGCCGAGTCAGAAGTGGTCTCGCCGACCTCAACCCCGTCGCGATTTCGATCCATCGAATCGTCGCCCAATAGGTCTCGCTCGCGTTCGCGCGATCGCGATTCGGACTCTGAGTCCGAAATGATTGTCGACGCCGCCGTTGACAGTCAGGCCAATGACGATTTCATCGTCGTTGGATCCGGCAAGGCCCGAGGAACAAAACGTTCCTCCGGTAAGAGGTCACCGGTCCCGGCTCCTGGAAGCCCGACCGCTGTGAAAAAACCACCGCGTAAGCGCGCCGCCCGAAACCGCGCCCCCCGTCCCGCGAGCGAGATAGGGATATCGCAGTCGGCCGCGTCCGACAAGAACGAGACGGCACTAGCTAGCTCTTCTGTCGTCCCTGCCCCTCCGCCGTCTCAGTCCCCTGTAGGGCCGTCCGTTGCCGACAACGGGAAAGCTAGGCGTAAACTGCCACCGGCTGTCGTATTACACGACAAAAAAGCCTGGAATACGGTAGTTACTAAAATGGCCGAAAAGAAAATTAATTTTCTCAAGGCCTCAAACATGGGTGATCTTGGAATCAAAATCCAAGTTCAAACCTCTGACGACCACCGCGGTCTGACTAAACTACTACGGGAAAAGAACTTCCCGTATCATACATATGCATTAGAGGAAGAGAGGGAATTACGAGTTGTAATTCGGGGGCTTCCTCATGAAATACCGGTGGCCGACATAAAGGCCGACCTTGTAAAACAAGGCTATCCGGTTCATGCAGTGCACCGTATGATCGGCGGCAGATCAAAAAGACCACTAAACCTAGTTTTAGTGGTACTTAATTTCTCCCCAGAGGGCAAACGAATCTTCTCCGTAAAGGAGATTTGTAAATTGTCCGGCTTGGTTGTTGAACAACCGAACAAACGGACCTACCCAGGGCAGTGCCATCGCTGCCAAAATTACGGTCACTCGGCCAAAAACTGCAACGGCTTCCCCCGTTGCGTTAAGTGCCTTGAGGACCATGGTGGCACAGCCCTTTGCAAAAGGCAAAGGGACAACCCCGAGCCCCCAAGCTGTGTCCTATGCGGCATGGCAGGCCACCCCGCGAACTACCGCGGGTGCCCTAAGGCTCCCCGCTCGTACGCGGCGGCGGCAAATAAGGCCCCCCCCACCCCTCTTAAGGCAAGGGCGGCCGCTCCCTTCTCGGAGCGGCAATACCCCTCTCTGCCAATCTTAAAAAATATTTCTGCCCCTCTGCTGCCGCAGCCTACTGCATCAGCCCCGAAGGCAGTCCCCCGTCCCACCGTATCTCAGACAGGAGCCCCCCTTAAGGCGACTCCTGTCCCCCCGGCGCGGAATTTGGCCCCGTTGTCTCAACCCGCGCCAAAAATGAATACAGCGGTACCTAGCCCGTTGCTAGCGTCCGCTGATGTTCTAGCAGACCTAAATGTGGTGCTAGAACTCCTCAATGTTATCAACATTGAGGAAATCTCCCAGTTAGCGAACAAAATTCGCAATGCGTCGTCGGCGACGCAAAGAGTCTCGGCCGTGCTCGAGCACGCTTCCCTACTAAGTGCTTTAGAGCACTTTGCACCCTCCCACTAATCTTTTAATTACGCCCCGCACAGACGATGGTATTATCAGTAAGCTCACAGCTCAAGCGCCTTCCGCGCCCGCGTTCGCGAACACAGCTTTTACAAATATACTATACAGAATACGTCGCCGCCGGCGGCGACGGAACACTAGATAGTTTTTAGCACACACACAAACACACTCAAGTGCGCGGGTATAATAGTTTCACTAATATACCCGGGCACTTTGACTAGTTAGATTAAAATAATAATAGGCGAGGGCTGAAGAGTTTCTTGCCGTTTTCTTCTCTTCAGAACGCCTTTGCTTTTCCGAAACGGCGGTAAATTTTAGTTAGATACATATTTTAGTTTCTAAGAGCGGTTGCCCAAGCCGAGGTTCGTGTCCAGGACACCCTTGCGCAAACCGCCCCAACTTTTCGCTGAAGAGTGCAAGTAGCACCGCAGCAAAAGTTAGTCCGCGTGTAGTTGTAAAGGCCATCTGCGGCCAACAACAGTAGACAGTAGTTAGAAAAAAAAAAAAAAAAAAAAAAAGCGGCACCCTTTTTTACTGTCGTCGTGCCGAGAGGCTGGCCGTGCTTGAGATTCCTGAGGAAGTGGGAAGGACAGGACGCACAAAGATTTGAAGAAATTTAATACCGACGCCGTGCACGTTTCGCCTACATCAAATATCAGTAAGTGTCTTTTGTGAGAACTGAGGCTAGCAATGTCAACTTATTATTGATGGGTTTGTACTATGGGGCTTTGTGAGGGACTTCCTTTATACCATGGCGTAAGGACTGTGTAAGGGACCGTGTAAGATGCCACCTTGGTTAAAGTGAAGGGTTGGTTGGGGAAAATTGAAAGTGGTTGACTTTTTGGTTGGGATTCTAGTTGTAAATTTGGAGTAGAGAAGGGAAAAACCCTTGCTTATTAAAAATGCAGAGGTAGTTTGTTGACATTGTTGGCTATGTACTCTTAAAGGAAAAGAGATTGCCGATTTCTGCAGAAAATTTAGTGGAGAAAAGGGCTCCTGCCGGGATCGGCGTCTCTTAACATGATGTTGTAAATTTTGTGATACTTTGTGGGAAGAAACCCCGTAATTAGGCTCTGATCTGATTAGTTAAGAAATCGTTTAAGATTAGGGTTAAGGTCAGGCAACCCTTGTGTAAATCCTGTCCTGTGTATATGTATATCTTATTGATGAAAGCCCTACGCAAGTCCTAAGCATCGACTTCGCGCTTTGATCGGACTCGAGGTGACGGGGCATGCTTACATGACTTGGCAGGCAACCCTTGTGTAAATCCTGTCCTGTGTATATGTATATCTTATTGATGAAAGCCCTACGCAAGTCCTAAGCATCGACTTCGCGCTTTGATCGGACTCGAGGTGACGGGGCATGCTTACATGACTTGGCAGGCAACCCTTGTGTAAATCCTGTCCTGTGTATATGTATATCTTATTGATGAAAGCCCTACGCAAGTCCTAAGCATCGACTTCGCGCTTTGATCGGACTCGAGGTGACGGGGCATGCTTACATGACTTGGCAGGCAACCCTTGTGTGAATCCTGTCCTGTGTATATGTATCTTCATTGATGAAAATCCTACACGCTTTGGTAGACGCTCATTAGAATGGTACAGTTATGTTACATGTAATTGATGGTTATGTTAATGATATCTCTATATCCGCTACTTACTATCTCAATCATTTTAGTCCCGATGTCTTGTTGCGTTGCGGTATGGGTGACCCCCAAAGCAAGCAGACCCTTGGTAGATAGAGGTAGGTGAGGACGGGGCAATCACAGTAGGGGTTCTTCAAGCGGGGTCTGGCTTGTTATAAGATTAGGGAAGATTGGGGCTTGATGTTAGAGACATACTAGGGTAACTGCAGGCTTCAGGAATCTAAGGGTGTGAGGGGGCTGATAAAACCTAAATCTGGGTTGGCTCCAGTTCCACCCTTCACCGGCGTCGAGTGGGGAAGCTGAACTGTTAGATGCCGTTTAGGTAATGGGTGGCTAAAATTTAATGTGGGATTTTTAACCCAATCTCCTTAAGGAATCCATAGATAAATAGTACCTCCACTCCACCCATTATTGCGACGGATAGATTTGGAAAGCTAAGTATTATTGTGTTCATATTTAAATATTTGTTTCCTGTGTAAAAATAAACGTAAACCTCATATGTTTTTCAGAGCCGCGACATTAATCTAGAGAGTCTAATTTTTAATTAGACTATCTAAGCTTTATTTTATTGCTTTATACTGTTTAATTTATGTTTTGACTAAGCCATTTAAGATAAAGATGACAGAACTTCAACATTGACCAAACTTTATTAACAGGCTATGAGGTGACGTTAGTGGGTCAGGATTTGTTCTATTCTTCGCCATGAATCACCCCGTTGAAGACGTATTAGTATAATCATACACAATTCTCTACTAACTGATGAGGCTCTGAATTGTTGTATGGAAAGCCGAAACGTTAAGTTCTAAACACTCAGAAAGGGCTAACCCTTACTTGATCTGGCTAATGCGCCGGGTCCTGAGTGTGGATATGTCTTCCTTACAATCCACCTTAAACATATTTATTGTGTGTCAAACTAGGTGTTCTGTCGCCTTAATTACTCTGATGAACAATTCACCACTTAACCATGTGCGTAATCGCACACCTATTTTATTATTTCTTGTGAACTTAGCTTGCACGGCATATGTTTCGGGCGAGTATAGCTTCTCCGGACTAGCGGCTATTTAAACTTAAGGAGCCTCGGGTTCGAACCGACCGATCGTAGGTTATATTCAAATAATAACGAGATGGTCCCTTTAGTTCCGTAGTTAGTCATAGTAGTAAGGATAAATACATGGTCGTCTGGTTGTTTGCCACCTCCGCGGCGTTATAAATGTAGGAGTAGGCGGGGAGCACTACTTACCTATCCTAAAGGACAGTTTAAGGCACAGTGCACGAAGGATAAAGGTTATCTATTAACTCAATTACTAAATGACAGGAAGGCGAAGCCACAAGGTAAGCTAGTTTGATTAAACCTATCTACGAGTCTGTCAGGAGTTGGTCGTTATATACCTTCCTTGTTAAAGGTTCCAAGACGTTAGTCAGATAATAGGTACGATACATTTGACAAACGCTTAAGGCCAGACGGTACCCTAGGCCCTTAAGGCTATTCAAATTCAAGTTATACATAATTAATTTTCAATATTCATTTTAGCGATCAAGTAGGAACAACCTAGTGTATAAGTTAGGCGAGCGTTAGGTTTTGTCTCAATTTTATAGTTTTGTTTTCATAAACTTTATATTCTAGTGTAGATAATCGCCATAGTTTGTAAACATAAACTCAATTTTAGATCTAAGAACGAAATTCGTACTGACCGGGTCGCGAGATACTAAACCAAAACCGAACCAACGTAAATTAGTCGAAGGAAGGTCGAGTAACACGATTGGACTCTGTACCTGCGCAGAAGACTAAAATGTGAACTCTGCGCACCCACGTGACCGCGAGACGCCAGCTGGGCACTTCGACGCACAGGCAAATGTATGGAAAGTCTGACCGTTTAGTCTTTAATTGGCCGAAGGGATAATTCGGTGGCGGGCCCAATAATTCTGAATAGAACAACTTACGAACCCTTAAGGAATGGTTGTATATGTGAATTTTCCTGGATGATTCCCAGTTAGGGTTACCCGTAAACGACCTGGAAACTAGGATTAGTAAATTTAGATAGACTCTCATACTAAATTTGTTTGTGAATAACGCCCCCTATAAGCCCTTCTCAACATCCCCAAGATTATTAGACAGCTAGCTAAGATATCGATCGACCGAGTAATTCTACGATTGTTACACAGATGGCGTGAGCCACAGTGGTAAAATAATAACCATGAATGTATGAGGATTTCCGGATACGGTTAGAACCATGTCATAACTTTATTCAAAGGTAGGCTGTAGTTGTATTTTAGGTCTACATTTACTTCTAATTTGTTAGTTTGTCTTTACGGCGGTTCTCCATATATTATTATAAGATAAGATTTGAAGAGAAGCTAGTAAGGATAGTGGTAGGCTCATTATATACTTAGATTGTCTATTTGTCTTGGGGTGGCTTCTCGAATACCATTACGACTTTATGGTTTCACATAGGGGTTGTTAACGGGTTGTCAACCAATAATTTATGCAACTACTAAACCAGTCGGCCCATCTGTGGTGCATTCTTAAGTGTTATTAAGAGGGTTGTGTAATTTACGTAAGGGCCAGGCCGCGAGTATATTCGTGTGTTATCTATATATATATTCAATCTGTTAGTTCATCCGTATGGTGACCTTTCATATTACATTACAGTTTTATAACTTCGCTTAAGAGATCGATAGCTAGTCTACTAATAATTTATCTATGTACTTAATAGGTCCGCTTGTCTCCCTAATGCCTTATATATGTTGTTATTAGTTCCGACCTTCACTTAAGCGCAAGCTAGAGAACTGGTGACAGGTTAGTTGTGTAGGTTATAGGTTAATTAAGGGATCAATAGCGTACCTGCTAATAATTTATTTAGTTATTAAATAGGTCTGTCTGTCTCTTAAATGATTTTGTTATATTATAAGTGTATAATTTTAGTTAAGGGGAAGCCAGTGAGTTTATTAGTGGTTAGTACTTTCATATGTCTAAGGGTTCTTCCTTTTAAGGTGATTTTCCTACATTACTATGAGGTTACAAGTTTACTTAAGGGCAAGATAACTAGTGTATCGATGGACTACTTACCGTTTAAGAGTTCTCCTTTAAGGCGATTTCATACATTACTATAGGATTACGACTTCACTTAAGGGGTATGCGGTCATAGTCGTTATAACTTCAAGGCCTATCGTGTTCGAGGGGTAACCGTGTTATTACGAGACATGTTCGGAGTTGTAAGGAGGTAGCTAGGCTGGTGAATAGGGTGACTTAGGCTAGGGTACTTCGACTACGTTAGGATAATAAATCGCATATATTTTAATCTGAAACTCGCATTTAGTAATTTAAATTCTGGTCTAATGCTAATCAGGACTTAGTGGTTCTGCGGTTAAGGATTAGTTATAGGCCATTGCTTTTAATGTAGGTATAATGTAAAATTAGGGTTTTGATTTTGTTCTTTCACACCTGGGACTGATTGAATCCATACCTCTTAGGATCTGGGGTTATTATCGGTCACAACGAGGGGTCCAAATAGACGATTACGCCATTAGACGATCACAGCCAAATAAAATATTAGCTTTCTTTAATAATAACATTAACGGTTACAAAATACTATTAACATTTCTTTATAATAATAGAGACAACAATAATATGTTAGAATTACACATGTCTTCACGTATTCAAATTGGCGAGTACGTCGGTATACTCCACGTGAGTTCAAATTTATAATTTTATATTTTTAAACGGGGGGGGTTTCTACACACATAAATAACATGTACTTTTGAAATCTTTATTTTCCTAAATTTTAAAAGGTATAAAAATGAAGCCATGAAAATTGATTTGAGAACAACGCAAAAATATGTTTTGCCCTCTCTCTACCTCCAGTGGTTACATCATTGACCGCGAAACTACGCACTGAATCTGAGGCGTTGCGCTGGAGCTCGACAACACGCAAGTGATGCCCTGGTGTTGCAAGCGTACATAGGCTGCTACTTATAATTACTCATATCTGGTTTTCAATTTCTGATTAGTAGCAGAACGCAGAAAAAAAACGAATCTTTTAAAAACTCTTATTTTGACAAGAGCAGTTAATATAAACACTTTTGGTCCACTTATACCTACTATAAACAAAAACTTAAAGGGCATGAGAAATGAAAAGTACCTAATACATATTTTAGTAATTGACGTGGTCTTGTCTGACAAGTCTTACGCCGTACTTAGATCCATTTTTAATTGACCTATGAAATATTATCGCCACGAACACAAATCCTGCTAATATTATAAATGTGAAAGTTTGTTAAAATGTCTGGATGGATGTTTGTTACTTAATAACGCTTCAGTCACTGACGGATCGGGATGAAACTTGGCACACCTATAGATTAGGTCCTGGATTAGCACAAAGGCTACTTTTTATATATATTTTATGTAATAACTATAACCGAGCTTAAATGAACTATATCTACAGGTAGCTATAGCAAACGTCATTAGTATAATAATTCATGAGTTAACTAAGGAGTTCCACGCCGATAACCAAATTTATGGCGGGCAGACCCGCTGGCAAAATCGAGTTTTAAATAAAAGAAAAAAGTGTCGTAATCGATATATTATCCTATAGAACGACATTCAGTTTACGTGCCACAAACAAGTGGTGGTGATTTTATGGCCAGTGAAAAACGCCCTAATAGCTTCATAGTGATTTGAACAAGTTTTTGCCTTGATGTGGATTTTGACTGAGTTGTTTTACGTTCCCAGTGCAGGGGCACAGGTAAAAAATAGCTTAGGCCATAGTCTGCCATTCTAAACAAGTGCGTATTTGTGGGCGTTTTGAAGCTAGTAGCCACTTGGTTTGTAATGTTATAAAGCCACCAGCTTCCGACTTGACGACTTGAAACTTGAAATGACGACTGTTGTTATTTGCTAACAGCTAGAACTACATTTCCACCGAACCCTGGAGGAGTTCAAAAAAATTTACTTGTATGGCTTTAATATATTCACCCACTAAGGAAATATCTAATTATCTTGACTAACCGCTAAATAGGTTTCCACCAAACGGAACAAAGAGCCATCTTATATAAACTAGCCCTAAAACAAAAAACGACGCATTGGAACTGATTTCTCCATCTGACTTCTATGTTGCCACAGATAGACGGACAGTCTTACTGCCAAACACACTCAAAAACAGGGACTTCAAACGTAAAAACCCTTGGTTTCGGCGTTGGGGTTTAAAAGTATAATGCTTACGATGAAACATCTTCAAACACAATAAGTCTACAAAGGAATTTAATACTGCTGTTATTGTAAATCAGCAAGATGCAAACGATAAATTCCTTGAAAGGTCTTTCGAGATAAAAGCTGATTGCCCCGGGGCGAAAAAAGACGACTTCCTGATATTAACATATTTTTTTTGGGTAGTTCTCTTATTTGTCATCTTTGTTTTAATATAACATTGTATTCTGATCGTGGTGAAGAAAATAAAATATAGATTCTATTAATTTTTTTTCCAGTCGTGGTAAAATGTATGCCTGTGGGAATTCTTCATCAGTATAAAAATATGTTATGTTATTTTCTTTCTATAACTATACTCATACCAATAAGTCACCCCGTTGCTACGTAAAAAATATGACAAAAAACGATGTCACGTAATTACAATCACGTTTATCAATATAAGTAGGTACATTTTTAGTTTTTTTAAAAGAAAATGAAATCGGCAATAATCCTAAAAGATTTTTTAACAATCAGTTGAAATATTTAAAATAAAATAAATAATTATAATATTCTTTGGAGGAGGCTAAAGTGTCAACGCAGGTAGAGAACCACACTAAAGCTCTGACCCTCTTCCAGGACACAAGCGTAATAAGCGTCTTAAAAATGTATGTTAGTACAAATTTATTTTTAAAAATAACCAGCAAGTGTGGGACCGACTCGAGCCATAAGGTTTCCGTTTCACCACACAATACAATTTATTTCAGAGAATGTCTTTAGGTATTGTTGTGTCTAAAAAAGGCAAGCAAAATTTTAGACATAATTTTTAATTGTGTGCAATAAAGTATATATAACTAAATACACTAAAAAAAGGAACTTTGGTAATTACAAGCAGATCTATTGATACTCTTAATTGATAAAAATCTGTGAAATAACATACTTATTTCTTTTGCCGCGAATTTTTGTGACCGACGTGACGGACAAGCAGACTACCATAATGCGATAAACACCGGCCTGCAGGCAACAAGGCGCTGCAGCTGTAGGAGTACTGGTAATAGTATTATAAAAGTGGAAAGGTGGATTTTAGTTTTTATTATTTAATAAAATTTAGCGAAGTGTTTGTATTCTCAATATGAAATAGGTTGTCATATACAGGTTACAGAAAATCCATCGATCCAAAAGTTGTGATTTTCGCTCTGCCGTATATGCACTAAACTCGTACTACGAAAGGATAACCACCTCACTTTTTAGCGATTTGTATAATGTTCAGAGTTCCGTAATTTCAGGTGAAAAAACGGCGGAACTCTTAAATAAATGACGAGGTGCCTTGCTCTTTGCGGAATAAATTACAAAATTGGCTAAATTAACAAAATAAAACTTCAAAAGTACTGAGCTGAAAATTAGAAATACGTGTATGCGGTAAAGATAAGCGGTGACGTCATCGGCCTTATTTTGGTTCGGCATTGCCCGGCGTGTTTTAGTTTTACTGAAGCGCGGCCGAAGTTTAAACGCGTACACGGTTGCGCGGCTCCGCCTTAACATAAAGCAGACTACTTGTGATCGCTGTTAATAAATTAAATAAAAAATCATATCTTTTATTGATCAATTCAAATTTTTATTACTTACTAATTCTATTTACAAAAAATAATATTTCTTTCAAAGTAGTGGGTCTACCTTATTAAAATAAAAACCATAATCATGTTAGATATGTAGTAGTGACGATAAAATAACACATAACTCACAAATGAGTGGCTATTGTGACCTAAAGTTAAAAAAGGGACTCTACCTATATAAGTGGTGACGTAATCAGTAGTCAACTTTAAAAGCTCCTAGCCAGCATACCTTATGTATTAGAACGCTGATTTGTAGCACACACTGTACAGCAAATAGTTTATTTCTTATAGATTATAGGATAACCTATAAGAAGTCTATAGCCTTAAACTAACATGGTAAATTCCTTAAAATTGTGCACAGGAACCAACTTACAAAATCAACAGTTTTATTAAAAAAAAACTTTTAAGAATTTTAATCACAGAACCCTTGGTGCACGATTCCAGTTTGTACCTTAACGGTTTTTTTTTTCAAATTTTTAGCTTTCACAATTCAAACGAATTCAATTTATTTTAGGAACTGAAGGGAAAAATTGCCTCGAGATTTTTGTTCTTTAGTCTTGTAATTTATTTGTTTCTTCAAAATTTCAAACTTAGTTTGTCGATTTACCTTCGGCTTGACTTATCAAACAGACGGCACACCTGCGGCAATACTTTTCGGTGGCTTCCAAAGTAATTATTAGGATGAAAAATTCATTATTTTTGCAATTACACTACATATTTAATATCTAGTTTAGGTGTAAAACAGATAGTATTTTAAACTTAAATAACATAGTATTTAAGAAAGTAGTTCGAAAAATTAAATCTCCTTGAACTATCTATATTCCAAACTAGTTAAAACCATCTGGTCCTCAAATGATGATGAATATATTTCTTACATTGTCCGTCTGCTCACTTAAGAGGCAGTACTACGTGATAGTAAAAACAAGGATGACGTGATATGTAACTAAGCGTGCGTAAGTAGTGCAGCTAGATTGCAATTTACTGAGATTTCCATTAAAACACATTTAATGAATAGTTCATTCATACATCATTGTTATCAAAAAATGCGATTTCTTAGGGTCTAAAGCACTATCGCGGCTGTACTTGAGCATAGTTGTAAACTAATTTTAAGATCTAAGATTTCTTTGCCAAAACTAGTGAAAAGGGGTCACTTTAGGATTTTTTTCTATTCAACAAAAGTTCATCAATCGTGTTTTCAGGTTTTTCAAGGTCTGAACCATATCCCAAAGAACATATATACCACTAAGGTGGCAAACAAGCACACGGTCCTCCTGATGGTAAGCGGTAACCGTGGCCTATCGACGCTTGTAAGACCAGGGAATCACTCGCGCGTTGCCGACCCTTCAAAAATCCAATAACTTCTTTCTTGAAGAGCCCCATACAAAGTATTCGTCCTTAGAGAAAACCTTGGCAGGGAGCTTATTCCACAACCCAAGCGTTCGCGGGAGGAAGTTTATCTGAAACCGCACTGTACCCAACCATTTCGGTTCTGGAGTATGAAAATGAATTCCCTGCCGATGGCGAGCAGTCCGATGATAGAAAGTAGCCGATGGCATCATTTCGAACAATTCCTCAGAACACAACCCATTTTACAAGCGGTAGAACACACACAGGGAGCCAAAGTCTCTCCTCAGACTTAAGGGATCGATACGGCAAGTGAGTTTGGGACCGTCGACAATTCTCACAACCCGTCTTTGACCCGAGTCAAAAGGGCCAAGCTGGTATCCGGGTGTACTCGTCCAGAGATGGCAGCAGTACTCCATATGGGACCAAACTTGCGACTTGTAAAGCAGCAACCTCTGCCCCGACGTGAAGTACTGCCTCGCTCTGTTGAGTACACCTAGATTTTTGAACGCCAGCTTCACCTTGTCTTGCAAATGATCTCGGAACTGAACATCGCTTGAGATGTCAACACCAACGATCCCAATGCTCTTGGAGATGGAGAGGGGAGTGTTCTGGAATTGTGGGACTACTGTGAATGGGGTTTTCTTAGCGGTGAACGCGCAGACTTGTGTCTTTGTAGGGTTGAATCGGACCAAGTTTACCCATCCCCAGTCAGAGACTTTGGACAGTGTGGTCTCGATTTGAAGCACAAGTTCTGTTAGAGGTTGGTTACGTAAACAACAGGGTTTTACTAAATATCATTATAAATAGAAGATATTAGATTCTATCTAATATCTTCAAGTTCACCGCGGTTTTCCTCCACAACGTAACTAGGGATGTTTGCACGACCCGTTTAATAAGCGTCTCCAGTACTGTCATCTGCATAGCAATGCATTTTGTTGATGTCCAACATGTCATTGATATGCAGTAGAAATAGCGTAGGAGACAGCACAGAACCTTGTGGGAAACCAGCATTAATGTGCATGCTATCATAACAAATACCATCAACAATGGTTCGTATGCGTCTGCCGGACAAAAAGCTAGCCACCCATTTGCACAAACCCTCGGGCACTATGTAAGATGGCAACTTCGATAGAAGACCCCGATGCCAGACCCGATTGAACGCCGTCGCTATGTCCAGGCTACATGCCAATGCCTCCCCCTGACTCTCAGTGGCTAGTGCCCATCGGTGTGTGAGATACACTAGAAGGTTACCAGTCGAGCGACCGTGGCGAAAGCCATATTGATGGTCACTGACCAGGTTATGTTCTTCTAGGTATCATAGAAGCTGTGTGTTGATCACACGCTCCATCAACTTGGAGATTAGAGAGGTAATAGCGATTAGCCTGTAATTCGAGGGATCTGATCTATCGCCCTTTTTGAGCACTGGGTGCACATTCACAGTCTTCCATGAAGACGGAAATCGCCTAGTGTGTTAGGAAAGTGCAAAGAGGCGCGTGAGTTCAGGACATAACTCAGGAGCACACTCGACTTATGAACGTCTAGAGAAAGCAATGCCCGACGGACCTCCCGCTGTGTTCTGGAGATTTCCGTCATGAACTTACCACACCGCGGTATATATAGTAGGTGGTACAGCGCCTCCATCGTTCATATTGAAGTTTGAGGCAAAGAGACTGCCTAGTAGATCGGCTTTCCCTTTAGCACAATGGGCAAAGTCACCATCGATCTTTCGCAGTAGTAGTAACAACGACTGGCAAAAACTCTCTCAACTCTCAGCATTCCTTTTGCGAACGGGTAGGTTGTGAAATGAGCTCCCCGATGAGGTTCCCCTTACGGACTACAGTAAACTGTAATTTAAGAAGGGAATAATCAGGATTTAAGATTTAAGGTTTGGCATTTTTACTGTCTCAAGCGTTCACACCTTATGGACACCGCTCAACTTAGGCGGACCGTATACTAGTTTATAATTTTTGTGAATGAAAAGTCATTTTTTTTCATGACGATGATATAACTACCAACATACTTGGGCCCAGCCAAGCATAGCATGCATTTATTTTTTAATTAATTATTAACCACAACACAATATGCTTATTTTATTTCGGTAGAGAGACGAAAGACCTATTTAAATCGGCTCAAACAGAACAAAGCACAATTTACTACCGGTAAATATAGCCAAAACCTCAAACATGATTTTTGCAGCCAAAAATATAAATATTACGAAAGATACATATTTAAATTAATAAATTAAATTGATAATGATGCAATGTAAATATTTTTTCTTACACGAAAAATTGTTATCAAAGAAATCGTGTGGATTTTCGTTTTAGCAAACCACTTCAAAAAATACTTACATGTAAACGCTTCTCAAGAAGAACACGCAAACTAGAAGTTCGCGGGCGTATGGTAAACGAATCATAAAGTATTTGAAGGTGCTAGACTTTATAATGACTTGCCGATATGCATCGATTTTAACTTTTTAAATCGATTAGATTAATAACAAGTGTTGAATCATACAAGCTAGCTGTGTAAAACCAAGCTGATGGAATACTTTTTAAATCTACCTACACAAGAAGTTTGATATTTGCATGACAATAAACTGAAAGTCATTTGGTTTTCTCTATAAGTGAAATGTAAATTTCTTGTGAGAAAATAAAAAAAAAATATTTGTCAAACATGCTACGATTTGCCACCATATCTTGCACAAGCTTCTTTGGGATAAATCGTACTTGCAGTACAGTATTAGAGAGCGACCCGCAATGTTTTAGCCGTCCTTAACGGAATGAACTTTCTTAAACCCGAACTTTTAAGAGATAACTCATTAAAATTTATTTAAATTTCAAACTAACACACAGCAAAAATAATGCGCCATTAAAATAATTAAAAAAGAAATCGACATTTGAACGCGGTGAATTGGCGGCAAAATTACCCTAACTATTTTATTATTGTCAATACAGTTGTCAGTAGGTTATTAGTTTTTTTACACGCGTGTTTGAAAAAGCACTATACAAGCCTTGCCGAGGTCGTACATTGTTTGTTACGTACCCGGCGCGAACTCAGCAGGCGGAACATTCGCCCATCTATCAAGCTTGTCAACTCGCTAACAATAAGATTGCTCAGTACCCAGAGACTGACATGTTTGCTATGACGGAAAATGTCTTTTTGTCACTAGTTTATAAGTACTTAAATAATTTTATTTAAATTTAATTTTAAGTTACGAATGATACGTTTTGGCAATAACTGTAAGTGTATTAAGGTTCTTTCATAATAAATAAATAAATAAAAAATACTCACGTTCACCCGGTTATGCTGCGTTTGCGGGCCGCGGCAGTAATGTACTGTAACCACTACCACCAACCATCGAACACTACAATTATAATGATTTCCTAATAAGATAATGTTTATTACTGAACTTAGATTAAAATAATAATGAATACTTATTTGTCTAAGATATATCTGTATAGCTGGAGCTGGGTCAGCAGGTAAGTCTCAACACTCGATTTTCATTCCGATGTAAAATAAAAATATTCCACGTTCATCATATTGTGTTAACTTAACAATTCAAGATATACATCCGATTGGAATTGGCATTGCTGTCAACATTAAGCTTCGAGGTTAATTAGTAGTCATGACGACACAGATTCTAAATGTTGCTTAATTTAACTTTGGTGACAAAGTTTCGGACAATCGTGACCTTTCGGATGTTCACAATAAGACCCATTTGCAAGGTTAATCACAAAAAAGTGGTAAGCTGAACTTGCAAATCAAAGTGGCTAATATGCGCAAAAAAAAAGAAGATAAATTTGTTGTTTTGATCGTGATTTCACTGTTCTACGTGCAATTCACTGACATTTTTCAAGAACTAAGTAATCTTTGATACACCTGTTGTATTCATTTCTATGATTGACTTCTGTTTACTGTTATTCGATCTAGTGACTTCAGGATCTTTATGTATTCTTGTATTATTTTAAAGAAAAAAGTAATTGAAGTGCGTGAAATCAAAATGATTTCTTATGCAGTTTAATGTATGAAGATTTTAAAAAACAATCAAATTATAAAACTGTATTTCAGTTTACATAAGACACCATCCTGTCTTAAAATAATCTTAAAATATAATAGCCCCGACAAATTGTTACACCTCGGTTATAGCCGATATACTGGAAGCTCTCGCCAGTAACACCACAGTCTCGTCTCTTTCTACCAAAAATGTGTTGATCGTGACTACTAACACTACTAAAACAAATGAAGCGTGTATACGCGCATATGTGTGCGTGTTGTATACGAGCGGTAACAGGTTCGTAACAGAGGGGAGGTAAGGTCATAGA
Organism: Apoda limacodes; assembly: GCA_946406115.1. Taxonomy (NCBI): domain Eukaryota; kingdom Metazoa; phylum Arthropoda; class Insecta; order Lepidoptera; family Limacodidae; genus Apoda; species Apoda limacodes. The sequence goes on along the minus strand of OX291545.1, from coordinate 6,921,077 downwards.
CAAATCGACTGAACAGTGCATTTCCTAGACAGCTGTGAAGTAAAAACGGTGGCAGAAGTGTGAAAGATACGGAGCTAATTTGCGGTCTCGTCTCTTTCTAAGGTTTCTAAGGTTTTGTTTTTATTTTACAGAACTTTTGACTCTTTCTTAAGTATGGCTAATTTTGTGAGGCTATTGCGCAGTCCACAGAACAGATAACAGAACTCGAAGTCTATGGGTAAGGTCAACCCAACAGGGGGCTGTACCAGATGAAATACTATTACGTACTTATACACACTTAATTTGATGTGCACAAAAATTTTTTATTCAAGTAGACTTTCACACAGCACTTTTGAGTCAGTTTAATTATTATTTTTATAAAATATGGCGTTCTTTATGAAGGAATTGATTAGATTTTTTTAAGGCAACTCACGAGAAATTTTCCCGGTGTTACAAGCTTATCAACGGTAACCGCTTGATATTAGGTAAACCGTATTAGTATTGTAAAAACGCTTTTTTACTACATACAAAAACCGCCCGTAGCTTACACAGAATGTTTTTTTAACAATATCATAGAATACAGAATTATTTTGCTAAAATCTTCTTATAATAAATATTATAAGAAGATGCTACACGACATTATACCCATCTCGAAGCTTAGTCGTAAACTAAGACTTAAGTATTATTTTTTGTTTGCCGTATAAAATTAAAGCCAGTGTTTTTAGAAAGTATCTCGAAGGACGCGGTTTGAAGATTACAGAAACGTGTTTATCGTCTCAGAAGACGAAAGCGCGAATAAACAACTTTATTGCAGATTACACTTACCTACATTTAATCCAACGAAATTTAAGGTAAATTAAGGTAAGCGTGTGCGAACCTTATATTTTTTTAATTAGTCAGTATAGTACACAGTTCATTCATTCTCACACTTAAGAACCGAAATGGTCGTGTACAGTGCGGTTTCAGAGAAACTTCCTCCCGTGAACGTGTGGGTTGTGGAATGAGCTCCCTGCCAAGGTTTTCTCTAAAGACTACAGTATGGGGTCCTTCAAGAAAGAAGTAGGAATTGTATATTTGAAGGGTCGGCAACGCGTAAGTGATACCCATGGCACAGATTATATAATACTAGTTACAAGCGTCCATAGGCTACGGTGACCGCTTATCATCAAGCGGACCGTAAGCTGTTTGCCACCTTAATAGTTTAAAAAATAAAAAATTAGTGCCTAATATGTTTTTTTTATACCAACACTAAAATCCCAATGCTCTTGGAGATGGAGAGGGGAGTGTTCTGGAATTGTTGGACTACAGTGAATGAATTTTCTTATCATCTGCATAGCAATGCGATTCCAGTGTGGCATAGCGTGGTTTGACTTCTGTAACTTCTTTATTGTTTACACTCACTATGTTAGTGAGGAAAATCATTAAAACAAGTACACTTGTAGGAATACCATAGTAAGACACAACATACAGGTACTTTTTGTGCTTCTCATACCCACATAAACGACTGAGCTAATTTAAAAAAATAGGGCTTAATAATTTCCTGAGTTGTAAGTTATTTCGTAGTTGGAAAACCATATAGGTAAATAAATAAAAATAAATATAAAAAGAATAAATGTACAATAAAAGGGGTCATAAAATCAGACGAAACTCTGCAGACAACGTAGAATATGAACGTGAACGTAGAATGCGCCAAAACATTGAATATTAATGACTCAAATAATATTACTTGTATTGGAAATTTGCTAATAACAACCTTGGCTTTTGTATTAAGCAATATTATTATGACATTTCAGCTATATTCTGTGTCGTTAAAAAAAATATTGAAAATTGAAACTATGGGCTGACTTTGTAATTTTAATGTTATAACTTCTATGTCGAAATTTTTTTTATTGCATTATGTTTTTGGTAGCACCCAACATAGGAATTACAATGTAGTATCTATGTGTTTTTTTATTATTTATTTAGACGTGATTTGCTCGCCGAAAATTTAATTTTACCATGGGAAATTTACCTTTATGACCCCTCTCTTAGTTTTAAAGTTTGAAGTAAGTTATCTGATCTCAAACTGTCTATTCACTGCTTTGTAACGTGAGAGATAACGTAATGCAGTTACTCTCACGTTACAAAGTTAAAGTCGTTTTAATAACATATGTTTGTTTACAAATATCTTTATACAAACACTGTGATGCGGTGGTTTGGCAATAACCGTATCAACATCTTTGTTACCCCCCCCCCACCACTTTCCTACCCCTTACAAATAAATTACTTCAGGGGTAGGACGCTCATCATGTTTTCAACAGTCATATATTTTTGGTTTGTGTATCTTGATATTGGTACTTAATACTCAGCTCGACATTGAATTCAGGATGATTGCATTAATTTGTCCACCATGGAATGCCCCTAAAGTGAACCAGTTCAGGGGACTGGTAACGTCTTCAATGGCAAAGTATTTAAGAATGGAATGATATTAAGGTGGAATTTCAGCTTAGTAGAGTAAGCAGCTTAGAGTCCAGTCGATATATGTATGAATTAAACCAAGTTTACCTAAAAGTTATCGATATGTACAGATTCATTATATTTTATTGAAAGTATTGTCACACGTTTAACTCTCACTCCGCCTCAGCCCATACCGAAAAGATTTAAAATTCGTCTACTGTAAATGCAAATTATATATTTTATATTATTTACATTTATTATATAGGTTATATTCTTATCCGTTCTTGCTGTACTAATAACTTACAATAAGCAGCACATTACGTTAATTTAAACTGCTTAATTATTTTATTGTTTTTCTTTATTATCCCTTGTATACTGGTTGGGGCACAATTCACGACGGGGATTAAAAAATAAACTATGACATTTGCACTGACATTTAGTTTTAGTTTTTATTTTCACAGATTATAAAATACATTTTGGATATAGATCATGGATAATTTCAGCGCTATCCAACGTACCAAAATCATAGAATTTTATTTGGAACATCATCGGTTTATTATTGAAACCTAGCGAGCATATCACGCCATTTCAATGTGTGTAACTCTTCCTCAGAGCTGATGATTCGACAGTTATGGCACGATTTTAGCAGAGAGGTTCAGTAACCGATCTCACACCTTCTGTCCAAAATGCAGATAATATTCAACGAGTGCAAGTGGTTGTAGAGGAGGACTCAGAGACATCAACTCGTAGAGATTCGTCTCAACTGGGATTAGTAGGTAGGTGATAACTCCGAAGGATATAGAAACAGGATTTAAAAATGTTTCCATATAAGATGCCATAAGTCTAAGAATTGAAGCCATTGGATCACCAGCAGCGTCTTTATTAAGCGGTTCAGATTCAAGAACTGGGTTGACAGGATAATTATTACATTTAGCATTTGATAATGAGTGATGAAGCACATTTCCATTTAAACGACCTCATTTTCAAAAAATAGGCAGATTTGGAGTATAGAAAGTCCAAGAAAAGTCCACCAGCATGAATTAAAACCTATCATGTGTACAGCCTGGTGCGCAGTTACATCACAAAGGATTATTGGGCCTAATTTTGTTTGAAGAGTAGGTATACTTGGCCATTTCAATAGGCCAGAGATGCCCTTTCGTGACGTTCGGTTTGTAGATGACAACTCTCCATCCCAAATTAAATAGCCTCGTTTTAAAAAAGAAAATGTTTAGTTTTGTTTGGTTATTTTTCTGGAAATTGGATAATATATAACAAAATCAAAATTTTTTATTGACATTTTTGAGAAACACTTAATTTTTTTATTAATAAGTTCAAATTAACCCAGATTTAAAATCAGTCTTGAACATAAAAGTAAAAACTGTTACATAGTTATAAAGATATTTTAAGTTACACAATTACACGTAAGATAAGTAGTTAAACTTTAACATAAAATCTTGGTATATAAAGAGAGGCTGATGTAGTCTCGTCCAAACTGTGAATTAAAACACTCACGACGTGGAAGCGGATAGCGTTTATTCCAATCCAACTGCAAAACAGACTATAATTATGAATTTATTCATCCCTTCATGCACTTATGACTCAAATATTTCCAGCGGAATCTAAGCCGAACAATGAGTTAGGAAAACAAAAAATAATACTTTGTGAAGAATCGACATCGTAAAGGTGTAAGGCAGATCCACATCCAGCCAGCCAGATAAAAATAGTACATTACGATATAAGTGAGCTGAGCTGCTCATTACAGACGAGTTATATATATCTTATGTAGAGAATAAGTATGTTAATCCATTGATTATCCGTTGAGACCTATAACAACGTTAATCCAGATTACAAAAAAAGTATGACATACGTTACAATTTTTTTTTTTTGTGAGTTACGTTATCGTTGTTTTTAATTTCTGTTTTATTTTCATGATATTATTGACTTAACAGGTATTCTTTCTAAAACAACTAACGGTAAGTAGTAGTGCTATCTTTGAAACTATAGATGCAGGCTTTATATAGCCTTTTAAGACTAATAGATTTTAAATTTCTAAGAAACTTTGCTATTTACATAATTACAATAGGATAAGTGTATAAAAAATATCACTTTAAAATATTTTTTTATGTTTTTGCCTCACCTGTAAAGTTGACATTTGGTGGTTACATTAATTCATATTACAGTTGACAATATGTCATTTTAATTTGCTTTTGAAAATACCTAGTTACTGAGATAATTATTGTCTTAGATAACGAATTATAAATTTTTGCTCCTTTGTGTTCAACACTTTTCTCAGTATAATCGATTGTTGGTGGTCGAGTGCAAATGTTTCGACACCATCGTAGTATAGATCTAGTCGTATAGTTATTTTATAGTATAACATAAATGTATAATATACTACTATTATCAGATAAGGATATAAATTGTATAGAAATATTTTGTAGACTTTAAATTATAGTAAATAATACTATCTTAACATCAAATAAATGAAGGTATTATAGTAATATAGTAAAGTATAGTAAGATTTATAGGTATAAATCTAACCGGATCCATGTTTATATATCATCAAAGGAAATTCAATAAACTCATGTAGGTATGTTATTTCAACAACCGACCAAATTGATTTATAGGCAACGAACAAACGTACTATTTCTTATGACCCAGTAATATTCAAGCTTGTAACATTTTTATGGTTTAAAACGTAAATCTGAGCTGTAATGTTACCCTGTCACAAGAAAGAAAAAAACAAGATTTAGTTACTGTGTAACGGCTAAAGTCTTAAAACATGAGGCATGTTCGAATGAGATGAGTTACCTCAGTCCAGCCAGGGACCTATCCATGATTAAACTTTGCAAACCTGAACTCTATAAACAAACTAGCAACTGACTTACTACGGGATATACGGGCTAAACTGATTGAAAAAAGAGCTAAGCAGAAGAGGCCCCAGATACCATTTATAAAGTCGGCGCAAGATATTTGAGTGGGTGGCATCGTATTTGTTTATAAGCGCAATTGCTTAAATACCCTGTTACAGAATATGTTCAAACCTGTGCTTTGTCAAACACGTGCATCAGAAGCAGTGTTGTTGTGATTGACTTATCAATTCGCAGGATTTAAGTGATTAATGAAAAGCGGTGTTCCGTTCATTATTATGTGAGTGTGTATGTAGCCATCGTTTATCACCTTCGGAAGTTTAAATCCGTCACGTAATGTATACATACATACACATACATTTTTATAAAAATTAAGATCGTAATTAGGTACTCTAACTTTTATTCATAACATTTTAACATAATTATGATTTTACATATTTTTTTGTGCAATAAATATCTAAGAGCTCTTTTTGGAGAAACCAAACTAAGAATCAAAAACTCCTAAGTTTTATGTGTAAGGTTACTCTAGCTCCTACTAGCGTCACTCAGAAACAGATAGTTTCACACAAAATACATAGTTTCTACAGATTTATGTGTATGGTTTTATTCAGAGAGAGTTATAGTCTGTGAAAACCTATTGAACTCTCTCCAGGTGACCAATGCAAATAGTAAATATTTTAGTAAGGCAAAATATGCCTCAATGTAGCTTTGCTGATTCGGCTACGTTCGAATCCCACTGGTATGAGATTTGTCCCATTTCTACGTATACCTACGTAATTTTGACTTATTTGATTAACAGTTAAAGAATCAAACATTTACATTATTATTTATATTATCATATTGGCTCTTTACCTATTTGTGTTTTCACACTACTCACTGTTTTGATTGCAGCGTCAAACCTTTAGCTCCGACAGTTATATGATTACGTTCTTAAAACGTTACGTTCAGTCACGTCTTCGAGTCCACTAGTACAGACTTCTAGTATATAATATTTATACCACAATCAATATTTCTTACTCAAATACGCTAAAGTAACAAGATTTTTTTAAATTTTTCAGTGGATAGTGTATGTCTCAGAGGCGTTGTCTCTATACATGCCGATTTCCGTTAGCCTACCTTTCAGAAGGTCCACAGTACTACCAAAACCACGAAGTAAAATACGAGCGAGGTGCACTCCAAGTATAGTGCAACAAACTTTTTAGACCGGCAGGCAAAAATAAAAACATTTTTTACATTATTGTAATAAGTTAACTTTCGACCAAAAGGTCGTAAGCTACCATGCACAAAAAATATATAGAGAAGTGCCTGTGAAATTCGTATCGTTGTTAACTTTATTCTGTACTGTCAGCCAACAAATAAAAAAAATGGAAAAGTGCAGTTGTGCAGCATGGGTGAGTGAACATGGCTGTTCTCAGCGGAGCTTTAGTTGAAAACTGCACCTGCTGCGTAGCAAAATAGTCGCGGTGCCATTATGTAGTCAAGGTTTTATTTTCGTTAATGATTGTATCAAATTTATATTTCAAACGTTTATGAAACTACTTTAGAAATCTACAAATCGGATTTAGATTATTTTTCCATTAGACCATTTTCATATATGTAGTTCCGTTAAAGAGATACAAGTCAATTATAAAAACTATGTTTATAAAGCAAATTTTCTATGTAGCTGGTGCAAGGCGTGTTTTTTATAAATGATTAAATAAAAACAAAATCTAAACTTGGAGATCTTGCTATTAGGTTTTGAAGATAAGTTTATGGTCAAAAAGAAAATAATATGGATCACTGTAACGTCAAAAACTGTGGAACTGTGGAATAAGCCTGATATTTAACTAGGGTTGTCGATTCAAGAAATAACGTTCTTCTAACTTGAATATTGTGATAACGACATATAAACTTACATACCAGACAATATATATTACACATTTAGCTTGAGGAAGAAACAATCGGGTAGCTTTAATTTCATTATTTGTTATCGATTGAGACACAAATTTTTTCCATAAAATAAATTAACGTACTTACTTACATAATATATTTAAGTATTAATTTTCATTTTTTTTTAATTGCCGCGATGCCAGCGCTCTCTACCTGGTCGGCCAGCGGCGGCGAATCTAAGGTGCGTGCACAGCTACATGGGTGCATTTAATATTGATTTCATGCATTAAATTACTTTGTACGAGCACTACGAGTCAAAACGAGTGTAGTTTGCATTGTTAGTTTTAAATTCTGATACGTCAATCAGTAATATAACTTATAAAATTACAATGATAGACTTATAAGGTCTTAAGAAAAACAAATATAATGTACTTATAATGATTTGTGTTCGATTTTCTTTTAGAAAGTTATTAAAATGTTATACTAAAATCTTTTAATTTTATTATTTAATTTTCAAATAACATATTATTTATAATCTTAACATTTTCTATGTGATTTTTATCCTCCATAGTTTATTGATTAAAATCCCTAATACCCATTCGTCGTCGTTTCTTTACCCAAATGGTCCCAACAGAGCCCTATTGCTTAGCCTACGCTGACCTTATATATATATATATAATAGCTCGCATTAGGTAAAAGCCTGATTTTTTATCAGAATATGTGTTATATAGGCGGGTTTCCTGACTAATAATAAAAATATTATATACCAAAAAATAAAAATTTATGAGGGCCTTTTAGAATAGGTGCCGTAGTTCCGGTAATAATTAAATGACACTGTAACTTACCAATCACTGACGTAAAGTATGAAATTCATAATAAATGTTAATTGAAATAATTGTACACATTTAAACAATAGCATTATGATTCGATTCCTGCGTTTCCGTGCGGCCGCTCTAACCATATCAGCAACAAGCTGAAAATATCAATATTAAGAGTGTGTTCATTTTGGGATACGTTTGATACTTTTCAGACACCTTACCGACTTTTTTACTACCGACACTTATCGTTCGTGTAGCTTTGAAAAGTTACTAATATAATTTTTGGTTGCAAAACGTAGGCCGTTTAGCAGCTCCTAATAGTTACCGGACTATCAGTATTTTGTGCGACAGTGACGACGCTCTACAAAACCGAAGATAGTCAATTATCTCTCGATGTGTAATATTTATTGCCTGGTTTTGTACCTATTTATTACTTTCAGATAAAATATTATGTAAAACTGTCCGAATAAGCAACTGAATATTGAACCTATTAGCCACTGATAACTTATGACCCTATCCATAAATCATTAAAATGACAACTCTGTCGACATTATTAAAATGACCTCTGCCCCCAAACATTTTTAAATCTGCGGTTGTCAAATCGATGACTAAGGTCTGCATTACTGGTTTATGGCTATAATTGTTTATCAAACGAGTAATATATGTAACTTGAATTACTTCCATGTACTTCCATGTACCAGTAGCGGTGCAAAAACGATGCAGTCTTATAAGCTAATAAAAATAAAACTTCACAAGGGGCAAACATTGTCATCAGTTCGTACGCTATTAGAATTTGGAAGGGTTATTAAAGCGCTGAAACGGTATTGTACGTTAAATACGAGGCATACCTTTACAGAGAGAAACTCCGTTACGCAGTATTTCCTAAAGCATCCAGTTACCAATCAAATGTAAATTGACTGTTATATTACTACATTTTGCCAGCGGCTGTACTCGCCCTAAATTCGGTTAACGGCATGGAATTTCTACGTCAACCCCTTAATTTTACTATTAAAGTTTGCTATAGATGTAGCTATAGTGCGTTTAAGCTCGGTTATGGTATTCTCGCGGGAACTTTTGAATTTTTGTCCTTCAGTTCGGTTCTGCGGTTTAATTGTAAAAAGGTAACAAACAGACAAATTTGCTTTCGCATTTATAATTATTAGTATGGATTAGCCGATTCAAAAGAAAGAGAAAAGACGTTATCAAGACGTCTGTGTGTCTCTGTTTTTAGTTTGACTATTATATTTACTTTTAGTCTAGGACCACCCTAATTAAACACGTTATTATTATTATTGAATTATAGACTTGCTGCATCAGAAGCTGTGTCTAACTTAAGTGATGGAATTTTTCAATTCTATTTCATTACAATATTGTTAATTTTAATATGGCACTTCAGTAAGGTCCACACACTTGCAGTCCTTAAACTATTTATCTAGCTTTTGCCCGCGGTTCCACCCTCCTTAAATTTGGTTATCGGTGTAGAATTTCAACGTAAACTACTCAATTATAGAAAAAAACTGACTAACACTTGACGTTTTTAAGTAGCTTCCCAACAGTGACGTGTACAGAGGTTTTAGTTAGGGAAGCCAAAAAAAAAATAACTCACCAAAAAATTGCGTTTAATATAGACCCGGAAAGTTTAGTCAATTTGGAGGGCCGATTCCTGTGTAACCAGGAATCCCTAAGGTATTATAGCTCTGTGTAGCCAGTAGAATCAACGACTGTGTAGAACTAGAAGTACGTCCAAAAATCATTTACTCTCAAAGGTGCTATAAAAAGGCTACTAGAGTTGCTTTAAGCACCTATCTCTTATGCGCTGTGCTCATTTGGTAATCTATCTGTTTCTTAAGAGGTCCAGAGAAGACCTTTTACCTGCAACCTTAAGTTACAAAGGAATGCTAGTTGGGTTATGTCCTTCCCCGGGGCTCAAACTATCTTTTTTTTTAATTTATTTACCAAGTCAGATATATATTATGTATGCATATGAATAAGTGGCAACCAAATAATAATAAAAAAAAAACAGTCAAGTGCGAGACGTACACGCGTCAAGTTAGGGTTCAGTAGAGTAAAAATTGTTGCGGATATTTAAAAACTTGTGTAACAACTCCGTTCCGCAAAGTGTCACCCACTTTAAAATCGAATGAAACCTCAATTGTTATTAATTGAGGAATTATTATTATTATTAAGAATGTCATCATTTTATTTTCCATATTTTCACATGGTTCATAAACTCATATTTACTACTTGTTTTACACAACTAACAACTTCTTTTAAGTTATTTTGAAATTTTTATTTGTACGAAATATTTACTTGAAAGCCTTAAAAGCCTACTTAGCTCTAATAATTGTAATTTTAACTTTGTTGCATATATGTGTGCCGTAAATTTGTTTAAATAACAAAAAGCAACCATTTACCTGGCAGGGGAAGGGTACACTTGACTCTTACAAAAATTAGTAGGTACCTTAAAGCCTAACATTTAGAAAACGGATCCCCGAATCTAAAAATAGTTTTCACATATGCACAATGTTTTTAAACGACCTATCCAATGACACTCCATGAGATAGGCGACAAAAAAAATGTGCCTTGCTTTACGTGTAGGGGAGTTACACTAAGAACATAGTATGCATATGTATACTAAGGTAACTAAGAAAACTTCTTTCGGCTTAATGATTATGCAGCTTTCTATTAGCTAAGTCACATAAAAACCGATATACATACAAACGAACACAGCGAAACTATTTGGGGTTCGTTGTCGACTATGGAACGGATGTCATAATCAGGCGTCATCGCTAATATCCGTTTGATAAGTTCAATTTAAAATAAAGCTCCAAAACTATAATCCAGCAATATTTTCGATCTCTATTGTATCGATTATATTTGTTTTTTACCCTTCCTTAAAAAATTTAATTGAAATCATTGATTTGTTTCAAAATTTTAATTTCTCCTTCAAAATTTTAATTTTTAGAAGTTAAAGTTATAATACTCGAGATAACTTGTGTAGTTAACATAATTAATAATACATAATTATTTTATCTTAAATTTCCATAACACAAAAGTTTTTAGTATTTTAAATAGTATTACGTAAATTATACTTTAAAAAAATACTAAATAAATACAACTTACGTTAAGAAGTTCTGAGAAACAGTTCTTGACCTACAAACTCTGAAGTCGAACCCACAAAAAGTTTTCACTTAAAAATAACTCACTTAAAAAATAAATTTTAAACCAATCGTTTCATAAACACTGCAGTTTATACCGTTAGATACCCGATGCGGGTTTGGCTTTTACCTCCACGCGTTTATGTAAGCTCAGGAAAGCTTTCACAACGACCCGTGCTTTCTCTGAAGCGATTTCAGCGCGTCTGACGAAACCTCCGCCCATCAAATTGGCTTAGAACTATAACTGCATTGCGCCCCATATAAAGCCTAAAATTGGAAAATGGAGCCTTTTTCATTTGCAAGATGGAGCAGATAGTACTTTATTGAAGCTTTGGGCTCGCTTTTACCGTGGACATAGATTAGAGTGGTTTCCTACTGTTATGAAATTTTATGGCTCTATTCGCAAATTTTTACCATTCCGATGAATTCACATTTACCGAGAATTCCTGCTACATTAAACAAATTGAATCAACAATCGTGTTTCATATAAACGAAAATAAAAGGAGTATCGCCTAAAACTACCAAGTAGTTTATGTTTACTAAAAAGGCTATGTTCTTCATCTCTGTGGCAAATTTCAGACCAATTAGATGTTCCGTTTTGACATGAAGAAAGCACAAACAAATAAAAAAAACTTACTTTCGCATTCATAATATTAATATGGATACTTATTGTTTTATATCAACAGATATCTATAATTAACAAATGAAATGTCAACCATGAAACTTATCAACTGATGATGTAAATTATCTAACATCAGTGACCTAGAAGCTTTAAATCGCCTGCTACAGAGCAATAAGGGATCCGTAGATGAGGTTCATTATGACGGTCTAAGGAAAGTCAATTCATCTTGAGAGAAACACAGACATTTAGTAGAAGGGCCGCATATATTTTGTGACGCATCCTACAGTAGAAGAAAAACGGACATCTAACTGAATTAGAAGTTGTGGTATATGTTGCCTACTGTTCTATATTATGATGTAGGTATACTGCATAATAGTCCAGTAGGAGAGTAGTTTAGTAAGAACTCGTTATGTGTAATACCATAAGTTTTAACAATGTTTTTTATGGTAATACCTACCTATTTGCCCTAAAACTAAGATTGCAGATAAAAAAAAACAATTTCGCATTTTTTTATAAAAATAAGCAAGAACGCATTCTTTGTAGGGTTTTTTCAGGAAAAACACGCTGTAATCAGTGTATAATATATGTATAAGATCGATGAACTCCGTTAATGTTTCACTAATTATCGCGAAAATTGGCAAATTGACGTATTTTTCATGGAGAAGGTATTTTTTGTTGTCCATTTTGCCACATTTTGCCTCTAGGGACTGCAGCCCATCACATTAACTTTAAGGGTAGAACGACGTCTGCCAGGCCAGCTAGTATTTTTTACGATGGCAATAATTCCATTCCAGATTAGGATTCGCTTTGTAAAATGAGAAAAAAAAGTTCTTAATTTGCAAAAAATGGAAGGCATATTTTATTTGTATGTTTCTCCTGAAAATGAATTGGTAATCCATTTATACTTATTATTATATTACGTCACGTAAAATCGTTCACAGATTTTCAAAGAATGTAGTTTTATTTATTTTGTACTTGATTGGATTAGCTCTTACATTTCTGCTAACTTATTGTTTAACATAAACATAATCTGACTCAATTGCTTTGACTGTAGAAATAATCCATACAAAATATTTCTTTCCATTTCAATGGTTATTCCTTTTTGATATTTTTGTAATTTGATTTCCAATATCTTCCATTTTCCAGGCAACTTTTATAATATTTCATTTTTAAAAACCTTATACGGACTGTTACGATTATATTTCGAAAAAAATAGTCAAATCATTTAAAAAAAAACCCCCGGTCTTAAATGATCCGTTTCCTAAAGAACAGCATTCATTCTCATAGATATATCTATATGGGTGTATATATATGGTGCAGGGGAAAAAACCTTTAAATGTTTTATTCTTAGAAGTCCGCTAAATTCTAGATTTCTAACACATAGGTATTGATTTAATTTTGTTTAAGTTACTGGCCAGTCCTAATGTTAATAAAATCGGTGTATAGAGAATTTAATGGCAATTGTAATATTTTTAAGAAAAATACCAGTCAAGTGCAAGTCGGAATCACGCACCGAGGGTTCCGTACCTATCACCATTTACATAATTTACAAACAAACACAAAATCAAAAAGTGTGCGGCTATAATACGCGACTCTAACATAAAATATCACTCCTTTGGATTTTCATGCAGCGATGGAATGTGATACTATTATTTCGTTTATTGCTCCTAACCATAAAAATACCATAAAATTTAATAGTGCCATTTCGTATGCCGCACTGTCGTCATGATGTCGTCACTTTCAGCTTTCCAAATTTTTGTGAATATTTTCTTGAAGTTATACGCCTCATCACATTTTGCAATAATTTGAATATTTCAGTGTCATATTTCATTAGATGCTATTTTGCAATATTCTTACTAACATAATTCATTTTTATTGCTATCAAATAAATAATACATATCACATATTTAATAATATAGAATGGATCATAAAGTCTTAAAATAGTGTGAAAGTCAAGTTCACGAAAAAAACTAGATATAGGCTGTATTTTGCACTTCAGCCGCCGACGGGTAATTTTCGGATACGAAATAAATAAAATAATTTAGCAAAATTGTTGCTTTATTTTTAACACGTCACAAACTACGCTAAATATATTAAATAATAATTAAATTTATATTAAAATTCATATTAACTAACGAATTAAAGTTTGCTTTTTTGGGAGTATGAATATAAATCGCCGTTTTTTTTGATAACCTTAGAAGCTTGGTTTTTTTAGACACCTGCAGCATTTGATATTAATCAATTTATCACCTATACTCGTTCCTGAAAAAAAGGTTCTTGACAGACCGACAGACAGACAGGCAGACTGACAAAGAAGTGGTTCTATAAGGGTTCTGTTTTCCCTTTTGAGTTCCATCCGTTATGGAAGAAGCGCCAGGCTTTGCCTATTCGATACGTACTGTATCTGTACAATTTTGCATCAGCGTGACATTTTAAAGGCCCTTCGATCGAATTTACCAGATTCGGGTAATACCCGCATTTTGGTCAAAAAGACGCTAATCACAATCAGTTTACGTATTAGTGCACTCGTACAAGTCATTACAAGCGTTTCAAAGAAACCGTAAATTACTAATTCCAAAATATGAATGTAAATAAAAACTCAAAAGACAAAGAATTCATACCGAAATATAAGGCCACAAATATGTCAACCGTAAATAAACTTCTACCTTGTTTAGTAGGTATTCGGAGGAATTCCATGACGTGAGGAGATTCGCCGAAGAACCAAAGTCACCCACATAGCACAAATAGTTAGTAAGCTGAAATAGCAATTATTTGCCACTTCACTAGTCAAACCTATAACAGATGGCTACGAAAGGTTCTAGAGTGGTGACCGCGTAAACCTATAACCGATGGGTACCAAAGGTTCTTGAGTGGTGCCCGCGTATTGGAAGACGTACCGTTGGACGACCTCCTACCAAGTGGACAGATGACCTAGTTAGAGCCGCAAAGAGCCGAAATGCAAGAAGATATATGGGGAAGGCCTACGTTCAACAATGGACATCTTCCGGCGTATATGCATACTAGATCAGACATTTTTACAATATACAACTAAATCATTCCGGCTACTATTTTATTATTTGAACCACGGATCTTGTGGTTTCAAGGTAATTTTATGCGAATTTACACTGAGTCACATAAGTATTTAAAATATGGTTTATGTCTATATCTATTAATTATCTATACATATAAAATGCTTTGTCCTGAATGACCGATGGATCAACGCATAGCCTAAGCCGCTCTTCGTAGAGGCCTGAAACTTGGAGGATGTGTTCTTTGAATGTCGTAGGCATCCGATAAGAAAGAATTTTCCGAAATTCTACCCCTAAGGGGGTGAAAAAGGGGCGCAAAGTTTGTACGGGACAACGTGATTCCTTGGTCCAATCTCCTCCAAATTTTGCATAAACCTTTTTTAACAGAATTGGTGGAAGATGTGTTTCGTATTTTATTGAAATACGAATCACATTGCTTCGAAGTTGATATCAATCAAAAAAATGCTTTTGATTTAAACTACATTTTATTTTGACACATGTTTGACAACTTATTTTTTAAATTATGACTCCCTCGCAGCCTAGTTGGTAGTGAGAGGAGGGTGTGGGTTCGATTCCCGCACTGGACAAACATTTATGTGTTAAACATTTGTGTTTGTCTTGAGTCTGGGTGTACTTATGTATGATGTGTATGTATTTACAAAAAAAAAAGTAATATATATATGTATTTATATCCGTTGTCTGGTACCCATAACACAAGCTTTGCTTACTTTGGGGCTAGACGGCGCTGTGTGTTATATCCAAAAATATTTATTTATTTATAAACTCAATTCGAGATTTATGCAAAAAAGGTTAAACTCACACAAAAACATAAACAAATCTTCTTCTATACAAAAGTAAACAAACCAAATTTGTTCTAAAATAATGCATTATTTGCGACGATGTTTTTATAAACATGATATTAATCCTTATCCAAGTAAATACGTTATTCATCACAAGTATTTAATTACTAAAATATTTAAACTATTTAAATACTTAAAACAAAATGCCCTTTACATCATTCGATTTGAATAAATATCTTATAAAGTTTTGAATTAACATCGCAGCAAAATAATGATCAAGTACTGCACGCGCATTTATGATGTTCAAGGCCGGCGGACAGTCATGAGGGGGAAGGGCGGTACGTATTGTTTAAAAATATTTTCACCTTCTACGTAAACAAACTCGCGGGTTAAAGTAAGCGCTGGCCCAAAGTAACTATTACTGACTGACTGACTGACTGATCAATCAACGCACAGCTCCAACCATTTGACGGATCGAGCTGGAATTTAGCACACATATAGCTATTATGATGTAGGCGTGCGCTAAAAAAGAATTTCCAATAACTCACCCCCCAAACGGGGGTTCAAAGTTGCCGTAAAAATCCTACGCCGATAACCAAATATAGGGCGGGCGAAGCCGCTGGCAAAAGCTATTGTATTTATAATTACAATATTTCACACATTTTTTAATTAAGTGTATTTAGAAATTTGCCATTTAGCCATTAACGGTTTCCGGTTCAATTTAATATTCATGTATGGAGGGGGACGATTAGATGAATACAAGACTGCAATCTGTGCTTTTAATGCCCAAGTTTCGTTCCAACTGTACTTAGCGACATGGTTGGGAAAACCTATGGTATCATTTTGGTCCTTTAATATGTCTAAATATGGCCGAGTGGTGACCGGTAGAGTAAAATAGTTCCAACCTCTCACTTAAGAGGCGTAAGAGGCGACTAAGGTAAAAAAAATTTAACATGCCGTATCCATCAAATTCAGTCACGTCTACCGACTAATGGCGTTATAACCACTATAAGCGTTGCTAATAAATAGGCAAGGCTGATGACGGACAGCAGCGTCATCAATTCAAATAGCGAATTAGCAATGGCGATTAAGGGCATAAAATTATGATTAGTACAACCACACCAAGGCCCTAGTCCCCGGTGGCCCCGCTATTCCTGGTCATGGTAGCAGCCATGGTAACGGCGGAGTAGGGGGTGCTAAGAGTATCCGGCAGGAGCACGGCTACCTTCCTTCTGTAAAAAGACAACTGGCCCAGGTAAAACACAATGTGCGCACACTGAGAACTGATGAAAAGATCGTTGAACTGGAAGAAGAAATGAGTAGGTTACGCTGGGATATTGTGCTTGATTATGCGAAGTCCGTAGAGAGGGTGAGGACACGATAACTCTGAAATCCGGTAACCTACTCTATTACCGGCAGGGCGACTAACAGTCCCAAGGTGGTGTCTGGTTTCTTGTCCACAAGTCTCTTATTAACAACATTCTGACCATCGACAGTGTTTCGAGCAGGGTAGTGTACCTAATACTCAGAGTATGTAAAAGATAGTCACTGAAGGTCATTCAGGTATACGTAACGACCTCGGCACATCCAGATGAGGAGGTGCAGGCTATATATGAGGACATTAGTAGGGCCATACATACCAATGAAACCTATTTCAATGTTGTTATGGGGGACTTCAACGCGAAGCTCGGCAAGAGGAGCGATGAAAAGATGAGAATGGGGCAATTTGGATATGGGCAACGGAACCCCAGTGGACAGAGGTTAATCGACTTTTTGGAGAAAGAGAAACTCCTTAGATGAACTCTCTTCCAGAAGTCACCTCATAGGAAATGGACCTGGTTGAGTCCCGATGGTGCCACGAGAAATGAGATAGACTTCATTTTGACCTCCAAGAGACGAATATTCAATGATGTCTCTGTGATTCACAGGGTGAAAGCCGGTAGTGATCACCGAATGGCAAGAGGCACATTGGACATCAATGTCAAACTTGAGAGGTCCCGTCTGATGAAGTCTACGCTCCAATCTACTCGCGCACATATTCAAAACCCCGAAAATTTTCAACTCGAGATTGGTGATCGCTTCGCTTGCCTAGAGAATGTAGCTTTAGTGGATGAGATTTGTAACGGTTTAGTAGAAACTGTCGAAACAGTGGGTTGTAAATTCTTTAGACCCCGCCGCACAGATAGACCTCAGAAACGACGCTCTCTACCACTGCAGTCTTCTGATGACGGTAAGTCATATGGGCAGCTCAATAAACAAATCTCGAAATCCTTGCGTCACGACATCCGCTCCTTTAATACCAAAAATATTAGGGAGACGATAGAGCGGGACCAAGGCTCCAAAATGTTCGCAAGAGACATGCCTATTGGGTAAAGCCGGCTGACAAGGCTGAAGAGAGAAGATGGCAGTGTAGCGTTGACTAAACACCTCTGGTTGAGGGAGGTGGAGAGATTCTATGGACAGCTATATGAGTTGGTCACTAAGCCCGTTGCAAGCTTGGCCAAAGATCCAAGAGCCAAGCTGACCCGACACTATACCGAAGATATCCCGGACATCAGCCTGTACGAGATTAGGATGGCCCTGAAACAGCTAAAAGACAACAAGGCGCCGGGTGATTACGGAATCACAGTTGAGCTTCTGAGAGCAGGTGGAACCGGTACTCAAAGTCCTCCAGAAGCTCTTTGATTCCGTCCTGCTTGAAGGTACAACGCAAGAAGCATGGAGCAGAGGCGTGGTGGTGCTGTTTTTCAAGAAAGGCGATAACACTTTGCGAAAGAACTACATACCCATCACGCTTTTGAGCCATGTTTACAAACTGTTCTCCAGGGTCATCACGATCCGTCTCAGTCGCAGGTTTGATGACTTCTAGCCTCCCGAACAAGCCGGTTTCCGAAGAAGCTATAGTACCATAGGCCACATTCATACGCTGCGGCAAGTTATACAAAAGACTGAGGAGTACAACTTGCCAATATGCTTATCGTTTGTGGACTATAAAAAAGCCTTTGATTCGGTCGAAACATGGGAGGTGCTTGAGTCTCTCCAGCGATGCCGGATTGACTATCGGTATGCCGAAGTGCTGAAGACTTTGTACAATAAAGCCAATATGTCGGTCCGTGTACAGGAGCAGAGTTCGAGGGCAATTCCATTACAACGAGGTGTGAGATAGGGAGACGTCATTTCTCCTAAACTGTTTTCTGTTGTATTGGAAGATGCCTACAAAACTCTGGAGTGGAAAGGACTCGGCATCAATATCAACGGCGAGTACATTAATCACCTTAGATTTGCCGACGATATTGTGGTCATGGCAGAATCGATGGAAGACCCCAGCACAATGCTCGAAGACCTCAATTGAGTTTCCCAATAGGTGGGCCTTAAAATGAACATGGACAAGACAAAGATCATCTCAAATGTCCATGCTGTGCCCACCCAAATATCAGTCGGGAACTCTAGGCTAGGAGTTGTTGACAAATACGTCTACTTAGGACTAACGGTCCAACTTCGGGAAAGAGGTCAATCGTCGAATCCAACTCGGCTGGGCAGCGTTCGGAAAACTCCGCAACGTCTTTGCGTCCAAAATGTTTCAGTGCCTCAAGACGAAAGTCTATGACCAGTGTGTGTTACCAGTGATGACATATGGCACTGAAACGTGGCCTCTAACTATGGGCCTTATAAGTAAGCTCAAAGTCACACAACGAGCTATGGAGAGGGCTATGCTCGTGGTTTCTCTACAAGATCGAATCAGACATGAGGAAATCCGTAGACGAACGAAAGTCACCGACTTAGCCGAGCGCATTAGCAAGTTGAAATGGCAGTGGGCAGGGCACATAGTACGTAGAACTGATGGTCGATGGGGCCGAAAGGTTCTCGAATGAAGGCCACGGGCTGTCAAACGCAGCGTCGAAAGACCGCCCACAAGGTGGTCAGACAACATAGCGAAGGCCGCAGGAAAAAGCTGGATGCAGGCCGCTTCCAACCGTTTCCTTTGGAAAATATATGGGGGAGGCATATGTTCAGCAGTGGACTCCTTGCGGCTGAGATGATGAATACGTCTAAATGCTTATAAAATCATCAGCGCCATCGATGTAACTAGGTACTTATATACTTCCTTTTTCATTATTATTATAATTAAAGGATACATATTTTATATATATTATACTTAGAAAATACCTACACTCTTCACAAACACAAATGTTCGTCTAATTGATTAAAAGCTTCCACTTAAATAAAATGGCTTCATTTAATATACAAAATTTGCTTTGGTCCCGCCTCCCCTTGAGACATTTCAAAAGTAATGCGGCCCATAGAACGTGAAGTATGAGTTCAGTCCTTTAGTAAATCGTTGTGAAAATCACTGTTTTCCTGTTTCCTGAGTCGCTAGCTGAGTAATTAGAAAGAAATCAGCTGACTCTATGTGATTTAACTTTCTCCACACTTTATGGTTACTATTGTACACTACCTTGTATAAAAAATAAAGGGAAAACCCTATCGTATCGTCATAATTTATCGAGCTGCTAAGTATCAAGTTTCCAAGACCAGCGGTACGAGGTATGCGATGATTTACTTTAGAAAAATTTGAAAAAATGTTGATAATTTGAAAACAATTAGAATTTAAATAATATAAAAAGCTAAAATTATTTCTTAATAGGTCACCCGGCGAACGTTGTATCTTTTTATAAAACGACTTGCGCGCCAACTATTGTGATAGGGTTGTAATAACTCAGAAACCTTCCCCGGCGTGGCACAAAAATTTTTCATTACAATCGACTTACCCTAAATACGCGAATCCAACTCGCATTGACCCCTTTTTCTTAAATATAAACCTTGCTCTTACAATAACAAACACAACAAAAAAAGAGTTACCCAAATCGGTCCAACCGTTCCCGAGTTTTTGTGAGACTAACAGATGAAAGCCGATCATTTTGGAAACTTACATTGTAATTACATTTGATGATGCTTAAACTTCAAAAACTATGTTATTTTGTAACTTAAAAATTTTATACTTGTACCCCTTCCCCTTACCCCCTTATTATATATACATTAAAAAAAACAATTTTTTTTTATAGAATATTTTCCTAAAGAAATCACACAAAGCCACCTAGTTCCAAAGTAAACAAGGCTTGTATTATGGATGCTGGACCAGACAACTACATAATTATTTGTATAAAATACAAATGATCATTAAGTGTTTGTCCTGTGCGGGTATCGAGCCCACGCCCTTAGCTGCAACAGACAACATACACCCTAACACTACCCAGTCTTATGCTTAGTCTTCTTATAGATGTTTTTTTATTAATACTTTTGCCTTTACATAAATGTATACAAACGTTTGAATATAGAAATTTTTGAATATACAGATACATATATTCATTTCTTTAAAAAAAATATCTCTTGAAATGCGCAAGATTTAAGCAAGTTTTCATATCGTGCCAAGTTCTTTTGGCAACGTCCATAAGCTTTTTGTTGTAAAATATGATTTCATATCGTTTTACGCAAATTTGTGTTATCTAATTCACTTTATTCACATCAAAAATGATAAAGCGTTTTAAAAAACAATGCCTATTCATTCAACTTTTATCTTAATAGTACATTATGATACAAGTGGCCTAAGTTGTTCATTACACACGAGGGAGGATTTTAGCCCTAGCCGAAAGGCAAGGGCGTAATAGAGTCGACTTTGTAATGACCACAGCTCACGCATTTTATACGACGTATTTCAACACTCAGGCACAACAACAGAAAAAATTAAATAAAGTTCTTAAAATTATTTTGGGCATTAAGTATGTAAGTATTAAAACTTTAGTACCTACTTATAGATTTATAGTTTAACTGACCTTGACTGCTATGTTCTGGCTACCTGGAGCTCTTTATAAAAGGCATCATTTGGTGACATTATTTTCGGTTTCCGACAAATATTACCGTCTGAGCTGAGCGTCTCTTTAGAATATATAGCAATACATTTTAATTTTAATACAATTCCGTGCTTTTTAACATGGAAAGATAAACTACAGTGAGCTAGACTTGTATTTATTTGATAGTACGTTAAATTAACCCAAAATTACATTCTCAGAAAATTACTGGACATTTTTGCTGTTTTTCCAATTGATGAAATTTTCGTAGGCTAAGATATCGAGCGCTCGAGAGAGTCCCCGAACATTGATAACTAAAGAGATCTAGCTCATCAAGTTTTATAAGCACAACATAAAGAATGCGCCATTCACAGACATAAATCTAAAATGATAACGCAACTCCCTTCATCTATATAAAACCAAGCGTACCACTTCTTTTTTACCTACTGTGACGTAATCGAATCAAACTCGCCGCTGTCCGCCAGTACGGAGCTGAGTGAGAGGTCGCGCGCGTGCATCCTCTCGCTTGGCTGTTTTTATTTAAGTTCATCATAAGTTGACGTTTTCAGTACATCAATAGTCGGAATTGCTTTTGTCGTCAAAATTTCTTTGTCTCGGACAAGCTGCCATCATTAAAATGAACACATCAAATTCGACTTTGTTTTGTTGAAACTAATTTTTATGCCCCATCGCTTTATTTTATTTATTTTCAATGTTGGGGTCACATGGAAACCTGAAATATTAATAAATTTTATTATTAGCAGAATCACTTAACAGAGAATACACAAAGCCGAACATTATTATTTTTCTGTTTTTAAAATCGAAAAACACCATTAATTTAATTTGAAAGAAAAATAGCAATACCACGTAGCTGAGCGACAAGTGAATGATTCGTTCGATTAATTTTTATTGCGGGTTTTAATAAACAAGTCTTTCAACTTTGTAACTAAAATCGTTAATGTATTATGAATCACCAGTACACACTCAGGTAGTCGTTATCATTGTAAAACCACAACAAACATTAAATAATTGATTTTAAAATAAATTACACACAATTTAAGAACAAACTTACAACTACTTAAACTGACCGAGATAAAGACAGTCAAAGTTTTAGGTAAAATACCTGACCCGCAAAACGGATGAAACGGATGAACGTTAGGCCCTGTGACATCAGAGGAGGGATCTGATGTCACAGCGCCTAAGAATCGCCGCGCGTGTAAGCGTTTTACATAGAGTTAAGCATTTTTTGATAATTTTACAAGTTTTTTTTTTATATTTAAGAATACTGTCAACGCTAATCGCTTATGAAATAGATACTTTTAAACTTAATGCAATAGTCTATTTGGTAATGGACAATATACTGACTTATTTATCTCAAAATAAACTGAATGCACTCAAAGAAAGTTCCGAATGAAACATTACAAAAGAAAAGCAACTCTATGTTTTTCTATTCTATCTATGTTCCTGTTATCACCATCACCTATCCTTTTCTGACTTATAGTGAGTGCGGGCGAAGGAGAAAATGACGAATTTCAAAACAGAATAAAAAAAATATAATTGTTTTTTAACATTTTTATACCATAATTGTACCTTTTTTAATCGGTTATTTGTTGTAAATGATGTTCTATCACCGATGATAGTTCAAATAATTTTTCTTCAACGATGTTTATTTATTATTGAGACAACTAAGTTCAACACACAAAACAGGCTGAAGTCGCGTAGATAATTGAAATTAATTTAACTAACTGTAGCCAGATATTGGTTATCTGGAGCATCTTTTATAAATTTTTCAATATCATCAGACGATGAAACCTTTGATTTCTTGCTTCTAAATCCATCGGATAGTCTCTTAAGATAAGCTGACAAATTAGAGTAATCGTTTTTTTTTTTTTTAAGGTAGTAAATTTTCCATAACCTTAAGGGGCCTCACTCATGGGTGAGTTGCCTCGTGGGCTTTCGCGATTTACCTTGAGAAATTTGTATTGCTGGATTTTTTTAGGGATCACGTCGATTCTCCAATTCCAGAAACAATTGCCTAAGGCGTTGGCTGCAAACTGGAGGGCCAGGCTTATTCGACGGCCATTCCGGTGAGAAAAACCAAGCGCCGTATCGTCCGCGAAGAGCGCCACACTGACGTTGGAGGGAAAAGGTATGTCATTAGTAACCAATCAGTAGAGCAGAGGAGAAAATACTGACCTCATACCCGTAAGAGCTGGAAGATACCAATCAGAATTAAACGCATATCTATATTATATGTTTGGCTAATTGATTATTTCCATCTTCTATAATCTTGTGTTACAAAAATCCAAACATATAAGACCTCGTTTTCTTATTCAACCTCGGTAATTTTATCTATTTTAAGAAATATAACATTGGTTGTAAAACAATACATGTATAAGCGAATAGAGTAAACAATAACGAAACATTAAACGTACATAAGCTTTATAACATATTTACTGTTCATTTCTTCAGTGAAATTGTATCGATACATCGACACTTACACTAAGTAATATATACTATTCCACTTTTATTTGTATCCTAAATAAATGCCTATACCAAACAAACTGTTACGTCATGGATATTCAGATAATTTTTAACAAAGGTATTCACCCTTGAGGCTTTTCTTGAAACGTACCTAGTTATTTCATTTACAAGTTGATCCAGGGGTGGAAATCACTCTCGGAGCTCCGAATTGGCAATTTACATATCAAATACTCCCGTCTCTCATCAAATTACTCGAATTTGAAGCTTCTACAAAATTCGATAGACTTTGCAAGTTTTTGACTTTAAACCGTCTTAATTTCGTTAGCATTGACGGAATATTTATGTCATGTTATACACGAAAATTGAAAACATCTTAACTACCTAAATCTTAGCTTTTAATGAAGTTAAAGACACACACAAACTGGCCTTTGTTTACACAAAAACACTAACTGACTGGCTGACATGTCATTCAACACATGCCTAATCCACTGCTAGGCCTAGAAACTTGAAATTTTGCACGATGGTGATGGTGATTTAAATCTTAACTAAGTTTGTAATATTTATCACCTAAGGTGAAATGGCGTTGAAAATTTATATGGAAATCATGGTAAATGCAAAACAAAAAATATTAAGCTTTTTAGATTAGAATTTTAGATAATAAGATAATTCGATGTTTTATCGTTCTATAAAGAATCAAACCCCAGGGTGTAAAATGTGAAATTAAAGTTTATGTCACTTCTGGTATTTTTGTAGGTATAAACATAAGTGTTAAAAGATTTATTTTTAAACTCTACGCGGATGAAGCCGCGGTAGAAAGTCATTATCATGAAATTAAAATTAAATATCTTCAAATGCCTATGTACATAGCTACCTATAGGTACATAATTCCATGGGCAAATGAGTTATTTTTAAATCATGTAAAAATTTAGTTTTAATTTCTACATTATCACTAAGCCGTTCTATTCGGTAGTTATAAATCGATTTTTGCGAAAATTTCTAACGAATTGCAGTATTCGGTTCTATTTCCTTATCTTTATGAAAGCTATCTATTTATCACGATCAGTTAAACGGTTTTGCCATGACAAAATAGCAAACAGACAGACAGAATTATCTAATGAAAGTATATTTTATCGTCTTTTCCGTAATTATTGAGTAAGTCTCATTTCATGACCTATAATATGTTGTATGCATGTATGTATAACTGCAAATACAGATCCAATCTGACATTTTTCGAGTTCGATGCCTGTTAGGGGCAGATGGACTGACAATCTTATATGTACTTACTCAGTTACAAGGTTCTTTTCAATCCTTTTCGGTAAAAAATTCTAAAATAAAGGGTTGTATAAAATATTATACCAGACACTTTGATTCCCAGCATTGCCCTCCGCCGACACTGAATAATGACCCTAGACCCTTGGAATGAAAGCCAGTTTATCTTAAATAACCAACAAACTTCCCCTTTCATGCCTTCTTATTTGTTTTTGAAATCCAGATTTGGTTATTTTTCATACCTTAGCCATGGATTGCTCCCACTACAGGCCTCCTTAGAGACAGGAGACTTAGACCATAGTTTACTGCGCTGGCCCAGTGGGGATGGGCAGATGTTGTTGAGCTAGGGGAATCTCTATTGTTAATATTTTAAGGCCTATTACTTGACTTAACGATTACTGTCATATGACATTAGGCAGGTCCGACGGTATACGGTCTTTTCGAAGCACAAAGAAACTTAGAAAAATATGCCACTAGGCGGTCACCTATCCAATGACTGACCGCGCTCGACGTTGCTTAACCATTAACTGGTATCGGGGTTCAAATGTTTTTTGAAGTGAAAGCTTCTTTAGCGGCGTTGTGCACTTTTTTTGGTATGGGGAAAAAATAATAAACTCGCGCAGGCTGATCGAAAGTTCGTAAGACTGAAACGATAATGCCACGCCATAAAAATTTGTGAGACGACCATAATAAAACCACGCCTATTATAATTTTAAAGTGAAAACTTCTTTAGCGTCGTTGTGCACTTTTTTTGTGATGGGTAAAAAATGTAAAACTCTATAAGACGAATAAAAAGTAAGAGGAAATTGGGTTGATGAAAAGATCAAAGTGCGGGTTACATATGTAAAAATTTTATATCCAGTTTGTATGTTTTCACTTCCGCCGGCTTTTTTTTTTCAACTATGTTGAAAAGCTTGTCGATTAACTCTTTCGTAACGAGTTTTTCCGTCACATTCTGCAGGATTTAACTTTTACATAACGACGAAATTTTTTTTTCTTGTAAGAACTTATTCACTCATTTTCTTATTACTGCCTCTGGAGTTAAGTTTATTTTCTACACACGTCTTATGGCTGAGACGAGGACGACAACGATGACGACAGCGTTGAGTTCCGTAATTTCAACAAAGTCAATAATACATTTTTGTGTCGTATTAATTAAATTTATATTAGGCTAATTTATAAAAGGCTTTTATATGTGTTTATTTCCAAATGTATACAATTATTTTATTACAAAGATTAGGTTCCTATTAAAAAAAATGAATTGAAAATAGCCTTTGTTCCTCTGTAGTCGAACAAAATAGGTAGAAACAGATGGGACAAAATTATTAACTTTAACTTTAGTCGTTCTAACTTTTTAATTAAAATTTTGTTTCGCACACAGAAATTGTTATTTATCTACTTCATATTTTTTTATCAAATTATGTGCCTCCATTATAAAGAGACATTGAGAATCACTAAGGATATTGTTTTTGTATGCTTAAGTGAAAGCTTCAAGTTATGATGGACGAAGTGCAAGACTTATTTGGCAAGTAATCTTTAAGAGTAAACATTGAAGAACACAGTGTATTTTCAAAATTAAATATTTTGGCTAATTCTATGACTATTTTAGGGGTCATAACCTTAATTTTCTCAATTTATAAATAAAAAAAAATTTAAGCTACTTGAAATTCAGTTTAAGTTTTTTCCTATGTACAGATATCAACCAGTTACAGACCTACTAACTAAAAATAACTTCTCAGCGTCGTATAAGATAAAATATGCACCAAAAACCGGCCAATTACAATTAACTTATTAATTTAAAGTAATAAATAAGTGCAACTAATACATTTCAAATATTTAACAATAAACTATTTAACTATACGAGTGGTTTGAGAAATTTGTGCTATTATTTGTACTTATTGTCTTGTATTGACGCAGTATACTGAACTACATAACATTATCTCCTAAGAACTTGCATACCATTTAAACACACCCAAAAATCTGTCCCTTTGGTGTCCTTTTAATTAGTTAAAATTAAGTAAGAGTGAAACCTCTTACAGGATTTTACTTAAAAGTGTAGTATAGAGGCTTTCTATAATCTGGTCAGCAAATAAAAATCTAGGTATAATACTATTGTAGTTTCAATGATTTGCATTTGTTGCTAGGCTGTTGAGTGGGAGCTGTGCCATTTTCGGGTGTGCGATGTCTGTTTGAATGTGTGTGTGTGCATATATGTTTATGTGCGTATTTGTGTGATGCACCCTATTCGAGCTATCGGGCGGCCAAATTTACGTGTAGTTTTATTTGTATTTGTATATTTATATATACTTTACATATGTACCTATGTATTAAGATGTCTCTGTGTGTATTTTATTATTTATTTAATTTGTATATGAATACCTATTTATTTATTTACGTTTATGTAAAATTAAAATATGCATAATAATATGTATGTCTGCTGTGCAGTGACATATGAATATATTTTTCTCGGGAGTTACTTCTGATATTTAAATCCCATCACAGAATAATTGAGAAATTAAAATGCAAATGCAATCTGAAACACAATAGGGAATTCAAATATTATTTTATTTGGATTTTTAAAATCAAACGATTATAACGGAACGACCGTTTCCGGTGATCCATCTCCCGTAAAGGACCAGATGATGTAGGAAACGATAGAAGTTTCCGGGCATTCGCTCTTAGGTCCATTACCACTGTGGTAATTTAAATTTAGAGATCAAAGAATCTCTAGATGTTTGACATCGCTAAGTCAAAATAGTTCTCTTTACGTAGATACTTGACGTAGTCGTGAAAAAATTCTGTTGATAATTATTTTCACGGATTCTATTATTAAATTACAAATTGCTGCATATCTACTTCTATGCTATAAAAGAATCCTCGGTAATTTTGTATATTTATTTTCTCTCGTTCTGTGTTTTGTGAGTTATTGGTAAGTCGCTAATCCATTTCTCTTTCTCCTTGACAATACGGTCCTTAATATATATATACTAGGTATATATATTGCTTTACTACGGCTCTACGCCTAAACTGAGGTCCGTGAGAAGACGTCTTTGTATGCGGGTGCACGTTTGTTGTCTAACGACGGCGCACGGCAGCTGCTTTGCTGGTCTTTTACTGGGGAAGGCCGGAGTCTACTAAACTCCAAATCCTCGGCGTGCCCGGAGTCTCCTTGACTCCAAACCTTCGGCCTGTGCAGTAAGGGTGCTATCTTGAACACCTCTACACACGAAGGTTACGGGGCGACCTGCTCTACGCCGAAGCTACTGGTGAGCTACGTTGAAAAGCTAATTTTGAAAAGTAGCCACCAGTATATTTAAAAATGTCTTAATCCCTTATAGTGACTGAAAAAACCTAGGAATACAAATTGACCGTTTCTTAACATGAGGTCCGCTCGTGAATGAAATTAGCAAGAAATTGTTCGCGACTAACTAACTTGAGACGACTGTGGAATTTCTTACCTTTTCCCGCTAAAATTGCTTTGGCACATTCGTTACTCCTTCCTATTCTCGATTATTCCGACGTTAGCTATCCTGACCTTACAGTGGAGCAACTTCATAAGTTTGAGCAACTCCAAAATTTATGTATCAGGTTCATATTTGGCTTGCGCAAGTTTGACCATATTTCAGAATACCGATCAAAGCTCAAATGGCTCCCAATTTGTTTTCGCCGGAATACTCATATTCTATGCTTTCTGTATAAAGTTCTGTTCAACCCATCAGCACCATCATACCTTAAAGTGCGTTTCCAATTTATGGGTTCTTCTGCACATCGACTTTCCACAAGCTTGTTGTTAAAAATCCCACACATGTTACGCAATATTACAACGATTCTTATACAGTACATGCAATCAAATATGTATGTTTCAAAAAATGTTTCATTCTCATTACCTTAATTTAAACCGATAATGTATTTATTAGTACATATTATTAAAAAAAAAATATATATATGTATTCATGTTATGTGTATTTATTTATTGTAATATATGTAGTGATATATCTATATTTTTCAAATATATTACCTGCGCTTCCTATCCCCCGTATTATTTTGTAATTTCCTACCAAAAGGTTGTCTGGAAGAAATCACTTATTAGCGATGAGACCGCCTACATTGTGATTTTCTTTTGTTTTTTATTGTTATTGGTATATTTTTATGTGTGCAATAAAGTATATTACTACTACTATTCCTCTTGACGATTCAAAAGTGTTCATAGAAACCCATTTAAATAAAAAGGTTTTGAATTTTATTTGCATTGAAATGAGGGCCACCTGCTTATAGTTCAATATTTGGTATGTTTTAAGGTGCACTTCTTTTTATTTATTTAATTATTTATTTTTATTTACAGATTATTAATTTATTTATTTTTACTTTTATTAGACTCGCGCTTGACTTTTTTATGTAACGTTTAATACTCTGCACATTTTTTTTTTTATTTGAGACCTCATTCATCGAAATCGGATCAGCCGTTTAGGCTATAGGAGGTAACAATGGAACGGCCATACATACATTTATATATACCCTCATACGTGCAAAAAAGACCTATTCCCTCCTTCTAGGTCAGTCGAGTAAAAGTCCATATCGTATATACAATCAATATATAAAAGGCAACTCTTTAAGAAACGTGGATATAATTTAATATTACGAGGAATCTTACACTGCCGCCATTTCCTTAAATAAACAAGCACCTGGGTTGAAATTACGACCTGTGAACGTAAGCCGAATACCAAGGGTCTTACACTTCGAACGAGGAAATGTGGTTTATGTAACGAGTTTAAGTGTTATATCCAAAAGTTTGGTCATCTATGCAATCAGCAGTTTTTCACTGCTAAGTATAGCCAAGGGAATAAAAATTGAGTACGAGTTTTCACAGGTTTTTTTTTCGTTAAAACTGATATTACATGATATAATAAAATTGTAACTGGCTGATGTCTGTACATAGGAGATATTTAAAAAAAATCAATAGGAAGTGTCTTTATAAGAGCAATACAAGCCAAAACAATTATCTTTACAATTTTTATTTCTGCGTTTGTCTGTCTGTCCGTAGGTATGTACGCACATCACACAAAAAATACTGCATGAAATCGGATGCGGTTTTCAGTTGTATATACTGTGGACTGACTGCACATACTAAATTACTGGGTCTGTTTTAACGTAGGCAAGCATACATTATAAAGGAATAGCTTTTCCCCGCGGTTCCACCCGCACTAAATTCAATTATCACTGTAGGATTTCAACGGCAGCTTCTTAATTATAGAAAAAAAAACCTGCTAAAGCTTGACGTTCTCAAGAAGCCTAGGTCCTTTCCACGGACTTAAACGGACTTAATCTACATGCCAAATTTGCCCGCGGTTCCACTCGCCCTAAATTCGGTAATCGGTGTAGGGTTTCAACGGCAACTCCTCAATCATAGAAAAAAAACCGACTTACACTTACACTTACTCAAACTATCTCCATGCCATATTTCATCTTAATCGGTACAGCGGACTCAGCGTAAAGATGTAATAGACAGACAGACAGACAGACAGAGTTAGTTTCACATATATAATATTAATGTGAATTTTGAAAAAAATGTAGGTAAAATAGGGCTTTGAATTTTGTTTGGAAATCCATCATTTGTAAAGCTTGAAAATTGGTATTTGGCTCAAAGCATGAAAATTGGTATTTGGCCTTTAAGTTAAAAATCAAAATTGACGTGTTTCACCGTTTTTGGAAAATTATCCCCAAGGTAAATGAAGGTTGGAAGTTTGTATTGAATTCCATCATTATTTAATCTGAATAGATAAAAATGGTATAAGGCATTAATAAATAAATAATAAAATATATAAAAATATTGGCGTGTATCACCGTTTCTGAGAAATCATTTAAAAAAAGGGTATGAAAATTTTGCAAAATTCGTGGGAATAAGCTAAAGCTAAATTTTATTACAATAATTAAGAAATCCCACGCCGATAACCGAATTTAAAGCGGGTAGAACCGCGGGCGAAAGCTAGTTACACTTAGAAACCGGATAGTCAGCAGGGTAAGATATTTGTTCAATTAATAGGAAATTGATAGATTTCAACCTATTTGTTATCTATTATCAATAATAGGCTGCTGCAGCAGTTTTCATTTGGTTGAATACAAATAGTTACAAATGTAATAATTGCTTTTTTCTGCTTTTTAGCAACGAATACTCTAGGTTGAGCCACAGCAGTGTCACTATGTTAAAATGTACCTAAATTATATTCAACTTCAATTTTAATAATTTGCGCTAACCAAAATAAAGGTAAACTAAATAATCCTACTATCTGATTAAATATTATTTAATTTTTAATATTAATGTTATTAAATGTTATTTGATTGTAATCTTTCCGTTTTCTCAATGTGAAAAAGATAATCTCAACACTGACTCTAAGTCAAAGAATTTTTATCAAAAATAAATAAATGTTTAATTTAAACAGCACTTTTGAATCGTCTGTTTGGTTATTAATTTTATAGACTTTTAGACATTTTAGAAAGAAACAGTTAAAATTAAAAAAATTCTAAATAGTTCCCTAAGAGTATTTCGAGGTCACGATATATAGATTTACCGTACTGCTGTCTTTTGAAAACTAAAGACTGTGTCAATATCAGCTGCCTTACCCCGAAGCAAAATGCCATAAGATAGACGGATAAGACAGTACGTTTGTCAATCACAACTAATTTAGACACCACCTGATATTACAGAGTTATTTTTAATTGAAATCAGGTGTTATACTATGCAATTAATTACTTAGTCTAAGATTTTATACTATAGTGGCCACTAGTTCGCCAGCGTACGCCAATACGCACTAGGCCAACGTTCTCTTTCTTTCTCCTAGGAAAAGCACATACCTCTGTACGCATAAGAGCTGTTGAACGACACCGTAAAATACAAGACTTACAAGTCTTTCGGATATCCACAAGAATACTTATGTTAGACCTAACTAAAAATACCTAAGCTATTGCGTATACTTGTAAAAATTTCGATAACTTGTAAAAATAATAGCCGTAGCGTTGCTACGCGCTTTCGTAGCACTCGTAGAAAGGCTTTCTCGCTACAGGAAAAACTACCAAGGCATCATAACCTTTTGGGATATTTATACTAGCTGACTCGGCGAACGTTGTTTCTTTTTTAAAACAAATGCCGCACCAACTTATTGTAAAGGGGTTGTCCTAATTCAAAAACCCTGCCCGGCGTGTGAAATAACAACTTACCAAATTTTATTACACTCGGTATTCCCTTATTGCGCGAGTCCGACTCGCACTTGACCCTTGGCTGTGCGTTGATCCGTCAGTCTTTCAGGACAAAGCATTTTATATGTATAGATCCTTATCGAAGCCACAGCGAAAACTTAAACAAGAACGGAAAAGAGAGAAAAAAAGAAGAAAAAGTTCTTCGCCTAACAAGAAGGTATTCGGAAAACGCGATTAGAGCGGAAAATGTCTACTTGCTACCAGGTTTACATGCAATTTTAAGAGTTTATGTTTTTGAGACAGAAGTGTGCCAGGGGGTGGAGCATGTCAATTTTCACGCATGCGCTACGGAACTGTCTTAATAATTTAGTGAGAACCGAAAACATAATGATCTCCATTAAATAAAGAGAGAATGTTACAAGTGTTACAAGTATATATAAAATAAAATCAATCAAGTTAAGATGTAAAAATAAATAGGTGTTCTATGCAGCACGTCTACCTGAAATAGTAATCCTACAATTTTTATATTCTCTGTGACAGCGCCATCTTGTCATCACTCAGTTCTAAAGTTTTTGGTCTTGTAAATAGTACCTGAAGACATCGTTAGATTGTTTCACAAATAACATTTATATTTATATGTTTAAATACAAAAAATCCAAGTTATTTCACAACAATTTAACAGCGCCATCTTAATATTAGACTAAAAGTTTTAGCCGCGGCTGGCTTCGAAAGTTGTCCGAAAGAAAGAAAAGACTTGTTACTAGAAAACAATACTAGATGGAGTTACCAGTAATACAAAAATAAATATTATATAAAAATAATTTCTAAACAGTACGTAGTTTTAGAGTTCCGTACCTCAAAAGGAAAAAAAACCCTTTGTGATCTGAAGTGATCCTATCACTTTGTTGTCCGTCTGTCTATCTACCCGTTTGTCTGTCAAGACCTCTTTTTTCAGGAACGCGTGAAGGTAACTTGAAATTAATATGAAATCTACTACTACTATGAATGATGATGCAGCTGTAAAAAATCAAGGTTCTGAGTTAAAGCAATAAAAAAATACGGCCGAAATATAGTCTTTTTTGACGCATATTTTGGCATTTAGAAACAAATCAAAACCTGTGGGGTACTACCCATTGTCCTAGAATCATGAAATTTGACACGGTCACAAATATAGGAAAAATTGGTTTCTGAAGCAACTTCTCTCGAGAATATATTTTTGAAGTGAAAACTTCTTTAGCGGCGTTGTGCACTTTTTTTGGTATGGGTAAAAAATGATAAACTCGCGTCAGGTCATGTGTCCTGATCGTGAAAATTCGTAAGACGGATGGAGAGTAGACAGCTGGCGCGGCGTAGGAGAGAGAGTATCCCCCTCTCTTTCTACGGTGGCCATACTGCTGTGTATTCGTAAAATTCATGTATATAAAGTTTTTTAAAATATGGAAATTGAACAAAGTGCATCTTTGTCTTTGTAAAATACAGAAACCGTAATGCCACGCCTATTATAATTATTATTTTTAGTATTCGCGATTATGAGTAGTACAGGGAGGTTGGATATGGAATTTTAATTCTATGACAGATTGCGATGTCAAATATACTACGTCAAAAAAGTAAATAAACAAACATTATTATTTCTTGACACTGTCAAAGACATGTCTTGTGACATATTTGAGTGTTAAGCGCGAATCGTGTGTAAAGGTTTTCACTTCTGCCGGCACTCCCGGAGTGCAACTTTTTTTTTATTTGTGACCTTACACATGAAGATTATTATTGCGTTTTTTTAAAAAATCAGTGTTTTAGCGATAAAAAACAAACCACTGGACCACCCAGCCTTTGAATGTCGAGTTCACAACTAGAATGCGCGTCATATAATTTAGCACGTATTAAAATGCGGAGCGGTAATTCTATCGTAAATTGTTTTATTAATCTCATTCAAAGTGGTGCCTCTGTCACGCAGAAACTTACATGGCCAGTCTAGACGAAGAAGTAATCAAAATGAGACAACTTGAAAACATTTTCTCGTTTTTCTTCTATCAATCCTTACTCAATTAAAATAAGACCAATCTGTAGGTTATTGGTTATTTCTTCCCTATACGTGAAAATTTTCCAAATCGGTTTCAAAATGACGAAGTTCTGAGGTAACAAACATTTGAAAAAACTGTTTTTTAGCGATAAGTAACAAACCGCTTGACCGATTTTGCTCACACTCCTTTTAGATCTAAGTCATGACGTGGAGTATCGATTGATATGGTCACAAGACAAATTGGTCTATTGGCTCTTTAACTTAAGAACGCCTGGAAGTATGAAGTTGAAATTAATATTTATTTCTAAAATTTACGGTCACTTAAAGTTGTAAAAAAATTAAACGTTTACGTCTATGCAATAAAAAAAATGACCAAAATACGGTCATTTTTGTCGTATATTGTGACACAAATAAATCAAAGCTATGGGAAACTTCCCACTGACCTAGAATCATCAAATTTGGTAAGAAGCAAGATCAGAAATATAGAAAAAAATCCAAAAACTGATAATTAAGGCCATAATAAACCTGTGAGACTTGATCTCATGATGGAAGAACTATCTACATATAATAAATTTGTACGGAACCCTCGGTTTGCGAGCGAGACTCACACTTGGCCGTTCTTTTAAGCTTATTATGCGTTATTTGTAATGTCATTCTAATTTTTTTTCTGTAATAACTAAGGATAAGCGCTCATAAAGTAAATAAAAAAATGTTTTTAAATAAGAATAAGCAGATATTTTTATTTTTCCGGGAAACCAACCTAAGTGGAAGAGAATCACGTGGGAATTAGAATACGCAAAAGTGCTTATCATTTTCCCACGTTAACATTCTATGCAGTCTAATTCACCCCCCCGACCGACCACGGCACGATCGTAAAACTATTGTTTGGCGGCCTCGGTACGTACTACCGGCCCCAGATGACGATCCCCAGATAAGTCTCAACGACCTCCCCTAATAGAGCCTCCCCTCTAACACGACGCCGACGCCCCCGGGTTCGTCGGCGACCGCAATGATACACGAGGTATCAAAGAGTGGCGCGGCGCTTCTCGTTCTACTCAATCGCGTTGAGCGTTGGGCGCATATGGGCTGAGGCTCCTTCAGAGTCTCGCCCCAAAAAGCCCGGTGAAGCAGTAATGGCTACAACAGCCAATTGCACTGTCAGATCGGAATAAAAAAAAAGAAGTCTAATACCTGAAAAAACTGTCACTTTAGTGTTAGAAACAGATGATTTTTCTTGTGAAAACAACTTAAAGCCACTAAATTCACTATCAAACTTCTTTTGTGCCTTTCGTCTTAATTGTATATTGTATATGAAATAAGTGTATGTAAATTAAGGTTTTAATACTAGCCGTAGTGTTGCTACGCGCTTTCGTAGCCCGCGTAGAAAGGCTTCGTCGCTACGGGAAAAACTACTAAGGCATCATTACCTTTAAGGATATTTATATATATCTTTGACGGAGCCACATGTTGCCGTGGCGGAAACTTAAACAAGAACGCAAAAGAGAGAAAATAGAAAAAAAGTCTTCTAAGATACGCGAAAACGCGATTAGAGCGGAAAATGTCTAGTTACTACTAGGTTCACATGCAATTTTAAGAGTTTAAGTTTTTGATGCAGAAGTGCGCTAGGGGGTGGAGCAAGTGTATTTTCACGCATGCGCTTAGAACTGTCTAAATAATTTAATTTGTGAACCGAACAACTATTTCTTTAATGATGTCTATTAAATAAAGAGAAAATGTTACAAGCATATGAAAATAAAATCAATAAACTAAAGCGTTAAAAATAAATAGGTGTTCTATGCAGCACGTCTACCTGAAATAGTAATCCTACATTTTTCACATTATTCTCTGTGACAGCGCCATCTTCTCATAACTCGAAAACTTTTTAGTGATAACTCGGTTCTATAGTAGTTGGTCTTGTAAGTAGTACCTGAAGACAACGTTAGATGGTTGAACAAATTATATTTATATTTACAAATACAAAAAAAATCTAAGTTGTTGCACAACAGTTTGATAGCGCCATCTTAATATTAAACTAAAAGCTTTAGTCACGACTGGCTTCGAAAGTTGTCCGAAAGAAAGAAAAGACTTGTTACTGGAAAACAATGCTAGATGGAGTCACCAGTTATATAAAATGTATATTAATATAATTTCTATGCAGTAGGTATTTTTATAGTTTCGTATTCAAAAGGAAAAAAGGAACCCATTTAGAATCACTTTGTTGTCCGTCTGTCTGTCTGTTAAGACCCTTTTTTCAGGAACGCGTGCAGATATAAAGTTGAACGCGCGCAGATATAAAGTTGAAATTTGTTTTTGAATAAGAATTATTCTGAATACGCAAAGATATTTTTATTTTTCCGGAAAACCAACTTAAGTGGAAGAGAATTACGTGGGAATTGGTTTTGCGAAAACGCAAAACTGCTTATCATTTTCCCACGTTAACATTCTATTAAAGCATAATACCCGGAAAAACTGTCACGTTACAGTTACAAACAGATATTTTTTCTCGTGAAAACCACTAATAGGAATATAAAAACCTTCTCTAAACTCACTATTTAACTACTTTTGCGCCTTTCACCTTAATTGTTGTTAAGTGCTATAAAAATAATGTTACTTAAAATTCATGTACCAAAGTATGTACTACATTAAGGTTTTTCTTCTCTTCGGAAAATTATAATAAAGCGTGATAAAAGTAGCCGGTGTATCTCCAAATCCTGCTCGCTTACTCCTAAACAAGATCGTATACAGCTGCCAAGGTTTCCGTTAGGGACTACAATAGTTGGCACATCAGTTGCAATGCAGTCGTATTGCCCTCAACAAATTTGGCAACCCTAGGTTGGCTGGTCTGCGTTTGGCGATGGGCGTAAATTTAATATGACTTATATGGATACAGATGCCGTAGACGTAGGTATTTTAGGACTATTGACGACATTGACATGGTTACATTTTTGTGCTTTCATTTGTCCAATGTTTAAATATTCCACCCTTCAGTCAATTTATCTCCCTTTTTACTCTGTTACATATTGTATCCTACCTTCTAAGCCTCATACGTTCCTACTGTTTAACACCGGTAAATTTTAATCATTTTAATGCCGTGGAATGAAACACTATCGATTTGTAAAGATAAAAATAAAAAATAAAATAACATTGTTTTTAAAACTCGAATCAATTTTTGCTTGAGTGACAAAATGACGCGAACCATTAGTAGGTAGGTCAATATTCAAAAAACCGACCCTATTATGACACATGACCCATTTCACGAATGACGCGTAGCGCAGTCCACGTGGACTTCGATAAATTAACCAATGCTAGACTAATTACCGCCCCTACATCTTATTTGATTGGCAATTCGCAAGTGTGCCCCCCGCGCCCCGCAAGCTACGGTCAAAACATATCAAAAAATCAGTTTTCTCTAAGTCGTCACGGGTGCGGTGCTTGGTGCATCGCTGTTTACGATCCTTGTCTTGCGAAAGTATGGCGTCTCGAAATTACGCATACTCTAACATGGAGCACCTTCGTATGGTGCAATTAGGTCCCGGGATCTAGATACAACAACAACACACAACACTGGTAAAAGTATGAAGGAGAATGTACAATCATTGAATTTTTTCGAACGAACAAATTGACACCAGCTAAGCGAGTCAATGACCTGTACAACGTAGGCATACGTAGGTAACTAACTCATGGCGTTACTTCTTTTTTTTAAGCACTTTGCTGATATTACAGTATCACTTCCTATCTTTTTTATTTTAAGAGATATAACCCAGATTAAGTTGTTGATGAATAGTGAATAGTAATTAGTGTTTTAAAAGTCAATCACCCATCCACGGCATTAAAACGATTAAAATTTAACGGTATAAAGTTGAATAAAATTTTTATTGAGCTTTCAAAATCTTTCTGAGCGTGTGTTTGTTTCTGGCTAAGATTAGAAATCTTATAAGGAACAGTCTCAAGCAGAAGCGGCTCGTCCTAAGGTGCGTTGGTGCAGCGCACTCCCATAAATAATTATCTACTTAAGAAACAATATGTTGTAGATTTTGTAAAATTAAAATTAAAAAAAAAAATTATCCTTCGATTACTCTTTATGTTAAAATAGTATTTCACTAAAAACATTCTGTACATACACAGCTAACTTAAGATTTTGTATGGAATTGAACCGACGAGACTGTGTCACTAAGTGAAGCGCTCCTATGAAACGAATTTCAGTACATTTAGACTTTAAGCTAAAATAAACGAGTGTGAAGGAGAAAGTTCGACACAGTCTCAAACGTGTAACAGAAGATTTTGTATGAAAAATTAGCAAAATGAGGAGCGTCGCTCCTGGGCTATGTAAGAAAAATACTGTTGCCAGCTTGACCCCCGCCTTCGGTCCGACGGCTCTCATCACAACAAATGTTTTATTGGAGCGCGCGAGTTTTTATTAACAAATTAAATAAGTACATACCTAAATAAACAATTTGTCTATTGTCTAATTAGTAACTATAGCAAAATAAAATGTGATTATTGTGACGTGATTAAACAGTGCTGAAATAGTAGTAATTCAGCTTGAAATAAATAAAAATGGTTAAAAAAATTCACGTTTGTAAATCTAAATATGCAAATGTATTTTAGTCATATATAGAATAATAAAAGGTAAGCATTAAAGTAATTCCTCTTTTGTTTTTTTTTTGTGAACAGCCATTAAAAAAGTCACGAGCCGCCTCTAGTCTCGAGCTATTTGTACTCTGGAATTCAAGACAATAATGTATGAAAGTCTGAATTACCTCTCAAAACCCGTGAATGTACTTGCATTCATTTTTCTTCCGAATCACAAAGTCCAATTAGCTAGGAACTGTTCCCAATAAGTTCCTAGGTCCATTCACGGTCTGGGCATACGAAGTTTTAGGTCACAATAAATATTTGTGGTACTATACTTTGATGTAATAAAAACAAACATTATCTCGTTCTTAAATACTGAGATTTTTTATTTTCATAGTCACAATATTTTGGGAACTCATTCATATTCAACACAAAACCTGTGATGATCGCTGTTTCTCATGACTTAATGGATACAGAAGTATTTCATAAGCACCCTCAGTGTTCAACGGAGTAATATTTATTAGGGCCCTTACTACGGTAATGTCTGAAATTGTTGACGGGAAAAGAATGACTATAAGCGCTTTGGTACTTACTTTAACAGTTTCCAATTTATTGTTACATTCTTAGCTAACGAAGATAGCTCTTATTAATTACTGTTTGTTTACTGGAATTTCTACAGCAAAACCGGCGAAGCGGGAATGTTTTTTGCTTCTCAATTTATACCTATACGTCTGTTTTGCTTTTTGTTATCCGTACTTACATACTTTCTAGCTGTGTACAAGCTACATGTAGGTAAACATTTTATAACAATTTGTTCATCTATTGAGTTATTAGGCGACAACATCTTTTTTCTTCATAATATTATTACGATAAAAACGAACGGTTAATAATGTACAGACAAGAGGGCCACACGCTAAAATGGACCAGTTGAACTTTGAACCCTTCATCGAT
This sequence comes from Apoda limacodes, assembly GCA_946406115.1. Taxonomy (NCBI): domain Eukaryota; kingdom Metazoa; phylum Arthropoda; class Insecta; order Lepidoptera; family Limacodidae; genus Apoda; species Apoda limacodes. The sequence continues at coordinate 6,881,160 of OX291545.1, read as the reverse complement.
GAACAAATATTTTGTGTGATAGGGATACATATAAATTTACGTTACACAAAATACGTCAAAGTTGTGACGCGTGCTGTCATAATATTATTTGTAGTTTTTACATATTTTTTTGCATTTCTGTAATGAAGTTTAGTATTCGTCTGTTACTTTAAATCGTAATTTAAATTACCGTGACGCGTTTATGATAATCGTCGCTTTTTAAACAATTTTCTGTACCAATAACATAAAAAAACAGGGTAAGTGAGAGTCGGTCTCGCACACTTTTGGGTTTTGCTTCTCACGGCTTCAGAGGGTTCGTGACGTCCACGAGCGCCGCTAATTAATATATTACTTTCCTCTTTATAAGCTATTTTATGTAACCAGTTATAAGCTATTTTATGAACATTTAGTACTGTTTCTAGGATAAAACTGTGAGTAGTAGATAGCGCTTCTGCTAAAAGTGGCCGTTTTTAGCGAATATGTACAACTCTCAGTGTTATTCTAGAAACATAATAAAACATTCTTAAAATAGCTTATACATAGTAACATATTTCTGTAGACGCAAAAATTTGAAATTCGCTTTGTACAACGAGAAAAATAAAAATATCAATTGGCGGCACCAGTCTTCAACGTATTGATAAAATGTCTGATAAAAAATACTGTGATAATAGTCTTATGCAATTAATTTGCACTAAGATTTCTGCACTTGGAATATTTTTGTATCTTGATCGGAACATATTATTTTACCTCTGCAGCACGAATGCATCATCAAAAAAAAACAATGGAATAACTGGTTCAGAAACTAATTTCGGTACAAATATTTAATTATTTTTATTTTGATTAATATCATACATACTTTTCTTGAATTTCCAAGAAACTACAAGGGCTGAGCCATTTTTATCATTTTAACACAGGTCCCTATTAAACGCGTCAAAAATGTCAAAATCATATTTTCTTCTTCTGACACTTTGTCATATCTTGCACTACTAGAGTCGTGCCATATAAGTTTGAATATCTTGAAAAGCGGAACTACATATTTACCATACTGTTTTGTTTTTCTCATTCACAGTAGTGCCTCTCCCAAAAAAAACTCTATAGTGAAAATATATAATGAACAATGGCAGGCGACCTTTGCGCTAAGCAGGTGACAGAGTATCAGGTGTGACAAAGCGATCAGGTTTCAGCGCTGCAGCGTTTTGATATATTGACCTAAGTCAAGTTACTAAATAAAAATTTATATACGATCGCATTGAGGATCTCCTTTTTTTTCTTTCGTCGGTTAAAGCACATAATAAAGCCGCTGCATGCAGCAAATAAGGATTAAGCTACGGCGCCCACTTTGCTAAAACTCAATAGCCAATTACCACACGATAGACATCCATTAGATAATATACCGTTTTTTAAGTAAAAGTATTTAGTTGGATATAGATAATATTCAACAAATTTGCCAATGGAAGTCTAAAGTAGGTTTTTCATCCTATTTTTTTTAGATTTTTACATTTTTTTAAATCTTAAGCTGTTCGCTTATATATGTATTTGAATATATTTAATTTATTTTTTATATAGGAATGTATGTATATGTATCTATATATTTTTATATTCTTTTTATTTCTAAAGTATTATATATTAATTTATACTATGTATGTAGTAATATATTTTTAAGTCTCCTCCTTGAGATGTGCACACCTTACTGAATTTTCTTGTTTTTATAATTTCCCTACCCAAAGCCTGGAAGACCGCCTTATTGTCCTTTTTTTTCATTATTTTATAGATTTAAATGTATGTCTAACCGTGCAATAAAGAATATTATTATTATTATTATTATAAAATATTGTTACACACTTAATATTTTTTTCAATGATAAGCTATGACTGCATTGTTACTAAATATTTTCATGATACTTAATATTATATATTTTCTTCGATGTTAAGTCCCAATGAAATGCATTCTAAGCCTATTCAAAACTTATGTTTGATAAAATTACACTAATCGTTCTATGTAAATTGCTCTATTTTAATCTTTTGTATTCTAAAATAGAGGTCATAGTCAGCGCTAAAAATTATAAATTGTAATAAAATAAAGCAAACCAACAAAGAATCTCTGTGCCATAACAATAGTACGGTTTGTTAGTTATTTTCTACATGAAGTACTATTAATTTAGGTTGAATTGGACAGTAATTACATTGGCTCTCGGGAGTCTGTCTAGACTTTTACTTTTATTTATATAATTAACAAGGTTTTCTTAATTTAACAGACAAGGTAGGTTGAATTTAAGTTTTACGGGACCTATTATTTTATGTTTACTTTATTTTATGGGTACTTTAGGCAACAAGCAACCATTAGAGCCATATAATCGTCCGTCTGTCTGTCAGTCCGCGGCTTAGCTCAGGCACAAAGTAATAAAACAAGATATATTGTGACAGTCAATTTTTCTACGACAATATACTCCTTATACGATCTTAATTATAGGCTTAATTTACATACTACAGCGGTCAGTAAGTAGAAAAAAAGAATGAGTCAAGTATCTACTTTTTGTGTCTTCTGAAAATTTTAACTTTATCGACAAACCCCTTTTCAAAATTTACGATTCAAATTGTTTTAATAAAAGTTTAGAACAAAATCGAAGTTATTAAATTCGAAAGTTGAATATTCGCAATCATTATAATTCTACGGAGCCCTAGCTTAATGCGTGTACGACACGCTAACTTTTCAAATACGTGGAAAAAGTAAAAAATGCAGAATTGTAGAACAAAATGCTGAAGATCCGCTACCAGGTCACTTTAAACAACGAAATCTGAATTCCATCCTAAATATATTTTTTAATACAGTTTTAACGTGAAATAAGGCTTTTATACAAATCGCCCTACTAGAAAATGTCTGTCGTCTGACGTCTGTCAACACGCGTTGAGACTTACGAACCTGACTTTTCCCTGTTCTATTTTTAGACGTGGTCGCGGAAAAATTCCGCTTTTTAATATTCGGTTTCAGCTAGGAATTTCCATAGAATAAATGACTACAATTTTGTATTAACATTATCACTTGGTTTTTTCGAATATCAAAACATCGTTAAATTAGGGTGTCACAAAATTGGATGTTGGTCATGCACTTAATTAAGGTGACATTTTGAAAAAACTACCAGATTTAAAAAAAAAAGACTAATAAAAAGTGCTGTTTTCCAGAGCGATAAGCTATAAGAAGTTTGAATTATTATATCTGTGCCTAAGGCGTCACATATGGCTAGTCGGGTGATGTCCAGCCAGTCATAAATTTGACTGTCTGGACGTTATGATAAAATATTATTACCTTGCAAATCCGCTAATTTTGGTGAAGGTATAGCGCACGACTAACTTGCGTCTCCTGAAGATGCCTCGTGTTGAGGCGAAACACGTGTCGAGTTTTTTTAAAAATTTGGTGGTGTAACGTTGTGGTGAATTTTGCATCGTCCTCATAAGGAGGGAGGGAAGTAGGTGCACTTCTACACATGTGGATGGTGTATTTCTGCACACTGAATTGTTTTTAGCGGATTTGCAAGGTAATAATATTTTATCATAATAATGAATTTCCGCAAAGTAACGTCTGATTTTATCAATAATGTCTCGACGTTTTCGGATTCATCAAAAGTGATTGACTGCATGAATTAAGTGAATGTTTCGACTGTGATATTATTGCGCATTCACTAGTCCATTCGTCTGTCACAGCAAAAGTCAAGTGTTACAGAACATTGGATTGGACTGCATTGGATTCTATTTTTCAATAGAACATTAATTAATAAAAATATGCACGCACGCTATTTACGAATCCCAAATCTTTTCGATGTCTAGAATTTTTTTATATTTCCTAATCTTCAGTTTCATCCCAAATAAAACAAAATTTAATCAAGGATAGCTAATGCCAATCAAGGTGGTTACTCTAATGGACAAGTCATTCCCACAAATAGGGGCAAGCGCTGACTCGACTTTTTCTGATGTGGATCCGCCCTCTAATCGAGGGCGAAGGTCGTTACTTTATAGAGCTTTGGTATTTACTACTAATGGAACAAAGCAGGTTTTTGCCGCAGTTTCACCTCGGTAGCTCAGTATCAATAACACTTTACTCTTGCATAGTCACTCATATCTCAATGATTCTGATAAAAAATCCTCACTACACCTAAGCATTTTAAATCCTTCCTCAACTGCTTTTGAAATACCTTGAGCTCTGATGTACGGGACTTATGCGTCCGGGAAAGGGTTTAAAGCGCTTAAGTGTGCAGTAAGCATTCATTATTTATGTTTTTTGTGCTCCTACTGTACTCTATTAATATAATACTTAATTTTAAGAGAATGTATTTAAGTACAGAATACACACACACAAACACATTGTTTTTTCTAAACAGGTGAATTTTAAATGGGCCTAAAATTTAGGTCACCAAGGTCAAGTAACACTCCAGACTTTTCGCAAGAGGCTCCAGGAGTAAACTTTGTACCCTAATTGTAGAAAACACACGTAATTTCTAAAGATCTACGATATCCAATGAACCATTTTAAAACAAAGATAAACCCTTTCAAACAGAGATGCATCCTTTTATATTTCACTGGATGGAATGTACAAAACATTGTGACAAACAAATTAACACGTTTTAAATGATGTCAGAGTTGGCTGTTAAAACAAAATCCCTAACGAATTGCTTACTCAGTGTAATTAAACCCTCGGTTCACTGTCAGTTTTAATTTAATAAAGATGAAAGGTGTCAGTTTTTTCCCCATCCGTTTTTATCTATTTTTTCCTCCATTAAACTTGAAAACCTTTGTAATCATTTGGATCTAAATTTCACGGATTTGATGCCCATTTTTGTATTAATAAATAAAGATGATATTTCGATGAGGATTTCTTGTGCCAAAGGAGTAGATAAATAAAAACTAGGACAAACATATACCTAGAACGTCCTAAGACCTATAGATCTTAGAGGACTTATAAGGCAAAAAAAATGGTACCCTACATATTATGTTTTACAAATGTACCTACAAAAGTTATTAAAGATAGTTTAATGAAAAAAAGAAGTTATTGTTACTAAGTTGATCAATACATTAATGATAAGAATGCTTGGAAGAATTAGAACTTAATTAATTGGGAGGCATATAAATGTTATATTTTTATTACCTAGTGTAAGACTTTATATTGTATCATTTTTAATTTGAAGTTAAAATATATATAAGATGAATAACTGAGTTGCTTGCCGGCTCTTCTCGGCAGTAAAATCATTCCGAGATGATTGGTAGTATTGAACTGACTACTCAAAAGTGCTGTTTAAAAGTCTACTTAAACAAAAATTCATTGAGTTAGAGTTTAATAAAATTATAATAGATAACTAAATTAAAACTCAATATTTATTAATGGATAGTAAATTTTTGACAATTTTAGATTTTTCTTCAACAAAATATTAAATTAATTTATTTGATTCATACAATTTGCATTTATTATTTTAATTAAAATTCTAACTTAATCATTAATGTTGTCTTTGAAATAATAATATTTGTTCAAGCTGCTTGACTAACCCCTTTTTATTTTGTTTTTTTTTCTCTATTCAAAATTTAATAATTCAGTGACTACTATTTTATCTCGCAAGCTCAACATTACGCATTTTTACATATATATTTTTATTTTGTTAAACGAGTCATAGCAGTATTTGGTGTACCAAATTATTTTCCACACACGCAAAAGAGGATACACTCGTGGCGCCTTGCAGCGGGCTTTATACAAACGAATTTCTCATTTGTTTTTGGCCTTTACTGATCAATCACTGTAAAATTTCTTAATCATAATCCCAAACCGAATACCTTTGTCTGTGGTTTTTCCAAAATCTTGTAAAACGTTTTGTTAACTAGAAATATTTCTTTAAACCAATTGTATGAAAAACTAGAATTCTGTATAACTTTTGAACTATAAAATTTAATAGAAAACTGGTACACTGCAGACCTAGAAATTTATTACTAGAACATGTCTTTAAAATTTCGTGGCGTTTGATCAGCAAGTGTGAAAAATAAGTGAGAAATTCGTTTGTATGAAGCACGCGGAGAGGCGCTCCGAATCGTGTTCTCTTAGCAAAATTAAATAGTAATATTCTTAATATTTTGCATGCAATTAGTTAGAAATAATGGCTCAAGGACAAACAACGACATACATTTTAATAACAAATTACTCATTATTCTGTAAAAGGCGATCTTTTCAATTCCAGCCTGAAATTCCAAAATACAAATATAAGGCAATTCAGCAGTAACTGTATCGTCAAGCTTCTTTCTGTCTAAAACTTTAAAAAACATGTAAATGCTGCTCAAGTGACTAACCTTACATAGTACGGATAAATGAGCAAAGTGGTAAGTAACATTAAATAAAAATAAATAAAAAAACCCGACTGCATAAACATTGACAACGAAAAATAAAAAGTGCACCTAAAACATTTTGGAATTGATTACGTGCATCTGCGCTGCGGAAAGTGAGCCAGAATGCCCAATAAACATTTTGAAATTGATTACGTAAAGTGATTACGTGCATCTGCGCTGCGGAAAGTGAGCCAGAATGCCCAATAAACATTTTGAAATTGGTTACGCAAAGTTTTCAATTTGGGTGATGTAAACGACACGAAATAGTTTTTTAAATAACCACAGCGAATGATTAATTTACTAATAAAAACTTACCAATAAATATTTTTCATGACTTCCACTTGCACACTATTACACTAGATTTTGTTTAAATTAGGATTTATGACATTTAGATAAACATTTGTAATTAGTTTAATTCTTGAAAATATATGTCTGAAGATAGACAAGATAAATAGAAGAACAACTAAATGGAATTGAACCATTTTGTTCTAGGTAAGATCCTATCGTTTACTGCAATGACAAAGGAAAACATGTGCTCCGAGCAGATCGGACTCCTATTTTACAGGAAAGAGAAAAGTTTTAACATAGATTAGATACAGACCAACCCTCTTCTAGCTCTATGCACAAGGTGTTTAGGCCGTATTTTTCAAAACAAGGCAACAGGAAAGGATAACGTACTTGACATGACCAACCTTCTTCTAGCTCTATGCACAAGGCGTTTAGGCCGTATCGTTCCGTATTAGGATATAGGAGAGAAAATATGTTTTGACACAGATACAGACAAACCTTCTACTAGCTCTATGCACAAGGCGTTTAGACCATATTTTTCAAAACAAGGCAACAGGAAAGGATAACGTACTTGACATGACCAACCTTCTTCTAGCTCTATGCACAAGGTGTTTAGGCTGTATCGTTCCGTTTTAGGATACAGGGAGGGATAACTTAACACACTCATCTTATCTAACTCTAAGCACATGATTTTTAAAGTTAAAACTTTCGTTATCGCAGTAAACGATATGATCTATTATTACACAGGCTTCTTCTAAAACAGAACAAATTAAACTCCAAAATTTTATCTACATATCTTAAATCAGATTTAGATGTTTTTTACTAAACATGTAATTTTATATATAATAAAATGACGTACGCACATATTAGAACAATTGTTTGAAATGAAAACTGTTCCCATAAATCAGGCGCTTCACCATTAACACTGTCGATCAAACATCTTAATCGGTCAGCGATAACGAAAGATACTTTCGTTACACAGTGTTTTTAAAATCAAACTTACGTTTAGTTTTTTACAAAAGGTTATAGCAAATAGGACAAGTCTTAAAATATCTTTAACCATAATTAACTTTAATTGTTAAAATATAAATGAAGAATGCAGAAAGATTTTTTAAAATGAAAGTTATGCTTTTGTACATAATGTTTGTTTAAGTTTTAATTTTTTTTAATCTAATGAAACCTTAAGCCTGAATATATGTAAAATTTCACTAATGATTTTGATCAACACTCGATTTCATAAAAGTTTTCGTGGTAAGTCCCCAGTTTTATTGCATATCCAACAAAACGTGACTGCTGTGCAGCGTAAACCAAGTAGCTACCTATTCTACAAATCTTATGGAAAGAAACATTAATGCGGCTTTTCTTTGTGTTACGATATCTAAGCGGCATAATCTGCTCTGGGTTCCTTACGTACCTGTTTAATTATTTATGGTTTAGTTTTGTTATTTCTATTGGGTACTATATACTTAGAGCAAAATAATATGATTAAGAAAACAAACATAAACTTTTAAGCGAGCCTTTTGAGGTTTAAAAATTAAAAAACTATAAGTAATTAAGGTAATTGAAAAATATATATTCGAGTAGGTAACTTGTTTTAACATTAAAGCACAAGACTTTTTATTTTACTAGTTTGACCTTTATCTTATTTTTCCTTACAAACATAAATAAGGTATGCCAAAACAATTAATTATAACATATAAGTAATTTATATTCGCGGACACTGAGTAGAACCATTCTTATATTCAACATTGAACCCCAAACCAAATAGCGGCATATTCTTTGTACTTCATATTTCTGTTATTAATGTAAAATAAAATAGTAATTAAATATATTTATTCTTCAATCTTTTCTATGGGAATGCCGTTTTGCTGACTTGAAACAATTTAAGGGGTAGAAAACCTAATTGGTATATTATAAATTTAGATGACTTAACAATATATTTGTACTAAACACGTATAACAGTAAGCGTATAAAACTTGAATAATCTTTATTTAGTATGAACGTAAATACCTGTTTATAATAATATAAGTTTGGTTAACCTACACTTCATAGTACTTTATTGTAGGTTAAACTACAATTTATGTTACTTGACTCTTGAACTAAGAAAACCAAGGTCTTTTCTGTTGGAGTCTAATTTGCTATCGCTCGGTGTCAGCTGATTATGTAGGGTACCAGTGTGTACGATTTAATTTCTTCTGATTATAGTTAACTGTAATAAAAGGTTGCAGATCTCTGACTTTTCCCTTTTTAAGCCTTATTTTCCGGTTAAAAATATACACAATTTCCAACACTCTTGGGTGTGAATAAGTGCTGCTAAACAACCAAGCTGTGAAGCTGCTATTGGTGAACTTCTAATTTTCAAGCTGAGGATCAAAGCATCAAAAATTATGTTCGTAAGTTTTAACTTTGAAGTAATCTGTGTGTTTGTTTAATTATTTATTTTAAATTAAAGTTTTAAACTTAGTATTATCTGTACATAAATCTGTAATGTTAATTTTATAACAGGCTTTTATTTAACTCTGTGTAATCCATCTTGTTTCGAGATGACTCTATGGCTTAACGTTCTGAAACATGAAAGAAAAGACTAACGATGTAAAGCGGCAGCGTAGGTCAAAATCATCTCGAAATCATATGATTTGTTCGTAATTGAATAAAGGCCCTGTTCTTGTTACTTTTCTAAATAATGCGAATCAATTTTAGGTAAATACGTCAATAAATATAATGAGAAGTCAAGATCTTTCTAACTACTATATTGTTACAGGTCGGAGTTTGAATTCAAACAGAAGAGGAAGGTTGGAAAAGAGGGAACCACCTGCTTTTCCTTTTCCGATTCAGACGACGGTGAGACTAGGTTAGTTTAATATGGAAAACTCAATTATTTTTGTTGAAAAATGTAATTTACATAAATCTTTTTATAACTCCAAAAGCTGACCTCAGAATTTCTAGTTTTGTCATATCTCCCATACAACACACCCTCCATAATCCGAATCTAGATACTTTGGGACACTTTATATAAACACTCCTACCAACTATTCCTACCTATTTAATCCGAACTTATCTTACTTGCCTTGTTGACTGCACACTTTTTTTTTTGTATTATGTTCGGATTAAAGACGTAATTAGTAAAAGTGTTTATATCAAGTGTCCAAAGTATCTAGATTCGGATTGTTGAAGGTGTGTTGTAAGAGATTAATTTTGTCTTACGCTTTTAATAGTTTCATTACTTATTAAGTTCACTGTATTCAAATTAAATACCAAACCCTAATGATTAAAGAGGATAGTAAAGCCATTGTTTTTATAACATTAATATTTATTTTTAAACATAAATTAGTACTTTAAATAAGAATACTGAGGCCTATTTATTACTGGTAGTATTAAGAATACTGTACGTGCAGTACATAATTTCTTTATGGAAATAAATATTGACTACTTATATTTTTGATACACAGGATCGAAGCAAGTTCTGTTAAGGCAGAGCCAAAAGTAAAAAAACCGCGCAAGAAAGTGGAAGGGAAGGCGCGAGGAACTGTGACTGCATCGCTGAGCGCTCATTGTCCGCAATCATCACGAAAACGGTCCTCGAGCTACAGACTCCTGTCTTCGGACAGTGAAGACGAACTTGAAGCTTCTCGGTCTGCTCGTGCTGCCGCTCAGCAGGGACTTACGTCGTCTCTGACCCGGCGAGTGGCGGATGGTGTGCTGCGTCGGACTGCGGAACTCGACGGCGATACTTTCATCGAGCTGAGAGTTTACAACACCAAAGACGTTATCGCTGCTACTGGGTGGAAAGAGCGTTTGGAGAAAGCCCAAGTTGCGTTACGCTTTCAAGCGTCGTCATCCGATTTGGAGGAACTAAGAATTTTTCTCAGAAAAGCAAAGCTAAAGTTTGTCCAAGAAGGCAAGTTTTACTCTAATAAAAAAGAATGAAACTTTTGTAAACTAGCTCCTAAATTTTTTTTATTAGTAATAATAAAGTAACTAAATAGGTAGATACTGTACTTAGTTTTTTTTATCATACAAATTATTTTAGTAACATATGAAGTATAATTTTGATTACATATAATACCAGATAAATTACTAATTTTTTCCTGGGATAAAAAGTAGATAACCTAAATTAGTCATTTTATTAACAACTTCCTTAATGTGCTTAAAATACGAATACTTTTTTTAAATTTGGTTTTTTTTGTTTATAGAAATTTAGATTTTCCGACGGTAGATATATGACCACACTAACAACTCCTAAGAGCCATACTACTGATCTATGTAAATATGAGTAAAAAAGTTTTTTGTACTGTTTGCGAACAAGATGTTTCGAGTAGGATATTTTCTGCCCATCTTCGTAGTAATATTCATAAGAATAATAGCGCTATTGAGATCAATGAATGTGTAGAAAAAATTAGTTCAGCATTTAGAAACCGTATTTCTAGTTACAGGGTGCATTGCCCCACTAGCAATGCCTCGAGGTCGCCATCAAGTAACAGCTCAGCAAATTCGTATCTGCTTACACCTCACACGTTCTTATCTCGAATACCTTTGCGTCGTGCTGTACGACAGCTTATCGATGTTAAATTAGCACAACATGTTAATTTAAAAGTAAATTTTGAATTTTTTGGAGAGTTCATTTTACCGAAAAATGACTATATTGAAATTAAATCTTTTGCAACAGAAAATGTAATTATTCATCAAAATTACAATTTTAACCACTTGTATTCTGATCTTGTGTCAAAAATAAACAAAAAAATTAGCGAATTCCAAGAGAAGGACAGTGGGTGGTCATTTTTAAAAAGCCTGTATTTAGAAATTAATTTAAATCGGTATTCACCTTTAAGAGCTTCGAGTTTTATTGAATTGCCAAAATATGTAAAAAATAAAAAAGCTTGTATTAATGTAAAAAATAACGATAATTTTTGTTTTTTGTGGAGTATAATTGCAGCATTGTTCCCAGCTAAATCAAACGCAGATAGAACTACGTCTTATCCTCACTTCGAAGATGTACTTAACACCAAAAATATGGCATTTCCGGCGACATTCTCGGACATTAAAATATTTGAAAAAAATAATCACAGAATTAGTGTCAACGTTTACGGCTTGAATTCCAATAATAAAATAATTGGACCATTGTATAGAACAACACATAGAAAAAAGCGTCATGTCAATCTTCTATTCTTGCAAAATAAGTCCCGTAGTCATTACTGTCTAATTAAAAACTTGGAACGATTGGTTAGATCCCAAACTACTAAACATCATGGGAAAATCTTTTTTTGTGATGACTGCTTGCTTTTTTTTAATTGTAAAACTAATTTTGATGAGCATGTATGTGGAGGGGTATCGACCAAATTGCCTAATAAAGGCTCAATTTTACAGTTTACGCATTTTGAGCGTATGCAAGACGTACCCTTTGTCATTTATGCAGATTTCGAATGTTTTTTAGAACCATGCCAAACAAATCAAACTTTTAACAAAGGAGGTTTTACGTCAGACTTGCAAAAACATGTTCCTGCCGCGTTTGGTTATTACATTGTATGCTCGTACGATACTTCTTTAAATAAATATGTGTCATATCGGGGTCCAAACTGTGTTGAGAAATTTATAGAATATCTTCAACGCGACGTTCTAAAGATATATAAAATTTTGAAAAATCCTGTGCCATTGATATTTACCGAAAATAATTCAAAAGATTTCACTAATGCCAGAGACTGTTCTATTTGCTCCCAATTGTTATTTGATGATAAAGTAAGAGATCATGACCACCTAACAGGCAAATATAGGGGTGCCGCACATTCTTACTGCAATATACATTTCCAATTACCAAAATTCATTCCAGTGTTTTTTCACAACCTTTCAGGCTACGATGCACATTTATTTATACGTGAGCTGGGAGATATTCGTGGCAAAATAAAAGTTATAGCTAAAACTAAAGAAAATTACATTTCATTTACAAAGTTTTTTTCAACCGAAGAAGGAAGCTTTGTTCCAGTCCGTTTTGTAGATTCATTTAAATTTTTAGGAGCTAGTTTACAAAAGTTAGCGGAAAATTTAATTACAGTAGACTTGGTCAACTTGTCTAAGTTTTTTACGAATAAAACAAAGTTTAAATTGTTGAGACGCAAAGGAGTATATCCGTATGAATATATGAAAAGCTGGAAATCGTATGACGAAACTAACTTACCGTCCTATGAAGATTTTTTTAGTACACTAACAAATCAAAATATCTCTAAAGAGGACTATAATCACGCCCTTAAGGTTTGGAATACGTTTAAGATTCAAAATTTAGGGAAATACACAGATCTGTACCTACTTACGGATATTTTATTATTAGCCGATGTTTTTCAAAAATTTCGAGCTACTTGTAGGTTAAATTTCGAAGTCGATGCTGCTTATTATTTGACAGCTCCTGCTTTGAGCTGGGACAGCATGTTATTAAAAACTAATATTAAATTAGAACTTATTAATGATCTAGAAATCATTCGAATGCTTCAAAAAGGAATACGGGGAGGAGTATGCTTATGTTCTACGCGGTTCGCAAAAGCCAACAATAAGTATTTAAATAATTATAACCCTGCTGAACCTCAGAAGTACCTTATTTATATTGATTGTAACAATTTATATGGTTACGCTATGTGCGCATACTTACCATATTCTGATTTTAGACTATTAGATAGACGAGAAATCGATGAATTAAACGTTTGCAAAATACCAGACGAAAACGAATATGGGTACATTTTAGAAGTAGATATCGAATATCCAGAAGAACTTCATGATTCACACAATGATTTACCGTTCTGTCCTCAAAAATGTGTTCCACCCGGTTCAAAAACATCAAAATTGATTCCTAATTTATACGACAAATTTTTTACGTTATTCATTACGTCCATTTGAAACTGTGTTTAAAAGCGGGACTTAAGTTGACTACCGTGCATCGAGTAATAAAATTCAAACAAAGCCCTTATCTAAAAGACTATATTGACCTAAACACTAAACTAAGGCAACAAGCTAAATCTGTATTTGAACAAGACTTTTTCAAACTAATGAATAACAGCATATTTGGAAAAACTTTGGAAAACACAGAGAATAGATTAGACGTTAAAATAGTAAATCAATGGAGTGATGATAAAAACAAGACAAAAAAAAATTACTGTGCAGAGCAGTTAATATCTAGACCTAACTTTCATAGTTCAACTACATTTACCGAAAATTGTGTAGCTGTTCAATTGAAACCAGAAAAAGTAGTCCTTGATAAACCTATATACATAGGTTTCACAGTCTTAGAACTATCCAAAAGCCATATGTATAATTTTCACTATACTATTATGAAACCTTTTTACGGCTCTAATTTAAAAATGTGTTATACCGATACTGATAGTTTTTTATATTCAATAGAAACAAAAGACTTCTATAGGCATTTAAATCTAAATTTAAAGCACTATTTTGATACAAGTAACTACTCGGAGCCAAATAAATATCAAATTGAACGCGTCAACAAAAAAGTGCCAGGTTTGTTTAAAGATGAATTAGGAGGTCAAAATATTGTAGAGTTTGTTGGGTTGCGATCTAAGTTATATTGTATTAGAACGGAATCGTGCGAAATAAAAAAGGCTAAAGGTGTTCAAAAATATGTTTTAACTGGTGTTCATTTCAATGACTATTATAAGTCTTTGAAGAAAAAAGACAAAATCCTACGAAGAAAAAATGTTTTTTTTAAGTCTCTTAAACATGAAATATTTACAAGATCTGTTAACAAAGTAGCTTTGTCTTCCAATGACGAAAAACGTCGAATAATGGAAGACAACATAAAAACGTTTGCTTGGGGACATTGCTCATTTTTCTGAATATCACTGTTGCGAAGATGGCAGAAAGTTATTTAACCGATATTATTATTTCAAAACATAATTATGTATATTCAAATAATATTTATGTAACTACAGGATTATGGGCAGTCAATAATTTCTTACCACAAATTCATATCCTTGTCAATAGCGAGAATTATGATTTATTTATTACTACTAAGGAATGGCACAGAATTTACATTGAAATCAACTCGAAATGTATAGACAACATGACTATTCTATACCAACTTCTTTTTTGTGAAAAACGTTGTCCTGAAAATGTGATTTCTTTAATTTGTGGTGCTCTTAGTACATTTTGTCATTGTGTAGAATTAAGATTAAACTATTTACTTAAGCATGACTATGTAATAGTTAGTCATTTTGTACATAATATAAAAAATAATTTAGCTTGTTATAATACCCTAACTGTCAGTCAAATTGAAATGGTACTTCATTTTTATAAAAGTAAATCTAACGTTTTAGCTGTGCAAGAACTTTTACTTTTTGGTAGTTCATATTTTTATAACTATTTGACTTGTTGTTAATTTTTTTTGGATTTTGTGTTTTTTATAATTTAGTGATTTTTTTATAATAACAATAAAATGTACCTATTTGAAAATGTTGTTTTATTAATCTAAGTCCAACTTTAGTGTTAACCTTTAGATAAAGAATGTTGGTAGATATAATTAGCATTTGTGACAGACAGACAAACAAAAAAACTTTAACTATTTTATTACGAACGTTAGAAAAGAAAATTTATGCTGATTCAGATACATTTCGATATTCAAGATGTCTTCGGTGTAGGCAGCCGGTCATACGATATCTAACATACATGAACCAACAAGTTTTTATTTGAAACCTGTATGACGCAAACAGATTGTTGCATTATATGAAAAATAAATCACATAATTAAAAGGTGTCGATTCGTTAACACGTCTTTATTATAATTTTAAAATATGTCTAATTACCAAAAGGCAAATTATATCGCTTTTTCAGTAGGCAAAGTTTTAAAGTATGTGGTCAAAATCGAAATTAGTCAATTAACGGAACTACCAAACGTTGTGGAAAGCAGAACAATTGTAAAAACAAGTTATCATGCAGAAAGTGAAAATGACCCAGTGATGAATTCTGTACTGCATTCCCTTTTCCTTATTTCGACAGAGTTGGGAAAACAAACTGAGAAAATTTAATGAGCAGAGGTATGTATAAACTTTCCTATTTTTGCTTTTACTTTCAAAATTTACAGAAAATCTAATTATTTTCCTTGTCTTTCAGATATACCTGAGGCAAAGAATATCAGTAGCAGTAGCAGAGGAAGAGGTTTCCTCCGTGGAGATTTCATTCAAAACTTATTTCTCTTTTTTTTTTGTATTGTAAATAAACGATTTTGTCATGTACAAACATTAAGATATGTAATGTCTCTTTAGGAATAGAAATTAAATAAAAAATGTTTTATTGTTATAACATTTATTGAATTTTCTTAATAAAAATACTTAAACTTAGTTAAGCAAAATACTTATACTTAGTTAATATATTTTAATACTTAATACTTATATTATACATTTGTACACAAATGAAAAAACTAAACTATTATATTTTAAACTAATTCAAGTATTTTATTTTAAACGTCCACATTTTCATTGCACCATTTCTTAATACAAATAACATTTTCCAGAGCACAATATTTTCTATGATTAAAACATTTGTTTTTTTGCCCTTTAGAATAGGTGCTGTACAAATTAGGAAAATTAGGGCATCCCTTTTCTGCAATATCTTCAACATTACATTCTGTACAAAGTTCATTAATCCATAGGATTTTTTCTCTACCCTTCAAAAGCAAATATTGGTGTTTTAAAATTAGTTTGATAAGTTTTCTAAATTCTTGATAATCTATGTAACCGTCACTCCAATAAATACCGCGATTACTTTCTAACCAAGATACATTTCTTTTTTCTTCCTTAGTCAAATAAGAAAAGGGATATGGTGGTTTTATTAGAAATACTTGAGTGTATTCTGAGGTAGCCAAGGCAAATTCTTTTACAATAAATTTATTATGAGAATCCTTAAAGCCTTGTAAGTCTACGAAAATAGGTCCGGTAATATTCATGATATTTTTTTCACTATACCGCTTAAGGGTTTGTATTCAAATATGCAATCGTTTAATAACAAACAATACGCAGAAGTTAGATTTGGTATATCTTTATCACTCTCTATTTCGATACGAACATCAACTGGGCCAGTTTTAAGTGTATCGTTCTGTCTTGAGCAATCTATAACGTATAACGGTACTTTATCTCTAAATTCTTTATAACTTAGCAAGGGTTCAGGACGTCGTCCGTAGTAAGACTGTTGGAATCTAGTGTATTGTTCATATAATAAAGCAAATTTATCCTCATCAAATCGAACATTAAGACCCTCATAGGGAAAATACACTGAATTCAAAAATACTTTAACTTCTCTTATATTGCAGTGATCGAAGTGTGACATGTCTTTTTCTGATTTATTTTTTCGGTCTGTCTGAAATGCAATAACAGCATATCTCGGTTTTTCTATTTGTGAAGACGTTTTAATTACCCATGTATGTTTTGTTGTTTTTGGTAATAAGGGATATTCATACAAGTCCCAGTTTCGGAATAACAAGTTGATTGAACGATCTTTTTCTAGATATTTTAATAGATTTAGTTTTTCTCGATCGGAAACTTTTACATGTGGAACACGCCAAACAATTTTTTTAAGTATGATATCATCTATTACTTCTCCAGTGTTTAGTTTTATTGCGTTTAGATTAGTATTGCTGCGTAAAAGTATTAGCTCATGTCTACAATTCATTATTATTTTATTATAATCCTCAGCAAATCCAAGCATTTTGTTCAGTGGTATAGATACTGCAAAATTCCCTGATCTTGTATTTTTTGTTCCATCTATATCCCAACCCCATGCTTTCGAAATTTTTGATTCATTTTCATTCATAGACAAAAATGATTTTATAGTTGTTGTTATACCAGCATTTTTAATTCTATCTATTTCAACTCCGTTAAGTTCATAGCGAACATCTTGAAACAGAAATAAAATGGGGTTGTTAGTAAAATTAACGCTAGTTGCAACATCTTTTAGATCTCCTTTTTTAACGATGACCATTCCTTCTAGGTATATTGTACTCGCTGATGGCAATACGTACAAGTCTTGTTGGTTGATAGGTATTCTTTTTTCATCATTTTTATTAAAAGTAGTGATATATGGCTTATACGAATGAATTTCCATGCTTTCTATAGTATTATCAAATACTATAGGTTGCGCTACGTTTAATACACTCATTTTAGTAATCCAATTAATTTTAAAAAGTCTTTATTTTCAACACTTAATTTTTTTTTTAAGTTAGTAGATGTTAGTGACACAGGTGCTCTTTTGCGAATTACCTGTATCTTTCTGAGCTTCTTTGGTCGTGAAAAAGAATTTATATTAATTTGGTGAAAGTCTATCATTTTTTCTTCAGATGTAGGTACAGTAGTACCTCTTCTCCCCGAAAATTAACTAACTTGTTCTGTGAATCTAAAATTTTTATATTTACACTACTGATAGTCTTTTGATTAATCGGAAAATATATTATATTCTTTGGTACCTCAATAATTCTATATCCAGGCGGAACATTAGGTGCAAATTCATGGATTATGTGGCTTGGAATTCCATTAATAAAGGATCCACAGACAATATCACATTCAACTCGGACAACAGTGGTAGAAAGAATACTGACTGGGATCTGTGATTCATGAAATTTATTCTTTTGTAATGTTTTTTTATTGTATCCGAGAATACTCCCAATAGAATTTTCTTTTTCAAAATGAATGTCTTTAGAGCAACAAATTACAGTACGTAAAGTATTATTGTTACAAGTTAAACTAAAGGTGCTGCTTCTAATATTTTTCTTTATATAGTCACAAATGTCCTGTAGTTCATAAGATCCTTCAGGAATTTCAATCACTTCATTATCACCATAATGAAATTTATTATTTTTACTTTCAACGTTTGGAATAGAGTTAAAAGTAGAAAAGTATAAAAGACCACATTCGTAATCTCCGTCTAACTGTAGAGCAGGAGAATAACAAGTATTTAAGCTTGATGTGAATCCAGATATTGACAGCGTGAAAGACATGATTAAAATGGTTTATTTTATTGAATTATCTTAATTTATTCTTTTGAATGCCAAAAATTGTTCAAATATTTTATACACAAGTGACCACAATTAACAGTATTAAAGTTCTGATAAACATTGTAATTGTAATAAACATTAGACAAATTTAAATAGGACAGTAACTCTTGGGGTGGTCTTAGATTTCCAAAACTATTGAAGTACTCACAGTAGTTGTTAATTTTTATATAGGCTACCCAGTGCGTTCCAGGATTCTTAGAGTTATCCAAATTGACAATCGCACACTCAATATCTTTAGGTTTTTTTGGTAAAGCATCTTTCATGAATACTCCTCGAAAATACGGTATATCATTAGTGTGCTTTAAAATATCTACATTCGTTAAAGCACGTCTAGGTAGCCTTCTAGTTAGTTTTTTGCTGATTTTAAACATAATCCGTTACCTTTATAAGGTTTGATGTAGAGACCTTTTCCTAACGCAATAGATTCCAACATTTTGTTATGACGCTGTGACTCTTCAAGGTTTTGCTTTGCTGATTTATAGCTATTCACTGCTTTAGCAATACCTGCAGCTCCTCCAGCTAAAGACCCTAATGCAGATAAGCCAGCAAAAATTGGTATAAGTGGTAGAATCTCTCCAGATTTTGGTATTGGTATAAGACGGGGTAAGCAAACATTTTTATTTTTAAATAATTTTTTTGCAGTCAAGTAGGCTATCTTTATAGCAGTATTGTTATCTTTTGGCTTGCGGTTTTTCATATAATTACGGATTTTAGACACGACTGACTTAAAAGATTTAACTCCAGCACCATTTTTTAATTTAGTTTTCATAACTTTGCTTACGAGCCAAGACGCTAATTTTTCTCCGGTTCTAGTATTTTTTGACTTCATTCTTTGTTTTGCCATATTCAGAAGCGCAAAGTCAGCTTTATGACGATCTTCTAAATTACGATGTTCGGAATATGCTATATCGTGACGCTTACAAGCCTCGTCTAATTCGTTTATCCCTTTGTCACCTCGAGCCAATCTTTCTTGTAGTCTCGTACCAGGACCACAATAATTATATCCTGGTAAATGAAGTTCAAATGGTAAATTGTTTACAATATTATTAACAAGTCCTCCACCGTTCATCACTGAATTTAAAATGAATACATGGTTGAATATCTTACAATTATAAAGTATTTATAAGTTAAAAGTAAACACTATACAATAGACATTTTGTTAATCCAACTATTTTCCTTTTCATTGAGTCCTAACCATTTTACAAATAATTTATTTCCTTTCTTTCTTATCACTCTTTCAATTAAATAAATGTTTGGATGTTTAGTTTTTTGCAACTCTTGTTCGTAAAAGGATCCGAGTATTATTTGATTTCTTTGATCATGAATGTGATAAGTTACTGGGTAAGTATTATTAACTTTTGTTATGGTAAATAGTTCAGAAGACCAGTTAGGTGTATACCCCTTTTTGAAATTTTCTTTATATTTGCTAATCCGAACACAGTCACCTACTTTTAATTTTGATTTTCTTAAGTACTGAGGTGTTTCATTCCTCTTTATGTTATTCATAACGACGGTTTGGTTATCACATGTTACATTTATTGGTTTAAATTTTATGGTTCGATGGACAGTATCATTATATGATGACAAAGCATCGTTCAAAGGTGATCCGATCCATTTGTTATTTCCAATTAAAGTAAAATATTTATATAATTTTGATTTCAGTGTTCTTATAAATCTTTCAACAATTGACGCCTTTTTCACAGAATATGTAGAATAGTGATTTATATTAAAAGTTGTTATTATTTTCTTAAACACTTCATTGTAAAATTCTTTTCCCATATCTGTCTGAAGAATAATAGGAACTCGACCACAATCCAAAATTTTTTTAAAAGCGTTTCCTACGTCACGTTTTGTTTTCGTTTTCAGAGGAACTCCCCACGCGAATTTTGAAAAGCAGTCAATAACAACTAAAATATATTTAAAACCTTTGTTCACTTTTTCCATTTTCTGCATGTCAATTAAATCAGCTTGCCATAAATCATCAATCCCTTTTAATATTACCGCCCTACGAATGAAGTGTTTTCTAGCTGATTTATGAAGTTCACCAACTATGTCTTCTCTGTTCATAATTGTTTAGGTGCGGTTTTCTGTGATCCAACCTTTTTTAATTCTGATTTAATATCTAGCAACTGATTTTTTAAAATTTGAATCAGGCTTTTTATAGCATTTATTTCGAGCAGGAAAGATTGTTTTCCACAATATTCTTTTAGTACATTATCTACATACTGCTTATTGACGGCTTCGTCAGGTAGCTGAGGTGTTTTGAGTCCTTTTATACTTGCTGATATTAAGTCTAAATCTCCATTAATAGACTTAAGAAATACTTTGTCAGTAATATCGAAAACTTCTGACAAACGCAATCTTTTATGCACGTGATGACCAAACTTGTCAACGTTCATTGTTTAATAAATGTATACCTAAATGGTTTGATTACAACTGAATGTTAATATAAAGTTCTCTGTATTATATTTGAATAAATCGTTAAGAATGCATGTAATACGTTACTTTTCATATTTTATTTGTTAATAATACCAGCTTCTTGCAACTCCTCTACGATAGATATTATTTCATTGTCTAATCCACTGTTTCCTGCATCACGAGAAGATATTAAAAGTTTTAGTCTTTCAACTAACTCATTAGGGTCATCCCAATACATATAATCCACATTTTTATTATATTTTTTTAAAATTGGTAACCCAGACCCTTGATTAAGACTTTCGGTGCTTGTACATTGCTTAGATAACTTGAAAAGTGGTTTGATAATATTTAAGTACTTGCTTCCTTTATTACTTTTAATTGGTTTTTTAGGGTTGAAGTCACGCCTATGTGCATTTGTAATAGTTAAAATCTGTTTGTAACTGTTTAAGTCACTATTAGTGATTGTTTTTAAATCTGGTATTCTTTTAAATAATAATTCCATTAGACCTTCAGTTTTTTTGTAAGGCTTTCCAGAAACTAAAATTGTATTTTCTGTTTGGACAATTCGAGAATTACCTATCATCAGTTTACCACGTTCATTTCTAACACCAAATGGAATATCTTCCAATACTTTTACAGTTCCTTCTGAAGGTGGTGACCAATTATGTTGTGGACTTGAAATAGATTCAATTGTTTTGAATGAAGCGTCACTTGAAATGTTGGTTTCTTTATTATTTGTATCGCTCATACTTTCTGAATCATCTTCATAGATATCGTCTTCATAATCATCAAAGTTCTTAAGAGTTTTATCAACTTTTTCACACTGTTCATCGGAATCTATTTCATATTCACTTCCACCCTGAAGATCAAAATCAAATTCAGTTTTCATATATTTTGCTTTTTTCCCTGGGATTACGTCTTCATTGTAATTAGGTTTGATATTTTGTGTTGCATTTCTTGATACCATTTTATGAAGTGGATCCGTTAAAGGTTTGAACACAGATTTAAGGACTTTATCATTTTCAGTTTGAATATTACGCAACTGCCTAACTTTTTTCTTAACAACGCTAGCTGATTTAATTATCTCTTTTTTGATATTTACTTGCGAATCCATTTTTCACAATAAGCTTTACCAATGTTATAGACAACACTAAACACATATCAGAGTTTTTGTCGTTTATAAGAGTTTTAATCAAGAATGACAAAAGTATCAAACTTTTTTCTATAGCAACCTTTATTTTTTTCACAGTCTTTATTGATTACTATGAAATCATACGAAGTTTTCCAGATTTCCGAACACATATCACGAAATTGATTCCAATTCATATCTGTACTGACATGTTCATCATAAACATGTCGTAAATTAATGTCATCTTGTTTAAACAAAATTATAAGATTTGCATTATCTCTAATTAATTGTTTAGGTACTTTACTATATGTTTGATTCAAATAAAAGCAGTCTATACGCTTATGTCGCCCCATTGAGAAATAATCACGAATGTTATTTTGATTTTCACAAGCAACATCGTCGAAAATAATTACTGAATCAGGTTTTGCATGATGAGGGCTTATAACGTCACTATTATCGTTATATTTCATTAATTGTACTTCTGGAACCTCATTTAACACTTTTTCTAAAAATATATATTTTGGTTGGTAAAGCGTTTTGGAATATAAATATATATTTTTATAGCATAAACCATTTTCATGCAAAAGAAGTCCAACTATTAGGTTTGTTTTTCCACAGTTAGATGGTCCGCAAATCAAACATCGAATCGAATTAGGTAATAGTTTACCATGACGTGATATGCCTAGATCAGATTCAGAACATATTTTTTCTAAATGTAGCTTTAGTGGCTGCTTTACAAATTTCATGATGTCTTGGTGAAAGAAGTTAATTATGCAATGAAATCTCTAATCGCTATGACTCCATATTTATATTAATTTGAGAGACATTGACACACAAGACTACCGAAAGATAAAAGAAAGGTAAGATTTTTATAATTGATTAATGAAATATTATTTGCCCGACAGTTGTAATAGGGTAAAACATTTTTCTACTAGAACAGAACAGAACGGTTTGTATATATTTGTAAGTTTATGTCTTCTTCTCTCGTAAAACGGAATGATGCTCTCCAAAATACCTTGTTCATAGAGCTAGAAGAAGGTTGGTCGGTATGAAATACGTTAATCTATTTACATTCACCCAAATTGAAAACTTTACGTAATCAATTTCAAAATGTTTATTGGGCATTCTGGCTCACTTTCCGCAGCGCAGATGCACGTAATCAATTCCAAAATGTTTATTGGGCATTCTAGCTCAATTGGAGCAGTGAAGATGCGCCAGCATCTGCGCTGCGGAAAGTGAGCCAGAATGCCCAATAAACACCTACTGTCTAGCCATTAAAGCTACAGGAGGTCATAATGTAACAAACATACCCACATAAATACGCGTAAAAACATTACCTTCCGTCCGTCAGTCGGGCAATACAGAATTGATAATTTGACAGACCGATGTTTGATGTGTTGTGTCCTACAAAGTCACCTTGTCGAACAAATTCGGCGCCCCCGCCCTGAAATATTTGTACCAAGGTTGCATAAAATATAGGTAGTAGGTATCAGGACCACGAGTATTTTACCACGCATGCGTGAAAGTGCAGGTAATCGAGGATAATTTACAGCTGGTATTTTGCACATGCATGCAAACAAAATGTTTATATTCTTATAGAAAATAGTAGAAAACCAAAGAATTTTGGCAAAAAAATATGCATCGTTCTACCAACATCCACCATCTTGAATTATAAAACATTTGTAAAAATTTGGATTTAGAACCCTCAAATACCCAGTAGAACTTGTTTCATCTATCAAAAAAATTGATGTCATATCTCAAAAAATCTTTTGATCTCAAAAACTTAATTCGTCAAAATCGGAGTTTTTTAAACAAATGGAAGCCATATTGGAACCGCCATCTTGAATTTCAAAAACTAAATAAATATTTGTATTTAATAACCTAGTAAACTTTTTTATTCTTAAAGAAACACCGCTGGTTAAATATTTTTGGAAAGGGGCATCGATTAAGATTTCGATGAAGCAAATCAGTATATTGTTGTAAAGATGCTCGATCCCAAAAACAAAGCCCATGCACTTACATAAATTATTTTTTACTTTTTAGTACAATTTTCGGTTAGATTGAATTTTTTATATGATTCTAAAGTTTTAAGAAAAGCAAGTTTTTAAAAAAATATTTTTTTACTTATTTTTATTTTATACTTTTTAGTGATAATTTAATTGAATTCTTATAGTTTATCACCCAAGTCTCATTAGTTGGGTGATGAGAACTTCGAAACCGATATTATGATCAATATAAATTAGTAATTAAATTTTTACTTAATTATTCACGTTCCACCCTAATGTCCACCTTCAGGTGCACGTCCTGCATATGCCAAGAGGTGATAACATCAAAATGAACATCAAATTCGTGATCTACGACCCTCAAAACCCCCGGATACCCATTTTGAAGATTTTTAAATCTTTGACCTCCACCTCTAGGTTGTAACCCTGGTACAACTCTGGGAGGGGGTTGTTAGTCAAAGTAACTGTGGAATATTGTATTGTCATCCGAGCTTAGTAAGTATGCAAAATTTCATCGAAGAGTGATAACAGGAAGTATGTTTAGTTAAGCTTGCAAGATTCCACCACAAGATGGATGGAAAAAAAAGGAAACATTGCGAGTTAAATAAAAGCAAGTAATAAACTTCTTTTCGTTTATATTGTTAAAAAAAAAATTTTATATTAGATCAGTCATCTTGAATTTGAAACACTGATAAAAGTACCCTTAAATACCCAAAAGATATTCATTACAATAAAGTACTAATTATAAAAATTATCGCACCTTAGTTTCGTCAAAAAACAATTCCTCAGAAGAATTTTTGCCAAACCTGGACGCCATATTTGATCCGCCATCTTTATTGTAATCGAATTCAGCACGGGAAGCCTCTTTTTCGATGTATCGAAGGATTTTTATAAAGACTAGCATAACAACTTGATTTACAAGCTGTTTAATCTTGGAATACCGGATCGTCTCGTACTCATCCTACTCGATTTCTTAAGGGATCGTAGTCTTTGCTACCGCGTAGAAGGAAGTCATTGGTCTCTTAGCGCAGGTATCTCCTAGGGTTTCTGAGACAATGCTAAACAAGAAAAGTAAAATTTCTCTTAGAAATAAGGTGACGCTTTACAAAACTAGTATGCGGCCTATACTTACGCAAGGGTGTCCTAGACTATAACGACTCAGTTCGGAAATTTTGAGCAAATGCATCAAAAACTTTCAGCGTTATACTGATTGTTTTTTAGGGGAAGAAACCCCCGCGGATATCAAGTTTACCTGGTAAGTGTAATCCTTTCGGGTCTAACCTTGAAGGTATGGCTAATAACTTAAAATGGCTAAAATCGTTAATTTGAAAGCGAATTTTCTTAATACATCATTATTTCGTCAATGTAAAATGCAACGTTGAGTCGTTAGTGTCGTTGTTAGTTCACACTATTTAATATGGCGACTGTAGTTTTAATTCTTTGAACAACGGGTCAGAAATGTTTGTTACACTATACCTGCCTATTTAAAAAAATACGAGCTCCCTGCCAAGTTTTTCTCCAAGGACTATAGTATGGGGTTCTTCAAGAAAGAAGTAATTAGATTTCTGAAGGGTTGGCAACGAACGAGTGATACCCCTACTGTTTGCAAGCTTTCATAGGCTACGGTGACCGCTTAACTTCAGGCGGACCGTAAACTTGCTTGCCACCTAAGTGGCAGAAAAAGAAAAAAAACACGTACTGGTACACAGATACGTCATAAACCAAACGTAGACTAACTCCATTAAAATATCGATGAAAGGTACTTTTATAACATTTCGAAAAGTTCTCATCCGGAATCATAGCTATTCAATAGTTTCTATTCAATAGTTTCAATCAAACTAACTTTAGCAAAAGCAAGGTACCTTAGTATCCATATTCGCATTTTTGCATTTATAATAAAATGTGCAAGTGCGTTGGTTTGTTTTTCTGTCCTTCCTTTACGTCGCAATGAATGCAATTTAGCTCAAATTAGGGACAGAGATAGCTGAAGGTAGAGATGTGTACCGGAGGCAAATTCAGCCTCCGAAGAGAATGCGGAGATATTATTGAATCACCAGAGATTCTCCGAAAAGTCGAAATACTCTAAATGCCTTTATAAAATAGAAAAAACGCATACTTTATGAATTAAGAATTAACTATAATAAAAAAATAACTTTCAGTTACAGACACAGAATACACAGATCAGTAGGATAGAAAATACAAGTTAATAATACTATGAAACACAAACACAGACACAAACACATTAGTAAAACAGACCTAGCCAAGTGGTTTTCTATTATGGTGAACGCTATTAGAATAAGTTGAATAAAAAATTAAGAGAAATGTTAGACGTTTACGAACGAAACCATAGACAATTTGTTTTATTTTAAACTTTCTCTTAGGGAACTATTTAGGGACATTGATATTTTAACTGTTCCTTGCCAATATATCTTCGCTTTTATAATGTATGTACACAAAAATAGACATTTATTTACTTACAATAGTGATCTACACAATGTTAATATAAGGAATAAGGATAAACTGGTAGTTCCAAAATATCGTCTTCAGAAGGTACATAGCTCTGTCGCAATACAAAGTATATTTTTCATCAATAAAATTCCAGTACATGTGGTTAATTTACACTCAAATAAATTTAAAATTTAAATCACTGACAGTTTAATGAAAAAAACTAATACAAAGTTGATAAATAATAAAAATGCTTGGAAAAATTAGAACTTAATTGATTTTTGTTTGTATTGGGGCATTTGTAATATTTTTTAAATTTAAACATTGTATGTTATGTTATTACCAAGTGTAAGGCTTTATTGAATTTTAATTTGAAGTTGAAAAATATAAAAGATTAACTGCTGAGTTTCTTGCAGGTTCTTCTCGGTAGTAAATCATTCGAACCGGTGGAAATTTTTTGGTAATATTTTTAGTTAATAATTGAATTGACGATTCCAAAGTGCTGTTTCAAAGTCTATTTGAATAAAAAACATTTGAGTTTGAGTTTTGGGTTTGAGTTTATCGATATATCGAATAGAATGAGGGTTCACTAAGTTCATGTACGTAAGTTTGGCAACCAATCTAATATTGCTTACTGTAAAGCGCTTACGGTTTGAGAAATAGTAACTGCGAGTACTAAAAGTATCTGCGAGGCCATGTCTACTATTATATCTGCGAGTAGTAGTAGACCATCTCTTCCTTTTTATTCGTGAGTTGTAGTAGGCCATGTCAAGTAATGTATTTGCGAGTTGTAGTAGGCTTTGTCTACTAATATATAAGCAAGTTGTGGTAGACCATCTCTACTAAAATATCTGCGAGTTTTAGTAGGACATGGTGAGCTACTAAATGCCTGCTATACCTTAATCACAAATAATAAATTCTACAGACAATGCAAAGCACTTTAAAAATAGTTTATAAATATAAATTTTTAACATTTATTTTTTAAAATGTTAAAGCATTCCAATTAGTGACACTTACGCTAAAACTAACATTTAACTGGTGCAAGTTTTTAATTATAATGTTGTTTTTGTTTTCATTAGCATTAAAATAAGATAAATATGACTACTCGTAATATTTGTTAAAAAATCGGCCAAGTGCGAGTCGGACTCATGCGCGAACGGTTCCCTAACATTACCTATACAAAAGGCAAAAAAGCACGTTTGTTGTATGAAGTACCCCCCCTTAGATATTTATTATTTTCTGTTTTTTAATATTTCTTGTTATATCGGCAACAGAAATACATCTTCTGTGAAAATTTTAACTGTCTAGCTACCACGGTTCATGAGATACAGCCTGGTGACAGAAGAACGGACGCACGGACGGACAGCGAAGTCTTAGTAATAGGGTTCCTAATTACCTTTCAGGTACAGAACCCTAAAAATCATGTTATTTTATTCTTATTATTTTTATACTTATTTAATCAAAATAAAATATAATGTACAGGCTACAAGACAATAAAAGGCAAAGTAAAATATAGGCGGTTTTCTGCACGCGGTATTTTATATATCATCAATTATATTTTGTTTCATTTAATATTACTTTATGTTATATCAATTGAAAATAAAAACCAATAACTAGAACTTTTTTGACAGAAAGTATATCTTCATGGCTTTTATCCTTAGAAGGGATTAACCAGCCGCTAGATGCACACCAATATAATGATAAATGGGAACCCTATTTTCACCAACCTCTTAGTGCTTTAATTGTGACAGGGGGTGAGCCTATCGACGCAACACGCATTTTCAAGCAATGTATCTGAACTAAGATGGCTTTACATATGTCACAGACGTCGTAAATTAACAACTTTAAAGTAATGAGCGCTAAAATAAAAGGCCAGAGATAGAATAATATATCCACACTGCCAGTTTCTGACGATCTAAAAATGTAAGTAAGCTAGGAAGATTTAAAAAAATACTTAAATTTTTAGGAGCTATTGAGGAGCTCGTGGCCCTGTGATACTCATCTATCTGAAACGATACGCGAACGTCGGGCGTAGTCATTACTTGGATATTTGACCGACAGAAGCACATTTTGCGAAGCTTCTCCGTGTTTTGGACGGCAGCACGTAAAATAGTCGGTACAAAAAAGAAGATCAATTGCGAAGAACTTTCGAAGCAATGTATAACGGTCATCTCTCTGTGAGATACATTTTCTCCGGTCTCGTCTTGGCCATCTTGTGTAAGAACCAGTCTTTCCTTATCTGCGATTAGCACTCCGTATCATGGTTCACAGATATCGAAGTCCTTGGTAGTTTTAACGCCGGCTAAACCCAGCGTTTAAAAGAAAAAGTTTAAAAAGAGTAAAAATTATCCTACTTGTGCCGTGTCAAATTCCTGAGGATGAATGGATTACCACCACGCAATTTAGCACACAGCAATGGTCTCCACGGCTATTGAGATCATGCAATACGACATCAACCCATGCAACACGAATGATTTTTTCATCCTTACTTATTCCTTTTTGCACTTATTTTGTATAATGTTTTTTGCGTACTTTAATTTAAATGTCCTATCCATGTAAATATAGCTTAGGACCCAGCATAGGGAACAATTAACCTACTGATGGCCTGAGTTGTCCTACCTAGTATCTTCACAGTATAAGTCAGGTAAACTTCACAGCATTTTTAGAGTTTTTTTAATGTGTTGGCAGTGTGAGAAAACCTTAGCAGAGAGCTCATTTCACAACCTTAGCGTTCGCGGGAGGAAGTTTCTCTGAAACTGCACTGTACGCTACCATTTCGGTTCTAAAGTGTGAAAATGAATTTCCTTCCGATGGCGAGCGGTGCGATGGTAGCCGTGGGCATCATTTCGAACAATTCCTCAGCAGACATCGTAGGCAAAGTCTCTCCTTAAAGACTTAAGGGCTCGATATGGCAAGTGAGTTTGGGATCGTCGACAATTCTCACAGCCCGTCGTTGAACCCAGTCAAATGGGCCAAGCTGGTTTCCGGAAGCACCCGCCCAGAGATAGTAGCAGTACTTCATATTGTATATAATAGGTAGAAGATTTTTTCGAAGTAAATTATATAAAGTTGGTATTTTCCTTTTGATTAAAAATACGGAACCACATGTTTCACATTCTCTAGAAAAATTATATTTTAAGGGGCGTTATACAGGATCAAAAATTTATGTTTTTATAGGTTAAACAGTAAACGTGTTTCAGCGTTTTTGATCAATCGTTCTCTAACGGAGTTTCTCAAAAGTCTTTAGGGTATAAACTTTTTAAATTTCTCGTGAAACAAGGCACGGGCATTGCATAAGCAAGTGAATAATATACATATCTAAGCATTTAAAGGGAATGCTACAAAATGTAATAAACGATGGTTAATATTTGCCTACAAGTAATAATTTAAATTCTGATACTCAAAATATGCTACTTCGTATCAAACGCTCTTTGATGTCAACCTTATTTACAAATACTTGAGCAATGTGATGTTGGCAGGATCCAAATTGAGTTAACCGCACACATGCGATATTACAATTTTGCTGGTACTTGAGCGCTCATACAAGCCTGGATTTTATTTAATGAGGGGAATAATATTTAAAACATACTATAAGATTAAATACGAGGATTAAAGGGAAGAGGAAATAAAAAAGGTTAATAAATCTTTCGATGGATTATGTACGTTTCCTTACAAGTGTTCTCAACAAGTTTTGGTGAAGGTACAGTGCCCAATTAGCTTTGGTATAACGGTCACACAAAAAAAACAATATACAAAATGTTCATTAGGTATATTTATTTTATATGTACCCTGTGTTTGTGTGTAACTAAACTCGACTCGGCACCGGCAAAATTTATTTTGTGAAATATCCACAAATAGCAATGTGTTATACCTCATTGGAAGTCAAAATTAACAGGAATTTTTCTTCAATAAAGGGCTACTTTTAAGTACTATACTTATTTTTCACAGTCCTCCTTAAAGTTGGAAAAAAGCTTATAATTCGTGCGAATTATACTTTTCTTACAAAAGCTGCCTTTGCTCACTAGTTACTGTACTCACAGTTCTCGAATCACTTTTTTGTGAAGATCAATTCTCTGGCAATAAGGAAACACCAAAAAAGGACTAGTTTTAACAATCCGCTTTCATTATTATGCCAATATATGAATATGATTATGATGAATCAAAAAATGCCATAAATTTTTTGTCGTCGATCTCCGGGCATACTGTAGAGGAGAAAGACCCCCACTATCATTCTGTTACGTTTGATCCACGATTAACAGGGCCACCCTATATATCGAGAGTTCCCATTTGAATAGGCAAGTATAGGTTTTTTCTCGGATGAAATTTAAATATAGTAGACAACAGTGATGTTTCACATAATTTTCCAAGCACCTGACCATGGTTATGGTATATAATGGTTAAATTCTGTTTTACTAATAAGCTAAGGGTACCACAGGAACCGTACAATTCAAGTTTGTAGCTTCAATCGGTTATAAGTTATAGAGTTCAAAGGTATGAAATTCAATACTGACTGATTTATGACCATCAAAACAGAACTAGTACTTCTACAATACCTGCTGCTCGGGAGCTGAAATTTGGCACAGAGGTAGGGTTCAGTATTGAAGGAAAAAATTGGATTTTTGAAAATTTGGAGTACTTGATGTGAAACCCAAGAGCCAAGCCAAACTATTAGCCACTTTAGTAAAAAAAATAAATCTAATGAGCGTTTTCTGATGGCACATAGAAATCGAAGATCTGTAGTACTTTATGAGGAAGCTTAAGAGTCCCGCCAAACTGTAAGAGCTATCAAAATGCCGCATTATTAAAAGTTATTCAATCTGATAAGGGTTTTCTTAATATTCATAAAAATCAATGATCTATGTAGAACCCAAAGAGTGCAGCCAAACTGTAATAATATCTGAGCTTTGTTCGTTTTTTTTAACCATGCCATCTATTTTCAATTAGCTTTAGTGTTGCTTAACAACGCCATATATATTCAGGTAACTTTAGTAATGCTGTGTTGGTAAAAATAATAGTATTACTATTCGCCAATAGATGTCAGGAAGAATCATATTTTTCAGTTTATCATTGCCTGAAAACACGGATAAAACGACGTTTTCTTAAAATTAAACCTAGTTAGATCGATTTTTCGCCCCCGAAAACCCATTGCACTCCAAATTTCATGAAAATCGTGGAAGCCGTTTGCGAGATTCAGATTATATATCTGTATATATATACATATTTACAAGAATTGCTCGTTTAAAGTAGGTAAAGTTTAAGTCTTAGGAGTAAATAACCTCCTTGAGATTCATTTAATCAACGTTGACTAAAGTTTCACTTGCCTTCGTGGGATTTAATCTGAATGGAATATAACCATAGACTTCGAGTTTTGTAATCTGTCCTATGGACTGTGCATTAGCGTCACAAACTTGATCCTTTAGAAAGAGACAAAAACAGCTTGTTGTCTCTTTTCTCTTTTTACCAAAGTCCGGCATTTTGTTTGTTTATGTTTATTGAAAAGGTTAGAAAAAGACAACCGATCTCAATTTCGCTTCGTCTCTGGCACAATTTTGTGACCCTTTTTTTCATCTGGTAAGGAAATGCGCTGTACAGTTCTATGTCTATAAGTATAACCGAATAAATGTGTCGGTAAATGACTTTCTTTAAAAATAAATCTGGTCGAATCGAAAGTTGGAAAAAAAAAATTATTGGGTGACCATTCGGTTAAATAGCTCCCGACTGATGTCGCTCTGACACCAACCTGTCCAGAAAACCGCGAGTATTAAACGGCGTGAAAAATTCCCATGAAGCTGTTTGACATCACAAACTTCAAATTGACGTTTCCGTATTTAAAATGACAGACTCAACACCGGTTATCGTTCTAATATTCTCGTATGTAAACCGACACTAAATTATCGGAAAACTAAGCGTCCATCCTGCCTGGGGTTAATAGGAGTAACGTCACTTCTACACAGTGTACTTTTGATCGTTTTCCTAGATTTTATGCATTAAATTAACTTCAATATAGATATTTGTTTTACAGCAGCCATCTATAGGCCGGTGCATCCGTATACCAGCTTGATCCATTTGATCCGGTTCAACGACGGGCTGTGAGAATTGTCGACGATCCCAAACTCACTTGCCGTATCGAGCCCTTAAGTCTGAGGAGAGACTTTGCCTCCCTGTGTGTGTTCTACTGCTTGTACATTAGGATGTGTTCTGAGGAATTGTTCGAAATGATGCCCTCTGCTATTTTATTCCATAACAACGCTCGCCATCGGCAGGGAATTCGTTCTCACACTTTAGAACCGAAATTTGTTTATAGGTTATAATGCTAATATATGCGAAAGTACATCAATTTAGTGTTTCAAAAAATTTAGAAATTACCCAGTAATTATAGGCACAGTGGATTTTAATACATGGAATTGATGAGTTAAAAGATAGTTTAGATGGTAGTCAAAATTACTCGTTTTGCATAAATAATTTACGTTTCCTTAGTAACACAGTATATTCAAATACTTTATTGGAGAATAAAATCTCAAATTCTATGGATAAAAATACTGTTCAAATTCAAAAACTTAAAATTGTCGCTTAGGTGTTTAAGATTCTGTATCACAGTATTATTACCGAGCTGAAACTGACTAGGATTTTACCTACAAATTGGGAACAAGAAACAACTATAGTGAAAGTTTCAAGCTGCGACTGAACTGCACTCCGCACTGCGGACCAATTCAATTTCAACCAGGCATTGGACGTATTATAACTTTGGTAACAGACTGCAATTGTCACCAAAATATTCTGTACTATATTATACAGAACTAAAATTTGTTTTTTGTTTGGATGTAGGTGGGTGTTAATCTCTGAAACTACGAAGCCGATTGAAATTATTGTTTTTTACTATTCCTACAAATTACACATTTTGTTATGACTAAAATCAGTTTTTAGTTCGAAATATCAATATTTGTAGATCAAGTCTGAAAAAAAAATGCAGTATCCCGAACTACCATCCCCTCGACCGATCACGGCACGCCCGAAAAACCATTGTTAGGCGACCTCAGTACATACTAACGGCCCCTGACGACGATCTCGCTATCTAGATAGCAAAACTAGAAAAAAAAACTGTATACTATCACGTTGTAACGAAGTAACTGGATGACGTAATATTTGGAGCTGATAGTGTAAGTTTCTACGGGATTACAATTTTCTGCAGAGTACTATCACGTCGTGGTAACGCGCAGTTATCCTATCTGTGCTGTGGTTTAGCGGATCGGCACTTTCTCTTGGTATAATTAGTCTACTCTGTGCACTGCACTTTTTGTTCTCGATGCTGTTAGTGAAATGAAACCATAAGTCGCTTTTATATTATACTGCTTTTGACCGTGGCTCGTTGCGTTTATTTCGGTTATCAGCGTGGGATTCGTACGGTAACTTTTTGATTATAGTAATAAAGTTGGCTATAGCAAACTAAATTTAGCATTAAGCACGATCTTATTAAAAATATAAACGAAAACGATAACCACTACCTTTGGATACACCTGAAAAATTCTCCCTAGATATCGATGGTATTTACAAGCCGGAAAGAACCAACAGTAATGATTTTCTTGAAACTTATTCAGAGCAGTTATTATTAAGTAAACGAGTTATTGTTTTTGGGGAATTTAATTATGATCTCCTAATGAATAGCCAACCGACTCGTTATTACAAAAAAAAAAAACACTACAAGAAAGTGGATATTCTAAACAAAATTGATAGCGCCTACTGCACCTGACATACACCTAGTACTCAAACTATCTTAGATCAAATTGGTTCCAATCTAAACAATGACAAGTCT
Organism: Apoda limacodes; assembly: GCA_946406115.1. Taxonomy (NCBI): domain Eukaryota; kingdom Metazoa; phylum Arthropoda; class Insecta; order Lepidoptera; family Limacodidae; genus Apoda; species Apoda limacodes. The sequence goes on along the minus strand of OX291545.1, from coordinate 6,846,699 downwards.
CACTTAGCTGTCATTAACTCAGCAATGTCTGACCATAAGCGTCTTTACTTAGACATCCACACACACCAACCAGACAAAAGGAATACGGTGAAGTACGAAGGAACAGATTACAACAAATTGTACAAAACTGTGCAACAGCTTCCTTTCAATCATAACCAATCTTACGAAGAATTAGAGACAGATCTACTAGCTGCTGTAAAAATAGCAAGATAATCAAAACTAAAATAGAATACCCACCAAAGTCTGAATGGATTAATATTAATTATCGACCGATGAAACAAATTATGGAATAAGAGTATAAAGAGATGCGGTAATGAGGAAAACGATATCGAAAAACAGCTACTAGCTGCTAGGAAAAAAACGATTTTTTTGGCAGGATTGGGTCAATACCAGCTAATCAAATACCTCCACCACCACAAAGACACGACATTGCGACGCACTATACCACTGGTACAAAGAGTAGCATAGGAAAATCAAAACAACTACAAAATTTTCTCCCTGCTTCATCGGATGAAGTAAGCAAAATTATCGACAATCTTAACGCTAACACCAGCACAAGCCTTGACGGTTTCTCTTGTATAGCTCTGAAATGTGTCAAAAATCTCATTCCAGAGAAACTAGCTGCGTGCGTCAACAGCTGTCTCGAATGCGGCTTCTTTCCCGAATTACTAAAAATTGCCAAAGTCACTCCTCTACACAAGTCTGGATATAAAACTGATCCGGTTAATTATTGCCCCATATCGGATCTCCCAACTATTTCAAAATCTTCGAAAAAAATAGAATACAATAGAATAGAATATACTTTTATTGTACACCAAAAAATTTAAAATATATAAATAAATATAATCTTATATATGTACTATAATATATAAGATAATTAACTAGGCGGCCTTATCGCTCTTACTAACACCAAGGATCCCAATGCTCTTGGAGATGGAGAGGGGAGTGTTCTGGAATTGTGGGACTACAGTGAATGGGGTTTTCTTAGCGGTGAACGCGCAGGCTTGTGTCTTTGAAGGGTTGAAACGGACCAAGTTTTCCCGTCCCCAGCCAGAGACCTTGGACAGACCGATCTCGATTTGAGACACAAGTTCTTCACGTTTTTCCTCCACAACAGAACGAGGGATGCTTGCACGGCCCGTGTAATAAGCGTCTCCAGTACTGTCATCTGCATAGCAATGTATGTTGTTGATCTCCAACATATCATTGATGTGCAGTAGAAACAACGTAGGAGACAGCACAGAGCCTTGCGGTACACCAGCATTAATTTCCATGCTATCAGAACAACTACCGTCAACTACGGCTCGTATGCGTCTGACGGACAAAAAGCTAGCCACCCATTTGCACAAACCCTCGGGCACTCCGTAAGATGGCAACTTCGATAGAAGACCCCGGTGCCAGACCCGATCGAACGCCTTCGCTATGTCTAGGCTACATGCCAATGCCTCCCCCTGACTCTCAATGGCTAGTGCCCATCGGTGTGTGAGATACACTAGAAGGTCACCAGTCGAGCGACCGTGGCGAAAGCCATATTGACGATCGCTGATCAGGTCATGTTTTTTCTAGGTATCTCAAAAGCTGTGTGTTGATCACACGCTCCATCACCTTGGAGAGGAGAGAGGTAATAGCGATAAGCCTGTAATTCGATGGATCTGATCTATCGCCCTTTTTGGGCACCGGGTGCACATTCGCAGTCTTCCATGAAGACGGAAGTTGCCTAGTATGGTAGGAAAGCGCGAAGAGGCGCGTGAGTACAGGACATAACTCAGGATCACACTTCTTAAGCACCACTGTTGGTATACCGTCTGGCCCACTCGACTTATGAACGTCTAGGGAAAACAACGCCCGCCGGACCTCTCGCTGTGTTATAGAGATTTCCGGCACGGTCTTACCGCACCACGGTAAAGTAGGTGGTACAGCGCCTTCGTCGTTCATGTTCGAGTTGGAGGCAAAGAGACTGCCCAATAGATCGGCTTTCTCTTCTGTACTATGGGACAAGTCACCATCGCAGTGGTGGTAACGACGACTGGCAGAAGTTCCCCTCGGCAGCTTTAGCAAGCGACCAGAAAGCACGACTCTCAGAAGGATAGCTCGCAAGTTGCCCACCTATTTTGCCAATGAATTGGAATTTTGCTCTAGCAGTTGCTTTCTTACTGAACCTCGAGGCAGCATTTAATTTGCGTTTTAACTCAGAAATGTTCGGATCCTTATTATTACGCCGTGGTCCAAGCCTCATACGCAGTTTGCTTAAGAATTTTAGCTTCTCTGCAAGACCTATTAAACCACGGTCGTTTTTTGACGCCGGCAGCTACTCGCAGGTTAGGAATGAAACATTTCATACCAGCGAGGATTGTCTCTAAAGCTAAAGCAGAGCTGCCTCCACGGGTACGATGCATAAAATTCTCGCAATCCGTCCCAGTCTGCCGACTTATAGTGCCACACACGACGCCAATTAGTTGGCCCAGAAAGATCGGGTTGTGTGCATGATATTTGAGTCCGAACGAGACAGTGGTCAAGGAGCCAAGAGGCGCATCCACTGAGACGGAGTATCCGTCCGGACGTGTAGTCAGCAGAAGGTCCAGTAAGGAGCTCGTATGGTCCTCTATATCTGGTATCCTCGTTGGAGAAAGTACCAGCTGAGAGAATCCATAGGTCAGAGCAAATTCATAAGCAGATATCCCTGCATAGTTATTGGTTCGAGAACTGAGCTACTCACGATGGTGGGCATTAAAGTCTCCCAAAATAACTAGTTCTGCTCTCCCAAAATAACTAGTCGTCAAACTCAGGTGCGTGAAGAGTCGAGTTACGTCCGTGTCACCGCTATGAGACCTGTATAGGCACGCATAGATACGAGTGTGGCCGCCATGATCTACGCGCACCCACAATATCGACAGGTCCCTGTCTTCAAGGCTATGAAGTCGGCGACAGCAGATATTCTCGCGGACGAACATACATACACCGGCACGACTCAAAAAATTGTGCTCGAGTTTGTAGCCGAGATAATGAAGGTATGATGTGTCGGCCGGGCAGGATATCTGCGTCTCCGTTAGAAAGAGGATGGTCGGCTGCGCAGTCTCGAGGTGATGGTGGACTGCATTAAGATTTGCGTAAATACCCCTGATATTCAAAAATCTACATTGTATGAGGATGGAGTAGCCGCTGTAAAAACTCTTTTCCTTTTTCTATTTCTGGCCATTGTATATAAAGTTACTTAGACTAGGGATGAGGATTCACTGCACAGACAGCTTAGAAGACAAAAAGGTGCGGTTCTAAGGCTGCCGAATCTCAACACAGATGATACGGTTGCTGGCACGGCGGGCGGAAGGGCCCCTGATCCCTTTCTGTTGCAGTAGCCGGGTCCACTCCGGTCTCCTTCTCCGGCACGACTACCACTTCAGAGACATTACACAGGCTGGCGGATCAGCCTCCCAGGGCGGAGATTAAGTGATCCCTGGGTTCGGGAACCCGTTCAACCTGCGGGCGGTCAGCGGTCAGCCGTTTCATCAGGTCTCCCTGACCGCCGAACCAGCACGCCGCGTCTACGCCGAGCAAAGACAGCGATAAGCACCGCCGGTCCTCCGCTGTCCGCGCAGCGAATCCTCAAAGAGAGCTCTGGCAACCTTACTCACCGCCAGGAACACAGCACTACTCAATGTTAGTGTTATTGTGGCCGCGGTTTTCTGTAAGGTGGAGGTACTTCCCCAGTTCGGGCCGCTCATTCGAGCAAGTACTCGCTATGCCCCGCTTTATTTGTTGGGGCAGCTTATTCGAGCGAGTACTTGCAGTGCCCTACCTTTCTTTAAACTCTTCTTGTGGAACTCAAGTCAAATTATTGTCTAATAAGACTCCAAGATTTTTAACTGTGTCGCTGTATGAAATTGGAATTCTATTAATTTCAATTTGTGGTAAGTTATTCCAGTTAACCCTGGACGTAAGTTTTGGACTACCAATAATTATGGCTTGTGATTTTAAGGGATTCATTCTAAGACCATAATACTCGCACCATTCCACAATATTTTCAAGGTCAGTATTTAATGACTTGATAACATTGTTAAGATGGTCAACAGGTCCACTTGCATAAATTTGAAGGTCGTCTGCATAAAGGTGTTAGGGAGAAGAAATCTTTAGAGTGATTGTATTAATGAAAAGTGCAAAGCGGTGACACCACACCACCTTGTGGTACGCCGGCAGTAATGTTGCACCAGTCAGAAAAGGAATTATCAAATTGGATGCGTTGCCGGCGGCCGCACAAGTAACTACGAAACCAGTCATTGGAGTTGGAGATATGTTAAGAGAGTGTAGAATGCCCAACAAGATATCAAAGTCTACTGAATTGAAAGTATTGCTAAAATCTAAGAGTGAAAGAACTGTAACTTGTTTGGTATCCATACTTAAGCGAATATCATCAGTAACCTTAGCAAGTGTTGTAACCGTACTATGCCCAGGACGAAATCCTGATTGTAAGGAATTCAACAAATTATTTTTGGTCAGGAAAAGGTTAAGCTGCTTATTTACCAACTGTTCGAGAACTTTGGAGAGAAATGTTAATATCAAAATTGGACAGAAATCAGAAACAGCAGATGTAATAAGTTTCTTGGGCAATGGTATGACGTGTGCATTTTTCCAAGCATTGGGAAAAATACCTGAGCTAATGGAAGAATTGAGGATATGAGTGATAATAGGAGTAATCAGGTCAAGGATAGGTACAATCATAGTACGGCTAATGCAATCGCTACCAACAGCACTGGATGATATAGCCAAAACACACTTCCTAACATCACAATCAGTAAATTGATGAAAAGTAAAAGGAGAGAAGTCAGGAGTTGGATTTGAAGAAAGATTATTAAGCGTGCTAGCGTTTTTACTGCTATTAAAAGCAGTTGATTGAGTTCATTTAAGTTTAAATTAATAGCTGAGGATGATGACTGTGTTTTGCCAACTCCTAGTGACTTAAGAAACTTCCAGATTTTAGCTGGATCCCCGTTTTCAACGGAACTATAGATATGGCGTCGTTGTGCGTCCCTGCACACCGTACCACAGCGATTTCGAAGACTTTTATATTTAGCAAGATTCTCCTCTGTGGGCTCTCTTTTGAATTTTGCTTTAGCATTATTACGTTTTTTTTGAAGCACTCTAATTTCTTCACTAAGCCATGGTGCAGGAAATTGTTTTACACGCAATAATCTGACAGGTGGATGGATTTCATACAATTGAGTCAAAAGCGAGTTAAACACTACAACTTTTTCTGAGTTAACTGAGTTAGCGTTAAGAACTACCGACCAATCAGTGTTGGCAACGTCTTTACGTAATTGCTCCAATTTCATTCCACTAAAATTACGCTGCGAAAGTAGTCTCGATTTACTTTTTTTGGGATGAATTTTATATGATAGGTAAATAAGGTCATGGTAGGAGAACGCATCAGCAGAAAATTGACCATGAGCAGAGGCATGTTCCTGCGAAGAGACAATTATGAGATCTAGGAGAGAAGGAGAACAATTGGGGAAGTAATGTGTAGCGTTAAGAGGGAGAATATTGAGATTACTATTGATTGAAGTCGGTTAGTACGGTAGTCCTTCTTTAGAAGACATGTATTGAAGTCTCCCATTATAATAGTATGACTATAAATGGGTGTAAATGTCTCAAGGAGGGATTCGAATGCGGAAAAATAATTAATTTGAAGTGAAGGATTGTAATACACGCCAAGAAGAATTTTATTATTAACAAGAGATATCTCAATAAGAATATGTTCGGCACCAGCAGCTGGTTGAGATGACATGTTGAGTACTGAAAAGGGAATATCGGACCGAAGATATATGGCAACCCCACCTCCACCACGACCAATTCGGTCATTACGAATAATTTGGAATCCTGGTAAAGAGTACGAAGTAGAAGGTAGGGAAGGTAGTGAAACCAAGAACAACAACAAACAAATCTAACCACAAAATTTTTGAACAAATTTTTCTACTGTATAAATATGGTGTGATTAACAAAGTAAAGAAAGGAAGATGAGGGTAGATATATTTAACAAGCGATTACTACTCACTGGAAGGATTTAACAACACTGCGGAGCGTACAGCAATCGAACTATTTTTTGACACGCTTAGATCTGGAATTTTTGTCTTCAACAGCTTTAATTGACGACTGTTTATTTGGTTCGTTTATCGAAGAAGAAGGAATACGCTTTAAATCGGCAATAGTTTGGATTTGGTGTCGCTTTCCATCGGCTCCAATCACAACGATAATGCCGCCTTTGGTCCAGCATTTAGTAACACCAAAGCGCTCACGTGCAGCTAAAACAGTCGTATGTCGAACTTTGGTCAAGAATTCGGAAAATGTGACACCTGAACCTTTAAGAGATGTCTTCGCAAACCACACTTTGTCTCTCACACTCACTTCTTTAAACTTAACCACGATTGGCCTGGATTTATTTACGTCACGACCCATCCGATGACATCGGCTAATACACTCTGTTGAAAAATTCGCAAAATCTTCACCAAGCTTGTCTTTAAAAATCTTCACACAAACTGCTGCGCTGTCTTCCTGCTTAGCTTCTGAAATGCCGTGGACAAGTAGAAACTTCCGACGACTATGCATCTCTTGTCTATTCAGCTCATAGGCCAACAACTCAACTTGTTGCTGCAGGCTACTCAGTGCAGTAGTGATAAAACTTTTGAAGACTTCAAATTCTGCTGCAATATCTGAAAATGAAGTGGAGGTAGCCTGAGGAGTGGATTTACTCTTAAGGTCCATTTGAAACTCAGCCATGCGGGTGTTAAAAACATCAGCTAAGTCTGTGACAGTTTGCCTCAGTGAATCCATAATAGAAGGTTATAAGTGCAAAATTAAGGAATTTTACTGCTAACAGGTACCACTAATTATTTCTAAATATATTCATGTACTTTCCTGCTAATAAATTATTTAAATACTATTTTTAATTATTTTTTATAATGTAAGATACAAAAAGTCATCTATACAGTGAGGCACCTACCCTCCAAAAAAAAAATATTTATAGTAGATTAGAAACATACCTTAAATCACTTGACTTCTTAAATAACAGTACGGCTTTCGCTCTAAGTCTAATAAGCTTTCAGCAAGCATAGACCTTGTTACGACCCTAAAGAACAAAATAGACAAAAAACAAATCTAGGTATATTTATTGATCTAAAGAAAGCTTTTGACACGATCAGCCACAAACTACTTCTTCACAAACTAAACGCAATCGGTATTAAACAAGCAGCCTTTAATATGTTACAGTCATATATGACAAATAGGTACCAAATATAAAAAATTGGGGAAGCAACTAGTAAACCAGAACTAATTACCTACGGCAACCCACAGGGATCCATTTTAGGTACCCTACTCGTCTTGATATATATAAACGATAGCCACAAACTAAACTTGGTCGGCGACCTTACATTATACGCTGACGATACCTGCTTGTTTTATTTTGGCATTAAAATTCAAACAGTGTTCTCACAGTCACAAACTGACCTCGATATGCTTGACAATTGGTTTCTGAACAATCTTTTAACTATAAACGTAACTTAAACTAACTACATGAGATTTAGAGCAAAAAAAAATGGGAACGTGACCTCTCTACAAATAAACAATGCTCAAATACGATGTGTAGTTGTAGAATTTGAAAAATATATTGGCCTTACTCTAGACACTCATCTCACCTGGAAACCTCACGTAAAACAAGTAAAATCTAAACTATCAGCCCTCCTCGGCATCCTACGTAATAACGTCCGTTGCTACCTGTTCGGGACTTAATTTATAATTCCCTCGTAAACAGCCACCTCACATATCTCATCGATGTATGGGGATCGGCAAACAAAACCAATTTAAAAAAATTACAAATAACCCAAAATAAAATTATAAAATTACTTTTTCACCTCAACTATTTAACCCCAACAACTACAGTCTACAAAAAAATAAAACTCATGACATTGTCTCAGATATACAATTACAATACTTGTATGCTTGTTCAAAAAATTCTAAGAAAAGACATACACTCGTCCATTTCCTACACTGTATAGTCCCAAGTCCAAACACGATCTTTAAGAAACCCGAACAATAATCTCTTAATAAATAAACCTAGAACCAATTATGGTCCGAAAAACATTATGTATGACGGTGCGCAAATGTTTAACAGATTACCAAACGATATAAAAAATATCCAATCAGTTTCATTGTTCAAAAAAATCTGGAACATTTTGTACAAAAAAAAACGAGTTGCACTTCGGGAGTGCCGGCAGAAGTGAAAACCTTTACACACGATTCGCGCTTAACACTCAAATATGTCACAAGACATGTCTTTGACATTGTCAAGAAATAATAATGTTTGTTTATTTACTTTTTTGACGTAGTATATTTGACATCGCAATCTGTCAATTAAAAATCCATATCCAACCTCCCTGTACTACTCATAATCGCGAATACTAAAAATAAAAATTATAATAGGCGTGGCATTACGGTTTCCGTCTTACGAATTTCCACGATTAGAACACGTGACCTGACGCGAGTTAATCATTTTTTACCCATACCAAAAAAAGTGCACAACGCCGCTAAAGAAGTTTTCACTTCAAAAAAAAATTAAAATCAAACTAAGAAAACCAAAAACTCAAAAACGCGGGAATCTTTCACATAATGAAAAATCTTATATCCTATATATTTTATTTTATTATTATTTTATTTCATTATTATTAATTATTAAAGAATATCTAATCTAAACTGTTTCACAATCTAAATTTTGATTATCAATAACTAACAATAATCATCATGACTATAATGGCCTACACTGCCGATCGTTATCCACTGAGACTACGTACGGTACGATACGTAATAAAAACCATGTTTACTATCATCACCACAACTCAACTGACTACTGCCACAAAATTACCTACCTGCCAATAAAATCAATTCTTACAGATATCACACAACCGTTTCGATCATTTGGTTTGTTTTCTTTTTGCAGTTGTGTTTGTTTATTTATTTATACTAGTACTAAATAGAAACAATAGAAGTTGATTAGAAGTAACTCACCTGATACAAGATCATAGGTATAGTTTTGTAATTTTAATTTTATAACCAAACTGTGATCACACTGTATTTATGGTTGTTTTTTGCTTGGAAGTTGAAATGTAAAAAAATTTGGAAAATCCAAAAGTGCACGCCTCATAGCGGTCATTCACATTTAAAAAAAAATTCTAAAACAAAAACTCAAGTTTTTTAAAATAAAATAACAAATAAGGTGAGGAAAAAATATACTATAAAATAAAAATAAAAAATATATATATAGATATACAGTATACAGTGGTATATTAGTTTTTTATAAATTATAATTAAACGACAGTACTTAGAACGCTAATATTAACTAGGAATCAGCACAGTGTAATACTTTATATATTAAAAACAAAAGTATTTCGGTAAGATGAATTTTTCGACCAATTTCTCTGCCACATACATGGTCACATAAACACAGACTCACGGACGTCCAAGAATGATTAGTTTTAATGTTATTATTTATTATATTAAACAAATTAATTGTTTATAAAATGTACCATATGTGCTAGACAGATTATTTAACTTCATATTAGTGCACTCATATTATCCTGTGAGTGTTATATTAAAAAAAAAAACGTCATTTAAGTTTCGAAAGACTGGGTTTTTTGACATGTCGAGAGTAAAGCACTACCTCACCGCTCGGCTTATGAGGCGTGCAAATGTAAGTACTATTTTTATTTTGTTCTCGTCCGTTTCTTTTGCTTGCCTAATTTTTAAATATCCTATATTTAAGATAACCTGTATTTTTATCTAATAAGCGAATGTATAAATTCTTTGAGAAAAATAAAGTTCTAAAAACCCAAAATTTGTAGCCATAGGAATCGGAACCGAAAATTGGTCACCGCTTCATTAGTTTCGGGCTAAAAAATTACATCGCTCCGTTACTATAATTAAAGAAGAAGAAACCAGGAAAAGAACTTTCCCATCTGTTTTTTTGCCTACCAACTATTTATGTGCCAAACATCATGTCAAACCACTTCTCTGTTGCTACATGAAGAAATAGTGGCCTTCGGTATTATTCACAAAAAAAACTATTCCCATAGGCGCTCTTAATCGGGATAAAAAGTATCCTTTTACTATATTCATCCTTTCAGCTATAGCTATGCCAAAACTCTAGGTGCTTCGTTACGGCTATAAGGAATAAAAATTCAAAACATGCAAAAAATATGTTTTAGTGGGAACTCTCGATCGAGAAAAAAAGTATTCTATTCTTATGTATGTTTATTATTTCAACTATAGCTATTCCAATAATCTTGGCATTTAGATGCTTCGGCACGGTGTTAAGAAAGAAAAATGCGTAAATAAAAAGGAAAAGAAGGTTCCTGTTAAAACTCTAGATCGATATAAAATAAAATCTGTGCAAAAAAACCAAACCTAGTTTTACAGACCTTGGGGGTGAGATACAAATTACACTCACTAAAACGCGTACGTGCATTACGTGGCACGGTTGTGATTTGTGACGGCGACGAAGGCGTGGCAACGGTCACTACCACGTGGCAAATTGGACTCGAAGTACCAGGCTGTCATAAATTGACAGTAGTAAAAACTGACATGATTTTTCGTGCAAATTGTAAATTGAGATTTCGTTGACACTGTCAACTGGTTCCTGAAATTCAGGATATTAGCTATATTGGGAGCCAAGGTTTCGTTCTGTAGGTTACGGTAGCATATTATTAATTTATCTATAGAATAGTGTATTGTTTAATTTGTATTGTACAACTTGGAAATTTGTAATGTGCTCATAATTTGTCAAATAAAGTATATTATTATAAAAAATCGGCTAAGTGCGAGTCGGACTCGCGCACGAAGGGTTCCGTAAATATTTGATTTATTTTAATTATTTATTTTTAAAGTGACTATATAACTAAATATTCAGTGAATATTTTAAGCGTCTACCTCTTATCAATATCGAGCAAAATCGAGCATTAAAATCACGTGTGGAAGCTGTATGGAACACTGTATGGAAGCCCCCTTAAATGTTTATTTTATTCTGTTTTTAGTAACTGTTGCTATCGCGACAACAGATGTACATCTTCTGTGAAAATTTCAACTGTTTAATTATCACGGTTCTTGAGATACAGCCTGGTGACAGACGGACGGACGGACGGACGGACGGACAGCGAAGTCTTAGTAATAGGGTTCCGCTAATTACCCTTTAGGTACGGAACCCTAAAAATGTGTAAAAAGTGTATCAATTTTATTATGTGAAATGTTTCGGTCAGCTTTGTTAACTGGAACGTAATGTTGTTACGAACAGCGCGTGTTTCTAGCAATACTCTGCGGTTGTCATGTAGGGGAGAGTGTGCATGAAAGAGCCAGGCTTTAAACGAGCCGATGTAATTTTTCATCACTCATCGATATTCTACCAAAGTTTAATTTTACTCCTTAAAGGGCAACACTGGATAGCTGTCACCCCCAAACATTTGTCAGTTCTACGAAAGCAAATCGCCTCACAGGACTGTTGCTAAAATTAAGAAGCCAAAAAGTAAGTTTCTTTGTGTTTATTTCATTTTTTTTTTCAAAAAGGGTATTGCATAAGTTGAAAAAAAAAGATATGCAGTATTGGCGTCCATATATTTGCCCTTGTTTTGCACAAATAATATCAGATCAGCGTTTTGGTATAGTACCTTTTTTTTGAGGTTATATTTTTAACAGCGTCGTGTTTTGAAAGAGCCAATCATCTATGCTTTTAAAGAGCCGGCTTGGGCAAATTAATCGTGTGGCCACAAAGGGGTGATTAATTTCTTCTGCCAAAAATGTTTTTAATGCTAATTATTTTTATTTTTATTTGAAAATTTGTATACTCTATGTATACAAATTTTCATTTAATTATTTACGGCTCGGCTTGACTTTATGTTTTCAGACTAATTTTTATTTAGTTATTTACTTTTTCACTCAGACAATATTCAAAAGTTTTAATTGTTGATTAAGACAATGTTTAGTTATTATTGAGACTGATTAAAAATTGTGATTTTCATAGAATTACCAAAGTAAGTTTAGTATTAATCTGATTTTAAATACTTAACATAATTTAATTGATAAAAACCGTTTAGTACCTCAAAAGTAGGTATCGGCTCTTTCTTAACACATGGTAGCTCTTTCATTGACCTGCTGCTATGAAATAGCCGAAATCATTTTTTTTAAAACTAGTTTTGATTGAGAGATTATCAGCGTTGTTATCCTCTTTATTTTCATTTTACAACATTAACAATTAAAGTGATAATAAGAAATACTAGTTTTATTTGAAAATAATTTATGAAAAGGATGGTTTTTTTTCATACTATTCAAAAATGGCGCTATCATGCACCCTCTGCCCTAGTCTATGATGATTCAAAAAGAAAAAATGTTTTCTTTTGTATATTAAACATAAATTGATATATAAAACGCTTATACCTTATGTAGGTAGGTTTTTAGGGTTCTGTACCTCAAAAGCAAAAAAGGAATCCCTTTAGGATCACTTTGTTGTCCGTCTGTCTGTCTGTCTGTCTCTCAGGAACGCGTGAAGGTATCAAATTAAAACTTAAAGTAAATAGACCTTAGGTCTACGGTCTCTGAACATCGAGCTTCTAAGTCTACGCAATAAAAAATATGTACGAAGACTTGGTAAAGTGCTAAACCTAACTCAGAATCTCTTTGCAAATCTTGTAAACATAACCTAACTTTACTTAATGTTCACTTTTTCTGGTAATTTAATCATAAATCATTAAAATACTTACATGATAATCTTTATTGTCACATTCTTTAACTGGTTTTCAAATCACGACACTGACTAAACCTAAAATCTACAAAATTTCAAATTTACAATGAGAAATATTATACGTTTTTATGTATATGTTGCATAGACTAACAAAGCGAAAGACGCGTGTCAAGGTAATTTTTGTTTACCCGAATTGCAAACAGATTCTGAGTCCGGTTTAGTCATCAATATAAAATAATGTGTCTGTCATAAACACGGCAACTACTTAATAGTATATTACTGTCACGGACTGTAATGAGTTCGTTGCTGGCAGTGCTGATGTCGGCGTAGCGCAGCTCTAGGCCATCACAGTGTGGTCAGCATTTCAACACTTGATGGACAAGCTTTGGATGGAAGCCTTTATAGTGCGGATAGCAAGGGCTGCATTGATGACCAAGCTTGAAAGCCGAGAGCGTAGCTAAGTTAAGGTCATCATAGGGTAGCCAGCAGCGCAATACTTGCATAACAAGGTTTGTATGGTGTACTACTCATACAATGCGAGTATTTTTAATAAAACCCAGATACAAGGTCAATATTACTCAAAGAAGGTTGTCAAAATAATTATCACATTACAAGCATTTTTGAAGAAATTTTTTGCACCTATTTTAAAATAAACCTCGACTATAATTAATTTTCAAAGGAAATTGGTGATGGCTAAAACTCACCAGTAATTAAATTGCATCCTTTGCAAGTTTTGGTGCCTATTTAAGAAGCGTGGAAAGGTAGACTTTACTCAAAGAAGATTGGCAAAATAATTATCACATTACAAGCATTTTTGCGTAAAGATATTATATATATATATATATAAATATGATATAGATAAAGATTTTATACTTACCGATGCATGACAGCAACCAGTGGCGATCTGGAATATCACTTACCTGAAAGAGGTAGGTATTGAAAATTAAAATGGTTTTCCTATTGATAAATTACCCTCGGTGAGGGATAGGCCGTTCCCCAGCAGGGTCACGTATGAGATTAACATTGTATTTCGACAAAATTATAATATAATATTTAACTTTCCATGCTGTTATTTACAGTTGACCCGGCGAAAGTTATATGCATATTTAGATGATCTAGTTAAGGTTATCAGCGTGGGATTCTTACTGCAACTGACTGTAGGTCATTGATATAAAAGTAAATAATATATAGCCAAGTGAACGTTTTCAAGTTATATTTTACATAGTAAAATTGCGTCAGCTGTTACTACATTTCAAAACTAAAGAAAATAGCGTACTCGCATACATACTGGATGAAATCACGTTGGTCATCTCACGCGGTGACAATTTTTGACTCCGTCGGAATAAAAAGCTACGCCTACTTGAAGACGCTGCTGGCGGCGTCCTTACAAAGTAATTATGGGCTACAATATATAAATTTATCAGAACATTCTTGGGTTGTATGTAGCCACACCGTGGTCACAGTACCTATAGATAAAGCACTACAATGATCTGCCTGCTACACCGAGGGCCATGGGTTCGATTCCTGCACAGGACAAATATCTTGAGTCTGGGTGTTTTCTATGTATAACATGTGTGTATTTGCAAAAAAAGTATATACCCATATATTCAGATCAAATAAAAAAGGTCAGATGGAACCTCTGCGACAACGAAGTGAGGCCAGTTAAAACTACACCTCGCCGTGTAACATACACTTGAATAAAGATATTTACCGATGCAAAACAGTACTTATGCTTTTGCAGTAACGGCGCGTTAAGCAAAACTTATTAAAAAATATTCAAGTAAAAATGCATGTATGATATTGTTTGTACATGGTGAGGTGTAGTTTTAACTGGCCTCACTTCGTTATCACAGAGGTTCTATCTGAACCTATATCCATATAAATAAATAAACATTTTTTATACAAAACTTTGTTCTGAACACATTAAGCAAGCTTAATATTTGAATATAGTAAATAAAAAGCGTCATGTGTCAACCAGGACATGATCAACATGTTTGTATTTACTAGGCCAGGCAGTCATTAATATTGTAGGTAAGTGAAATAAGACAAAGAAAATTAAGGTATTACATAGCTTTACGTATAAATATAACTCAATTATTGATCGACATTGGGCCATCCAAACTTTTAACTTTCGTAACCGAAGTTGAAAAATTTTTAATTCGCAGCAGCTCTCCCTTGCAGCCAAAGTTAGAACCCCTGGCATTTATATTTGTATGGATTCAGTTTGATATCTTTATTCTAGCTAAAATGTATGTTTTGTAAAATAATATCATTTTTTCCAACTGTATTATAATTTTTATTACATTTGTATACTATGACGGGCTTAAGGTGTTGGCATACCCAAACCAGTTAAGTTTGCAATAATATGATTAATTTTATTACAGTCCTGAGTACACTTTTCGATGTGGAAAAATTATATATTATAGTTCAAACCTTAATTAAGTATATTTGCTATAACAGTTAGAAATAAATTAAATCTGAAACTCTGTTTTTGGGCTTTAATTAAAATTGTTTAAAAAACTAAGGGTAAATAACTAAGCTATTCTTATGAAATATATATTAATATGACCAAGTGAATATGCTAATTTCATAGTTCTAAATAAATATTTGAATTTTATACCGAAAAAAACTGAGAAAATCGAGATTTTCAACGTGCGGTCACGTGCCAGTGCCTATCGAACGCGGAACTGTGTCTCTTTGTATGCTTCAATATTGTTATAGGTCTTTTAATACTGGTCGAAATTGCACGCTTTTGCTAGGGTATGCCATAGCCTTAATATAATTTTCTACCACGTAGAGCAGAAAAAAAAGCGCTGCAGTTAATAATGTCGACAGACTTGGAAAATGAAATAAAATGTTCATCTCTGTATTTCAATCCAAACAGCTTGAAACAGAAAAATAGGGAAAAAGGGAAGAAGAATTGAACAATTTGATTATATTTCTTGGAGTTTGAAACAAACTGATCCTATTACCCTTAAGTGCCTATTTACAAAAATAACGATAATCCAAATATTAGGAGTGTCGCTGAAAAAATATAAAGGACTTTTAAAAAGTACTCTGAAAGCAACGACTCGAAATTATGATTATACCAATCACTTAAAAATTTAGTCTATCCGCGCACTAGTTTGCCGGCAGATTTTTTTATGAATTAACTTTTAGTTACGTGCATAATGTATTGTTTACAAAATGTGTATAGTCATATAGATGTAATCTGTTAATTAAAATTACGAGTAAAAATTTATAAAGTATTTATTATACCTATATATGAGGCTCCGTGGCTCAGTGGGTAATGACCCAACTGCCGAATCGAGGGGCGTGGGTTTGATATCGCACAAGACAAATATTTATTATATGTGTTTGTCTTGAGACTAGGTGTTTTCTATGTATAACATGTATGTATTTAAAAAAAAAAGTTGTATGTAGGTATGTATTTGTATCCGTTGTCAATTATCCATAGCACAAGCTTTGCTTAGTTTGGGATCAGACGGCGCTGTGCGCTATGTCCAAAAATATTAATTCATTTATTATATATGAGACTCATTGCTTCTGACGTAAATACTAGAACTTACGCCACGTGAAACTATTAATAACAATATATAGATAATTCAGTAAATAAATTTTGTAACCAAAGCCATCCAATCTGTAGAGACTATACAATACATTTATGACCTTTGTAAAACCACTTTATTACCTATTCCACAAAAGATTTCATTGTTATGTTCATTGGCATTAATATTTTATCATGCACATAAGACTTTATTACAAGTTGTGTAGACTAGAGTAAAATTTCGCACATTTGAAAAAATAATGTCAGGCTATGTCTAGTGTAGGGTTTAGTAGGCGTTTAAATAATTGTCTGCGTCATTTCCCCGTATCCAATCCTGACTTACTTTTTATACATAGTTTGTCTAGAATTGGCAAAGGGGTATATTTTTTGTGTCCCTCTCTGGTCTTTCATTTTACCGCTTATTGCTATAAAGTTGGTATTTATGACTTATTGAACATATAAAAAACCACAGGCCGCGGGGACGAAGTTAACAAGTTATTTTAATGTATCCAAACCATTCATGCTATATTTTTATGAAATATGTTGCTGAATTGTAGAGGGTATGGTTGTGAAGATGAAAGATTGCTCCTTCGTTAAATGAAATGGAAGTGCGTTACGATTTTTCTCTTAGCATGTAATGTAAGTTTTTATTTACATCATTGTGAATATTATAATATTCAATTATCTAGAGATGGATTCTTATTTCAATTTGTACTTCTTAAAATACAACCAATATTTATGCGGTAAGATAAATGATGAATGACAACGCCAATGACTTGAGCCAATGAGTGTAGCGTGGGCGGAGCCGCGGACAAAAGTTAATGATTAACATAAACGGTATAAAAAATATAAAAAAACAACACTGCTATGATCTGGGCCTCATTACTCCAAGGAGTGACTTGTGCCCTTACAAAAAAATACCTGATATCGTACCTACTACAATAATCGATTTACGCAAGCTCGCATTAGTATGTTTTTAGAACTGCGTACAAGTAAAAGGTTATATCAGTACAATTTATAACGTTATTAGTTTAACCATTATCATTTAATTATAAAAAAATACAGTTATATTAAATTATGACCATTGGCTGCAAACCAGAAATTTCCACAACGTTCCGGGAATAGTTATTCTGAGCATTTTTCCCCGAGTCTGCAGAATATGAAAGTCTTGAGGTAAGGTATTACACGGCCTTGCACGAGATAAAGTACCAGCTAGTATTTGAGGAGCACACCTACGTGGAGAACATCATTAGTGAAGTTTGGACAAGGTTCGCTAATTGGCTCACCTCCCCTTTGCTATTAGATACTAGTGTAGGTACACTTTTTGTTATACAAGTTCCAACGCACAGACGCTTGGGTTGTGGAATAAACCCTGTCAAGGTTTCCTCTAGGGCGTACACTATGTGATTCTTCAAGAGGAAAGTAATTGAATTTTCCTCTGGTGATCGCTTCACAATGCGCGGGCCATAAGCTTGTTTGCCGCCTTGATGTTTTAAGAACAGCCTTAGACACAGCGGGGCATAGCTACTTGTTCACAATTTTCTAAGTTTTGTACCAAAAAAGATAAGTTATACTGATTTTTCCGTTAAAAGATAAATTTCGAAAGATTTTACTGAAGGTAATAGAAAAATAGATTAGCTTACGCTATGCATAACAAATATACACTGCAGTTTGAACCACGACTCTTGGGGTTTCTAGGCCATCTGTGCAGATCGCAGATAGTCTTAGACCTATTGATCCTTTACCAAACATGCGTTTGGTTTGTTCACCGATTAGTTTTCTTTTTTACCTGGAACCGGGATTGGCTAATTGGCGAATTGCTTAGTACAATTCAGTAAAAAAATGTATGAAATTAATTGTAATATTAAATAATTAATATGACCTTGAAACCCCAAGAACCGTGATTCGACTCACAACGCACATCGTTAGTATTACCAGAAGTTAACTTTGCAATTTTGCAATATGCAGCAGAATGCAGCATGAAAGTGAAGTTGAGAAATTGCTTTGTTGCTGCAAGAATCGAGTTTACCGCGATTTTATTTAAGCCAACTAATACAAATGTTTCGTGAATACTTTGATATAAATTTTTAACTTTACCGTGTTTAAAATTATCTTTAAACTCGTAGCTCAATGTTCCATCGACTTCAGTGGTTTAGTTTATTACCTAAAGTATACAGCTTAACATTTTAAGCTTAATAAGTATCCAACCAGCAAAAATGTATTATTATTATATAATATTAATTGAAGGTTATAAAAGGTGTATGTTCAATCTAATAGTTTTGATTTTTTTGTAACAAACACGTTAAAATTGTCATAATTGCACAAGTGCGTAATGTACGCTATTAAGAAGCTTAAAAAGCTGAACAGTGCAGCGCAGTTTTTGAGCAAGTGTGTTGAAAAATAAAAAAAAAATATAAAGTAAATGGCACTTGTGTGGTAATTGTCACAACCGCACAAATACGTAATGGACGCTATGAAGATGCACAAATGAAATGCAAAAAAAACAAAACGTATAAACGTTTCTTTGACTCATGTTAAAGATACTACAACAAAATTATTTATAAACAGTGAATTTTCTGAATTCAAAATTGTTTGCTGTCTTTTTGGGAATCACTTTAAATAAAAAATGGCAGTCCCAAATTTCTTATTAGGCAAACATAGCTCAGCATCTTATGCTGTCAGAAAAATTAGTCAATTTACAAATATAAAAAAAACTCATCGGTTAATATATTTTAGTTATTTTCGTTCCATTCTGTCACATGGCTTTTTGTTGTAGTTTAGGGTAGCTGAAGAAACCATTTTAGAGAACTGGACTTGGTGTCGATAAACGACAATAAATCTCGGTGGATTTGCGAGAAGAGGGATCCTTACATTAGGACGGAAAAATGCCCCTAATGCCATTCTAATGATTCATTATCATCACTCATTATTTTGGTCGCGATACTACTGCAACCTTCATTTTAAGGTTTTAATGAATAGTTGAAAAAGGGTATATAAAATATTGTTATTAAAGTAGCATTTTAAATAGAAACAATTATGTTCATACATTGTATTTTTTATTTCAAAAAATTTATATAGAAAATATAATAAAGACTTAAAATATATAAGTAGTTACTTAAATTAAATTCTATAACAAATTACATACATTACTCCTTAAAAAGACAAAAAAAATGAGATAATTTATTTCAAATTTACTCAGATTTTTATATATTGCAAGCAACCTCCGAGAACTTTACAACTTTCTACAGAATTCATGACAAAAAGAAATAATTTCAGAATTATCGTTTTAATATTAAATAAAGTACAAAAGTTCTGGAAGCTTTATGCTTGGGGAAAAAAGTACTTTATGGAGTTTTAGAGTGAGTAAATGTTTATTTTTTTGTTTGAGTAAATGTTTATAGTTTTAGGAATGAAAATGTACGGCCATCAGGAACTATTAAAATTACCCTCAAACACAATTTTTTAGACAGCAAAATCGGCCCATTGATTTATTTTATTCTTCATAATTTCAAATGGCAAAATTATGAATGAACCTTTGATTTCAAGTTCCAATAGAGGTTTTACCATGTACTTGCAATTAAAATATGTTTATGGATGATGTTAAATTAAATTCAGTGAATACACATTTGTTTCACATATTTAGTAACAATCGAACCTTCCCTCGATACCCAAAGTTAATTTCCAAACACACCTACAGTAAAGCAATTCAGTAAATTGAAACCAGTAAGCTTCTTTGTTACTAAAACAATAAGTACACACATAACGTAAGCGATCGTAGGTGTTTGTGAAATGAAAACAATTCGCGTTTGTGAACTTCGCTTTCACTTTGATGAAATATGTCATAATGTGTCGAGACCATAATTTTCACATGTTAATTACAACTAATTTAAAAACCATTTTTAGTACAAATCAATGTAAATTATTAAACACTTCATTTTACTCCTTTTCTGTACAGGTGAGTTACCTAAAAGGCTACAGTATACGACATTTTATGCTTTATATTTGGCGCCCCCTATGCTACATAAAGCCATTAAATAATATTTAACATTTATTTTAGACAACTTTGTTTAAGGTGCTTGACAAACTTATTTATACTGTTAAATTTTCTATACAGATTGTATTCTAAATTATTCTTCAATCTATAAATTAACTAAGTATTTTTTTTATACCATTAAGGTGGCAATCAAGCTAACGGTCCGCCTGATGGTAAACGGAGTTTATTGTCTGTTAATTTTGGCAGGATTCAGTTTTCTTAAATAGATTTTAGAATGCTTTGAGTTATCAACGATCCATGCACCTTCTTAAGGCGACATTTCGGAATTGCAAGTTTAGTTTTATTCCTGGTGTTTATACATATAAAGTCGTTGGTAGTCTAAGGATTACGATTTCGCCTAGCGTTCTGAATGGCGCAGGTTCGTGCCCGGCGTGTACCAATGAGTCCTTTTCTCAATTGCTCAAAGACATTTTTTTTTATTCTCTACTGGCTCTTCAGTGAAGGAAAATATTGTGACGAAAGCTGCAGGTTTGCATGCATACGTCAAAAAAATACGTATGTGAAGTCCACAGTCCGTACTGGGTCCGCGTGTGTATGGGAGCGTAGTGGGAATGTATGAGGCTGATAGACAAGGAAATAAGGGTATGTGTATATATATTTATAAGAAATAAACTTAGGTTTTAACAACATACAGTTAGCAAGCGTAAATATATTGAGACGCTACAGTATCTCGAATCTCGGTGCGGTTACCTAGAATGGCATTAGGGGAATTTTTCCGTCCTAATGTAAGGATCCCTCTTCCCGCAAATCCACCGAGATTTACTGTCGTTTATCGACACCAAGTCCAGTTCTCTAAAATGGTTTCTAGTACTTATACGCAGCTAGCGTTGAGGTTGTGTGTGTGTGCAGCTGTGCTTGAGCACATCTACCTTGTTTTTCATAAAATAGCCCAAGCGTGCTAGAATATTGTGGCGTGGTGGTACCACGGGTTGGCCAGCTGGGCCCTATGCGTCGCGCGCGGCCCCTGCTCACGGTGCCCTCGGCCCGCATCGAACACGCCCGATACGCTCCCATCCCCCAAGCCTGCCGCTTGCTCAACGCTTTGATCTCGCAGTACCTATACTGATATTTTGTTTACGAAATATGCATCATTTATGGCATTAGTATATAAGTTTTTAAATGTAATTAGAATAGGTTAGGTAAGTTTAGCTTAGTAAGTTTCTACTGTTTATATCCCTGTTTCACGTTTTGGGAAACTGTGAGTGATGCAGGTTTCTGTTGAAATAAATAAATTGCGCTGTTATTTATTGCGCTTCTGGCCGCCGAGCTCGTTTAGTGTTGCATCACTGTCAGCTCGCGGAACCCTCGAAAGATCGTGTCGGATCTCATGAAGTTATAAGTTAGCGAATTAGTGATCCTATGTGATTTGATGTGCTTAAATCTTAGTCCATCCCGGATTAATTGAATGTTTAGAATTGCCATAATTTTTTTTTACCATTGTTTTTATTGTATATTATATTTGTGGCTTTTTGTAATGTTTATTAATTTCCCTTGATAATTTGTCATAGGTCTATACCATAGTGGGCAAAGACAAACAAAGCCTTCGGTGTCCTTAATCAACAGTATTAACAGTAAGATTCCCAATTATAATTTGATTGTTTTTGTGTAAAAAACAGGCATGTAGTAGCTAACTAGCACCGCCATAAGCTATTACCAATAACCTCTTCGTATAAAACATTTTTTTTCAATTTTAATGTTTAAATTATGAAACTAGTCACAAGCTTTAACTTTGTAACCTTAATTCAAATTGACTTAAGACAACTTTCACAATGCACAAGAGCAACAAATTGTTACCCCCCACTGGGAATCGAACCCAGGATATTCAACTCAGCAGTCCAACGCCCAGTGCGAATATCCATCTAATCCTGGGATTTAGTGAAATATATATTTATACATAAACATATAGTTGGCAAATAATATTTTTACAATTAGTCAATGCAATAGATCTTTGAATTTGACTTCGTTTACTGCGTGGATGGATTACTGATCGGCTGATAATACGTCTTCAAACCAATCAGTGAGTAGGAATTTACAAATGTCATCACCTAAGCGGGTAAATTCTGGTCATTTATTTAAGTTAATATGAATGCATAATATTTTGAAAATTAAAATATTGTCGTGATGAACCGTTTCTCGCAATTTATGTCCTATTGGTTGAAATAGAGGATGAAAATTTGTATGAGAATTCCTATATTTTTCTAGGTAAAACCATTAACAGTATGACAGTTTTCTTTTTTATAGTGGACGTAGTCGTGGGAATAAACTAATAGTTGATAATTTTATTATACTGCCCTAAAAGACACCAAGTTGGTTATGTGAGATCATAAAGTTTATGGTTTGCACAAATCTGACGGTCCTATAAAAATCTCTGTCGACTGCAGTAAAATACTAAGTGGCAGTAAATATTATGTTTCAAAAATATCTGATATACCATTAAATAAAATAACATAATAAAGACCATATATCTTTACACAAAAGACGCTGAGGTCTTTAGGGATTTGTTTTTGTTTTTAATAATTTATTTTTGTTTACAAAAATAAACTAAAAAAACACACTTTCGTCAACAAGTGTGATGTATCAATATTCTACTCATTAAAATAAATCAATTGAGCCCAAAGTCGAAGAGTTTGCCAGCGACAGTTAAATAGTTCCCCTATCCAGTTCCAGGATGCATCTTCAGATACTCATCACCAACTGCGATGTCTTTGACTCGTTAAAACAAAATAAATTAGCTCAAAAGCATCATCGGTTATAAAATTTAATGTATTGGAAACATTAAATAATCCAAATGAGCCTAAACTCGAGGGGTTTATTAGAAGCCATTGTAGAGTTCCACTATCCACCTGTTTGTTTCCATCATTTAATCAGCTCGATGGGTCCATATTATAATGTCGTCATCGGTATAAAAAAAAATTGCGAAGTTTTAAATCAGTACAACAACTAAACATTGGTTAAATTCGAATTCCAAATTTTGTTTTAAATTCATGTTTGTTAACGTTGAAGCTGATAAAAGTTTTAATTATTTGTTGTTTTACTGCAGAGCTTAAACTATAATTTTTTAAGTCTGAACTTTGTATTTATTATCGTTTTTGATAGAGCAAAAACAACAAAAATAATATTTTAGTTTTTAACTTTTTGTTTTTTCCACATGTTCTGTGAAAGTTTTTCTTGTGCAATTGCTAAGTCATGTTTTCTTTATAGAAAGAAACTGTATTGTAATGATACAGTAGGTTTATTTTTAACTTTTTGGTAGGGATTTTAAGTCGTTGTAATTGTGTTATTTAAATTTTTACTTAGACATTTATCCTTAGGGAGGGGTTCAACTTTATCTCTAGGGAGGTGTTTAACTTTATCTGTAGGGAGGGGTTCACCTTTATCTGTAAGCAGGGGATCGCCTTTATCTGTAGGGAGGGGTTCTCCTTTATCTGTAGGGAGGGGTTCACCTTTATCTGTAGGGAGGTGTTCACCTTTATTAAAACTGGCTGACAATCAGCAATGACATCGCGAAACATACTGCATTAAATACTTTACAAAATAAAAAAAATTTAGCAGAATAACGTCGTTAAACATAACTCACATAGTTGAACACAACTCATGTTAATCGCCAAACTACAAGACAAGTACAAGTTTTCAACACATCAACTAGATGAAAATATTATGTTATCTAAGGCTCTCAGGCCTCTCAGACTTGGCAAAGTCTGACTTCAAACGTATTAGATACTCCATTTGAAAATATCTTATACTTCCCAAATGGCAAATTTAATTGTAATTCTTTGATATTCATAGAAACTAGCGTTTTACTGCTACTTTGTTCACGTGGGCTTTAAAAAAATATTAGACACAAAAATATATACAAATTTTCAACTCATTTACCCCTTGCAAAATCCGTTTTTAATGGATTCCTACGTCTTCATACTAGGAACCCAAATGCACACTCACCGGTTTGGACTGTGCTTTGATATGGCAGTTATTTAGTTATTTGTTTTTTTATAAGGTTTCACACATGAGGTGATTGCAGCAAGTCAATCGACGATTATTATTCATTTAATGTGGCTCATTCACAGTCTGCTTTATTACTTTGCCATTTTGAAGCAAACAGACCAATATTGTGTTAGTGCTATAAATTTATAACTGTTAATATACCAATAATGTCATAAAAGAGCATAAAGTATGTTTAATTTCACTATCGTAACAATCCCTGGTGCATGGTGTAAGTTACAATTCACTGTTCCGCACCAAAAAAAAAAGAATCTTGTTTTTTCGTTATTTCGCTGATCTTAAGTTTTTTTTTCTGAACTGACTATGCAGTTGGCTCTCGCAGCCATTACTGCTTCACCGGGCTTTTGGGGCGAGACTCTGAGGAAATCTCAGGCCATACAGCGCCCAATACTCAAGGGCTCCCCGCGGGGGGAGCCTCGGCTTGGGTTAAATTGACGCTCTCGGGGCCGTCCCTTCGACCAGCGCGAGCCTCGAACCCGAAGGTGAGTCGGCGCTAGGAGGGGAGTTCCCTGTTACGCGGGTGTCTTAAGATACCTACGCCAGTTGCTTACATTTATACGCCGTGGCACATAAAATCTAGCGGTGGGTGACACGGGGAGTGTTTGCGCAGTAATGTCGCGCACGCAATAGTTATTAATTTATGACAGCAGATATTTTTGTTACAATCTTTTATGTATCGATTGTAAAAACATATTAAACGTAGGGCTAGATCGCGTAAATACGCAGTTGTGCAAATTTAATAATACAATTTAACACCCACAAAAGGGTAAAAAAATTATACTACAGTCCGATAAGTATATAGAATATTGGAGAGCTACTTTAAATTTTAGTTCAATTTCATAACAAACCTGTATTACAGTTTACCTAAATAAGACAATTTCCAGTAAAAATTCCTTAGAATCGATTAGAATATGACGGAAATATAAGAAAACGGTTTAACATACAAACAGACAGATAAAGAAAAATTATATTTTTTATTATATTTGCTATGGCAATTAGGACTCTAAATAAAAAACTGTCGCAATTCAAGGTTTTATGTTATTACAAAATTATGTAATGCAACAAACTTTTCTGACCTTGGGTGTTTGGTCGCTGGTGTCGTTGTAGGTTCACACTATTTCAATATAATGACCGAAGTTTTAATTTTGAGCGCGCGCCGGGTCACAAAAAATTATTGCGCTATATGTTTTATTAGTTTTTTCACTCAGTTATTTATTAACCTATTTGAAACTTTATCTAATTCCTCGCTTTCTTTTGAAATTTAAACGAAATCTAAAATATTTTTTCTGGTCTATCTAAATAACAATAATAATATTGTGGGTAACACAGTACAACACCCAATACTAAATAAATTATTAATACTACTATACTCTAACATGATCATTTTAGGTTTAAGCATTGAGGTCTATATCGCGTCATAACTAGAGATAATTACTTAAACCGAAAAGTTTTTAATGCAATGGATATGGATTGAGTTTTTTTTCTAAATT
The DNA here is from genome assembly GCA_946406115.1 of Apoda limacodes. Classification (NCBI taxonomy): domain Eukaryota; kingdom Metazoa; phylum Arthropoda; class Insecta; order Lepidoptera; family Limacodidae; genus Apoda; species Apoda limacodes. The sequence continues at coordinate 6,820,846 of OX291545.1, read as the reverse complement.
TGGTCATGTGCACTAAAAATCACCAACGTTTCAGGGCAATCAGATAAATTTTACAGAAACAAACAAAAAAAAATATTTTTGTATACATGTAGAAAAAAAATTGGAATGTAATGCATGATAAATTAAATTCGATTCTGACAAATCCAAATCATAATAAATGTTTCAAAATAAAATAATTAGAAAGAAAAATGTGTGTAAACCCAGTTTATTAGCTTTTTTAATTTCGGTTAATCCAGTTTTATGACCCCTAATGGTGCTAATTTGAAAAGCACCCCTCGCATTCCGTGCTCCTACATCAAACGTGCCTAAAAAAATAATTCTGCGCATTCAAGGTCATGTCTAAACTCACGTACCAGAAAGTACACAGTAGGTGACGGTACATATTTGGTATTCATGTAAGCGGATTTATTTCGTCATTTACCTGTTATATTCAAGCTTTAACAACAATATCAGAACCTATTCCAAACTACTTTATTATTTATGTCTGAAGGAAACAAACTTTTGGAGCTTCAACATTTTGTTTCAAACTTAGAAGAGATTACTTTTATAATGCAACGTTTTGTATTTATCTATACCAGTATATATAAAGCATGTACGTTTGTTTGTTTAAACTCTAGAACTAAAAGTATTTTGGCGCCAAATAGTGTTGCCCGTTTATTTGAAATATTTTTACTTATTAGCTGTTCTTAATGGCTTAGGTTATGGGTCATAACTGGAAGTTACAGCCTTGTGTTTTTCTTAATAATCGAGCTGTTTAACCAAAAAATTAACCAAGAATTTTAAATTTAATTAACCTAATCAATGCAACACAGATCTTTAATCATGTATAGGAAGATTAAAGTACATATATTGCCAAATAAATTGTGGTGTAAGACTTGTGCCTAAATCGGAAATACTAAAAAATCATTACTGGATCTCCCAATCCGTAAAACACCTGTCACAGAACTAGGGTTAAAAGTAATATTGGCCCCGAGGTTACTAGTGACCGGCTTGAGTAAAAATTGTGATAAAAACGTGATAAAAAAAAAACAACTTTGTTGTAAAAACTTTCTTGTATTGTCACCCGAGAGTTGAATTCACCGAGCAACTAAATGTCTAGGCAGGTCGTTGTGACAACGTAGAAGCGAAGCGAGCTAGTGAACGTAGAAGCTAGTGGAGTGGTAAATCAAGTTTCAATTTCACAATCTGTTTACGTTTATAATAATAATAATTTATGTTTCATACTAAACGACCTGTCCAGGCATTTAGTTTAACAACTTTCAGACGACGACATAAATCTTATATTTAAACATCACAATTTGTAAGTGTTCATGACAGTCTAATGATTTAATAATCTTTTAGGCATTTTTTTATTTATCAAATAAAGATGAAATTAAGGACACGTTACATGCGCCGCCGTGGGGTTGCCAGCGATGTAAGTGTATTGTGTAAAACGGGGTTTTGTTTGTTTATAATTGAGGTTGACGTTTACATTGTGATTAATTGAGCAACGTATATATATGAAAAAGACATTGTGGGATAAAACTGTCTAAGCTTTTACTTGTCGGATAATACATATATAGATGTACTGAAATTTATAGGTTTTTTTTTTTCTATTCTATACTTTTAATATGTCTGCACCAAGTTTCAACCTCGGAAAAACCTATTCCTGTCAGAATTCTCACTCGAAGACAAAAAGCGGTCTATTTGTATCCTTATGTCATCCAAAATAGTTTAACCGTTTATGCATGATTGTGTAACAAACATCCAAACACCGTCTCAAACTTTTACAATAACCAATTAGTAGGATATTTTTTTTTAAAAAAAGGGCTACGAGTTTATCCCTAGCTACAACTTTGCTTTCAGCTGCGAGCTAAAAATTTGCCTACGAATAGGACTCTTATCTTATCTACGACTACGTCATCAATGCTACGACTTTGTCTACGGATACAGCTTTGTCTATAACTACGACTGTACGAATTTGTCTGGAAAAGAATGTGCTTTAGCTACCTCTACTGCGTTATCAACGGCTATGACTTTGTTTACGGCTACAAGGTTGTTTACGGCTTTACCTTTGGCTAAGGCCAACATTTTATTTATAACTTGAATTTTTTTTATTTAAAAAAACATGTTTTACTACCATCGTTAAGAATTTAAGGTACAATGGAAAAAGTATTTTACTAATTTTAAATAAATGAAAACAGTGTTCTAAGAAGAAAGTAGTAGTTATAGAGTGGTAGGTAAATTTTACAACGTAATTTAGATTTCGAATCTGTTTTGAAAGGAACGGTTTTTTTTTAATTGAAGCAGAGTTTTAATAATTTATCCTCCAACCGCTTTCAAACAGTCAACTAAAAAAAGTTCAAATATTAATTCTACTTTAACGGCTGTCGTTATATTTACGTATATAGTAGCGTCATTTTTATGCGACTGCAGCTAACTTCTGGCGATCACCAGCCTCCTGGCATTTTTCATTTGTTTATAAAAAGTAGTGAAAACTAATAAACAGCCAAGTATAAAAATGTATATAAAATTAGAAAAATCGGCTAAATGCGAGTCGGAGTCGCGCACGAAGGGTTCTGTACCATTATGTATAAAAATGGCAATAAAATCGCGTTTGTTGTATGAGAGCCCCCCTTAAATATTATTTTTAAAGTGAATGTATAACTAAATATTCTGTGAATATTTGTTGCAATTATCAATATCGATCAAAAACGAGTAAAAAATATTTTAATTATTGACAAGGTAATTTGGTTAGTACATATTTTAATTATATGTTATGGAATTTTATATGAGTTGGCCGTTGTTGCCATAAACTGAAGGCTATGGCATACCCTGGAAAAACCGTGCCGTTCTGACACAGTGTACAACCTATTATTGCAATATTGAAGCATACAAAAAGACACAGTTCCACGTACGAAAAGTCCTAGCACGTGACCGCACGTTAAAAATCTCAATTTTCTTGGTTTTTTTTCGGTATAAAATTCAAAGATTAATTTAAAACTATGAAATAAGCAAATTTCCTTGGTTAGTTTAATTTATATTTTTTAAAAGGGATCAAGAGAATATCACTCAATTTTAGAAACAATTTAAATTAAAGCCAAAAAAAATTGATACGGAGCTTAGTTTTATTTTCCAAATGTTTTAATAGCCAAATTTTAATGTATTAGCAAATCCACTTAATTAAGGTTTGAACTATAACATATATTTTTTTAACGCCAAAAAGTGTACTCAGGACTGTAACAAAATTCATCAAATTCTTGCAAACTTAACTCGTTTAGGTATGCCTTAGGCACAAAAAAACAGAAGAACGTAATTGTTTTTTCATAACATGTTTCTGTTGGAATTGCGTTTGATTGATACATTTATTATAATGACTACTTTTTTAAATGATCATTCAAAATAAGCAAAACAAAAGATGTTCGTAATGCATTAATAGAAAAAAAAACTAAATTGTTAAAAGATGCTAATTTAATTTTCCGCCTCATTTAATATTCGCTTTTACAAAATACGATAATAACAAAATTTCCTTTTTTCACTGTCGAAAGTATTTATAACAAAAACTCTACGAGCTTCTTACCTAAATGGTAAAGCTATGGTTTTCTCGGATATTTATGTATATGGATAACTTTTGGACTATTTTCTCAAAGCGTTCAATTGAATTATTCATAAGGTGTCACCTGGTGTTGATTCTGAAAGTGCCATAAGTCAATTAAGTGCCAACTAAATAAAGATAGCTGCCATGATGTTCTTTTATGGAATATTGATTGTATCAAAATTTGCATAGTCAGCTATTTTCAAACTTAACAGGCCCGTTAAAGTTCAGCAGAATCACTAGCTGGTTAACTTAAGTTATGTTAAGTTAACTAGCTGGTTAACTGGTTAAGTTAGTTAATGCAACCTAACCTTAGTTGTCAAATGTAAACTTGTCAAACCGTCAGAACTTCCGCAGCTGCAACTTTTGTATGCCAGTCAAATAATCCTTGCGTACACACCTGCATCTGCAAGGATGATGGTAGATTTTTTTTAATAGACTCGCATCATGATAAGACTTCGTTTCCACCTGTAGATAAGTAAACTATAGTATCATTTAGTGCAAAGGGCAGATGCAAACAGTTACAAGCCTTATCCATCATCAGAACTATATTGGTAGAATCTGAAACTTTTCTATAGGAATGCATATTTATTGAGTTGCACTAAAGATTCTTTATAGGAATGCATATTTATTGAGTTGCACTAAAATCAAATTAAAAACAAGAACTCGTCAGAACATATGCCACAATATAAAGACTTTGAAACACTTAGGAAAACTATATTTCAACGCATTTGTGAAGGATCTAAATTTCCATAAACGAATGTGGGTCACCTCTGTGACGAAAACAGCTAAAAAAGCACTTCATCCAAATATGGATACACTTCTTTATTCTTTTCCAAAATACATTTTTATAGTCTCTTGCAACTAATCATTGGTAACCTTATTAAATCACAAATGCTCTATCAATTCTTTTAGAATCACATTAGTCTCAACACGTTTTAGTCAAATAACTAAGCTCATTTTGCACTTTATTAGGCGATTGAAATATTGAAAGCGTGATCCTTTCACTTGTATAATGGGTTATGTAATGACTAACCTGTTTAAATTATACCCACGGCTACTTTCTGCCACCACCACGTCGCTCGACATCGGCAGTGAATTCATCCTCATATCGTAGGAAACAAAATGATAACGCAATGTGTGATTTAAGATATCCTTTCTATAGTGAACGCTTAGATTATAAGTGTAAGTGTGGCCAAGTTTCGCTTTAAAAACGACAGTATAGAGTTCTTCGAGAACGGAGAGATTAGAGTTTTAAATGGTCGACACAGCGCGAGTAAAGACACTGGTATTACTAAACCCATGGAGCGTTGCGGTGTCTACTTAACATCACGCGGACTGTATATGTTGATTTCAACCTAAGTATAAAAAAAGACACTTAAATCAGAAAGACTATTTGATAGAAATGCTTAGTGTCCGAAACCTTCAAAAAGCTATTATTGACAATTAAAAAAATAAAGAATAAATAATAAAGTTTTGCTCACTACACCTTATTCACTGAACTTAAAGTAGGTACAGTTTATTCGTTAAAAAATTTATTTAATCCAGAGACCCAATTTATAAAATCAAAGCGCTTTCCCAATGAGATATGAAGTAGTTAGAATCCAATCCATTAACGTCAAAAGCATTAAGCTTCAATGACGGGAATTTAAACGTTTTGGTTTCACGCAACTGAGAATCCCAGAGGAATTTTATTGAATTTAGCATTAAGGCATAGTTTAGTTCGAGTATTTTATATGTACTGAGTAGGTATGATTAAAATAGTTGAACTACTACGACTGTAGTCGCGTACGTAGCATTCGTAGGAAAAGTGTTACATAAAGTGAAACCTGATACATGTTCCTATCTACTAACAGTAGGAATGTACTATGTACCTTATGATACGTCACATTCGCTCGGTTAGATTAGTATTATAATATTTTTATTTCTGGAGCTAGAATAAAATAATCTACTAAGAGTTCTTACTGTTTTATACGCTATATTCGTGTTGGAATAGTAAATATTGATACAAGTGAGCAGAGCTCACGAATTTCACACAATTGTTTTCAACACACTTGAAGGACAATTACCTTATGCTAGTGTTAAAATGTTGTAAGTAGTTGATATTTAATGGAATATAATAGTTTTGATATGTTTTTAACAAATACATTGGATTTATTTTTTCAAAAATAAGAACTTAGTTTGTAGGCATTATTTCTTCTTGCTAAAAATAAAATAAAAAACTATGATATAAAAGGGACTAGTGCGATACGGACGTTATTAAAAAGCTAAAAACGGGGCAGTAAATGCTGCTTTATCAATAAGTGTGTTTATATAGTAATATAATCATCTTTTTGTTACTGGAACTAAACTGAAAAAGTCCCTGCTAACCGTATTTACCGTTTTTGACGTTATATGGCATAATATATAAGCGATAATATAATCTATTTCTCTTGGTAGCTTGACGAACTATTAATTATCAAAGCCATTACTGCGCAATTGGAATTCAACCTTCACATTTCTCGCAAAATCTCATAAGACCCTGAAGGTTTGAATTATAAACTAGCAAGCCAGTCCCATAGAAATTTCAAGCTCCGATATTATATGTTATATATTAGTATTAAAACTTATGAAAATATTCCTACATATTTTATTGTACAACATACAACATAATATGAACAATTTTATTTAGAATAATAACCAAACTGAATTTAGTGACTTATAAAAATATAAGAAGACAGATTAGAAAATGCTGAATTATAAATTATTAGAAGAAGTATGGTAGAGCTGACCCATCATCATAGTATAATGTGTTATGTTGATTTTTTCGCGCAAGTATGATTAAAAATGTTGTTTGAAACGCGCGAGCTATGGTCATCTCATTGAGTACTAGGCTCCATGAAATCTCGCCTCCTGTGTAAAGACCAACTAAGCTCGCTTGTATCGTATGTACCTAATATTAATTCAATGCACGCACACCTTGATGGAACGCAGATTTTCATACTTAAAAGGTGTTAAAAGAACCCTATATTAATTCTTCATCTTTTTACCTGATGTACGAATGGTTTTTATTCAAAAAGATCATATATTGACAATAAGGTGTTGTTGTAAGCTTACTCTTAGGGCTCCACTTTGTGCGGTCACACAAAATCCAACACGGTGTTTAAAAAAATATATTTATTCAAATCTAAAGTAGTTAAAATGTGTCGTTTGGTATCAAAAGAAGGTCTAGTTCAGAGTTGCTCAAAAAGTAATACATATATGACGAAGATGTTTTACGTGCGGGAAATTGAAGGGTACTTATACGCAGACGTGCTTTTTATTTAAACAAATAAAAAAAAAATATTTTTCGTCACTTCATTAAAATCTCGTGCAGAACTATAATTTCAAGTTGTTCCGACTCGTCTTTATAACTGATTTACCGAACTTAGGTATAATAAAACGTACTATTGCAAGTTATGTCGTCTTGGATATCACTTGGGTAAGCGGCTTTAATAAATCGCTACTTAAAGTTGGTTTTCAGTGAGCAAGTACTCATTTTAACTTTTCTTGGCTCCACTGTTTTAGACTGGTTCAAGCCATTAGTGCAGGTTGGACGCAGTTCAGTAATTGGCTATCTCACGGCCAAGGTTTCACAATAGTGTAAGTAACTCCATCAATAATTTTTTTAGGTTATAATTTTTTTCAGCACTAAGATCCTTACCAATAATTTATACTTATAGTAATATTAGTTTATTATATATTAGAGTATTTATATAGGTAGGCTAACCAGTAATTACTAATTTAAAATAATAAAACGGGATTAAACGCGTCGTTATTAGCCTACCCGTGACCAAGGCTGGTGTAACCCAGCCGAAACGTCGGGAAAAAAGAATGTTGCCAAATAACGACGCGTTTTAAACACGTTTTATTATTTTAAATTAGAAATGCAACGCGTAAATTTAAAAACTTATATTACCAATAACTAGTTGTGCATTACACTTTTATAGTTTTAGAATAATAAACTTTATTGTTACTACTACTGGTGATTATGTTCACAAATAAATAAATAAAATTTGCTGGTGGATTTTTATAAAAAAATACTTTTGTATCAGCAATTTTTGTTTATTTATATAGAAGATGATATAGAAGACAAGTTATTGTCGACGGCTCCATTCGCACTTAATTCTGTTATCGGCATGGTATTCCTACGACAACTCTTTGATTGCCAGTATTAAGTTTGCTCTGTTATCCTGTATTATGTATTAGATTATCACCTTCGCGCATCCTACTCACACTTGAAGTTTTTCGTAAGTCGTTAGTCCTTCCCTTTCCTTCGTAAAATTTCAATATTATTGCTCAGCGGTTCAGTCAGCCTCATTCCTTTCATTCCTCGCACAGATGAAACTAAAAGCTATTAAAAAAAAAAAAAAATATCAAAAATGGCTCATGAAGAACATTGCCTCATGATCATTTCAAAACTGTCTGTCTTCAAAGGACAGAAGTGGAACCATGGAATGTAAAAAATGGAACTACAAACTGATAAAGTTTTTCATTATTACAATTATTAATTTAAATTATTTGATAAAATAATACTTTAACCATGTCTTTTAATTTTGTCTGAATAAATATATGATTTTCTACTTAAAGATATAAACTTAAAGGTATTTGGCAGTAAAACTCATTGTTTAGAGTAAACTCAGGGTCTTTACAGAAATGAGGCCGTTCTTTGCTTTGTTCTTTGAGCCTCGGTTTAATTAATTAAAGAGAAATATTTCTATTTTGTCGTTAAAGGCAAATCTTCAAATAAACAATTGTAAATTTATAAAAATTTAAGTTTGTTAATGTTTTTCCAAAATTTAATATTTTTTGACAGCAAAATACCAGGGCACATAAATATTGTATATATTGTTCACTGAAATACATGCGTAACAATGAAAAAGTGGTAAAAAAATGGTATTTACAAAACAGTCTATTTACTATTGATCACTTTGATTTTTTACTATTTTTTGCTTTGACTTTTTACTATGTTTCACTCTGAATTTTTACAAAATCATGAGTAATCTCTAATATGAGTTTTATGTCACATAACTTCTTTTGAGTGTCGTAAATTAAAAGTTGAGTGAGAATTCGTCAGTTGATTTAATTCAAAAGGCTTATTTAAGAAACTTGTAATTGTTAAATTAAGAATTCACAGTGTTGTAGTAAGTACTTTCTTACAATAAAATTTATAAAGGTAATGAATATCAAACAGTTCCGTAGCCCCAACGACGGTAAAATGTAAAAGAAGTGTTTGGGAGTTTCTCGTAATAAAATCTTAATTTTTCTCATTGTAGGACAGCATTGTGAGTTTGTGGATTTAGTAATTTATTTCGTTTGCAAAGACATTTATATTTAAATCCTTACCTACCAACTACTTACTATTCATTATATAATACTAATATCTTCATTATTTTAGCACACACATATTTAGGTACCTACGTACATTTTGATTAGCTAAATTGTAATTTTCAATTATTGTTTTGTCTCCAAATGTAATCAATATTGTTGAATTACTTTTCTGTTTAGGTATTTAATTCGTACGTAATAAACATATGTTAAAGATATAGCAAACTTAATTTGATGCTAATGCCGTAAGTAATATAAAGTTCGATGTTATTTTCGATTACTTTGTTATTTGAAACACACACACACACGCACGCACGCACGCACGCACACACACACACACACACACACACACACACACACACACACACACACACACACACACACACACTTGTGTGAATTGTCCAAAAATATTTATTTGTTATTATTTATTATTTTTGTGATTTAAAAGACATAAGTAACGCTTTAACTGTATATATATTTACATACAAGTAACTTTATTAAGAAATTACACTTGTATTATGTAGCGAGAATGAGTAACAGAATATTTCACTGTCTCTAAAAATGAAGATAATAAGGTTATCAGCATAATGCGGAGCACTCTCAAAATCACAAGCAAACAACATAAAATTGACTGATTTAACATATTTGAATACATGAATAACAAAAAGGTAAAATACTTACGCCAGTAACATCAAATATATTTATATTTTGGCTAACTGTTTACCTGAAACAACGTATATTAACTTTGACTTTCGCTTTTTTTCGGTTTCCTTACCCAAACGGGACTTTTTAATACTAAGCCCACACTGTATCTTTATCCGACCTTTAAAGACCTATATCTTTGGAACTTAATAGCTTCATTTTTCACAGATTATGTGTTATTACGGCGAATTTCCTGGAAAAATAATACAAGAATCAAAAAGTAAAATTTTGAGAGAGACATAGAAAAAACTTTTTTTGTGATTTCTGTTTTTACAAACCGTATGACACACAAGCTTTAAACTTGAAGTAACTGTAGTGTCTGAAGTATAACAAAAGATAATTACAGATAGGTCTACTAAATTAGTACATAGTTCAGTAAATGTATGTCATGGTTTTTATTCCCTCAAGGAGTTAACCAGTCGGTGAAAACACACCCACATTATGATGTGGGGACATACTCTTTTCACCAACCAGTTTAGTCCCGTGTGACAGATGGTGAACCCATCGCCACAATACAATACTGCTTCTGATAGCACTGTATGTAGATTAAGGTGACTTTTTATATGTCCCATAAGTTATAAATACAAGCTTTATACTAATAAGTGGTAAAATTAAAGACCAGGTACAGAATAATATACCTCTTTGACTGTTGGACACAGAGTAGTAGTTTCTGAACGCAGCGTTACCTCAAGCATCCTTTTTGCATTGACTATGATTCGTCTCTAATCTGTAATGTCTATGCCACGATTGCGTGTACAAATTGTTATATGTCCTTACAACAAATCAATAAATTAGGTATAATATATGTAGTGTTGATAATTACAATTACCTATACATCATAGATACAACATTTTCCATTCTAGATAAACTATAAGAAGTAAGCCAGGATTAGGACATGGGAATAATAGGAAAATATTCCGCGTGCCTAAAATTTTACAATAGCAAAATTACTGATGATATGTATTAGTCATTATATAAAGTTGAGTATTTATAACATTTAATATTGTGTGGTGGTGCGTAACCCGTAGTGTGGGAGTTCGACTCGAACTTGACCTTTTGTACACATGAAGATATTCAAAAAAATTTTTAACAGACGCTAGAAATCCTTATTTAGTAAGCAATTTGCGAAGTTAAGTAACATTGAGCGTGGGCTATCGTCATTGAATTATTGGCTGCCAGTGACACATTCTCTTGCTGGCATTCCCTAGAGGTTTTATAGTAAATTTAAAGGTATATTAGAGGCATCCAGATAGGTTGTAATTTGACAAGTTTTATTGTACATTTACCAAAGATTATGTGCGGAATGTGCGGTTCAAAAAATATAATGAATAATAATAATTATACCCAGAAAGATGTTATTAGATTTTTAAAGGGTCAGTAACTCGTGACCGCTTACCGTCAGGCGGACCGTAAGCTTGTTTGCCATCTTAGTGATTAAAAAAAACCGAACTCTGTGTTGCAAATGTCAGGCGACAGTTTTATTATAAATATTAATATTAGGGATTTGTTAATACAATACTCGATACCTATAGGACTTGAGATATTTAAAACTCTAAATGCGATAAATAATTTTCGTAAGTAAAAATCTATTTTATTTGTTGTCAATTTCACGATTGTGTAAGCTTAAAATATATATAAACATTGATACTGTGTAACTGCTAACAGGTTTTCTTATTTAGTTAAAAATATTTAGAAAGATATGAAATGCAAAATCAATCCTGATAAGGCTCTGTTACTGTGACATAAATAATTTACATAAATAAACACTCAGAGAAAGTAAAAAAAAAATTTAAATACAGTAGGTAACTAAACGAGCTTTGCGACAAAAAACTTTAACTTTTATTTTTAAGCTACAATGTAGACAACAAAAATAAAGAAAGGGTTTGCAGATTGAAAGCAATCTGTAATTGTCAACAACATTCTGTGTCAAACGCAAAAACGTAAATATTTACGTTTTGTAAATTGAATTGTACGAGATTGAAAACTAAGTTATAGTTTTTTTTATATAACGTTGAACTTTTACATTTATAATATTAGTAGAATAAGCTTACCATAGAATATATTTATATAAGCAGAAGGTAATTATTTATATCTAATCTAAAAATAAATGTCAAATACCTATTTCATAATTGTTATACATATTAAAGAAAGACAAATTACAACTCTAAAACTAAATTCAATAATTTGGTACATAAGGTCTAAAAGTGCCCATCACACTTGCTGCATTACCTCTCTGTATGGCTAGTGAAATGCGTTGAGTGAGATAAAAACCGACCAGAGGGTCTTGGCTCTTTTCCCTGAGACGGCGACTAAGATCACTAATAAAGGCCTTAGCCTCAGAGCACCAAGGACCGGCTGTTTAAGTGGCAAAAGGGATGAAGTAGAGGATGTCAATAAATTTGAATATTTATTGTATTTAAGACGGGCGGCTTCTGTAGCGGCTGATCCCGCAGTCTTTATGGTATTATGTAAATGAGCAGTAGCAAAAGTATTGACACATGTTGCATCCCAAATCATACAGCGGCCTCTATGCCACGGTACCACAGTCAGACCATCTGGTCGTTTCCCGTCGTTGCGGCTGAGGCCAGGAGGCTCAAGAAGGCTCGGAATGTTCACTAAATGTAACGCTCGTTTTAGGATGTCATTCAAAGCATGGTGACGTGAAAACCTACCCGCACATCTGACACAGCTTAGACCATGGTGACCATTGGACTCAACCAGAGAACCACAAACGCACTTGTGAGGCTCACAAATATCACAGCCAAGCCTCAAAGCTATTGCAATTCTCAGAGAATTATTGTCTAAAAGAGTACCAATATACGGGGAAGGTATTGCATGCAACCAAGCACCATACTCAGGTTTGGAAACAGCTTTCAACCTGGCTATGTCCGTCCCCGTTGCTGTACTGACTAGGTTATTATATAAACGTAAACAATTGATGTCATCCCATTCTCTTTGGCTTTTAAGATTGGCCGGTTTATCGCGATTTATAGCAGTCCAGGCTTGTAGTGCCTCCGAAACAAAAGGAATAATGGATACATCTCCTTGTAAAGAAAGAATGCGAGAGACGAGTCCAACCACTCCATGTGCTGAAGACAAAAAAGCTGAAAGGCTAACATCTTCAATACGACGGATACCTAAACCACCGTGAAGGATTGGAAAAGATGCCTGACACCACTGATTATCATCAAGTTTTACATTGCAGATTGACTCTACGGCTAGCTTCAATGAATGATCTATAAGAGATATTTCATGTGGACAAAGCCAGGTGGGTGACAAGCGGATAGTATATGTAAGCTTACGAATAGAGAAACAATTTCGTAAAATTACTAGAGAGGTATGCGCAGATAGACATGAAAAATGAGTATGTAGTAAAGCTAGTGAGTTTTTTATAGTTAAGTGTATGAGAAATAGCATCGACACAAATAGGTATACCCAGTAATGATAAATTTTGCTTATCGATAATTGATATTCCTGGGATTAGAAAATTGAGATTAGTAAGAGACTTTAAAGCTGTAGAACTACAAGCAAAAACTTCACATTTATTTGTGTTGATTTCTAAACCTATATTTTTTAGATTTGGGAGAAGGATGTTAATGTCCTTAGCGACGGTATCAGGGGACCCTCCGAGTATACAGTCATCGAGGTACCAAGCATTAAAAGGTGAATTAAGCGAAGATATTGATTTGTGTAAACATAGGCTAAAAATTAGCGGTCCTAAAGGATCACCCTGCTGTACACCGACCTGTAATGAGATCAGATGTTCATTAAAAAAAGGTTGCTGTTTTCTGAGTAACATTGCCAAATAAATGGGTAGAGACTAGGAATGTGGTCACGAGCCTCAGATAACAAATAATCCCTCTCTACACTGTTAAATGCGTTCTTAATGTCTAATTTGACTATTACAGCATTGTTGGTTTCATTTTCTTTGAGTAATAAGCAAACGTTAACAGCAAACTCCAATCTTCAACACTGTTGGAAGAGATACAGTTTTCAATTAGCAATGACAGTTTACCAGCTGCTAAATTACGGGCACCTTTTGGAATCTTTCTATGAACTCTAATTGACTTTTTTAGAAAAGGTAGATCATTGACAGAAGAAGATGTAGAGGTCTGCAAGGGTAAAACAGCAGAATGCGAGGGCAAAAGAGGAGTTACTCGAATCTCCTTATGTATTCGACCAATGTATACATTTAGACCATGTGTAGTTGAAAAAGAACGAGTAACAGTTTTGCAGTGGGGACAAGTTACATTAACAGGACTACTCATAACAAACATCATTGCTGCAGCACTGTTGTAATTCGGATAAATTGTTTGTCAACTTGATTACGGGAGACCAAAATAAAGATCATGAAGAAGACAAAAATGTTATCACACGAAAATCACAGACAAGATGTTGTTGTTTACACAATTTGATTGACAGGTAGGAATCTTCAAAACATGGAGCTGTAGCAAAATGTTAAATAAATTTTTCTTGTTATAGAAATTGGTTGCAAATAAACTTTTCCACAATTTAAAACTCACTCTTGATTCAAAGAATACGTTGAAAAGTATTTAGTAAATAAAAGAAAACAGTTAATATATTTAAAATAGATATAAATCAGATTTATCGTTATGACAAGTCATGTCAGATCAATCCATTTTTCATAATAAGCTTACCTATATTTTAACATCGGATTAACATTGAGCCAATGCTTATGATTAAGACAAAATATCAAGTTACGTTGAACTATGTATTAACTTTAATTTAGCTTACTGATTACCTGAGATACGACCGTCAAAAAACTTAAATAATTTCTTTGTCGTGTGTCATCTATCATCAAAGCTTTCAGCAGAGCTTTTACCTTCTATTTTATGCTTTTAGTGTAGTTTAAAGCTTTGACCTTATGGATTAAGTAACCTTTTCATAAGGCAATTATATTTAAACAAAATTTCTTTCTATAGTCTGCTGAAATAAAAAACCATTTAGGTATGTTCTGAGTCAACAACTTAGTTCTTTGTTTTTACGCTTATAATAAATGTGATTTTATTATTTATACAGCTCGCTAAAAAAAACTTCATGTCCGCCTGTTTTTCTTAAATAATTTGACCCCTTAGACCAGTTATACCATAGAAATATACCATTAATGATACGAATGGTACTAGGTTGTCCCATTTGTACCTGTAATAGTACAAGTGGTACTAGTTAATACCAGTTTTCATAAGACAATTTTAAGTCATGTAATAAATGGTATGTACATTTCCCACCTATACTATCACAGATATAAATGGCATAAATCATTAGATGATTGTGGTTTTGGTTTCGTTCATAATAGAATAGATAACACACGAGTACAATAGGGTGAATAGGCACGCATAGATATTTGGAACACATATAAGAGGTGAACAGAAATAAGGGGTGTGTTAAGAGCCAATAGATAGAAATTTATATATATTTATATAGAAATTTATTCACCCAATGTATCTATCTATTGACCCCAAAAGAAGGTTGTATATAAAACTTATATAAACTTATATTAATGTACAGAAAATCTAAATATTAAATCTATTTTAGAAATAATATCGATCGTTAAAGATTAATAAACATTTTTTCAATATTAATAAATTAGTGATATCTAAAGCTTAGTGTGAATTTAAAAATACCCTATTCCATGTCTGTGATAACATCAATTCTTTTTCAAACGGAGGTTTATTACTTTTTTCATTTATAAAACATAAAAAAATCAGTATGCACGAGAATATAATCCATCAATTAGTTTTATTGCTATAATGGTATAATCCAATGGTATAAATGGTCTTAATTCTCACATTATTATATTATATTATACCATTAAGAGTATAGGTGGGACAAGTAAAGACCATTTATACAATCATGTAATTGTCTAATGGTAAGGTGGTATTTACTAGTACTACTATACCTACCTACTAATTAACCAGTAACAGGTATAAATGGGACAACTTATTACTATTTGTACCATCAATGGTATAATTCAATGGTATAACTGGTCCAGAGGGAATTTTGACGCGTAGAATACAGGTCAATTATTTAGACAAAATTGAGACACTTGAAAACAAAATGAGTCCTCCCAAAAACACGTGATTGTAAATAAAAATAATAATAATAAATAAGTATAACTTGATTTGAATGATAAAGTTAATTCTTAACGTTTTTTTTTTTTTTTTTGTTATTCCACTAAGGTGGCAAACAAGTTTACGGCCCGCCTGATGGTGAGCGATCACCTTGGGAATCACTCACGCGTTGCCGATCCATCAAAACTCTAATATAATTTCTTTCTTGGAGAAATCCATACTGTAGTCCTTAAAGAAAAACCTTGGCAGGGAACTCAAATTTACAACCCATGCGTTCGCGGGAGGAAGTTTCTATGAATCCGCGCTGTACGTGACCATTTCAGAATTCCCTGCCGAGACATTTTTCATTAAATGGTTTTTAGATTCCCAAAACTTTTTTTGAATCACAAAAAGGCTATTAGTATTTCCTATTTGTGTCATCTATTTTGAGCACAAAATGATTACGTGAAATTCATTTAATACTATCTTAAAATCTAACTTAGATTTAACCAAACAGTATGGTTCTTAATATTTATTTATTTTAACATGTACTGAGAACGAAGATAAGAACTAGACACACATATTTGCAAAGCTGCTGTCGTTGTGACTTCGCTCTGGATTTGTAAGTGCGAGCGCCCTTAATTAAAGATGTTCCATTTGAATTTGGTTTTTGGTTACGGTACCTTAAAAGTAGCCCGACATTCGAGTTATTAATTGTTATTTTAAAGTTTAAACTCGACTTTTTTAACCTACTACTTTAAAAGAGCTACGCGAATGTAATTAGTGTACATTTTAAATTGTAATGAGGTATTTGATCTACAGTACAAAACACTTAGTGTATGAGTCTCAGTCGAACTTGACCAGTATTTATTTCACTTATAGTGTTGTAAGTAGTTGTAGGAACTTTCTGGCAAATTGCATCATCCATAGCCTTGCCTAAATAACGGTATATCGCCGCTTTCTCCAAACGGATGTCTCCCAATAAAAGGGTCCCGTTTCTAAAATATCAATTCCCGTTATTTTGACCGTGGGACCTCGCCGTAAGCTAATGCAATTGCCGTCATAAAAGTCCGCGTGGAACACTGCGCGCCAAAACCCTGTGACGTCACTCTAGCACATGGTGCTTCATTCAGAATACGCGCCGAACATTTCTGACCAATAACAATGGTCATTCTCTCTCCTCCCGCACATTCGACCAATAGCCAGTCAACCTGGCAACGCGTCTCCATGACTACCCCACCGCCTTCTTACGCAATTACTTAAGAAGTGGAAACTCAGGGATCAAGTGAGTTACCGTAGGTTACCGCCAGTCATCGACAGTTATCACTAGTTATCGCTATTCTCCAGTCATCACCAGTTACCGGGTCAGTTACCTGTAGTTACCACACAATACCAATTTCGCGTTGTGTCCAGCATCTCGCGACCGCGCCCGCTCTAATAGTACGATTCAGACCCGACCTAACGTTTCCACTTCAGGCCGTTAGTGATACCTAAAGCCGTGTGACATTCTGTACAATAAATGGAGTTAACAACTTGAACATTTTATTTATTATTACGTCACCTCAACGGAGTCAGGGAACCCGTGTTCCCAAATATCCTACATAATCATTGAAGTTTAAGCAACTCTACAGAAAACAATTCAAACTTGATGCATAATTCGTAAATAACACCAAGAACAACCTTTTACCGGAAACTTTCAGATTTATCCCGATAGCTTAACAATACCTTAAGTGCAGCACATGCTTTTAAGTTGTTTATTCTGTTTTACTTATATTAAAAAAAATAGTTTTAGGAGAGGTCTAGTTTAAATTTGCAACATCTAAATAAAAAAATAAAAATAAACACTAACATCTACGACCGACAGATGAATGCTTTGACCATTTATCCTGGCACATACTAAAATAGACATACACCCCAAAAAATGATAACTGTGAGAAAACAGACACATGTTCAGCTAAAGCTGTTCCATTCAGGTGTCATCGCGTGTATAACACCATGACAAATTGCTCCTCGTCGCCGCAAGTCCTTTGTATTCTATTACACAGTGTTTCACTCGTATACTTCATCACTAATTTATATCTCCACGTTAACGTCCAACACACATATAAGTATACTAGTTTTTACAATAGATGAGCGTGATGGTTTTACGCAATATCTGATTGTCCCAAACCTGTAAGGTGTTCATTATTGTGATATTGATAGCAAGATGGCCACATTGCAGCGGATCATACAAGCAAGGCTGACGTCATACGTTCAATCGTTCCATTGAGTCAGCCATCGCAGACGTCTAGATAGAGCAATCTTGAGGTAGGTGCGAGTGTAGCCTATATCGACACATATGGCTAGTTGGGTGGTGTCTAGCCAGACATACATTTTGTCGCAGAACCGTAATGTTGTCGAATTTTATCAAAGGCGATGAATGAATGAATTGAATGTTAAGACTTTCATAGCACAATCAAAATTTATTCGGATAAACGTCATGATAAACTATACGAACCGAACCAAAAAGATGAATGGACAACGGATGTCTCCAGGCTTACCATATCGCCTGGTAACGATCTTCCATCTTCACAACTTTATAAAGGTGCCAGCTAAATGCTACCGGCCTTAATACGTCCGCACTGTTGAGGCACTAGCGTATGTTATAGAGAGTATACTTATCTGGACCTTGTGCAAATAAGTCTTTTCGACGTACAGGTTCCCTCGCGATATTATTGGAAAAGCCAGTGGTGTGAGCATGATAATTTTAGAAAAAGACTCCGTGATCGACCGCTAGGGCCCCTTAAATGGGGCAGACGCTAAGACCACAAGGCCCTCGCCGACTACTGTGGATTCTGTTTCATCTGCATCACTATATGATATTCTTATACGTTTTTATACATAAAGCAATAGTGGTTAGAATACATTGTATTAGTTTAGGATAACGACTAAACTATTTGATAAGGTGTCTTTGCAGAAGTCCATGACTACCTGCCGTATGCGTCAACGTTTACGATTCTTCAAATGATATCGATCTGCCATCTTACAAAATGTAATTACAACAGTCAGGCTACATGAAATAGAAACCTTTGTTGACTAACGAAGATAAATAAGCATTCGCTCAAAGCAGTCTTTTGCGTCAAAGGCAAGGAAATTAATGACCCAATTAGCCAAAAAACCTAAAACATAGTTAGTGGACTCAGCTGCTTTGGTTTTAAGAACTGCAAAAGACTACAGCTGCGTTGAAATAACAAAGTATGTATTAATATCTTAAAGATGCTAGCAAGCCCAAATCGATTTTCTTCTTAAATAAGCTCTCATAAGACGACTCGATAGAGCCCATGCATTCACGTAAATACTTTCTACGAGTTCTTAAACACATATTAACTAAAGATTTTCTTAATATAACAATGCACGTCATGGGTATATGCCCAAGTGTGATATAGGGTCAAGGATGTTGAAGATCGTAAATCAAACATTTTGTGGCTGTATTGGAATTCTTCCCAACCTATGAAAATAAAAACAAAATACCAGAATATATAAAAGCTATTTTCATACTTATATTGTTACACATGATGTTTTGTACGTACGTTTTCTCAAGAATGTATATACAGTGCTACAGTTGCAGATATCTGCTGTAAGTTGCGGAGGATTTGGGTATCCCGCAGACTTCTTGATGCCGCATCATCAGCTTAAGGTTGCTATATCCTGGAAATACCACTAAAGAACAGTACACCAAAATTTCTATCAATCAGATACATAAAAGTTGGTAAAAACTTTTTGTCAAGTAGGAAATCAGTTTCTGGGCTCCAAACTGCTGGGCTGATCTTCATTAATCATAGTTAAGAACCATCTCGATCACATCATCTATAAAAAAAAAAATGCCTAGCAAAATTGGTTCATTCGTTAGGGAGCCACGAGGTCACAAACAGACTTCCAAGTTTTCAAGAGTGTAATGGGTGATTCGAATTTTAGGTCACACATAAGTTTGAATGTAAATTAAATACCCAATTCTTACCATCAGGCGGACCGTAAGCTTGTTTGCCATCTTAGTGCTATAAAAAAATCGTCTAGGAACCCTACCGCAGCTATCAGAAGAGCTGATAACCTAGAAACGGCTGAACTGATTTTGAAGAAACATGTCCTAGAACCACTGCTTGAAAACCCTTTTTTCAAACTAAACAACCGCATCCAAATCGGTTCACCCGTTAAAAAGCTACGGTGCCACAGACAGAAACGCAGACAGACATACACACTCATACACACACATAGCGGTCAAACTTATATCCCCTCTTTTTACATCAGGAGTTAAAAAATAGTTAAAGCTAGTATAAGATAAAAAAATAAGTTTGAACTCTTTTTTATTTAATATTTGCTCAACTGTGCAAAGCACAACACTAGGCTCTGACTGAAAAGCCGACTATGTCATCCGCTTTAGTGGAAGTGCTCATGAATAAGGCATTACGTCCACCGACTATACGGGTGCTAGTGATTGAGATGCTTTGTGCTCTTAAGATAATTGGTGCAGACGTGCAGAGACGTGTTGGACGATAATCGATTGAAACAGCGAGTGTAGTTAAGTAAAGCATAGTTGCTTGAGTGTACGATAGATTTACAAAAGTTGATAGTGTATTAAGTGACCGCATTTTTAATATTTATTTATAATTTAAGATTGTATAAAATATACATTAGTATGTACCATAACTGACGCTTAGTGTGAAACAGACTCATTAAATAAATCTAAAGCATATTAGGAAAACAGTAATGTGAACTCAATAATTATTTATCTGTTACTTCTAAAGTATGGTTCACATAACTGGTTTCATAGAGGCATAAAATTATGCGCAAAATTATCCGCTCTGTTTTACCCTTCTTTTCTCTAGTCGCGTACAGTGCAGTTTCAGGGAAACTTCCTCCGCGAACGTTTAGGTTGTGGAATGAGCTTTTCTCTAAGGACTACAGTATGTAAGGACTACAGGGGTTCTTCAAGAAAGAAGTTATTGGATTTTTGAAGGGTCGGCAACGCGCGAGTAATACCCCTGGTGTTGTAAGCGTCCATAGGCCACGGTGATCGCTTACCATCAGGCGGACCGTAGGCTTGTTTGCCAACTTAGTGGTATAAAAAAAAAAAAAAAATATTTTGATATTTTTGACGCCAATGCTAAACATTGATGACAGGGGGTGCGATAAATAAAATTTTAATTAAAAATAAATTTAGATTTTCATATATGTATCATTAGTCCTAAAGTGGTAAAATAAAACACTTAAAGCAGAAAAATATTTCTTCTTGACGAACTAAAGTTAGTCAGAATTGGACTTAGTAAAGTTGGTTAATATCATAAAATTTATGTGTTCATATTTTTATGGACATAAAAGTTTCAATTCATATGAGACGCGTCAAGTGAGGAAGCCTTACGTTTAGTAGGAGACGAGGTGGTACTTCGCACAAACTTAAGTGGAACACGTCATTAGTAAAGCTCGGACAAAGCTCGCTAATTGGCTCGCTTCCGCTATGTTACACAGGTATGTTTTGCACTACTTCTCCTTCACGTCACGACTAACGTAGCTTGATTACCGTACACTGTACCGCATTATTTTATAGCACACAAAAGAGCGATCGTATTAAATTGTCGCAGCGTAACATTAAATATTATACATCTACTATTGCTATATAGGTAAAGTGGGCACTTTTACTGTAAAACGTAAGTGCAACAAACTTTTCTGGACTCGGAGTCTGACGCTAGTGTCCCGTTACTTTACCGGTAGGTATATATAGTAAGTAACACTTAATACCATCTAGCGTCAAAAGTTTGACTTAGGATGAAATGTCTTTTTGTCGCAGGTTGATGTTTAGTCTCGTAAAAAGTTGATTTCTGAATATTTATACGTACATATGTAATCAAAAGATGTAGTTCATTTCATTTAGATTGTGAAGTCACTGGCGTTGTAGAGATGTTACATACAAACACTATTCGAAAGTTATTTGGCAACAGAGATATGAGCCAACAGTAAGTATTTGAGTCGAGTTCAAATATTTGTCGTTATTGAAACGCTTGTTTACACTGTAGATTAGTTTGTGTTTTTATTATCAATTGTAGGGGCCTTATTTTTGCTTATATTAAATATTTTTGGACGTTAAACATATATAGTCCCAAACTAAACAAAGTTTTTACTATGGATACCCGACAATGGATACAATTACATACACACACACATGTTTACACATAAATGTTTGTCTTGTATACGGGAATCGAACACACGCCCTTCGATTCATCAGTCAACTTTATTACCCACAAAGCCACAGAGTTATTTTAATTTAAAAAAAAAAAAAAAAAATTACTTACATCTTTGAAATATACTAATATATACAATTACTATCATCTTCGAAATATACTAAAAAGCAAACCTTACGAACGTAAATGAAATAACATAAACATTATTAGGTATTCGATTAAACGTAAACTTCTTAACACAAATTTCCAGAAAAAGAAAAATACTAAAAAGGAAATAAGCTTGTATATGAAGTTGAACAATTGTATTTCCGCTTGCGCGAGTCACACTTACGAGTTCCTCAATTTTCCACGAAATTTCACTCGTAGGTGAGTAATGAAAGTGTTTACGATTTTCCGGTTTCGTTCGCAAACAGTGTACGTAAAAATTATTGTTTTAGTAAACTATCTGAGTCTTAAAATTTCTAAACTAAGACTAGACTAAGACTTAAAAATTATGATGCTCCTAAAAACTGGATTTCGCTTTATTCTTTGTTACTATATAGAGATAGTAGATCCACATTTGAAAAGGTAAATATAATATTTATTTATAATATTTTATTTGGGTCACTGGGGTCCTGAGTAAAAAAAATTGTAAAAGAGATTTCTAAACGTTTGATTGAGGTTACAGGAGACCCGAGAGATGGCTCTTAACTTTGCCATCAAATAAGTTCGGCTATTCAACGCGGTAACGTCGCCAGTTTTTTGGATACCTAATTAAAAAAAATATTTCTTTAGATGAATAAAATCTTTGTAAGCAGTTGTAATAATATTTATTTTATAAGGTTAAATATATTTAACTATAGCATTTAGTTTTTTTTTTTTAAATCAACTAAAAGAGAAAATAGATGCTACTGCTACCACTGTAGTAAATCTGTCATCAAAAATTTTGACATGATCGAGTCATTGCTGAAATTTAAGCAATCATTTAAATATGATCCACCTGCTTTACCTTCTAATAGAAGAAGAAAATTAAGAAGAGATTTCAATTCGGTGCACCTACAAACCTCTTTTATGGCTTCATTTTATTGTCTTTATCTTTCTTATCTGCACTAGTATTATTTCCAACTTGAAAAAAATTATTAGTAAAACCAATAACAATAAATATAATTTTGCTTCAATCAATTATCTAATAAGAAAATAACTTTTTTAGATGTTAACATAGAATTACCGCAAAACAACAAAATACTTACTTATGTTAATTTTTAGATGCTAATAGACTTCAATACCTACACAACAACAGCTGTCATCCACCACACACCAAGAAATCTATAATCTATCCCTTTTCCCAATCCCAATTCGTTATCCATCAGAGGTAAAAGAATCTGTAATAACTACAATTCTTAAAAACACTTACCAAAATAAAATATTTAATGCCTTCACTACACTTCTTAATAAACAGATAAACCAACTCTTCAACAACTCAAGATCTCGCTTCTATTTCAAATGACCATAGTGATACCAAAAATTTAATACCCTTAACTCCAAGTATAACCTACAAACAAAATAAGAACTTAAACAAATTCTGTCTAATACAAAACAATTTCAAATATTACAGTCGACTAACAACCAAGGTACCGTACCTTGTAATCAAACCCGATGTAAAACTTGCTCAATTATAAACACTAATCTTGGCATTCATACACCAAACTCTTAAAAAAACTACAAAGCTCAAAACAGTACCAATTGTAAAAAAATAAGTGCTGTGTATAGGAATGTAGACACTGTCCTTGCTTTTACATTGGCGACACTACGAACGCTAGAGACGATTAAATGGATATATATCCATAGATTCACCACAGACTCAGTAACCAAATTACCCCTGCCGATGATCCCTACACACGTTGAGACTCAGAACAAGAAATTAAGTGAATGTTATACAGTTCGAATAATTAATAGTGCACTAAGCACTAAGCTCCTATAAAACCTGAAAACATGGGAAATAGTATATATTTGGGTTTTAAGAGCGTTTTGCCTACCTTGTCTCAAAAAACTCGATTTTTGTTTTTGTCGACATACATTCGTATACATATTTTTATTCTAGTACCTGTACATAACGTTATAATAAATGTCATCATTCATTCTATAATTTCACTATTTATTCACTTTACTAGATCTTAAGTGTTGTAACTTTTGTTTGCATTGCTAACGGCCAACACTGCCGAAATATCAAGTAGACGTTTGACATTGCATTTTATAATTCTTTACCTTTTAAAAATAAACCGACTGCGAAACTACATTAAAAATAAAAAAAAATTAAATAAAATTGGCCTTTACACATTCATACGCATGAATACAAAAATTTGCAACAAGCACAATATTCCATCTGTTTTTTTTACTTTTTAGTGGAATTTTAATGTTTCTGAAATTTTGTTACATGTTTTATGTTAAAAGATGTAATAAGGTTCATAATCAATTAAAATGAAATCACTCTTTTAATAATTATCTACAATTACTGCTTCACCGGGCTTTTGGGGCGAGACTCTGAAGGAGAGCCCTATTAGCGGAAGTCGTTGAGACTAATCTCGCTATCCGGATAGCGAGAACGTCATCTCGGGCCGTTAGTACGTACCGAGGCCGCCTAACAATAGCTTTACGACCATGCCGAGGTCGGTCGGGGGGATGTTAAGTTGTGGATTGCACAATTAATCGATTCTGGTGATTTTGTGTTCGCTCGAAAAAGCGGACTGCGGTCACTGAGTAACCGGTTTCAAATCAGAATTAAAATCAATAAGGATACAAATATTTCTAAATCAAAACCCAAATTAAGTGCTGCTTTATTCCAATTCATCTGCAAAATCGGACTTGCGAGCTATCCCTTTGGGTCCTTTCTGGTCCCTTTCAAAAGCTGCTGAAGGGTATTTGAAATCAAATTATTATATATTAAAAACTACCGGTTCATGTTTACTCACCAAATTACCTACCACACCCAAAGGTTCACTGAAAGAAATCGCATAATGTGATAAGTCCGCCTTTGTACACAAACGTGTAATTGTTATTAGTTTATTTTATTTCTTTGTATTAAAGTGCTTCATTAATAAATAAATAAGCTATTCCTTTTCCAAATTTTTATTAATATCTTTATAGTATTAATATTTATTACTGTAAGAAACGTAAAAAAACCCACACTGCATTGTCGATCCTAAATCCTTGCTATTCCATCCGCCAACATGCAGTAGACCAGCAAGGTGGTCTATTGCCTAAACCATGAGCCCCAGTATTGAGGGCATATAGGAAATTATTATAAGTTTTTGTCTTTGACACTTTTCTTTCAAAATTTGAGTTGTTAGTTATAATTTAATTGTCTGAGACTTAAAAACACTTTTCAGTCCCTCGCGTCTTTGTAATTTCCAACAAAGTAAGCGAATTTATTATTCAAAATCTTGAATTTCTACTAATTAAAGCTACTATTTATATTTTGTAATAGAATATAAATTTTTAAAACATCCCCTCTTATTTTACCACGTAGTAATTTTTCTAAAACTTTTATGAGTGACGGCATTAAAGCAAGAAGTGATTACGTATTTATGTGTATATGTGTGTGTGTGTGTGTATGTGTGTGTGCAGGTATGTCTTATGTACGAGTTTACGTGTGTTTGTGCAGAATACAATAATCTAGCTTGTTTAAATATATGAATTTAATTACTAAAAGAGGACTTTTAAAACCTCACCATGCTATTTAAAATAAATATATACCTTGTCATAGCCTCAGTTTTTAACCATCGATTATAGATTTGACAACTAATTCGACAATTTACATAAGCATGGATATTGATATACCTATATGTTTGAGATTTGAGATCAAGATACTTCGTTTAGCTGACAAACATTGGAAGTTGGCTGATAGTACAGTTTTTGATGGATAAAGTGTCAATTATTAACTCGCTACTAGAAAGCACGTCAAAGTATATATTACGGTTATAAAATATCATTATAGACTTAGCAATTTTGGTGAAATTGTTTTCGATATACATTACACATAGTGGTCTTTCTATACACTTCTAGTTCTATTTAATATTAAATGTTAGGGAAAAATATATGTATAGAATACGTAACTACTACCTAACCGCTCCCATTTACGTGCCAATCGGTAAATGAACCCTCGGCGGCCCAAGAACATAGACAGTAAACCGGAAGGTTGTGGTTTTAGATGAGTGGTGCAAAAATAAGACGATGGCGGTGGTGGTGACTAAATATTTAAATACAAAATAATTATAAAAAAAATGTTACACACAACGCCATCTGGTCCCAAACTAAGAAAAGCTACCTTTCAGAGCAAACTATGGATACCAGACAATGGACACTTTTTTTTTTTAAAAAAGATACAAATATGTTCATCACACAATGTTTGTCTTGTGATGATTTTCATTTACCTGGTAAGGTACCAGGGTACACGTCTGCTCGTTTACGATCTACTAAGTTCACACGAGGTCATCACATTATGTCGGTATATCTGTATATATCTTGAACTAAAAGATATACTGGCATGTACAATACTACGATTAAAGTTATATAACAATACTTCCATAATATAAAAAATATGCAACCACTCTGGACAGCCGTTCCGCTCCTCGTCAGTCGTAAATAGAGATTTGAAGCACGCATGAGTCACCGGAAAGCCTTGGTTTGGTTTGGTTGCATATGAGTTATATTTTAAAAATCAGAAATTCTTGAGGTATATTAATCGTATTATGGCACAGCCAAGATATCCGTCAGATATATATTAAAAAACATTTTTTTTTTTTGGGGGGTTTGAAGTCAATTATTCTAAGATTTTTAAGACTGCATTTCTTTAGGCTACCTAAACGTATAGGTAACAATAATTGCTATAAAGATATGTATTAACATTTTGTAGAAACAAGAAAAAAACATTTTATCACGCAATTAAAACTATTATGTCTAAGTTTTTATGTAAGCTAACGCTTCTCATTTGTAGGCATTTACTAATTAGTAAAACTACTAGTTAGTAGACAAGCTACGCGTCCCCCACTATATTTAATCCTCCGAAAGTCGCTTATCACGTGGAGCAGAGCAACATTTTATGGGCAAGGTCTTCATAAAAAATAATTGCTGGAGTAGTTTGTGGCACAATTACGTTAGAAATTATTGAATACTCGGTATAAAAATAGGCGAATATTCAGTTATCAGCTCTTTATTTAAAGTCAGTTAAAATTATGTGATTTCAAGATGATTAGGATCTACATTGCACAGATGTTTAAAGCCTATTAACGCTAAGCCGAAATAACTGAAACTAGAAACGTAAAATTTTCAACATTTCTTTTATGACAAATTAACCTACGCCGGTGAAATTGGTAACCCAGTGTGTTTAATCCTTAAAAATGTTAGTCGGCCTTTTGATTGAAAACTAATGATGATATTTTGCTCAATTTTTGGAAAGTTATGGTTTATGAGAGGAATTAAACTGTATCAGAATGCAACGTTGTAGTGGAAGAAAAGATAGTGGGACAATGGCGAGAAATAAGATATTTATATCGATCAATTTCAGTCCGTTTTCAGAAAAGGCGACGTCAAGAGTACTTTAATCCGTCAAACCTGAAAGCATTGACACGTGTGTGTAGATAAAGCAAAATTTTTGCCAGGATCGTAGCAAATAGTCTTTAGTAGCTGGTTATCCCTTCGGAAAACAGGCGTGATGTTATGTGTGTATATAATTTAATTTTGATAACAAAACGAACTGATTTGTTTTAAGCCTCTGGAGCAAGTACTCGTTTCCAAAGGCCTTTCATAAATTGTGTAATTTCGTTATGAATTAACGTCTCTTTGCCATTCTGATAAGGAAAGAGATAATTATATATGTATAATGAACTACCTTTATCTCTTCTGAGCCATTCGCAAATCCTGTCTATTTATTTAAAGATGTACAGATATATATTATCTGTAAATTATTCCTTTAAATTTCCAATACCGTAAAGCTTTAATAAATGAAGGTAGTTTGTAAGAAAATCAATAGTGAATACAGCTCCTTTATTTTGATACGCTGATTATTATTCCAATTAAGTACCTTCCTTTATACATATTTTGTATCTTGCCTCATAATTTTAAATTTAGTTTCTTTACATTTTTACCATGTAAATCAATTATATTGTATTTAGTTTTTCAATAGAAGAGACCAATGTAGGTATAAGTCCATAGTTTTCCTTTTGACTTAATTATAGATGTATTTAGGATTTCTGTCTAACAATCTTTTGAACACCATCCTAAAACATAAAAAATACTTATACTATAAAATAATTGTATGCCAATATTTATTTTTTATTAATATTTTTCTTTACCGAATCTAACTTATCCTAGTTGATTTTAATAACAATTGATATTATTTTTCTTTTATTAGTTAAAGATACCTATTCAATTTGTCAATGACAGTTTATTCTTAAGTAGTTCCAACCTTAACTAATTTATACTGAGAACATCATAAAACTTTATAGGTGGAATAGTTTGTGGCTCGGCAGTGTTAGTCATTACCAGTAGTTTAGTAGCTTGGAAATAAACTGGTTACATAAAAGTTATTGGGTTGCTGAAGAGCCGAGTTAAGGTGCTCGTGGTAACGTGGTAATTATCAGAAAAATTAAATGGGAACGAATAGAACATGACAAAGGGAAACTTTATTTTTCTTGTATTTTTACTACTTTCTTATTTCCGCGACTTTGTCCGTGTGGACTATTGAAAAACAAGAAAGCTTTTCACTTTTTATGTATCTACCTGCAAAAATATCGCAATTATCATAAAAAGAAATATCCCTTACTTTGATTCTAGGGTACGTTTTTTTTAAATCGGTGAAAAAGGAGGACATTAATTGTGAATCTTGAGGCTGAATACCAATTGTTATTCATCTCACTTTACAAATGATGAATTTTCTCTATTTTTCCCTCTCAGAGGATGAATTAAGCAGCGTCCTTTCTTAGTTCTTGCAAACGTTATAACAGAAACATCTGTGCAAAATTTCAAGTCTCTAAACCATGTAGTTCGGGTTGTTTGTTATAGTCATATTAGTCAGTCGGTCACGGATATCAAATGAAAAGTGTTTGTTTGCTAAGAAGCATACGAAGCAGTTTTGTTAATTTTTTTTTTTTTTCAAATAAGTAGTGTTAGTTATTATTACACGATTTATTTATTTTTTTGGGCAAGAATAGCGTGTTTGTTAATTTTGTAATTATTTGTTTGAATTGTTGAAATTACAAAACAAATAAGCAAATAATATCAAAATATAAGTCATTTACTAATATGGACACTTCAGCAGTCAAAGATGTGTGTCTTGAAATACTTTAGATTTATCTACATATAAATATAGTAGGCATGTATATTATATACCTAGAGCGTGTCTATATATCGCATACATTCATAAAAGCTGTACACAGGCATCGAACATTTGTCGCTTTACCTTCGCCTTTTGTTAATAATGAAACTTTGAAGTGCAAGTTGTACATTTTATGTTAGAGTTCTGTAGAATGAAAATTATTCCATTTTTGTTGGAAGTAGGTATTTATGAAGCCTTATTTTTGCGGCATTGGAATGGACGCAAGCACATGATTAAATAATAAGGGTTCCTTATTTGCTATCTAGCTACAGACCCTTAAAGGGCGTAAATCTGTGTTTTCCAGAATTTAATTTAATTTGGATCAGTGTAAAGCTTAATTACATTTTCTCAAGAAGGTACTTGTGTTGGTTTACTTCGAGCTTGGAGTGTACTTCAGTATGTACAACTCTATCTAAGAGTCGAGGGAACAATGTTCTCTGGAATTCATGTTACGGAAAATGTGATGAGTTTGTAATTGAATTGAATTTTAAGCTATTTTAACAAATTAAGATAATTAATATAAACGTATATTCTAATTGACTGTAAGAAAATCAAACAAATTGTAGTCTTGCTGGCAGGTTGACAGTTTTGTATGTACCTACTTATAGTTTAAATAAATAATTAACTTTCGAACCACTTTAAATATCTCGCTTTTGGTTTTTTTTGGAAAGAAGCTACCTATTATGAACTCTAGATTTATGCTCTAGTTACTTACGAGATATACATAAAATTACTTATATATAATATTAATATCTGAGCGCGAACTAAAGTTTAGTTTAATAACTAATACATGACAAACATTCTTTAACTATCGTAAATAGGTATTATGACAATACTCAAAAAACATTTGGGTACTTCCAAAATTTTACTTCACAAACTGCATAGAGGTTAAGTTCACAAAATCGAGTAACATAATTAGTTGTCTATAATGTAAAAGGACTGAAGTTAAAATTGTGTCATGTTGTCGCTAGGTGAAGTAATGAGTTTACAAGTGAATAAATTAAAGATACCGCCACCAATTAGTTTTTGTTTAAACAAAGTTATACCCATCAAGACCATAAAAAAGAAAGTATAAAATATAAAAAAAATCAAAAATAACGCTTGCAAAAAATTAACTAAAGAATAGAAAATAAGCTCCTATTCGTCACGGAGCAAAAAACCGGCCTCACTGTTCAACTATCCAACTGCAATGCAATAGCATCAGTCAGCATTACAGGATAATTTTAGCTTTGAGAAAACTTTTTAAAGTGCCCGCGCTTTTTTGCTCCGTGATGTAGAGGGCTCATTTTCTACTTTTTAGTTCATCTTTTAATATCGTTTTTAAATGTTTTTTATAACATTTTTCTTTTCGTTTCTTCTGATATTAAGTTTTTTTACGTTATATCTTTCTAAGTTTCGGTTTATTTTTTAGGTTTATTATTTTTTTTTTCTTTTCCTTTTTTTCATTATTTAAAAAAATGGAAAAAGGCTTTGATGAGATCTATCAATACTTTTAAGGAACTACTAGTCTAGGATCAATTGTTACAAAGTTATAACCCTTTGTAGTTTATCAGCTGTCATCCAAAATAATGACCTTGATGAAATATCTCATTACTGTAGAGAAACTACTAATCCTTGATCAATAGTTACGGAGATATACCTCTTTTTGTTTTGTCAGCTGTCATCCGAAATATTGACCTTGATGAGATATATCATTACTGTAGCGAAACTACTAATCCTCGATCAATAGTTACGGAGTTATAACCCTTTCTTATTCGTTAGCTGTCATCCGAAATCTTGACCTTGATGAGATATTTCATTACCATAGAGAAACTACTTATTAACGATCAATAATTATGAAGATATAACCATTTCTAGATTGATGTTTGAGTTTGAGTCGTTTTTTTTTCTTTTTTTAAATTTTTTCATTATTTTAAGTCGTTTTTTTTATTTTTTTTGTTATTGTTTGTTTTTATTACGTTTTATGTTAATATACTTAAATGTTATTAATAAATAAATTAATCTGAGTCGTTGTGAGTATGTATGCTTACGAGTTTGTACAATTTGGCGTACATGTGTTATGCGTATAATCCCGAAAGGGTCGTATAAATATAGACTTCCGACGCGACACGCTGCAAACAATTATTAATCGGGGCGTTCCATGCAAATGAGACGTCGTACGAGTTCCCCCGAACCTACCAGGCTATCATAGGTTACAAGTAAGTAGCTTTGAGTCTGAATTTAAAACTTGAAATCTTGCTTTAATTCTTGAAATTAGAACTCTGCTATATATATACTTGGTCATGGTGCACAGTCAACTCACCGTTCGTCTCATGGCTGCGCTTTTTTAAAGACTACGTATATTATGATATTGTATAATCGTTAAAATTCGTCTTTACTGTAAAAATGCAGTTGCTGAGACAAGGCCAACGTAGTTTTTATGAAAAGAAAATATAACTTTATTTTAGCATTTCACATTAAAATTGTGAGAAAGAAATAGACTATCGATCATGCAATATTACGTTGTACGAGTTCGTTCGAAGCTACCAGGCCGCTATAAGTTTCTCATAGGTAGTTTTCACCAACCTTTTATAAAATGTCTAGCAAAGGAGATATACCATACTACTAGGACAAAAAATGCGAGTAAATTTGATGTTTTGTACTACTTTTGGTAGATACTTATTAATCATACAAGAGATATTGAAACGCAAGTGTGTAATACTTAATCATGTCAGTAGCTGCGCTAATATCCACTACTGAATGTGATTTTCTCACATAAATCATTGTTTTTACAACGGATTATGTACGAATAGCATTAAATGTATCTATTAACCATTTAAATAACGTATAACTAATTGTGCTATTTGTCAATGTATTTAGTTACGCTGGGAATGAACTTATTACCCACGGATGTTATCGTGTAAATAATAATCCAGCATAGCTCTCTCTCCATAGCTCACTGAACAACTCTGAGCTTTTCAATAGGCCAACTCTTAAATAGCATGTTTCTGCTGTATGTATTTGACTTTTTTGACGAAAAGCTGTTATGCGAAAAATCTATTGCTGCCCAGTCTGACGACATTGCGGCTCACCAACTGATTACCTGGACTTTTTCTATTACCTTAGTTTTTTACCAGATTCCTCATTCCTAATCATATTCATTACAATCCTCAAGTAGCTCTACATTAATTCCTTCTCTCGCAGTCTAGTTGGTTGTGTGGCCAGCTAGGGTGCAAAAGGTGGAGGGATCGATACATGCACTGCACAAACATTTATGTGACAAAAATTTGTGTTTGTCTTGAGACTGGGTTTATTTATGTATGATATGTATGTATTTACAAAAAAGGTTCTAGAGTGTGAGAATGAATTCCCTGCCGATGGCGAGCGGTGTGATGGTGGAAATTAGCCGTGGACATCATTTCGAACAATTCTGCAGAACACATCCCATTGTACAAGCGGTAGCAACTTCTTAATTATAGAAAAAAATTACTAACACTTGACGTTTTCAAGTAGCCTCTATCTTTTCCTGGGACTCAAACTATCTCCATGCCAAATTGCATCTTAATCGGTACAGCGGCTTTAGCGTGAAAAGGTATAGACAGAAATAGTTACTTACTTTAGTTACTTTCGCATGGATTAAATTGTATTACACAAGACATACCTGTTAAACCACACTTCATTAAGGTAAGTTAAAAAAATCACCTTGATTGAGTACCGAACTCTAAACAATACCACACAACAATCAACATGATTTTTTCTTTGTGCGCTTCGTTTGTCCGACAGTAAATTAGATTTTTGTTCCTCAAGATGTGACGATAAGTATGAGGGATGTTAATTAACCTTTTTCGACTTCTTCAGATTTACTTTTGTTTACTTGTAATCTAAAACGTTCT
Organism: Apoda limacodes; assembly: GCA_946406115.1. NCBI lineage: Eukaryota > Metazoa > Arthropoda > Insecta > Lepidoptera > Limacodidae > Apoda > Apoda limacodes. The sequence continues at coordinate 6,787,721 of OX291545.1, read as the reverse complement.
GCAAATCCACACTTATACAGAGTTAAGTTTTTAACATTTAGCAATTAAGTTTTAATTAGGGTTTATAAATCTCTTTATAACACCATTTCCTCAGTGATGAATTATAAATAGGGTGGGTAGGAACAAAAGGATAGTGTCTGTACATTGTACATACTCTACCTGTGTGCACAAACAAGTCATTAACATTCTCATTGTCAGGGACCTAGAAGATAATGCGAGTATATAGTGTATCATTGTGTTTGGTAAAATGTTATAAACTTAAAGTATTGCACAAAATCATTTGGTATGTGGTATTTATTATCTTTTCTTTATTTTACATTGTTTTCTTTTTTTATTAACTTTGATACTTTAGTTTTTATTTTATGTATTTTCATACAAGCAGGTTTTTTTCTGTTAATAATTACCCATATACTTTAGGTTCTGCAATCCATGGACTGCGCAATAGCATTACAAAATTGTCCACACTTTAGATAGAGACAAAGCTAGCTAATGTGTTGCAACTACCTGTCTCTTTTCTGTAAAATAAAAATAAAACGTTAGAAAAGAACAAGATACCTCAAATTCGCTTCGTCCCTTTCACATTTTGTGACAGTTTTTACTTCACAGCTGTCTAGGAAATGCGCTCTCTAGTCTTCATGTCTGTGTGATTTTAAACTTCGGCAATCCGAAAATTATCGACATGAAATCAAAAAGTATACGAATAAGAACATTTGTATTAAGCCAGAAAGAAGGCTTATGATAAAGGACAGTATACTTTTTGGTAACTGATAATATAATGAACAAAACTCTTGGGATAGGATGGTATTCTTTGACAGAAAAGGTTCTCATATTTCAGATACCATTGCGAAAAAAATGACAAAAGGGACCAAATGCTTATGTTACCCAAACCCAGGTCATACAGTAACACAAGCGTGCAAGTCTATGCCTAAGTGTATATGTAAACGCGACCTAGTTTTCGTGAAAATAGACTTTTTAATACATATTTTATGAAACTAATTTTTAACATGTACTTATGTAAACATAAGGACTATTACCATTTCGCGAAAATTTACAAAGGTCGGTAATGAAACCACTGCCCGCAAAATAAAAGCAAAACACACAAAAAATGAAACTGTACCCCTGTTCATTACAGAATTTCGCGGTCTATGCTCTTGATGTGTAGGCTTTTGTAGAGTTGTTTGTGGAAATTATTTATTACTCAAATGTATTTTATGAAAACAAATGTTGAGTAAGGGAGTATTTTTCACTATTATTAAAAGTAATTAACAGTCCCTGCCAAATCCTGACTTACATTTTTATAGTTCGCAAGGAACTAGCAATGGGGGTATATATAATTTATTTACCACTAAGGTGGCAAACAAGCTTGCAGTCCGCCTGATGGACGCTTGCAACACTTGGGGAATCACTCGCGCGTTGCCGACCCTTCAAATATCTTAATCCTAACTTCTGTCTTGAAGAATCCCATACTGTAGTCCTAAGAGAAAACCTTAGCACGGAGCTCATTTCGCAACCCAAGCGTACGCCAACCGTTAAGGTTTTAAAGTGGTATCCATTATACAAGCGGTGGAACACACACAGGGATACGGATACGGATTCGATACGGCTTGTGAGTTTGGGATTGTCGACAATTCTCACAGCCCGTCGTTAAACCGAGTTAAATGAGCCAAGCTGGTATCCAAGTGCTACCGCCCAGTGATGGCATCAGTACTCCATATAGGGCTGGACTAGCGACTTGTAAAGCAGCAACCGTTGCTCCCAGGTGACCCTTTGCCCCGAGATGAAGTACTACTTCGCTCTGTTGCGTACACAAATTTTTTTGGACACCAGCTTCACCTTGTCTTGTAAATGATCTTGGAACTGAACATCGTAGGAGATGTCAACACCAAGGATCCTAATGGAGATGGTGAGGGGAGTGTTCTGGAATTGTGGGACCTCAGTGAATTGGATTTTCTAAGCGTTGAATGCGCAGACTTTTCTCTTTATATGGTTGAATCGGACCAAGTTTTTCCGTCCCAGTCAGAGACCTTGGACTGAGTGGTCTTGATTTGAGACACAAGTTCTCCGCACTTTTCCTATTAACGAAACGAGGGATGTTTGCACGGCCCGTGTTATGAGCGTCTCCAGTGCAAACATCTGCATAGCAATGTATGTTATTGATGGACAACATGTCATTGATTTGCAGGAGAAACAGCATAGGAGTCAAGCATAAAGCCTTGCAGGACGCCAGCGTTGTCCATGTCTATGAAGATGGAAATTGCTTAGTGTGGAAGGAAAGCGCAAAAAGGCGCGTGAGTACAGGACACAACTCAGGAGCCATTGAATAGATAGATGATAGATATGTCCAGAATTTCTGTGTTTGTTGAAGAAATAACGAGTGACCGATAAGTTTAACTAAAATGATAGGAAAAGAAGTTTATAAAAACTTTTACCGCGAGGGTTCCGTAGCCAAATGCAAAAAGCGGCTTACGTACTTTCATCATGTTTATCTATCCATCCTTTCGCTGTCTTTCTGTGTGTTACAGTCTAATAATTCCGCAACCTTTCCATTGATAACGAATTTTATTTGTCGCCATCATCTTGAAATTTTTAACCACATGTTTTAAGAATAAATTTATAACTTTAAATAACACAGATTCTATTTTTAACGAAAACTAACAACTAACAATATTTTTTGGTTTAATATTATTTCGGATACCGGCAACAATGTTTATACTACAGAACCCTAAGATAATACGTGAAGAACACCGCACACAGTAAAACAACAAATAATATAGCATCAATAACTAATCTAATCTATAATAGTTTCGATAAAAAAATGTTGTCTATCCCTATAAAAAGTTATTAAGTAGTACATTTATTGAGGTTCCTATAATCATATTTACAAGCAATAAAAATCCAAGGCATTTATTAGCAATAATTATTTATCTGTAATATTAAAGTTATATTGTTTTGTAATTTTTACTAATAATATTGACGTGACAACGTCTTATAAATTGGTTTGCCGGGTGACACTTCAAGAAACTGCGTTACGCTCCGCTCACGTTATGCGCTCACAATGAGAGCGAGTGAGAGGCACGCGCCCGCCTAAGAGCGAGAGAGACAGACATAAAATCATTGTCACGTAAAACTTTCGCCCGTATACCGACTTTACAGGCAACCAGTTTTTTTTAATTGTAATAGTATACCTATTGGAGGTTCATTTTGCGTTGTGTTGTGTTCGTAAGTGTACATCATTGTTATTTATTTAAAACTAATTATTTTATCGTTTGAAAATAATATAATAGATAAGTGGTTGAAAAAGGTTATGGAAACTTCGTCGCCGTCAACAATTGATTGCGAACAAAGAGATGAAAAAACAGATGTTGTTTTATGTGACAAAAGTGGTCCTGAGTCGGACTTCTGAACTCCCCCAACGAGTTCGCATGAAACGAAACACTTGAAACTTTTATTATAGAAAATGAATTGCAGCCAAAGATGAACGTATACTATTTGCAATTTCCACTCATTTATTGTTGTTAAAAACTAACTTTCACTACTATTTCGGGGAAGAGATGAAAAAGCTCGTTGAGTGGGATTTGTAACCATTTTTAAAACCACCTTTATAAAAGATTTTATTACTATAAAACAAATATATAAGGGGGGCATACAACAAACGTGGTTTTTTGCCGATTTTATAGATAAGGCTCGAGTCCGACTCGCACTTGACCATTTTTTCTATTTTTATTTTATAACTGCTTATCAACTTGTAGGGGGAACATAGATTATTTAATGAAATATTTAGTAGATTTTTATATCTCATGTCATATAATTCTAATTAATTCTTTTTCACTTCTTACACTAAGCTGTTCGCCTATCTATATAATAAGCTCTCTGTGAGATTGACATTGTCGATTTCAGCTTAACGCCCATAAAAAAAATGTATGTGCGCGTTGGGGGGGCTCTTAACGAAATTCTGGCTCTCAGTTGCTGGATCCCCTAACCTAACACTCTTTCATCTCCTCAGGGTTTGAAATACAAAATTCAAAAAGAAAAGAAACCCTTTCTCCTAATTTATTATTTTTAGCAATTTAAACTGTACGATGATGGTAGTCGATAATGTCACATCTTCATACACTATCTATTGAAATGTATATGTATTCCATATGTCGAGTAAATTGAGCGTTGAAATATTTTACATTTGCACATTCTTCATAAAATTCTTCCGTTACAGGCTGGATTTTGAATAATGATGCATATGTCTTAAATTATGTTAAAAAGCAAAAATACTTATTGTGTAGTAAAATTAAAACATGTATTGTTTCCAATATAAATTTTTCCAACTCTTTTCATCACCGTGTGGGTTGAAATAAAAAAAAAACTCCTAAAATACGTACTTATTATTCTAATTGTGTTGGATTTCATTAACACCACAGTTTAACTATAACAATAATATTAATATTTCCCAATCACAAACAACTTTGCCACAGGGATTTAAATAATACAAAACCCCAAACAACATCGTTTGCAAATTATGTTGATGATTATACATATATATTAAGTGGGTTCAAGGTTCAAGTAAATTGACCAACAAAATATTTTAATCAATACAAACATAGTTGTTACCGTGCTCCTTAATTGAAATATTCTAAATCATATTACAGACCAGTAAAACACTCTATTTAAAATAGCGTGGTGCTGGTAATACTAGAGTTTACTTAATTGGAGTCCCTGGTGACCATTATGAAGTTTATGAATATGTATTGTTTTGAAGATATAAATCGTATTTTTATCTAACATAATTTAGATGACAATATTTTGTAATCATACATATTTTCAAAAGCAAAATTAGGTACAGTATAAAAAATAAAATCGGCCAAGTGCGAGTCGGACTCGCGCACGAAGGGTTCCGTACCATTATCTACAAAAACGAGCAAAAAATTCACGTATGTTGTATGGGAGCCCCCTTAAATTTTAGTATTTGTCGTTAACAACAGAAATACATCTTGTGTCAAAATTTCAACTGCCTAACTATAACGGTTCATTAGATACAGCTGGTGACAGACGGACGGACGCATGGACAACGAAGCCTTAGTAATAGGGTTCCTAATTACCTTTCAGGTACGGAACCCTAATAACACACAGGGAGAAGTGTGACGGTGAAACTATTGAAACTTAACGATGCGTGCCACGTGACGTTGAAGAATTTCTCCACGTTGTACCAGGCTATAATAAACTCTAAGTATTTAACATCAAAATGCTCGTATGAATCAAGATGTAAATGCTTAGGAACTGTCTGATGTTTTGAATTTAATTCCTTAACACCAGAATAGAGCATCCAATTGACTTTTAAAATGTGCTTTTATCCAACTCAAAAACTCCTACGAATCACCGATTCTTGGGACAGATAGCTGAAAGGACAGATAAGGTCATCGAATACCCTTATCCCGATTAAGAATTCTATGGAGAACAGGTTGTTCCATGGATAATACCATGGAGTACTCCATTTGGAATTAGCTTTATCATTTGTCTAGCGACTGATATGATGGTGATTTTAACCACATTTAAAATTATAAAATTTGTAAAGATTTGCTAACTTATTGCCTATAGTAATTTTTTCACTTTATTGTCGGGTTTTAGTCCTCTCTCGCTTAATACATTAAATTTGTTTTCAACACATCTCATAAAGCAACACCTACTGCACCGTTTTCAATATCCTTATAGGGTACATCACAAGTACCTTTTACTTTACAGTTTTATTTTAGTTTTCCAGAACACTTGTTCGTAAAACAGTCATTTACTGCACCGTTTTCATTTTTGATAGCGTCCATTACGCACTTGTGTCTTTTACTTTGTAATTTTTAGCAATGAGAAGTTATGCCTTTGAACTAAGATCGTATTTATGGGAAAATAAAATAAGCGTGTTTGTTAAAAACATATCATATCATATATAACAATAAGATTCCATTAAATATAATAAAAAACCGGCCAAGTGCGAGTCGGACTCGCGCGCGAAGGGTTCCCTGCCATAATCTATAAAAACGAAAAAAAAACCACGTGTGTTGTATGGGAGCCCCCCTTAAATATTTGTTTTATTTTAATTTAACTATTTATTTTCAAAGTGAATATATAACTTAATATTCTGTGAATATATCAAGCGTCTTCCTGTTGCCGTTATCAATATCTAGGAAAACCGAGAAAAAAACCCCGTTTGACGTATGGGAGAACCTTTAATATTTATTTTATTCTGATGTTTAGTATTTGCTGATATAGCGGCAACAAAAATACATCATCTGTGGAAATTTTATTTGTCTAGCTATCACGGTTCATGAGATACAGCCTGGTGACAGACGGACGGACAGCGAAGTCTTAGTAACAGGGTCCTGTTTTTTACCCTTTGGGTACGGAAACCTTATATTTACTTTTTTCAACATTTTAACACTAATATAAGTATTTTCTGTCCTTTAAGTATGCTCTGCTCAATACACACTCGGCTGAAAAACGCTCTCGCCTTCGTTCGACTCGGGCTGTAACCCAAAATTCACAACCCCTTCTGTAATGAGCAGTCTAGCTCACTTATGTATTTATGTAATATTACCTAATTAAAATAATAATGGTCTTGCATTCAAGTGGCTAGCTCTCTGTCCAGCAGACGCACACTTGGCGTAGTTGTCGGTCGTTACTATGATACCATACACAATAACGCTTGGTGTTGTCCTACAACAACCTACTGACTTGGCAACTGTTGTTCTCTCTTCGTTGCTACCATCCCCCATCACATATCGCTCACGCTATTGTTTCCTTTTTGCTTAGGGTTCTTTCTGACATTTTGATGTTAAATAGACTATAGCCCTCGTCAACAATTGGGTTTTCAATAAATCCGACTAGCAGTTCCAGAGATTAGCGCGTTAAATAAACAAAAAAACTCTTTAGCTTTCTTATATTAGTATAGATTAAAATAACATATTTTTACAAGTGTATTTTTAGAGGAATACTTCATAAATTACGTTGTGACTAAGCCATGTTTTTGCAGCACTTAAGGTAGCGTAATCTGTGTTTCCCGCGAGATAAGCTTTCCATTTAGTAAGATTTAATTAGGATTAGAGAAGAGCTTTACCACAATTTCTCAAGCACTTATAAACGTTGATCTTCGAAAACTCTCGCACTGCAGTTATTTGGAAAACTTAGTTTTATAACGAAGTAGAAACACTTTGTTTGAAACGTACTAGTTTGTTAAAGAAAAGTGATGAATTCTACTAATATTTGGTATCCAAGGAGTACCAAACGAGACCATATTACAAGTTTGCGTGTTATTGTATATTTTTAATAAGCCTAATAAACCTACGCGGCCATTTTCTGTCTGTCTGTAGTACCTTTATAGAGTCATAATAGTTGGCATAAGTTTTACAGAATGTAGTCTGTGTCTTTAAAATTCTATGAAACTTTTGAGCACTCGATCCTACAAATAGATATGATCTCTTAAACCCACATATATTCGCGTACTAACTAGCGTACGGACAGATCAAATAAAAAACTTTTACAAAAAAAAAACAACCGGCTTGAAATAGATGCATTAAAAAGGTAAAAATAATTATTTATTTCCAAAAATCTGAACTAAGTTACAGTTTGAAGTTGGTGTCATGAAAGTGATATGTGTTGTAAACTGTTAGGTACAACATAGAAAAATTAAATTTGACTAATTTAAATTTGGCAAGGAGCAAGATATTATATCACAAATGTAGGAAAAATCTAAAAACTTATAATAAACCTGTGAAACTTGATCTCTTGATAGAAGAACTATTTACATATAATAAGTTTGTAAGGTACCCTTGGTGCGCGAGCCAGGCTCGCACTTGGACGGTTTTTTTTAGAATTTTTTTTTTTTTTGTAATATCTACAATGATTATTATTCAATGAATATTTTACCACGCTACTTTTTACAGTTCAAAGATTTTAAATAACTGATTACAAAGTCTTGAGTCAAAAGCTTGAGCATTAATTTTAAATATTAAAATTTCTCTCCGTGCAAAATTACATAAAAAAGTTAAATATTTTTATTTATGCTAAAGCTTTGAAATCGAAATTACGAATCTTACAAATGTTCTTTGATTGCATAATTTATGCATATAATTTTTTAATTATAAAAAAAGTAATTTTAAAGTATTTTTTTTTCGTATTACAGCGATAGTTTACAATAATTTTTACCATTATAGCACTAAACCGTGCCGGTTTTCCTTGTTTCAATATTAAACAGATGATGTTGATATTTTATTTTAGGTTGCGTGTCACTGTCACAACAAGTGAAGTAATGTTTTTTATATTGTTTAAGTAATCTTGCAAGTATAAGAACGTGAACTGTAGACGCACTATAAGCAATGGTTGATATGAATTACAGAAGTCAAGTACTGAAGATATTAACAAAAAGATCACTGTTGCTTTAAATGGATCAAATATTGTAGCGGATACCACAGTAGAATTAGATTCAGTACAAGAATTGAAATAATATAATAAAAAAATTGAATGTAATTTCTTCTTAATTTATTTTGTGCTATTATTTAACTAAAACTAATCACTTCATAAATGTTTTATCATTAACAAAATGTCTTATGCATATCATTTCAGTAAACTGCTGCACGATTTGATGACTTCATCAACATATTAGTCTTAGAGCTAACCTCGCCTGCTAGATATAGGCTTATCCCAGGTATTTCTTAAATAAATCAGTCTGTACCACTTGAATTCAGCTAGGTCAACTGAAGTTTAATTTGAAATTGATGGTGGCATGAGATGAAGACATTTTCATTATTCTTATGACTGCGGTCTCTAATCAAGAACCTTCTTTCTCCTTTGATAATAAGATCTACGAGCACTTTTATTATTCTGTGAAGTATATTCAAGCGTTGCAGTTTTTTTCTATTGCCTGCAGAGCAGTTTTGAGCTTATGAGGTGAACAGTCCTGAGCGCTAGTCACAGTTTTATTAAATTTCCCACTTTTGACCTATACACTTGGCGAAAGCTGCATCCTGCTTGACAAAAGTTTATCAAGGTTGATGATCCAGCAACTAGGGTAAGGCTTGCTATTTGCTAAAGGCCGTAATCTATTGTAGAAGTTAATGTTGACTGCCATCTTTGAATATTAATTCCTACACTTAAAATTTAACCCTTGGAAGTTCTAGATGTGGATACACAACAAAAACTTGTGTATTTATATATTAAGTGTATGGTTTGTTCATACTCTTCAAGTCATCATCAACCAACAATGATGAACTTTTGTTTATTAATCACTTGTTGCTAAGTGATAGGTGAATTGTTTTATTACGAGTGATGCCCTTGGTGTTGCAAGCGTCCATAGGTGACTGTGACGGTAACTGCTTACCATCAAGCTTGTTAGCCACCTTAGTGGTATAAAAAAAATTGCAGGTTGGTTTTTATAGTTTAATTTATTATGTTGTATTATGGTAACAACTAAATTTTGCCAGCGGCTCCGCCAGCCCTAAATCGTTTATCGGCGGGGAACTCCTCAATTAACTCATTAATTATTATACATATGACGTTTGCTATAGCAAGCTGTAGCTATAGCTATAGTTCGTTTAAGCTCGGTTATAGTTCCTCCTCCCGAACTTTTGAATTTTTCGGGATAAAAAGTAGCCTATGTGCTCTTACAGGACTTAATCTATAGGTTGCCAAGTTTCATCCCGATCTATCCAGTGGTTGAAGCCCGCCCTTAATTCGGTTATCGGCGAGGAACTCCTCAATTAGGTATACTGATTTGCCAGCGGCTATGCTGCCCTAAATTCGGTTATCGGCGACTGTGATTTACTCCTTAATTACACTAATGAAGTTTGCTATATCAAGCTGTAGAATAGTTATAGTTCGTTTAAGTCCAGTTATAGATATTACCGCGGGAATTTCGGGATAAAAAGTAGCCTATATGCTATTCCAGGACCTAGCATATATGTATGCCAAGTTTCATCCCGATCCGTCCAGTGGTTGAAGCGTGAAAGAGTAACAAACATCAAAACAAACCTTCACTTTTTTTAATATTAGTAGGATTATATCCTTATTCCATGCGAGCTTGTTCAGTGTAGTCAGTAAAATATATTTCATTTATTCCTTAATAGCACTTAAACATTTATTTATTAATATAGATAGTCCTGCTGACTTCATCAATTGTTTGGATTATTTTAGAGAGCTATAGTATTTTAGGTAGGTTTTTAACTGCAAGTTTTCCTACTTCATTTATGGTGTAATGAATAGGTAGGTCCCAGTATCTTGCCGTTGAATCAGGGCCGTAGCTAAGGGGGTGCATTTTTGGGCAATGCCCTACTTTGGAATACGAATGCCCTACCTTAAAAGTACCATAAACTACGGTATAATATATATAAATTGTTTTCCCGTGCTATAAATCAATACCATTTTGCTCTTGTTTTCCCGCGCTCCCACCCAATTAATTACCTACTCACGCTCACAAACAGTTATAATAATTAGATAGAAAAATTACTTGCGCACTATATGAAACTACCGCTGCCCTACCTTAGATTCAACTCTAGCTATAGCCCTGCGTTGAATACATATAATTTTCTTCGCTTTTAGTAATCTTATGTTGTCAACTTCCTAAATTCCTTTATTAGTAGGTAAAAGTATTTTAATAGGCAATTTTGGGTTTTAAATCAGCATACACAGTTTCTCTGGTATTCTTTCCAGTATATAAGCGACTTCAAATTCACAAACACACACAAAATTAACCAAAACACAAGTTTAAACAGAAAATTGGATAAGGTACGACAAAGCGTATTCTGACTCGCACACTGGTTTATGTGGTGTTACCTAACTTTGATTCATGGCTTGCGGATGTCTTTTTTAACAATTAATGTTTTGAAAATGTCTAAAGTCTTTAATTTAATATATATTAGCTTGCAATGACACTGCGATCAGTTTGCAGCCATTAAAAAGGTAAACGCAAATTTGACATTTCATATGGCTTGCTAACCGCTCACTAATTGTTGTCATACATAATTCCATTAACTCCTAAATCGCCTGATAGAGGCGCTAGCGTCGACTTATCGCTACTTGCATCGCAATACATAATTCGAAATTGGTGTTTGACAGCGATTATCGCGAAATATGAGGCTCTTGCACTGCTCCCGCAAGATAGATGATAACCCCGCGGTTTTATATATATTTGGTCTGTGTTCCTAAATTTGAACCAGCATACTGGCCAGTACGGTGTGACGTCATATTTCGGTTATATTTAATTTGAACCAGCATACTGGCCAGTACGATGTGACGTCATATTTCGGTTATATTTCGGAACAGCAGCAGTATGACGTTAGAAAATGACGTCACACCGTACTGGCCAGTATGCCGGTTAAAATTTAGGAACAAAGGCTATATCTGTCGCGGCGAAACTGTTCCGAGCGTTGATTGGTTGATGCTTGGCGCATGCGCAGTAGGTTAATCTGGATTTTCCGCCAAAATAAACATAACGATTTATTTTACGTATTAAACTAATGATCATCTTGTGGTATTGAAAAGTTTGAAAAGCAAAATAAGTGATGACTCATCTAGCAGTGCTACAGAGGTAAATGTTACCCCATCGGATTTATTAGATATAGCAACAAAAATTAACTGCAACCTTTTACCTGAAAAATCAAGAAATAGGCCTTTTGGTTTTCACATTCCTCTTTTATTTTACTTATAACAGGAGTGTAGATAAGTACCTACTATACATAATTTACTAAACGTTTTAAGGATAATATTGCTATAAATAATAGTTTTTAATAATTTTTTTTTATAAAATCAGTTTTATAGATATTCGCAATATCTGTCATTTTAAGAAACCTTAAGTAAAAGCGTGAACAACGCGCATTTGGTCGGTTTTTATTCCTAACTATAAAAAAAACGGTTTTACTATAAAAAAATCTTAGCACTTTGTCAAATTATAACAGTATAATGAGAAAACATTTCTTGCTTGACATTGTAATATATCTCAGGGTTCCACTTTGTCGTCGCCCAGGATAATGTGTATAATACGGGACATAATTTCCTGGCAAGTTGTGATATATTGTGACAAGTTAGCTAAGTATCTTAAGTACTCACTTAGCTATGTAATAAATTACGTCTCTGTCGATTATTTTAGGTTAACGGCAAATTTTATTATTACTTACGACTTTAACTACATAAATATATTTTTTTTATTCTTTATTCAATAAGTGATATATAACGTAGATGTCTTGAGTGAAGAAAATTGACGATTCCGCACTAGCACTTTTTACTTTACCAAATAAAAAGTATTCGGCCTTCGGCTTAAGCAAACACCAATCTTCTATAGTTTCCACTATAGGAAGCATTTTGTGCGTTTTTACGTTCTATGTTGTGTGTTGTCCACAAATTTCACAATGATTGAAGATGTGCGAATGTTGAAATAATTGTCGTACATTCAATATTTGCCGTTTAGGAGAAGATCCGTAACACACCGGCGGGGCGGCGCCTGAATAGAACTAAGTAATAAAAGCGTGTTACATTTTGACGGCAAGAGAAATAAAGACATACTATAGTATATTTTTAGTTTAGAATAACAAAACGCATTCCTATATAAAATGCCTATACGAAAACGTGAATCAAGCTTAATATGGCCTCTTAAAATTACAGTAGTTAATAAAAATCAGCCAAGTGCGAGTCGGACTCGCGCACGAAGGCACGTAAATTTTCCAAAAAACGCCAAAAAAATCACGTTTTTTGTGTGGGATTAAATTGACTAAATATTTGTTTTATTTTATTTTAATAATTTATTTTCGAAGTGATCATATAGCCAAATATTCTGTGAATATTTCAAGCGTCTACCTGTTGCCGTTATTAATAGCGAGCGAAAACGTGCAAAAAAATCACGTTTGTTGTATGGGTGCCTCCTTAAATATTTAGTTTATTCTTTTTTTTATTTGTTGATATAGCGGCAACAGAAATAAATCATCTGTGAAAATTTCAACAGTCTAACTATCACGGTTGATGAGATTAGAGGTTACGCGCCAATTAAAAAAAAAACCGGTTGAGGCGCGCCACGAAAAATTTTGAGATTTTTCGAGCTAATTTTGAAAAAATCTTGTATAGACTTAGAAATTAAGATAATCTGAAGAAAATACCATTTTAAGACTCTCATGAGTTACAAAATAGGTAATTATAAAATAAAGTAATAACAAAAAATCGGCCAAGTGAGAGTGCAAAGTCTATAAAAACGGTAAAAAAAATCACGTTTGTTGTATGGGAGCCCTCTTAATTATTTGTTTTTGTTGTTATACGCCCACTTACTTTCCCCATAACGCTGACGTGCTCGACATAGCACTTCTAAAGAGTGTAAGGCTAAACTTTCGCTCCATAGAGGTTAACTCGGACCATCGCCCTCTCATCCTCCGATTAGGTTCCCCATCTGACACTCCTCCTGACACTAGAACCGTGACGGACTAGGATTAATTCGAGCAATTACTCAAAAATCCCAGCTTGCCACATCTAGATAGCGTTCCCGACAATATCTCGTCTTTGAACGATAAAACGTGGCTATCGAATCACTCACTAGCCACCTGACCGCCACCGTTGCCGAATGCTCAAGATTTGTGCCGGTTGGTGACTACCACCACCTAATCCCGCCTCAGCACATCAGGTCGCTAATGACTGAGCTTAATGCAGCTCTCTAGAGACGCGATAGCGCTCGCCCTACCGAAAACAAAGTTCGCTTCAACGACTTACACCGCCGTGTAAGATCAGCTGTAGCTGCCTAGCATTTTGGTGATCTGATGGAGAACATTTCTCCTTCTCATCAAGCTTATTGGCGCCTAGCCAGAGCGTTAAAATCAGACACCTTCCATTCCCTCCCTCCGCTAACTCGTCCCAACAACGTTACCGCGTTTGATGACGACGAAAAAACGGGTAGCCTTGCATCTAGCCTCCAAACCCAATGTGCCTTAAGCACACAACCATTCGATCCCAACCACGTGCGAGAGGTAGACGGTGAAGTGGAGCGCAGAGCATCTCTGCCCCCACAGGATCCTCTGCCCCCCGTTACGATCGACGAGTCCAACTATGCCGTATAACTTTTACTTTTATAACAATAACTTTTATTACATTACCGTAACCACAAAAACGAGATCTATCGCGGCATATTTTTGGTTAATTTTTAGCGTTTCTGGTTTCTGAGTTATGATAACTGAAAACATAGTATTTTTTCTAAATTCAGACCAATGTCAAGACAAAACGCAGCATGTAGGCATTGCATGGTTTGAAAACAGCAAGTTAGAGGTTACTGCGTTTAAGGCAAGAAACAATGACTACAAACCGATATTAACAGTTAGTTAGAACGCAGTAAATTGCAATTCCAAGCCTAAAACACAGCTTTTTGTTTAAATACTGTGTTAAAATTAGATTACAGTTGTAAAATCCTAACTTGTGTCTAGGAAAAATCACAGTACCTAAAAATACTGTATAATTATTATTACCTATTCAACCAATTAATATGTAATTCCTTAAGTACATCACAGCATTTTAGTAATTACTGCGTTTTAGGCTATACCTTCACAGCGCAGAAACTGTGTTACTGGGTTGTAATTTATGAAGAGCGGTGGCGGGTTGATGGAGAGCGTAACAATTGATCAAAAATCCCTCAATCGGCGCACAGGCATGGTGATTACCAAAAGTTTTCAAAACTTTATCTAGTTAGATGCTAGAAATGCTTTGAGTTTATGTTATATTATTTGATAGAAGATATAACGATCTAAAGAATAATGACCACGCAAGTGATAAAACAAATCATTAAATTTTATTTTTAATCCTACTTAAATCAATCTCAGTGCCTGTCTAGTCATGACGATTATATACGATTAATTGTTTCGTACTTTTTAATCACATAGGTAGTAGCTACTATAAGAAGAAAAATGACTTACTCATCAGATCTTTGTATTTGAGAAGTACTAATAAAGAAGTAACGATGGCAATAATATTACTTAATCGTACGTATTACGTAACGTTATTATAATAAAATAAAAGTAAATTAAATCCAAAATAAAAGTTTAAAATCAATCTTAGGTACTCTTTAGTCACATAATGAAAAAGAATTATTAAAATTGAACTCAGAATTATTATAAACTTGGAAACACCTCATAATAAAACTGATTGAAAGAATTATTATGAAGTGTCAACTAAAAAATTTACGATTTTTATGATTGTGTAAATGTTGTTAAAACTCTAAGAAAAACTGACGTCAAGGTTATGAACATTGGCGATTTTTTGTATTCGGAAGATCACTCTACTGCGCAACGGGTTAAAAAATTGACTCCTAGACTTTATTTGCGTGAATTAGTTGAAGAATAAGAGACACGAAATTCTTACAGCCTATTTGTTCTCCTAGACTTTATTTGCGTGAATTAGTTGAAGACTAAAAGACACGAAATTCTTACAGCCTATTTGTTAAAAAATCCTTATAAAAACTTATACTGAAATTCAGTTTATAAAAGCCAAGTACGAGAAGAGTGTTCTGCCACGTCCAGTCATCGAAAATTCCCCACGAGGAATCAGCACACAGAGAAAGGATGCTATTATAATTAAACTTAGACTATTAATGCCTCCAAGTCATATTATATTTTGGCGAGAATTGCATGCAAACGATCTTGCTGTTGATGTGAGTGCCAAGTCAAGGATGACTGTAATACTGTCACCTTCTGCATCAACTTCTTCAGAACATTGGTAGGTGCATCCGGCGCTAGCAACTCCACCTACATTCAAACGATTCGAAACTTTGGTTACGCAGAATTATAATTGTTTTTTCTTTTTGTTTAATTGTCAGTCAATGATGATGTAGTTGCAATAACTATATGGTAGTGTAGTGCTGTTGGAATCCGGCGCCCGCGGTTCGAATCTTCTAAATTTTTGTAATAAATTGTTTGTTCGCACCACTTGCTTTGATGACGGCAACCTTCGTGAGAAAACCTACATACCGTTAAAGATGTAGGTATATGAAGTGCACAATCCGCACTGGGCCCGCGTGATTGTCTATGGACACATTATACTCTTAAAGCCCTCGCCTAAGGCATTTCATGCCCATGTGAGGCATGACCTTATGTTTCTCTCTAAGTTTCAAGCCATAATCAGGATTAAAGTTAGATAATACATTTACAAATCATAATTTGTACCTACACAGTTACGGTAAAATATTTTTTGTTACTTAAACTTATTAGTAAATTACCCTATTAATAAAGTGGTGTTTGAATCATTTAATTTATTTCCATCGGCGGATTAATAAATTGTTGTAAATATGTGGTTGAAAACATATGTTTTAAATAATTGTAAAAATACGCACAATATGTACTTTCTTTTAATAACATTTTCTACAATTTAGAAATTTCGGTAGGGATGAGATAGTAAAAGAAGTTCAATTTAAAAAACAATTCTAAATACAAACACGCCCCCCCCCCTCCTATATGCGTTAGGGCATCACATATACATGAAAAGTAAAGTCTGCTTCCACACGGCGGCGCAGAAGCAAAAAGTAAAGTGTAGTTACTCACACACGGCGGCGCATTAAAAACAGTAAATAACATAATCGGCAACACCGTTTACGTGAAACAAAGCAATCCAAATTATGCTATATCAAAGGAATACATTTCAATTAATTTACATTAAGCGGAAATATCAGGCTATTTGCCTATACAAATTATTCCCCTGTTTCCTCTCTGGATTCTTGTATTAGAACTCTCCTTTTTTATATATGATAGATCTATACCGTCACTATGTCTGATTGTTTTGTTTTGTTTTTAATACCATTCATATAAATAACTGTGGCCTGCAATTTCAAAACGTTGCCTCTTTTTTATCACATATTTCGACCCCATATATATAAACTAATTTTTAAGAAAACAATATACAGACATAGAATAATTCATTGTCTTATATATATATATAATTCATTATCATATAATAATAAGGAATTTCTATGCAATTCTGTTGAGATTTGGAGGAGAAACGTGGAAAATACAAAACACGTATTTTGATGATTGTGACATGAAAAATCATAGTTCTCTTGGTTTTAAATTTATAAAATAAGACAAGTAAGAAAAACAGTGTATCTTTACGGGCACATAAATATAGAACTCTCATATATATTTGTGATAGTCTGTTTGTTTGTAATGTCTTAGCGTCGCAACGTAGCAACCGATTGAGCTGATTTTAGCCACAACAATTTGTGAGGGAACGAAGTAGGACATCTGCTTTCGTCCCGGAAAAAGTTCCAGCAGGAATAACTACAACAAAATTTCACCTGAACTAACTACAGTGCTATAGCTTGTAGGAAACTTCCTTATTATAATCAAGGAGTGTCCATAGAAATCCCGCGTTGGTATATGAATTAAGCACTGGTGGAGCCACAGGCAAAAGCTAGTAATTTATATTTTGATAGGTCCTAAATTAGGTTATCGAATTATAATTAGGTGCCGAATGCAATTTCATGAGTAATGTTTTTTTTTCCATAAATTATCTACTCGTAGTGAACACAATAATCTTGTACGCTTCGTAAAAAAAACTGGCCAAGTGCAAGTCGGAGTTGCGCACCGAGGGTTCGGTACCACCACATAATCCATGATTCTGAGTCGCGCTAGACGAGTTTTTTTATGTCTTGTTGTATAGGCCTAACACTATAATATTTAAAGTTTGAAGTTTGTATGTCTTACCGTTTTTACGGTACGGTTTTTCGTACTCGTCATATATTTTTTTATTTTTGTAATTTTTTGCTATTTGTTAGAAAGCCGCTATAATAACAAATTATTAAAAAAAATCTGGCTTCTACCTACATCAGTCTTTAAAATAGAAATCTTTAAAGGTCAGATTAGTGTTAAGTTGTCATCCTTTGGGTACGTAACCTTAAAATAGACAGAAAATATTTGCCGAAAAGCATTAAGGAGTTGTTTTCTTTTCAGAAGTGCTAAGTACTTATTTTTCTCTTGCGTTTAAAACGGCAATATTTTTCACAAAACGAATTAATCTCACTTTTGTGAGCTGTTTTCTGCTAACCTACTTTCTTTTCAAACAACTTGCTGCTTCTGAAAAGATTAGTCAGAAAATATTATTTTCTTCATCATGAAAAATCTTCAGTGTGGTAAAATACTTTATCAAGTATAAATTTAAGGCTAATTAGGTACATCAAATAAGTTCAAATGGTTTTCTTTTTGTTAAAAATTGTGGATTAGTTACAGGCAATGGATGTAATCCAGTATTCTGTAGAATATCTACCCAGGTATTCTATACAATGCCTAAAACTTACAGTCAGTTAAAGTTCAGCTTAGTATGACTGATTTTCATACCAAATTTAAACTACAATTTAACTGTTGAAAATATAAATATTGTAAACTACTACGAGACAGGTCAGCGTCAAATGTGATGTAAGCATTAAAAAAAACATACAATTCGACCCGTATAATTAAAATTGTTAGTATTGCACAGTATTAATATAATAATAATTATGTTTTTCTATATAAGCTCCTAAACAGATGTGCCAAATTTCAATAGTGTATGTTTATCCACGTACTTCTCAAAAACTAGTGATCGGATTTTAAAAAAAAAGAGAACACAGTGCAAGTTTCATCAAAATCGGGTTTGTAGATTAATTCAGACGGCGCTATCCTAATTTGTGTGATTGTGAGTTAATACTTAACAGTAAGGTGGCAAACAAGCTGACAGTCCCTCTGATGTTAAGCGGTCACCGTAGCCTTTGAACGCTTGCAACACCATCCATTACTCGCGCATTGGCGATTATCAGATATGAAACGATATAAGTACAAAAATGATGAATTAATTAAATTGGCTAGAGGTCTACATACGTCTCTCTCATATACATGTCGTGGCCCGATCGTAGAATTTATCGTTTTCTTGATGTCTCCGACCATTTCATGAAATTGTCATATTTCATGATATTGAACAGTACCCGCAGGTCACATCATGATATGGCCTGGCCAGATCAATGACTACTCAGTGTTTAATACTATGAACAGCTAAACGAATGACTTCTTCATGATATGGTCAAAAATTAGTGATCATATCGTAAAATAGTTGCATTATCCACCGGTAGAGGCGCGGATGTCGCTTTATTTTTGTGATGCATCAAAGCAAGTAGTATTCAAATCTGCACATATATTATAATTTTTTTTAGTTTAGATGTAGAAGATAATCACCGAAACTATATACTCATCCTATTTCTAACATTTTTTGAGCAGCATTTTAAATGGACTTTCATGGTAGATATACTACTCTGTCAATAAAGTACCGGGAAAAGACACACAAAATGTTAATTATTCATTCCAATTTATTTTACCACCTTTAAAGTATGCTTGTTCAGAAACGATACAATTACGTCAACGAATAATACAATCATCAAAACATGCGTTAAACGCTAAATCGGGAACTAAGTTCAGTTCTTGCCGTAAATTCTCCTTTATGTCTTCTACCGAATGAAAACGGGTGCCACGAAGTGGTAATTTTAGTTTAGAAAAAAGAAAGAAGTCAGCTGAAGCCATATCTGGTAAATAATTTTCGAATAATTCGTGATTTTTTTTAGTAGTAGACTACATTTTTTTAAGATCATAAGTTTTTAGTTCAATATACTCATATTTGTAGGAAAAGTAAAAAAAATACACTTTTCCTCGACGTTTGCAACGAAACAATGGTATGATCTGATTTTTGGCACAGGGATAGGTGGAGGGATCGAAATTAATAAAAAAAATTATTTTAGAAGAAGTTAAGAAGAATTTTTATCCTGATCAAGAGATCCTATGACAATATTTTTGCCTTCGGGGCACTATTTCCCTTACGGTGTAATGATGCTTGCAATTAACTTGATTTCAGTAATACGTTTATCCCGATCGATTTTCCATGGGTGAAACCGCGGGGATCATCCAGTTGAACATCGTTACAACTCAACAGTATCAGTGCAGTTATATTAACTACATCCACACTACATTAATGGTAATTGTCTTTTTATTTCAATACAGACTATCTGCATATAAGTTTTACGTTAATTTTTCATGTAATCTTTGTACGTACAAGAACAATTTTATATGATGTAAACTCTACATTAATGATATGGTTAAACGTGGATTAACATATCATTAAACGTTGACGTTTAAACGATACGGTCAGTTTTAGCTGAATATATCATGAAATAAAACCATTTTTGAAACGGTTAAACACATCATGAAGTGATCAATTTTAAGATTTGGCCACGACATACATGTCTCAGATTATGGTATGGTTCGTCTTATTTTATATGTTCATTAAAATTACAAAAGACAATATATTCTTAATCAAAATAGCAAAATACATTAACTAGTTTTATGTAAAATTTGATGAAAACGAAACTTACTAATAGTCTACTAATATATTATTTCATTATGCACAATGACGCGACATTTTCAAATCCGTTGAAACTACTACTACTACACCATACTACATATGTATTTATGTAATATATATAAAATATGTATTTATGTTGTGTAAGTATATGTGTATGAAGGTTCATATATGAAGGTATATATAAACATATACCTATATTTTGTTTTTATTCTGTTTTTTTTTTGCTATTGCATCACCTGCCTTATACTGCTTATTTTTAAGATCAATGTTTTCTCTACTCAAAGGTCGCCTGGCAGAGATCGCTCTTAATCGATAAGGCGCCTTGTTGTTTGGTTTCCAATAAAATGTAATATAATTATTTTTAAGTAAATTTTTGGTGTGCAATAAAGAATCAATTTATGTATCTATCTATCTATGACATAATGATAATAAATAAGGTATAAAGCTAAGTAAAGCTACTTTTCCATACCAATATATAATATTAGGTACATATCCAAATGTAGATTACACGTAAGACTTCAAACTAATCTTTGGTTTTCATGATGAGGAAGTATTTATTTATAAGGAATGTTTATACATACATATTATTATATCTGATATTATGAATTGAATATCCCCGTAGACATCCATTAATTTTTAGGCCTACTTACAATTAAAGCAAAAATTCTTATGCGCGTAACTTGGAAAACAAACATGAAATGGGACGACAAAATAAATTATGAATAAACAATTCATTTCGTTTCGCGGCTGACATTGATGAACTAAGTTACATAAAAGAGTGGCGATACGTGCCCACTGTCGTAAATATAGCGGACGTCGCGACAAAAAACACAAATTATCAGCTGAAAAGCGATGCTGAATGGTTTACCGGACCCTCTTTTTTGTACGAACATCGCTGTAACTGGCCTCGAGACCCTGAAACTAAAGAAAATATCAATGAAGAAGAATTAGAAAAATAAATTCTGTATGTGAAGACCATAACAATTATTATCAGTGTGACTTACCCGTTCCGGCTGGCTTCGGCTGCTACGCACTACCGCCACTGTATTGCTATTTATTGAAAAATGTAAAAAGCTGAAGATATATGAAATTAATGAAGGATTAATGCAGAAAGCTGAGACATTATTATTTCGTCATTCACAGTCACAGTCGTTTCAAAATGAGATATCATTGCATATTAAAAATAAAAATGTTAAACAAGACAGCCGGCTGTGCGTACACCTGCAATCGACGAAAAAGGACTTCTACTTGGAGGAAGAATTGGAGCTGCAGCAGACATAAGTTACTTTACTAAGAATCCAGTAATTTTGGATAGCCAAAATTATATATCTAGGCTCATTGTATTAGATTACCACGTAAAAGCTGCTCACTCTTGCAACGGAATAGTCATTAATGAGTTAGGACAAAAATATTGGTTGATCAAATTGAGGCCCACAGTGCGTACCATTGCCGCGAGATGTCTGCTGTGTCGCATAAAGACAGCTTTACCCAGTCCACCGCGCCTTGGTGACCTACCTTTAGACAGATTGACTCTCCACCAGAGGCCATAAACGGTTTGTGGAGTGGATTTATTTGGACCAATGGAAGTAGTGATTGGAAGGAAGCGAAATATCAGATATGGGGTAATCTTTACTTGTATGACAGTACGTGCCGTACACATAGAAACGGTGTCATCTCTCACCGCTGACGCCATTATAATGGCACTACGCAGAATTTCAGCTCGCAGAGGACGGCCGCACACTATTCTATCAAATAACGGAACCAACCTGAGGGGTGCCGAAAAGGAACTTGGAAAAGCTTTTGCAGAAATGAACCAACAATCAGTTGTGTCACAGGCCCTCAATAAAGGAGTTAACTAGAAATTAATACCACCTGTTAGTCCACATATGGGAGGAGAGTGGGAGAGCTTGATTAGAATAGTCAAAACAGCGCTAAAGGTGGTTCCAAAACATCGAGCCCCTAAAGAGGAGGTATTGATAACACTTCTCGCCGAGGTGGAATATATGGTCAACAGCTGGCCTTTGACACACGTTTCTGTTGATCCCCACAGTCAGGAATACTTAAAACCTAACCATTTTTTACTAGGCTCGTTATCTAATTTACCAGTGCCCGGAGATTTCGATGAAAATAATGAACATTAGAACAAGGTTCTGTAGATTGTCAAACAAAAGAATATCCCTATTGTTTGAATATTTTAATAATGAACATTTTAAAGCAACAAATAGTCAAAAAGTTTTTATTCATATCAGGGTTTTACAAACACTTTTGTAACATCAAAATTATTAAATTCTCTTTTTAGTATTCCATTAAATTTATATTGTTTCCATAAGCTTGATCTATTTGATTATGAATGTGCGATCTTCGAATTTTGTTTTGTTAAAATGACTGTTTTGTAGGTGCTGCCTACATGTTATCACTGGACAAATTTTTTATTGAAAACTCTATTTTGGGTCCAAGTAGTCCAAGTTTTTTCACACGTAAAAAAATAATACTTACACTTGACTGCAAGTGTCATATGACAGCTGTCACTAAACTGACTCAGTGGTCTTTAAGAGTGCCTTGAAAATTCTGACTGTGACTTCGGACTATGGCCTAATCCTCCTTTCTCTTAGAAAGGGCCGGTGCCCCTGTTGAGACGAAAAACCACCGCTTAATCAAAAATGTATACAGATAATAAGTACCGGATATAGTGTAGCAATGTATAGGTACTTAACGGTATATTTATTAAAGTAAATGAAATAGTCTTTTACCTCAGCCTGCTCTACATCGATCTTACACCCTTTTTCCTCACCTTTTATACTCTTTGCCGTGTCATTAGCTCCATCAGGCGTATACCCTTCTACACAATATTGTTTCAAACTACCTACACTTTGTACATTATATAAATATGGGGTTACAATAATGGAGCTAATTTACACGCACAAATATAATGAAATAAATATTTAGAATTAGATTATATTTTAAAAAATGCTAATAAATTTAATGAAGTAGGATATTTTTTCTGAAATAAACGGCATGTTACGATATGTTACTGGCAATGTATGTAACTCGGTATTCTATGCAATACCTTGGTTTTTTATAGAATGCCTTAAATGTTCAGATAATGTCCAAAATTAACTTTATTCTAATACTTGGCCCTGAGCATTGTACACTTACAATGTGTGTAAAGCTTGTAATATGAACTTATTTGACACTATAATTGTCTCGCGTGGGTGTTATTTGATTTAATATCCTTAAGCATATTGATGGCATTCATATTTCGATCTCATCTATATTCAGTCAGCACCTGACAGATAAGGGCCCTCTGTCAGTTAATAAATGCACCGGAATTTCATAAATGTCGACGGAACTCGCCTGGAATCGTTTACGACATGGAAGCTTTCAGAAATAAGATCGAAAAATTATTTATTAAAAAACGGATTAGAATTTAAATTCCCAAGAATTAATTTTTCATTTTAAATAAAAAAATAATTTGTAGTCTTAAGAGGCTCATTTGCAGAACGTAGTTACATGTGATTTTGCAACTTTTTGAGGTTGTGCAGCCAAAAGACAAAAACGCAAGCCTTCGGTTTCTTCAACTACATTCGTCGATCCGTATGTCACAGCCTTATAAATCCGCCGTCTTTGCATTGATAGATAAAATTTAACGGGAAGATGTTTTATGTGAATGATAATACAATTTAAAGATAAGTAGCTCTCCATATATTTAACCAAGGGATGAACATTTTTTGCGCACCCCAATTTGTGTAGATCGTTGAATAGTTTAAATAAAGCTTTGAGATTTAAAATAAGCTTTTTCCCAAAAATATTATCCCGATGATTATTGGTTTCTAAAGTTAAAAAATTTAGAAAATTTTAAACTTCATGTCGGAAAACAAAATCATGATAATAGGGCTTTATGATTACTTCCAAAGAATATTATTATTTCTTAATGTACAGAACTCTAACTTAATTCGTATACACGCACTTTTTTCACGGTTTTTTTTGTATTAACAAAAAGGAATTCTTACATAACACAACCTAAGATACTTAATTCTACTAACGCCAGCTATTTGAATCGACTTTCATCCGGCACGTCTTTTGCTCGACCAATTCCCTTAAAAGCTCATTTCACGTCATTTCAAGTCCGCTAGTCCTTAGAGTCAATTCATAAACTGGACCACACGTTCTCATTACTTTTTCTTAGCTCCTGGAGTTTACTGTTATAGGAGGTAATATACATTTATTAAATAATTCTAATTTGTTTTCATTATTTATTAAAGGCCATAACAGAAGCCTGTCGGTTGCAAGCAAACCAATAGTTTTAATGCTACCTCTACACATCTCGCCATATTTTTTTTTTCTATTTACTTAGGAAAACAAACAGTTTTACAATATATGTTAACAATTAATTCAGTACATGATATAAAATAAGTGTAAAGCTAGCATCGTTTACCTCAACTCAATAAACAAATGTTAATTAAGGAGTACAATCTAAAGAATCGAAGCGGTACGGTAGCAATAACTAAATACATGTAATTAGTTACGTGTTTTTACTTGATTATATTGTAGCACAAGGTTAAATATTAGGTGCTAATAAGATTCTTACTAATTGTAATATATTTTCTTACTAACATTGAAATATAAAAATAAAAATATAAACATACTAGTTCTATGCAGGATAACAAGTTAATAATAAAAATAATGATAACAATTAACTAAATAGTAATGTTGATAATGTTATTAATTGCTTCTTGTGCAATAGAAGTGCTCGTTAATTTTGTTATTATTATTTCCATCATTTTTACCTATTCATCAACATCCCTTGTTTTTTTGAGCGTTTTTGTGATATTATTCCTTTATTTACCAATACTTCGGTGAAATATGTCTACTGAATGAAAGTATTTGTTATAAGACTGTGTAAGCCAGAACATGGGAGATCGCGTTCGTTCTGACCTTAACTGCAGCGAAGGGATAGTGAGAATGTGCTTGTCTCATATGTGTTTTTGGAGGAACTTTGTAATTAGTTTATCATTTAAAGTAATACAGTCACATATTTATTGTGACACAGATCGTACATAAACCAATTGCGTGCGTCTAGCGCTTAATTCTAATAGGTTGCATCTATTTATTAGATGTGAATAGGACACACGTGATCGGCAGCATTTAAAATGCAAGTATCTGAGATTTTTTTTTTGGATTACTTCAATGTTTTTGCTATACGTTTTATAGATAGGGTTACAAATGGAAATGCCATATTCTAGTTGGTACCGAATGATTGTTTTATAAAGATGTGTTCTAGGATTCTTAAAGCATCTTCTTCTTCTATTCTTTATGCTACATTGATTATATTACTAATATGTTGACTTAAATGCAATTTTTCGTCTAGTGTTATACCAAGATCGCAAATATTTTCTACTATATTTAATATAGTACTACAAAGGGTACATGAGTAATTACTTTTTTTTGTTTTTAGTGAACGATATTACTTTACATTTATCTTAACTTATATGTAGGTTGTTTTTATCAAAGTATGCGGTAAAACGGTCTTAATTGTATTGTTATTGTAAGATTGTAACTTGATATAAATGAGTTTGTATTTTTTCAGATCGTTAGCATACAGTATGAAATTACTATGGTAAAAACATTCACGTATATTATTTATGAATAATATGAATTGAAAGGGGCGCAAGAACGAGTCTTGTGGCGCACCAGAAGTAACAGTAACCGAATTAGACTCATACCCATTAACGACCACTCTTTGGGTGCGATTGGTCAGATACGACTTAAACTACCGCCACAGGTTACTCTTTATTCCAATGTAGGCATTTTTTTGAAACAACATTAAATGGTCCACTCTGTTGAAGTCCTTTCTGAAGTCTGTATTAATACTGTGTGTCTGTTTTTTCATCTCAATATTTTCAAACAAATTGAACGTGTAAGTAATTAAATTAGTAATTGTTGATCTACGCTTTACAAAACCATGTTGTTCAGGAATAATATTATTGTGTAAAAGTGGATATATTGCATTATGTACTAGTCTTTCAAAAACTTTAGCGAGAATGGGCAATATTGAGATAGGGCAATAGTTTTCGACGTCTTTTTTAGTTTTACATTTAAATACTGGTACAATCCTAGCACATTTCCAGATCTTAGGGAAGACCATTAGATGGGCCAATATGCCTTTATAGCACTCAGTTAAATATTTAATAAGTTTAATATATTAAAGGTTTTAAAATTAACCAGATAAAGAATACGATAAAGCAGGAACTTTGGACTTCCGTCATATATTCAGTAGTATTATTTAAATTTTTCTATTGCTAACAGCAGGCGATACGCGACTAAATTTAAAGATTATCGCCCATTTTATATTTTACTGCCACACGGTGACGAATTTTTTCCCAGGAAAAATTTAAATTTGGAACATTTTATGTAATTTTTGGTGATTAATGTAAAGAGTGTTACTCTGTTAAATACAAGCTAACGATATCCGGTAAATTGATAAAAAAGCATGGCTTACTATTAGTATAATATTGTTGGATTTTGTTTTCTTGGATTAGCTGAGTAGTACATACTCTATTGTAAAAAATATTTTTAGTGGGAATTAAAGGATTTCAAAAATGCAAAAATTATGTTTTACCTCATATTTCACGTATGTGGTTATACTTGAACTAAATTTAAGTAATAAATTTAAAATAGGTATAGGCAACTTGAGGCGTCCTTTTAAATGGAATAATGAAACGGAAAATATATCAATAGCTTTTTTAAATAATTATTTAGGATTATTTAAAATCAGAAGCAGAATCACCAGTCAAAACTTCGTATGTGGATGAAAGTGAATTTCAAAGAGTAGATACAGGATGGTATAGGGTACGTTGTCACTATTGAAACCCTAAAACTTGCACCAGTAGCGTAATTATTCGTGCTGATGGTTTAAATCAAGTTTGGAAATCATTATTATTTCTTTAGATATCCAGTAATGTCTAGTGTGTCCATATGGACACGCAGTTAGTGGTGAATTGTAACCTTTTTTTGACAATATTATTGGTTTCTTTACAATATAATTTTCAGATTTATAACTTCAAAGATATTAATTTTCTATGGATATTTTTCTATGACATAATATTTGAGGTTGTCATACAAGAAACGGTATTTTTATTTTAGTATAGCAAATTTTTAAAGCCAAGCCAATTATGGATCCCAGAACAGAGTTAGTTAAATTATGTTTTATGAGCGTTTTTATTTCGTTCACTAGTTTATTATTTATAATTTTGGATAACGGCTCCAATCGAAAACCCTTTCTTTACCCGTTGTTTTTTGTAACAAGTTACGTCTTCATATGGACAAGCACTTTTGGAATTTTTGAACAATGTGATTATGTTATTTTCAGAAACTGCAATTGGGAAAATAAGGAAAATACCTACACAGTATTTCTGACGTGAACGAAGAAGACGAAGATCTGCCGATTGGATATTGAGCGGTGGAGAGGGTCGTGCGAGCGGTGCGTAAGCGTGCGGGCCGCTCCTCCACTAGCACCGCCCGCGGCTTGGCCGGGCCCCGCGGGACCCTGGCAGCACAGATTATAGTATAATACTATACTAGTACAGGGGAACTCCCCTCCTCACTCACGCCGGTCGAAGGGACGCCCCCGAGACCGACAACCCAAGCCGAGGCTCCCCCCGCGGGGAGCCCTTGAGCGTCGGGCGCTATATGGGCTGAGTCTCGCCCCAAAAAGCCCGGTGAAATAGTAATGGCTGCAACAGCTAACTGCATAGTCAGTCAGAATAAACCGCCGTAACTCGGGCTATTTTGTTTAGCCGCTAGATGCCGTAAGTAGCGGGGGATAGATAATGTAAGCTTATGACATCTAGGGTTTCTCGTTAAATACTTACTGGTATTTCTGGATTACTGGTAACTTAATAGATTGACGATAGCAGAGCAAATCTTTGAAGTCAAAAGATGGCGGTAACTGTGTCTAATACCTACCTACATATCGAGCCATACGACAAAACATCGCGCATCGCGATCCTACATATTTTTGTCATAAAGTAGGAAGACGAGGCAGTGTATTGCGAAAAAGTCTCGAGCCTTCGAATGTCGCCTTTTTCTGGGGCCAAATGAATAAAAGTACATCTCACCTCTCAAGATTTAGTAAAAAGGTCTTAAGAAGAGAGTTGCAATTCCATAAATTTTGACTCCGCAATAAGCTCTGAGATTTCAGTCAATTCATTAATTTCTAGGTAATGTTAGTAGTTAGTAGTAAATAAGACCTATTTCTTCAACTTGTTATTCAAATTTAAAATAATAATGTTCGGTAGATATGTTCTGAAAGTAAATACCTATCTTTTATTTTACAATATTTTTTATAACCAATCGGCGACGATCCGAAATGTACATGAATGACGTCACCAACCAACTGTGGCCTGATAGGATGCGTCGCCCTAATAGTTTTGTGACGTAACTCAAAGCGGCGCTCGCTCTCATATTAGTATTAATGAAAAAAAGAAGTTATTAAATTTCTGAAGGGTCGGCAACGCGCGAGTGATGCCCCTGGTGTTGCAAGCGTCCATAGGCTACGGTGACCGCTTACCATCAGGCGGACCGTAGGCTTGTTTGCCACCTTAGTGGTATTAAAAAAAAAAAAAAAAGATGGCACATTCTTCACTTTACACCACTACATAAAATACAAACCTTTACATAATAAATTACCTTCTTCAGGCGACAAAACATAAATGTAGCTTGTTTGCCGAAGACTTATCCACGATAATTTAAACCTCGGACATTAAAACGCTCGAAAATGGCTTAAATAATATAATTAATAACATATCAAACTAGATGGATCAAAATAATTTAACTATAAATATGGACAAACCGAAATATGTACATTTTTTTAATACAAATGGAAAACAAATAAAATAAAATATTATCCATGAACATAAAACTATCCATGAAGAAAAAACAGTAAATTTCTTAGGATTAAATATAGATATTAATTTAAATTGGAAATTTCATATAAATAAGGTAACTGCTAAACTAAACGGTTTTGCTTTACATTGCGTAGGTTAAAAGTAACAGCAGATCAAAAAACGGCTGAAATTGCATATTACGGATACGTTGCGTCTGCATTGCGCTATTATCTTAATCATTTGTTTTTATTCCGTATAGTATAAAAATTTAAAAATATTGACATAGCAAAATAATATTGACATTGATAAAATTATTATTCCATAAATGCACTTATAAATTTTAAAATCTTGACATAACATTATAATAAGATTGAAATTTTAGCCCGGATTTGCTACTCCTGCTCATCGAGCACTGACATGGCACTTCACGATCACGATGCACAGTGGGCTGAAAATTGATTTTATATACCTAGTAACTTTTTAAATAACATTTTTTTTGCTTGATGAAGACTTCTGTTTACTTTTATTAGTTTCATATAAAAAAAGTATATTCGTTTGGCATAAAAACAAAAAACTTATATTTATATAAAAAAAAGGTATACAACTGATATAATAAAACTGGTAAACTCTGAATCCGCTAGAATTTCCGTAATATCTTTTTGAATGGTTGAATTACTAATTGTTAGTAGTTATTTTAGAATTACTTTATATTACGCGAACTGTTGTAATTTTTTGTGGCTAAACAACTCCAAAAAACTGTTTTGCTTTGTAATAAGGGGTAGATTACGCTATATTTAAAAGATAACATGTTTAAAAAACACTAATTTTTATAAAAAAAAATTATTAGAAATAACTAATTAAAATCTCGTCTTTGTAAATTATAATAGAGAATGGTAGCTAGGCTCGATGCCTAGATGACCGGAGCTACCACGCAAAGCACCAATCTTTTATGCTCTACAACCAGGCCATCAAATGAGAGTAACAGCAGCCTCTCAGATCATCCTTATCTGTATAATCCGTTGAAGAACCCGGCAGCTTAAATAGCACGTTTCTATGTTTAGGGCTTACGTTAGTGCAAAGCATTTATTTTTTATTTGTGCTTTGTTGTAATGAATTGCGAATAAAATACCTTATGCATATGGAAGTAGAAGTGTGTGTATATTATTTTCACAAAGAATTTTATTTATTTTCTATTTCATCTATGTGTTACAAAAAAATTAAAAGTTATTTGGAATATTTTGTTTCCATGTGCGCCATTGTGTTTTGATGTTTTAAATTTGACTACAGAAGAACAAATTTTTAATTTTATGCTAAGAGTTAATTAGCAAAATTAATTGATTTGGACCGGATTTTGAACGAAAATATTCCAATGTGCGAGGGTCAATATTTGCGCACCGGTTACGTTGCAATGGAAAAGACGACAACCGCAGCTAGACACACCCACCCACGGAGGCAGGTAATGTGTGTGTGCGGAGGTCTTCGGAGCCTAAAAACAAATTTTATAGAAATTAGACGCATTCGATCCAGGATAAAACTAAAGGAAACAAACTCTACTGAGGTCGAAGTTCACGCTTGCGTGCGTTTGTTTTAAAATATATTTAAGTATATAAGTGGTTAGATACCAATTTTTTTATATATTTGGTGGGCAAGTACACCTATTTATATTATTCAGTGACACCGATCAGATGCGAATGTATGGTTAAAATTATTGCCTTATTAAAATTTATGTAACATTTCGAAAATTTAATAAAGGAGCCCATTACTTCATTTTCGTAGCTTAAGCGACATTTTGGTATTACAACATCACCAAACAAACAGACAACCTAAATAAAGTGGCGTTTTGTTGACCAACATAATGTACATAATGCGGTTCTCCTACCAAAGAGAATGAACCAAGATTTGTACTGTGTTATATAGAATTTATGACTTTTTAACTTGGCAGGATTATGACATAAAACACATTGAAGCAGTCAACAAAACGCCATCTATTGATATGAATTTAAATCATTTCTGTTTTCTCTCTGATAAGAACATGATAAGAACCCGTGCTGGCAGCGTATTCACATTGATTATATGACAATAGGGCAAAGAGTATACTTAGTGGTAATTGACGCGTTTAGTAAATGGCTTGAATGCTTATTCATGGGTTATGGAACCGGTATTACCGCCTTGATCAGTAAGTTAAAGTATTTATTTTCAGTATTTGGACTTCCTCACGTTATAGATTCAGACAACGATACAAAAATAAAGGCATCTGAATTTATTTCTTTTTGCGATTCTAATGGCATTAAATACATCAACAGTCTAATCTACCATCCGTATTTAAATGGTCAGGCGTAAAATTCTGTTAAAATCTAAAAAAAAAAATGTTGAAATGTATTATTATGGAAAATCTTACAGTAAATGTTATACACGAAAAATTATTACAATTTTTGTTTAACTACCGAAATACTATTCACTGTGCCACAGGAATGATGCCTGCTAGTTTAATGTTAGGATGAGGCTTAAGATCAAGGCTTGATTTAATTATTCCAACAGAAAATAATGCAATCTTAGATGACAGTGTACAACAAAAAACTGTAAGATATTTTAAAGTAGCAGATACAGTGTAGATACGGGGGTACAGTGCCAGAAAATCATTTTGGAATTTGGGGACAATTCAAGAGATTGCAGGTAATAGAATGTTTATAGTCCTTATTAATTCAGAGAAAATTGTTTGTGTAAGACATTTAGACCAAATTTTAAAATATTCTGGTTTAACAAAGGTCCCTCTGAAAATTTAACTAAACGTTCAGGACAAAATACTCAAACCTGTTTATCACCTCCTGCTATACCAGTACCACCCACTGTAGTTAGCAATGATACAATTATTTAGCCTTCAGACACTGTTACAGACCCATAAAATTATGAAGGAGAAGCAGAAGACGGAGGTATTGTGCCACCTGTGCCTAGTAGCGATAGTATAGCGGCGGACGGGGTATAGTCAGGAGTGTGAGGAGCATATTATGTCTTCTAGAAACTACTGCCATAAAGGAAAATATAAAAATTAATGAGGAATCTAAAGATTGGCAGGTGTAATAGTTCAGGAATCAACACCAACACGCCAAAAACGCACTGAAAAAATTGATTTAAAAAAAAATATTTTTAAGATGTATAGATATAGTAGGTATTATTATATAGTTTAAATTTAAGTTATTATTTTGTAATTGCAGATTCAAAAATATGTGTGGATGAGTGTAGTATATTTATATAGCGCGATCCACCTACCTGCACTCAGTGGACAACAACCCAGCGTTGAGAATAGTTGTGTGTTTCATTTCGTTCAGGTATTAATCAATATTTCGCAATTCATTTTAATAGTCATAATAACAATAACAACCATTTATTGGGTGTTATTTATGATTTTGCTGGAGCTTATACTGTAGAAAAGGGATAGAGCACCTTGTGGAAATGCTTTTCTATTTATAAGCTATTCATATACAGCCAATCACATTTTTTTTCAATATAAAAATCAATTTGCTTCTATTTAGGTAATACTAGGTACCTAATAGGTATTTAAGTAATGCATATGTTCGCAGAAAAAAAAAACTGGTTGCCTGTAAAGTCGGTATACGGGCGAAAGTTTTACGTGACAATGATTTTATGTCTGTCTCTCTCGCTCTTAGGCGGGCGCGTGCCTCTCACTCGCTCTCATTGTGAGCGCATAACGTGAGCGGAGCGTAACGCAGTTTCTTGAAGTGTCACCCGGCAAACCAATTTATAAGACGTTGTCACGTCAAAAACCAGGACCAATTTCATATTGGCTTAGCATATGCTATTACTATTCACAAATCGCACGGCCTTAGTCCTAACAGAGCTGTTCTCGACATAGGCATGAGAGGTATTTAGAGAATTTAGAGGTATAAGAGCGGGTTTATGTTGCACTCTTCAGAGTTAAAACCTTAAATAAAGTACATCTTATCAATCTAGATACAAATAAAATCAAGGTACAGGAAAGTTCTATTGTAGAATACAATAGAACTTTCCCCGATTTGGCCAAATTGAAAAAAAGCCGGTCAAGTGCGACTCGGACTCGCATACCGAGGGTTCCGTTACAGCTAAACCGTATTGAGGGACAATCTTAACTCTGCCATTGGACAACTGTTGTCCCAATACATCGACATAGGTTGCGGTTAGTTTACCAACTGCAAATAAGTTTATAATCGCAAAAAAAAAAATGCCTTAATGTATGCTACATGCCATTGCTTCTTGTAAAAATTCATGATTCTAGGTCAACGGGAAGTACCTGGAAGTAGGTTTTGATTTATTTGTGAATGCAAAAATATGCGAGAAAAAAACTGGTTGCCTGTAAAGTCGGTATACGGGCGAAAGTTTTACGTGACAATGATTTTATGTCTGTCTCTCTCGCTCTTAGGCGGGCGCGTGCCTCTCACTCGCTCTCATTGTGAGCGCATAACGTGAGCGGAGCGTAACGCAGTTTCTTGAAGTGTCACCCGGCAAACCAATTTATAAGACGTTGTCACGTCAAAATGGCTGTATATGGCCGTATTTTTTTTATGCATTGATAAACACGCACCTTACTTCCGCCAAATGGCAAACAAATCAACATTTTTCAAAATGATAGGATGAAAAATGTAATAAATTTGGGCGTAATTATCTTATAAAGTACCAAACATAGTAAAAAATACTTTCCTATCATTAAAATATAAGACGCTCTATCTGTATGACACAAATGATTTTCTCCTAATTAAGTAGGTAGGACATAGAGTACATAAAACTCTTCGGGAGCAACATAACATACGAACCTAACAACAATATGTCGTGACCTATGCACAACTCTGATGCCAAACAAAGTAGTCTAACGTAATGCAAAGCCTCCGATAGAGCCAGATCCAATACGTTGTTTATGACAGATAAAAATTATTTTATAAAGGAAGTCCCTCACAAAGCCCCATAGTACAAACCCATCAATAAAAACTGGTTGCCTGTAAAGTCGGTATACGGGCGAAAGTTTTACGTGACAATGATTTTATGTCTGTCTCTCTCGCTCTTAGGCGGGCGCGTGCCTCTCACTCGCTCTCATTGTGAGCGCATAACGTGAGCGGAGCGTAACGCAGTTTCTTGAAGTGTCACCCGGCAAACCAATTTATAAGACGTTGTCACGTCAATACGTTGACATTGCTAGCCTCAGTTCTCACAAAAGACACTTACTGATATTTGATGTAGGCGAAACGTGCACGGCGCCGGTATTAAATTTCTTCAAATCTTTGTACGTCCTGTCCCTCTCGCTTCCTCAGGAATCTCGAGCACGGCCAGCCGGTAAGGACTGTGTAAGGGACCGTGTAAGATGCCACCTTGGTTAAAGTGAAGGGTTGGTTGGGGAAAATTGAAAGTGGTTGACTTTTTGGTTAGGATTTAGTCCGGGATTTTAGTTGTAAATTTGGAGTAAGTGGAGGAAAAAAGCCTTACTTATTAAAAAATGCAGAGGTAATTTGTTGACATTGTTGGCTATGTACTCTCTAAGGAAAAGAGATCGCCGATTTCTGTAGGAAATTTAGTGGAGTAAAAGGTTCCTGCCGGGATCGGTGTCTTTTAACATGATGTTGTAATTTTTGTGATACCTTGTGAGAGGAAAACCCCGTAGTTAAGCTCTGATCTGATTAGATAGGAAATCGGTTAAGCTTAGGGTCAAGGCTAGGGTAAATCTGTGTATTCCTAGTAGTGCGTGTATGAGTATGAGTTTGGGTATCCTCACTGGATAAAACCCTATTCGAGTCCTTGGGCGGCGGCTACTCGCACTGATCTGACTCGGGGGTGAAGGGGCTTCCCCAACCGGCTCGCTGGGGTAATCCTCGTGTGGCCCTTGCTGTGCATATATGTGTATAAGTGTATAATCCCTGTGTATTCCTAGTAGTGCGTGTATGTGTATGAGTTTGGGTATCCTCACTGGATAAAACCCTATTCGAGTCCTTGGGCGGCGGCTACTCGCACTGATCTGACTCGGGGGTGAAGGGGCTTCCCCAACCGGCTCGCTGGGGTAATCCTCGTGTGGCCCTTGTTGTGCATATATGTGTATAAGTGTATAATCCCTGTGTATTCCTAGTAGTGCGTGTATGTGTATGAGTTTGGGTATCCTCACTGGATAAAACCCTATTCGAGTCCTTGGGCGGCGGCTACTCGCACTGATCTGACTCGGAGGTGAAGGGGCTTCCCCAACCGGCTCGCTGGGGTAATCCTCGTGTGGCCCTTGCTGTGCATATATATGTTGAGTAGGTGATCCTAGTGTGAACCTTGTCTTGAATTCCTATTAAAGGAAACCCTACGCGATTTAGTAGACGCTATTAAAGTTATACGAGATTGTTGCACGAAGTTGACTATTATGTTAATGATATCTTATGTTCACTATTTATTATCATAACAGTTTTGAATCCCAATGTCATGCTGCGTTGCGGTATGGGTGACCCCCAAAGCAAGCAGACCCTTGGTAGATAGAGGTAGGTGAGGACGGGGCAATCACAGTAGGGGTTCTTCAAGCGGGGTCTGGCTTGTTATAAGATTAGGGAAGATTGGGGCTTGATGTTAGAGACATACTAGGATAACTGCAGGCTTCAGGAATCTAAGGGTGTGAGGGGGCTGATAAAACCTAGATCTGGGTTGGCTCCAGTTCCACCCTTCACCGGCGTCGAGTGGGGAAGCTGAACTGTTAGATTCCGTTTAGGTAATGGGTGGCTAAAATTTAACGTGGGATTTTTAACCCAATCTCCTTAAGGAATCCATAAATAAATAGTACCTCCACTCCACCCATTACTGCGACGGATAGATTTGGAAAGCTAAGTATTATTGTGCTCATATTTAAATATTTGTTTCCTGTGTAAAAAAAAAATAAACGTAAACCTCATATGTTTTTCAGGGCCGCGACATTAATCTAGCGAGTCTAATTTTTAATTAGACTATCTAAGCTTTATTTTATTGCTTTATACTGTTTAATTTATGTTTTGACTAAGCCATTTAAGATAAAGATGACAGAACTTCAACATTGACCAAACTTTATTAACAGGCTATGAGGTGACGTTAGTGGGTCAGGATTTGTTCTATTCTTCACCATGAATCACCCCGTTGAAGACGTATTAGTATAGCCATACACAATTCTCTACTAACTGATGAGGCTCTGAATTGTTGTATGGAAAGCCGAAACGTTAAGTTCTAAACACTCAGAAAAGGGCTAACCTTTACTTGATCTGGCTAATGCGCCAGGTCTTGAGTGTAGATATGTTTTCCTTACAACTCACCTTAAACATACTTATTGTGTGTCAAATTAGGTGTTCTGTCGCCTTAATTACTCTGATGAACAATTTACCACTTAACCCTGTGCGTAATCGCACCCCTATTTTATTATTCCATATGAACTTAGCTTGCACGACACATGTTTTGGGCGAGTATAGCCTCTCCGGACTAGCGGCTATTTAAACTTAAGGAGCCTCGGGGCGAACCGACCGATCGTAGGTTGTATTCAAATAATAACGAAATGGTCCCCTTAGTTCCGTAGTTAGTCATAGTAGTAAGGATAAATACATGGTCGCCTGGTTGTTTGCCACCTCTGCAGCGTTGTAAATGTAGGAGTTGGTGGGGCACTACTTACCTATCCTAAAGAACTGGTTAAGGCTCAGTGTACGAAAGACAAATGTTTATACACTTATTCAATTACTAAATGACAGTAAGGCGAAGCCACAAGGTAAGCTAGTTTGATTAAACCTATCTATGAGTCTGTCAGGAGTTGGTCGTTATATACCTTCCTTGTTAAAGTTT
Organism: Apoda limacodes; assembly: GCA_946406115.1. NCBI lineage: Eukaryota > Metazoa > Arthropoda > Insecta > Lepidoptera > Limacodidae > Apoda > Apoda limacodes. Next base: position 6,750,672 of record OX291545.1, on the reverse strand, counting down.
CCAAGACGTTAGTCAGATAATAGGTACGATACATTTGACAAACGCTTAAGGCCAGACGGTACCCTAGGCCCTTAAGGCTATTCAAATTCAAGTTATACATAATTAACTTTCAATATTCATTTTAGCGATCAAGTGGGAACAACCTAGTGTATAAGTTAGGCGAGCGTTAGGTTTTGTCTCAATTTTATAGTTTTGTTTTCATAAACTTTATATTCTAGTGTAGATAATCGCCATAGTTTGTAAACATAAACTCAATTTTAGATCTAATAACGAAATTCGTACTGACCGGGTCGCGAGATACTAAACCAAAACCGAACCAACGTAAATTAGTCGAAGGAAGGTCGAGTAACACGATTAGACTCTGTACCTGCGCAGAAGACTAAAATGTGAACTCTGCGCACCCACGTGACCACGAGACGCCAGCTGGGCACTTCGATGCACAGGCAAATGTACGAAAAGTCTGACCGTTTAGTCATTAATTGGACGAGGGGATAATTCGGTGGCGGGCCCAACAATTCTGAATAGAACAACTTACGAACCCTTAAGGAATGGTTATATATGTGAATTTTCCTGGACGATTCCCAGTTAGGGTTACCCGTAGAAAACCTGGAAACTAGGATTAGTAAATTTAGATAGACTCTCATACTAAATTTGTTTGTGAATAGCGCCCCCTATAAGCCCTTCTCAACATCCCCAAGATTATTAGACAGCTAGCTAAGATATCGATCGACCGAGTAATTCTACGATTGTTACACAGATGGCGTGAGCCACAGTGGTAAAATAATAATCATGAATGTATGAGGATTTCCGGATACGGTTAGAACCATGTCATAACCTTATTCAAAGGTAGGCTGTAGTTGTATTTTAGGTCTACATTTACTTCTAATTTGTTAGTTTGTCTTTACGGCGGTTCTCCATATATTATTATAAGATAAGATTTGAAGAGAAGCTAGTAAGGATAGTGGTAGGCTCATTATATACTTAGATTGTCTATTTGTCTTGGGGTGGCTTCTCGAATACCATTACGACTTTATGGTTTCACATAGGGGTTGTTAACGGGTTGTCAACCAATAATTATGCAACTACTAAACCAGTCGGCCCATCTGTGGTGCATTCTTAGTGTTATTAAGAGGGTTGTTTAATTTACGTAAGGGCCAGGCCGCGAGTATATTCGTGTGTTATCTATATATATATTCAATCTGTTAGTTCATCCGTATGGTGACTTTTCATATTACATTACAGTTTTATAACTTCGCTTAAGGGATCGACAACTAGTCTGCTAATAATTTATCTATGTACTTAATAGGTCCGCTTGTCTCCCTAATGCCTTATATATGTTGTTATTAGTTCCGACCTTCACTTAAGCGCAAGCTAGAGAACTGGTGACAGGTTAGTTGTGTAGGTTATAGGTTAATTAAGGGATCAATAGCGTATCTGCTAATAATTTATTTAGTTATTAAATCTCTGTCTGTCTGTCTCTTAAATGATTTCGTTATATTATAAGTGTATAACTTTAGTTAAGGGGAAGCCAGTGAGTTTATTAGTGGTTAGTACTTTCATATGTCTAAGGGTTCCACTTTAGTTAAGGGGAAGCCAGTGAGTTTATTAGTGGTTAGTACTTTCATATGTCTAAGGGTTCTTCCTTTTAAGGTGATTTTCCTACATTACTATGAGGTTACAAGTTTACTTAAGGGCAAGATAACTAGTGTATCGATGGACTACTTACCGTTTAAGAGTTCTTCTTTGAGGCGATTTCATACATTACTATAGGATTACGACTTCACTTAAGGGGTATGCGGTCTTAGTCGTTATAACTTTAAGGCCTATCGTGTTCGAGGGCCAACCGTGTTATTACGAGACATGTTCGGAGCTGTAAGGAGGTAGCTAGGCTGGTGAATAGGGTGACTTAGGCTAGGGTACTTCGACTACGTTAGGATAATAAATCGCATATATTTTAATCTGAAACTCGCATTTAGTAATTTAAATTCTGGTCTAATGCTAATCAGGACTTAGTGGTTCTGCGGTTAAGGATTAGTTATAGGCCATTGCTTTAATGTAGGTATAATGTAAAATTAGGGTTTTGGTTTTGTTCTTTCACACCTGAGACCGATTGAATCCATACCTCTTAGGATCTGGGGTTATTATCGGTCACAACGAGGGGTCCAAATAGACGATTACGCCACTAGACGATCACAGCCAAATAAAATATTAGCTTTCTTTAATAATAACATTAACGGTTACAAAATATCATTAACATTTTTATAATAATAAAGGCAACAATAATATGTTAGGATTACGTGCGCCATCACGTATTCAAATTGACGAGTATGTCGTTATACTCCACGTGAGTTCAAATTTAAATAATTTTATTATTTTAAGAGAGGGGGGGGGGGGTTTCTACACGCCACTTGAGCAGCTCTGCAGCTTCGGCACCCGCCGCAACTCTGACACTCGTTTCATTGAGGCGAGACGGAGCCACGGTGTCAACGCATGTTGCGTCCCACAGTAAAGCTTGGCCCCGCCGCCAAGGAACAAGCGTCATAGCCCAATCAGTCATAGGCAAGAGCCCTTTTGATGGTGTCATTTAGAGAGCTGTGACGGGAGAATCTGCCTGCACTTTTTCTGCATGAAAGTCCATGAAGCCCAAATTCGTCTACGGAACTACCACACGGGCAAGTATGGGGATGGCATACCTCCACTCCTGGGCGTAGTCCAATTGCTATTCTAAAGCTTTCACTGTCAAGCAGAGTACCAGTAGCCGGATTCCTTTGCCGAGACAGCTATCAGGCGAGCCTTGTCAGGAACACTAATGCAATTTCGAAATATATTATTTTTAACTATCTGGACCAGCGGAGTATCCCAAAGTTTCTGAAGGTTTAATTCCTTTAGAATATCTTCGCCAGTACAGATAGATTTCCACTCTTCCGTAGCTTCAATCAAAAATGGAATATTTGGATCATTTTCACATAAAAAATTTTACAAAGTTCATTAACACTGTATACGGAAGAGAAGAAAGCAGGTAGAGCAATACTTGATATTTTTCTAATGCGAGTACCTCCAAATTTTATTGGTAGAGAAGATTGATCCCATGCGGTTTGCGAAAGGGATAGATTAAAAATATTTTCTCTAAAGCAATTTTTAGACTGGCATCTAATTGATCTAAAATGCTTGCGAATTTCCAATTGGACTTGAACGGAGATGGTACAAAAATTTAGGAACGAAAAGGCAATGTTTTAATAATGTGAATGCTATGTGTGAATTTAAAATATTTAATTTATCTGAATGTTCAATGAACTCATTACACTGATCTGCCAAAAAATGTTCTATGCATTCATCAAAAATTGGAGCACCTAAGAGGTACAGAGATTCTTTATTAACAACTTTTAAATTTGGAGCAATAGTCTGGAAATCATGTGAAATACATTGGATTTCGCTGTTAGAAAATCTATCTGAAATAAAAAGCTCACATTTAGAAAGATTTAGGGAAAGATTAATACTTTGGAATTTTTCGATAACTTCTAAAAGATCATTTTTTACATCGTCTACTGTACCTCCTAGGGTACCGTCATCTAAATACCAGATATTAAATTTAGATTTTAATTGTTTAATGATAGGGTGAATTCCTAAGCTAAATAGAGCCGGACCATTTCGGTTCTAAAGGGTGAGAATGAATTACCTGCCCATGGCGAGCGGTGCGATGGTAGAAAGAAGCCTTGAGCATATTTGTCCTCCCTGTCGTCGGATTAGGCCATAGTCCAGCATTGGGCATGGGCCTATTACGATTTAGCAAACGTTGTCGAGCTAGTGACCACTCGCCTATCAACATTTTTAAGCAACCTATAAGAACGCTGACTTGGCTTAACGACTGCTGTCATATGACAACAGTTAGGACCTTCGGACCAAGAAGTAGCTTCAAAAATGTACCAATAAACGGTAACCCATCCAATGACAGACCACGCTTAGCGATAATTTTTCCTTCGCAGGTTGGTTCCATTAGATGATTGTTGCTGGCCCACGAGTTCGTTTCAAGTAGCAATAAACAATACGACACGAAAATACCGATTACCGCTTGACCGTCTGCAGAAGATTCAGAAAAAATGCGCTCAATGCTCCTATTGTATGTTCGATAGCTAAAGTTGAACGAGCTGTAGAAATGACAGCAATTTAATAAAAAAAATCCATGCGATTTTTTTTTTTCATTTACTCCATACTAAACTATCTCTCTCTCTCTCTCTCTCTCTCTCGATACCCGTGGTTCAAAAGCAGAAAGAGATAGAATAAATCTTATTAATTTTCGCCAAGGAAATAATCAAAGCCACGTTATTGGCCTTTAAAAAAGGTTGTCTTAGAAATCTGAAAATTAAGTTGTGTTTTATTGAATCTTATTAGAATTTTGGGTCGCTTTTATTTAAAACAAAAAGGGTTTTATCTGTTTTAAAATTAAATTGAAGAATACCTCCTAAAACGTCACAAAAGTTTGTATATAAGTGTTCACCCATAGAATCTTGATGGACTTCGGCGTTACTCAGCGAAATTTTTTGCATCTAATGAAACTAACCAAGTGCCAGTCATTCTGTACCACCACAAAATACCTTATCTCGACTTACTATTAGCTGGTTTTAAAAATGTTCTTCTGAAATTTATATTCAAATATATAAATGTTGTCTGGAAGAGATCGCTTTAAAGCGATAAGATCGCCTTTTGTTTTTCTCTATTCGTAAATATTTTTTTTTCTGTAAAATTATTATGTTGATGCAATAAAGTATATATTATTATTATTATTATTATTAACATATACCTATATTTTGTTTTTATTCTGATTTTTTTTTATATTGCATCACCTGTATTATAGTGCTTATTTGTAAGATCAATGTTTTCTCTACTCAAAGGTCACCTGGCAGAGATCGCTCTTAATCGATAAGGCGCCTTTTTGTTTGGTTTCCAATAAAATGTAATATAATTATTTTTAAGTAAATTTTTGGTGTGCAATAAAGAATACATCTATATGACATACTAATAATAAATAAGGTAATAATCTAAGTAAAGCCACTTTTCCATACCAATAAGTAATATTAGGTACATGTCCAAATGTAGATTACACGTAAGATTCCAAATAATCTTTGGTTTTCACGTCAAGAAATTATTTATGTATAAGGAATGCTTATATATATTATTATATCTGTTATTTTGAATTGAATATTCCCGTAGATACAATTTTAACAATAAAAAAACCCAATATTCTGTTAGACATATCTATAATATCATGATTTTTGAGTTATTTAAAATTTCGCTTCGTACTTCAAAACTTTATGACAACCTGGTAGCTCGAGGCAAATTCTCGACAATGTCTGTCCTTGTCACGACGCGCGACGTCAGAGCGGCCATTCTTAGAACGAACAGCCAGTGGTCTGTGTCATGTCTCTGTATTATTTATTCTTATGTTAAAACCTACAATTACCCATTTTTAAGGTTCACAGAGACGTGCTTGTTAAGGTTCCGTAGCTACACGCCAAAAACGGACCCCTAATTCGGTATATCTATCCGCAAGACATACATAGCACTATTCTGCCATGTTTCCATTGCCAAATTTTACATGTAAGTTTCTTATTTATTTATTTACATTTATTACTCAAAGTGCTTACATCGTAAACCAAAACACACTATGAACGCAAAATAAAACAAAAAAAAATACACGAAAAGAGTTTCCCAATCAGTGTTTTAAAACGAAAATTATTTGGAAAAAAACCGTTTCCAATTTTTCCGATATCTGTAATAATTCTCATAAAACCGAATCCCAAGTATGATTTATAATTATTTATAAACGTAGATTACTTGTAACCTTAGTTCACTATAAGTTAAGTTTTGTTAATTTATTAAACTACGAAACCTAAAAGGCCGTTCAGATGCAAGTGGAGCTTGTGCGGAAAGAATTCCGGGGTCATAATCGAAAATTCCAATAAAGTACCTACACTAAAATACTGCCCAACAAACAATTTAGCGTTGGTTACAGGTAATTTTGAAGCTTAGAGTACTACTATTGATTTATAATGGATTCGGTTGTTACTAAAAGTGATAAAGTTCACTTATGAAATAAGTTTAGCTCTATAGGTTGTATTAGAACTGTAAAAATGAAGTTAAATATTCTTTCCAGTTAGTGTAGCAGCAGCGAACGCTTATATACTTATGTTGTTAAGGCTGCACCCTACTTGAATGTGCAGTTTTCTGCTCGTTTTTAAAATCGATTCCACTATCCTATTGCAAGTTTCAGACAGGAAAAAAATTACATGGCTTTCTACTTTTTTTTTTAACTAGCAAATTACTGTTTTTGTTTTAAGATATCTGTTAAAATGTCGCTTTAAAAAAATAACTGCCGATCCTCTCGTTTTTCTATTTTAATTCATAACTTATTATCAAATAGTGGCGGGGACATAATTTATTTCATGAAATATTAAGTTAAAATTACTGTTTTATTATGCTAAAAAATGATTTTCCACTTTTTACGCTAAGCTGCACGCCTATCTATAATATATTTTTACCACTGAAAAATGAGCTCTATTACCGCACAACATTGTCGACTTCAGCTTACCGCCCATAAAGCAAATCTATATGCGCGTTGGGGGCCCTCTTAAAGCTTGTTTCGGCCTGCAGCGTCAAAAGCTGTTTGAAGATCTTCATTAACTCTCTATAATTCTTATTGCTATAAATCTGCTATATCAGAGTTGCTTAAATATCATAAGGCTGTTGTTCAACTTCATTAACGTCATTGGTTCTGCAACGGAGTTAAATAAGAGTGTAGTAACACCAAACACTACGTGCGTTGTATAACTCTTACATACAGGTTACGCCTGTAATACGAAAGACAATGATAGGTTAAATAGTTATAAAACTGCTAGTTTTGTACGATCCTGATATAAGGGTTATGGTGTAAGTAAAACAAATGGTAATTCTTTAATGACACCATTTAATGTTTCTAACGCTTAAAGTTTTGTCTTAAATTATGAAAACATTTTTTGAACTGAGCTAAAATTAAGGTATATAGGTAACGCTAAAGACGGTATTTAACTCTCCGCTGCAGGTAGATGTCTTCGCTAAGTACGTAGTTCCACTCTGATGTCGACCAAAGATCGCATAATACTCTTGACTACCGGCGTTGTAGTTATTCGAGTGTCGTAATAGATTTAAGAAAAGTCTGCATCTTTAAGATAAATATCGCCATCTTCAATCACTTTCTGTCAGAAAAAAAACTAAATATTTATTTATACAAAATCACTTTTCAATAACGTGGTACCTTAATTTTCCGAATTATTTTACATAGTTTATGTAAACAGTAACTAAAACTGACCAACATTTGAAATTGAATGTCAAAAACTAGTTTAGATTATAAGAACTTTTAGTTGTTTTACTTCTTTTCCTTAAAATCATATTTTTTCTAAGGCGCGTCAAAATTGAGACGATAAACATAATACACAACCACATTAAACTTGCAAGCGCACTAATAATTAATATTACACTTCAAGAACACTGTTAATCAACAATACTTACATTTCGTGATGAAAATTTTGCAATGGCCGTAGATAACACTTAGTAACACTTATTTTATATTAATAAATTAATGTAATTTTATGACTTTAGAAGTTTTTACTATCTACTTTTGGCCCCGAAAACGCTTCAAATGAGTAATACGGTATCAAAATACGGATCCAAGTTCTATTTGACACCATTGTAAATATTTTATATAACTAAAAGTTTTAATAAAGTCCATTATAAAGGTGCAATAAAGGTTCGAGCGGAAAACTGACGATCTTATAACACCTGTTATACACTTCTACTAAAGGCTTTATAGAACCACTATAAAGGGTCTATATAGGTTTTACCTGCAAAATTTTGCGCCAAAATCGAAGATATTAAGGTTTTATTACACTCTATAACTCTCTTATAAATTATACGCTAATTCTTTAATATTTAAGCAGAACCGAAAAAAAGGGTCCACTACAGCTTTTCTTAACGCTAAAATGTTACTTGGGTGGTCAAGTGTAAGTCAGACCACGTATAAAGTGTTTTTTAAACAGAATACCAATGATCTGTCTCCCAGAGTACGGTTCTGTAACAAATCAAGATATAAATGAGTTCTTATTAATCATTTAATTGATTTGTTTTTATTAACGTACCTTAGGTATGCTTGGTCCGTTGAAAACAAGGAAAATGTTATTTGAATTTTATTATCTTCTAAATCTAATGATTCAAAACTTCGAATTCGACATGCGTGACGGAGAATCACGTTGAATCAGTCACTTTGTAGCTAAATCCCTCTATCTTACTAATATTATAAATGCGAAAGTTTGGATGTTTGTTACTGCATCACACTTTAACCACTAGATGGATCGGGATGAAACATATTAGTTAGGTCCTGGAATAGAACAAAAACTATATTTCCATCCCGCAGGGAATCCTACGCCGATGCCCAAATTTAGGGCAGGCGGAGCCGGTGGCAAAGGCTAGTATGTATGTATGTCAACTTAAACCTATTAAAGTCAAAGATAGACGTTAGAAATTTCATTTAATTATAAATAATATAATGTTAGTATATTACTGCCACTGTAATGACTACGTTGCTGACAGCGCTGATGATGAGTAGGGCAGCTCTAGACCATCACAGCACGGTCAACATTGCATTCCTTTATGGACAAGCTAGAATTAAGATCGAAACTAATGGTTTAGGCCTTTATAGCACGGACAGCAAGGGCTGCAATGATGACCAAGCTTGAAGGCTGTAGAAGAGCATGGTTAAGTAAGTTCGTGGCCATCATAGCGAGTGCTTAACTCAAACAATACGAGTCATTTAAATAACTACTAACAAGATTACAAGGTCGATTTTGTTCGACGAAGGTAGTCAAATTATTTTTGAGTAAAATAATATACCATCGACAGCGGTAATGGCAAACAGTCGACAAAGCTGGTTACGTTTACTTATCGCCGATAATATTCTCTCCCACAAACGAATCGCCCTACCGTACAGGTAGTACTATTCCTTATTCTGTGCGATTAGATAGAATTTTTTTTCATATTAATTTTTAAATTTACGCGTTCCATTACAAAATTAAAAATAATAAAACGGGATTAAACGCGTCATTTGGCAAAATACCTTTTTCCCGACGTTTCGGCTGCGTTAATATTCCCCTTTTTATTATTTTTAAATCAATTAGATAGAGTTACAATCTCACTGTAAGGCATCAAATAAATCACTTATTTAATAAATAACTTAATGTTAACAATCAGGTCAATGTCGTAAAGTGGTCCAACGCTTTCCAGGGTCATACAGGTTGGAGTGCGGTGTAAGGCAAGGCTGTCCTCGCCTAAGCTCTTCAACCTGTATGTGAATGCACTGATAGAGGGGATCAGTAGCCTCCATGTTGGTTGTCATATTGATGATATATGTCTCAATAATATTAGTTACGCTGGTGATATGGTTTTGTTGAGTGCCTCTGTCTGCGGCCTCGACAGGTTGCTGAGTATATGCAGCAAGCCATAGCTTAGTATATAATATTGTAAAGAGAAAATGTATGGTCTTTCAAGTTTTTCAAATTCAAATATCTTGGGCATTGGTTGACTTCTGATCAGAGGGACAATACAGATATTGAAAAGGAACGTAGGGCGCTGTCTGTGCGTGCTTACATGATAAGGTTTGCTCGTTGCTCAAGAGAAGTCAAAGTAACTTTATTCCGAGCCTACTGTACATCTTTTAACATGAGCGGCCTTTGGGTTTATTACACGCAAAAACAGTTCAGCGCCCTGAGGATCCAATCCAACAATGCATTCAGGGTGCTAATGGGGCTGCCCAGACGTTGCAGTGCTTCGGGGATGTTCGCTAAGGCAAGTGTAGATTGCTTCTATGCAACAATAGCACCAACACTATCCTGAAGCTGATGTCTACTAGGCTGTTTTTTCAGTATGTGAAAATATAGCCTACACTGTTCGATAGTTTACATACTGAAATAAAAAAATATTTAAACCGTTTTTATATTGTGTACTTCTAACATTAGCTCGTAGCAAGATATATTCTGATACTTACAAATGTGTATGTGTATATGATCCTAGGTGCTTGAAATAAAAATAATTTTATTTATTTTATATTATTTATTTAATACAATGTCGATTAGTATCTAAAACTAATAGTGCTTCACGAGATAACTAATTTTAGATCTCCATACGATTAGAATTAGGATTGTTTTCAATTTTTAGCCCCCGACTCGAAACAACTCAACATTTGTCACGACTACTGGAAGTTGAACCCGGGGCCTTCGATATTGGCTTATTAAATGGTGCCTCTTTTAATGTCGTAGATTTTAAATGATTTATTCATCCCTTCTCTCTTGTATGGAAGCAGTCATCTTTCTTATATTCGATTAAGCTAGTTAATTATTTGATTAAATCATTGGTTTTATGATAGCAATAATTTCTTATCAATAAGCAAATTGGTTGTACAAATTGAAACTGTACAAACGAGTATTTTTCCTAATTTCTCAAAGACATTGATAATCCACACCTTTGTCTTTTCGGTAAAGGGAAACCTGCATAAGTAAAAAAAAGACGTATGTGAAGTACACAATGGGCCCACGTGTGGACTATGGCCTAAATCGCCCTCGATGAGGGTAGGCCGCGCCCCAACAGTGGGACGGTATGAGGCTGATAAGGAAAGGGCAAATTGGCCCACATTGGTAGAATTACATTATTTTTTGCATGAGACCGTGAAACTCTTCCTTCTTTTTTTAAAAGACTAATTGGTACACGCGGGGCACGAACCTCCAACACTCAGAATACAAGGTGAAATTAAAACCCCTAGGCCACCACCGACATTTGCTAAAAATCTATCGTACAGAAAATCCCATACAAAAAAGGATGTTATGAAACTAATCTTTCAAATGCACTAGGTATATGTCTACCCTGGGGGCAGACTATTAATTTCTTGGACCAATGTCTGTAGACTTTTGCTTATTTTCCTTTTAATACGTCGTGTCAAAATAACGTCACATCGGAGTTTGACTGCGTCAGCCGGAGGTGTATTTCTAATTTAATGTTTTCCACTACGGAAATCTGAAAATTCAAGGTGTTTCTTATACTACTGCAGGTGTTTTGTTTTCAAAACGTTATTACCTAAACCAAAATCTAATTTTTTTTTAAAATTTGCCCAAATATAAATAACATAACATTTAACATAAAATTATCTTTGACATTTTTACTTTTATTAAACCACTATTCTATTATATGTCTGTTTTCTTTTTCCTGCGTTCTTGAGTAAATCTCTATACAAGTCTCGGTCGTAAAGCCATTGCTGGATGCGTATTATTGAAAACTCAAATTCCACTTATCTAGCAAATGCTTACTTTCGCGGTCTCGTCAGTAATGTACTATTCATTACATATCTACTTTTGATGTGCTAGAGATAGAAGATATAATAATACTTGTTTAATGTAAACTCGTGCCCTTAAGGAATGTAACAAAATAAATTACCTCAAAACAGGATTCATTAATAAAACTAATAATGAAAATACTTGTAACACAACATTAATACACAACTGTAATTCTCATTTGGTACCTATCTTCACCAAATTGCAATTCTAGTAATCACTATCAATTATCATTTGTGGCAATCTAACAGTCAGATATCACCCAACTTGTCATTACCGTAATAGGTACACACTAATTGAGTGACTATATAAGGTTCTGTCTTAAAATAATGCATTATTCTCACCTTGGCAAAGAAAAGAAGTCATCATGAAACTATTGGTAAGTTACCTTCTAATTTAATTAAAATATTTACCTTATAATTCATAGATATGTAAATTATGTATACTGGAAATTTTAATTTATTTTAGCGAAAATGAAAAACATTTTTAGAAAGTAGTACTCTGGGATTAACTTTGTAATCACAAATCTTCCCTTCGCTTTTTTAACATTACCGTGATAACACCTTTCATTAATAATTTAAAAATGGTGAACTCAATTTAGGTCCCATAATGGGGTTCATGTCTGGGCTTCTTGCTGGACAGTCCATAACTACGATATCCACATCTCGAAGATATTCTCGAACAATACCGGCCGTATGCACTCTTACATTATCATGCATAGCAATGAAATTTGGACCCACTTGTTCAGCGTATGGCGTCACGTGAGGTTCTAAGCGCTGGCGAATATACCTGTCACTATCTAATGATGGCAATGGTGGCCCACTAACCACCTCAAGCTCATTTTTTATCATTTGTTGATATTCTTCCCCAAATTGTCAATGAGCGACCGCCAAAAGCAACCCTCCCATTCATGCAGCACTGAGCTAAACGCACACCCTTTCTTGGTGACAAAATGTGCCACCTTCATAACTGCATAAAAACTTTTTGCTCATCTTAACATTTATTTATGGCTATGGGCGATCAAAACACCACAAGGTGGGCCGATGCATATGTCCGGGAGTGTATTAATATAATTTATTAAACTAGAAGCGAGTTATAGCAAGGAGGACAGAAAAAATAATCTCCGTAAAAAACACCTCGCTGACTTTTATGGTGATCGGTCAAACGGTTACGAAGTTCATCGATCTCAAATATATATATATATATATATTCAATTATTATTATGAAATAATATATTGATAAATAAAAGTAAATACCTAAATTGCACGAAGAATTTTTTTATTATTATAAACATAATATTATCATTGTGTTTTTTCAGGCTGTGATCGTTGTAGCTTGCGCGGTAGCAGTACATGCTGTACCGTTTATGCCAATGGGAGGAAGTGAAATTATGCCAGGAGGTGGAATGATGACAGGAGGTGGAATGATGCCAGGAGCTGGAATGATTCCAGGAGCTGGAATGATCCCGGGAGGTGGAATGATGGCAGGAGGTGGAATGATGCCTGGAATGCTACCTGCGGCTGGCCAACAATTTAATAGCATGGGAGGTGGTCAGCAACACAATGCTGGAGCCAGCGGCTATGGTAGTGGTGGACAGCAGATGGGTGGTGGCAGTGCTGGCCACAACAGGGGCTCCCAGTCAAGCAGCTTCTCCTCGGTACTTAATGATTTATAGTTTTTTTTTAGGAAAAGTTCAAGAACAGGCCTTGTCTGGACGAGATTTGTCTTAGTGACAAATATCAGCTTTCACTATTTGATAGATTACCAAACATACTATACTATTTATCATTATTAATTATTTAAAATTTATACTTCCGAGGTGGTCCCATATTAATGTAGTGAATTTAAAACGTAAATATTTAGTAAAAAACTAAATAATTGGTGTTAATTTGGAACTGATGAAATTATGTTGATGATTGTAGAAAATTTCATTACAAGTATGTCTTTAGTGTACGAGAAAAAAAGCAATTCGTCACTCAAAAGTTTATAACAAACGTTACTTTCATGAAATCTTTTTTAGAGAACAGATTTAGAAAACATATAGTCCGATAGCTAGTCTAGTTCTTTTTTGGTTCTTTGCTATAGAATTTTAAACGAATTATGTCAAAACCTATTGCAAAATATTTTTTTAAACCAGTAAGGTGGCAAACAAGCCCACGTTCGGCTTGATGTTAAGCGGTCACCGTATAATGTTTTATACAGTTACCTAAAACTAAGCAATTTTTTTTTCTGTAGGTAACTCAAGGATCTCAGTCTTCATCCCACGACGTGGGAGGTGCTTCTGGCTTTGGTTCTCAAAGCGGCCAGGGTGGTGGCTTTAACAACTACAACCAGGGCCAGAGCGGCTTTGGGTCGCAGGGCGGGAACAGTTTCATGCAAGGATAATCAAAGATATGACCTTTCTGTTCTGTTTGTATATTTAACGCAACACAGACTTAAGTAGAAATAAATTTAATTACAAAATAATTTTAAAATAGTACATTATTTCAATACCTGACTATATAAACCACCCCGGATCAATCATTTTTGTATCATTCTTGACAGTTTTTTGATAGTTTTTTACCATGGTCGAAGATTTTCAGTTATTGAAATATCGGCGATGTTGCAAGAACTATAATAGCGAATGAATGGCGTTGGTGGCTAAAACGGTGACTATGGGCAAACATATCTATATATTCTTTTTCTTCTTCACTAGTTCATATTATAACTAGAAATCACTTAAAATATATAATATATCAATCGATAGCAGGCCCGCTAAACTAAGTAAAAATCCAAAGGCAGCTGCCAGAAGTTACCTTGAGCTCTGATGTACCTACGAGACGCATTCGTGTGGGGGAAGAGTTTAAAGCGCTTAGTGTGGAGTAAGTGTTCTGCATCTACCAATTAGTAAACGACGGTACAGCGGGAGTGCGCACCTCCTGTATGTTCATATCTAACTTCAGAACTCTCTTATACCTCCAGTAAGCCTAATAACCAGGCAAGATCCCTTTCGTTAGCAGCAGGCTACCTAGACGAAGTTTCATTATATGTTTTATGTGGCGTTAGAAACTCCCATCAGTAAGTTGATGTCTTTTAGAAAATCTCATCGGTGATCGCTCTCCACTGGTTTTTGGTTGAAGCACTCGCAAATACTAGAGGAATATCGGGGAAGATATCTCGATGTGAATAGCTGGTAGCTTTCTCAAACTTACCTCAGCTTACCAAGTTTTTGGTCGTACGAGAAAATCTGAGTGACAAGCTAACGGGGAGATAGTCAGAACAAAGTTTACCTAGCAGTTCTATAGGACGCAAATTTAGGATCTCGTTCTATAGAAGCACCATGTCGAGTAAGCCTAGCCTTGGGTTGTCATTAACGAGCAAGTAAGTGACTGTCATTGGAGCAAATTTGCCAATTAGTCTGTCCAGAACCATGTCTTCGTTGTGGTTGGTGGAATTGCTATTCAAGAGACTCCCGATATAACGACAACGACCTAAGCTAAAAATAAATTGAAGAAATCAATATTTTATCGGGAACTAGGTATACTGACCTGGTTGGCCAATGGTCCGTTATCGCTTTTCGGTAGAGGATGCTTTGAAATTTATTAAAGTGGGGGAGTCTATAGTTGTATAGTCAACACACATTCTGTAGCAAACGAGTGAGTTACCTTTTTAAGTGGTTTTAATATTTCTAACCATGTTATAATTTTGCAATTTTTGTATTGCAAATGTGAGGTTTAAAGAAGATCATCTAGATACTTTTTTTTTTGCCGACAGCGTTAGAGAACCTTACTTTGAGCTATTTAAGCTTGAGTCTCACAGTTTTATTAGCCAGTGCGATTTTATTTTCCATTACCTTATTGCCCC
The DNA here is from genome assembly GCA_946406115.1 of Apoda limacodes. Taxonomy (NCBI): domain Eukaryota; kingdom Metazoa; phylum Arthropoda; class Insecta; order Lepidoptera; family Limacodidae; genus Apoda; species Apoda limacodes. The sequence continues at coordinate 6,735,424 of OX291545.1, read as the reverse complement.
CCAGTAGACCTTGGTACTCCGAAGCAATTCTGATAATGTCCGATGGGGAACCTACGCCACGGAGTTTTTTAGCGACTAGGGGTTAACTTAGACCGAGACGCGACGCGGTGCGGTATTTTACATTATGGGCCTTGTTTACTAGATAAGATGATACATATTATAGTGAGAGCACAAAAGTGAGAGGTTACGTGTCAAAGTACACCAAGATGCGTCGCGCGACTTTGGGAAGCATATCTTGTTGTCTTGTAAATAAGGTCCATAATGTGTTGCTGTCTCAAAAATGCCGCGTCACGTCGCGTATTTGTCTGTGCTGACTCTAACCTAATCTTATGTAGGTCAAAGATTTCTGCGAAATCTAATAATAGTTCGCAATCTAAGACGAGGGACGCCGTTTCGAGGTAGCAGGAGACGCGTGTCTGTAACCGGGCGGATAGACGTTAATAAGAACTCATTATTGGTGTGCATAATTTATTTCCAATTGATTGAAATGAGTAGTGTAATTAAGTAAACACCGAAATTTCAATATCTCTAATTATCTAATTACATCTCTTATTACACAGCACTTATAAACAGGTAGTAAAAAATGTTAATAGACAACAAGGTTTTTTGGGATCAGATATCTTGAAAACTAATTGTCATATAATATAATATAATATAATATAATATAGAACACGGCCTAACAGTTCGTTTTATAGCGACAATAGACCGACTCAGTGCATGTCAAACGTAAAGTCCCTTTTTAACCACCCATAGTAGTAGCCTAAACGCTCAATAGCAAATGGGCCCAAAGACACATTAGAGTGGGCTAGAGCCAGCCACAGTAGTATATTCTTGTGGCCAATTAATTACCTATTGTGGCGTATATTTCTTTAAAAAAATATCTTCGATGTCGATGAAAATAAGTTCTATAGAAATTTCTTTTTGGTGCCGGATCACTTTTTCTTTTGTTTTTTCAATAAGTCTGTATTTAATCAAGGTTCTGTAGATTGTCGAACAAAAGAACATCCCTATTGTTTGAATATTTTAATTATGAACATGAACATGAACATGAACAATGAGTCAAAAAGTTTTCATTCATATAAGGTTTTTAAAAATACTTTTGAAACATCAAAATTATTAAATGCAGTTTTCCATAACATCAATATTGTTTTCTTAAGCTTTTGTAGTGGACGTTAATATATTTCACTATAAATGAGCTATTTTCTAATACGTTTTTTTTAAATGACTATTTTGTGGGCAGTACATTTTTACCACTTGCCAAAAATTTTATTGAAAACATGATTTTAGTCCAAGTTTTTGCAGTCGTGAAAAAAGAATACTTCCATTTTATTACAAGTGTCATATGACAGCTATCTTTATGAGTGGCTTGAAAAATTCTGTCTGTTTCCAATAGCTCAATAGCTGCCAATTCAAGCCAGTTTGGTGGACTATGGTCTAATCCTCCTAAGAAGAGGCCGGTGCCCCTGCTGAGACAAAAAATCATCGCTTAATCAAACATGTACACAGAAAATAAGTACCGCATAAAGGTAGCATTGTATAGGTACTTAACGGTACATTTATCAACGCAAATAAATAGTCTTTTACCTCAGCCTGCTCTATATCGATCTTACAGCCTTTGTCCTCACCTTTTATACTCTTTGCCGTGTCATTAGCTCCATCAGGCGTATACCCTTCTACGCAATATTGTTTCAAACTACCTACACTTTGTACATTATATAAATATGGGGTTACAATAATGGAGCTAATTTACACGCACAAATATAATTAAATGAATATTTAGAATGAGATAATATTAAAAAAATAAATAAATGGTAATAAATTTAATGAAGTAGGATAATTTGGCTGTAATAAAGCCTTTTAATGGATATGTTACATAATTTTAATGGCGATGTATATATGTCGGTATTCTATACAATACCTGGGTTTTTTATAGAATGCCTAAAATTTTCAGGTAATGTCTAAGATGAACTTTATTTTAATACTTGGCCTAGGCTTTGTACACTTACAATGTGTGTTAAGCTGGCGCTGCACATATCTTCAGAAATTACGATGTGAACTTATTTGACACTTTATCGTCAAATAAGTGTACAAATATTGGAACAAAAATCTGGCGAATAAAAAAACAAATGATTAAAATGTTTTTTTAACAGAATATCTAAATTTCAAAATCAGAAAGTCTGTAAATTATTCCGTTAACGAGCTAGAGACCAGTGACGTACCGACAGATGAACAGGCTGACCGATAGCAATGGGCTCTATTTTTCTCTTTAAGTACAGAACCCTAAAATCATTGAAACAGCAGGCACGAGACATGTCGGTTAACAGGTGTGGGTGTTATTTGATTTAATATCCCTAAGCATATCCATGGCAGATCATATTTCGATCTCATCTATATTCAGTCAGCACCTGACAGATAAGGGCCCTCTGTCAGTTAATAAATGCACCGGAATTTCATAAATGTCGACGGAACTCGCCTGGAATCGTTTACGACATGGAAGCTTTCAGAAATAAGATCGGAAAATTATTTATTGAAAAACGGATTAGAATTTAGCTTCCTAAGAATAAATTTTTCACTATAAATTAAATATAAATTCATAGTCCTAAGAGGCTCATTTGCAAAACATAGTAATTTTGAACTTTTTGGGGTTGCGTAGCCAAAAGGCAAAAACGCAACCCTACGGTTTCTTCAACTACATTTGTCCGTCCGTATGGCAAATCCTTATAATTCCACCGCCTTTACACTGATAGATAAAATTTTACGGGATGGTGTCTTATGTAAACCACCATACAATTTGAAAAAGAAATTTAGAAAAAAAATATTTGAGAATAAGCAGTTCTCCATATACTTATTGAACCAAGGGATGAAAATTTTTTGGCGCACCCCAATTTGTGTGGGTCGTTGAATAAAGCAGGACCACCATCATATCTTCAGTAGTATTATTTCAATTTTTCTATTAGTTACAGCAGGCGATATGCAACTGAATTTGACGATTACCACCACTTTTATTAGCATTTTATGTAATATTTGGTGATACCCTTATTTTCTTTGTATTAATTACCTATTTTCATTTTAAATTGTTAAAAAATAGTGTAGGCTTTCTATTAGATAATATTATTTAATCTGTGTTATTAGTTTAATTTTGTTGGATTTTGTTTTCTTGGATTAGCTGAGTACGATGAACAGGTCCAATTTAACACACTCTTTTGTAAAAAATATTTTGAGTGGCAGCTATAAGATTTAAAAAATGCAGAAATTATGTTTCGGCTCATATTTCACGTATGTTGTTATACGTGAAATCAATTAAGTAATAAATTTAAAGTAGGTTCAAAGTTTGTTTACTAATTTATATTTATGATTTGAAACAAATGTTTCAATCGAAAACCTTTTCTTTACCCGTTGTTTTTGTGTCAAAGTTTCGTGTCCATATAGACAAGCACTTATGGAATTTTTGAACAATATTTTCAGTCAGTTCAATTGGACGTGTTTTAGACGGGAACTAAGAAGACGGAGATCTGCCAGTACCTGGAGATATATACATTGCTCCACTAAACCCAACTGTTTTAAAAGGATGAAATTCAGGCGACGAAGTTAGCGGTGGACAATTTGGTGGGCAGAAAATATGAGCTCCAAGCAGTTGCTCGCTGAAGCTGAAGTAAGGTTAAAAAATAAACCTAACGAGGAGAGATGTTTTGACAATCTTTGTGGCACAGCCAAACGAACATGACTTCGCGGAGAGTTAGGGCCGTTTCTTGGCGCATTCCCACAGTTCGGCAGTAATTAAATGAAAGAATGGTAAAAAATGGTATTGGTCATTATTGACGTGGATATTGGATGGACATATACATATTGTCTGGAAATTGCACAGGAAAGCAGAAGACAAGATCCCTCAATTAAATTTTAGAAGAGAAATTGTAATAGGGTACTTAAAATATTTAAATAAAGGCTTTGAAGGGTCCTGGAAGACCTACGAGATATACTTCCTCATTTGTAACTGCAGGAAGGCACAATAGGTAAGACCATAATACTAGGAAGATTCAAAAGAAGCGAAGACATGTGAGCTCTTACTGCAAAGCAAAAGAAATCTTCAGCTGAAGAACATCTGCTAAGTGTGATGTTGGGCTATGAGTTTCTTGCTTTGAGATCTGTCACCAGAAATAATTAGGGACCTTATTGGGAACAGTCTTGAGCTGTTCTAACTCTGGAATTCGAGGGCAAAATGTATGCACGTACGAGCGTCGAAGAAAAAAATTACGTCGCCAGCGGGACGCAAGAAGACCGGCGAGAATGATGCTGGCCTCTTCGCGTTGCGCTGCGTTACATGTTCATTCATCCTAATAAAATACATAAATATTGGCGGGGAAACGTGTCGATTTGTTGGAACATCGAGCAGACACAGTACCAACAGAAAAAATATGTAAACAAAGTAAAAAAAAACCGGGCATCTGGGTATTAAGCTCGTGCCTATTCAATAAGTGATGAATATTAGTTTTAATTATTTTTCATCACACTTACTCGTAAACAGTGTCATAACGTGCTGGTAATGTGGGTGCTAAGACCTAAATTACTCCGACGGGGTTTTTCTTTGTAATTTTATCAAGGCAAAGCGGGAGTTTATTAAACCCTCGGGCAATATGATTCATTATGTCATTGAACACACCGCGCGCGCTGTGCTTGTACGATAACACAACAATTTACAACTTTAACAAGAAATAAAACATGTCTTCGTCGTCATATGAGTTTAATATAATTGCGACACCGCCAGATATTGTTAATGGGGCTCAAAAAATAATTATGAACCTGTTACCACCGACGCCTAAAGACAAATAGAAGAATAAGGAGAAAACACATTTATTTGACTAATAAACATACACTAGATGGTAGAGTACAATAATTGGTATATATGTACATGTAAGCATACAAACACTCACAATCGCACACATACATATACATAAATATATATAATATAGCTTAAAAAAATGATCTTAAATGTACATTCTATCGAAAGATTTCTGTATACATTTATAAGCCAAATAGGTATCCCACCCAGCATACCGCTGTGCTGTGTGCTCACAATGAGCAAAGCACTGATTTTCATCGGGGCCCTAAAAAGAAGGAGTGACACACTTACTACCAAAGGGCAACAACAAATAAGTACGTAATCATAATATTTACATACTAAGGTAACTTGAAAAACTTTTTTTGTGTTTTCAAAAATTGTAAAGTAAATTTTTAATTTTTTCGCCTGATATTTTTAATTATTAACTCGCAAAAGTGATGAAAAACATTGTGTGAAACACGGGCTAGTAATTTTCTCCTTACTTTTATATTTAAGTAATATACCTAAGAACTTCTACTAAGTGCAATTTATTGTCTCAGTAGTCCAATGTATCTAACTGGTTGGGTAAATTTAACTGGAGCTCCGTTCTCAAAGTTTCTTGATTTTTGTGAAATATATAATTTGTGTTGATCTCAGTGTTATTAATAATAAGCCCTTAAACAGCTGTATCATTTTATCTTATATCTGTTTCTATACCAAACCAACAAAATTTGTCGAAAATGCATTTTAAAACAATCCAAAATAACTGAATTATTCCTATAAAAGAAAAAGATAAATAATTTATTTAGCAATAAGCGCAACACAAGTACATACTAAATACAAAACTACTCACTTCGACGTAACTACTCTACTCACTCTACTCACTTACGTAACTACTACTCACTTATAAATAGATACGCTTTTGTTGCGCAAGGTCAAAAAGGACCTCAGGACCTCAGGAGGACTCAGTATAAAGCTGCACCAGTAAGCCACATCACTGATTTTCAGCCTAATTATCAGTGAGGACCTAGTGTTTGTCGTCGGGACTACGAAACAGTTTCCAGTATCCACTACTGCACTAATGAGAGTGAAGAGAAAAGTGCGCCAGGATCGTATCAAATTGAAGTCTACTTAGCTTGAAACAGATATGATTTTATGTATGTTTCTGTAAAATATTAGACGATAAACGTTTTAAATACGTACAGTGTCAGCATATCTGACTTTGTAACAATAAGAATACGAAATGCTATGGCGATTTCTTCACATTACAACGTCTTTTAATCGAAATTCCTAACAAACTGCATTCCGCCCTAATTCCTTACAAGAGGCAAAAACTCCTGACATAAGTATAAGGAACAATCTTGTTATCTGGTTAAAATGAATTGATTGCGATTGAAATAATGTTAAGGTAGGTAATAGAACTGTCTTCAGACACGTGTAAGGTTTGCTTGTACAGTTCTACTTAACAATCTAGACAGGGCTGACCACCTGGTCCGGGTCCGTTTATTGTAGGAAGTGGGTGCTATAGTGTCTTAACAAATCACCCATTACGTAATATGATCACTAAAGTCGTCAAGAATACAGAATTGATAGTTTTGAAATGTGGTTTACCTATCATCATGAACTGCGCATAGAACCATTACCCAAACTTTGGCCAAACTTGGCACTAAATAACATCTTTAAAAGCAACGTGTCCTGAAATATTTTAAGCACATATTCAGCCGGGAGTGACGTGTTAGGAAACGACGGCGACAATAATGATCTACCAGTACTGAACTTTCAAATAAATTCGGGGCCCATAGTTTGAAACTTGTACAATTTTGTATCATACTGGTTTCGGTTAGCTTCACAGCTTACCTAACTGGTAAACCTGTCACTTATACCTTTGCGTGTATAGCTAAGTCTAAAAAAACATCTAAATCAGCAAGCCAAGTGAAGATAGTGAATTTTTCATACAAAGTTTCTAACACTTGCAGTCAAACAAACATTTTTAATATACGGATCTGTTACAAAATATATCCCGTCCCATATTAAAATCAAAAGAAGTTGCGATCAAATGTTATTGTTAAACAATTTAATTAACTGAGCTTGTGAACAATGCTCAATCACTGGATTCAATTTACGTACATCTGCACATTGATTCAGTTCAATGGGCGGGTCTTAAATACATTTAGTAACAATGGATGCTCCGCAGCGAGGAAAATTGGTAACGAAATATTTATGAATCGCTGACTGATTTTACAAAACGTAGATTAAGTAGAAAATATAAAAATAGGTAGATTATCTGTGCGTTTAGCTTCACATTTATCACTTGTTTTAAAATTAAATATTTAATTTATAAAATTTATAGAATAGTATATAACCGAACTATTTTACTACTAGTGGAGATACGTTAAAGGACTGAAGGATGACCAAAAGTATATCAAAATGTACAGAATTGAAGGCACTGCTGAAGTCTAACAATGACAAAAGTGTAAGGTTTTGATTGTCCTTCGCTGTGCGAATATCATCAGTAACATAAGGTAATGAGGACGGCGACAACAATTTTAGTTTTGCGTGACAGGCGGTGAGCCCACCGCTGCAATACCGCTTCCGATACAGTGGATCTAGACAAATTAGCTTTATATTAATCCAATAAAACGCCAGTTTAACAGTAATATGGGATGGATCAGAAACAAAATACTATATTAGGCGGTAGTTAGAATCTTGGCATGCCCCTCTATTGTACTTCATTATACTGTGTTAGTCTAAATAAGCAAATTGTTTTGTATGTTATACTAATTTTATAATTGGTTCAAAAAACTGGTTCAAGAAAAAACTAGCCAGGGCTGGATACCGGGCTCGTATATTGTAAGAAGCGGATGATATAGTCGCTAAGCAAATCAAGCATAACGTAAATATTATCAGTGAAATCTGCACTATTGGTGATTCCAGGACAAATAATATTTTCTCTGGCAATAAATATATACAGTTCGGGATCGCTTAAGAATTGCGCCTTTTGAAATGTGGTGCTGGCGCAAGTCGTTGAGTAGGTATATCATCATAGATTGCACATACAACCAATACGTAAATTCTGGCCAAGCTGGCTTTAGAACATTTCGTCATAAGCCATGTGTCCTGAAATACTGTGGGCACACGACGATGATAATCCACCAATATTATACAGTATATTTTATTTATTATAAATATTTTTGGACCTTAAACACAGCGCCGTGTGGCCCCAAGTAAGCAAAGCTTGTGTTATGGATACCAGACAACGGATACAAATACATATATACTACTTTTTTTTTGTAAATACATACATATCGTACATACATACACTCAGAGTCAAGACAAACACAAATGTGTATCATATAAATATCGAACCCACACCCTCCGCACAGCAGTCGGCCACAATACCAACTAAGCTGCGAAGGAGTCTCAACCATGTTATTAAACACCAAAAAAGATATTTAATTTATGGAAAAAGAAATATCAAGAATGTAAATTTTTTATTATTAGCTACCTACTTAATAGAAAATCTAGATAGATCTCATTTCTGGGAAAATCTTATACCTAGATCAATTCTTTATCATAGCCGTTTTCGATAAAGACCAGTTTTTGGGGTTCCGTACCTGAAAGGAACTGATTAGGAACCCTATTACTAAGGCTTCACTGTCCATGCGTCCGTCCGTCTGTCACCAGCTGTATCTCATGAACCGTTATAGTTAGACAGTTGTTATTTTAACAGAAGATGTATTTCTGTTGCCGCTATAACAAAAATTTTTGTTTTTTTTATACCACTAAGGTGGCAAACAAGATTACGGTCCGCCTGATGGTCACCGTAGCCTATGGACGCTTGCAACACCAGGGGTATCACTTGCGCGTTGCCGACCCTTTAGAAATCTAATAACTTCTTTCTTGAAGAACTCCATACTGTAGTCCTTGCAAAAAACCTTGGCAGGGAGCTCATTCCACAACTTAAGCGTTCGCGAGAGGAAGTTTCTCTGAAACCGCACTGTACGCGTCCATTTAGGTTCTAAAGTGTGAGAATGAATTTCCTGCCGATGGATAGCGGTGCGATGGTAGAAAGTAGCCGTGGGCATCATTTCGAACAATTTCTCAGAACACAACCCATTGTACAAGCAGTAGAACACAATATACTAAAAAAAAAACAGAAAAAAAAAATATTTAGGAGGGCTCCCATACAACATACGTGATTTTTTTGCTCGTTTTTGTCGATAATGGTACGGAACCCTTCGTGCGCGAGTCCGACTCGCACTTGGCTGATTTTTTTATATGAAAGGCATCGTCAATGTGACTTTTCCCCAAGCTTGTAAACTTACCTATGTGTGGCATGCAACCCATTATGATCAAGCCTAGTACTTCCCATCTTAGCATTTGTATGCGGACCAAGCCTGTATTGCAATGACTGTACTGAATAATACCTAAGATTAGGCTCCATTTGTTAAGCGACTTATCATAATGAAGTTGGTCGTACGACAGAGCGGACGCATCAGCTTCGTACAAAAAACGTCACCAGTTTCATACTTCATTCGGTCTAAAGCCTTTATTTTCTACTTAGAAGGTCGTTGTTTACAACAGACAAATTATGTTTTTAAGAATTTTCTTGCATATCTGTACTGTGATTATTTAATTAAAATCCTCATATTTGTAGGTACATATATACAAGGGCGTACGAGTAGTGAATATATACTTAGACATATAAGCTTATACTAAATATTATACAACAATGCAAATATATCATTATGTTACTTGTTTTTTTTTTTACGACTGTGAGCAGATAGACGGATTAAATGTTAATAGATATAAGAATGATTCTAAAGTTAAATCCTGAGTTTAGTTCAGAAGTTCAATATACGTCGCCCGAGCTAAGAATATTTTTAGACCAAGTGATACATTCTACTTTTCTTCCACCTCTGTAAAAAAAGACGCTTTAACACGAAATTCGTAAAAAAAATATTAATAAAAAGTTTAAAGTAAAAAAAATTATTAAACATTTATGTTTACATTTAAAACCTTTTGACAGTTTTAAATATTATATTTAATGAACTATAGTTGAAAAGAGGTGATAACAAGATCGCAGTTCGGATTTTTTAAAATCAGAAATTGATAAAAAATCATAACTAACCGCTTCGTGAGCGGGAGCAAACACGCAGTTTACTACCGCCTAATGGCGAACGAATCAACGTTTTTCTAATGAAAAATATATATTTTGTGTATGTGCGTAATTATCTTATAAAGAACCAAACGTAGTAAAATAATACTTTCCTATCATTAGAATAGAATACGCTCTATCTGTATGAAACAAATAATTTTCTCCTTATTAACTAGGAAGGACGTAGAGTACATGAAAGCTCTTCCGGAGCAACATAACATACCTACGAACCTAACAACAATATGTTGTGACCTATTCACAACTCTGATGCCAAACAAAGTAGTCTTACGTAATACAAAGCCTCCGATAGAGCCAGATCCAATAAGTTGTTTATGACAGATAAAAAATCTTTTGTTACACAAAATAGATTCATCTGCTAAAGGTTTTCTGGGCCAAACTTTGTAGGAAATATTATGGTCAATGTAAAATAACCCTGGGGAACTGTTTCACACTGAAATTTTAACCTGTAGCATTTCGTAATGTTTTATAGCAAGCAAGGTGAATGTATTTAGTAGAGTTATTGTATGTATAGTAGTTAAGGAAATAACAGGAACAGTTGGAAGTTATTAGTTTTGTATTACTTTGCATTGAGAAGCTTTGCTCAATAAAGCGACAATGTTGCCATTGTAAACGCTTGTATTGTTGTAGTTTATTTCCTCTGCTAGAATAACTTGGACATAAGGGTTGCACTAAAAATACTTTGTATTTTAGGAATTAGCTACATCGTTACTTTTGTCGAACTAGTTGATGTTTTCGACTTCGTTTTTTTTTTCATACATAATAGTATTACTACTCGCCAATAGATGTCAAGGAAAATTCATATTTTTTTAGTTTATTATTGCCTAAAACACGAATAAAACGACGTTTTCTCAAAATAAACCAAGCTAGATCGATTTATCGCCCCCAAAACCCCCTGCATACTAAACTTTATGAAAATCGTTGGGGCCGTTTCCGAGATTCAGATTATATATCTATATATACACATAAATTGCTATATAAAGGTATTAAATACAAATCATTACAGGCATAAAAACCCAATGCCATAGTGCAGTATAGAAAAAAAAAGTAATTTAAAACCTATCTACATTTCAAACACCGAATTACATTTTATAACAAATCAGTCTCTAATTGCAATTAAATAGCTCTAAATCAGAATGGGTGGTATTCAATGCGTGTAGTGTAGTCGTCCACCCGCACGGTAACCCCAGCAGAGGCGGCCGGCGGCGCAGCCACACGTACCCATCCGAAATGCATATACCTACGTGCCATAATATATCCGCATTGCTAATTTTACCCTTAACAATTTTAAAGATATAGGATGTCAGCAAAAGTTCCCTCCCAACCTTAAGTTTATTATATCCTGTCATGCCCAAGATAAGGTTTGGATACATTAAGGGGTAGAATAGATACACTCCGTACTGCTTCATGTAACCTTATGAATTTATTTTGGACCCACTCCTGCATGAGGCTGCAGTATTTCAGTTTACCAACTCAAATTGCCGAATTATATTCCAGTTGGCTTCTAACTAGTGCATTGTACAATGTTGTGAATGTTTTTGAAGTCCCGGACAGTTCGGAGCAGGAACACCAAATTGCTATAAGTTTTTTTACAGCATTTAGTGGTATGTAAGTTTTTTGTGCTGAAACTCAAGGTAATTATTTTCAATAGAGAATATTTTTTTTCGCAAAATTCAATCAGCTGGCATCGAGAAAAATAAAAAAAGATTGGACCCATTTTTAGTGAAAAGTTTCGTAGTAACCTTTACTGCAACCTTGGTTTAAGTCTGCAAATACGCTTATCTTGATCGGCTGTGTGTCTCTCGCTTGTTTGTATTATATTTGATGGTTATTACAGGCCACGTGCTAGTGTTCTACACTTTCAGATTTTTCAGAGATGTGTTAAACATATTGAACGAAACAAACCTAAATAAAGAGGGCCACTTTGTAGCCAAATATGTAAAAACATTTTAAATTAAGTGTGTGTTCAGCCACTGGGAATGGAATGTAGATGTGTGTCTAGCCGCTGGGCAGGAAATCTATGTGTGTGTTCAGCCGCTGGGCAGGGAATATGTGTGTATGTCCAGCCGCTGGCTGGATGAAACCGTGACAATAAACATATATACATACATTAACAGAAAAAAATATGACTAGTTGTTGTTTTTATTTTTAGTTTATGATTGATAATTTACTTTCTTAAAATAAAAAAAAATCTTTAAATACAAATTAAAAAATAAATGCTTAGAAGCTACGCAAATATGTATGTTCTTAAAATTTTTTGCTTACTTGCGACTTGCGACTAAAAGTTTTCTATATTTAATACCATAAATGATTTTCTAAACACCTATATAACTACTATTGTATAAGGTAACAATTTTTTGTAAACCTATAACATAACTTACCGATACATACATCAAGTACTTAAAAAGCAGAAGTTAAATACCTGTGACCTGGATACATGGACGGCGTTGTATAATGTTTTGATGAGGATGAAAGAAATAGTTGCTCATGAATAACGCAGTATCGAGATTGCTAGGAAGCTCTTCAGTAATGGCGAGCTTTTAAGTTAATTGCACCAAATACGTGCCGGGCAGAAATTTCTCGGTGGAGATATATGAGCTTTACGTGCAAGTATGGCATATGTTGAAAATAGTCTATTCATATCATACTCGGAAGTCCAAAGTCCTGGAAATATCACTTGACCTCGAGCGATTTATAGTCATAGTGCGCCAATAAATAGCGCGAAGGTAACACACACCATTATATAACGAGTTAATGGGCTGTGTTCTGAGGAATTGATCGAAATGATGCCAACAGCTGCATTCTACCGTCGCATTGCTTGCCATTATCGGCAGGGATGGTCACGTACAGTTCGATTTCATAGAAACTTTTCCCCGCGAACGCTTAGGTTGTGGAATGAGCTCCTTGCCATGGTTTCTATGGGATTCTTCAAGAAAGAAGTGGTTATATTTTTACAGGGTCGGCAACTCGCGAGTAATGCTTTTGGTGTTTCCAGCGTCCATAGGCAACGGTTACCCTTAACATCAGGCGGACCGTAATCTTGTTTGACACCTATGGTATAAAAATAACTCGTGAAAGCTTAACAACTTTTTTATTAGATTAGAGGTTATTTTCTCATTTCCCTATTGATTTTGTATTTAAATTTGAAATTTAGTTGTAACACACAATTATTAATCTTGTAGGAAAATTAATGGCTTTATAACTTTTAAGAACCAACTGCGTTTAATGAACAAATGTGTGAAAAATTTACATCAATAATATTTGAATTTTTAAATTCTTTAGAAAAGTTTTAAATTCACTTTTTTAATTTGGGATTACTTCAGGAACGTACTCTTTCAAATAAAAAAATATTTTTGAAATCGGTTCACAGTTGACGGAGAAATCGGTGGACATACATAAAAAAATATAACCGTCAAACATAGAACCTCTTCCTGTCTTAAAGTCGGTTAAAAATGAAAGCCGCCCAGCATCTCGCGTCTCGCAGTCGTACTATATTTTTCATATTATGATATATAATTTGAATTGAATTTAAAAGACACTAAGTGGAAAAGACAATTATTTAATTTAGGTTTTTATAGTGATATATGTATATAGTTTACTTTTTTAGTTTAAAAAGATTTTATTACCTCATGTTTTTATTTATGTTATTACTAATTAAAATTTATGTATATATTTTATTTATTTATAAGAGCCAACAGAGTAAGTCTAAAACATTTTTTGTTTTGATTTTTTTGTATGGAAATTAACGTTTTTACTATTTTGTAGTCACACTTTTTGACTTTTAGCGACAACGTAAAGTCAATGCATTAGATAACAAGCTATTCTAATTATATAACCTACTTTCATTACAAGCAAATACAATACACGCTTTAAAAATTTGCACAACAGTTGAAACAATGGTCACTTCCAGATTTCTTATTTCATTAAATAGACTTTATAGAAATCATTTAGTAAGGTAATGCACTAGACAAAAGCAAGTGTTATAATATGTATTTTATTAAATGTCATAGTTTAGCCACAATATTAACACAAAAACGGCGTATTTACGCGATCTAGCCTATATTGCAGTCTTAATGCGCAATAATTAAAAACGAAGAGACTCCGAGAAAGGTTCGTTGTGACATAATTGTAAAAACTTCATGTTGTAAGTGCCTTGAATGAGTTATTTAAAAAACATCCGCGTTTTTTTCATGAATTATAAAGTTTTTTTATAAATAAAGTTATCTAATCTGTGTTCATTTATTGTTTTATTTATGAGTAAGTTGTATTTAGGCTTACGTTCGATTGACGAAGATCTCAAACTAGCTTTTGACCTCCCTTTTTTTTTGGTTATCGGCGAGAGATTTCTACAACTACTCCTGGATAGTGGAAAAAAATTTGCTATAGCTATAGACATCCGGTTATAGTTATTCCTGCGCGAACTTTTAAATAGTAGCCTTTGTCCTTCATCTACATTTCTCTGTATGATTGGTTGCTCCGTTGCGATGTAAAGTAGTAACAAACAAACTAACAAATAAACAGACACACAAATACATACTTATAAAGTAAGTAGGAGCTATTAATAAAAAAAAACCACTATCACGATCGTGACGATGCCTTTTGGCGCTTAATTCAATATCATTAATATTTCTTTTTCATACGCTATTAGTATCCATAATAAACAATGAAAACAAAAAACAAATTCATTCACCTCTCTTGCCTTACAGACCTTGTGTTTAACCGAACGTCCATTCAGTGAGAAAAAGTAATTAGGTTTTTAATTAAGCGGTTACCAAAAAGGTTCATCCCGGCTCCGGCTAGGTCACCGCGCGCCCGCGGCCGCGGCCTGTGAAATATCGACTTTTCCACCTGTGCCTGGACGAAGGCAGAAATTAGAGCAAATATTACAAAAATAAATAATTTGATATAGAAGTATATTTTTATAACAAAAGTAGATACGCTAGTGGGGGGTTAGGGGACATCGCCTTGCATTTCAGGATGACGCAATGCCGCTTTTATAAACATTCTACATGGCCAACAATAGCATCGTTTTAAGAGTTTTAGCCACGATCGCGTACCTACCACTTAGAAAGGAAACCGCAATTCTTGCATTTTTGTATACTTAGTTTTGAAGTTTCTTACCCAAAAGCAACACGGAGCCCTATGTGCTTCAGGTTCTGAGGTATGTCTGTCTGCCCGTCTGTCTATGTGACTGTATACTTACACTTACTATTTAATAGGAATTTTAACAGTTTATCTGGGTCACAGCTCACAAACTACATCATTTACCACCATCTCCAGTAATTGTTATTGAAATTTATTATGTTATGGATCTTATTAGAAATTTCAAGATAGTTTAGTTTTTAAAACAGGCATTCCAACAAAAATGGTCAAGTACTCCAAATTTCAACAGCCTCGCATTTCTTTAATTTTCAATATCAAAAGAATACATTTGTACTTAACTTAATGAGCTCTATACAATGACGTCCCACATGCTAGAGTAAGATTAGAAATAGACTCTTTTTTCATGTATTCCTATACCAAAAATCGC
Source organism: Apoda limacodes (assembly GCA_946406115.1). Lineage (NCBI taxonomy): Eukaryota > Metazoa > Arthropoda > Insecta > Lepidoptera > Limacodidae > Apoda > Apoda limacodes. The sequence continues at coordinate 6,719,902 of OX291545.1, read as the reverse complement.
TTTTTAATTAAATAGTTGGTTTTTGGTCAACATTCTACAAACTATTTCAGGTTTCTGGCTTATTTCATTTACAAAGCTAGAGACTCGTGACGAATTGGCATGACACACACATAGACATACAGACAGACCGACCGACCACCTGACTCTCCTTAAGTGAATAGAGGATTCGGCCATAGTTCACCATTGGGCATGGGCCTAGTCCGGATTGGCAAACGTTGTCAACCTAGTGACCATTCGCCTATCAGATTTTTTTAAACTACCTATAAGTAGACTGACTTGGCTTATCGACTGCTGTCATACGACAACACCTAGGTTCTTCGGAGCACGGTGTAGCTTCAAAAATGTACCAATAAGTGGTAACCCATCCAATGACAGACCACGCTTGACGATTCTTTACTTCGCATGTCGTTTTCGATAGACGACTGTTACTGGCCCACGAGTTCCTTGTATGAACTAATAAACAATACGACACGAAAATGCTGATTACCACTTGACCGTTTGTCATAAGATTCAAGGAAAATGCGCTCAATGGTTCTATTGTATGTTCGATAGCTAAAGTTGAACGAGACGTGGCAGCAATTTAATAATAAAATTCCATCCGATTATTACTCCATCCTAATCTCTCTCTCGCTCTCTCTCGATACCCGCGGTTCAAGAGCAGAAAGAGATAGAATAAATCTTATTAATTTTTGCCAAGGAAATAATCAAAGCCACGTTATTGGCCTTTGAAATTGGTTGTCTTAGAAATTTGAAAATTAATTTATGTTTTATTGAATCTCATTAGAATTTTGGCTCGCTGTTATTTAAAACAAATAGGATGTTATCTGTTTTAAAAATTAAATGAAGAATACCTGCTAAGACGTCACAAAAGTCTGTATATAAGTCTTCACCCATAGAATCTTGATGGATTTAGGCGTTACTCGGCGAAAATTTATGCATCTAATGAAAATCAACCGAGTGCGAGTCGTTATGTACCACCACAAAATACCTAAACTTGACTCAATTATTAGCTGGTTTTAATATTGTTCTTTTTTTTAGAGCTTTTACTATAATCACTTTAAGTTTGAAGCATGTATTATGTTTTTTGACGTGAAACGTCTCTCAGTTCAGTAGTAGGGGGTCACTAAAGCCACATGCACCGAAAAAATGGCTGTAACCCTGTAATTAAGTAAGTACATACGTAATTTATTTATATATCGTTGAGTAGAACAAAGTAGCCATTACTTAGACCTTCTTGTATCGCGCTGCTATATGGCCTCAGTGCCGCATAACGCTTGCAAGGATTTAATTTGCTTATTATTCATTAGTATATGTGCAGATTAAGACAGACGTGATTTAGGATTCGTGACTATTTTAATACGCCTTATATAATATTTAATCCAGTATTTCATGAAATATTCTCGTTTATGTAAGTAACTAGTTATTTTTGCTCGTAAGTGTACTATAATATTGTCGACAAAATAAACCGCATCACCAAAAAAAATCGTTAGAATGTTTAATTCTAATTAGAATTTGTAATAAATAACGGATCCATGCAGACGACGTCATGGGTTATTTATTTGTTGTATATATACTTTCACCAGAATGTAAAAAATACTTTTCTAAACACCGCATCAAAATCGGTGCAGCCAAACGCGAGATAATCGCGGACAAACATACATACATATTAACATACGGGTCCAACTGCGAACCTCCTTTTTTTGTAATTGGTTAAAAACAATAAAGACGTGTCTCTTCTATGGGGACCTCTTGAATGTTTTCGTTTTGTGTTTTTTTTTATTTTGTGTGTGTTAGTACATTCACCATAATAACACATATTTTGTGATTTTACCTTGTGGTGGTATGAAAAATCGAGCCCTTTGAAGGTCGCACAGATAAGAAGACAGTTAGCATAGGCTTAGCAGAGTCCGTTGGCACCCAAGTGGGTTGTAAAAGTGTGAAGGGACAGTGCATGAACAAAAAAGTCGCCCGAGGATGCTTTGTGTTAGGAAGAACCCGTTCATGTAGAGGCTCTATTAACCTTTACCGCTTTTATGTCCCACTGCAAGGCATAGGACACAATCCACCACGAGGGCTTTGTATAGGCTTGTATTAAAAATCATTATGGATTTTGATGGATTTAAGAAATATCTTTTTTTTATGTCAACAGTAAAAAAAGGTCATACCCATACATGAGGCAACATGTTTGTGTGTACGTCTTTGTACACATATACCTACGTACTTGTGTATGTATTTGTACGCAAGTATCTACGTGTGTGTCTATGTATTTCTAAGCAAGTACCTACGTATTTGTATGTATTTGTACGCATGCACCTACGTATGTGCGTATGTATTTGTACCCAAGTACCTACGTATGTGGGTATATTTTTGTCCGCGAGTACCTAATTATGTGCGAAAGGTTTTTTAATCGGCTTTTCTGAGCTGACTATGCAGTTGGCTGTTGCAGCCATTTCTGCTTCACCGGGTTTTTGGGGTGAGACTCTAAAGGAGCCTCAGCCCATATAGCGCCCAACGCTTAAGGGTACCACGCGGGGGGAGCCTCGGCTTGGGTTGTAGCTTTCGGGGGCGTCCCTTCGACCGGCGTCAGTCTCGAACCCGAAGGTGAGTCAGCGCCAGGAGGGGAGTTCCCCGTTCCGCGGATGCGGTTGCGATTGAGTAGAGGCGAGAAGCGCCCTGGCACTCTTTGATACCTCGTGTATCCTTGCGGGCGCCGACGAACCCGGGGACGTTGGCGCCGTGTTAGGGGGGAGGCCCTATTAGGCGAGGACATAGAGACTAATCTCGCTTTCCCGACTGCGTGATCGACATCTGGGGCCGTTAGTACGTGCCGAGGCTGCCTAACGATAGTTTTACGACCGTGCCAAGGTCGGTTGGGGGGATGAAAAGAAATAATGGACTGAATTACTTTATTGACCTCTCAATCGGGCTTTCCTTATAAGGTGCTTCGTATTAATTGATTTGACTAGTTTATCCTTAAATGAGCTTCAACTTCTACGTATACTACCTACCTAAGTAAAATAATGTTTGGAGATATCTCAAAATATAACAATTTTAGTAAATCTGTTGTATTAAGGCTGCGCCCTACTCAAATGTGCAGTTTTCTGCTCGTTTTTAAAATCGATTCCACTGTCCTTGCACAAGTTTCAGACTAGAAAAGTAACATGGCTTTCTACATTTTTTAACTAGTAAATTACTTTATTTGCTTTAAAATATCTGTTAAAACATCTCTTTTAAAAATAACGGCCGAACCTCCTGTTTTTCTATTTTTAATTCACAACTCCTTAAAAACTTGTAGCGAGATCATAATTTATGTCACAAAATTTAAGTAACTATAGAGCTAGAAAATTACTTTAAAAGATTTTTTATATCTTATGTGATATAATTGTAATTAATTATTTTCCACTTTTTACGCTAAGCTCTTTGCCTATCTATAATATATTTTAGCCACAGAAAAATGAACTCTATTTGCGATTAATATTGTCGATTTCAGCTTAACGCCCATAAAACAAATGTATATGCGGGTTGGGCGCCCTCTTACGTAATTTGGATTGTCTTATTTGATAGGTTCTGGGATTTTGATAAAACCACTTAAGTAAAGCCTATAAAAAACAAATCTGCAACAAACCAAACTGAAATACAAATATTTAATTTCGTTGTAAACCCCGTTTAATGAAGCTATAAAAGGCTTTTAATTTTCTGCTCACCAAACAGATTGAATCTTAAGTACTTTTATTTGTTTGTATTTAGGTTAAGAAAATTGTACTATTTACAAATTAGATAATTAACTGATATTAAATAGTTTGTAGCTGGATTCATGAATTTAAAATTTTATGACGTAGGGCCTGAGAAATATTTTTGCCAAAATAAAAAATGGGTGCGATGGTAGAAAGTAGCCGTGGGCATGTTTTCGAACAATTCCTCAGAACACATCCCATTATACAAGCGGTAGAACACACACAAGGAGGAACGGGCCAAGCTGGTATCTATCTGGTCTGTGGCCGACTGCGAAGCTCTGCAGCGTGACATCCACAATGTAGAAGTCTGGAGTGACACAAACCGTCTTCACTTTAACATAGAAAAGTGTTAATTGATGACGTTCACTAGATCTAGGTCTCCACTTTTGTAGGATAATCGACTGTTAGGTACTAGTATGGTAAGGGTTAATGAGACACGCGACATAGGATTGACACTGGACAGTTGACTAGACTTCAGAGACCACATCATGACCGTAGCGGGGAAGGCTAGTAGGACACTTTGTTTCAGTATGCGTCAAACATACATGTTTAATGATTGTAGACCGGCTATCAAGCTATATAATGGCTACGTTTGTAGCCGGCTGGAATATAACGCGCTTATTAGGGACCCATATGAAACCAAGTATTCAGTGATAATAGAAAAAATACACAAGAAATTTTGTCGTTTTATGTACAAAAAAAAAATTTGGCTATTATCTACTGCTTTATCCATCTCTCTTCGGATATGGTTGGTCTCGACACCTTAGAACTGCGCAGAAAGACCTAATTAACTTACTAATTGACTTTAATAACTGCACTTTTTTGGACTTTATGTACATATTAGAGAGTGAGTTTAGCCTGTTCTCTTTAATGGTAAATCTTAACCCTCTTAAGCGCTGAAAACGAACGTAGTCAGTAGTTCGGCGGTTGTGTACATACGTACTTTGTGGCAAGAAAAATTGAATGAGATCAACTTCAAAAACGACTAAATACTAAAATCATGAGGTCATAATTACGTGAATACAATAAAAAAAAATTAAAATAACTTATGAGGAAATAACTAAGTAGCTATTTTATTCTTAAATTCTTAAAATGTTAATCTAGAGTTCAAAGTAATGTCGTCTTTATCTTTTCAACATTTTTCAGTTACACCCACTTTGTATCAGTCTATTAGCGTAGGTAGCAGCGTAGGTAAATGGCAAATTTGTCACAGCTATGTTTTGTTGTACAGAAAATAGGCGAATGCACGTACAGGATACGTAACTTTATAACAGTGTGTGTAACTATCCCAGCGATGTGTTATACAATACATTGTGTATATGGTGGTCTACCACGCATATGGAGACATACATATTCTTAGTATACTGATGATTATTGAACACCCTCTATCTTATCGTGATTATTGTTTGATGCTACAAAAGCTATACCAAACTTAAACAGTTTTTAAAAAGCCCCTCCACAATAGTGAAAGTAGACTTGAAATATACACTGTAGACGGATAGATAACCAGACATTATGCATTATAAATATGCGATGCTTTGTTATAATTAGATAGCAAAGGGCGGAAATATGGATAAAAGCTTGTATCAAAACTTCCACCTCTTACTAGTGGACAATCCGTCTGCACTACAGGATGTGCACCTTAACGTTCCCAGTGGAGCGATGCAGGGCGCGGACAGCGGGTCTGGTCTTCGGTGGCACAGGCCGTTGCTTGCTGTGGCTGGTACACACTCGAACTGCACAGAATGCACCAACAAGACGCACTCTCACGCTCCTCAACTCAATAATATCCTCAAACAACGTAGATTTATTTGCAGATACAATAGGAGAAATTATATCTGCAACGCGTATCCACCTTGCGTACTGCAGTCCACAACGGTAGATCACACTATCGTGGGCTCTGTATTCCATTTTAATTGTTGTTTTATGAATTACTTTCATTTTTTTATATATTTATTATATATTTATTTCGTTTACATTATTAATAAGTAGGTATTAATTTCTTAAGCGGGTGTTCTAGTGTAGGTGTAAAGGTTTTATGTACAGTTATTTATAAATTTAATAAAGTCAGTCTGTAAGTAAATAACTAATTTTAACTTGATTGTAAACACTTTGGGTTACCGGTAAATTTACAATTGTACCAATAAATAAATAAATAAAATGCAAACGTCATAAATATCTAGGTGCACCCACCTAGAGATGGCAGCAGTACTTTATCTGGGACCGGACTTGTGACTTGCCCCGCAAAGACGGTTGCAACGATTGAAACACTGCTTCAGTCTGTTGAGTACTCCAAGTTTTTTGGACGCCAACTTTACCTTGTATTGCAAATGATCTTGGAACCCGAATCCCAATGCTTTTGAAGATGGTTCTGAAATTGGGAAACGCGAATGGTCTCGCTGGAAGACTTCACAAGTTTCAGCTGCCAGAACAAGCTGGGTTTCGGAAATGCTTTAGAACCGTAGATCACATCCATACTGTACGGCAGATTATAAAAAAAACTCAAGAGTATATTCAGCCGCTGTGTATGGCATTTGTAGACAACGAGAAAGCCTTTGATTCCATCGAAATCTGGGCCGTGGTAGATTCACTGCAACGATGTTGTATAGACTAGCGAAATATTGAGGTGCTGCGATGTTTTTACAACAACGCGGCTACGACGACCGTCCTGTTCCTGGACCATAAAACAAGTGCCATCCCGCTGCGTGGATAGTCTATTGAAATGTCACATGAGCTTTGCATTTGTTAGAGGACGCAATCTTATTTTTGGGACAAGTGTGGGGGGTCAATAGAAGCTTAACCTCAAGTTTGAGGGTCGCCACCCTTGTCATCCGGCTGCCATCTTGGAAAAAGGGGTGAAAACACTTTTTTCGCGAAATCTCGGAAACTATGCGTCTTACAAAAAAATCGTAAGACATAATTTGTAGCAAATTGTTTTGCCTACAAATATGTTTATAACTTTTTGCCCTTAATTAAAAATTTAAGAAGTTATAAGCAAAAAAGTGAGAAATTTTTTATGAAAATTTTCTTTTTTGCTCTGTATTTTTTTTTATACATTTTACAAAATATTCTCAAAATTTTTTTGTTAAATTCGTACAACTAATAAGTAAAGTTGTACGAATTTAACAAAAATTTTTGAATAATATATTTACAATAAAAAAAATCAAAAATAAGTTACACATTTCGTTTTGACCGGATTCTGCATTGACGAACCCGGTCAACTTTGAAGCGCTGTAACAGCGTTTTAAATGAATGAAATAAAAAAAAATTACAGAGAATTTTTTTTCGCAAAAGATGATCTACAAGATTCGTCTCAGGTAATTTTTTTGTAAAATGTATAAAAAAAAGTTATACTCGTAGAGCAAAAAAAAAATATTTCATAAAAAAATTCTCACTTTTTTGCCTATAACCTCTTTAATTTTTAATTTAGGGCAAAAAGTTATAAAAATATTTGTAGGCAACGACGAGTAAGCCTTGGCATGAATTTGGATAAGTCAAAAGTCAAGTTCAACCAACACGTCGTGCCAATGACAGTATACGTCGCCGGCACCTTACTCAAAGTAGTCCAGGATTATGTGTACCTTGGACAAAAAATCCAACTGAACCGGAACAATTTTGAGATGGATGCCGTGAGGGGGATCCAGCTAGGGGGGCAGCATTTGGTGAGCTTCGTCATGTCTTCACGTCGCCAAAACCGCAGAGTATGAAACAAAAATCTTTGACCAGTGCGTTCTACCTGTCATGACTGACATCGCCAATACATAGACACTTACAGCAGGTCTGGTCCATAAGTTCGAAGTCGCAACAGCGCGCAATAGAGCGAGCTTGCAGTATCTCTGACGGATAGAGTCCGAAATGAGGACATCCGGAAGAGGACTAAAGTCACCGCCATAACTCGCAGAGTTAGCAAACTATTGTGGTAGTAGGCTGGCCAAGTCAGATAGCCGATGGAGCAGACGTGTCCTTGAGCGGAGACCGCGTACGAGAGGGTAAAGCGTGGGAAGCCCTCCAGCCCAGTGAACCGACGACCTTAAAAGGGTGGCTGGAGTGATCAACTTCTGAAACTAAGAGAGGTACAATTCACAGTTCACTCCACTTCAAAAGGAATTGTAGCAAAAGGCTGCCCACAGGGAGGAGTAGCCTCTCCACTGCTGTGGAACATTGTGGAGGACGAGCTGTTGAAACGTCTCAACGAGCAGCTAAATTTATTGTTAATTATATTCTAATGTATATATTGTATATTGACATCCATAAGTGTACCCACTGCTTGTACCAAAATGGTTCAAATAAACGAATAAGAATACAGTTGGTTACACAGACGACATCACCATCCTGATTAAAAGCAACTCAGAAAACATTATCTCCACTTGCATGCAATTTGCACTCAGAATTATGGAAGAATGGTGTAATGAACTGACGGTAAACTCCAACAAAACAGAACTAATCCTTTTTACAAACAAAAGGAAAATTCAAATGAGTACCATGCCAAAATTATTTGACATTGAGTTGACGCTTTCGAGCGAAGTCAAATATCTTGAAGTAATTTTAGACCACAAGATAAAATTGAGAAAGCATCTAAACACAAAAATAACCAAAACATGTACAACTTTCTTTCAATGCAGAAGAATAATAGGCAAGAAATGGGGCTAAAGTTATCCATAATCCTATGGTTTTACACAGCCATAATACGAGCTATGCTAACATATGGTGCAGTAGTTTGGTGGCCCCGAACACAGCTATGCGCAGTAAAAAACAAACTACAAAGCCTGCAACGACTTGCCTGCTTGGTGGCCACGGGCGGTATGAAAACGAACCCCACGACAGCACAAGAGGTCATGCTTAATCTCAGACTCCTTTAACTTGTTATACAACAAGAAGCTGCTGCTGCAGCCATACGACTTGAGAAAGTAGGGCTCTGGAAACGAGTCAATAGAATCACTCATGTCCGTCCCAAGAAGGCAGTAGGCAACGAGTTTCCAGTGACAGAAGCGACATGTGACATCATCCCGAAAACATTTGTCTTTGACAAAAGACACCGTATCGAGCTTCTTGAAAAAGAAAAGGATAGGTCTGGCATACATGAAGTTAGAATCTACACTGATGGCTCTAAAACTGAGTCTGGGGCGGGCGCAGGAGTATTCTCCCATGAGCTGAACATTAACATATCAACGAACTTAGGTGCACTCAACACCATCTTCCAGGTAGAATGTATTACGATCACTCGAGCTTCAACAGCGGTCCTGTCTAGAGACATAAGTGATGCATCGGTACGCATCATTTCTAACAGTGCCGCTGTGCTATAAGCTCTTAATAACAACTGCATCAACAGTAGACTCATACTGGAGTATCACTGTGAACTGCAAAAAATCACAGTCACAGCGGATATTTCGGTAATTATGCGGTGGATCAGTTAGCAGAAAAAGGATCGGGTACTAAAATAATGGGACCCGAACCAATTGTACCGATACCATTCATCCAACCTAAAACGTAGTACTAGACAGAACCTTACAACTACACAACAAACAGTGGGCAGAACAAACAGATTGCAGACAAACCAAGAATGTTCTCACATCCTTGGACGCAAATCTGTCACACAATCTGATTCAACTAAGGAAAAAGCTACGCTACATAGTTGGCATAATAACAGGTCACTGCCCGCTAAACACTTTTCCAATATCGGCGTTACTGATAGTCCCATATGCAGGAGTTGCATGGAAGCCGATGGGACACCTTCTCGCGTAGTCCTACACTGCAAAAGCTAGAGCGACCAACGAACAAAGCTCCATAAGAATCCACAATGGCAAAGAGAGGCGCTGAATAAAATCAGATGCCTTCTACATTTCTGGACGGAGCTTATATAAGTAACCAATGACACCATTCGGTTACCTACGTACAATGGCCTATCACTAGGCTAAGTGTGGAAAATATAAGTCCAAGTAACTAACTAACTAACTAAGGGTGGCTGGTGCTGGCTGGATTCAAAAGGCAGAGGACCGCGAGAAATGGCGTGCCATAGAGATGGCTTATGTCCAGCAGTGGATCAATATGAGCTGTTAGGATGATTAATGATGGTAATTATGAACGCGCAGACTTGTAGCACGGAGACGCGTAGTGTTGAATCGGACCAAGTTTTCCCGTCCCCAGTCTTGACTTTAGCATAGATATAGTGGTCTCGATTTTAGACACAAGTTCTCCACGCTTTTTCTCCACATCGAAACTAAGGATATTTGCACGGTGTAATAAACGTCTCCAGTATCGTCATCTGCATAGCTATGACAATTAAAATCAAAATTGAAGTCAGTGAATTTTTTAATCTTGTAACTCATTTGTTCCCAAAACTACTTTTTACTTGTCGCGTACCTATTACTATTCAACATCATTTAAAATAGCAACATTTGTACCCGAATTTCTTGCCATTTTAACCGCGCGCCATTTATAGCGGGCGCCAGAGTATTTAATACAGGCGCTACATGGTCAGATCGTCCACTTTAGGAGGCTGTTTGCCTGGTCCTTACTAAGTATTATAATAATGTACATGTCAATGGGAAAATGTTTAATAATATGAAAAGTCCTCAGATTAAAAGAGGGTGTTTGTGAAAAAGTTTGTATCAAAGATCTTGCTAGTTACGCCTACTAATACTAATGTTATAAATGTGAAAGTAAAAGTGAGCGTTTTTGTAGACACCGTATAACACGATTTCTACGTTTTTTCACGAGCGATGATTCCACGACACAACAGTTACTGTCCGTAGTTTTCACGTAATTACGCACGCAAATACTCTAGCAATTTATCCAACCACTAATGCTACTAAGAAGGAAGAAAATTTGTTGATATCATGTCGTTTGGTGCGTAGTGAGTAAGCTTATATGGATTTTGTACAGTGGTTTTGTTGTTTCGTGAGACAACAGTTCATAGAACGGAGTTCGGAATTGTCACCGCATTTTGCTGTGTCATGTTCTGTCTCGTACAAAAATGGCACAGTATGATTATTAGCCTTATTGTTTAGTTCAATTGTATTACTGAAACTTAATATATAGTTATACATATGCGGTAGATTTCATAACATTTAAATTAAAATAGTTTCGTATTTTAAAGTAGACGCGGAACCTACAGTATAAACTGAATAAAGATGTTAAGAAAAATTAATAAGGTTGGCGAGTTCAACAAGGCTGACCAAAGTCAATTTTAAACGTTTTATTATAAAGTTGCAATATTTTTTAAATATATTAAAAATCAAAATTTTAATTGTCTTTTTTTTAAAAAAAAGTAAGATGCGAATTAAATGAAAAAAAAATTACAAAAAATGCTTTCTGATTGAAACACAATAATTCACAGAAGTACAAAGGATTTTTATAATATATTTTGAAAATTCTTTGTTAGACGTTGAGATATTTAGGCTCTATTCGCGTTTCAATGCCATAAGAACATCTATATCCACATAATAAAACTCAACATCTCCCAGTCCGTCCGTTTATGTTATTTTCACGGCTAAACCAATCTCGATGAATTTTGCCAGGGATAGCTTGCACCTTAGGGTTAGACTTTTTAAATAATGTCAAGCGTAAGTCGAATATTAGCGCACAGAGGGTAAAAGGTGAGGGAAATGAAGGACATAGCTGATAAGGAATTCTGCTTAAGTGTTAGTTGGCCTAGCAAAAAAGAACCGGTCAAGTGCGACTTGGACTCGCGCACCGAGGGTTCCGTTAAAGGTAAACTGTATTGAGGGATAAATTGAACTTTGCCGTTGGACAACTGTTGTCCCTATACATTGACATAGGTCGCGGTTAGTTTACCAACTGGAAATAGGTTGATAAATAATCACAAAAAAAAAATTGTAATGCAACAACAAATTTCCAGTTTTCAGATTTTATACTTTATGTATGCTACTTGGCATTGCTTCTTGCCAAATTTCATGATTCTGGGTTAACTGGAAGTACCCAATAGGTTTTGATTTTTTTGAGTCACAATATGCGACAAAAATAACTGTATTTTGGTCATAATTTTACATTGCATTGACTTAAGAGCTTGATTAATTACAGCCTCAAGGAATCGTAGATTTTAGTATTCGATATTAATTTCAATTTGATACCTCCACACGTTCTTGAGTAAAAGGGCCTTGTCAGACAGAACGACAAACTTTTTTTTAATGTGTTATTTATAACTATAAATTAACGAATTTCCGACTTTTTCCTATTTGCTGCTTCGTGTTAAATTTCATGATTCTAGGACAGCGGGAAGTACCCTATAGGTTTAGATTTTTTTGTAATTGCCAAAATATGCGACAAAAATGGCCGTATTTCGGCCGTATTATTTTATTGCGTTGACTTATAAGCTTGATATTTTTACAGCTTTCAGGGACCAAAGACCTTAGTATATGATATATATTTTCAACTTCACTAATGCCTGAGAAAAAGGGGAGGGACAGACAGATGGACAACAAAGTGACCCTAAAAGGGTTTCTTTTTCCTTTTGAGGTACGGGACCCTAAAAGGATAACTAAAAGTATGGCAAAAAAGGAGTTGCCTTAGGAATCCCACGCATTTAGCGCGGGCGAAGCCAAATTTTAGTATTTCAACGTAGTCAGATTGACGTCGTTAGGTATACTCGTATACATCTTGGCTTAAGACCGTTGACTCACAACTCCACACCTACCTTCATTATGCGCGAGTGATACCCCTGGTGTTGCAAGCGTCCATAGGCAACGGTGACCTCTTACCATCAGGTGGACCTTAAGCTTGTTTGCCACCTTAGTAGTAAAAATCAGACACTCAGACTCTATAAGCACATACAGAGCGGCGTAAAGAAACAACAAAAGAACTAGCACTTTGTGTCTAAGAGTAACATCAAGTCCTTACTTATCCTTATAAGTATGAAAAATATTTCAGCCTAAAAGCCTTAGAGCTATAAATAAGCAAGCTCATAAGAAAACACTCAAACGGTGATACGAAATGAGGACGGTTTTATGAGTAAAATAATGAAGTGTACAAAATGCAAGGACATGGTTAAGAGGCAGTGACTACCTTACTAGCGCCGCAAAAAGATATTCCTTGTTTTTGGATCAGAAACATTTCCAAAATGTTATAAAGCTATTTTTAAGAACTATTTATAATATAAGAACGTTTTAATACATATTGTTTGTAAAAATACCTGTGAGTTTAAGATAGCATTTCTGCTAATAACGGGCACTTGTACGAAGAGAAGATAAAGAAACTCTTTTGGCGGCGTTTGTTATGTACCAAGTCACTGCACCGTAATGAAAATACCTAAACTAACTTCCAGAAATTCATGACAGGATCCAGGACTTGCCACAACCTTGTTACAAGAGGAGTATTGTACTTATGTTCGGGCCACATTTTAAGCACAAGTGTAGCCACGACTTTGTGCTTAGATCCTAAAATGAGCGATAGTAAGTTTCCGATTAGAACATTAAAGAAATATAGAGTGAACTAGCTTTTGCCCGGAGCCCACAATAAATTCGTTAATCGGCGTGTGAGATTCTTTCAGCAACTTCTAAAGCTTCTAGGCGGCGTATCTGTAAAATCCGGATCCAATTTCGTGCAGTAGTTTTTGTGTGTTGCGCGTATAAACATACAGACAGACAAACAAAATTCTATTGTTATTATCGAAAGTGTTTTGTAAAATTCATAGACTTTGAGTTCTGTAATCTGTCCTACGGATTGCACAGTTGCCTTACAAAATTACCCACATTTTAGAAAGAGGCAAAGCTATTGTGCTGCAAATGCCTATCTCTTTTCTGTGAAATAAAATAAAATAAACTCTAAACGTTGGAAGGAGATAAGAGACCGCATATTCCCTTCGTCTCTTTCACACTTTTGCGACCATTTCTACTTCACACCTGTTTAGGCAATGCGCTGTCGTCTCCAGGTGCGTCTATGGTAAAATTACTGTCGACTGAATAGTCTAACCGTGAACATTTCCTGTTCATTTTTATATCCCACCATCTTCCTTCAAGCAGTGGTTTTACTAGTCGGTAATAGATTATTGTAATAGGTATTCTAAAAATAATACAGTGCAACAACTTTAACATTCATGTTGATAATAAAAAGAAAAACTGAACTATTAAAGTAGCGTGTAATTAATCGACACTAGACGCACGACGCACGCCAACTCACGCGTTAATTTTTTGCGCCTTAATTATTGCGATTATGGGTGTTAAACTTGATGTAACCAAACATTAAGTTATATCTAATTTACATAAAAATTTTAGAACGAATATCATAATAATCCCAATACCTAAAAAAAACTAAATTTAATAAAAAATCTATTTAATAAGTTCTTAGTAATGTTTACTATGACACTTTTACACACTTTGTTTACTTTTAAGGGAAAAGCCCTTTTTTGTACTTGTATATATTGTTTTAATTTTAATTAGGTTGCCTGGTAGAGATCGCTTCGTAGCAATAAGGCTGCCAATCTGTACATTCATAAGTGTGTGCAGTAAAAATATTCATTCGCTCATTCATTCTCTCTTCACCGCAGTATACATTGTGATAAAGGTACATACTCATATTACTTATAACTACAGATTTCCATGTAGCTAATTTTTAAGCAATTTTTTATTTTATTTTGGTAGAACTGGAATCATATTAGACAGCTAATTATTTTTATTTTTAACCTACTTCAAAAAAAGGAGGAGGTTCTCAATTCGACTGTATAATTTTTTATTTTTTTTTATGGATTTTGAAACATTACTTTTTTGTATATGAACCGATTTACGTGATTTTTTTTTTATTCGACAGGATATACTGGCGAGTTGGTCCATTTTATCCAAATCAATTCAGTAGTTTAGTTTTTAGTCAATATTTAATAAAATACCTATGTCATCCAAATAACTTTCCCTTGATATTGGTTTAATCCCATCTCCAAGAGCATTGGGATCCTTGGTGTCGACATCTCCAGCGATGTTCAGTTCCGAGATCATTTACAAGATAAGGTAAAGCTGGCGTCCAAAAAACTTGGTGTACTCAACAGAGCGAAGCAGTACTTCACGTCGGGGCAAAGGTTGTTACTTTACAAGTCGCAAGTTCGGCCCCATATGGAGTACTGCTGCCATCTCTGGGCAGGTGCACCCGGATACCAGCTTGACCCTTTTGACTCGGTTCAACGACGGGCTGTCAGAATTGTCGACGATCCCAAACTCACTTGCGGTATCGAGCCCTTAAGTCTGAGGAGAGACTTTGCCTCACTGTGTGTGTTCTACCGCTTGTACAATGGGTTGTGTTCTGAGGAATTGTTCGAAATGATGCCCACGGCTACTTTCTACCATCGCACCGCTCGCCATCGGCAGGGAATTCATTCTCACACTTTAGAACCTAAATGGTCGCGTACAGTGCGGTTTCAGAGAAACTTCCTCCCGCGAACGCTTAAGTTGTGGAATGAGCTCCCTGCCAAGGTTTTCTGCAAGGACTACAGTATGGAGTTCTTCAAGAAAGAAGTTATTAGATTTCTGAAGGGTCGGCAACGCGCAAGTGATACCCCTGGTGTTGCAAGCGTCCATAGGCTACGGTGACCGCTTACCATCAGGCGGGCCGTAAGCTTGTTTGCCACCTTAGTGGTATTAAAAAAAAAAAAAAAAAAAAATGAACGAACAAATTCAAAGAATTTTAAACACAAATTATATAATTAAAATATAACTTTTTAACCTACCTAAAAAAAAAGGAGGAGGTGCTCAATTTTATTGTA
The DNA here is from genome assembly GCA_946406115.1 of Apoda limacodes. NCBI lineage: Eukaryota > Metazoa > Arthropoda > Insecta > Lepidoptera > Limacodidae > Apoda > Apoda limacodes. The sequence goes on along the minus strand of OX291545.1, from coordinate 6,704,464 downwards.
TTTACAACAACTGCGACACGAGCAAACTTAAAACTGTATACTTTCATCTCCCAGTAATCAATTCCAGGTCTTTTATTCGTTTTAATTATATGTTGATGATTGCATTAAATTTTGTTACGAGTATGGAGGTTATTAATGTACGAAAAAAACACTTCTTCACTCAAAAGTAAAAAACAAAAACTGTTTAACAATAAAAAACAACCGGCTTCCAAAAGATGCACTAAAAAGGTGAAAATAATTACATAAGTAATTATCCATACTCGTAACAAAATTTAATGCATTTTTTACCTCTTTAGTGCATCTTTGTGACGCCGGTTGTTTTTTTGTTAATTTTTTTTATAAAACATATCAAAATATGCTTCAACCACTATTATATTAATCAATATTAAATTACAAAACCGTCGCAAGAACACATTGAAAATTTTTAATATTATTTTATTGAAATACTACGGCTTTACTCGCCAAAAATCCAGCTATCACCATAGGATTCCTATGGGAATTATTGTCTATTCCTCTAGCTCCCTAGTAATAGCACTGTTCTCCTGGTTGTGATTCGATTATGGATGTGTTCCTTAAGAATTTGATGCTTAGTCGCCATAGAAGCTTTTATTCTAAGATTGCACTCGATAGTGACAAACATAAATAATTTTTAAATATAGTAAAGTATGTTCCAAGTAAGCAAGTTTATTTAAAACATAAACTTAGCAGTAAGTTGAAGGAACCAGAAAATATTTTTCGCCAGAAAGTTTACAAAGGCGACATCAGAAATACATATGCCATGTACATGTATGATTGCTGTCAAAAACTTATATTTTCATTTTAAGTTACCTGCCGAAATGTCTGCTATCTAACATATTCAAACTTTTTATAGTCACAAACTTTAAAAGGATACAATTTGCGACGCCTCGCCGCGTACTTCATACAAACGAATATCTCATTTGTTTTTGACATTTACTGATCAATCACTGTGAAATTTTTTAGTCATAATTCCAAGCCGAATACCTAGGTCTGTGGTTTTACTAAAATCTAAAAAAAAAAATTTATTAACTAGAAATCTTTTTGAAATCATTTGTATTAAAAACTAGAATCGTGTATAACTTTTAAACAATACAATTTAATAGAAAACTGGCACGCTGCAGACCTAGATATTTATTATTAGAACATATCTTCAAAATTTCGTAGTGCATCTGCAATTGTCAAAAATAAGTGAGAAATTCGTTTGTATGAAGCACGCTGAGAGGCGCTCCGATTCGTATTTACTTAAGAACTGACCGACAAACAGATTTTTACGTTCTGCTATAACGTTTAGGTGACGTGTAATAAAATATTTAAGACATTGGCAAGAGCAATCAATTCCGTCAACAGAAGGTTTGTTCGGGCAATAAAATATTTTTATGTTTGCAATAGATCAATAAATTGTCGTTTATCCTCGAGTTATAAAAGATTGGCATATAGTAAACTAGTTTATGCTTGGGGCTCCAGCCATACTAAATAAGGTTATCGGCAAGAGATTCCTACAACAACTCCTACAGTTATTATAGTAAGGAAGTTTTCTATAGCAGGCTATAGCTGTTGCTATAGTTCGTTTACGTTTAATTCGGTAATGGTGATTACTGCGGAAACTTTTGAATTTTCTTATTTCTTTTTCAACTATTTATCCTTAAGTATTTCAGCTCTGTTAGATGCTGTTCCGGATAGCTACTTCAAACAGGTACAGTGTTGACCAATAAGTATTTCAGTGAAAAGTGAAAGTGTTCTGATTTAATAGTTTTCATACGGTAAATAGTAAATTCCTATAGTATATTGTATTAGACTAATGTGACAGTGTAAGATAAGTTAAAGATACGGGTGAGTGCCACCAGACCCTTCCTAGGCAGCATGATAATCGCTGTGTTTGGAATCTCGTCGGGACCGGGTGATTTGCGCTTATTAAGCTTAGAGGCCTCCTTCCTAACCTCTTTAGGCGAGATAAAATAATCACCTCTGAGTGGTGGGGCTGGGGCCGCGAGAAACTGCTCTACGCGTTCTGTAACTCCTAACGTGTGGTCAGGGTCGATAATAGGGTTCGGCTTAAATTGGTCCTCAAAGTAGTCCGCAAAAAGTTCCGCTGCGTGTTAATGGCGAATGCCAGCGGTATCTATAAGAGGGCAAATTGGGGCGGGGGTTTTGGTGATTTGTCGGGCCAAGCGATACAGAGCCGTGTCATCCTCACTAGCTTTAAATATCACTTGGTCCCACGATTGCTGCCTGTAATTGGCGATTTCTGACCGCAGTTCAGCGCTGATTTTGTTAAGGTCCCTCTTTGCAGCTGGGCAACGTGTTTGGCACCAGTGTTTACGAAGGGCCCTCTTTTCTTGGATTTTTGCGCGGAGGTGCGCCGGTAAAAGCTGCTTTCCAGAAGCTGTGGCTGAAATTTTAGTAGACTCCCTTAGAGCCTGTGCAATGGCAGTTGTGAAAGTACTAACTGCCTCTTCGACTTCTTAGAGAGTAGAAATGCCACCAGCCGGGAGTTGATAACTCAACATGGCGCGGTGAAAAGTGGCCCAGTCTGTTGTTCTGCGGGGGTTGGGGAGCGGTTTACCAGTTGCAGACACTCCAAGGACCAATAAGATTGGCAGATGCTGAGTGTCAGTGTCGTGGAAGACCTCTAACGACATTGACCAGCTAATATTATGCGCTAAGGCGATGTCCTCTTCGAGCACATACACAATTTACACTTTGGAGAAATTATGCACTATGGAGAATGATTTACCGAATGGGCGACTGATTGGTCTCGTGGGTATCTTCTTTTTCACCCTTCTGGGTGTTGAGGTGCGGGTGTCGGGGGAGGGGAATTTACCTCCCACCATGACCCGGGCATAAGCTCAGGGGTGCTGATCACCCCCGGTTAAATTTAAAAAGGAAGCCTACTTTTCAGGCCCCTTTGTGGATAATATTTTATCGCCAGAAGCGATATGAAAAACAGAAAATAATAATAACGAGAGTAGGCGCCAAAATAAAAACAAAACAAAATAAAAACAAAGCAAAAGCGCAAAATTAAAATAAAATAAAAACGAAGCAAAAACAAAACAAAACGAAATAAGAGCAAAATCAAAAATGAAAGCGAAATAAAAACGAAACGAAATAAAAACAAAAATAAAAGCGAAATAAAAGCAGAAATAAAATAAAAGCGAGATGGGCAATAAAAGCGGAATGGAATGAAGGGAGCAGGTGAGAAGGTAGGAGGGTGAATAATAAACTTATTCACCCACAGGAATAAGCTCTCGGGGGAGAGCCCTGCCTTCCGGCGACTGATTGGGGCGTGGGGGTTTCTTCTCTGTCACCCTAATGGGTGTTGAGGTGCGGGTGTCGGGGGAGGGGAATTTACCTCCCACCATGACCCGGGCAGAAGCTCAGGGGTGCTGAACACCCCCGGTGAAATTGAAAGGAAGCCTACTTATCAGGCTCCTTGATGGTGGATGCATTTTAACAATATGAAGAATGAAAATAGTAAAATAAAAATGAAATGAAATGAAATGAAAATAAAAATAAAAACGGGGTGAGCGTATAAGGATAAAAACAAAACGAACAAAACAAATAAAAATAAAATAAAATAAAAGCAAAATAAAATAAAAACGAAAAAGAAAACAAAGCTAAAAACAAAATTAAAAATGGACTAAAAATCGAACTAAAAACGGACTAAAAATAAAAATAAAAAGCAAATAAAAACGAAATAGCATAAAAGCGGAATGGAATCAAGTAGAGGTGGAGTGAAAGGAAAGGAAGGAGGTGGGTGAGTAGGTAAGTGGGTGAATAACTAAAATTATTCACCTCTAGGGATGAGCTTTAGGGGGAGAGAACTTCCTTCAGGTGGGCGGGCGGTTAGAGGGGCAATGCCCCTAAGGTGTTGATGGTGGCTGTTATCAGCGCAATCGAAGAGGTGTTTGGACAAACCTGATATGAACTCTGCGAGTGATTTGGTTTTGGTGTCTCTAGCGATGGTGAAAAAAGGGGAGATACGGCATGTGATCAAAGACTTTGAGCGGTGCAAACTACGTCAGTTTGACGCAGTATTCGTTAGTCGCAAGTAGTCGCAACACAATCTATCTTGTGGTGTACACGTGTTGTAAAACACTTTTTCACGAAAGAAAAATAATAAAAATAACACAAAACTATCGCCAAAATGTCATGTTGTTCGTTTATTAAGTGGACCAATCATTCCGGAAAAGAAAAAAAGTCCACAGGAATCACTTTTCACACGTAGGTTTATAAAATATAATATTTTTCCAAATAAATGCCATTGTTCTAAAATATTACCGCCATATGTTTATAAAAGCGAGATAGATCTATGAAATCCAGCAAGTGTAAGTGCAACGCAAGATTATTCTTATCACTCCCTTTTTTTTTTCTTTCGTCGGTATCGTGAACAAAAAAATCACAAAATTTTTGTTTTTTAGTGTTCAAGTTCTAATTTAAAGTAATCTTCGCAGGTTTCCTAAAGATGAATTATGGAGACAAAAATGGCCAAAACTTGTCCGAAAACAAAGACGAGAACATGATTGGGTAGCTACAATTAATAGCCGAGCATGCTCACTCCATTTTAAACCTGACGATATTTATGTTTCCAAAAAAGGTTTAAATAGAATTAAAAAGGGTACCGTACCATTTGTCATTATTTGAAGATGTGTAAATAAGAATTGTATAATCGATAATACTTTTGGTAGATATACGAGGGTCGTTCGATAAGTCCGTGCAAAAATGAAAACTACTTAATTTTTTTGAATAAATCTTTTTTATTTCTCAACATAATCTCCCTTGAGGTTCATACACTTCGACCAACGGTGCTCCAGTTTCTTGATCCCATCCGCATAGTAGGATTTGTCCAAGCTGTCAAAATAGTCATTGGTTGCTGCAATAACCTCGTCGTTTGAATGGAATCTTTTTCCCGCCAGCCATTTCTTCATATTAGGGAACAAATAATAGTCCGAAGGAGCCAAGTCTGGAGAATAGGGGGGGTGCGAAACGATTTCGAAGCGTATTTCCAATAATTTTGCAGTCGAAACTGCCGAGGTGTGAGCTGCTGCGTTATCGTGATGGAAGAGAACTTTTTTTCGAGCAAAACGTTTTTCTGGCAGTTCGGTGTTCAATTTATCTAGTAATGATGAATAATATTTGCCTGTAGTAGTTTTACCCTTTTCCAAATAGTCGATAAAAATTATTCCCTGTGAATCCCGAAAGACAGTCTCCATCACCTTTCCGGCCGAAGGAACGGTTTTCGCCTTTTTTGGCGCACTTTCTCCCTTGAACATCCATTGCTTAGACTGTTCTTTAGTTTCAGGAGTATAATAATGTATCCATGTTTCATCCACAGTGATGAAACGACGCAAAAACTCCTGCGGATTTGATTGGAACAGCTGCAAACCACTCTCACAACACTTCACACGATTTCGTTTCTGGTCAATCGTTAGCAATCGCGGCACCCACCTTGCTGATAGCTTTCTCATTAGCAAATGATTGTGCAAAATATTATGTACCCGGTCGTTTGAGATGCCTATAGCCTCCGCAATCTCACGCACCTTTCATCTTCTGTCTTCCATTATCATATCATGGATTTTATCAATGATTTCCGGGGTAGTAACCTCTACGGGACGGCCAGAACGTTCAGCGTCTGCTGTGCTCATATCCCCACGCCGAAAATTGCTCATCCACTTATAAACTGTTCTAATCGCAGGAGCACAGTCACCATAATGTTTATGTAGCTTTTTGTGAGTAACCTCAGCCGTTTTCCATTTCTAAAAGTAATGTTTAATCAACACACGAAACTCTTTTTCATCCATATTTTCAAAGTCACTGTACTTTTTTTTTTCAAACCACTGTCAAACCCAAACAAATAGATCGATGTAGCTGAAACTTGGCGTGTGTATCTCCAAGAGGTACTACTCACTGAAAATAAACTTCGTATGCGCCAGTGGCGCCACCTGCCGGATTTTGCAAGGACTTATCGAACGACCCTCGTAATCTTAGCATACTCGTTTATCTTTAGTACATATATTTTTTTTATTTACTTAATTTATAAATACTGGTATTTTATTTGTATTTTCATAAATAATGTAACTAGACTCTATTGATTTTATTAGTTTTATCTAATCACGTATTAATTAAGTCGAAATACTAGTTTCACTTTGTATAGGAATGCCATAAACATTTTTTTAAGCTATACCTGTTTGATTTTGCGTAAAAGTGAAGTTAAATATTAAATATAATTTTTATGTTCTTATTTATTTGGACTTATTTTTTTGTTGATGGTACCTTGCGATCAGTTCGGGGAATACCCAAAAAATATTTTTCACAGAGTACTATGGGTGTGTTGACGAATATCCTGTTATCTCGTTCTGATTACAGACTATCTACGACTCTCTGTCTCTGTTATGTCCTATGCATCTGTACGTAATCAAAATTTAGATGTAGGGGTAAAGTTACTTTGTAGTTGTATTTAGCTCAATCTTTGTTTTGTCGACACTTATTCTGTATCTCCCCTTTTTTGTTTATATCAATGGTTCTATGTCGAAAACTTCTGAAGTCAAATAACTCGGCTAATCTGTAATATATTTGTATGAAAATTGTATGATAGCTAACCTCTACGTTATAGTTTCAAAATATGTATAGTTTGTTAAGATTATGTGATAGTAAGCCATTAAAATAGCCGTTTTTCACTGCCCGACGTACGAAACAGATAGACATATACAGACCGACCGACCTATTTTAGTTTATTTTTAATAGTTATAGTCATGTATTTAATGTTTTAAGGTTTTTTATGTAATTAATAAATATAATTTAGTAGTATGTAATTAGGTATAAGGATGTAAATAGTTAATTGTAAAAATTATTAATGAAAGTTTGTGGCGAGCGTACGGAGCGGGGCATCGGTGGGGTACGGGAGGGGAGGTAGCCAAGAATAGTATAAAATAGAACAAGATTTCCGTATAGATTCCCCCGAGAGCGACAACCCCCCGCGGGGAGCCCTTGAGCGTTGGGCGCTATATGGGTTGAGGCTCCTTCAGCGTCTCGCCCCAAAAAACCCGGTGAAGCAGTAATGGCTGCAACAGCCAACTGCATAGTCAGTTCAGAAAAAAAAAAAGTATAGATTCATTCAGAAAGTGAACTTCGATCAAGATAGACCTCGAAATAGAAACCGCTTGGCTGCCTACTATATATGTATACAGCAAAAATGAATTTTATTTTTACCACTACGGGACTCGAGGTGGGACGAACGTGCACTTGTACATCGGGGTTCGGCATAGCTACAGTACATACAGTCCACGTATAGTCAGCAGTAAACCAGCGCACGTCCTACGAGAAGACCGCCAGCGCCCATTATCTTCCACTGCTTCGCGCACGGTCACGTCTCGCACAGATGCTCTGTTGCAAAGTGAAGAAAAGACAAACAAACAAACTCACTTTCGTAATATAATATTAGTATGGATTGTTGCAAAGAGAGAAAAGTGACTTCTGGCTGCGCTGGTGATTTTTGGATCCCTCGCTTAGTCTCTGATCACAGGATCATACGTTCGCACACGAATTATGGTCGACCATTTGTGCACAGTTAGAAACAGTTATCGCAGATATAATTGATTTTTATCCAAATTGATTTTTTTTTTTTTTTAATTCCGAGAGGAAAAGGGATTTTATACAATATTCATGCACTGTTTTTATATACACATAAAATTGCCGCTTTTTCGCTAGTATCTTTGTTGCATTTGTTTTATTTATATATTTTTATTAAAATTATAGGTAAAGGAAATAAAAAAACATAATTTATTTAACACAATATAAAGCTTCGATATTTTTTATTTATTAATATAGATGTTATATATTATATATAATTCCTAAATAATCTAGAAGTACATAACTATATCTCAGGCTAATTATTTAAAACAATCAAAACTATATAAATTTCTAATAAACCGTTGCCAGTTGGCATCGTTCCCAAAATACTATTGCCGCGTTGTATTGCAATGCAAATACTTTGATCAGGGTAAAGGCCAGCATTTTTGTCATGAGAAGCTTCAACCAGACGCGAAGCTAAAGCCCTATAATTATTCGATCCTAATGTTTCGACTCCAAAAGGTTCAAATAAATATTCACAGTCTAGGGTAGTAAATTTGCGTCTTATGTAAGCATCTTCCCAATTAGCCGCCGCACCAGCCCTATTCTGTGTTCCTTGAAGATGTAACGGGATATCGACGCAAGTAGCGTTCCAAACTAAAGACCGTTCCATTCTCCAAGGAATAAATGTCCTGCCGTCTGGTCTCTTACCTTTGTCACGTACGAGACTATTCGGTTCAAGAACAGCCGCGTAGTTGACGGTTTACTTTAACAATAGATAAGATACAAAATTCAATATAAAAACTAAAGTCTACCTAATAAGTCGCAACGTGGTCGCCGGGTTACGTGTCCTAAGGTTTATTAGTGGAGAACATAATGCCTCGAATCCTTCATATTTAATGTTGCAGTGCTGCGGAGCCTTAATTGGAGTTGAATAATAGAGAGGTCTGTGTTACCGCAAACCGCAGGGAAATATTTATTCGAAAACTGCTGTTTGTTTTTGGAATTTCATAATTCACGTTTAGTAGTCATAAGATTTGAATACCGTACCTACTTTTCCCCCAAAGACTTTAAAAAACGAAATATTATGAGTTAGTTTTGATAAAAAACAATAATCAATTAGCTAGGGATTTTTAGAAAGGGGTAGAGGAGCGGACATTAGAGTCCCAGAGTCTAAAATATAAGTCTTTTTCTAAACTTCTCATGTACATAGTTTCGTTATTTACTCACTTCTACCTTAATTCGGTCACAGACTATATAATGCTATCCGGTGAAGAAAAACACTGTGAGAAAACCTGTAACTGAAAAGAAGTATGTGAAGTCCAAAATCTGCACTGGGATGGGACGTCCCTATTCGCCCTTTCCACAGGTGTGAGTAGGCCGGTGCACCTACAACAGTAGTGACGTATGAAGACTGGTAACAAAAAAAGTCAAACAATGGTGACAAAACCACATATAAAATAATGAAGTACTAAGTAATACTAAACAACCTAGATAGGAGACGACAGATAGATAACTAATAGTCTTGGGACCTCATAATTTTTATTTACTTGACAAGATATATATTACCTACTTATTTGTGGATAGTAATATCGGTCAAGTTTTTTTAATTTAGTATTTTTAAAGAAAATCAGGAAAAAATCGGATACCAAGGCAGGTGTCCGCTTTGGCATTATTGTTAATTATGGATGTATGCAGGTAATATTTTTTTTTCTTAGCGTTCAGAAACAATGTTTTGAAGATCATATTACGAACATGGAATCCAATATTAATCGCAATCCTAAGGCTTTCTGGACCTACGTAATATCGAAACGAGGAGGTAGCCAATATCCAAATCAGTTTTTTGTTTTCAATACTATTAGGGCGGCAAACAAGCTTACGGTCCGCCTAATGGTAAGCGGTTACCGTAGCCTATGGTCGCTTGCAACACAAGGGGAACACTCGCGCGTTGCCGACCCTTCAAAAATCTAATAACTTCTTTCTTGAAGAACCCTATACTATAGTCCTTAGAGAAAACCTTGGCAAGGAGCTCATTCCACAACCCGAGCATTCGCGGGATGAAGTTTCTCTGAAACCGCACTTCAAGCGACCATTTCGATTCTAAAAAGTGTAACCCGTCATATTTCAAAACCAATTATATTTTTTTTTGCTTTAAAAATTTGTGCTTAAGTGCCAAAAAACTTTCAAAGGCTCAAATTCCCTAAAAGCTCATCGTTCTATTTATTTGTTTTGTATTGCAATTTAAAAGCGGTATAGTTAAAAACTACCTGAATACTTTTATTGCCTACAGGCATTGAAATAATTAATTAGTATTGATTTTTAATAGCCACACCTTATAAAAAATCGGTTAAGGAATCAAGAAGACTCTGAATTAATGTTTTCGCACATACATTTTTATCATCTTTCCTTTATTTTTACGTTGGTTTAACCCAGTTGATAAGTATTTTGAATCTTATTTATTCCAATAATAAAGAAAATTGTAAGTCACACCATGTGCTTTTGCTAGTTTTGTACAATCGTTAGTAGAAATAAATAAAAAAAATGGGTTGCACTCCGGGAGTGCTGACAGAAGTGAAAACATACTAGCTATTTACTTCATATCACTTCGTATACACATTTATTTATTATAAATAATAATGTTTGTTTATTTACTTTTGTGACGTAGTATATTTGACATCTCAATCTGTCATAGAATTAAAATCCCATATTCAACCTCCCTGTACTACTCATAATCACAATATACTAAAATATGGCGTGGAATTATGGTTTCCGTCTTACGAATTTTCGATCAGTATGGCGCGGCATTATGGTTTCCGTCTTACGCATTCAGCCTGTGCTAGTTTATCATTTTATACCCATACTAAAAAAAGTGCACAAGTGCCGCTTAAGAAGTTTTCACTTCAAAAATAGTTTCCCAACTACTTATTTAATTCAACGATGAAACTGGTTCAGAAAGAAGAAAAATAAAACAGATATTATTTACTTAGTTACGTACAGAATAAAATCATGTATGAACGTTTGTTTCATTCGTCACTTTGTTCTCGTTTCGCAGTTCTGCTATGTTCCGGAAATTTTTAATATCCGTACTTCCCTCGCGGAAATTATGACAGTCTGTGATGTTCTCGTAGTTTGTTTACATTTGGCTGCAGATTGTATATTGTCTGTATTTCGTATAAGGCGATATTTGTTTTGAATAGCTTTTTGACTTAAATATAATATTTTTCATATCATTTCAATAGCGAATATATCACTTACGTTATTATAGTTACGACAGAAATGCTAGCTGGAAGATCTAATCGCAATTCTCAGAAGCCTCAGCTAAGCATCCTAACAGATAGATCTTCAATTAATGTGGACAAAACAAATATCATGTCTAATATCCAGACGTTATGACTAGAGCATACGTTGACGAAGTGTAAAAAGACTTGTATGATACGTTTAAGACGACAATGTACCCTTATATTCCTGAACGGTCAATCTTTTTTGCTTGAGACTGAAGAAGTATGGCACATACTACAGATCGCAAAAAAATACAGAAGTTACAGAAAAGAATAACAGAAAAGCAAATTAAACAGAGTTAAAAAAAAAACAAAAATTCAGAAACTTCAATAATCACAAAAAAAATTTAAAATGTAATGTTCAAAAATAGTTATTTATGATTATTTATTTCCTGTAGTATAGTAAGGTACAAAAATTGATCTGGATGTCCAAAAACACAAACATAGGTATTAAGGTACGTGTTTTTCTATAAAAAAGCTATAATTTTTTTTAATAATCAAAGTTATTTTTATTTAAGTACAAATTTGATAGTGTTATGTGTTAAGAAAAAAAAACGATAAAACCATTTCCTACATTACTGTTATCATTCAGTTTTTCATTACGTCACAAAATATTTTCAAGGATAAAATAATTGAGAGATTGATGGTACCTATTCTGATAACCTCTAAGTAATCAAATAAACCAAAAATTAAGTCATAATTAGAAACAAGAATAAAACTGTAAAAAACCTTACCCAACATACACAAAAAAGGTATCAAAGCTTATAAGCACAAAATATTACTTATATTACCATACAATAAAATAAATTCGCGTGTATTTAAAAAACAGTTGTGTTTTAGTTTATCTATAAAATATAAATAATCAGGGCTATGGAACATACAGCCGAGTTTGTTGTTCTATTACAATTTGTTTGGAAAGTCAGATTTTCACAGAGAGATGCCTACCCTATGCATTCAAAATTTTAAAATTAAAATTATTTGGATTGTGCGAATTAGAATACATCAGTAAGGTATGCATTTTATGTGTTCATAGGTTTCTTCATCAAATACAGGACGATTCATAAAACTTTTTTTTTTTTTTTTTTAATCAATTTTACTACTTTCTAGTTAGGTAGATACTAATATAATATTACTGCTTTAGACAACAAAAAATCATTTAGTCTATTTACCGCTTTAACCGTTTTTGGAAGTTTTGTTATTTTGCTAATTTGTGAGAAGGGGTTTATTAAAATCAACGTTCAATCGTGATTCTTAAAATTAAGAATATGTTTATGTTTGAAGGCGGATTAACTAATATCTTTTTGTTTTGTTAGTCAGTTTCAAAAGTTAACACGAACGTTGTCTCGGAAAATAGCAATTATAAATAATAGCTAGGATATAAACCTATATTTATAGAACTTTAAAACTCAAAAATTAACTTATACTTTTGAGGCATACTACTAACTTCTATTATCCTATTCCTGTTCTTTTATGCTTACCCATCGGTCAATTAACATTATCAACAAATTGCTTATGAAATTTTTAGCCAAAATTGAGCAAAAATATTTTAATATAAAGGAAGTAAAAAAAATGTTTGGTTTCCAAATTCTAAAGTCAAAAACAATGATGTAAATTAGAGTAGTATTTATAATCTACATATAAGTTGCTAAAGAAAACAATGCCAAACTCGTTTAATAATTGCCAGAAAAACCTCTTAGTCAGTTTAAGTTGGACCTTCATATAGTTGATAGCACTAAAATTCTATACAAACCTTTTTTGGTTATCATGAACCAGTCTAACAGTAAAACTTTGAATACATAAATAATCTTATAAACTTATGAACTTATGTTCTAATATATTATTTATATCATTAACGAAGACAGATTATTTCTATGTATGTTTTATTGTAATTCTTAATTCTATGGAGATTTGTGTATTTGTTAGATTTATTTACTAGGACTTTATAAGTTACTAGGAATTCAATAAATAATTTATCAAACTTTTAAAAGATATCGGATTGCTACCAAAAACACATTAAGATCAAGAAAGGATTAAGAAAAATCGATAGTACCCACATAGATTTTGTCTGTGTGTGTTTTTAATCTTTGGTAATTTATACCTAATGTGTAGTTCTTAACTTACAAAATAAAACCGATTTATCAATTAACTAAGTCGTAGTAATGAAATAAGTCCTTTGTCTTCCTAAGATATTGCCAAATAAAACACTACTTTAATAAGTGACAACAAATATTAAACTGATTAATTAATTAATTAAGTAACATAGCTGAATAGCTAAGTCCTTTGTCTTCCTAAGATATTGCCAAATAAAACAGTACTATAATAAGTGACAACAAATATTAAAATGTTTAAATAATTAATCTGGTTCAACCTTATAAGAGCATGTTCAAACTGGATTTAACTTACTTAATACCTTAAACAATGTCACAGTCGTATATCGTCATTTTAACAGTGTTATAGGTAAAAGGGCCGGCCACCATACTAACTCTCGATTTGCACGTGTATTTGTGTGCGGCTATCACACTTTGAAAATTGATTATAACGAAAAATAATTTAAAACATTTGCTTGTCATAACTATATGTGATTGACCAACACTATTATTACAAATAGTGTACATTTTTAAGTTGTTATATTTTTAGTATAATGACTGGGTGTTGTTAAATTTAGGTTTCTTAAATATATTTTTGAGGAGTTCTATGAATTAATCTTCATTTTCTGTTATATACAAATACTTTAAGAGGCCACTATTTCGTTTCCCCGTATTTTTTTTATATTTCCGAATTACGCTGTTAATCCATAATTTCAGTTGAAAATTTACTCCGACTGAAAAATCTCAAAAACATGAGCCCAAAATAATTTTTTTCTCTGATATATGACATTTTTTATTCTATACAAATAGTAGATAAAGATACACTTAATGCTGTTAATGAATAAAATTATTGACATTCACGTGCAAAAAAAACCTCAAATTTCTGTTTTCTACCGATCACACCCTACTGGAACTGCTATAAGATAATAGGGCATGCAGCACTCCATTATCATATAGTTCTAGCTCTCTCCTCTTTAGAGGAACAAACGAAACTCCTCCCAAGTCTCTTGGAAAATATTATCATACTAGAAATCGTTTTTTTTTTTTTTTTTGATAGCGTTGCCATCTTTTAAATTGCAGCATCGCCATTTCGTGTTCCCCCATTAATGACGTCACTTATTACGTTTATATCATCTGGTAGTCTTATCGAACTAGGTTTAGTGTCGTCGGCTCCCCTACTATAAGTGAATGTAGGATTGCTAGCTAAAAGCATTTTATTTTACCATAAGGTAAATCAGTTAGATTGACATTAGAAATGGTAAATATATCTAGTAGATTTATGTTCAGTAAACATTATTTCAGCTTAGTGAACTACGTATGATCACGCAGTCGTCGAAGCCACAAATCAAAGGTCGTAAGTCGGTTTTACTTTTACCTAAGTATTGAAGTCTATATAGGTGCTTTGTTCCATACGCGAACGCTATTCTCAAATTAACTAAGTGAAAAGAGAAGCTGAAATAGAAAGCAGTGGTTATATTATATCACACACTTGCTCATAAAGCGGTTCTTTTTGCAAAGCTTTTAGGTTCGTAATGCAGCTTATTTAATGCGCGTGCTTTTTACTATACCATAACATACAGAGCATAATAGAACTTTATTTAAATTTAAATTTAAAAAAAATATAAGCTTACTAGTGCGTTTACTTCAATAACCGGTATGTCACTAGCGCGGCGCGCAAAAAAAAAAAGAAATCCACAAGCCAGTTTCAGAGTTCCTTAGCGAACAAGGAACCTTTATAGTTTTTTTTATTATACCACTAAGGTGGCAAACAAGCTAACGGTCCGCCTGATGGTAAGCGGTCACCGCAGCGTATGAACGCTTGCGACACCTGGGGCACCACTTGCGCGTTGCCGACCCTCCAAAAATATAACTTCTTTCTTGAAGAACACAATACTGTACTACCTAGAGAAACCCTTGGCAGGGACCTAATTCAACAACTTAAGCGTTCGCGGGAGGAAGTTCCTCTGGAACCACACTGTGCGTGACCCTTTAGGTTCTAAAGTGCGAGATGAATTCACTGCTAATGGCGAGCGTTACGATGGTAGAAAGTATTCGTGGGCATCAATTCTCGAACACATCCCATCATACAAGCGAGTAAAAATTACATGTACCTGGTAATTACATGTTACATTGTAGAGTAAAAATACATATTTATTGTAAAAAACTTACAAATTAAGTATATGAGTATGTAAATAACAATTATCGCAAAAGCATAAAAGACATTCTAATACGAGAGAGAGAGAGAGAGAGAGAGAGAGAGAGAGAGAGAGAGAGAGAGAGAGAGAGAGAGAGTTAAATATTGATTGGTCTATATTAAAAATAAAAACTAGGATTAAGGAACTGTGCACATATATGGCTAGAGGGTTGCCTTATCAGTTAATTTTCTTAGCGATACGGGTCCTAAAGAGTTGTAGTAGTTAATTAGCACGGTGATGAGGTACACTAAACACGTTGGTGTTCCAAGTACGGGCTTTAAGCGCACTTAAACTAACATTACAGACTAGTTCGGTACAGTTGATATTTCCTCTCATAATGTCATATTAAAAAAAAGTCTCTAAGTTGCTTCTTACGTGAGCATTTTAAGACAGTTCATATTATTAAATGGTTTACACGTACGGAGGATAAAACCTAGGTTGCGATGTGCTATGATAACTATTGCATTGATATGATTAGAAAATAATAATTGATCAAGTAATAGTCCTAAATCTCTTACCTTTTCAGTCAAATTGTTATCGAATTTATACACGTATCTAATGGGGTTATGCCGACGTGTAAACATGTGACATAAATGCACTGGCACTTGTGAATATAAACAGAAATGTTGTTACGCTGATAGCATGCATACAAGGAGTATAGATCTCGCTGTATCAGCTCGCAGTCAGTTCAAGAACGTACTTTCAAATATATATTTTTTTTATCGGCATTCGTTAAACAGGAACTGATATTATAGAGGTAGGCACAATAAAATAGAGGACCGAGATAAGATCCTTGTGGAACTCCTGAGGAAAGCAATACTCTTTTTTCGTCAACTGCAGGAAAGTCAGTTAGTCAGTCAGTAATAGTTACTTTAGGCTAACGCTTACTTTAACCCGCGACTTTGTTTACATAGAAGGTGAAAATATTTTTATATAATACGTACCGCCCTTCCCTGTCATGACTGTCCGCCGGCCTTGCACATCATAAATGCCCGTGCTTGACTTGACTTGACCATTATTTTGCTACGATGTTAATTTAAAACTGCGATATCTCCTATGATATTCATTCAAATCGAATGATGTAAAGGGCAATTTTATTTTAAATTAAATACTTGTGATGAATACATATTTATTTGGATAAGGATTAATATACTGGTTATAAAACACCTTTTCTGGATATATTACTTAATAAAACAATCTATTTTTAAATGCAAATACGAGTACACTATTTTTTTGCTTCTTTAGTTTTTTAAGTTTAAACAAAATGAAGATAAGGATCATGTAATGAATGAAATAGTTTTCTCAAAATATTAAGTAATGAAATGAATTTTACAATCCTTATTAAGTCCATTGAAATGTTACATGAGCTTTGCATTTAATTTTTGGGACATGTGTGGGGGTCAATAGAAGCTTAACCTGAAGTTTGAGGGGTCGCCACCCTTGTCATCCGGCCGCCATCTTGGAAAATGGGGTGAAAATATTTTTTTCGCGAAATGTCGGAAACTGTGTGTCTTATAAAAAAATCGTAAGACATAATTTGTAGCAAATTGTTTTGCCTACAAATATGTTTATAACTTTTTGCCCTTAATTAAAAATTTAAGAAGTTATAAGCAAAAAAGTGAGAAAATTTTCTTTTCTGCTCTGTAATTTTTTTTTTACATTTTACAAAAAAATAACCTCAGACCAATCTTGTAGATGATCTTTTGAGGAAAATTTTTCTCTGTAATTTTTTTAATTTCATTCATTTAAAACGCTGTTACAGCGCTCCAAAGTTGACCGGATTCTCATGAGCATTGACGAACGAAATGTTTAACTTATTTTTGATTTTTTTTTTTATGGTAAATATATTTTTAAAAAAAATTTGTAAAATCTTACAACTTTACTTATTCATTCCTAACTCTTTTCCCCGCCACCCATGAGGTAGAGCCTGTGGCGCGTTTTTTTTTACCCGACATTCTGAATTAGCTGGTGGTACCGCGCTATTCCTGAGTGAGAAAGTTGATTTTCTCCCTCGCAGCCTCCCTCGCAGCCTAGTTGGTAGTGTGATGGACTGCCGTGCAGAGGGTGTGGGTTCGATTCCCGCACTGGACAAACATTTATGTGTTAATCATTTGTGTTTGTCTTGAGTCTGGGTGTACTTATGTATGATGTGTATGTATTTACAAAAAAAAAAGTAATATATATGTATTTATATCCGTTGTCCGGTACCCATAACACAAGCTTTGCTTACTTTGGGGCTAGACGGTGCTGTGTAATGTCCAAAAATATTTATATTTATTTATTTATTTCATAGCTTTATACGGCGGTAATAAAGACGACTCACTAGACAACTTGCGATACAAAACGATTTGCCAAGACAGTGACTAAAAATTCATTTAATTTTTCATCGCTGCCTCCAACACAAGATGCAGCTCGTTTTCACAGTCTCCGACTATATAACTAGGTCCAGTCGTGGCTCGGAAGATATCAAAATCCTGAAGATTGGGGCTGGAAAAAGCATGCAAGCATCCAAAACATTTGGATGCCAATACAAGCTTCCAAGCCTCCAGCACCCCCCGATCTGATGAAATTAATTTTCTGCAGATGCAAAGGAAACTGTGGAAGCATGTGTGGCTGCAGAAAAGCAGGCCTGAAATGCCCTACAGTATGCTTCCATTGTTCTAGCAACATTATGGAAATGACAAAATTAATGGAAGAAAATGAATTCGAAGATGAACTTCCAACTATGACTCCAATTTTAACTCCTGTCATTCCTCGAACTTTCACATTTGACGTTGATTCAGAGATTCTGAGCCTGGACCATTGAAGAAAAGTAGATTAGAGTAGCTAGCTAATAAGTGATAGAAAATATTATGATGTCGAGGATCACCTTATAATCAAGATGTGCGTGGAGTAGGCCTTTTGGGAATACCACGTAAAAACTTCTTTAATTTTTATTAAGGGCAAATGTTACATTAATATATTTGTAGGCAAAACAATTTGCTACAAATTATGTCTTTGCGAATTTTTTGTAAGACGCATAGTTTCCGAGATATCTCGAAAAAAGTGTTTTCACCCCTTTTTCCAAGATGGCGGCCGGATGACAAGGGTGGCGACCCCTTAAACTTGAGATTAAGCTTCTATTGACCCCCTACACATGTCGCAAAAATAAAATTTCGTCCTCTAACAAATGCAATATTCGGTCTTTAAATTGTAACATTTCAGTGGACTAATTACTTTAATGTTAATATAAAGTTCAAATAATATATTTATGACATTACATTTATTAATCACATGGGCGATGCAGCTATATTCGGTTTGGATCGTGTCTGTCTAGATATCACCTTAAACAATATTTTTACTACTAGCAGATTTTCATTGTCATAACTTAATTATCTTCTAAGTAGGTACCTTATACCGTATACCTTTTATCATACCTTAATGTACTGTACCTTAATGTAAAGTACTGATAGGCGACTTAGAGTACACTTTAATATATTCTCTACATAATTTATTTATACGTGAACATTAATATAAGAAATTGCTAATTTCCTATTTGTAATACAACAGTTTTTCGATAAAAAAGTACCTAAATAACAAACTGTTTCTAAGTATCTTTATCCAGGCTTTACTTAAATCGTATTTAAACGTCCATGTAGCAACTGAAAAATCGAAGCATCCGGCAGCTTTCACGATGGCTTCTTATCCGCCTTCTTTCCGTTCCCATTTCTACAGATCTCTGAAGATAAATCCAATATTTTGTAATATCCTGTTGAAGAGATAATGTCAAACAAATATTACTGGTAACTGAATTGTATTTTTACCTGCAGGAAATAATATTTTCTTTGTGGATAAAAACATACTTAGATTACAATAATAACTTAAGATGCCTCCAACAAAATAATACTGAACCTACAAAGTACCAGAACCTAAGAAGTAGACTAAACATAAAATCGGTCAACTGCGAGTCGGACCAGTACACGGTGGGTTCCGTACTAGCATATAATTTTCAAACACAAACGGCAACAAAAAATGTGCTGCTAAGGTAAGGTAACCCATGCAATGACTAACCAGGCCCGATGTGACTTAACTCCGCATATCGTTTTCAATAAACACATGTTTGTGGGCCACGAGTTCTTAAAACTGTATCTACGTTGATTTACTTGCGCCATCTAGTTAACTTTTAAACGTAAGACCCCAATAAATTAAACCGTCGTTTGACGTTTGACGTAAAGAAGGACATGATGTACAGAAGCAACTGTTTTTATAGATAATATGTTTTTTTTTTCACTAGATACTTCAAACTTATAATTGAAATTATAATTGTATTGGCGCAAGTCTATTTTACACTTAGCCGGTTCTTATTAATTTTGTTGTTTTGATAATTTAGATCGCAAACAATTTTTTTTTTTTATTTTATATAATTTTTTTTCTGACTGACTATGCAGTTGGCTGTTGCAACCATTACTGCTTCACTGAAACATTATAAGTAAGAACCCATGCTTGCAGGTCTCCTGCGTGATGTAGGGTTATAAAACGCACGCATTAGATGCGTAAGTTTCGTACCGCGTAGGCCTTTATCACTAAAAGTTTGAAGCTTGTATGTATTAACTACTGTTTTTAAGATAGAGCAAAAACAACGAAAACATGTTTCTACTTCGCTTAAATTTTTATTCAATGTGTTTTTTTAATGTTGTTACCACGGAACTCCATCATTTAAAACCGTTTTGGAAAATTATTTTATTATTTAGAAAGGTATTCTTACAGGTTGTTCCCATCTTTATCAAAATCCAGTACTGATGACTTAATTTATGAGGAATTGAGGGAATACGTCAAAAATTATAGGAATACAAAGTGATTTCGTTATTTCAGTAACGAAGCATTTGCATTTATAAAGTGTCACATAGTGATGTGGAACTGATGATGAAGACCACAGATTGCCAACAGAACTTTTCAGATTTATGTCTCTAAGAGAAAGAGAGTGAGTGTGGTGATAAGAAATCTCGATTAAGATAGTTAAGCGACTATAAACAAGCAAATTTAAATGGTTTTGATAAAATTGCAGAGCACTTAAAATGAGTTACTTGAGTCGCTTAAGAGCTTTGTAAGCTTAAGGCTAACAAGGTTTATTCTTTAAAAAAAATAATAAAAAGTTTTTATATTTATGTGGGTAGTAGGCCTGCAAAAACTACGACTACTACTACTCGAATAAGAAATCTAACAATACGCCCTAATGTCTCTTTATGATAAAATAAAATGTCCAAACCCAAAGTAGCTAGAAACCGGTCAGTAATTCCCTGGACTGCCTTCTGTCTCCATCATCAAATCTTTTAGGACTCCATTATGCTGCAGTGTGTCATCAGAACTACATTATTAGTGCTACATTTACTACATTAGTGTTTTTTCTACTTTTAGGGATAGTTTTTTGTCAATTTTAACATACCAACATAGAGGTATCCAACAAAAAAGAATTATCACAATCAGACTGTTCTTTACAACAATTTCTGTTATGAATACCAGACAACGGATACAATTACATATATATTACTCGATTTCTTGCGATATTAATGTTCACGTATAAATAAATTATGTCAAGAATATATTAAAGTGTAATCTAAGTCGCCTATCAGTACTTTACATTATTTTTTGTAAATACATAAAAATCATACATAATTACACCCAGACTCAAGACAAACACAAATGTTTATCACTTTTGTCTAGTGCGGGAATCAAACCCACACCCTCTGCACTACAGCCGGTCACACTACCAACTAAGCTGGTAAACATTTTTAAGGAGTAAAGTAAGGGCTACCATACAAATCCGGATTGATTTGATATATAACCGGAAAAGCAGTAAATTCCTAGGAATACATCAAACCCCAAACATATTCATGTACCGGTTTATTCATAAATAGAATCAATACTAAATTTCTAGAGAGTATTCAGTACTTAAGAGTCAATACAATTCGGAGCGCCTCTCAGCGTGCTTCACACAAACGATTTTTCACTTATTTTTGACACTTCCAAATAAAACACCACGAAATTTTGAAGACATGTTCTAGTAATAAATATCTAGGTCTGCAGTGTGTCAATTTTCTTTTATACCTACTATATATGATATGGGCGGCGCGCGCTCAGGTAAGATAGGGTGCAGGTTCGATCTCCGCACAAGACAAACATTTATGTAATTAACATTTGTGTTTGTCTTTGGATGTTTTCTACTTTCGTATGTATGTATTTACAAAAAAAAACGTTTATATATCTACAAATATAATTATATTTTACATATACTAAATATAAGGTCAGGTGGGGTATAAGAAACATAGTTTACTGGTTTTTAAAAATTATGAAATATGTATTTATTTTAATAGCAATAGAAACAAATAAATAAAATATATCAATGGCAGATCTGGTCTGGTCTGGTCTGGTCGTTCAGCACTTTCAAATCTGTCTGCCACAATGCTTAACGCGCTATAACGTTCTGCCATTGTTGTTTTTAGATAATAATAATAATAATAATAATAATATATTATCAAATTTCAAAACGGCACACGTGGTGAAACGGCATACCTGTCTTACCTGAGCGCGCGCCGCGTCCATCACTTGGGGCTTAGTGACCCCCCATCTCATATATGGTAGGTATAGGGGCCTCACTGTACAAAACCCCAGGTCTGGTCAAATACATACAAATAGCTTTCCAATGGCTCTTATACTAATAACTTTATGTTTGTGTTTTGATGTCTAAAAATAGTTTATTTTATGCGATACATCGAAATGTAAAACATCGATTTAAATGGAACATTCATAGTCGTACGTGGGTCATCATGGAAACTGGAGGTTAGAAATCATAGGTACTGAAACGGTTTAAAATGGTAACATTAATTTCTAATGCATACAATTAGCTGCGTATTGTACACTTGAAATGTTTGTTGCCTTATCAATAGAAGCGCCGAAGTTTGCGACCCCCATTTAACCGCCGCCGCGGCGTGACAAATTCGTCCCATTGTATTTGATGCAATGTTCAAAAGTAGAAGGCATGCAAGTTATGATTAAAACTGTCTGTAAGATAGTTGAAACATGTTTATTTATTTATTTTAAATCAAATCCAAGTTTAAGAAGGAAAAAAAAAAGAAAAAAGAAACAATAACGAAACAAATAATATTCGAAGAGTCTGATATTTTTTGGGTTCACATCAAAATCTTCTCAACTTTTATAGTAATTCTAACAGTACTTAATTATGTAAAACCTATAAGCAGGTGTTACCATTTGAAGAGCCAATATCGCCCAAATAATATTCTTTATTAGTTCATTTTCATCATGCATACATAGATCTGAGATCACTGAAGAGATCGTACTGTACCCCTATTTATACAGATTATTCCTAGTGCAGGGGACAGAGCCTCACTGAAATGAAATACATTTTAATGATAAGTTAAATGTAACAACAGGTCATTACGACCTCCAACTTTAAAATGCATTGTATTAGTATTAGTGATGCACAAATAAAGATTATTAGTACTATATTATTTATTACAGACAATTTTTTTGCACTTATGGCACTTTAGACTACTGACTGGGAAACATGACCCAGCGGCAGTTCTAAGGAGATCGCTTTTTTACCATTAACTATTCATGTCACAAAATTGAAAACATTTTAAATTTTATAAATACAACAAACAACAAAAAAACAAAAGTTTTACGGATTCAAAAAATAATAAGTTAGAGATGTTCAAATCTGCCGGTGGGACAAAAATGGGACCGCGGCACACTCAATTCGCAGAATTCCTATTTAATTGCTTATCTCAACAAATTCGTCAAATCGGACTCAATAACATAAATTGATAATTGAACCAAACACTCTGTTAAAACAACACAGCTTTCGATAGTATGACCCAGTTTGTTCTCGTGACTCGGCTGATAAAAGCTCGCTCTAATTGGCTGTCCTGAAGGCTTATCGGATTACACCAATCATTAATGTCAAACTAACCACAACACTCTGTTGGACAAAAGTGTGTTCCTTTGCCCGAAAATGGAACACTTATCGTAGTAAAGAAAAAATTAAAATTATTTCACTACATTGTTTTTGTTAAATCGTCTATGTTATTGTATATCGTATGTTTGTTATCATCAAATAGGCGCGCCTAAAAATCTTGGCTTATGCTAAAAACACCTCAATGGATACAAGTGTCCGTGTAATTAAGTACGGGGCAAAACTCATAGCAAACAACAAACTATGCGAATATTATGTTAAATAAAATAACAGTTCTTTTAATTATCAGACTACAGTCTCTAAAGCACAGTGAAGGACTGTCAAGATTTTGTAGACAGCCTAAACTCGCTACCTTGGCAGATAGAGTGCAGAGCTGATATGTTAAGAGACAATACTATTGATACAGTACGATGGCAGAGTACCTTTATAGTATTTTTCTTCACATTTTGCTTTTTCTTTGTGAGCTGTAATAAATACAAACTGTTATGTATGTCTACTTATAAATCCATACGAATATTATAAATGCGAAAAAACTGTCTGTATGTCTGTTACCTCTTCACGCTTAAACTGTGGTACGGATTAAGATGGCATGGACAACGGCTACTTGAAAACATCAATTGTAATGAAATTATAGGAGTTGCCGTTGAAATCCTACACCGATAACCGAATTTGGGGGCGGGTGGAATCGTGGGCAAATTCGGCATGAAGATAATTCTGAAGATAAAGTCTTGGGAAGGGACAAAAGCTGCTTAAAAATGTCAAGTGTGAGTCAGTTTTTGAGAATGAGATTTTTTCTTTTTATTCAGGTGTACTAGTGCACTTCGAGCTATGGCAGTGAATTCTAATTTATTATCTTAGTTGGGATAGGGACAATAATAATTTAACTTAGCTATCATACATAAATGTTGTGTGAGTGATGGGATGTCTGTAAAATTATTGTTATTTTGTTTGATGTGTGATACTTTAAATTATTTATTTGAAAGGGCAAATAATTAAGATTACTAGGACATCCAAATTAAAGCTTTATATAAGCAATTTTTCATATGTATTATCCGGAAACCTAACAAAACATGAAAGTGTTAAAACTTAATTACTTAACTTAAAGGAAATATAAAGCTGTCATATAAAAATGTATTTATAAAATAAATACATTATATATTCGTCGAGAATTCATAAAATGTATAGGTAACATTAAACCAATCTATTCTTCAGAGCTATGACTCCTAGATTAATTATATCACTAAAATTTGTGAAGTGATAAATTGATATTGCTTCACATATTATATATAAACAACATCTTCCTTCAAGCACATCAAATTAAATATTTTTAATAACAAGTGAACATAATTCCTTCAAGCTTAATTATATAAATAAATAAGTCTTTCATGATTAAAAGTATTTTTATTACCTAAACTTTTCTTTTAAAGTAATTTTTTTTGAGACCATATACATTTACTACCTCGCAGTCTAGTTTGTAGTGTGGCCAACTGTTGCGCAAAGGGCGTGGGTTCGATTCCCGCACTGGTCAAACATTTATGTGATAAAAAACATTTGTGTTTGTCTTGAGTCTGGGTGTATTTATGTATAATATGTATGTATTTACAAAAAAAAAAAACATATATATGTATTTGCATTCGTTGTCTGGTATCCATAACACAAGCTTTGCTTACTTTGGGGCCAGACAGCGCTGTGTTTAATGTCCAATTAAAAAAATAATAATTTAGGAACACAAACTACTTCTGGTATTAGGTAAAAGTCTGAAGAAATTTATCGATCGGGAGTGGAACGATAACTCCTATACACTAAAGGGTATTTGGAGAACAACTTACCATACAGGTCCCTGCACCTAGCTATGTTCAACGTTCGAGAATGATACATGAAAGCTCTGGAAAACTCGTGGACGAACCCGTTGATCACGTGCGAGTGTGTGGGAATCCAGCTTTTACTAGACTTAATGTAATTGTTTACTTTGTAGTTATACAATTGGAAATGTTCGTCACGAACAGATGCTGTACTAGGAAAAATACAAGAAATAGTTAAAAATTTCTGTTAAACATTGAAATTAAGATATTCTAAAGTCTGGTCTTAAAAGTCTAATGTATCTGCAGACTCTTAGGAAAGAAGTATGATTGTGTAATAGGTATTAGTTTAGGAGGAGAATGAACGTTCTATGTTTGTGTTATGGTGTGATACCTATGCGATCTGGAAATTTGATCGATGGTTTGAAACTCATAGTTTAGAAGTGTAGGGGGCGTAGTATAGAAAGGACGGATTGCTTTCCAGCACTTTTAATATCATTTAGTGTCTAAGGTCTCTGGGAGGTGAAATTGGTTGGCCAGAGAAACAAGGTCGTACGGAACATAGGTTTTCATTTTCTTCAGGAACTTACTTTTAGAATGGTAGTGTTACGTATTTATCCTGCGTTGAAAATCATGTCTGTTAATTAATCTCGTTCTATTCTTTATTGTATATTATAAATTATAAATAAATAATTAATAAATAATTAATAAATTAAACACAATCACATATAATGACGCATAGCACATCTCACACCTCTTATTTATAAAATACGTATCATTTAAGTCAAAGTCAAATTTTATTCAATCAAATAAGGATTTCATAAACAATTTTGAATTGTCAAAGTTATGAAATACAATTTTTTGTGTAATATTCTAAGTTAAGTAGGAATTGTTAAGAAATAAAAGTGAAGGGAAAAAGGACTGTTAAATTAGATTACAACCTTACCTACTCTTCTCTCAGAACTCAGGTAACTCCGGGAACACAACTTCAATGGCGAGAATAAAGCTAAGTACTTAAAAAAAGTTTCTTTTCTTATTTTTTTGTAATAATTTTTGTTTTATATCCTATTTTAATTTCGTAAATTTTGCAATTTTTATAATAAGAAGGGGTAAAACCTTACAAGCCCTACTTCTAGGCTTACGCCGTCTGTCTGTCTGCCTGATTGACCATTAAAGAGCTCTCGGTCGGTTTTTTAGTGTGACACTAACATAAATTTTTATTTCATACATTTAATTAAAAAAAATATATGCCATATATAACTATATTTTTTTATAATATACATATCTGATATAACAAAACTAAGCCTATATCCATTAGTCTTCATAAAGCTTATTTCTATTCACCTCGATTCACTTCTATTTATATTTAATAACATATCACGTACGAGCAGAATCCATCCCAAGACGAAAATCTCAAATAAATGTTTTTGTTATTGAATGGATATGAAAAGAATACAAATATTATGTGTATTATACGCAGCGGCACATTAGTCTAGCTGTGAGCAAAGCGTTAATAGGCGATGTTTGGGCATGAGTACTGTCGCGCACGTAATAGTTATTAATTTATGACAGCAGATATTTTGGTTATAATCTTTTATGTATCAATTGTAAAAACATATTTAACACTAGACTAGATCGTGTAAATACGCAGTTTTTGTGCAAATTTTATGACACAATTAAAAAAAGCATCTGAAGGATTCTATAAAATATTATAAGTTATAAAAATTGCTATTTTATTATATTTTTATCTACACAAACAGTTTATCGATAATATTATATTTATTATTATTTTAAACATAGTATTATATGCACATAGTCATGAATTTTTTTTTACGTCTAATATGACGAAAAATTTCGGAAATACTATGAATATTCATACAAAAATTGTAATGCTGTTTATTACAAAAGTAAAAGGCCGTGTAAAAGTTAACTTTTTTCTGTCTTTGAGCGTAAACTTATCCAGTCAGTAACATAGGCTTTTTACAACGGTTTATCTTTTTACAACGGTTTATCTTTTTACAACGGTTTATCCAGTAAGTAACATAGGCTTTTTACAACGGTTTATCTTAGTATCATCTGAATTATAAGTTTAATTAAAATTTTCAGCTTTTGCGGCGTTCAAAAAACAACAAACATTTTATTATCGTTAAAAATTTTCGTATTTCAAATTCACTTACAATGTTTTCAATTCCTATATTCCTTTAGGTGTCGGGAATAGCAAAGGGAATATTTTTATACGGGATGGTCAATATATGTCGTGGTAAATAATGTCACAGTCAACCAAAACCCATAAACTATATTCCTAATTTCACAATTAATTATTAACTATACCTACAGGTCGTTTAGATCCTGGAAAAAGATGAGGGATTTTTTTTACGGTTAAGGTTTAATTCAAATTCAATATAATTTAAATGCAAATCATTGTTCTATCGAGTTTAAATTCAATTCCAAGATTGTTTAAATGCAGATTATCGTCAAGGAACGTCACTCTACTCTCGGATATTTATCGAATTGACACTTTGGAGAACTTTCAAGAAAGCGCAGCTGGGACGTCGTCGTGTCAACACGTAGTGCAAGGTTCTAATTTTAAATCAATATATTTAATCACATATTAATAACTAGCACCAGAAATCAACATTTTTGTTTGTAATAAAGTTATTTTGAGGTAGCTTACAAATCAAAACAAAAATACCTGTTATAATTTTCCATTTTCTGAGATGTAGTACAAAATCAAGTGCACAATAAAGGGTAAAGTTTAGATCCTGTTCCCAATATAATAGGAAAATATCGCACAAAAACTGTTAAACTCTCTTTTTTTAAATATCGATTAAAGAACACGCAATTATGGTTTGGGCTTCGACATAACCGCTATTCAATACTCTATTTTATAGTGTGTTTTTTTGAGAAAAATACGTTTTATTATTCAGGAAAAAACTTCTTGCCTCCTAAATGCCTGAGCCCATCTCTTATCCAAACTAAGCTGAATTTTACAAGTTTGTTCTAAGTCTGTCTGGGCGGAAAATTTTGGGCGGCGTTCAAAGGAGGAAATACGTCTCACGCGCCCTGAAATACTAGGTCTTCATAAGCGATTGGCTAGTGATCACGCTTTTTGCATCTGACTAAGGAAGAAAGATCAAAATTGCATGCTTATTAACAATTTATTTGGTTTTTTTTGCACGCCTCGTAAGCGGAGCGGTGAGGTAGTGCTCTACTCTCGACATGTCAAAAAACCCAGTCTTTCGAAACTGAAATGACGTTTTTTTTTAATATAACACTTACAGGATAATATGAGTGCACTAATATGAAGTTAAATAATCTGTCTAGCACATATGGTACATTTTATAAACAATTAATTTGTTTAATATAATAAATAATAACATTAAAACTAATCATTCTTGGACGTCCGTGAGTCTGTGTTTATGTGACCATGAATGTGGCAGAGAAATTGGTCGAAAAATTCATCTTACCGGAATACTTTTGTTTTTAATATATAAAGTATTACACTGTGCTGATTCCTAGTTAATATTAGCGTTCTAAGTACTGTCGTTTAATTATAATTTATAAAAAACTAATATACCACTCTATACTGTATATCTCTATATTTTTTTTAAATGTGAATGACCGCTATGAGGCATGCACTTTTGGATTTTCCAAATTTATTTAATTATAATGAGAGAGTATGACTTTTTTTGTAAAAATTGCTCTATAATCAAATTTTACAGACAAAAATTTTAATATATCAATAAGTAAGTATAAACAGTTCTAAAATGACATAAGATAAAATAAAATAATAAAATAAAATGGAGGACTTCCATTCCTTAATAATGCAAGGATTGAAGTTATTAATAATATTTTGAATTGAAATATAATTTCATTGTAGAAGGAATAGACAAAAAATTTTAACATTTTTGTCATGCGTTTTAGCCTAGAAGTTTTAAAAGCTTGAGAAAATTCTACGAAAATGCACTTTAATTTCATTTTATGTCTTTATTTATCATAATGATATTTAAATAAATCTTATTATATTTACATACTTTCATTTACATCACTTCATCATAAGAAATAATCATCAATTCAATAAAAACATAAGTAGATTGTTCTTGAGCCAAGAAGACCGTGTTCAAAAGTATTAGGTTTGCATGTTATTAATTTTACATGAATAAGCCGAGCTCTGTGGAGCATACATCTACGTTTCGTCTTTACATTTTGGTACCAACTTAATATAAAGCATGCATGAACTTCTTAAAGTACACAGAATTTGAAATAAGTTCCAAGTGTATCATGAAGTAACATTACTTAAGTAGGTAAGTTGTAAGAACATATTTACTCAGTAGCTTTAGTTTGTGACGCTTATCTATGACTCTTTTGTACCGTATTAGGCAAATATATGTTTTTTGCAAGGACATTTTTATCTATTCGCCTGTTTTTAAATTATTTAAATGTCATATTGATTTACTGAATCTTAAATCCAAAACTGTTATCCTAATGTTATTATAGTGCATGTGTTTTTCTTACTACTTAAGATGCCATACCTAAATTACAGTACTTACATTTTTGGTAACGATTTATTTAGATCTGCTCAGTAGATCAGGCTGAAATTTAATGATCGTCTTTGACAGTAAATTGGTTGTTTAAGCCTGACAAACGTAAAAATATTATACCTACTAAATTACAAAAAAAAATTACCCCAAAGATAAATAGAACTGAATCTGTTCCACGTCTACCTCCTCATGATAAAATTATATTTACCGTATTTTATCACTTCAAGTGTCCCAAATATGAACTCACTGAAGTATAAATTTATTTCTTGTAAAAACATCAGCGAGTTGAGATGTAGTCGCACTACTCACTAATGACAAACTTGTATAGGTATATCGTCATCCTAGTCTTTACCTAAATTTGCTGCCAAGTAACACTGTCTCTTAATATTGTTAACAAATAAAATAACTAAAGGCAGTGCAGTGATGTACTCGTACAACATATAGAGCTTTTGAAATGTTGCGGTTTATCTTCTTAAGCTGTATGCAACTAAAAGTCTATTGTTTAATTCAAGAGAAATGTTTAGCCGATGAATTAGCTTTTGTTGTTGTTGACGATTTTGAATAAATAGCCTTCTCGGTGTCTGCTCGACACAATTAATTAATTATCTTGCTATAATTAATCAATAAATCTACAGATTACAAAGACTACGAAGAAGCAAGAATTATGAAGCGAATATTTTATAACAGGTTTGGGAAACAGGCATAGCAACCGAAATTAAACTAAAAAGTGAATACACAAGTAATGATTACTTAATTAAAAAGGAGTATATGCAAGAAATCTGTTTACTCAGAAGGGATTTCTCTAAGACAATTAAACGTATGTATTTTCCTAAAAAAAAACAAAATTAAAGGAGTATATACACTGGAGGTCGTGGCGGAGCTAGAAACATGATTGCGTATACAGTGGAGCGTCGATTATCCGAACGTCGATCAACCGAACGACCGCTTAACCGAACTACTACAACACTCGCCCATATTTAAGTCAAGACATGGAATTCATGAGCTTCAAATACAAGAGGAAAAAATATCTGCTGATTCATCGGCAGCTGGTCTATTAAAATCAAACTGAGGAACATCCTAAGGAAAGAAGATTTTTGCCACGAAATCTTGGTTCACGTCATGAATTAGCAGTGCCTGGTCCTCAAATGAAGCTGCTGAAGCGTTTACTTGCTTAGATATTGGTTTGAAACACAAGCTGAAAGCGACCAGTATAAAATATCTGCTCTTAAAAAAGTGCATGACTTAGCCTTTTGTAAGCTGGTGGGCCTCGGAAGACAAAGATTTTAAACGTTAATTGTACTTAGTAGTACCTGTTTTATTACAAGACTTTCTGCACTTGTTTTGTTTAATTCCTATTTGTCATTAAAGAAATTTATAAATATGTAAAAGTAGTTCGGTTATCCGAAAAAATCGGTTTTCCGAACACTCATGTCCCCCAATTAGTACGGATAATCTAAGCTGTATTGAAAGTTTATTTAGCGTATTTCGAATATAGAAAGTTTATTTAGTAGGTTTTACTCATAAACTAATTAAATAAAATAAGCTTCAAATGTTTGAAAAACATAGTTTAGGCGCCAGTCGAGGTCGTGATAAAGAGATATAAAATGGATCTCACTTTCAATATGTTAAAAATATCTTGGAAAAAGGAACCACACGTATACTTATCCCTTATTATGCTATCAATTTTGCACTCATTCATCTCAATTCCTCAATCTCAAGTCATGCATTGTGGCACAATCTTAAAAGGAAGTAAAAGAGTTTTGCTGAAATATTTATAAAACATATACTTACTAGAATATATATAATATCAAAAGGCATTTAATGAAAAACCTAAATAGAAAAGCTCTGAATTTTTCGCTTTTAATGCCTGTAATCTCAAAGCTAGGGCTTTAGTTTTTGTGCAGAATTCGCAACGTCCTCTCTAGCATTCATAATCTTCGTGAAACTTTGGTACAAGTTATAGGTTTTGGCGATTTGCTATTTCCCCAAGTCTTATTTAAACAAAAAATTATTCGTTATCAACCTGTGCCTGTACATGTATACTGTTATATGCTCTAAATTAAAATCGAGCAACACCTATAACCTTTTCAAGCGCGTTAAAGTTAAGTAAAACCAAGACGACAGCCATTAACTTGGAACATTGATTAACCTTTATAAATGTATAACAATCATAAACATTGGTGAATTTAATAATTTGATTCCTTTTTTAAAATTTTGTGTTATTTTTTTTAGTAAATTCAATAGATACTTCAAAATGATATCGTGACAGTTAGCTTTCCATAGCGAGATATTTCTATTTCTTACTTTTTAAGGGTATTTGCAAAAACCTACTTAGTATACTGATAATTATTAGAGAAAATTACAAAAAAATTAAAAAATGTATTTGTCCTAAAAATTAAGTTCCGTATTTTTTTAAGAAAAGGGCCCTAAAGTTACTTGAAACTAAAAAAAAAAGCAGTAGAAACTTACACTGACCCTACCCCAAGACAGGACTGAATAGAAATGGGCATATTGAAAAATATGTTATTATCAATACTCCATTGATACAGTGTCAATATTCTTCTCCTAGTGTAGGGGGTATATTATTATTCTCTTCTTAGTTATTGTGTTTATTGTTTGCTATTATCTTCTGTCTTACATTTTACCACTTACTTCTCTAAATATGGTGGTTTACAGCCATGTCACCTTATTTCAAACAAAATATATCAGGTGCAGGGTTGCGGCGATGGGCTCACCACCTATTACACAGGACTAAAGTTATAAGTGAGAAGATAGTCTGCCCTACGTTACAATATCGGTGTGTGGCTCAGCCCTTCGAGGGAATAAAGCCGTTATCATATGCACATATTTATGCACCTACATGATGCATATATTTATGCATCATGTAGGTATATAAAATGCATTATCTTAAACCACAATATTTTTATTTTATACTTGTACAAGCTCTGTTAAATTTTTTCAATGTATTTTGTATCAACGTACTACTTTAGTTTTATGCAAAAGTGATTTTGAGTTGGGGGGACCTGGAGTCCTAAAATACAGGCCTACTTTAGGCTCAGTAGATTACAAAAAATGAAATTACGTGCTAACCCAGCTTAGTATCACCTGTAACTAAGCTTGTGGGAATAAATAATCGATTTATTACATCAAAAATAAAAAACGTGCAGTCGCTTGTGGTTTTTACCATTTTAATCAGTTTCAAGTCATCAGCAGTTTTTATACAACTTCCGGTTGATTACTGATCAAAAACGCGGATAAAAAAGGTGCTAATTTTGATCCTTGACTTATTCTGATCCTGATCGTGTATAAAATAGTTCAAAAACTATACGATACAAGTATTTCACAAACTATTTTCTCTCACCGATGTAACTGGAAAATATCTAGAGCAATCCCGGTGTAAAATCCATCGCACCCAGATCGATAAAATTATGACGTTATCCACTTGAAATAAAACCCCTTCTGGAAACCCGAGTATGTGGCGCCCACCTATCTGCCTATACTAGAACAGCTGACAGAACATTCACGATGGTAATTAAATGAGTTGTGACTGACCGTTTGGGAAGAAAACCATGTTCTGTGCTGGTTAATATTATAATAAAAAACCAACGTCTACTTGGTTTTTAAAAGCTTGATTTAAAGTCCAGTTCGTAAATGGTTATAAAAACTAATTTAGCAAAATTCACTCTTAAACAAACGTAAATTTTATGACTTGTACCACACACATTTAACCAATGGAGCGGAGAAGCATAGGCGGTTCCATTCAAAAGCGCTATGAGGACGTGACCTGAGGGTAAAATTAATGGTTCCCCTCAGCGTTTCGTCCATAATGACGTGCCGGATTATCAAACCTTCTTCGTGTTTTGTTTGTGTTTTAACGAAGTTACTCTGCACGTATGTACATAATACTACATTTTAGTTCTGTCACTAAAAGAAATAGAAATATTGTATGCTTGTATACATTCACGGTTTTTATCCCCACATGGGGTAACCAGTGGCTGGACACACACCGACACCATAATGTGGGGGGACCGCCTTGTTTTACCAACCACTTTAGTCCTGTGTGACAGGGGGTGAGCCTATCACCGCCACACTGATTGTAATGCCATATATCTGGACTACATTACATGGACATATATTACACGTTTACTAATAAAATATGATTTGGAGCTCAAGTTATGGGTTTACGATAATATACTTAGATTTTACTTCCATATAAAACACCTGGCTATCCCCGCGTTATTTTCAATATATTAGCAAGTTTGCCAAAAAATTTAAGTAGGAACCTACAATATATTCATTTTATACAAATCCTTACCAATCCTTTGTGACTCACCTTAACCCTTTCTCACATCTTGACATTTGAGTTGAGTATGCATACTCAATATACTACTTGACATTTTATCTTGTTGTTTACAACTCTCGTTTTTTCTTATGCAGAGCTAACATTTTATCAATCACCTCTCTGAAGAAACATATTATTATGCCAGAGCAACAACTTAATAGAATCAAATCCATCAGTCTGCACTATTGATCTTACGTCTTGATTTTAAAGACTGCCTATGTTAATAGAATTGTAAATATTTTAACTATTAATTTAATATCCCAACAAATAGCATGAAGTACTATTACTTTTACCGTACTAATAGCTTTTGCAGCAATTAAATAATTTATACAATATACATATTACTTTATATGTATAGATTCTCATTATGTAGTTCCATACGCACACAAGCCTACAAAAAAAAAATTTATAATGAAGGGTCGGCAACGCGCGAGTGATACTTCTGGTGTTGCAAGCGTCCATTGGCCACGGTGACCGCTTTCCATCAGGCGGACCGTGTGCTTGTTTGCCACCTTAGTGGTATAAAAAATAATAATTACGAAACAGGCAAAGATTATTACAAAAAATGCGAATGTAAACAAAAACAAGGAAAATTTTATTTAAGTAAAGAAAAAATATAAAATTTTCTGTTTTAAAATTCCGTATGGATTATACAAGGAAATGAATTATATTTTCCGGTACCTACACGTTTTTATGAAAAAAGACATGACGTCTGAATTATAAACTAAAAAATATTATTGATATGACGAATTTATAAGGGTTAGGTTTTTTCCACTTGGCAACGGACAGTTTGAAAGTAAAAAATTACTGAGCTAAGTACGAATCAAACTCGTGTCTTAAGAGCCCCTGCCATAACTATTATGTAGAACTTGCTACATAGATAGACCATACGAAAAAACTTCAGTATTCTAAATATCATGCGGATGTCATTTCTTTGGGGTTCAGGTACACAAACCCTTTTTTTCAAAAGAAGTGGAGTCACAGAAACCCCTTTTGTGACCCATATTTCAACAAACAACAACAAAACACAGGGGGTGTTTTCCTATAACTCCACATTTTGATGACGAAAATCAATGTTTGGTTGACATCTGTACTACCATAAATAAAGCAGTAAAATATACAAATGTCAACATAGGTGTTGCCAAGATCTTTGTTATTTCTATATCATTCCATCCAATACTTCCCTCCGTAAGAAGGTTCAATTATAATCAAACTTATAAGATTAACTTTTAACCATACGTTTGTGGCAGGTTTCCGCGAACTCCTTTTGCAATTTTCCGAAACTTCTGTAGGCTTTTTCATAAAAAAATTAAAAACTATGTTTAAAAAAGTCCATTTTGCAAAGTGCAAGTCTTTTTTTAAGCAAACCAATTTTCGCACTCCTTTGAACTTATCATAAAGACTTATAAATGTTATCCTAAGAAGATTCCAGCAGCAGCAAATTTAATATTCTGTAAAAAAACGTTAGTAAGAGATGGTCAAGGCAACTGTAACTTTTTTTATTTTGTTATTGAATAGCCAAAAAAACAAAAATACGCTAGCATATTACGTATTCGGAATAATACACATTAGTTTATTCTTGTGTTATATATACATGTAGCATAAGAATACGGCGTATTATTTATTATACTTTTGAATTTTACTTGAGTACTGCTCAACTTCCGCAAGATACAAAATATTTATGGCAATTGTATTGTATACTTTTTACTTCAAATTCACGGAATATTATGCTCAAGATTTTCCTAGTGGGTAAGTATATATATATTGTAGTCCATGTTCTAGATATTTCCGCGTAGGCGGGTGAATGCTGCGTCCACTAGGTGAATCCTGCGTCCACTAGGAGTTCTTAGGGTAATCACTTCTTCCGTTCCACCACATGTATTTGCTCAGTAGTAAAACAAAGGATTTGTATACCTATTATATATATATAGTATATAGAAGTGTTAAGAAGGAATAGTGCTGTAGCTAGTCTAAACTAAAGTTATTGTATAATCCTGCCTAAGAAAACATGAAAGTGTAAGATTAAAAATAAATATATATTTATTCCATATTTGAATATGGAAGCCAAAAACCGAAATTCTATATTTGGATATTAAATTAGATTTTGCTTAAAACCGGCCAGCTCGCGCATTATGCTTATCTTATTTCCTTTTGCTTCAAACTTATTATCAAATTTAAACTTGTAAATTCAATAAGCAGGGTTCACACCGCATCTCATTGATTTATCTTTTTAACTGCCCTGGGTTAGTATAAATTATGATTTATGCGAAACGTTTATTTTCTTATCAGCACACATACAAACAGCCCTCTATATCTCTCTCTCTCCCATCACACCACTACCACACACACACATATACCTGGCACCGCATACCTGCAACACAGATAATTCTGACATAGCTTACAGGCTCAAAAGTTAAGCGGTGCCCTTAGGTATTCTCGACAGCCCTCATGATGAAGGCCGTGGGCCACGGCTATAATGAGCTAGCTATACGCAATTATTTTACGTCACAAAGCGTCACGAATACTACAAATTTTTAATTATAACAGATTATATCATACCTATTTAATATACAAATTGCTCTGATAGCATAGATATGGCGTCCCGCAAGACTCTGTGCCATATCCTACGCTGTTTTTGCTGCATATCAATGATATATTACATTGCTTTGCAGATGATAGTACCGGAGACGCGTTTTACACGGGCTGTGCAAACATTCCTTGTTCCGATGTGGAAGAAAACCGCTGTGAACTTGTGGCAAAAACGAGACCACTCTTCACAATGTGGTTGACTGAAGAGGATTAAACTTGGTATTATTCAACCTTATTTCCTGAGGTCCTACAATTTTGGAATAATTCCTGCGACGTTCAGTTCCGAGATTATTTGGTAGACAACGTGACTGCTGGCTGACTGCTGGCGTCCACAAAACTTGGTGTACTCAACAGAGCGAAGCAGAAGTTCACTTCGGTTTAAATGTTGTTGTTATATAAGTCGCAGGGTCGACCCCACATGAAGCCCTTTCGCCATCTTTGGGCCTCTCGTTATTTATTTTTTATTTAATATAGAATCCAGGTAATTTATCCTCACAGCTTGGACCCTAAATGGTCACGTACAATGCGGTTTAAGAGGAATATTCTCCCGCAAACTCTGTAGGATAATCTCTACAATATGTGGTTCTTCGGCAACTCGCGAGTAATACCCCTGGTGTTTCAAGCGTCAATAGGCTGACCGCTTTACATCTGGCGGACCGAATGCTTGTTTGTCACTTTGATGGTTTGGTTAAGAAACAAGTTGCCTTTATCTCGATAACATATAAATCACTTCCCGATCGCAGTAGAATTGATTTTGTGATTGATAAATGGTTTCAGATGTTAGGATGTTGATCATTGCGAGTAAAATTCCTGTCTGCGTAAACATTTAACCAGATAGAAATTTTACTCGATACCTACTGTGTAGCATGACGACAATTAAATAAGTAAATTTTATTTTTTTACAAAATAGAAAACTAACATAATTTCATTGATTACTATAAGAAAACATGTAACGTGTTATCTAAAGATGGAAAGCAAAAACATTGAGGTAACTTGTTGTTAGTAAATTAAATGACAATACAAATGTCAACAATGACCTATTTTAGTTAGACTTTTGTACGAGACATGCTTTAGAAAGCATATTTTATTTACTTTTATGTCAAATGTACAAAAGTGACGACAGGAAAATAGAAAATTATAAATTAACTGTTTACTCTGAGAAAATGATTAGACTATGAGACAGCAAAAAGATTGCTCCATTAGAGGTCATAAGAATAGACATTAATGCGTCAATAGCAAGTTAAATCAATTTCATTCATTTTTGTACCTTAGTAGGTACGTTAAAATACAATACAAATATCAACAATAATCTTTTTATTTGTTAGACTTTTGTACTAAACATACAAAGCTAGGCGGTAACTAAGGGATTGCGCTAGACATAAACATTGGTCGCTTTTCAAAGCATATTTTGTTTACTTTTACGTTAAATGTACAAAAGCGAGGATAGAAAATAAAGCACCCTTTATTTATGTGACATGAAAACAATAAAGCCATTTCAAAGAATGCCTGGGTGACTAGGTGGTTTTTTATAAACTTTACTGCTAGACATTGGGTTTTTATAATGGTTTTACTGACACCTTAACTGCGTAGGTAATATAACTTAGCTAGCTTACACTTTAGCAGCTATATAAAAAGGTAAAAGTATTTAAAATTTTGTATTTGTCAGTTTTGTATGCCCATTTGTAGTTAAGATGTCTCTTTTGAGATATTTAAAGTAGGTAAGTAGAGCTATGTAGAGAATAAGTCTGAGTTAGCTCCAAATTTTAATCCTAGTCCTTTTAAAATATAACTTAGATACTACCTAGTTTGAAACTAGATGCTATTCTATAGGATACGTACTTAAGGATAGTTTATGTACCGGCCCACCTTAAGAGGGGCCCTCTTACAGCCCACTAGCGCCGCCATTAGATATCCTCAATTTTCTCTTCGTAGAAAACGAACGAACGTTTAATGTAGTTTCTACATAATATCTGTGAGTTGTAGTTAGCATTTCTGCTAAAAATGGCCACTTTTAGCAGAAATGCCAACTACAACTCACAGATATTATTTAGAAACTATATAAAACCTAAAAATAGCTTATGACTAGCTTTATATTTGCGACATTTGGATTTTAGAAATTCGTTTTCTACGAAGAGAAAATTGAGGATATCTAATGGCGGCGCTAGTTAGCTGCTATATGCGCCTTAAATTCTCGAATCCCAAATGAAAAAGTGCGAGTGAACTCAATTTTTTATTTAGAAAAAAGGGGCCAGAGCTGTGGGCGTCTGCTAGTGTTAATATATGTTGATACTGTAATATGTTTTGACACTGTAAAATAAATAGATACAATTTCAACAGAATAATCCATCGCGACCATCATTTATCCATTTGTCATGCTCAGTCAGTATTTGTAATTTGACAAAGAACCGAGTTTGACAACCCGTCTCAAAATAACAAATTAGTGTTATTTAGTAGCGAAGAGGTGAAGTGGTTAAATACTGTTAGTAACAATTTTGGCATTGTTACAATTATATTAGAAATAGTAGGTATGTACAACCTCCGTCGGCAGTACTACAGAGTAAATAATAGTAATACTACGCTAAAAAGAAATACATACTTTTCTAAAACTAATAATTCAAGGCTAGATAGCGTATACACGCTTTTTTTTGCAAATTTTGTTGCAAAACTATAGCATCTGAAGAACTGAAAAAAAAAGTTGCACTCCGGGAGTGCCGGCAGAAGTGAAAACCTTTACACACGATTCGCGCTTAACACTCAAATATGTCACAGGACATGTCTTTGACATTGTCAAGAAATAATAATGTTTGTTTATTTACTTTTTTGACGTAGTATATTTGACATCGCAATCTGTCATAGAATTAAAATTCCATATCCAACCTCCCTGTACTACTCATAATCGCGAATACTAAAAATAAAAATTATAATAGGCGTGGCATTACGGTTTCTGTATTTTACAAAGACAAAGATTTGTTCAATTTCCATATTTTAAACACTTTATATACACGAATTTTACGAATACACAGCAGTATGGCCACTACACAGACGGTCGAGCCATCAGCTGTCACCATCCATGGATGCGCGTAGCACGCTGTAACATAAACACACACGACCATTCGCGTAAGCGCCCTGCGCCGCCTAAACGAAACAGCAGGCGCAGGCATACATTTTCACAGGACACGTGACCTGACGCGAGTTTAACATTTTTTACTCATAGCAAAAAAAGTGCACAACGCCGCTTTCACTTCAAAAATATACTGACGAGCAAAAATAACAAAACTGACTACACTTACATAAGCGAAAGTATTTCATAAAATGGTAAAGATACCTTCAATGAACAAAACGTATATTAAAAAGAGATTTATTTTAAATAATTAAATAAGTGATTAAATATTCAATATTTCTTTGACTTCATAGAGCTAGCATGAGTTGTTTAAGGAATATTGTTATCTATGTAATTGACTAAATGGTAATTTTTGCTTGTTGGTGTACATGTCGCAGCCAACTGGTTAAATTAGCCACTTGGAAGCCTAGGTATATATAAGGTCAAGTACTGAAAAGAATGGAACAGAAATCTCACTGTATAAGTCATGTATGTTGGGTTAGGTTCAGTTTCCCTTATGTTAACGTTCTAGTCAAGTTCCATATATTTGTTTAGTTATATGATAATTTCTTTTACATACTTAACGACCTGCCTCGGCGCCCAATTAACTGGCTAATTTAACCAGATGGCTGCGACATATATATGATACAAAACTTGTTTTGTGTAGTGCATTACCTTATTGAGTGATTTTTATATATTTTATTGTATTTACTCTATAAAATCTGCAGGTGACTATTTTTTAAACATTTGTGCAAATTTTAAAGACGTGTATTGCATTTGGTTGCTATGAAAGATAGTTCAATAATCATAATTTGTTGCTATCAAGTGCCTTAACTATAATTTTTAGCAAAAAGTCAAAACTCTAACTATAAAACCGTAAACACGTTTCATTCAATACAAAAAATGAAATTTCCAAGGCGTCTAGATGATATAAGTTACTTAAGAAGTATATAACATAAACATCGCATAGAAATCTATCATTATGACATAACGCACTTAATGGTTATCAGTACATTTACATTAATTTACTTGCATTAATCTAGTGCTACAGAAAATATAGCTCTCTAAAAAGTATTTGTTTGATGATCTATAAAACAGCGCGGTTTCAGAGAAACTTACTGTCGCGAACGCTTAGGTTGTGAAATGAGCTCTCTGGTAAGGTTTTCTCTAAGGTCTACAGTATGGGGTTCTTCAAGAAAGAAGTTATTAGATTTTTAAAGGGTCGCAACGCGTGAATGATTCCCCAGGTGTAGCAAGCGTCCATAGGACCGCAAGCTTGTTTGCCACCTTAGTGGTATAAAAAAAAAATAGTTTTTATTAAATACAATTAAAATTCGTAGTATCATGTCAGTGGTCTTTTTTGCAACTCGTTGCATAAAATATGTACTTGCAACGTTAAGGCACGAGCAACGAGTAACCACTACTAAAACAGTGCGACAGGCTTCCGCTAGATGGCGCTTGGTTTAAAAATAGATCGCACTGAGTTTGTTTGTTCACAAACTAGCTTCGATAATATTTTTTTCAAAAGCCCGGTGGAGCTGTAATGGCTGCATCAGCCAACTGCATAGTCAGTTCAGAAAGAAAAAATGGTCATATAAAAAGCATTGTATGCAATTGTACGAAATTAGTCTTTTTAACACTTGTGCTATGCTGCGCCTCGGTTCACAAAACACTTTTTATATAACTACGGGAGTAACCGAATTCCACATGTATGAACTATAGCTACAGTTCTTTAGATAATCAATGAATTTAGGAATCCTAGGCCGGACACCAAATGTAGTGCTGGCGGAGCTGCTGGAAAAAGCTAGTAAATAAATAAAAATAATAAAATGTAAGGTAATAAAATGTATGTCACATTACGAGAGAAAAGTATTTTTAAAACCATGTTACATAAAAAATATATAATGTAATCCGAAAATTCTATTTCGTTAGCTTTTTTTGAAACATTTACAATCCTTCTAACGCTTTTTTTTTTCTTTACACAGACCTAAATAAAAAAACTACCTATTTATACTACATTTACCTATTTACACTCAGTGCACTCGTTTTGTTTCCTACCGAAAAGCAAAAAAATAATTATATCATACGAACACACTGAAATCTAATTACATTTTACCGGCAGAAGGGTTGTATCCCTATCAAACCTGAGTCTTTTGCTTACTGAATCGAGCAGTGATAGTAAATTCGACATTTCAGCGTTTTACGGGAAGATAACCCGGAAACCCTTTTAACTTCGGATAAAAGTTTCTGGTTTATGGT
Organism: Apoda limacodes; assembly: GCA_946406115.1. Lineage (NCBI taxonomy): Eukaryota > Metazoa > Arthropoda > Insecta > Lepidoptera > Limacodidae > Apoda > Apoda limacodes. Next base: position 6,662,721 of record OX291545.1, on the reverse strand, counting down.
TACTTGTCCTGTAAGACTTTGCTTATGTACTTGTTTTCCTGTTCGGATCAAGATATTGAAGTCAGCTTACGGAAAAGATATAGAACTTTTACGCAAATATGGAACTTCTTTACAAGTTTTATTAAAAAAAAGATAAAATCTTCAATTGTAAGTTTTATGCATTTACTTCTCGCATTATTTTCATTATATTTAGACATAAAAATCATAACTTACTATACCTATCCAGTACTTTTATGATTTTTGAACATTACCTCTAGGTAGTTGCACTCGATTGTAAATAAAATCTGCAAAACCATTAGACATTGCTATTGTCTTTTACATAACTTGTCTGAAATTTATTTATTTATTTTAACTTACTGCAAAACTAGTGTACAATGGCGGACTTAATGCCTCACGGCATTCCCTACCAGTCAACCATAGAGCCAAGCAGAAAAATTATTGGTTGGAAGTAGAAGTAAAATAATTTTAAATTAACAGAACATACTTAAGAATATAAATACTAATATTTACATGATAATAAAAAAAATATATATATCTTATATTTTCAAAAATATATATGGGTAAAATATATATGTATATAAATACATAGATAATAGATATATACACAATTTGTCACAATATAGGTAAAAATAAGAGGGAAGAATGAAATTTCACTCTGCCACCTTCTTTTAAAAATATGTTTACTTTGCGCATTGCGGATGTCTTTAGGAAGTGCGTTCCAGAGTCTTGTAGCTTGAAGTTTAAAAGAATTAGATATAAAGGCAGAGCGGTGTCGTGGAGTAGAAAGAAGAAGGAAATTACTTATAATTTTACTAGTTTGCGTAATATTTCACAGACGACACACTTTAGAAAGCTCTGCTAACAATTCACATACGACTACGTCTCGCGGAAGTAATCTGCACGTAAATAACGTAGTAAGAGCTTTCTGCTTCACTGAGCTTCTCGGAAATAGAGAAGAGAGCTTCGTCAGAAAATTCGTTTAAATATTTATTCGAGCAGTTTAGAATGACTTTGAAATGTTTTTCTACTTTTGTTTATTTAAAATTTATTGCATGCAGAATCTGAATTGTGAAATGTCTCACTTATAAATTATAAAAAGATGTATGGTATTACGGTTGTACAAAAGTAAACATTACTTTTTCGTGACCATACATAATGCCTAAATATGCCATACGCCAATTGGCAAAGCTGTTGTTGCTACTGTCATTCAAAATTTATAAATTAGTAAAAAACTTATAGACGCCTGAGATTTGCTTTTTTGTGAATTACTTAATGTATCCATATGTAGGTGTCAATATTCTAAAAATCCTTAGATGAAAACTTATAGTTTACACTCATTTCCATTCGCGACTTTATTAAAATTTGGGGTAATGCCGGAATAGATATATCCTTTTTTTTTTATTGATCTCGCAAAATGATAATACGATCGTTTTCATAAATATTTTATTTGCGATGAAACTTTCAATATTTAAATTTGTGATAATCAACAAAAATAAACAATATTCGAAAGAGAGCGAACTTCTAATTATGATTAAAAAAAACATAATGGGCCATCTCTCAAGGGGTATTCGGATGTGATGGCAAATAGGACTGCGGGAAGTATAACCAGTACCTAAATATAATATGAACTTTTTCCTCGGCTTTAGTTCTTAGTCTTAGTAGCAGCACAAATGGTTTTTGACGTGACAACGTCTTATAAATTGGTTTGCCGGGTGACACTTCAAGAAACTGCGTTACGCTCCGCTCACGTTATGCGCTCACAATGAGAGCGAGTGAGAGGCACGCGGCATGGTTAGCCCGCCTAAGAGCGAGAGAGACAGACATAAAAAGTGAAAGGCACAAGTTGTCACGTTACAATGTTAATAATATTACGATTAATAGCAATGGTTTTTTTTTTATAACACTCTAAGCTGGTTTTAATAATTCTTTAGTCCACTTTCCTTGCAAAGAAATTTCCTTTCTTTGTTACTTATTAGGCTCCAAAATAAATGTATAAAAAAAACCTAGTGCCAATAATCTTAAATTATAGCATGGCAATCTCTTTTAATTTTCTAGGTGAGATGGCGACAGCAAAAAAAATAATAATTTTGAAAGCAAAATATTTAAAATTTTGAGGTAAAAAACAAAGCATCTAGTAACAAAATCTAGTAAACTGATCAATTAATGTTAAATTAAATGAAAAAATAAAATAATTAAATATGCAAATTTAAACTCATTATTTTAACAAAAAACACGAACAAAATGGTAAATGTGAATCCTTTATAAAATCTGAGCAGTTAATAAAGGAATTGAAATGGATGTTACATAATATTTTTATTTATTATTATTAAACAAAAACAGAACAACGTAAACTTTTGGGCTAGTACTTTGAAAATAAATGGAATAACAGAGCATAAAGTAAAAACGTGAAGCTTTACTTTCTGATAAGGGTATTTAACCAATTTAGGCGGCTATACTATTGCTCAGCTCAGGTCTCTTAATATCAAGCATAATTATATAAATTATAAATAAATTCCCTGTCTTATATACAGAAGCACTAGAGAATCCCCTTAAGTAGTCAAATACCCGTATACGTTGGTTTATTTAATAAGAATACTATGCTAAACCAACTATATAGTGTTAACTTAGTAGGATTAGCAAACTATTATTTATTCATGACGTAATGTTTGACAGTATATCATGTTTGGAAAAGAAAATGGTACAAACGGCCACAACTAAAAGTATACCTTGTTTAGTCGCAGCATTTTACTAAAAAAAGTCGGATCATCAGTTTACCGTAAAAGGTAAATTGTATTGAGGGTTAAACTTAACTTTGCCTTTGGAAAACTTTTATCCCAATTCATCGACGGCGGTTAGTTAATTAATTTTTGTTTAGCTACAAATTAACAAATTTCGGATTTTTCCCTATATTCGTCATATAAGACCTTGCTTCGTGTGAAATTTCATGATTCTAGGACAACGGAAAGTACCCCATATGTTTTTATTTATTTGTTACAAAAATGGTTGTATTTTTTTATTACGTTGACTTAGCAGCTTGATTTTTTTACAGCTTCGAGATACCATAAACCTTAGTATTTAATATTAATTTCAACTTGATACCTTCAGTCGTTTCTGAGAAGAGGGTCTTGACATCCTTTCTCCTTTTGAGGTACAGAACCCCTAAAAATTAAACGCTTGATTAATATAATATCAAGTATAGTTATGGTTTTAAAGAGAAATGAAAGGATAAATATTGGCATTTTTTTTAATTTGTTAAGTTGCCATATACTAAAAATTAAAAAAAAAAACTATTAAACTAAAAAATAAAAATAACATAAACCGACTTCATATCTACTAAACACTTGGTGTATTTTTGCGCGATAGAATCCGAAATGAAAAAAGTCGCTGAAGAAAAATCCAACTCCAAATATCTAATAACTTCTTTTTTGAAGAACCCCATACAGGACTGCAGCCCTAGAAAAAACCTTGGTAGGCAGCTTATTCCACAACCTTAGTGTTCGCGGGAGTAAGTTTCTCGAAAACCGCACTGTACGTGACCATTTAGATTCTAAGGTGTAAGGATGAATTTCCTGGTGATGGCGAGCGGTGCGATGGTAGAAAGTAGCCGTGGGCATCATTTTTAACAAAATTACTTAGAACTCATCCCATTATACAAGCGGCAGAAGACACACAAGGAGGCAAAGTCTGTACAATTTACAGTGGACTACTCGCTAATGTACGCCATTTGAATTTCGAATCGTTAAAATTTTTATTATTATCTATCTACAATTAAACATATTTAAAATACCTTGTTTAACTAATTTTTGGGGCTTGACCTCTGCCAATAGAAATTGAATAAACTATTTATTTAAAAAAAAAAATAAGATGATAAATGTTTTATCGCCTGGAAGTCGATCATTTTATCGCGCAAAGAAAAACACCAAGCATAGCTCTCTCTATAGCTCGCTGAGTAAAGAGAGAGACTATGAGCTTATTTCAGAGAGAGTGAGTGAGGCTGAGTCATTATTGGCAACATACAATGGTTGTAGATTTTTTTTTAAGGCACTGTGGTATTTTGAATACGTAGATGTTGCGCAGTTTTCCAAACGCTGTCCAGCCAAGCTTGATTCTTCGATTCACCTCTTCCTCAAGTTGGATTTACCTAACTGAACTACTTGCCATCAACATTTGTTGTGATTAGGTTAGTTAGCGAAATATAAATTAAAAAGAAACCATACTCAAATTGAGCCTGGGTAAAAAAATCTTACAAATATCTAAAAATGTAACTTTAAAGCGGAAATATATTCCGATAAAAAAATTGTTTTGGAACATAAGTTCTATATGAAATACATGTGTAAATAATGAGTGTTGTAACAAATTACAATATCAACTTCTATATAAGAGTTCTTTATATTAATTAGTATACAGAATACAAGTAAGTCTATACAACTCCCGCACAGCTTTAGGAAAACAAGGGCACTAAAATCTTAATAAAAATATAAAAATAATTTAATCAAAAACTTATGGAGCTATTCCTGACAAATATTAGACACTTCAAATTAAATCAGCAAACTTTTATTAATAAAAGAAAAATACCTTGCATTGAAATGTATTTCCTCATCTCGAAGACTGGACAGACTCACCCCTCGTAGCTCATCAGCTGATCAGGACCTGTAACCACTCAACACTTGTACACAACCTGTACCACAAAACACTAAATTAATTTTTATTTTTAACTAAAGAAACACAAAACTTAAAAAAATTATATAGATATTAATACAGACTTTGTTTAGAAAAATTAAAATTGAATTGAAAGCTGCGCGAAACTTTACAAATGCCCGAAATACGTTCCCTTAGATCTTGGGAAATGACCGCGTAGTAAACGTACGGCGGAACTTCTGGGCGGGCGGGAAGGCTAGGGCGGTTGTGACGCTAGGCGGTGGTGAATGCAGGCGGCACAGCGACGGCGCGTCGGGACGCGACCGCCCTAGGCGCGCCCAGCACCAAGCTCTCATAAAATACTAAGAGCTAACCTACCACGTGCTTCCCGACGTCTTGCGCATGCGTGGACATTGGGGAAAAGATGAGGGAAAGCTGCAGGTGCAAACGAGATACTGTTACGTTTGTTAATAGGGGAGCGAAAGAAACAGATATAGAAATCCAAATCTGGACGCGTCAAGCAGTCTGAAGTCACCCACGCTCATTTCGTTTCAGTACGAAGTAAAATAACGCACTGTCACTAAATATAGGTTAGAATCATATTTTATTTATTATACCTAAAATTTTAAACATGTAAATATGTAAGTACTTAGCGTACGTAGTGAGTATTAAGGAAAACAAAATTTATTAATATAATTGTAGCAATGTACAGTTCTTCTTTTTTATACTGAATTTTTAATTTTTTCTTACAAAACAATTAAATATTAACATATTGCTCTTATTGTATTAATTCTATACACAATATAAGACTCACATTTTACCCTTGTTTATATTACTTACAAGATAACATACCCAATTCGTATTCCCCTTCAACAGGTGTCTAATACGCGTTCCGCACGCACACAATCCAAATTTTCAGGAGTTACTTCCTTTTAAATTGTGATGTCTTAGTACTTCTAACCTTATTACTGAAATTTCAAGGAAAAACCTTCCCGGGGTTCATTACTCCTCAAAAAAGTGACCTTTGTTTTGATTGCTTATTTATCCAGTCAATATTTGTTTCTTGTTTACGTTAGTACTATTTTAAATCTATATTTAGCAAAGTTCTCATAGCTATTACCTATAAATTCTCATAAACTTTTTCATAAAAATGCTAATGATTTGGGTAATGTACGGATAAAGTTTTCTACAATGTTTTTACTGAAATAATCTTGAACTATAGTTACTATTTTTCTACAAAACTTCGGTAAATAATATTTTTTACATAAATATGATAAAAATATTTAAAAAACTATTCAAGTAAAAAAAAACAATTATAAATGAATTTATGAATGGCACCATAACTTCTTGAGTTTTTATAACTTATCTTCGATAACACCTAACTTTAATTTTACTTAAGAAAAGAAGTCCAAATAGCCATGCGTGATGAATTTATTTTATGTTCAAACGAGAACAAATTTTTCTATCAAATTCTCGTGCCGCTGAAACGTCAAACTGACAGCTGAAGTGACAGTGACGGACATACGTCTGTTACGTCACGGCCGTCACTTTTCACCCCAAATGTACCAGGAACGCATAGGTCACCAAGAGTTCAATGAATTTCAGGTGCAATCTGAAAATAGAACAAAGCTCCCACGTGCAACGAAAATAGAAGAACTTTCAGTGCGCATGTGTTGTTTCGGGGCAAAAGCCGCCATCTGTTATATCCTTAGAGTAACAAATGAGGTGTGTGTAGAAAAATGTAAATGTCTGTTGTAGCAAACGAATTAGATTTAACAAGTTTGAGTAGAGGCCACTACATAACAATTTTATTAAATCCTATACTTTCAATTTTAGTTTTTTTAATTTTTAATATGTCTTGCACTGTTGTCTATTTTTTTTATTCTAATAGCTTTATTGTCAAATTAATAATTCTTAATATCGTCCTTATGTTTATCTATCTATTATGTGACGCAGTAATTTTATTTGAAAAATTGAGGTCGATATGACTGTGGCTAAACTTTTAAACTTTTCTAGTATTTTATAACCACAACAAAGTTCTCAAAATAAAAGGGGTACCTAAACCTTTACCGTATATTTGCTTGTTCATAAGTCACAGCTTGTTTTTCTGACAGATATTTGGTATACACATACATATAAGTATACCCGCAAAAATAATATAGTCTAAAATTCTTTAATTAATTTGCCTAAAATTACCTATAAAATTGCAGTATCTTACAAAAAAGTTACTGTGATTATTTTATTATTATTATTTATATAAACTAAGTTTATTTCATATTTTTTTATTATATTTTTTTAGCCAGTTTGTAGGGTATCTGTTGGGCAGTGTGGAGTCGTGCGTTTTCGTGCAGGAGCAGTGGTTACAAGCGATTGACCAAAGCTGGCTGGAGATTTGCGAGCTTTTCCATCATTATGTCCAGTTTGTACCGGTGTCATAAATGTACAATAATATTTAACCGTTATTATGAAAATAAAACCGGTTTTCAAAACATTAGTTTCTTAACGTAAAAATAAAATAAGAACATTCCTAGAGTAGCCATCCAAATATTTAAAACATTTTCGCGCACCACGTCTATTGTTCGGGGTATCGTTGAATTAGGCTTTCAAAAATGTGTTTGAGGTTCTAATTTTTTTCTCTAAGATCACTTAGTTTTTCTCTAAGAGTTATTTCAATTCAATTCCAATTTCAATTTTAAACCACGACTTCTTAAAATCTAAGAATAAATCCGTGGCGTAAATTATTTCATGACCCAAATTGTAAAAAACCCATGGTGAAGCAATATAATTATCGCCATCAAAAGTATAAATATACATACTTGGTTTGATATTCAAAGAGTTATTTATCTGTGTCTGTATATCTGTGAATTTAAATTTCTTTTAAAAGTTGCTACCTTCAGCAGAAATTACAATTAAAACTCAATTTTTTCAGAGGCAATGCAAAACTTTCTAAAAATAGATTACGACTAGTATAATATTTTTTATGTACTAACCACTTTTTAGGGTTCCCTATTACTCAGATTTCGCTGTCCGTAGGTCTGTCCGTCTGTCACCAGCCTGTATCTTATAAACCATGATAGTTAGACAGTTGGATTTTTCACAGATGGTGTATTTTTGTTGCCGTTACAAAAAAAACAGAATAAAATACATATTTAAGGAGGGTCTCCCATACAACAAACGTGATTTATTTGCTCGTTTTTGCTCGATATTGATAACGCTTGAAATATTCACAGAATATATAGTTGTATATTCACTTTAAAAATACATAATTAAATTAAAATAAAACAAATATTTAAGGGGGCTCCCATAAAACAAATGTGATTTTTTTTTTGCGGTTTTTATAAATATGGCACGGAACCCTTCGTGCGTGAGTCCGATTCGCACTTGGCCGCCTTTTCTTTATACGCTCCGTACTACCGTACGATGGCCGATGTACAATATCTTTTATCGTTTATTTTTTTAATGTCAACTTATTTCGAGCAGTATTCTACCGCAAATAATCCTTTAACGATATTTCCTTATTTTTTTCTGTCACTATATATCTTCACGCAAATTAAATATTTCATTTATAAGGCATACTCAATAATTGCAGGTGAATGTGTACAAAGTTGCCATTTCACCATTTCATTTCTATGGTCCAGGAAGTCGCGCAAGGTCATGTGCCATAAATGTACACACGCCCGTCATACACCTGTTTAATTACTTCATACATTGCGGAACTTTATCAGAAGTCTAACCACGATAAATATCTCAGTTACGGTAGCTCTCGCTACATTATAAATAAATATATCGAAAGACATTTGAGAGCCTCTGTGGCTGAGTAATGACCTGCCTTCTGAACTGAAGTCATGGGGTCGATTTTGACACAGGACAAACCGTGGCGCACGTATCAGAGGGCTAGGCGGTGTCATGTACCAAGCTCAGGGGGGTCTCGGACCCTGGCCAGCAAACAATTATCTAAAACTGAACTTTTGTTAATTCATTCCACCTCAGAATATAAATATAACAGGTGCAACACGACTTTAATCATTGCAACGCAGTTGAAAGAAATCAGAAACTTGTAGTGAATTAACCTAAATTATTTCTGTCATTTGTGCACATTTTCATATATTTTTGTAAAGTTTTCGAGTTTCCTTCTAATTTATGTATTAAGCCAAATTTCAAACAAATGTTGATTTACCTGTCAGCTTAAGTAGGTGATTGATATTTTGTATTTGGTAGATTTCTTACTCAATTTTTGTAATACAAAACAAAGTAGTTTTTTGACCATTTTTTTCGTGAAATTCTTCTTTCTGAAGTTTTTTGCTTTGTATTAAAAATACATTAACTAGAAAATCTACCGCACTGGAAACTTCAATAACTTAGTCAAGCTGACATTTTTTATATCAACATACCTACGTTTGAAATTCGCAGTACATATGTCACCGTAAAATTGTAAATGACGTTAGATTATAATCTACCTAGTGAGATTGTATACTACGAAACAAAATGAGGCATAAATCGGACTGTAAAAATCTTTTTGGGTGGGTTAGGTTCAGTTTTCAAGTTTCATATAATCTAAAAGATACACTTTGTAATATTTTGTGTTCCATAGTATACAATCTTACTAGATAGATTATAATCTAACGTCATTTACAATTTTACGGTGACATATATAAATGAGGAAGAGACTTCGAATTCAAGAATTTAACAAAAATGTATAAAACCGCGGAATAGAGTCCACGCACCGCCATCTAAAGCAAAATGAGTGCTTTAAAATGATATGAATGAATGATAATAAAAGTAATCAATTAGGTAAATTAACAATTCTTATAATATTTATTTAGCACGAAAAAGATTTGACATGGCCCAATTTTTTTTTTTGCCCCAGAGCCTTTGGTTACCTAGCTACGCCACTGAAGACAAACGTGTCTTGTCTTGAGTAAAGTAAATATACTTATTTTTAATCGTTGATAAAAAGTGACTAACTAACCTAGAACTTAGACACCGGAGTGATATAAATACCTGTACGAAATATAGAGCCATATTAAAATTTTAGATTAGAAAGATCCAATGTGCCCCATTTTTTGTGGCGAACGAGAGTACTATCGCTTTCGATATGCTTATAATGATCGGACTCCAAGGTCTGACGCATGCGCGAGCTACTTGTATGTAACGTGTTTTTTTTGTAGATACGGATACTGTCAGAGTGGCGCATGGGATTTATCTGCGTATGTGTATGCGTATTGAATGATTTTAGATGAATAAACAGAAAGTCACACGATTTTTAAGTTGTTAACTTTACTATCGCGTTCGCGTTTTCGATAAATCTCCTACAAGAAAAAACCGTCTCATAACGTGTCCGCTAGGGACGCTCTTTCATTTTCATGCATTTATTTCCTCGACGCGTACGCGATAGTAAAGTTAAAAACTCACACTAGTGTCGTATCCATCTATTTAAGTCCTATTATTTTTAATAATATGTCTCTTGTTTGCTAAAACATAAAAATTTTGTTGAGATGCATTTAAAAACATAAAACATACTTTACTAAGTAAAAGATGAGTCGTATATCTGAAAATTGTGACGTAAAAGTACGTTTTGAAAAGAGTTTAGTTGCGTGCCATAATAGAACAAACCTATCAATGGAGAAAAGATACTACTGCACGATATCGACGACAAACATTGATCTTTGTTAAAGAATACTTAATCTATTTTAGTCACAGAATAAAGTATGAAGTAATAACGACTTTGCATTGTTGTACTATCTACAGTAATTGATAAATCCAATCTGAGATACTGATCAAACAAGTAGCCTCAGTGGAATTTGATAAATATTTTTAAATATCACTTGCTTCTAATTTAACTTCATAAAAACTAGGACAACATAGATTGTAGGATGATTAATGATATGGTTTGGAATGCAAAGTTGGGTAACTATTTATATTATCCGGTTACTTAGCGACAGTGTTAGTTTTTTATACGGTTAGGCGGTTTAGCGATAGTAGGTATTTGTATTGACTAAACGTAGTAGAAGAATGGAGATTATTCGGACTGTACAGCAAACAGTTTATATTATATACTCCCTCCCCCTACTTTTCAGACAGGAAAAGTAAGCTATTTTCCAATTGATTTATAGGATTAGTTATTTTCGTTTCTATTTTTCTTTGTTGAACGTTCTTTTTTGTTAAACTAAATACTCTCACTGTGATACTAATAAGGTAATACGGTTCCTTGGAGGTTATAAAATTCAAACTTCTAAGTTAACGCAATCTAAATATAAAACTATTAATGTTAGAGCAATGTCCGGTACCACCCATTTGTATAAAAATATCCGGCTCGAAGGACCATAAAGATGTTGGGCTTAACACCTGTAGCTGATGATAAATGCTAAACTAAATTAATTGCTAAACGATTCAATGAGTAACACGTGGCGTGGTGCACGATTGCTGGCCAGTTGCTAACTTAAAATGTGGAATTTTTGTACTATTAAAATGATGACTGCGTCGACCGCGAGTAATGTACGGTGTCGTCCCGTACACATAATTTTACTAATCCAGCGTTTTATTTTTTAGGATAACTTAGTGTACATAAGGTAATATCGGATAACGCGATTTTAATAATGTCATCACTTCTGAAACATTTATATTTTGTATGAACATTACTAACGAAATTCTGTGGTCATTCAATACCAAAATGCCAAAGATATAATAGTAGACTTTGAACAATATTTGACACTAAATATTTGGTAAGTTCCAGTAGATGAATAATACAGGATGAGTTGGACTTATAAGGACACGCCGGGGCTTGAACGCCCGCATTTTAGAACGCCAGAAAACTATGCCATACTGAGGATACCCTGGCCTGTATACTATAGACACTAGCATTAGGCTTACTTAAATGGTATATATATGGATCGTAAGCTTGTAAAAAAAAAACAATATGTCATACAATGAGATATATACTTACATCCATTACATCATTCTGTCTTTAACTTCTTAAGATCAACTATACGTACATATGTACCTTATATTAATTTAAATTTGTGTTAAATTATGAATTATTAACGAATGTTATCTTTCTACAATGAATAAACGATTTTATTTTTTTCTAAATTATTTCTAGTTTAAACTAGCTTCGGCATCTTGGGGCCCCTGTCGATACCTGTGTTCATTCAAAAAATATCAATAGAAGACATTACCATTTCCGTCAAAGTTATATTTTTGTTTGAATGGACAGTATGAATTAATCTGAAAAAAACCTTGCTTAGAAATTATAGAAAATCAATAAAAAATTAATTCTCAAAAAGTGTAAAAAAGCACAAAAATCTTTATTTATACTCGTTGATGAATATATATACAATGCAACAAACTTTTCTGACCCGGATCGAAAATAAAAACAAGAGTCGCCATATTGAAATGGTCTAAACTTACAACGACACTAGCGACCAAACACCCAAGTTCAGTAGGTCAGAAAAGTTCAGTAGGTAGCACTATAATAAGATTATCTCCAATGCGTCACCCACCCACGTCATAAATAAACTAAAAAATATAGTTACCTATGTAGTAATTTAATAAATAAACTATATTTAACTCCTGTTTCAAAATGTTCCAAATATAAAACTGACAACTGCAACGACTATTCGTTCAGTCGCTTCGATACAAAGATGGACCGATGTCCTGAAAAAAGGTAGCTGGAAGTAGCTAAATGAGGACCAGGTTTGATGGCGTTCGTTGGGAAAGGCCTATTTCTACTGATGAACTGCTTTAGGCTGAATTATTGATACTTTTTTTTTTGGACATCACACACATCGCCGTCTGGTCCCAAAGTAAGCAAAGCTTGTGTTATGGATACCAGGCAACGGTTACAAATACATATATATTACTGTTTTTTGTAAATATATGCTTATCATACACAAATCTACCCAGACTCAAGACAAACACAAATGTTTGTTAAGCGCGGGATACGCACCCACGCCCTGTGCTCAGCAGGCGGTCACACTACCAACTAGGCTTTGAGGGAGTACTTACTTATAGTATCCATTATTTCAGTCCCCTTATTCTTCTGTTATAAGCAAGTATACCTACGGAGGTATATCTGCCGTTTCTTACATTTTAAACAAATTTAAGTTACGACGTTTTCGTACTTAGTTTAGAGTAGAGGTAAGTTACGACCCATTATATCGTCGCTATGTCTTATATTTTTGCCTGAATGGAGTTACGACATTACGCAACTAGTTTGTTTTGAGAATAATCGTGCACTTAGCACGAGTAAGTAACTAGAACCTGACCGCAGTAAGCGTGACCTTTACTAGATCTATGTCAAAATGCGAATATCATCATAGTATCAAAATATATGCATAGTTTGACATAGTTCTAGACTTTGGTTCTAGTAAAGGTCACGCTTATCGCAGTCTATCTCAACATATTTTTCTAAAACCTTAAAACATAAGATTGTAACTCAAATATAATGGAAGTGAAAGATCACAGACAGTTACAAGTACAAAGACACTTACAAGTCTGAGGTTACAGAACTATTTCATTTCTTACACATGAGTAACTACAAGCTAAAATCATTTTAAAACCTAATAATCCTACTAATATTATAAAAGGGAAGGAAATAAGAAGAAGAAGCAGTTGAGTGAGTAATAAAATAATAAATCTTTCATTGCACATATTTATATTTAACTAGATTTTGCCAGCGGCTCTGCCTGCCCTAAATTTGGTTATCGGCGTTGAACTCCTTAGTTAACTCATTAATTATGACACTAATGACGTTTGTCATTGTATTGTAGCAAGCGAGCAAGTTTAAGCTCGGCTATAGTTATTCCCGCGGGAACTTTTGAATTTTTCGGGATAAAAAGTAGCCTATGTCACTCTCCATCCCTTCAACTATCTCCACTTAAAAATCACGTCAATTCGTCGCTCCATTTTGCCGTGAATGACAGACAAACAAACAAACACACACTTTCACAATTATAATATTAGTATGGATCACATACATTTCTTTGACAGTACTTGCAAAGTTCAATTCTTTCAAAAGAATTGAACTTTGAAAATGAGTCATCCTACCCAACCCTCGAGCTGGGCGCAACCTTGCAATGTCACATCTTCATACGAGAGCAAACAATCAGCTGGCGCCTTCAAGTGGTACACATGTTACGTTCATTCACATATATGCATCTCAGGCCGTTAACCTTACATCTTTGAAGACGAGTTTGTAACAGGAAGACCACTTTTTTTGCTATCGATACTTTGAATGAAATTAGGTTACATCTGCTGTGAGTTTATGTGATAAAATATTTGCGGTTCTGTTTACTGTTACTTTTTTACGTTTACTGTGGGGTTCCCAACTGGTGTTCCTGTATTGAAATAAACATTAACAAAACAAAGATAATGTATGTTGGGAACGTTACTCTCCTAGTTGTTAGACAACTATCCTGGGTGTTATTAAATCTGAAATAGGGGAAATCGCCAAACTAAAGTTACTGTCTTAGCTCAAACGCTAAGCAGGCTGAAGTGGCAATGGCTAAGCCACATCACTAATTCAACTGATTACCAATGGGAAAGACGATTATATTTTACAAATGACACCTAATCTGGCAACACGACTGTTATATTTATTTATTTTCCATCACTATAAAAACGCTTTTTTAATTTTATTGATTGCAATAACAAATTCAACTCAATTTAGAAAACCTTACTTTACAAATCATATGTACTAAGCGGCTTTTATATATTATATAATCAAATTAGTTTTAGTTAGTTTAGTTTAGTTACATAGTCTTAAAAAATCTACTAATATAGTAGTAAAATGGTCTTAGTAAAATAAGTGTGTTAGGATCATAACAAGTGTACGTCTATGGCTGTCTCGCTATAGCCATTTTGGATACGGTACTCTTTAACCGTTATTCAAAATCAACGCGTGTGACAGACAGACGGACGGCCAAACACCGAGGTTGTTCTACAAGTGTTGCGTTTTGATAATTTTGGTACGAAACTATTACATTATTACATATATATATATATATTAAAACATGACATTTCGCTTTCGCTTGTAGCTTGAGCTGTGACCTCAAAAAGTATATTATGCAATACTCTCGAGACTGTGTGTCATTCATTACCAGAATTATTTTTTGCCCGGGGCAAGTTTGAACGACGCCGACGCAACGAGCAAGGTTCAATGCCACGGCCATACCAAAGTAGAACGAAAATAAATTTCATTATAATTACGTAATTTACTTGCTCAACTTGAGTAAGCGAAATAAGTATAGCTGTAGCTTGGACTTTATTTAGAATAATTACGGAAAAACTTATTTAACTTGACTCTTGTCTTAGTTAAGAAGTTTTTGTCTTGTTACTTTACAATTTAAGACATTCTAAATGTAAGGAGTTATTCCTTACTCTGAGAATTTGAGAGAAACAAGGTGTTAGAAAAGTTTTTCATAAATTTCTATTTTAGGCTTTATACATATAAATTGCCAGTTACCCCTCGACTTAATTTGCTTATAATTTGAAATACACTGATATTGAATTTATCCTGCGATTATTCTATTATTTTATTTTTACTTGCATTTTCCTATGACTTCGATTTTTAATAGGGACTTACGGGTTACAACGTCAGAGATCAATTTTAACACACTAGAATACAGTATAATGCTTATTTTATATTTTAAAAACTAATAATATTGATACAAACTTCCAACCCCGATTTTCTTGATTAAGGGATGAATTTCGAAAAATAATTTATTTATAGAGTTCTATAACGAATCCTTGATCTAGATTTCAATTTTGAATTCCCAGTATTTTAGCAGTTTTGCGTTCTTTTATATATTTTCTGCTTTTTTTATGCACTTATATTAACAGTTTCTTCAGTGATCTAGCCTTTTAGTATTAGACATTTAATTTAATTTAATAGGGAAATGTTAAAAGAAATGCAAAATCTAAAACTAATATTAATATTCCTGTCAGCAATTCGATACTTATTGCACATTTGGGATTGCTTTTCATTTCGTATCCATATAAATTGAAACGACAATATTATTAGAACATTCGACGTGGAATCCCGTGGGAAATTCTCGTATCTCTACAACCAAAAAAACTATGATCCAGAAGGTACGGTTATATAGTTTTACCAGCTTTTTTTTTTCAATTTCCCAATTACATTTCGATTGTTTTGTATGCCAATCTGCAAATCTTGAATCATTGACAAAATGTAGTTCAGTAAAAATACTAGTGGACACCCTTTGCTTTTTGCCACGGCAATAATAAAAGCTAATAAGAGTTTTCTTTTATACCATTACACTTCGCACTTTAATCTTATTCTTTTTTTTATGGATGATTGAAACACAGCACTAGTGGAGAAGTTAGACTAATTATTATTTAATTTATTTAGTTTAAGTTTTTTAAGCCCATATAATAGCCAAATGAATTACTTCACATTTTGTAAAATCATATCCTTTGATGATTTCATTTGTAAACAAATGTATATTCTATATGGCTTATATATATAACCATATAAGCTTATAAATTATATTGGCAAATACATGACCTACCACTAGTTCCATGGCATAGAGGCCGCCCAACAAGCAAAATGCCTTTATAACCAAAAAAATATATGGCCACAACTCTTGTTATAGCTATAAAAAGATTTTGAGTATGTCATATACCTTATGATTGCTTATTAAAAGAGTATTTGGCTTAAATGGTTATCATTCTTATAATTAAGTCATATAAACTTTATTAAACCTAAATAATATGACTATAATAAGGTCGCTAAGTAAGGTTGTCCTTATAATTACTTTAAAGCTTTATTAAAGGTTTTAAAAAGTCTATCTAAAGGGTACCTATAACGCTTTCTACCTTATAAGAGTTATTTATAAGATACTTATACAGTAAATGAATACTTGTTTTAATATGACCTTAAAAAGTGTTTAAGTAATCAGTGATTACTAATAAAGCCATTATAATAATATTATTCTTGAGACTGTTATATTAATATATTTAATAGAACCTAGTCAACCATTCAAACACGTGAAACATATTGTATACCTTGTAACGAAAATGGATTTCAAAATTTTTAAAGACTGTAAGAAATGTAAGATAAAAAAATAAAATTTTATTCGAACAGTAAATATATGAGTTTTGCTTGATGAATAGAGAACCCTAAAATTATTCAATTTGGAAATAGTATGACATTTAATATGACTCTTATAAATGTTTTAGTTTTGTAAACATCTTATTGCCATTGTGTAAATAACTTTTGCCCTTGTAGCAGCAAAAACAAAGGCAAGACCAAATATTTAACTGCATTTGCCACACACCACAGCCCTAATTCAAAAGGGCGTTTAGAATACATCGAAAACCATACCCCACATTCTCATAAAAATAAATTCTCACACAATTTTCGTTATAAAACATGCAAAATAACAGCTTCAAAATGATAATTAAAAACATTACCGTTTACCATCTCATACAATATGATTGACAAAAACACTGATTGCAGAATTCTTACGTTTGTTATAGAAAAATTGCCGTTCTTAACGATCTAGATTGGCGAATATAAGAAAATTATCCTCTTAAACGAGTTTAAAACAGCTGCAACAAGTTCAATAACCTGATTAAAGGTCTTTTTACTGCAATTATAAGAACATTCTTATAAGAACTGCATTCAAAGACCTAATATACTTATTGCTAGCTATAATAAAACATATATAAGGAGTTTACAATAAAGCAACACTATGGTTGATATAAGGTTTGTGCCCTTGTAAAATTACGCCAAAACCGCGTTTATAAGCAATAATATAGCTTTTATAAGAATATTTTTTTTGACTTATAAGCTTTTATGTGGCTAGTTTTTGCTAGTTGGTCGCTCTATGGTTTGAAATGCAACTCGTGTAAAAACACAATACCATAAATACTGCTATGCAGCTCGGTTTAAATACAATAACCCTAATAAGCCCTTAATTAGGTTATCGGCGTGGAACTCCTTAATTATATTAATGAAATTTGCTATAGCAAGCTATAGGTGAAGCTATAGTTCGTTCAACTCTGTTATAGTTATTCCCCCAGAAACGATAAAAAGTAGCCTATATGCTATTCCAGGACCTAACCTATGTGATTGCCCAGTTTCATCCCGATCAGTCCATTGGTTGAAGCGTGATTGAGTAACAAACATCCATTCAGACATACAAACTTTCACATTTATAATATTAGTAGGATGCTTCTATCATCATATTGATTTTAAGAGAGGAAGGGCACAGTGAGTACTCGCTCCAATAAGCCAACTGAACAATAAAACCGGGGCACAGCGAGTACTTGCTCAATTGAGCGGCCTAAACTAGGGAAATGCCTCCCACCGTACAGAAAACCGCGACCATAATAACACTAACATTGAGTAGTGTTGTGTTCCTGGCGATGAGTAAGGTTGCCAGAGCTCTTTGAGGATTCTCTGCGCAGACAGCGGGGGACCGGCGGTGCTCGTTGCTGTCACTGCTCGGCGTAGACACGGCGTGCTGGTACGGTGGTCAGGGAGACCTGATGACACGGCTGACCGCTGGCCGCCCGCAGGTTGAACGGGTTCCGGAACCCAGGGATTACTTAATCTCCGCCCTGGGAGGCTGAACCGTCAACCTGTGTAAGGTCTCTGAAATAGTAGTCGTGCCGGAGAAGGAAACCGAGGTGCAGCCGGCTACTACAACACTGGGGGATCAGGGGCCCTTCCGTGCTAGAAACCGTATTATCAGTGCTGAGCTTCGGCAGTTCTAGTACCGCACCTTTTGTCTTCTTAGCTGTGTGTGCAGTCAATTCACATTTTTAGTCTAAGTAACCTTTTTAAAAATGGGCAAATAGTACGCAAAGAGAAAGAGTTTTTACAGCGACTACTTCATCCATATTCAATGTGGACTTCGCCAACCTTAACGCAGTTCACAATTACATTGAAACTGCGCAGCCGACCATTCTCTTTTTAACGCAGACGCAGATATCCTGCTCGGCCGATACATCATACCTTCATTATCCTGGCTACAAACTTGAGCGCAATGTTATGAGTCGTGCCGGTGTTCGACCGGGAGGATATCTGCTGTAGCCGCCTTCATAGCCTTGAAGACAAGGGACCTGTCGATATTGTAGGCGTGCGTAGATCACGGCGGCCACACTTGTATCTATGCGTGCCTATACAGGTCTCAAAGCAGTGACACGGACGTAGCTCGACTCTTCACGCATCTGAGTTTCATGACTACCAAAGTTCTAGAGCAATATCCCACAGCAGAACTAGTTATTTTGGGACTTAAACGCCCACCATCGTGAGTGGGTCAGTTCTCTGCTCATAAATTTTTCTCTGACCTATGGATTCTCTTAGCTGGTACTTTCCTGCAAGGCTCTGTGCCGTGTCCTACGCTGTTTCTACTTCATATCAATGACATGTTGGACACCAACAACATACATAGCTATGCAGATGACAGAACTGGAAACGCTTATTACACGGGTCGTGGAAGCATCCCACATTCCGATTTGGAGGAAAAACGTGAAGAACTTGTGTCTCAAATCGATATCACTCTGTCCAAGGTCTCTGACTGGGGCCGGGAAAACTTGGTCCGATTCAACCCTACAAAGACACAAGTCTGCGCGTTTATCGCTAAGATAACCCCATTCACTGTGGTCCCACAATTCCAGAACACTCCCCTCTCCATCTCCAAGAGCATTGGGATCCTTGGTGTTGACATCTCCAGCAATGTTCAGTTCCGAGGTCATCTGCAAGACAAGGTGAAGCTGGCGTCCACAAAACTTGTTGTATTCAACAGAGATAACCAGTACTGCACGTAGGGGCAAAGGTTGCCGCTTTACAAATCGCAAATCCGGCCCCATATAAAGTACTGCTGCCATCTCTGGGCGGGTACACCCGGTTATCAGCTTGACCCTTTTGACTCGGTTCAACGACGTGCTGTGAGAATTGTCGACGATTCCAAACTCACTTGCAGTGCCCTTAAATATGAGGAGAGACTTTGCCTTCCTGTATGTGTTCTACCACTTTTACAATGGGATGAGTTCTGAGGAATTTTTCGAAATGATGCCCGCGGCTACTCTCTACCATCACACCACTCGCCATCGACAGGGAATTCATTCTCACACTAAAGAACCGAAATGGTCGCGTACAGTGCGGTTTCACAGAAACTTCCTCCAAGGTTTTCTCTAAAGACTACAATATGGAGTTCGTTGAGAAAGAAGTTATTAGATTTTTGAAAGATCGGCAACGCGCGAGTGATAACCCTGGTGTTGCAAGCGTCCAAAGGCTACAATGACCGCTTACCATCAGGCGGACCGTAATCTTGTTTGCCACCGAAATAGCTGGTCCAATATGTTCTCTGAGGCTATTCTTATCAAAGTGGTCAAAGTCGCCGTCTCAGGAGAGAAGAGCTATACCTTTTACTAGGTGTTTACCTTGTTCAGAGTATTTCTCTTGCAATAATATCAATATAGATACTAATCGATACGCTAATTTAGCGCTACAATACAGTCCTGGTTCTTTCATAGCACACCAAATCATTCCCACAGCGTCACCTGTAGAAGTGTCTAGAACAGCGTTGGTGCAAACACTTTCGACAAACCACAGACCTTGGTACTAATTCAGCCAGTAGACTGATTGGAATACTAGATAAATGAGAATAGTATTAGATAATTATGGCGACGAAATTGGACACCGACGACTAGTTTGCATTTACATTTTATGTAGTCCGATGTAGACATTATTAACATAGCTATTTGTAGGGTATTTATAGATAATTAGAAGTAATTGGTGACTCGATGGCCTTGCTGGCTTGCTCGGTTTGCAGTTATTAATACAATAGCCTTTGGTTGTTTCTTTAAATGCTAATTCTATGAGCTGTTTTGTATTGAAATGGAATGCAGCTTATTTTTAATACTTGTGTATTGTACACCAAATATATGTTAGAAAATGTGGTCATTTATTTTTCAAGCATATCTCAGAATTTCATTGCTTTTAATTTTTCATTATAATAAAGTGATTTATAATCTATATATGAAATATGTTGTTTATATCGTACCAATCATTGTTGGTATGACACTCATATAAGGTTTCCTAAGCCCTGAGATGAGTGTTCCCAGGGAAAACAACAAATGTAGTGGATGTGACAAGGCAATATTTTAGAATTTCATCATCCCAAATGACAATACATAAAATAAACACTTTAAATTTCAATTCTTTCTAAGCACCTTATCTTCTTATCTACCCAACAGTCCGCTAAAAAAGTTAATTTATCCCTTTCTACTTTTAATCCATATATTCGTTGCAGAGAACGTGACGTAAAAGTCGTGAGGTCGGAGATACAAAATCCAAGTGACCAATTCCTTTAGATTACAAAATCACTAGCACTGATTCTGATTTCCTAAATACAAAATTATCTAATATAAAACATTTGAAATAAAATTATCTTTGTACAAGAGCTCCAATTCGTATAACCGGCAACATTAGTAACTATTAGTTATATCCTCAACACTTGCAATTATCTTAAACTTTTTTACACTCTAAAAATAATTCATTTCCTACTTATTTTTACACTACTCTTTATTACTTACTTACTTTATTCAAGCTTTGTCAAAATTCATTTGCCATCTGAATCAAAAATCATCTTTTTCAAAAAATGACATTTTATAAAACTAGTGATTTGATATCATTGATGAGTGTCTTTTTAAGTAGTCTTCACTTCTTCGATGTCAATAGAAATTTTAAATCGACGTTGGCCGCGTGCAATTCTACAAGGATTGTGTAAAAAACGCCAAGTTCAACGAAATAATTATGAAAAAATTCCGATATAAAATACGTTATAACTTAATACGTTATAAAGGAAATAATGGAACCCTTACAGTCCTTATGTTCGTTCGTATGTTTCAGCCTTGTAACTCCCCCACACTTTGTGCTAATTCTGGTGACATTACAAAAGAACCGCTATACTAATTGTGTACTGCAACATATAAAAAAAACCTCGCGCGACTGTAAATGCTGTACTCACCTCATCCCAAAATGAGTCCCATCAGTAATATCGGCTAGACGTTGATAAGTTAATTAGGGCATGTTGTTTTATATATAGATCGAATGACTTTATTAATTTAAGTACAGAAATGTATTATCCTTCATGTAGGTACATAACAAAATATATCAAGCAGACTTAAACCAGTTTTGTACACTAAAAAAATAATCCGTGGGTGACATTACCGACGACATTTTGGACAGTACTTGTTCTTTGTACTTGACTTTTAGTTTCCTGTTCCATACAGACACAACTCAAACTAAAAGTGGACCTAATTTGCTTCATATAAAAGGCCATCTTGTCACTGAGTTAACCATCAGATTCACAGGATTCCTCGACGTAGTCACACCAGCAACAATTAAAATTACCAAAATGGTTGTGAAGGTAAATAAATGTTTTATAGTATTTTCTGTAGAACAGAAAATTTTAATTGCTATCCTATTAATCAAGTAGTGTATTTAGATCACATCTGGATTTGAATGGGAGTCGAAATCAAATAGTGCTGGAAAAGGAACGAAGTGAAATAAATAAAACTGCAATTTAACTTTAATAGCACTTCATGCCAAAAGTAGATCATTTATATTGGGCTTGCAATCAAAAAAAGGGCCACCTTTCTGTAGATCATCAGCACGCCGAATGTTTACTTTAACACAAAATCTTTTAAGATTATTTCTTTAGTTGGTGTTTGAAGTACAAAAATATTTTTTTCCACATTTAAAAAACTGTTGATTGGCAAAATAAAAATGATATGAGCTTGATGGATAAAAAAGTTATTTGTTAAAACAATTTTATACATGTCAACAAATTTTAGCAAAATTATAGGTAGGTACTGCAGAGGCAACCCTTTAAATGTTAATGACAGGCAATTTAGTATGAGACGTATACGGTCTCATTTGTACCCGTCAAAATTAGGCTGACTTAAAAACTCTACAATTGTTTTTTTTTCCTTCAGTTCGTCGTCATCCTCTCGCTTGTGGCCGCAGCCTTCGCCTATGACGCTTCCAGCTTTACCTACGGCGTCGCCGATCCCTACTCCGGTGACTTTAAAAGCCAAACTGAAAACCGCGTCGGTGACAATGTCCTTGGACAGTACTCTTTGTTGGAATCTGACGGAACACGCAGGACTGTTGATTATTCCGCTGGAGCCGAAGGATTCAACGCTGTAGTCAGGAAAGACCCCGCTGTCTACGCCGCCGCCGCTGCACCTTTGGCATACTCCGCTTACGGATATGCTGCTCCTTACGCTTTCCCCAGATTCGCCCCTTACGGTTTCGCCACCCCTTACGCTTACCCACGACTGATCTAAAGTGCTATCAACTTTGCAAATATTGGAATCTGTAAATAAAATGATATACTTTCTGAAAGGATAAAAAAACCTGAGTTTTATTCGTAATTATTATTATATCAGCCTCCAAAGATATCCACTGCTAGTCACAGGCCTCATATTATTTTCTACACAGCATGCGATTCTGAGCCACCAGTAACCAATGACACCGCAAAGATATTTTCTCAAATTAGTAATACACTCATACTTTTTTATTTTTTATTATATTTCAATTTGAATATCGAACTTTTTACTAAGGCTGGGTTGCACCAACTAACTTTGACGTTAACCAGTCGTCAAAAATGGGAGATTGTGTGAAAATTTGCTCAGTCAGCTATTTTAAAACTTAACCGGCCCGCTAAGGTTTAGCAAATCACTAGATGTTTTACTGTAAAAATAGCTGACAATCAAAATTTTTGGCGACTGGTTAACGTCAAAGTTAGTTGGTGCAACCCAGCTTAAATTTTTAAATATGAATATCTGAACCAAATCAGTCTGTTTGATAAAATACAAGTTACGTCTCTAATTGACTCAATAGGAATCCTAATACAATGTCACAATAATTATGAAACGTATGAAAATAAGAGGACGAATAAATTATAAACTAAAAATTTACGGTCTGGTCTCATTTAAATTGTTCATTAACATGTATTTTATTACATATTTTGCAAGACCACATTTTTTTGGCTCAAGGCTCGTTAGAAATAATAATGCAAGAAACAACGGACATACCTAATAAAGTTACAAGCAATAATTTATGTTTCCTTAAATGTGTTCTCATTCCAAGCTTGGTCGCTAAAAAACAACTATTTCTTGACACGTAAGTACCTACTTACTGTTCATAATAACCTTCAATGTATTGTTATATTTAATAATAATTTAAAATAATCGTCGATCCTGCGGATTTTATAATATTAAAAACAGACAAATATTAATTTACCAAACTAAAAACCTTAGTGATACTATTGAAAAAAAAGTAAAAAAAAGTGTATGTGAGTGTTTATTAGTCGTTTTTGTTTATTTTTTCAGATTATTTGTCGAATCGAATAACGTTTGTTGAACCAGCTAGTAGAAGGCAAGTCATTGTTTCGACAGAACAACATCTGTTGGTTCTGCTAGTAGCTTATTTATTCAAAATAATAAAATCACGTGACACAACTTTTGAAAAAGACATAAAAGTTTGAATTAATTAATATTTTAGATTATTTTTGAAATAATCTAAAATATTAATTAATTGATAAAAAATTGAGTATCAAGACTTTATTATATAAATTACTTAAGAAGTATATAACAAATATGTCATTGTGATGTAAAGGACATTGTGTAATGATTTTTAGTACATTTTTATTCACATCGATGGTATTACAGTAATAATCTTTCTGGCCTATATCGCCCTTACTTATACCTACATGAGTAAACAATAGTTTTGAGTGTTATTATCAATTTTAGTTAACTAATTAATAGTGCGTTTTACAGAATAAATATAAATTTACTCTAAAAATTGAGGGCATCCTTAGATATCTTACGTAAAATGCAATCAGTTGCTCTAATTCAAGCGGACTGTGACTAAATCATAATAGTTATTCGTCATAAGCTCCGACATCCTGTTAGCGTGGTTCAACATTCCATCTGGTCAGTCCACCAAGTTCCGTGTTTCCAACTGATCAATTTAAATTGGACTTTTAAAAACCCGAGTCGGTGTGACCTAGAGGTGACTGAGTACTACGTGCTTTTACTTCCTTTTGTTTGTAATGACGAAAATGATTGTACAGGACTTGTATAAAAAGCCGGACTACGTTTAATTTTAACATTCGCAGTTCACTGTGCAGTAAAATTAAACGTATCAAAATGGCAGCTAAGGTAATTTGCTCGTTCAGTGGAATGTCAGTTAAAGGTTTTGAAATTAGTGCTCCCGTAATACTCATGAGTTATAGATATATACATTCCTACAAACGCGTAAACTATGGTAAAATAACCTTTTCCCTAAGTTTCGGCTCGGTTGCACCATCGTGGTATGGTCACAGGCAGTTGCCATAGCTTATGCGTTTAACCCGGTGTTATTTTATTAACTTATAATTTAAAAACTTACAATTCTAGTGCACTTATGTTATACACCAGAAGTTTAATAGTGATTAAATTTGTAGAGTTTAATTTAAATGTTTATTTTCTTTTTCTCTATAATTTGTTTCTAATTAATCAAATCCATCCCAGAAATCAATTCATAGTAACAGAATGACTTTTCTATTTGGATTTTAGGAATACTTAGTAAACAATTTGTTTTAATTTTCATAAATTTTCTCATACGTATACATAATGTACTTACTTTTATTAGTTTAACATATCACACCCTGAAACCCTAATAATAAATTTTTTGTTATTTTTTACAGTTCGTCGCTCTCGCTTTGTTCGTGGCAGTTGCTCAAGGCAGCGGTCTACACGGTGACGGGTACAGCTTCTCGTACGGCGTGTCAGATCCCCACACCGGAGATGTGAAGAGCCAACACGAGACCCGCATCGGTGACAGTGTGGTTGGACAGTACTCTCTCCTGGACTCTGACGGCACACACCGTACAGTAGACTACGCCGCGGGCCCTCACTCTGGATTCAACGCTGTCGTACACAAGGAACCAGCCCTTGTTGGCCACGCCGCTCCCTTAGCGTACGCGCACGCCGCTCCCCTGGCTCACGCCGCTCCCTTGGCGTACGCACACTCTACCCATCTCGCCCACGCCGCTCCCTTGGCATACACTGCGCACGCCGCTCCTCTGGCTCATAGCGTTGTCGGACATGGTTTGGCTCATGGTGCGTATGCTTCTCCCTTAGCCCATGGTGCGTATGCTGCTCCCTTATCCCATGGTGCATACTCTGCTCCCTTGGCTCATGGTGCATACGCTGCTCCCTTGGCTCATGGTGCATACGCTGCTCCCTTAGCCCATGGTGCGTATGCTGCTCCCTTAGCGCACGGACTCGCTTCGCCCTACGCATACGGTGCTGGTTATGGAGCTCACGGTCTTGGTTACGGCAGTGGCTACGGACATGGATACTCCAAAGTCTATTAGATAATTTTATAGATAACAAATAACTGTATAAATTATTGTGATCCTACCGTGGATGCCACGTGAAGATGCTGTGATGTAAAAATAAACATTTTGTATTGAAACACTCTTTGATTTACTTCTACGTTTTATCTGATAGATATTTATAATGGTATCATAATTATCTATGGTCACTATTTTAGAATTAATGCCTTTTTATTTGAAATTGACAATGTTTTATTTTAACGTCAGAATTATGAGGCTGTCAGTAATGTATCATAACAGTTATTGTTATTGAATGTTGTTATTATTACGATATTGCATACCTTATTTTTATTTTCATCGTTTTGCTAAAATAACAACCCATATAAGGTTATGGCATAAGTCCTACATATCTCACTAGTAGTAAGTAAGTAGTATAAGCTTTTAAAAAAAATCTCCCCTGCATTGAGTATCTTAGTCTCATAGGTATTCTGCCTAACAGCAAATCGCAATAAAAGTTAATAAAACACAATCTTCAGCAACTTATTCACTTTTAAAAACCATAACTTGACACAATCACTGATTTTTTTGATGGAATACAAAAGTGTTTCAGGCTGGCAAGAAAACAAAAATAGAAAAGTTATCTTAATAATAAAAATAAACCGAAAACTTCTCACTGCTTATACAACTATTTATCTAATTGCTTCAATTTAATCTAATTTTATAAAATCTAGCTTTTGCTAGCGCCTCTGCCCGCGCCAAATTCGGTTATCGGCGTGGAATGCTTACGGCAACCTTTGATTATTTTAAAAAAAATGGTAACTGCTGAATACGAACACGTATTATTTGCAACATTCATTATACAAAACGTAATAAAAGCACAAACAGAGATATAAACAAGTAAACTTTTCATCAAATATACCTATAACAATAGATCAGCTATTATCATATCATGCTGATATACCCTTAAAATTTAATAATCACCTTATAGCAGTCTACTTTTAGTCCTCCATCTTTCTCGTTTATCCATTCTGGCTATCTTCTTTAAGTTATCGGTCCACCTGGCTGGAGAATGACCCATGCTGCGCTTACCAATCCGTAACTTCCACGCTAAGACTCGTTTTCCCAATGGCCATTGGTTGTACGAAAATATGACCTGCCTATTGCCACTTTAATTTGCTTATTCTGTGGACTAAGTCAATAACTTTAGTCTTTTGTTTTCATACCCTTGAAATTACCGTAAAAAATCAAAACATTTTATTACAATAACTTTAAAATTATTACTTACTAGCTTTTGTCCGCGGTTTCACCCGCCCTAAATTTGGTAATCGGTGTAGGAGTTCAACGATAACTCCTCAATTATGGAAAACAACCGACTCACAGTTGACACTTTTTAAGTAGCCTATGTCCTTTCCCAGGACTCAATCTATCTCCATCGGAAATTTTATCTTACTTTTTACAGCGGTTTAAGCGTGTAGAGTTATCAAACAGACAGACAGTCTGACAGACTGAGATACTTTCGCATTTATAATATTAGTATGAATTTGATTAAAATATCTTTTGTATTGTGTGCATCTGTATGTGTGCGTACGTGATGTTCAAGTTGTGTGTACGTGGATGAACTTATGTGTGTACGAAGGGTACGATGAAATTTTATATATATTATAGTAAGCAAGTGGTTTTTAAGCAATTTTTGACATTTATTTCTTACCTCAGTTGGTCCCATAGTGATTTTTTATTGTTATCGAATGCCATTTTAAAAACAATCAGCCAAGTACGAGTCGGACTCGCGCGCAAAGGGTTTCGACCATTACCTATAAAAACGACAAAAAAATTAACGTCTGTTTTTTTTTACTTTTATAATTCATTTATAAACTTTTTGTTTTATTTGAATTTAATTATTTATTTTTAAAGTGTATATATAACTAAATAATCTGTGAATATTTCAAGCGTCTACCTGTTGCCGTTATCAATATTAAGCAAAACGAGCAAAAAAAATCACGTATGCTGTATGGGAGCCCCTTTAAATATTTATTATATACTGTTATAAATATATAAATATTTTTTTAATTTAGTATTTGTTGTTATAGCGGCAACAGAAATAAATCTGAGAAATTTTCAACTGTCTCACTATCACGGTTCATGAGATACAGCCTGGTGCCCTAAAAAAGGTTTAAGAAAAATCTTTAATTTTTGACAGAACCATTTTTCTAAAATCTTTGTACAGATACGTAACGTTTATCAGAATAAAAACGAAGATTACCTTCTAAAACTGTTTCTGTAGCTATCACAAATTACTGACCCGTCTGAATTCGACCCTGTAGCTATTTATCTCGGTATTTTTTAAGCAACAAAATATGGATATACTAGTTAGAAACTATTAAAAGAAGAAAAATATACCTAGATATATTACATCTCGCACAAGAAAACAATACATCTGATCCCAAACTTGACAAACCTTTTACTATGAATTCCAGACAACGGCTAGAAATACTTTTTTCATACATTTTTTTTTTGTAGATACATAATTGTTTTTAGTAGAAAACACCCAGATTCAAGACATACACAAATGTTTATCTCGTGCGGGTCGAACCCGCGCACGTCTGTCCGGCATTACTACTAACACAGCCACGAAGCATGAATATAATCAAGATTATTTTCCTTTCTAATTTTTCAGGGTTTAATGCCACATTTCATTCCAACACAATTGTTTTATGCTTCATGATTTTAAACCACTAGAAAAACCTTTTTTGGTCTTAAGAAACCTCTTCAAATCATATTTGTCACCACATTAGCTTTTTTAATGAATGAATGTTACATAAATGCTTCATTATCGAATCGAAATCGGTCTAATTTTTATACAACGCTTGACTTAATATTCAAATGAGGATATGTTTTGTAAACAATACATAGTTCAGAAGTTGTAATGTTTGTCACGTAACTAGTAACGTGTTTCATCATCTTTCTATCAATCTAACATTAAATAATTGCGTCCTCCATGCCACAGCTAGTGTGAATTAAGACAACAAAATAAAAGTCTGGTACATTATTTACCAAACACTTTATTCGTGTAAAATAACTACATTTCGTTAGTTAATTGACATTTCATCTTTATTTACAAATTAATTTTCAGTACTTTACTGCTCGTACCTTCATAATAAAATTGCAGGACTTTTCCCACATTCTTTGTTCACTTGATCTACCTTTAGTAAGTCTAGTGTAGGTATGTCTAAAAACCGAATACCAGGTAGCTGTATCGTAAACATAGGCTACGGTGACCGCTTACCATCAGGTGGACCGTAAGCTTGTGATATAAAAAAAAAACAATATATATGCTAATATTTATAATATATAATAATTTGTACAGCGCCCCTACCGGACGTAAATATAACTAGTTATGGAAGCACGAAGCACGGTCGAAGCGCAATCGTAACGCTGCGCAACGTAACACGTGGAGTTATTATGAAAAATGATAGCACGAACATTGTTTTGACTAAGGCATCTTAACTATCGAAGGCTGGCTATCGAGAATAGACGAAAGTTTCTTTACTGAAATTTTGTCGGTGAGATAAGTTGCATTAAGGTTTAAATACCACTAAAAAAATATTTCGAAGGCTTTTCTACTACCGTATAGTAAGCATTATATAAATTAAAATTTATTTTAACTATTACTAAATTGTTTTCTTTCAAAATGGAAAGTGAATATCAATAAACTAGCTTATATCCGCGACATCGTCCGCGTGTAACTGTTCATCGTTTTACCTACAAAAAAACCGGAATCCTCATGCAAATTTTTATCTCCTATTTTACCCTCTAGGATATTATTTTTCTCAAACATTAGTTCTTTAAGCTTTCAATGAAGAGTAAGTAAGTATACTTAATAGTTTTAAGTTAAACCCTTGTATGTATTCTAGTTTTTATAATAAAGAAAAAAACAACAAAAATATACAAGCCGCATCTGATCCGTACGTTTGAGGAAGAGTTTGCCTCCCTCTGTGTGTGTTCTACCCCTTATATACCTAATGGGCTGTGTTCCGGGGTATTGTTGCAAACTATGCTATTTCCAAGACAGATGTGAAAAAAAACGGCCAAGTTCCGTACCACAAACAAAAACAAAAAGTGTGCTGCTAAATGCCCACCCATCAAATTACTGACCAAGTCCGGCACTGCTTAGCTTTGAATATCGTTTCCAACAGACAAATGTTACTGTTTCTCTTACAAATAGCTAGATGGCGCTGTAGCGGTAAATTAAGATGGTAATGGCTCGGGCCGGTCTCACACTTTGCTGATTTTTATTATTTGTTGTTATACTTTAGAGCTTACACTATATAATAATAATCAGTGCAAGTTTGAAGCTTGAATATGTTACTGTTTTAACGATAGAACACCCATATTATTAAGAGAAACAGTAACACATTAAATTATTGGAAACGATATTAAAAGAAGATAACAACGTCGGGCTTGGTCAGTAATTAGATGGGTGACCGCTTAGCGGCACACTTTTTTTTGTGTTTGTTTATTACGTAAATGGTGGTTTTATACCGACAGACGGTGAAGGCTTAGTAATAGGGTTCCATATTCCCGGCTTACGGAACCCTAAAAATGGCCGCAAATATGTGATAGAGACGAAGCGAAACTTAGGTCACTTGTCTCTTCCTAACTTCTTTTAACAAATAGAATGGCGGACGAC
The DNA here is from genome assembly GCA_946406115.1 of Apoda limacodes. Lineage (NCBI taxonomy): Eukaryota > Metazoa > Arthropoda > Insecta > Lepidoptera > Limacodidae > Apoda > Apoda limacodes. The sequence continues at coordinate 6,632,034 of OX291545.1, read as the reverse complement.
CGCAGGCTTGCTTTGTCTCTTTTTAAAGGATGGTGAATTTTGTGATGCTCTTGCACAGTCTCTAGGGCAGATTACAGATCTCGAAGTCTATGGGTGAGACATAGCTAAAGATAAAGATGACTTTAACGTAGGTATGGATATAAGTCAAAGTTAGAAGCTTTGAATAATTCTTTATTTGTTTACATTTTAGGCAATGAACCGCGATAGCCTCCTGAAATTCAAATATAGTGTTTAAATAATTTTTTAGTGGAACTTTCAGTATCCAAAGCCGTAACCGTGACCGTAGCCATGACCGTAGTTGTTGCCGTAGCCGTAGCCAAGACCATGAGCTCCGTATGCAGCACCGTATGCGTAAGGGGATGCTAGTCCGTATCCCAAGGGAGCGGCGTATGCGCCATGAACTGCATGAGTGGCGTATGCGCCATGAGCTACATGAGCGCCGTAGTTGTATGCCAGAGGAGCACCATAGCCATATGCCAAGGGAGTAGCGTGAGCCAGAGGAGCAGCGGCGTATAGAGCGGGGTCCTTGCGTACTACAGCGTTGAAGCCAGAGTGAGGGCCGGCGGCGTAGTCCACTGTGCGCTTTGTGCCGTCAGAGTCCAGGAGAGAGTACTGTCCAACCACGCTGTCACCGATGCGGCTCTCATGCTGACTCTTTACATCTCCGGTGTGAGGATCTACCACGCCGTACGAGAAACTGTAACCGGCTCCATGAAGACCGCTGCCTTGTGCAGCCGCTACTAACAATGCGAACACTACGAACTGTAAATAAAATAAACGTTTATGAGTTTGGACTCTATGTGCATAAGTTAAGTCCGTATTAAAACCTTAATTTTTAGTATATTGTTTTACTAAATAAATGCTTTATATTTATTTTTAATTCTAGGAAAGGACGTTAATGATATTGCTTGAGTTCTTTTATACCACTAAGTTGACAAACAAGCTTACGGTCCGCCTGATGGTGAGTCACCGTAGCCTATTGACACATGTAACACTAGGGGTATAACTCGCACGTTTCTGCATCTTTAAAAATCGAATAACTTCTTTTTTGAAGAACCCCATACTGTAGTCCTTGGACAAAACCTTGGCAGAGAGCTCATTCCATAACCCAAGCGTTCGGAGGAGGAAGTTTCGCTGATACCGCACTGTACGCGACCATTTCGGTTCTAAAGTGTGAGAATGAATTCCATGCCGATGGCGAGCGATGCGATGGTAGAAAGTACAACGAACATCCCATTATACAAGTGATACAACACACAGGGAGGCAAATTGATACTTTGAAGATAAGTAAAAAAACTGACGTTTCTATGGGTTTCAAGTATATGTATCTATATATTACCTTAGTTGCCATTTCGATACGTTTTATTTGTCTTGATAGTAAATGAAGAATGTTTCAAATAATTTTATTAGACGCTTTTATACTATTCAGTACAATAATTTTCGTAATAATTAACAAAGGGAAGTAAAAGCATTTTGTACAGGCGTAACTCCACGGCCACTACGCCGAGAATATTAAAGAGGTAATTATAATTGATCCTAATTTCAATCATGTTACATGACAATTATTACAAAGATATATATTTTCGTTTATTTTTATGCTTTTCTAAGCTTATAAGTTTATGGTATGAAGATATAACTGAAGAATTGGAGATTGACCGCAGTTTAACCACACAGGTTGGTTAACCATTACGCTCAAATAAAAAACCCGGTACATTGACGGTGAAATTGTAAATAAGTCGTAAGATATCACAGCACAATCAGCTAGTTTTTTATGCAGGTTAGAAGGCTATAACTATCTTAATTGCATTTTATTTTTTCGCACAGGTTTCTCCGAATCCCCTGAAAAGATCCGCCTCAAATTTAGTTCTAAATTCTATTAGTTTACAACTTTGCTTAAGCATAGCCGTAATAGTTCTTTAAACCCTGACAAAAAGTATTTTTGACAATAATGATGTATGATAAACTATTAATTTATTTCATGTATTTCAATGAATATTTTACTCAGTTGAGACTCTATGCACTTTGCTCACGCACGCTCAGTCACATATCGCGTCATCCTTGTTTTTACTCCAGTTTTCCGTCACGTAGCATGATGACGTAGGCTTTTAGCATAATGGTTTAGCATGACGCTAAAAGAATAACCAGGTAATTGACGGCAGGTCAATACGAAGGCATAACATCTAAAGAATGTAAGTTTGACAATAGAAAAATATGTTACTCACGTAATTTTATTTATTTATTTAAAAAAACTTTATTGCACAACAGTGTTCAAAGGGCGGAATTAATGCCTAATGGTCGGTTCAGTCCACCAAACAAACTTAAAAGTAAACAAAAAAAAATAGGTGGTGCACATAATAGCATAGTACCTACACTTTAACAATTGCCAAAAAAAAAAATCGGTAGCAAGTTTGTACCACACGAGGAACGTCTCTTGAGAATATTTTTTGCATCTTAAAAAGACAGTTTTTCAGCTATAATAAGCCGCTGGACCGATTTAACTCAAACCTTTTTCAAATTTAAGTCATTACGTGGCGTATCGATTGATATGGTCACGAGAAAAAATGGTCCATTGTTTTTTGAGATATCGAGGAGCAAAAAAAGCTAACCTACACACACACACACACGCAGAAATCCCTCTAAAAATGATGGCAAACGATTCTTCAGGTCTCAAAACGTAAAGAAAACGCTAATGATTTAGCGGTTTCGATTTTCGGACCTATTATAATAACTTTCTTCAACAGAAGTTAATAAAATCTGTGCTGATATCATATGGATAATCGCACAATGATAATATATTAGTCAGTATAATATAATACAAGATACCATAGTGATATAAATGGGATAAAATAAATAATATAATTATACATATAAAAAGGCAATGCTATGATACTATAAAATGCAATACTATATTATACAATAGGATATTATACTATAAGCATAATAAGATCATATTATATTAATCTGAGTCAGTTAGAATTACTCTTATGCTAGTATTTGCGTTAGGCCGTTTTAAATGATAGTTTAGATGACGCTTTCATAATATCAATAGCTAGTGCATTCCAGACGTGTACCTACAGCCTGACAAGTAAATATAAAGGAACTAGAGAGAAAACCGGTTCGGTGAAATGGGTGTTTTAATCTAAGGTTGCTAAAAGAGCGAAGGGATTGCGAATGTGAATCACTGAGATATTGAAATTTGGTTTTTAAATAAGATGGGAGAACAACTTAAGGAGCATTCGCATGAATCAATCACTTTTCGTAGCAGTCCACTGTTGAGCATTGACCTTTTTTTAAAGAATACCACCACACTCGGTCTCATCCAGCTACTTTCTACTACCTTTTTAGGTCGTCTATCTACCTGTACGGGGCGACCCACGCTGCGTTTATCGATCAGTGATCTCCGCTTTAGGATACGTCTATCCCAATAACCATCGTTTCCTTCGTACGTTTCATCCAGAAGACGTCCACTGTTGAACACAGGCATTCCCATACATCAGCTTCCCGTTACTCTTACCAGCTCGTCTATCCACCTGGTATGAGGACGTCCCATGCTGCATCTTTCGATAGTCAGAACAACTTCTAAACATAGCTTAGATGTGAGATTGAAATTTTTTTAAAGCATCTTTAAGTACCCGCGCTACAGATGTGTTACGTTAACTTACGCTTCGTTTTTGAAAAATAAATAACTTCTAAGGGTTTTCTTTAATTTGAAAACGGGAGCCAAGGGAAGTGATTGCAAGTTCAAAACCCTTAAGCCAATGTACATATAAAATTTGAACCTAAACTTAAACGTATGGCGGCCCAGATACTGCTTTATCCTTTCGCTCTCAAAGGCTTTACGTCCAACGCACTAATTTAGGCCAAAAATATACGACAGCCTGGCCAAACCATAGGAGCCGCTATTGAAAAGAAAACGTATAAACCAACCAAACTGGCAACTAGGTAACAGGTAACACTTATTGTGGAAGAACTGTAAATCGTTTCCTGCTCCCAACCTTAAATTTTACATCACAGCAGACTTAACGGCTATCGCGAGGAATAGTTAGATACTAAGGCTTTAATATTAAATAGTTACTTTCTACCATAGCACCGCTCGCCATCGGCAGGGATTTCATGATTACACATTTTTTCTAAGGACTACAGTATGGAGTTCTTCAAGATAGAAGTTATAAGATTAGAGCGAGTAATGCCCCAGGTGTTGCAAGGTTCCACAAGCTGCGGTGACTGCTTGCCATTAAGCGGACTGCAAGTTTGTTTGCCACCTTAGTGGTATACAAAAATAAAAATAAACCTTTTAGCTAGACTAGACACAATAGCGTCTTAGTTAAAGTATATCAGCTCCAGCGCCTGAACTAATGACTTCAGTACGAGCTATAATTGGGGGAAACTGGATAGCCTCCTTCATTATTCAATCAATAAGAGGGAGCAAAAAGAAACCTTTAAATTTTTCCATACCATATCTCCATACCAATTCGCATCTATAATATAAGTATGGATTTTAGGTTATTCAATAAAAAAATTATTATGTTGATAAAATAGTTCCTAATGCTTATTCATTACATTGTAAATATTTAATACTACCATATTATAAATTAATTGTATTTTAAAATATTTTAAGTTGTAACAACCTCAAAGTATGCGAGTTATACGAGCCGTTACTTCCTTTTATTAATATGACGAAAATTGTCCGTAACTCGTATAAAAAGGCAAACTTAACTTAGATTAAGCATTCACAGCCCACTGTGTAGTCAAATTAAACACACAACAATGGCAGCTAAGGTATTGATTTTTATGATAAAATATCTATTTTTATTTAATTATGGGTTTCATGATATAGTTTTACTGGAATAGATATCATAGATTAAATAAACTTTTTTTGCCTCCAAAACGACCCAACTTTTCTCTTTGTAACTTTTCTCTTCCTGTGAAACCTACTTATCTTGCTTCTGTGATTTTTACTCGAACCCTAAGGTTGCCTGTAAGAGATCGCTTTATAGCGATAAGATGACCTAGTTGTACTCTGAATATATAAGATTGTTTGATAGTTTAGTTTTAAATTATTTGGTGTAGTAGTTTTAAACTATATTCTATTCTATGGGTATCACAGTATATAGTATAATTTAAGGTATTAATATTTAATTTTAGTGTTAGTTTTAGTTTTCTAGTGTTACAACACAAGCTGTTTACCAGCGTCAATTTTCTAAAGGCTAAGAATGAAGTTATATAGCCCATTTAACCTTCTAAAATTATTAATTAAGAATTCGAATTCGAATCCGAATAGTAGTTCCAGAGATTAACTCTTTAGCTTTATAATATAAGTAAAAGATACTGTCCTTTTTCAAATATTTGGATGCAAATTCCAATACGGCGATACATTTTAATAAGGTGTCTGATTTTAGCTTACATATATATTTATTTATACTGTTCACAGTTTGTTGTACTGGCCTTGTTGGTGGCGGCTGCACAAGGCAGCGGTCTTCATGGAGCCGGTTACAGTTTCTCGTACGGCGTGGCAGATCCTCACACCGGAGATGTAAAGAGTCAGCATGAGAGCCGCATCGGTGACAGCGTGGTTGGACAGTACTCTCTCCTGGACTCTGACGGCACAAAGCGCACAGTGGACTACGCCGCCGGCCCTCACTCTGGCTTCAACGCTGTAGTACGCAAGGACCCCGCTCTATATGCCGCTGCTCCTCTGGTTCACGCCGCTCCCTTGGCGTATGGCTATGGTGCTCCTCTGGCTTACAACTACGGCGCTCACTCAGCTCATGGTGCATACGCTGCTCCCTTAGGATACGGATTGGCTAACCCCTACGCATACGGTGCTTCTTATGGAGCTCATGGTCTTGGCTACGGCTACAGCAACAGCTACGGTCATGGCTACGGTCATGGATACGGTCATGGCTACGGCAATGGTTATGGACTGTATTAAACAAAACAATAAAGGATAACCTATTTTTTTGGTGACGCTATCTTGAATGCCTTGTAAAAATGCTGTAATGTAAAAAATAAAGATTTTTTAGTAATATGTAATCTTTGATCATTATCCTTTTAGTTGCCTGTCTGCTAATGTAGAAAATATTCGTTCCCGAGTATATGAGTACACGTTTATCCTTGTTTTAAATGGCTATTAAAAAAACTGCAAGAACTTAATTTTAGTTTAACTTTCTGTCGTCTCTAGACATAATACTAATTATTCTACCAAAAACACTCTGAAGTAATTAGTTTTTTTCTATAAAGGAGACAACTGTTTACAGTATTTACAATCATTCTTAAAAAAATAACGTAAGTCTGTAATAAATAATTAGTATGAAACCTATATTTTCCACAGGATATCGTACTAGTTATGCTTATGACATAATTTTTTTCCTATGCCAGAATCGAACCCTCGCCCCTCGGTTCAGAAGGCAGGTCATTACATATTGAGCCACGGATTCTAGAGAGCGATACATTTAATATGAACTAAAATTCCTGGAAATTGAAACCGAAAGAACGAACGTATACCCACGTGTGATCTTGCACATCTACAAAAACAAATGCGTCATATACATACAGTCAGCCGCACCCTGCCTCACCCGAGTGCGTACCACACTAGTGCTATTTTTTGCAATCAGGGATTAGTGCATTATACTTTTCTCTAGTTTCAGTATATTGGGATAAGCATGCGATGAATATAAGTATTAAGGCAGTACCATGGTTGGAACAAACGCCACTAATGTATTTGCGTCTTACTTTCTGTCAATGTTCTAACCCGAAAAACCCACATTAGACATCAAAAAGACAACACGCCGGTAGAGAAGCAGAACCTGGTGTAGTTACATCCAGAGATACAGCAATATAAACAGCGTCGAAACCGCCAATTTCCTCTGGGATAGGTTAATACAATGCACGGTAGTTAAGTGCCTTTTTGCACGTCCTCTATTTTTATCAGGGTTAGTAGTAAAAGAATAAATATGTCACGATTGCTTTCAAATTTTATGCGATAGTTATGGTCTAAGTTTCCAGAAAATGGAAATAAAATAATTGGAATAGTACTTTTGTGAAGATTTTCCATGGAAAACGGTACTTTATCCCAGCGTTTTTTTAAAAAAACATTTCTATCAAAGTCATTTCTCATTGTTCAAGAAACCAGGTTCTACCGCGTTTTAGATTTTTACCACCACGGCCAAAGATACCAACAACGGCTCCAGCAAAATGGCAACTCTAATTTCTTTTATCTAGAAATTATAATCCCATGTATTTGTAGGACTATAAAAACTGGTTTCAACACTAACCGCCTGCCGTCTTACCTTTGCAATCCCGGGGAAGGTATCCAGATCTAAAATCTCACAGTTTGTCACATAAGTAGTGCAGTATTATTTCACTACAAATATGTAAGACTTTTCTAAACCAACCTCTTTTTGTCTCAAAGACAACTCCAACACTAGATTGATAGCTAATAAACCAAATCATTCTTATCAAAAGTTTTATTAAAAAATCGGCCAAGTGCAAGTCAGCCTCGCGCTCGAAGGGTTCCATACCATTATCGATATAATTTACCGAAATTTATTAATAAGGGCCAATTTGTTTCAAATTAAAGTTTGTATTGAAATTAAAATTTAATATTAAAATTTTAAGTAATGTTCAAATCGAATCATTAAAAACTGAACTTTCAAAGAGAAAATTGCAAGCTTATCTAGGCGTTCTTAATCTTCGAGACATCCAAACAACATGCGCGCTTATGAGCGCAGCTGCCTGTCACAGGCTCGATTCGATGTTGTGCCAAGCGCGCCGTCTAGTCCAATGCGTCATTTCAACGTAACTATTGTTATCAATTTATGAAGAATAGTCTTTAGTCTTTAGAATGTTATTTTCTATAATGATACATCGTTCATATACTTATATTTTATACCTATTTTACAGATGTACCTACTTCATATACCACTTTGTCGGCTTGATAAATGTGTATATCCCTGCCATATTGCAGCTTTCTCGTATTAGTAGTTTTTGAACTAAGCTGCGGACAGACAGACGGACGGACGGAAGGACATGGCGAAACTATAAGGGTTCCTTGTTGACTACGGAACCCTAAAAACAGAAAACAAAGTGAAAATACTTAATCATTCTTATATCCTGATTTTTTCAAAGTAAAGCCGTTAAGACCCACCTCTAATGAGGATTCCCTTGGTTGTCATAATTATTTCGAAGCTGAAATTGGCAATAGGAAGTTCTCGGGGTTATGAAAATGTCAGTTCTTGCCGCTTTTTCTTTGTCGAAGGGCTTCGCACGAAGATACTGCACTTCTTTGTTAAATTATTTATTCAAGCCCTTTCTTCTCAATTTAAGTAAGTTGGTAACCTTTTAGGTGCATACATTTTGTAATAATTTTTCTAGTCTTTTGTCTTGATACTTGTCCACTGGAAATCACACTTGTTCTTTTATCATTTCATTACCTATTTTTAATTTTAGTCTTGAAATAAGGCTTTTTTCAATATTCTATTTAGGGAGGCAAACTAAAAATCGTTTTTACCAAAAAACTTTTTAACAAAAAAAAAAAACAACCGGCTTCAAAAAGAGACACTAAAAAGGTAAAGATAACTACTTACTTCCAAAAATCTGACCTGAATTACAATTTAAATTTAGTGTCATGCAAGCGACGTGTGTTATAATCTGTTAGGTATATAGACACCGACTTCAAACTGTAATTCAGATCCGATTTTTAGAAATAAGTAATTATTTTTACCTTTTTGAAGCCGGTTATTTTTTTTTGTTTAAAAGTTTTTATTTCTTACTTTTGAGTGACGAATTGCTTTAGATTGTACAGACGTGATGTTATGTTGTGTGATTGCGTAAACAATGCATATTTATTGTATGTTGTTTTTTTTTCACTCCTCATCCCCTAAAAGTATGTCATATAATAAGCTCACACCGTAAGCGAACCAAAGACAGTTCCTTCCTTTCTTCTTCAGAATGGATACTAAGAATTCGATATAATGCTTGACAGGTCCGCGTAAACACGGCTGTGCTTTGTCTTCGAATACCTCAAGACATTTTATTTAAATTATCAAGCAAAATCACATAACTTTTGTGAGTTCACATTTTCCCGGAAACTCGTATCATCAGTCTTTAGGGACTAAAGTATTTTTAATTTTTATTTCCTTCGGTGCGGTGACATGTCATGTATTTTATAGGCATGTGTAAATATAGTGCTGTGCTTATATCTAAGTTTGCCGACATATTCAAGGTTTAGGCTCTTCAGGGTCAGCAACGCGCGAGTGATACCCCCGGTGTTGCAGGCGTCCATAGGCTACGGTGACCGCTTACCATAAGGAGGACCGTAAGCTTGTTTGCCACCTTAGTGGTATAAAACATTTATAAAAAAAACCCGGCAATTTTTGTACTCGATTCTATAGCAGGCTAAACACCTCGTATGTAATGGATCGTTTTAGTCCCTTGATTTAAAATCTACCTACTATGAAATAATGTGTGTTTTATTTATAACCAATGACCAATGTAATACAGAATAAGGTATTATATATTTTAAGCAGTTTAAATTAGCGGAGGTGTAAGTAAAATATATTTTATTATAGTCGATAAAAAGCAGAGTGCATAACTTGTGAAAACATAAATTTAATATCGCACCTTCGAATCACTGGCTTCACTAAGGTTTTTACTCTATTTCTACTTTAGTATTCACTCTCTCGGAATCCAACTTAGGTTGGTCATCGCAAGAAAATTGCCCTTTTATTCAATTGTTGTGCAAACTACTATTATTTGTTTGTTTTTCAACTCGACGTCGCAATACTTTTTATCTCAATCAAGAGTTCTACGGGAATATTTTTTTTACCTGGGATGGTACTGCATTTTTTTACTTACGTCGCAACGGAGCGACTGGGTGCTCTGATTATTAGCACAGGAAAGTTGGAGGCATTAAACTAAAATGCTCGTACTCTAGATGACTTTTATTTCGATCGAGAGCTCTCACAGAAATAGATTTTTCATACGGTGAAACCGCAAAGCATTATTCATAATAGTAACTATTATTTCATCAGTGACTATTTAAATTATATTCCGTTATATTCCGATCAAGAATTTCTATAGGAATAATCTTTTTCATGGGTAAAAAACGATAGGCCTTTTTTCTTTACATTTTAACGGTAAAATGGAGTGACTTTATTTATGCCACAGAGATAACTGAAAGAGGTACAAAAAATAACAGAGAATATATACTTTTTTTCTAGTTTAGTTATGGGTTTCGTAAAGCTAAATAGATATTTTTAAATGTGAAATAAAGTCTTCACGGAGATAACTGAAAGCGGGACAGAAAATAATAGAGAATATATACTTTTGTTCTGGTTATCTTAGGAGTTTCGTAAAGCTAAATAGATATTTTTAAATGAGAAATAAAGTCTCCCCAGAGATAACTGAAAGCGGGACAGAAAATAATAGACAATATATACTTTTGTTTTGCTTTACTTACGGGTTTCGTAAAGCTAAATAGATATTTTAAATGTGAAATAAAGTCTCTACAGAGATAATGGAAGAGGGACAGAAAAAAACAGAGAATATATATTTTTATTCTGGTTAACTTAGGGGTTTCGTTAAGTTCAATAGATATTTTTAAATGTGAAATAAAGTCTCTTTAAATTATACTCTACTCAAGAAAAAACAATAGACTACTTTTCATTTATTCAACAAGACAAAAGACATTTTTTTTGTCTTCTCCGTTCCCAAAGGGCAAGCTAATCTCAGTCTATCCATTATCCAAGGATAATACACATACAAAAGGAGGAGTTTTTATGTTATATTTTTATTACGGAAATATTTTTTTTTATGTATGTCCACCGATTTCTCCGCCAATTGTGAACCGATTTTAAAATATTTTTTTTTATGCTTTTTTATTCGAAAGAGTACGTTCCTGAGGTGGTCCCATATTAATAAAGTGGATTTAAAACTGAAAATTTTAAAGGAAAAAAAATTATGTTAATTTTGAACAGGTGTAACGCTCCTTCTATGTTGATGATTGTATAAAAATTTGTTACAAGTATGGATGTTTTTAGTGTACGAGAAAACAAAGCAATTCGTCACTGAAAAGCAAAAAGTAAAAAATTAAAGAATTACTTATTGCCAAAAGTCTGATCAGAATTACCGTTTGAAGTTGGTGTCATGCAAGTAAAGTGTGTTATAAACTGTTAGGTACATAGACACCTACTTCGAACTGTGATTCAGATCAGATTTTTGGCAATAAGTAATTATTTTTACCTTTTTATTTAGTGCATCTTTTTGAAGCCGGTTGTTTTTTTTTTTGTTTAAAAGTTTTTATTGCATAAAACATTATTAATATTAAGTAAATAAGTATTTATTAATCAAATGTAATTAATAAAATCTGATACAACGCCTTGTTAACGTGTAAGCATGCAATTACTTTTACTTCCGTTTATTACTTATGACGAAAATACTTGTACGGAGCTTGTATAAAAAGGTGAACCAAATCTGTTTAACGCATTCGCAGTTCACTGTTCAATTAAACACATTGAAATGGCAACTAAGGTAAAAGATGTATAAAGATATATATATAGGTTTTTTAAAAGATAAAAGAAGAAGCAAATTCCAACATGGCGATATTTTCTAATACGGTGTCTAACTTTTAACTAAGGTTCATATAATTATTTTTACCTTACAGTTTATCGTCCTTGCCTTGTTTGTGGCGACTGCACAAGGCAGCGGAGCAGGTTACAGCTTCTCGTACGGCGTGTCAGATCCCTACACCGGAGACGTAAAAAGCCAGCACGAGAGCCGCATCGGCGACAGCGTGGTTGGACAGTACTCTCTCCTGGACTCTGACGGCACAAAGCGCACAGTGGACTACGCCGCTGGCCCTCACTCTGGCTTCAACGCTGTCGTACGCAAGGATCCCGCTCTATATGCCACTGCTCCTCTAGCTCACGCCGCTCCCCTGGCCTACGCCCACGCCACGCCGCTGGCTCACGCTGCTCCTTTGGCATACGCCCCTGCCGCTCCTCTAATTCACGCTGCTCCTTTGGCGTTCGCCCACAGCGCTCCTCTGGCTAACAACTACGCCACTCCCTTAGCTCATGGTGCATACGCTGCTCCCTTGGAATATGGATTAGCTTCCCCCTACGCATACGGCGCTGCTTACGGAGCTCATAGGCTTGGTCACTTTGGGCTGTATTAAGTATTTATATTTCTATCTGCAAAAGAAACATGAGGCTATTGTGAATGATGAATACTGTGATAAAATAAAAAAGTTTTTTTTTATTAAGATGATCTTTTTTTTTATCAGATTTTGATTATTCTTATGACCTCCCGCGAACGCTTCAGTTGTAGAGTGAGCTTTCTGCCAAGATTTTCTCTAGACTACAATATTATTCAAGGAATAAGTGATTAGGTTTTTAAAGGCTCAGTAACTTGCTAGTCATGCCCCCGATGTTTTAAGTGTCCATATGCTGCGGTGACCGCTTCACATCAGGTGGACCGCAAGCTTGTATGCCACCCTCGTGTTTTAGAAGTGTTTTTTACATCGTGATTGTTGTTATGCGTGTTTGAATTACTTTGATTTTAACTAAAAAAACTTATAAAGTAGTTTCTACCAGAACAAATTTCTCCTTGCCGTGGTTTTCTTTGCGTTTTCCTAGGGCTTAGGCCTTTTTGAGATTAAACCATGATAGATACATTCAAAAACTAATTCTAATTATTTTACTACCTTACACAACTCTGTATTATTTTTAGGGTTACTGGAATACAATAAATCGTATTACAGTTAATATCCCATATTCTTGCAAAAAAATTTGCATAAAAATTTTATATTTTCCAAAGCAATTTTCCTTATAAAAATTTGTAAAAATTATAAGTCCCATGGTAATCACAAGCCAGGCAGAGTTTTTATCAAACAATGTAGTGACAATACCTAACATATAAAATACAATTCATATTTTGACTGAAACTAATACGTGCCCTGTGGTATCTAATACATTTAAACGAGCAATTCTTGTACATATGTATATAATCTGAATCTCTGAAATGGCTCCAACGATTTTCATGAAATTTAGCATGCAGGCTATAGTTTTGGGGGGGGATCGAGTAGTAATACTATTATTTTTACCGACACAGCAACAGTAAAGCTAATCGAAAATAGATGGAGTTGTTAAAAAAACCAGCAAAGCTCGGTCTCTAGGTACTTTATTTGAGCTTAGACGTTGCGAAGCTTAGCAACTTCGGGCGTAGTCAGCATTTAGATGAAATTAGTAATAAATGACTTTTAAAATAATTGATTTCTTCATCTACAATTGACAATGAAGGAAGTGTAAATTAGTTTCTACCACTGGCACTCGAAAAAGTACATTTTAATGACCTCTTTTTAACAAGGGTTATAATAAAATTTAAATTTAGAATTTATGTCGCTAGTGACGCGTAAGTTCACAGCATTTTTTTATGGCGACTGTAGTTTTGATGTTCGACCACTGGGTCAGAAAAGTTTATTGCACTTTACATACTACGAAGGTTGTAATTTCTAAACGTATTCGTCGTCATTAAAACTACTAAAATGCCTTTCATTCAAATAAAAAAACTAAAATTGTATTAAAAAAGAACTAAAAAAAAACTTTAGAAGGTTACTTAGTATTGTATGTGTATATATGTTTTTTGATTGTTCTCATCGGAAGAGTATATCATTTAAAATACAGGTAAAGCCTTGTTTATGAATAGTATAATCCCTTAAATAACTTTTTACCGTAACAAGAACTAATTTTTAGAATCTAATTATATACTTTTTGGACAAAAAAACCATTGTTGTTACTGTTTGTTTCTATTGTTTTTTTTTCTTATATATAATTACCTAATTTACTAACCAGTAATGATTGCACAATCTATCCGTAATTTCACCCTATGTGGTTCCTACATAGCTCCTGGTGACCCACAAGCGTCGACAGTGATTCAAGCAGCGATTCGGCAGTCATGTAGTGTCCTCCTTGTGTTCGGGCAGCGTTTTGGTGTTAAGTAGTAGAAACAGAATGTTCTGTGTGCATGAGATCACGCACTATTATCACTACTTACCCCTTTCTAATAACCTTCTTAACCCACGTTTCAAACCCCCCATCCTGTTTGTTTATTCCGAACGGATGTTTGACCTTAATTATTTTTTAAGAAAAAAGGAGTATCTTATAATTATAATATTAGTTTTGTTGGTTGAAGAACTATTATTAAACCGGCCTAATTGTCCTAAATTATAAGAATCCTAATATTATATTAATATTATGTTCTAAACGTTTGTAAAGTTCTAACAAACCCCGGGTAATTTTAAATAAACTAACACGTCATACCATTATACGGAATACGTGTGAAGGCCAAGACAACTACCTCTAATCATTGTTAAAATTTTTATTGTACGAGGCTACCCTTATGGTCGTTAAACGACTCACTTACGTAAGTCTCGCAGGTGTTTTCAATATTATAAAAGTTCTAAGTTACTTAAACTTTCGCGGTTAAATTCAGAATTATAAAATTCCCAATAACAGTAGCATAACTATTTAAGGCATTAAAATAAATAAGAAAATAAAAATGTGGATTACAAAACATCTCCTATGTAGTCCCTAATTTATCCTACGTTTAATTTTCTGAATAAAATTTTATTAGGATAAAAGTTATGCCATTTCTGTATTGCTTACAAAATCGCCAATCAACGGACGTCTTAAATCAACCACCATCAGCGTTCGTTTTAAACTAACCTCCAATCAACGTTAGTTTTAAAACATTCTTTCTCGCGCCGATGGGTCAAAATTTTATGCAACTTCATTTAGAGTCCGAATCCATGAATAGAGAGTTAGATTACTACCTACATTTAACATTTGGTTTTGTGTTGATGCTTAAGATTCGTAAGTTTACTGGACCTATTTTTGTAACATACTTTTACCGACTTTATTCTTAGATTTTATATTATACATTTGAGTCATTTGTATTTATATTTTGTTAGCTTTAAACCTTTCATAAAATAAATCATAACTTCTTCTCAGCTGATGCATTAAATAACTGAACTTGTATATTTGAACTCGCCATTCATTAATTTAAAGATGCATCGCTATAGGTAGTACGATTATTAGGAATTGTTTACTGATTCAAATTTTCAAGCTAAAGCCTGAATAACAACATACTATTACAGAAATATTAAGGCATAAATATTGTATCGTCACAATACATAGGTCGTAACTTACATGATCTCTCTGGATTAATATTATGTTTAGTAATTTACCCCTTTGATCTACTCGGATTAATATTTGCGGGTTGTTATTCATAATAATTGTAAGACTTCATTAAAAAGTTGCCTTGGTGTACTCAACAGAGCGAAGTAGTACTTCACGTCGGGGCAAAGGTTGCTACTTTACAAGTCGCAAGTCCGGCCCCATATGGAGTACTGCTGCCATCTCTGGCAGCTTGGCCCTTTTGACTCGGTTCAACGACGGGCTGCGAGAATTGTCGACGATCCCAAACTCACTTCCGGTATCGAGCCCTTAAGTCTGAGGAGAGACTTTGCCTCCCTGTGTGTGTTCTACCGCTTGTACAATGGATTGTGTTCTGAGGAATTGTTCGAAATGATGCCCACGGCTACTTTCTACCATCGCACCGCTCGCCATCGACAGGGAATTCATTCTCACACTTTGGAACCAAAATGGTCGCGCACAGTGCGGTTTCAGAGAAACTTCCTCCCGCGAACCCTTGGGTTGTGAAATGAGCTCCCTGCCAAGGTTTTCTCTAAGGACTACAGTATGGGGTTCTTCAAAAAAGAAGTTATTAGATTTCTGAAGGGTCGGCAACGCGCGAGTGATGCCCCTGGTGTTGCAAGCGTCCATAGGCTACGGTGACCGCTTACCATCAGGCGGACCGTAGGCTTGTTTGCCACCCTAGTGGTATAAAAAAAAAAAAGAAAAAAAAAAAAAAATTTGCAAAATTAGTATTTATTCTATGTGGCAATAATCAAATTTAAATAATGTTTAATTTTTTTTGAGTCAACGCCTTATTGAAATGTTTGCATTTTTTATTGCCTATGACTAAAATTCTTGTGCGTAGCTTGTATAAAAAGGCAAGCCAGATCTGGTTTTTACATTCGCAGTTCGCTGTACAATTAAATCAAATACATTAAAATGGCAGCCAAGGTAATTTTTCCTTTATAGTAAAGTCAGTAAGGGTTTTTCGACAGTGATACCAGTGAGTTCACATGTTTTTTTTTTTTAATTTAAAGAGCACGGCTTAAATTAAAAAGTTTTTAATTTTTATTTTTTTTGACACCATTTCATTAATGTTATCTATTCTAATAATATTTGGAGGTAAAATTTGTTTCTTTGCTTTTTTGTATGTAGGGGGTAATCTCTGCAACTGCTGAAACGATTGTGAAAATTCTCTTATTAATAGAAAGCTACACTATGCCTGAGTATCAGAAATATTGATTATGTTCATAGGTAATTTTTTTGATAAAAATAAGTTTTTAGTTCGTAATATCAAGCCGTAAGAAAACAGGTTTTATATATACGTTTATAAAATGATGTTTGGCGCATAGATAGCTCAAGAGATTTAAAGGAATATAAAATGCATATAATATATATGTATATAAAAACTTTTTGCCCCAATCGAGAGTTCCCAGGGGAATAATTATGTTTTGGGTACTGAGTGTACTTTCTCTCACATCGTAAAAGTGCATACAATTAACTATATTTGTAGCACCGATATAGATTTAGGGACAGGGACAGCCAAATAATACCTTACTCGAAATCACTGCTGTCTATTTCAATAGTATGTTTGTGGTTTTATGTGAAACAGTAGTTTTTTGTTCTGTTCTTCGAATAAGACAACATAATTGTATCATGTCTGCATGACTTAAAATATTTCTACTGTTTACAGTTTGTTGTCTTTGCCTTGTTTGTGGCGGCAGCGGAGTAGGTTACAGCTTCTCGTATGGCGTGTCAGATTCCTACACTGGAGACGTAAAGAGCCAGCACGAGAACCGCATCGGTGACAGCGTGATTGGACAGTACTCTCTTCTGGATTCTGACGGCACAAAGCGCACAGTAGACTACGCCGCCGGTCCTCACTCTGGCTTCAACGCTGTAGTACGCAAGGAACCTGTTGTAAATGCCGCTGCTCCCTTAGCGTACGCCCATGCCACTCCTCTAGCTCATGCTGCTCTCTTGGCGTACGCCTACAGCGCTCCTCTGGCTTACAACTACGCCACTACCTTAGCTCATGGTGCATACGCTGCTCCCTTAGGATACGGACCTGCTTCCCCCTACGCATACGGCACAGCTAACGGTGCTCATCGTCTTGGCTACGGTCTTGGATATTCTGGAGTCTATTAAGGTCAAAAAAACTGAGGCTGTCGTAAATGTAACGTTAATAACACTGTGATAAAATAATAAATAATTGTTATATTAGCTCGATCTTTGATTTTTACATAACGTAGCCGTAGAGTGAAAACCTGCTTTGTGTTTTGGAGGTAACCGTTCTACAGTTTATCAATACACCTATTCAACTGGTTTCATGTTTTTCACGGTAATTCAACTGGCCTTATAACTTTTAGGGTCAACTGGGTTCCAGTTTACAAAAACTTCATTTGTAATTCAAAATGTGTTAATATTTTACAATAATATTTACCACTGAAGCAAAATATAATGTAAAATAATATAAATGCATATTTATTCATAAAAACCATGTATGTTTTTCAACAGTTTTTGTGCAAATCATACATTTAATTAATTCCTATCGAAAATTTTTGTTCTATCGAATTCGATAGGAATTAATAAAATGTATGATTTTAACAAAAACTCTAATTACTTAATAATTCAAAAGCGTTTTCTTTAATTAAGTAATTTGCTTTTTTCGACAATGATAAGTAGCAATATATGATAATAATGCATTTTAAGCAGCAAAATGTGTGTAGTATATTTAGTGCACCTAATAATTAGAATCGTTAAATATTGCAATAAAATTGTCGTTATACATAATGTTCTTGTAAATCTACAGTTTTTTTTTTTTTATATTAAATAAAACGAAATTGTCTTTGTTCGAAATATCTATCTTATACCTTTAAACGAGCAATTCTTTTATATATATATTTATAATCTGAATCTCGAAAACGGCTCCATCGATTTTCATGAAATGTAGTATTTAGGGGTTTTCGGAGGCGATAAATCGATCTAGCTAGGTTTCATTTTCAGAAAACGTCGTTTTATCTGTGTTTTTAGGCAATGATAAACTGAAAAATATGACTCTTTCTATTGGCGCATAGTAATACCATTATTTTTAACGAAACAGCAACGATAAAGCTACTTTACAATAGATGGCGGTTGTTCAGCTACTTGACAATAGATGGCGATGCTAAAAAAAAACGAGCGAAGCTCGGTCCTCCAGGTACTTATGAATCAAAAGAATGCAATGAAGTAAGGTAAGTTTTATTTATTATATTTCTTCCGCTAAAAATGATTTTTACAACATGATATAAAATGTATTTACTGCGTATATAAACAAGCGATTAGATCATTATTATCTCAGAAAAATGTTTTATCTTATAGAAAGATGTAGGTATGTAAGTATGTTTTGTTTCATCCGCGTGATTTATAAGTCTCCGTTTTAGTATATTAATCCGTTGAGTCATCTCGTGTTACTACAAAACGCAAGCAAATATCAAAAAAATTTATATTTGTAGTAAAATTCAAATTAGAACAAGTTTAACTCGCACGCAAACGCAAAATCGACAAAATGGTTGAAAATGCTCAGGGCACAATAGTTATTTTGCATAGATATTTACTGTTACAAAGTAAAGATAAGTTTAAAATGAGCGCCATCATTAGCGCGCTCGCTTCACGAAAAAATTAACCAGTGGACAAAATAACTCCCACATCATTATGATGGGGGGGACAGGACCTTTTTGCCAGCCAACCTCTTTATTTCAGCGTGATTTTTTTCTCTTTCTATCAATTTTCGATATTTTGTTTGCTTATGTCTATTAAAACAAATTAGAAAAAAGACAAGAGAATTTGGTTTCGCTTAGTCTCTGTCACACTTTTGCGCCAATTTTTTTCACACACTGGCTAAGAAATGCGCTGTCCAGTTCTCTATGTCTATGATCTGGTCTTTCTTCTAGTTTGGAGTTAATAATATCAGCTTTAGAGTAATCAGATGGAAAATAAAAGACTAGACACAGAATAAACTTCGCCAATTTTATTTATTTTTTTAATAGACAAACTTTAAGAAGTAAGACAGGATTAGACACGAGCCATATTCCTGAAATGGTAATAAAGAAAACTAGAAAGATGGTTTAAGAAGACGGTGGTGGTCTCCAATAAATTGGTGGCCATTAAAAAACGGGGAAAGTGAAAACATTCAAGCTATTTACTTCCCATCACTAAGTATACATATTTATTTATTATAAATAATAATGTTTTTTTATTTATTTTTTTGACGTCGTATATTTGACATCTCAATCTGTCTTAGAATTAAAATCCCATATCCAACCTCCCAGTTCTACTCGTAATCGCCATATACTACAAATAAAAAGTATCCTAATGTAAATAAAGGTCACGTGTCGTGACACGAATTCCGCCTTACTAATTTTCGATCAGGTCATGTGTCCTGACGTTAGTTTAACATCTTTTACTCATCACAAAAAAATGCACACCTTAAGAAGTTTTCCCTTCAAAAACACTTTATTGCCATAAGGTTACATGTAAGTAGTTCCTTTTAGATTACATGTATTATTCAAGTGCAACATGCTTATTAAAATTCATATAAAAACTTCTTTACTTATACGGCTGTGTACAATTAGTGTATAAATAACAGGCATGAAGTAAACATTAGTAATTATTTAGTTAATTTTAAGTAGATACGTTTAATTTTTAATAAGGTACATATTTTTTTAATATTTTTTTTTTTTGTTAGAATAACATTTCATTTTTGTTCCATTCTTGTGGAAAATATGTATGTTGTCTCAACCGGTGTTCGTTCCCACTACAGAGGCACAGGCCTCTTCTTAGCGGAAAAAGATTGAAGTCTTAGCCCACTGCGCTAGCCTAGTGCAAATTACCAGCGTTGCGAGCGAGTGAGTTTCTTTTCAGCTCTTCTTGATAGTTAAATCATTGTTAACCAGGCTGTAGCCTATATCTATAATTAATAGACGATTTAACAGTACCGTTTGATAGTCTGTTTGAATAAAAATATTTTTAGTTTAATAGCCACTTGATTGTTAGAATTTTCAAGCTACCAATAAGGCCTCTGACTTGGCATCACAACCGTTGTTATATGACAACTGGCAGCTGATTGATAATTTATCTTCCCCATCGAGGTACGAAACAGCTTAGAAAAATTTACCAGGGGGCTTAGTGGGAACAGTCTCGACTTACTCGAGAGTTTTGCCTTCTCTCGACTCTGGAGGTCTCGATATCGATAAAACTGTGGAATTTTTTCTAACGGCTTTTTTGATACATTTTTACCCCGACTACATAGAATTAGTTTCGAATGCTGAACTAAATGCTGTCAAGTATGATAAGTCAATGATTTAACTACCTAAAAGGTTTCTTCTTGGAATTATGCATATTTTTTTGTTCTCGTCTGTATTATAAAATATAAACAATGCCTACAATATGTACAATATACGAAATTATAAATGGCACTGTTGTACTGAATTAAAAGAGTAAAATATGTGAAATTAGGTTATACTTACAAAAGGTTTTTTTTAATCCGCAGTGTGGTCTGAGTCTGATGTAAGGGTCACAACATTAAGCTTAGCTTCAATATTAAGTATGTATTTGCAGACAGTGGTCTCGTCAGACTAACCAATTTAGGAAATGCATAATGAACAGAACAGTCAGATTAAGAAAGCAGAAATGTGTAACAATAGACATAACTTCGTCTCAAGAAACCTTTGTGAATTATATGACAATTCCAATTTTGTCTGCCGTATGTGCAAAGCAATTAATTGGTTCAATCCAGTGGCCTTATGTATCTTTCAAATTCGATGCTTTAACTATACTTAGTGACAGTGTAGATAGATACAAGTTGTGCCTCTGGCTGACTGTTGTGTTAAACCAATCATCAGCAACAGTAACATTAAACGAAGTTATATATGTAACTAAAGACGGAGTGGTGTATCAATTTTAAGAGGCATCCCAAAAGTGATTATTTTACTCAGTAGACAGTACTGAATGTTACCCAGATGGCAAAAGAACGCAATGTGTGTATTTTAATGATGAGTTTGAAGACTTTTCACTACCATAGACGCATTTGAGCTTTACTTATCAATCAGTGGCTGTTCAACTGTTAAAAAGTAAAGTTTATTTGGTTATGGTTTTACCCATAGGTTATGTGTTTAAGCCTGTACTTTGAAATCTGTGATGAATTGAACAAATTTAATAAGTCTATATTCCTATTCACTTTTAGTCCTCGCTGTTGTGATTATCGCTTGGTGAAGTTGACTTTCCAAACACAATGTTTACGCTGACAGGAGTGAGTGATTTTTAATCTATGACAGAGTAAAGAATTTAATTTTACAGCTGAATAATTTATGAGTTAGGCATACCAAACCACTTTTAAAACTTCTACGTTGTGTTTTGTAACACCCCCCTAGTGAATAAAATTACTAATTTTCTAACATTATCTAATAAAAAAACTAAATGCGCTGCTTTGTAAGACACCTAAAATAACTGTTAGCCATACTTGACATGTGGTAAATATTCACCAACAATAAAGGAATAACAAGATATGTTGTTTGTTTTGTTAAATAAAAAATCAGTTATGATTTTTCTACTTTTAATTCCAAAATTTCGTTAATTATTCACACCAATATGTCTAGTGGTCTTGATTCTTTGAATGACACCTTGTGAAATACAACTTCATACACTGGGAACAAAAAGCTGCAACGAATGAAAGTTATTAGATAACACAAGCATAATAAGAAAGTAAACTTTATCTGTGTAAAATGACAAAGTCTTAAAGTAAAATACACTGTGCTGAAAGTTATGATATACAATGGCATTAAAAAAAATTGTGATGCATTATATAAAATCTACTGAAAAGTTTCCACTGTTTGCTAATTTGGTCTGCCATTGGAGTAAAGTTTTTAACATGGCATCATCATCCTAGCATAAAGATACATTGTTCAACATTTAACATTGGCTTATTCAATGTCCACACAATACTGCAAACTACCAGTCTTAAGCCACCTGCAGCCCTAAGGCATTTAATTCACATAGTAGAAGGCTGTACCATGCTTAATTTTCCCTATCCATGTTTGCCATTTGAGAACTTGCTTTCCATCGGTTATAAGTCGGAAAAGCGATTTGGCCTACCTATTGCCATTTCAGCTTGCATGTGCCTTAGTGATTGTGCCCAAGATTTCAAAACCATGTACATAACTAGCATAAGTCATTAATTACAAAACACACTGGTTGCTGATTGTCAACTTTATTATTTTAACCAACTAAATATTGGAATCTGCTAAAATTATATCAAGCCTAATTCAAGTCTTCTGCCCTTTATAAGTATGCAATAAAATTAAACATCTTATGTTATGGCCACACATATATTAGCTTGAGATGTGACTGTATTTACCTATTGGTAGCATTTAAGGATTTTCAATGTAGTTAACGAGCAGTCTAAGTAGCAGAACTATGAAATTTGGCAAAGACAGCCTTTTCAAAGATAAATGGTTTAAAAAATATACCACAGATATGATTTCATGGTACACATAGTGGGCCGCCATGTATGCAATACAGACACTGTCGACATACATCTGTCGTGAGAAGTGAAAATATTTTGTGAGTACATCGACACTAACTAAGCAAAATGTGATATAATTACATCAATTTACAATAAATGTACACATTTTACTTAAACTTTTGGTTAATAATTGAGATTGCACTATTTCTCATGATTTTTCTGATAAATGTCAAATGGGCATCTTTACATGTAATTTTACCTACATACATTAACAATACAACTTTAATAAGAGTAGCCTCAAAGCTGATGTCATAGTACTATCAGAAATAACATGCTCACCTTTTTCTCTATCTATTCTAATATGCTGATGGTCGACATAGCTTCAAACAATTGCTACACATATTTGAAAACTTAGGTAGTAAGGCGGGTTTTTTTAAATTAATTTGATTATTTGTTTGAGATTATTTACGTTGACAAATGTTTGAAACAATGTCAAAAACTGGCTTAGCATAATAATAATATACTTTATTGCGCATATAGAATACAAAACAATACAACAATAAAAGTAATAACAAATTGGCGGTCTTATCGCTAATAAGCGATTTCTTCCAGACAACCTTTGGGTAGAGGAGACTTTATAAAATTATTAAGTAGAATGTGCTAACTGAAACTTAAAAATATAAGAAAAAAAAAAAAAGGCAACAGTAAAATAAATATACATTTATAGCAATAGCTAAATTTATATAAATATGAATAATAAATAATACTAATACGTACAAACATCTAAACAAAATAAATATATATATATCAAATACATAACAAAAAATAAAAATAAAAAAATAAATACACAAACTACATACATCTTAAATAATATAGATGAATAAACAGTGTTGATGAGACAGCTTTAATTACGATTACGAGATTTTTAAATATTCTTAAAGTTTGTGCTTTTTTGACATCAAAGGGTAAACTATTCCATAGCCTTATGGCTGTGACAGTGAATGAGTCATTATATGCTTGCGAATAATGTGTTGGGGTATTCAGCATCATGTTTGTAGTAGCGCGATAACGGAGTAGACGGATTGAACAGTACGTTGTAGAGAAGAAACAGAAAATGAGTATTCCGGCGAAGCATCGAAATGATTACTGATTATGAGTTACACCGTTTTAAAATATTAAACTCAAATACATATGAATTTTCTGCAGAATAAATGCTTTGCGGCACACTTTTTACTCCCGCTTGAATTCGTGACAACAAGTGTCACGTGACATGCAATGGAAAAACTTTGCTTATCTAGAAAAAGTTCATAATACCGATTATTTTGATTTAGTAGGAACTGAAACTTCACCTCTCGAGTTATTTGCTTGAGACTTCGATTAGGCGATATCACGAGAAATTCGTTAGCTTTCATATTGCGGAATGTTATCCACAGTCGAGACGCGAGATATTTTTTCATACATTTTGCTTCCAAAAATGCAAGACCCGAGTACTCCAGACTTTTCCCAATGAGCCCCCTGCTCGGTGGTCACCCATCCAATGTCTGATTTGACTGGCTGATAATGTTGTGGTTGTAGAATTGAATTCTTAATGTAATGATTTTTTAACTTAATTTTTTCTGTGCAACTTCACTGAAAATTGTAGAATTACTTTTCTTCGGAAAATGTGACATTACACTTATTTCATTCGTTAAAATACAAAGGTTAAATAAAATACAAGCAAAATTATGCTTCATTGACCGTCAAAAATAATTACACATCTATATAGAGGCAAAAATAATTACGAAAATTGTTGTAGGTAAATTCGTTTGTATAGTTACGGTTTCAAATTTCAAAGTTGGCAAAATATAATTATAACTTCCGGCGTGCCACAAGAAGGAATATTATCACCCCTATTTTTCTTCATTTTCATTAATCTCCTTTCCAGTAATCTTAGCTGTTCTTACCATTTTTAAGCTGATGATTTGCAGCTTCATACTCAAACCGAAGTTGAAGACCTTGATTTAGCCATTCGCGACATTAACAAGGTGTTGAAAGACATTAATGATTGGTCTTAACGATTCGGCATAGTTGTGAATCCTAATAAATGTCAGTGAATCGTAGTTGATAGTCATAGGCAAATAAGTAAAATAAACTTTGAACTTGTTCACCCTATATTATTTAATGATAATCAAATTCCTTTCTGTAAACATGTCAAAGACTTAGGTTTGACTATTGAACCACTCTGAGTTGGTCAATGCAAGTTAAAGAAATTAGTCGGAAAGTCTCTGCCTCTCTGCAATTTTTATACAGATTTCGTAGTTTTCTACCGACTAAAACTAAGCTTCTACTTGTACAAACTCTTATTATTCCGTTAATTGATTACAATGATGTGTGCCATGTAGACTTAAACTCGGACCTTCTCAGCAAATTAGATCGACTCCTAAATAACTGTATCCGTTATGTCTCCTGTCTTCGTAAATATGACCAAATATCAGCTTTTCGCAATCAACTGAAATGGTTACCCATATGTCAACGCAGAAGCGTCAGAATACTCTGTATTCCCTTTTCTATTTTAGACGATCCTAACCCTTCAAACTACCTTAAATCTAGATTTCAATACCTCGGCTCTTCTCACGAGCGTTTACTGCGTTCTTCTCAAAGTACTAGTTTTTCTATTCCTCGCCACCGTTCAGGTTTTGTTTCTCATTCATTCACAGTTCAGGCTATACAACTCTGGAACGGCCTCCCTAAAGATATCCGCAGTTCACTGAATAAAAACATCTTTAAAAGAAGGCTTAAAGAATATTATTTAAAACAGATATAAGTTTGAACATATGGTTGCATAATTGAAGATTTATCATTGCGTCATGTGTTTTATGTATGTTTGTATGTATGTATTTATACATGTATGTGTATAGTATTATGTAAATTTATTATTATATATATGAGTATATAGGATTCTATGTATTTATATATTATATGTATTAATCGGTTTATTATTACAATCTAGTATTGTATACGTTTACTCATATTCTTTAAAATTCTATTGTATATTTGATATTTTTTTTCTCTTACTGCACCGCCGACAATTTATCATATATAAAGTATTAAGTATGGTTGGCTGGTAGAGAATGCCTCAGCACTAAGCTCGCCATTGTACACATATTTTTTTGTGCAAAAAGATTTAAAAAAAAATTATTAAGAAAATATGCAAGCATTCAAAAATACCCTACATAAATACTGTTATAGCGTATGATACAAGTGAAATTAGTCAGTTAAAAACCCCACGATATCCTACAAATAGTTATAAAACCCTTTGTCCAAAATTGGTTTTACTATGCACATACATCACGACCAATACAATGAGCCCAAACACGAAATATACCAGCTGTAAGTTACGTTTAGATGTTATGCAATCTGCAGACTGCCCTGGTTTCAGCATAAGACCAAGGTTGTAATATTAATTAAGTTTCATCGTATTTACATTGTGTATCAAATTTCCAGTTAGGTGGACTAGTTGAAGTAGTATAAATATCAATTTTATGGCTGACTCGCTAGAAAAAAAGGGCCGGTTTTCTTTATAACCGTTAAGCAGATACCCACCAAATATAGCTAAAAACCATCTCAATTAAGGCATCTTTTAAAAGTCACTTAGTCAGTTCATACGGCTACAGACAGACTGACATATACATACAAAAACAGAGCTTGGTCAAGCGGAGCTGCAATTTAATTAATTATCAAATTTGAATTATTTATAATAGTCAGAGTAGTATGTCCTGAGCAATGATAATGTAGGTATTAAGAAGCCTGAGACTGTTTCAATGAAAATTTCATCTTCTTTAAGAATGTTTCTTTAGGTTTCTTAAGAATTACAAGTT
This sequence comes from Apoda limacodes, assembly GCA_946406115.1. NCBI lineage: Eukaryota > Metazoa > Arthropoda > Insecta > Lepidoptera > Limacodidae > Apoda > Apoda limacodes. Next base: position 6,605,482 of record OX291545.1, on the reverse strand, counting down.
TTCGAGTAATTTGCAATAAAATAAACACATCACTTTTAGTCTTATACTTATACACAAGCTTTTGCCAGCGGCTTCGCCCGCCCTAAATTTGGTTATCGGCGTAGGATTGTTACGGCAACTCCTCAATTATAGAAAAAAACCTTCTCGAACTCGACGTTCTTTCTTTCTCTCTCTTTTTCTCTTTCTGGATTAACCTCGCGATCTTGGTGCTCCGTACAAACTTTAAACCCCTGTTTAGGGGTAAGTTTTGGAAAATCCTTTCTAAGCGCACGCCTACATCATATATGTGTGCTAAATTTCAGCTCGATCAGTCCAGTGGTGATCTCGTAAGATATTCATTGAAACCGAATGATGTCAAGGGCAATTTTAAATACTTGTGACAAATAACGTATTTTTTTGGATAAGGATTAATATCATTTAAAAAAACACCTTTGCAATAATGCATTATTTTAGAACAAATTTGGTGAGCATAAAAATGATAGACATATGCTGTTGCGGACTTTTTTCTTTGAACTTTTAAAGGGGAACAATTCTGTCATACACGATTTTTGCGAAACTTTAACCGCTTTCGCACCGCACGCAGCGGAAGCTCTTAAAAGGAATAAAAAAAACGATTTTGAAACTTACTTCATTGGTGCTCCGCTCCTATTAGTCTTAGCGTGATGATAAATCTTTCATCGATAAATCTAACACTTAAAGAGTTTTGCAAATCGCATCAGTAGTTCCTGAGATTAGCGCGTTCAAACAAACAAACTCTTCAGCTTTATATATTAGTATGGAGTATAGATAACTTGTGCACAAATGTGCAAAAGTGTGTTTAAGAAAAATGGGATTGAATTGTCAAACTTTTTTGATTATTTTCCACATATTGTTAATGTCAATGTCGTTTTTATTTCTGATAAAATTATAGGGACTCATTTTGAATGCACTAAGTAACTAAAAAACTGTTTCTAATTATTCTTGAATTTATTAATATGTTAGCAAAACTTTTTTCCATACAAATTACTATAAGCTACATAGAACCAGGACCAGAAAAATATAACGCTCACAAACTTAAAAAGTTATTTAAAAAAATATTTAAACACTGTATTTATACCTACTTGTTATGATAGTTACAAAAAAAATTACTAATTAAAAAAAAAGAAGGTAGGTACATAACTTAAATTGCTTGACATATTATTTGTTTAAACTGTACGTTACTTATAGATTTTATACTCTATTTTTAACTAACTTGAATATTTTGCAAGAATCCATGCTTGAGTGATCCATGCTTTCTACAAATATAAATATCACATCAATGTAAACATTAAGGCAATAACATAAAAGGAGAACAGAACATCGTGCTTTTATTATGCTTTTTAAAGACAAATAGCTAGCGACGGGCGTAAAGGGCACATCTTTAATTAAAGCCAATAAATACCAACAATTTCGTATAGAAAATTCAATAAAGATAAACAAAATTAATGTGTTCCATTTAAAGTAGCTTACCAGATCATTGTTCGGCCTTGAGCTTCCGGAATCAGTAACATCGCAATGACCGTTCTTCAGACTGATGTACTTGCAAGCTTTTATTTTAAAGATCAACCAGTAATCATTATAATGTCCATGGTGACCACGCCCGCGCCTTCCTCCTAGTATATAAACTCGGCTGCCTCCATAAGTGTATTCATTCTTCGATTGGAAATCTTCTAGTCAACGCAATGGCATCTAAGGTGATCTACTTTCTATAGCATTAGCTGTAGTCAGTTAACAAATCATAATTATTGCAAATTGTATATAAAAAGTTTTCTTCAAAGTGATTAAAAATGTGTATTCAATATTTTCCGTTTTCAATTGATTTTTTTTAACTATCGTATTTCTTATTAGTTTCAATTATACATATATAATTTACAGATTATGCCTGTATCATATTTTTTAATGTTTCGTTGAGATACAATTGATTACCTTAGGTATTATATGTAGTATTCATTTAAACTAATAACCTGATAATTTACTTCAAGTTTATGTAATAGTCAGGAATTTTAGGTATATCTAATAAATGATACAACTGAAATTAAAATATATTATTTCGTTTTTACAGTTGGTTGTAGTGCTCGCTCTGGTGGCCGTGGCCCACAGCTCCGTGGTGCCGCTGGTGCGAACAGACGCTGACTACTCGAGCTTTGCGTATGACGTGGCAGACCCCAACACCGGCGACTTCAAGAGTCAGGCGGAGACCCGCGTCGGAGACACCGTGCGAGGACAGTACTCTCTGCTCGAATCTGACGGAACCAAACGCACAGTTGACTACTCCGCTGGTGACGAAGGCTTTAACGCTGTTGTTCGAAATGACCCCGCTCTCGTTGCCGCAGCTCCAGCTGTTGTCGCCGCTGAACCCACAGTAATTGCTGCTGAAGCTCCAGCAGTAGTAGCCGCTCGTACCGTAGTAGCAAGCGCCCCCGCAGTAGTAGCAAGCGCTCCCGCTGTCTTCGCCCGTACTGTTGCTGCTCCCGGTCTCTATCCCGGATACTTCGGTCCCTCTGTCTATGCCGCCGGTCACTACACATCTCCACTTTTCTCCCGCACAATTGCAGCACCCGCCTTTGTTCCCAGTCCGCACGTTACATATTGGTAATTTTCCTACAAAGCCTTACCTCAAATCCAGTTTAACCATGACGTGTTCCATTAATTAAATTGTAAATAGGACTGATTTTGTAAATAAAAATTAAAAATAGCTTAATTATGAATTTCATTTACTTATATTTTTAAGTCACATACAATGTCTAGATTTATTAAAATTACTATTATAGGCCTTATTTCGTTTCAAGCAATATATGCATGCCGGCAAAATTTTGTTGTGTTATCTACGTTCAACTATATTACAGAGTGTTAACTTTAAATAAAACTTTTTAAAAAGTTGTCGCTTCCATAATAAAATTACATGTCGTGTCCATCAAATGACAGTAAACTAAATAAATTGGTTAGATAATTATAGCGAAGTGTATGCTGTTTAATGCTATGAAAGCAAAAAATCAATTTCAAGGTGGCAAGCCTTATAAAGCTACCTCCTACAGTTCCGCTTCATGGAGGTAATCAATTACTTGTAATATCACACCTTAGTATCGATATTATATGTAAATTTAAAGGATATCAGGTTGCAGCCTAGTTTTAAAAGTAGATAATTAAACTATAGTCAAATTACCCACATCACTTTTGGTGTTACTAACTGAGAAGACAAAATTGATAAACATAGTCCGCAAGATATTCCAAATATTTTGGATTTTTCTGTAAAAATTACGCATCCTCTATTTAAAAAGCTAAGGTAGCGCGGTCACAGTATTGTTCATAGAACTACATTAAACTGTTTCTTTATCTTTTTACTTAAAACCGCCTTAGAATTTTAATGAACCTGGCAAGTTTCAATTATTTCTAGGATTTATGCTTAATTGGGATCGCCTTAATCATTTATCTTAGAAATGACGGAACCCTAAAAACAAAGACACTTTCATCCCCATTGGACTTTCACTTTCATCCCCATTGGACACGCTATAATTTTCTTAAAACACTGTTACTCATATTCATCATATTAAATCAAATTATCAAAAAATTAAATGGTTTAAAAGATTTTAACCATAATAACATGTGTTTACTCAATTTCAGCTCATTCCAACAACGGAAAGTGGGTCAAGTTTTACTTGCAAGATTTGACTACTGGTCGAAAGGGAATCGGAATGACGCACTGAGGGTTCCTTCCCACCACAAAGTCCACGAGCCTAGCTCGCACTTGACAGGGTTTCATTATTAATAGTTTTTACAAAGCTTCCACTATAATCGTTTGTAATTTGAAGCTTGTATGTTATGTATTAAAGTTTTTACGATAGTGCAAAAACAACAAAAACACATCTCTTGTATAGAGACCCCCAAATTTTTATTATTTGTTAGGAAATCCGTCATAACATCTTATCATCGTCATCGTCTCAGCCGCAGACGTCCACTGTTGAACGAAATCCTCTGCCTTCCTGGGGTGCTAACCAGGGTTGCGTTCAAAAACGAGTAACATGAGTTAAAAGTGACGTCGTCGGGTTCCTAACTCTACACTAAAGTTTTTGCACGGCAAACCGAGTTGCATCTGTCAAGTTAAATCTAAGTTTCTACTTTTAAGAATTTTGCATATTTTCAGAGCCATATTTTAATTTGAAGTACAAATGTAGGGCCAAGAGAACACTAAACTTCAATTGAAAGTTTTTTTGAGGATATTTTAGTATAAACAAGATATCAAATACCATCTGGATTTTTATAATAAAGTTCTTACAAACTAGTTAGGTACTTGCTAAATTCGTTGGTGTAATATTTAATTTTGTATAACTTAATGTTATTATTCTATCAATTATTTTTCATTATTTATAACATTGTTTACTTTTTTGTAGTAGTAATACTGAGTGCTCTATTTTTAAACACTCTTAACGCTCTTAATTCTATTGTCTGGTTCCATGACAGAAAAATAAATAATAATTAGGGTTTTTGTTTCTAAACGCTTAACTTACATCCTGATTTCTGAGGAATTTAGGATGATTCACTAAAGAATCTAAGAAAAACTCCGTCGTCGTTGAGTACGGTTCACTTGAGTCAACACTACGGTAACAACTGTACACGTTTTTGAACGGCATCGGGTTGGAACTCAGTTTTTGAACGGTTCGTTCAAGTCATAACTCCCACGCGTCTTCCGATCCATGTTCACCACTCGAGAATCTTACATACCCATTGCTTATCGGTTCGACGAGCGATATGGTCCCCATTGCCACTTCAGCTTGCTAACTGTTTTAGCTATGTCAGTAACTTTGGTTCTTTGGCGAACTCGTTTCCAACCACCAAGCTCTTTCCTTAGCTCGCTGAGTGACTAAGAGTTTATTCAAGAGAGCAGAACAGTTGGAGACCACGTTTATGTACCGTAAGTCATCACTGGTACAAAACGCGTTGGTTGTTGACTTTTGCCTTTAGGCACTGAGGCATTTTGGAAGAAAAGGTTGGACATACAGACAGTAGTTAGATTTTGTGTTGTTCCAATACCTATTAACAATAAATTGTGGTATTGTATGTTAATGCAGAATAAAACCCAGATATTTTTTTAACGGTTTATTGTATGTATGATGTATATAAATGTGTTACAATGAAAATTATTGCCTTAAAATAAAAGTTATTCGCATATTCATTATTCTGCTGGCAGTGTAGAAATAAAAAACTACATATGTATAATGTTCATTTTGACACTGTTTATAATTTTACAAATAAACATTACGACACCGAACCGAGTAGAAAATATAAAAACATTTTTGTATAATGAACATTTTTAATTTACTCGAAATTTGATTCATACTTGAACATTTTTTTTACTCGAAAACATTTTTTTTGGGTTATGGACATTAAATTATAGATATTGCCGCCATTATACCAAGTTTAAAGTGATTATGCAAAAAATGTTTAAGTGTCAAAATTACGTATCATGTAGGTATGCTAATTTATTTATAAGATTTGTCAACGGCATATTATAAATTTTAAAACTGTTTAAAGTAGATTAATAGTACATCATTAATAGGTGTACTGGGTCACTGTCATTTGCTAAATTGTTTTTCAATGTCATTCCATCTGCTTTTGAGGCTTCATAGCCCAGGGACAAAAACAGAACTCCTGCAAAAACGTCATGTCCATCAATCCGTCCATTAAAACCAATCAAGTGAAATTTTACAGTCATAGGTATGTCTTTTGTGAACCGCTTCACGGGAGGAAGTTTCTCTGAAACCGCACTGTACGCGACCATTTAGGTTCTAAAGTGTGAGAATGAAGTCCCTGCCGATGGCGAGCGGTGCGATGGTAGAAAGTAGCCGTGGGCATCATTTCGAACAATTCCTCAGAACACAACCCATTGTACAAGCGGTAGAACACACACAGTGAGGCAAAGTCTCTCCTCAGACTTAAGGGCTCGATACCGCAAGTGAGCTTGGAATCATCGACAATTCTTACAGCCCGTCGTGGAACCGAGTCGAAAGGGCCAAGCTGGTATCCGGGTGCACCTGCCCAGAGATGGCAGCAGTACTCCATATGGGGCCGAACTTGCGACTTGTAAAGTAACAACCTTTGCCCCGACGTGAAGTACTGCTTCGCTCTGTTGAGTACACCAAGTTTTTTGGACGCCAGCTTTACCTTGTCTAGCAAGTGATCTCGGAACTGAACATCGCTGGAGATGTCGACACCGAGGATCCCAATGCTCTTGGAGATGGAGACGGGAGTATTCTGGAATTGTGGGACTACAGTGAATGGAGTTTTCTTAGCGGTGAACGCGCACACTTGTGTCTTTGTAGGGTTGAATCGGACCAAGTTTACCCGTCCCCAGTCAGAGACCTTGGACAGTGTGGTCTCGATTTGAGACACAAGTTCTCCGCGGTTTTCCTCCACAACGGAACGAAGGATGTTTGCACGACCCGTGTAAAAAGCGTCTTCAGTACTGTCATCTGCATAGCAATGTATGTTGTTGATGTCCAACATGTCATTGATATGTAGGAGAAACAGCGTAGGAGACAGCACAGAGCCTTGCACCACACACCAGCATTAATGTCCATGCTATCGGAGCAATTACTGTCAACTACGGTTCGTATGCGGACAAAAAGTTAGCCACCCATTCACAAACCCTCTGTCACTCCGTAAGATGGCAACATCGATAGAACACTCTGGTGCAAGAACTAATCGAACACCTTCGCTATGTCCAGGCTACATGTCAATGCCTCCCCCTGACCTCCTGAAATGAATGGCTAGTGCCCATCGGTGTGTGAGATACACTAGAAGGTCACCAGTCGAGCGACCGTGGCGAAAGCCATATTGACGATCACTGACCAGATCGTGTACTTCTAGGTATCTTAGAAGCTGTGTGTTGATCACACGCTCCATCACCTTAGAGAGGAGAGAGGTAATAGCGATAGACCTATAATTCGATGGATCTGATCTATCGCCCTTTTTGGGCACATATTATGTAGGAAGAATTGCGGTAATTTTTTACTTCTTTGCACCACGTCATTTTTGCGTAAATGGATAAAGATGCACCCCCTTATACCCAAATGGAATGCAGAAATCGGCAGCCAATTTTTTTTGGTATGGATTTTTTGAAAAAAAAAAAAAAATTTTTGTATGGATTTTTTATAGTTAAATTTATAGTTTTTTTTTCTATTCTTGTGTGAAAATCCTAATGCGGTTCACAGAACACATCTACTTTCCAAGTTTCAACAGTATAGTTCTTAAAGTTTCTGAAGAAAGTGGCTGTGACATACGGACGGACAGACAGACAGACGTGACGAATCCATAAGGGTTCCGTTTTTTGCCATTCGGCTACGGAACCCTAAAAACGTTACAATAGCACTGACAACTTGTGAGACGGTAAAACCCAAATTGTTGAATTGTAACGGTCATAGTAATAGTAATTGTTAAAGTTATTTTTGACAATTACTTTAACAGACGTTTCGGTGCAATCCAGCCTAAGATTTAGGTGCATAGATTGACGTCCTTCTAATTTCAAACAAAAAGGAGATCAAAGTTTGTCTATCTATACAAACAAAGATGATTTCGTATCCCACAAGAACTTGTATCTAATGTAAAAAGTGAATTCAATGATAAAAGAGACTGAAAACATATATATTATAATAGGAAAAAGACAAACAAAATAACTCACTAATTTGAGTAGTAATTTGTTCCAAGAAGCTGATTACTAATCACGAATTTATAGAATAGGTAACAATTGAGCAATGTAGCTCAATCAATACTCTACTATATTCATTATTTTTGCCGTTTCATTGGCATAAATTTAAATACTGCGATCATTATCATAAATGTATCTAAAAAAAACTTACATTTACTAACCAAACACTTAAATTAACTGTCAAACAAAAATAAAATTATGACTTCAATTACTACATAGTATAAATAAAGTTCCCCGATGCATCTGCCTATCAGGAATATCTCAGTATTCCAACTCTACGGGTTTTTTCAAGTTATTATTGATCAACAGAATATTTCAAGAGGAAGGAACATAATTTATTAACATTTTTGTAGGCTATAGCAAAATTAATAAAACTCCGTTCACCAAGTAAGCTAGTAGATACTGAAAATGCTTTAAGTATTGTTTTTTTTATTGAAATCATTTTATTAATAAAAAAGAATTAGCATTAATTATTAAATTATTTACTTCATAAGCCACGGTTAGCATAGGTTTTTGCCAACCATATAATAACGTAACACATTTAATTCATATTAATTTCCTTTTTTTATTTTTCCCACCAACTGTATTTTGGAGCTGTATTGGCATAAGTGTAAGATGAGGGGTAGTAATCAGAAGAGGCATAAAGACTAGGAGCATTTCGACCATCATATAAAGATGGAATTAAATAATCTGAAACACCCCTTGAGTAACTAGGGAAAATAGTTTTAGAAGATATGACAGCAGGTTTGGCAATTACTTCAGGAAATGTTACGATATCAGTAGAGTAGGACGAGATGGCTGGTCTAAAGGCAACTACTTCGGCCACAGGTGCTACAAAGGCTGGTGATGATCCTACTATTGCACTTGCAGGTGGTATTACGGCAGCTTTAGAAGCATACACAGCAGAAGGTGGATCAGAAGCTATTAATGCAGGTGCAGGGGCTGCTTCAGCAGTTTTAATAATAGGCTCGGAAATTATTACGGGATCATTTCGAACCACTGCGTTAAAACCTTCATCGCCAGCAGAGTAGTCAACAACACGCCTGGTGCCGTCAGATTCTAACAACGAGTATTGTCCCCGAACGTTGCCTCCAATGCGTGTCTCGATCTGGCTTTTGAAGTCCCCAGTGTTGGGGTCTGCTACGTCGTAGGCGAAGCTGGTGAGATCGGGTTCAGGAGTATGGATGACTGAAGCAGAGGCTGCTACTGCTAATGTTGTGAGAATAACAAACAACTGCAACAAAAAAATTATAGTTTTTTAGAAAAATATACCTCTTAGTAGAAAAACTTACTGGCTTTGTACTTAATAACATAATACTAAACAATAGATGTAACTAAAAAAAAAATATAGGTGAAACGCTCGATTCTCAGGAACTATATTTTTAACCGTATTCTTTTATTGTGTCGACTTAGATGCTTAATTTTTTTACAGTTTCAAAAGACCGTCGACTTAAATATATGATATTTTATTTCAACTAATTACCTCTAGCGCTCTGAGGGAGGAGAGAAAAAAAGGGATCTTAACATACAGACAGACCACGATGTAATTATAGGGTTAATACCAGAACAAGTGCGGGACAAGACAACACTAAGGCTTTTGTACATAAATATTTTTGTTTTGTCGACGTAAAGTATCAATGAAGATAATTATGCATGTAAAAAACACAAAGCAAGTTAAAATCAGCATTTTAAGGTTAAAAATTGCTAATTTAAAGACATTTTTCTTCACTTGTGCTATATAAGAACTTTTATTACGTATACCAAATTTAAAAATTCTGGGACCACCAAAAATACCTTATGATCACTGTCCAGGGTGTGGGAAATACCTAAGCTTGATAAGCTATATACTTTTATAAAATTTTCAATGAACTTCTAAGATATGTGGTTATTTTAATAGCTATATTTACATTTGAAATAAGTAAGAATATAAGAAATAGTTATAACGTACAGAAGACTCATTTTCGTTTAAAAATACAAAAATCATAAAAGTCATCCGGTGCAAGCAAATTTGTGCCTTACACCCATCACAGAACCATTATATTACACCAAACTACTGGACACGTTGTTATTCCGCGACTGGCCACCTCTACCTTAAGCCTCAAGCCAAAAAATGTACGTCGAAACAGACAAATCGACAGCAAAGCAATCCTATAAAGGTTGTATTTTACTTTTTGAGAAACAAGATTTTTATATGACTAAATGACATAAATAAATAGTCAATACTCAATAGTAGATACCAAATTTAGTTTAGAAACCGTTGCTGACAAAGTGTATCCACGCTAATATTATAAAAACGGGAGTCGGTTTCTGTGTCACCTATTCACGGCTTAAGCACTGCACCGATCTTGATGGAATATTTAAGGTGGGTTCTATTGACGGTATTAAGAGCTATGACATCGCATAGGCATTAAAACCGTTCTGTTCACCAAATATAAACAAACAATATGGCCGTTCACTATTTTACAGCGCATCCTGTACTACCTACTGTAGCTCCCAAGCATGTGCAGCCAATGCGTTGAATGCGGTCCGGAAGACTGAGCGCATTCAATGCGTATAATGCTTGTAAACAAAACGCCTCTTTATTACACTGCAATGACTTACATGGTGAGACCGTGAGGAATATTATTTATATTATTATACATTCCGAATCTCACCTATATTATAAATGCGAATATTTGAGTTAGTAAGTTTGTTACTTCTTTACGCATCAAAACCTGAACCGATTTGGCTAAAATTTTAAATAGTGAAATTTAAAATTAGCTTACACACTGATTTTTTAGATAGTAAGCGGTCAGCCTATAGACACTTGCAAGACCTGGGGCATCACTAACCCGTTGTTGACGCTTCAAAAAGCTAATGACTTCTTTCTTGAAGAACCCCATACTTTTTCCTTAGAGAAAACCTTAGCAGAGAGCTTATTCACGCGTTCACGTAAGGAAGTTTCTCTGAAACCGCATTGTACGTGACCATTCAGGTTCTAAGGTGTGAAGATAAATTCCCTGCCGATGGCGAACGGTGCGATGGTAGAAAGTAGCCGTGGGCATCATTTCGAACAATTCCTCAGAACACATCCCATTGTACAAGCGGTAGAACACACACAGGGAGGCAAAGTCTCTGCTCAGACTTCAGGCTTCGATACGCGGCTTGTGATTTTGGGATCGTTGTTGATTCTCACAGCCAGTCGTTAAACCTAGTCAAAAGGGCCAAGCTGGTATCCGGATGCACTCGTCCAGAGATGGCAGCAGTACTCGCCCGAAGACTACATTTCATGCCGAAAAATTCAAGCGTTCCCACAGTAATAACTACAAACGAATGCCTAAGCTATAGCTACTAATCAGTGCGTTGTCTAGCAGTTGCGCTGATAATCAAATTGAGCGTGGACAGAGCCGTGTATAAAACCTAGTTAGCAACAAATTGTAAATTCTATTAATTGTATAATTAATTGTTTTTTCTTACTTTGGCTCCCATCTTGATCCAGTGACCTGTTCTCACAGAATGATGGAGTCTACTGCAATTAATGCGCTTAAATACTACTGAAGTATCCTGCTTAATGTCAATGGTTAAATGGTCATTCCACATCATTTTGCAATTATTCGAACTTGTAAATAGGCCCAATTTGATGAAATATCCATTAATTTTAGCTCTCACTTTATCATTATTTTTATATGTCACTTATAAGATTTTTTGTAAGATTACGATATAAAAAGATGATATCAACTTTATTGCAGTGATCATAATGATTTAATGCGTACATAATGCGTTTGCTAATAAGTCTGAACTTTATATGATGTTAAATAACTTAATATGAAAATTAACGTATATAAAAACGGTCAAATGCTTTTCTTATTAAATTAGTGGTCAGAAGCTGTTTAAATGTAGGTATGTGTCGAATGTAACATTTGCCGAATGTTAAATGTTCGGTTCTGATTTGTTCCGAAGCCAAAATTCGCCCGAGACTTTTGCTAAAATTCGGTTAGATTTTTCAAGCTTTTACATTTTTTCTTCACGATTCGAGAATGTAGGTATTTAATAAGTGTATTTAAATATTCTTGTAATTTTAAATGTAAGAAAAATATTGTTACTAATATGATATTATAATATTATCTGCTAAATGCCCACTGCTGAATATGGCCTCCGACTGAGGTTTTCAACGATAAACAGTCCAGTAGTGTTATTCACGACGCTTTCATTTCATTTAAATTCCGCTGTAAATTTGGGATCAAATAATCTACCTATATCACTTTTTGAGGCCACAAAATCAAAAAATACCTACATATTATTAGGATTACACGACACCAATTTTCATTTAGGTGGATAATGTCCCGTTCGCAAAACGTCCCTTCGGAAAAATTGATGTAATTTTGCAATGTACCTTAATATCTAAAGTAATACTAGATTTTATACAAGATAATTTAAGATTGCCTTAAAATTGGAATTAAGATTGTTATTAATTGTTATTCTCCTAGCTAGTATGAACAGCTTGCATGTTTTGACTTCCCACGATCCTTTCCAGTCAATTCAGTTCATTAAAAAAAAAATAGAGTTCAAAATTATTTTGACTTTTTTTTTTTTCTAACTATGCATAGTTAGAAAAGTTTTTAAACCACCACACATCTAGTGAGTGACCGTCCCACACTGTTCCCAGTCCCTGTCTTCACTCTAAAACCTTCTTTATTCGTTATCGATCCTACGTTCAATGGACCAACTCATTTTTAATAATTCATTGAACCATGACGGGCACTTTAGTTATCCGACGAATATCCTCATTTCGGTACTTATTCTGTACCAAAAATCCGATGGATGATTTCATAGGTAGGCACTGCAAGTACTCGCTCGAATAAGCCACCCGAACAACTAAGCAGGGCATAGCGAGTACTTGCTCGAATGAGCGGCCCGAACTGGGGAAGTACCTCCACCTTACAGAAAACCGCGGCCATAATAACACTAACATTGAGTAGTGTTGTGTTCCTGGCGGTGAGTAAGGTTGCCAGAGCTCTTTGAGGATTCGCTGCGCGGACAGCGGAGGACCGGCGGTGCTTGTTGCTGTCATACTCGGCGTAGACGCGGCGTGCTGGTTCGGCGGTCAGGGAGACCTGATGAAACGGCTGACCGCTGGCCGCCCGCAGGTTGAACGGGATCCCGAACCCAGGGATCACTTAATCTCCGCCCTGGGAGGCTGATTCGCCAGCCTGTGTAAAGTATCTGAAGTGGTAGTCGTGCCGGAGAAGGAGACCGGAGTGGACCCGGCTACTACAACAGAGGGGGATCAGGGGCCCTTCCGCCCGCCGTGCCAGCAACCGTATCATCTGTGGCGAGCTTCGGCAGTCTTAGAACCGCACCCTTTGTCCTCTATGCTGTCTGTGCAGTGAATCCTCATCCTTAGTCTTAGTAACTTTTTTTTATATAAATTATGGCCAGAAGACAGAAAAAGAAAAGAGTTTGCACAGCGGCTACTCCATCCACATATAATGTGGATTTTTGCAACATCAGGGGTATTCACGCAAATCTTAACGCAGTCCACCACCATCTCGAAACTGCGCAGCCGACCATTCTTTTTCTAACGGAGACGCAGATATCCTGCCCGGCCGACACATCATACCTTCATTATCCCGGCTACAAACTCGAACACAATTTTATGAGTCGTGCCGGTGTATGTATGTTCGTCCGGGAGGATATCTGCTGTCGCCGCCTTCATAGCCTTGAAGACAGGGACCTGTCGATATTGTAGGTGCGCGTAGATTACGGCGGCCACACTCGTATCTATGCGTGCCTATACAGGTCTCATAGCGGTGACACGGACGTAACTCGACTCTTCACGCACCTGAGTTTGACGACTGACAAAGTTCTAGAGCAATATCCCACAGCAGAACTAGTTATTTTGGGAGACTTTAACGCCCACCATCGCGAGTGGCTCAATTCTCGAACCAATAACTATGCTGGGATATCTGCTCATGAATTTGCTCTGACCTATGGATTCTCTCAGCTGGTACTTTCTCCAACGAGAATACCAGATATAGAGGAACATACGAGCTCCTTACTGGACCTTCTGCTGACTACTCGTCCGGACGGGTACTCCGTCTCAGTGGATGCGCCTCTTGGCTCCTCGGACCACTGTCTCGTTCGGACTCAAGTGTCATGCACACAACCTGATCCTTCAGGGCCAACTAATTGGCGTCGTGTGTGGCACTATAAGTCGGCAGACTGGGATGGATTGCGTGAATTTTACGCATCGTACCCGTGGAGGCAGATCTGCTTTAACTCAGAAGATCCTGACGTCTGCGCAGCTGCAGTCACTGAGACCATCCTTGCTGGTATGGAATGCTATATTCCTAACCCGCGAGTAGCTGCCGGCGTCAAAAAACGACCGTGGTTTAATAGGTCTTGCAGAAAAGCTAAAATTCTTAAGCAAAATGCATATGAGGCTTGGACCACGGCTCGTTTTAATAAGGATCCGAATATTTCTGAGTTAAAACGCAAATTAAATGCTGCCTCGAGGTTCAGTAAGAAAGCAACTGCCAGAGCAAAATTCCAATTCATCGGCAAAATAGGTGGGCGACTTGCGAGCTATCCTTCTGGGAGTCGTGCTTTCTGGTCGCTTGCCAAAGCTGCCGAAGGGAACTTCTGCCAGTCGTCGTTACCACCACTGCGAAAGACCGATGGTGACTTGGCCCATAGTGCTAAAGAGAAAGCCGATCTACTGGGCAGTCTCTTTGCCTCGAACTCGAATATGAACGATGAAGGCGCTGTACCACCTACTATACCGTGGTGCGGTAAGTCCATGCCGGAAATCTCCATAACGCAGCGGGAGGTCAGGCGGGCGTTGCTTTCTCTAGACGTTCATAAGTCGAGTGGGCCAGACGGTATACCAGCAGTGGTGCTTAAGCAGTGTGCTCCTGAGTTATGTCCTGTACTCACGCGCCTCTTCGCGCTTTCCTACCACACTAGGCAATTTCCGTCTACATGGAAGACTGCGAATGTGCACCCGGTGCCCAAAAAGGGCGATAGATCAGATCCATCGAATTACAGGCCTATCGCTATTACCTCTCTTCTCTCTTAGGTGATGGAGCGTGTGATCAACACACAGCTTCTAAGATACCTAGAAGTACACGATCTGGTCAGTGACCGTCAATATGGCTTTCGCCACGGTCGCTCGACTGGTGACCTTCTAGTGTATCTCACACACCGATGGGCACTAGCCATTGAGAGTCAGGGGGAGGCATTGGCATGTAGCCTGGACATAGCGAAGGCGTTCGATCGGGTCTGGCACCGCGGTCTTCTATCGAAGTTGCCATCTTACGGAGTGCCCGAGGGTTTGTGCAAATGGGTGGCTAGCTTTTTGTCCGGCAGACGCATACGAACCGTAGTTGACGGTAGTTGCTCTGATAGCATGGACATTAATGCTGGTGTCCCGCAAGGCTCTGTGCTGTCTCCTACGCTGTTTTTACTGCATATCAATGACATGTTGGACATCAACAACATACATTACTATGCAGATGACAGTTCTGGAGACGCTTTTTACACGGGTCGTGCAAACATCCCTCGTTCCGTTGTGGAGGAAAACCGCGGAGAACTTGTGTCTCAAATCGAGACCACACTGTCCCTGACCTGACAAGGTCTCTGACTGGGGACGGGTAAACTTGGTCCGATTCAACCCTACAAAGACACAAGTGTGCGCGTTCACCGCTAAGAAAACTCCATTCACTGTGGTCCCACAATTCCCGAACACTCCCCTCTCCATCTCCAAGAGCATTGGGATCCTTGGTGTCGACATCTCCAGCGATGTTCAGTTCCGAGATCATTTACAAGATAAGGTAAAGCTGGCGTCCAAAAAACTTGGTGTACTCAACAGAGCGAAGCAGTACTTCACGTCGGGGCAAAGGTTGTTACTTTACAAGTCGCAAGTTCGGCCCCATATGGAGTACTGCTGCCATCTCTGGGCAGGTGCACCCGGATACCAGCTTGGCCCTTTTGACTCGGTTCAACGACGGGCTGTGAGAATTGTCGACGATTCCAAACTCACTTGCGGTATCGAGCCCTTAAGTCTGAGGAGAGACTTTGCCTCACTGTGTGTGTTCTACCGCTTGTACAATGGGTTGTGTTCTGAGGAATTGTTCGAAATGATGCCCACGGCTACTTTCTACCATCGCACCGCTCGCCATCGGCAGGGAATTCATTCTCACACTTTAGAACCTAAATGGTCGCGTACAGTGCGGTTTCAGAGAAACTTCCTCCCGCGAATGCTTAAGTTGTGGAATGAGCTCCCTGCCAAGGTTTTCTGCAAGGACTACAGTATGGAGCTCTTCAAGAAAGAAGTTATTAGATTTCTGAAGGGTCGGCAACGCGCAAGTGATACCCCTGGTGTTGCAAGCGTCCATAGGCTACGGTGACCGCTTACCATCAGGCGGGCCGTAAGCTTGTTTGCCACCTTAGTGGTATAAAAAAAAAAAAAAAAAAAACCCCACGAGCTACTTAGAGCTTATGTGTAAGGGCAGCAGTTCGATAACTACAGTAATGGACCAGGTCTCAGTAAGGGTTGCCATCATTGGCAACACATGCTGGTTGTAGACTTATTTGTATTTGAGACTTACTTGTTTGTATTTCAGATAAGAAAATTTGGTTTGATTTCTCAAGCGCTGTCCATGTAAGATTCTTTAGTTTACTTCTTTCTGTGAGTCAGATTTATCTAACTAAAAGATTTGCTTTAGTTAAACATATTCGTCAGCAACTTCGAGGGCAGTGTTTCCTACGGAAACAAGGGAAGGTGCGATATGGATATAAGATATGGTATTGGTATTTTCAATGTTAATTTATAGAGCTTTCTGTTGGAATTATTGTCTTTAACTTTATGCAAAAATCTTTAAGCATCTCAGCTATGGTTATTAGTGCCTACTTCGTAGATACAAACATTTGTATGAATTTGTAACCTTCATTCGACGAATACTTCTGCCCTACTCAGTACGGAATGTAAATTTGGTAACAAATTATCTGAGTTAGGAGTGTTTTTTATTTAGATGTATTATAATTTATGTTTGTTATGTTGCCACTACTGCATAAACTGCATCTGAGTCGAATTTCATTCATGAATTGTCATGGCGGATTGTGTATTACATTATGTAATTTTGTTGGAAAATATTCAGTTCTTAATAATTTTAAAAATTAATCTAGTGAGGACCATTTAGGAAGATTTTCTTTACATGTAAATCGGTAAGTATTTAGTGAAAAAAAACAAGTTTTGCCTTATTTAGTTACTATTTTTAAATTTTATCTATGTCATTTCATTATATTTCTTAAAACATAGTGAAATAAAATTATTCAGATGAATGTTTTGTTTGTCACTAGTGCTGCATGTACTACAAATTAAAGTTTATCGAGACATATATATAACGTGTTACATAAGTGTGCGATTATACTGAACAACTTTCTCGAAGACCCATGGGTCGAAATCTGAAAAAACAAATGTAACCTTTATTTCTAAGTTCGATCAGCTGATCAGCACTTTGTATGAGACTTCAATTGTTTTTAGAGATTTGGACCCATGATCCTTAGGGAAAGTTATTCACCTTAAGTAGCAGAATTCTACCCTGAATTATTATCGCACACTCATGTTACACGTAGTATACTGTATATCTGAATAATTTCCAGTGTTATTACTTATTTATTATTATGCTCTGAAATGATGTATTTGTAATTGATGTACAATTCATCCATTTTTTAATAAAAAGCTAATAAATAGGAACTTTAAAAAGCTTATCCAAAAATAGGAGAACTGCAGTTTTCTTGAATTAAATAATATTACCTAAAATCAATCACTGGTGCTCTTTGTTTTCAGTTGAACATGGAGTTTTTTTTTTTATTTTTTTTTTTGACCTTTATAAGGGTGACGTACCATTTTTCACTATAATAATAATAAAAAAATAATTTTATGTTGAGACTGGAATATTGATTTATATTTCTATGGATAATACAATATCAACAGAGTTTTTATCAATCCTAAAAAAATTAATTTCACTTCACATAACTTGAACCAAATGAGAAATAAGCTATCTGGGCCTTACTTATAATAAGTAATTAACAAACAAAATCTACTACATTGCGCTCTCAGGCCAAGAGAAATCCCAAAGTATTTCATTTAACTCTAATGAAACATTGACCAATGACAAAAAAAATGATTTTTGGTTTGAGAAACGACGCGATTTTAGCCATGATAATATTTGAAAGTTTCAAGCCTGTCTATCAGCTTTGTCTTTTGATTAAGTTTTATCAAAAAATAAAACTAACAATGCATTTGATCAATTTCACGACCTACTTACTTTATAATATAAACTTTGTTTTCCCAGAAATAAATGTAAAAATCACTGTAAAAAAATTAAAAACAAATGGTTTACTAAGGCGCCTGTATCCCAAGTAAGTATACGTTATTCGCATGTAATAAAATAGGAAACAGGAAAAAATATAAAAAACTATACAAAAGTTTTAAAAAATTGTATTACCCAGGCACAAAAACAGAACTCGGTGACAAAACACAATAATTAATTGTATTGCCAGCATGACAGGAAAATTAAAACTTCAAGTAAAATTTGCTGTGATGCTGAAAACGTTGAAAAGTGCCCACGATCTTTGCTCCGTGATGTATGGGGACTTATTTTCTACTTTTTAGTAATTTTTTTATGAACGTAGTTTATAATGCTTTTTATATTGTGTTTTTATTTTATTTACATTTACCAATCAAACACAATACAAATTTTGAAATTTTTGAATTTTTATACTTTTTATAAATTACGACTTTAACAGGTCGAGAGTTATATTAAGAGGAATGTTGTTTTTCATACAAATGGTATTTTAAGATTCTTAAAAATTTTATATTATGTACTAGCTGACCCACGCAACTTAGTCTGTGCCACATTTTTGAAATAATAATATTATTATATCAATTACTTAACATTTTTGTTATTAAACCGATTGGAACGAAACAAATGCTAAATGTTTTAGAAATCTTGCGACAACCTACGAGTGAAAACCGCATTTTATTCCATTGAGCTGTTTCTGAAATTGGCATGCACAAACGCACAGACAAACGGACATAAATTCTAAAACCTATTATTTTTGCTTCGGTGGCATAGTAATTATACTACGTGTATGAATTGTTAACTTGAAAAATATTTCATGTACAGACATGGCTCGAGTACAATTTTATTATATGTAAGATTTAACAGGGTCGGGCAAGAACAAAGTTTTTTTTTAGGTTAAGAAATAAGAGAGTTACAAAATAGCTGTTTTGTCCTTTAAACTATTTCCTTACATTACTAGCAAATGTAAGCTTAGACGAATTTCTTCGTATGTCCATAAACCATGTTTTAAAAGGCAGATAATGTTGTATTACTTATATAGGTATTTTTATCTAAACGAAATACATAAATCGTAGTATACGCTACTAAATAAAACAGACGATGTGTTGGTCTATTTAATTTTATAATTTTAAATCACAAATAATATATAAATTATTTTTAAATGTTATCATAAATTACCAGAACGATGGACGAATTCCTAAACGGAACCGATCGAGGGGTGCAGCGACAGCGGGGTGAACTATGGCAGGGTGCGGTGATGTTCGAACGAAAGACTGAGTGATTAGTGGTTCTTGAGCGACAAGAGCAGGTACTGGTGCAGCTAGGAGAGGCGCGGGAACAACAATGGGCTCATACCGCACGACCGCGTCGAAGCCACCCTCGCCAGCACCGTAGTCGACGATGCGCCTCAACCCGTCCGGCTGCAACAGGCTGTACTGTCCACGCACGGAGTCACCGACGCGCACCTCTGACTGGTGCTTGAAGTCGCCGGTGCCGGGGTCCGCCACGTCGTAGCCGAAGTTGGACACCTCGCTGACTGCACCCTCCAGTGGCCCCACAGAGCTATGAGCCACTGCCATCAAAGATGTCAGTACTACCACAAACTGAAAAACGTAATATCCAATTTTAATATTATCAAATAAATTTAACATATTTGTTTTCAATTTATGAAACTTCTAAATATAGAACTTGCAAGAATATTTAGTAAAGCGCAAAGTTATCATCATACCGGACTTTCACTGCACGTTACAAGTGCAGGCAACAGCCAAGCGAAGGCTTGAAAAAAATATATGTTCAAAAGCACATATGACACACTACTTTTATTTTTCCATTCAAAAATATCAAAGCTATTTTTAGCTATGAATCTATTAGGCAGGCTAAGTTAAATACTGGAATTTATTTTCTGTGTCATACGATGGATTGGATTATAGAGTCATATATTTGGAATATAAAAAAATCAAAGGACCATCATAGAAATCAGAAAGAAAAAAGGATTAACTAATATAAGACAAAGAGTATTATAGGGTTGTCCACTCTCGCCACTCATATTCAATATCTTTATAGAATCTGCAATTAAGAAAGTCTTGGACATATTTGACAAAGGGGTTAAATTTAACAGAGACAAAAATACAATTTATAAGATTTGCTGATGACAAAGCTTTAGACACAGAAACACATAAGAACTTAAAATAATTACTTAATATAATGGACAATGTACTAAAAGAATGCTCATTGAGCATCAACGTTCATAAAACAAAAACTATGATTACCTCATAAACAAAAACAAATCTCCATATACAATTAAAATAGATGGTAAAGCACTAGAAGAAGTAAACAGTTTTTTAATATCTGAGCAGCTATATTACTGATTTAAGATGTACAATAGACATCAAAACCAGAACAGCGTTAGCAAAACGGGAGTACCATAAGTATAAACAAATATATACATCCCAATTACCTAGTAATATATAAAAAAGAAATTTATAACAACATACATATGGATCATAGCTTTGTATAGGTGTGGGACATTGGCACAGAAAAAAGAGAGCTCATAAAAGCATTTGAGACGTAGTGTTGGAGGAGAATTTAAGGAATTAGCTGGACTATGAAATAGTACTGAAGAGAATAAATGAAAATAGACATGTAATAAAACCATACAATAGGAGAGGGAAGATGATTAGCCACCTTGTAAGACTTGACAGCTTCATATATATACTATTTATATCTATATCTATACCATATTTATTTATATATATTATATATATTGTATAGAAATGAATGGAGTGTAGTGGTACATCAACAACAGCTCAGCTCAAGACATACGCTGGACAGATGGACTGATATGGCGAAATCATGATAACAACCCTTACAATTTTTTTACTAAGAGGTCAGGAAAATTCCTCTTTAAAAGCTCTAATAATAAACGTTTTCCATATTATCACCACATATATAGATATTTGTTGGGGATTTGATTTCTCACTCACTATGGTTGCCATGTTGCTCTTCAAATGATCTTCTGATTATTGATGTCAAACAAAAATAAAGATATGCTTATATAGCTAAATTAATTGCAATTTACAGCTACATGTACCTATATTGAAATTTATTGTAAGTAATAAATAACTAAATAAAATGTAAAGTTATGACATGTAGAGCAACGCACTCGTTGTAGGCAATATAATGTTGATTCTCTATCTAATAGTGTACGTTAATACCCTAATGCTAATGTTGAGATGTTAGTGTTTTATAACCACAGACAATTAACACGTATATAAGTTTGTATTATTTCTTATCGAATTACAAAAAAATACTTTGATTAAATAACTGTAGATGTAGGAATTCGCTTAAGGTTATTCCTGCGATAAATTTTCGGCAGTAAATTTAGCCTATGTGTTTATTATTTAAGCTGCTTGTGTCTTCGAGCACTCTAGGACGAACATATCTTATGAAAAGTGACCTCACAGCGTCAAGAAACAAATGTAAAATGTATTTTATTATAACAAAAAGGAACAAAATCTTTATTTTGGTTTAATATTCGGATATTATATTTACTTAATTTTTTATCTATCATCTGACGTGAAACATGGAGAGGTTTTTGGACTAAAGATTAGCTTTTTACACCTCTAGATTACACCGCGGAAAATACTAACCCTTTAAAATACCTTTACTTTTTCTACTTTAATCTTGCTGGGGCTCATTAAGATAAATTTTCACTGTATTTACTATAAAAACGTAAAAAAGGTACTTTCTTAATTATCATTTATTTTTCTTTCGCAACTATTCGTTTAAGAGTCTTTAAATCTTGATTCGTGTAGAAATTGATGTTAAAATTTTGTTGTATGCACAATTTCACTCTAACAAAGAAACGTTTAACAAAAAGATATAATTAAATATGACGTCACATATCTTATGACACCCGGCCTACTTCGACAAAGCTAACGATTTCTCATTTGTTGAAATACGACCAGAAGCCTGAGAGCTACTTCGGAAAATATGAACATTATAATTTAGAAACAACAACTACAATCATAACCATCCGTACTAGTTGGGTAAAAATAGAAGCCGCTTAAATGTTACTTAAAAGTGTTATTAGGCAATTACGATATTTGCCGTGAGCTGCCGTTGTTATAACACTTTAACACATGCAAAGTAATAAAAAAAAAGATGTGCGTTGCTCAGAAATTAGTTGCTTTGCATTTTAACGATCAATTTATTTAATTGAATTCGAATATTTCATGTACAGTTCTAAATTACACCTAATCTAACTAAATAGGCATATATATGCTTATGTGTTTTCGCAGAATATCAATAATCACGAGATAATCACAAGAGCAACATGGCTACCAGAGTAAGTGAAAATTTATATAATTCGCGACACTTAGGTATCCGGCATGAGCTTCACGATGAATTATATGGAAATCGTTCTTGTTACTTTCGAACTGGAATTTATGAACACATTTTTTAATTGGTTGACTGTTGGTAATATTTTTGTGTTCTTTGATAACTTGAAGTCTTGGCAAATATATATTTCAACTAGCTTTAGTATACTGAAGTTTTAAACAACATAAGTTAAAACAACTATTTATTTCTTGTGTTATGAAACTTTATTTTTTAGTTCGTGATAGTACTCGCATCGCTGGTGGCAGTGGCTCACAGCTCCGTGGGGCCACTGGCAGTTGCAGACACCGAAGTTTCCAACTTCGGCTACGACGTGGCGGACCCCGGCACCGGTGATTTCAAGCACCAGTCAGAGGTGCGCGTCGGTGACTCCGTACGCGGTCAGTATAGCCTGCTGCAACCGGACGGGTTGAGGCGCATCGTGGACTACGGCGCCAGCGAGGGTGGATTCGACGCGGTCGTGCGGTATGAACCCATCGCTGTTCCCGCGCCTCTCCTCGCTGCACGAGTACCTGCTCTCGTCACTCAAGAACCACTCCTCACTCGCTTCCCTTACCCTGCCGTAATTAATTATGCTGTTGCTGGCCCTGTCGCTCCTTTTTAAACAATACTTCATCCATCATTTTTATTTGAATTTGTAAAGAAACCCTTAATCTTATTTTGACTGTGATATTCTGATAAACTGTACCTCTTAATAAAAAATAAAGATATTTTTATTTGTGATTTTATTTCTTAACCTAAAGCTACTATAAATGGTTTATAATAAAATCGTATTAATATATTATTTATTATAATCAAATTGTTACAAGTAAGAGCGGCTTTACCGTAATACAAGTTTCACAATTTAATGGGAGGGAACTTACTCTTGTGATATTTACTTGTAAATGTACGTTAAAGCAATAGAAACCGTGTGTCTGTACATTTAATAAATTTATCCAAAAAATAGTCTGGGTGATAAGAAAAAAGAAATAGAAATATAATTTCAAATTTTTGGTCTGTCTGTCTGTATGTCTAATCTAATCTCCAAAACTACACAAATTTTCTTGCAGTTTTCACAAATAGATTAAGTTCAGCTTCGAGCAACATAAAGGCTTTATTTCATTGAAATCTGATCTCAAGGAAAAAAAATATTGTCATTTAAAGTAATTGAAATTCGTAAAAGTCACATACTGTTCGAGGACCCACTTCTCTTACTTTTTTAAAAGCAGTTGATGGCGTAGAGCATATAAGGTTTTAAGCAGCTTGCAGGTCACTTAATCTGCTTATAGGTGGTCATCATTGGGACGACACTCTTGAGGAGGCTTGTATCAGTGATTGCCCCAAGCGTTTGCGTCATTTGTTTTCAGTGATGTTAGTGTTCTGCAGTCTTTCAGGGAAAAATATGACATATCATTAAGGACATCCTACACTCTTTGGCGCGACTCTGACCAATAAATTTATGTAACTAACGAAAGGGTAACTTATTGTTCCCACGACTGTATTAAAGATATCGTCGTTTCAATAAGGGGCAACTTTTTAAGTAGCTATGGCCTTCCCGTTTTCTAAATTCTATCCGATTAACCTCGCGTAAATCGCGAATACATTGATGAGACGAACTATGGCTTTACTAAATTGTAAACTGTTAGCTCCTTGGCTCAGTGGGTAATGACCCGATTGTTTGACACTAACGAATTACTTACTTATTCTTGACATTACTTTTATTAATAGAACGCCAGTTTTTTATTAAACATAGATTAAAATATATAGAGGATTCTGGTTTTTTTATAAACATGGTCTGAACTAAAGTAATTTGTTTGTTTGAAGCACGCTGCGAATCGTATACTCTTTTTTCTTTTGTGAAAAAACTAGCTTTTGCCCGCGACTCCGTCCGCACTTTACCGGCATGGGATTCCTAAGACCTTGATTATAGTAAGGAAGTGTTGTACAGCAAGCTATAGTTGTAGCTATAGGTTGTCTACGTAGAATACGGTTATAGTTATTACTTTAAAGTTAAAGTTAACTGCGGATTTTTTTTATTTTACCGGGATAAAAAGTATGTCTTTCTTCGTCACCTCAACTATCCCTGTGCTAAATTTCAGCTCAATTGGATGTTTCATTCCGACGTGAAGTAAGAACAAACAAATACACTTTCTCATTTATAATATTACTTACCCTGAACTGACCCTAAAGTATAAGATAAAACCATAAAGATATTGTATTGTGCATACGTAAGAAGTCATTTGGAATATGCTAGTCAAATCTGCAATCCACAGTATAAAATATATATTGACAGAATTCAAGCTATCCAAAAACGTTTCTTGCGTTTCCTTTCATATAAGTGTCTTACTAAAGATCCAGATTATGAGTCAAGATGTCGCAGGTTTCCTGTTTTACCCCTTAATAAAAAGAAATATAGCTGATGTTACATATCTATCTCGTATTGTAAATGGGACTATCGATTGCCCTTGTATTCTTAGCAGACTGTCCTTATGTGTCCCCTCACTCACGGTCTCGCAGAAAGCACCTACTCCTACATGTGCCCAATGTCTTGACTAATTATCGGCGTAACTCTTACTTACTGAGAGTGTGTGACTATGTTAATAATCTTAATTCTGAAATTGCAGCACGGAGTCATTGAGAAAATCAATTTCTAAGTGTTTTTTTCCAAGTTGAAGTAAAACCAATTACTGTGTAACTATACCTATATAATCATGTATTTATAGGGTATAATATTCATATAATAGCGTATAGTTGCCTACTTGTTAGCAATTCTTTTATGCTACTTTGTATTTATTTGAAGGAACTCTTAACTGGCGTATCTTTACCATTTTTCATGTTATTTATTGTAATGCTGTGAGTTCCTCTTGAAAATGTGAAAATAAATAAAAATAAATAAATAAGTAAGTGAGGATTTGCAAAATTTTGACTCAATGACTACACATTTTTCAAATATTTATTTACCCTGTTTGATATACAAACTGAGGGTCACTTCTTTACTCTAATATGTCTAAAAATCTCCCTGTCCAATCTTCACTTATACTTGCTTCTCATAGGTTGTAAAGAACTGGCATAGAGGTTTATTATTCTATCATAAGAGACATAACGACACCTTCGTTTAAATAGAGTTACGTGGGATAGCTGTACGTGGCAAGAAAGTGTACGCAGTGACCATAGTCGCGATCCCTTTGATGCTACGCTACGCTTATATTTAATAGCGTTCCTTGAGGCGCCGAAACAGGTGACGCGTTTGGTTGATTTCGTGTCATGATTAAAAAATGTTGGGCAAATTAAGTTTTTATTCGTTTTGGCTCATTTTATCAGAACGTTATCATGATATATTTAAAAGTCGGGATCTTAAGATTTGTTAGGGGTTTCTTTGACATAATATTATTGTTGCTAGGATTCAGTTATTATTCTCTCCCGGAAAATTGTACTGGCTACGAGAGTGGGTCTCACATTTGCCATCATTGTAAACAGGCTTAAACTGCTGCTTGCGAACACGTTAAGTGCACGGGGTAAGCGTACTCATTTTCCGAAGGTGATTAGTTTGCTCATATTGGGAAACTGATTATTTTTATCATATCTATGTTTTTTAAATAATTAATTATCTAAATTACACAGATAAATAAAAAATATTGTTTGAACCGATCATTTAACAGGTTTTTTTATATAAATATAAGCGCCAAAATGGGCGTAAAGCTTCCCCACAGGACTGTACCTACTGTGTTAGAGGCAGTGCAGCGTGCACGGAGAAAAAACTTTAGTAGCCAAAAGTAAACAATACTAATAATCACTAAAATATTAGTAATTCCGAGGACAAGTAAATTACACTGACGGTTACCAATGAGTTTTACTTATTGTATTTACTAACAGGAATTAAACTAGTCTTCTTGGAATAACAGTGTCGTTTACTAAAAACAAGTAAAATTTATTTGAATTAAATAACGTAACACGCTTACAATAAGCGTTTACACCGATAGGCCCTGAAGAACATCTGTGATGCGTAGCGTACGGTTGAACAACTGGTTCGTGTACGTGGTAGATGACGGGCTGCGGTGGAAGTTGCGCCAAATATGTTTAGCTCGTTGTCACCAACAGTGAAGCGGCGGTTAACTGGAATTCCCCGCCAGGTAAGGAGTTATGCCTTGAGATCGTCTTGGTCTATCGCACTTGCGATTCGGTTTGTATATATGGGAACTATCGAAGAAACTTCAATAGCGCGATGTAGGACGTCAGCCTTGATTCGTAGCGGTACGATATGATATTTGTTATGTGTAAACTTCACTAATTCTTAGAAAGGTGTTTGTAAACGTTAATTGGCCTTCACTCTAATGACAAGTAGTGTTTTATCTTCCTACCTTAATAAAACTTTTTGTAATCTTTAGTAAGCTTTGTATATCAATATCCTACCCTGCTCATAAATTCGAGGAAAGTTTTATAAGATTTTTAAAATTCTGTAATCCGAAGTACAAATTATAATATTTGGAAAGTAATAAAACCATGTTGTAGTTATAAGTTTCTGAAATTAATTAAATTTACTTACAATTATATTGTTTAGTAATTGCCAGAAAATTATTAACGCATTTTAATAAACAGGTTTTTAATTCGAACAATATCTTTTCTCTCTATGTGGATGGCTCCCACGCAGGCGCAGGACATAATTAGATGTACTTAATTATCTATTCTTGATTTAATGTATATGCATTTACGATCTTTTCTGGCACTCTTGTCACAAAAAACTTGATCTTAAATTAAAACCATACTTACTCATTTGAAGCACATTGCACAGTACGGAATAGGGATTCCCTTTAGGGCTAGGCATGACCTTCTCGCTAGCAGCGGAAGCAGCAATCAGTATTAACAAAGGTACAGACATCCACGCATCGCCATTATTAACGTCAAGACGCGGCAGGAACAACTATATGGGCCAATAGAAAAAGATTTTTTTCTTCTCTTGAAGACGAAGGTTCAAACCCGGCGTGTACCAATGAGTATTTTTCTTAATTTCTCTAGTATATTGATTATAAAGAAGAACATTATGTGAAATCCTGCATACGTCAAAAAAAACATGTTAAGTCCATAATCCGCACAGGGCCCGCATGATGTACAATGATCCAAATCACCCTCGGTGCGGGTAGGTCGTACCTGTATGGGTGAATGGAGACGTATGAGGCTGGTGACGGAAGAAAGATACAATAATCATAGCTAAACTTTAATTAAATTGGATCCTAATCTCTGAATACATAGGCTACTTTTAATTCTGAAAAAATCAAAAATTCCCACGGGAATAACTGAGCTTAAACGAACTATAGCTACAGCTATAGCTTGCTATACCAAACTTCATTAGTATAATTAAGGAGTTCTACGCCGATACCCGAATTTAGGGCGGGCAGAGCCGCTGGCAAAATCTAGTTTATAATTAGTAGGATGTGAGAATTTGTTTGTTGATCAATCACACTGCAATGGAACATCCAAATGAGCTAAAGCTTAGTTGAAGAGACAGTGAAGGACATAAGCTCTTTATATATTCCGAAAAATTAAAAGTTCCCACGGGAATAACTATAAGTACAAGATTACAGCTATAGCTATATCTCCCTATTGCAAACTTCTTTAGTATAATCATGGAATTTCCGTAGGAATCCCATGCCGATAACCAAATTTAGGGCAGGCAAAGCCGCTGGCAAAATCTATAATCATAATACTTAAACGTACCTTTATAGCAAAGCTTCCTTTAGATTGACAGTACCCACAGTTTATCAAATGATAAATATAAAGTTTGAAAAATTCACATAAAAATTTAAAGAAAGTTTTGCTTCCTATGTAAGTAGTACAATCAGAAATAATTCTATTTTGAAACTTTATTTGTCTGTGAATAGCAATCGTTATAGTCGGCAACCATAGAAGTAACGCTATTGACTTGTCTAGAAAATCATAAAAATTACTTACCCGCAGATTCCGACATAAGGGGAATCAATCCGCCACTAGATTATGCAAATTTTCAAAAACCTTTTGAAGAAAAAATTAAAGCATTTAATAATCAGTCCAATGCCCCTCTTCCTATTTCAGAAAACTTTCTACGCCACTGGAGACGACTGTATAATAACTTTGGTCACAACCTATCTTTGCCTATAACTCTGCCTCGTTGAATAAAAAAAAATATGGCTCCAAGGTCATCCATAATTTCTGAACCCTGACTAGATTTAAGTAGATTAGAGTATCCTTGAGCTATTTTTATCAGTTTAATTTGATTTACTTTAACCATCCTTACGCAACAATAACCAACCACGTGTGTTTGTTATACGCATCAACTTAGATCTCGATTTTTTTTTAAATAGGCACAGTAATTGATTAACCTACTATTAAATTTTACTATTACAAAATTGTGCAAATTTTTGTTTGTTTAAAATTTTGTTTCTAAATGGATGCTTGTCATAATAAATATAGTTAACATTATATTAATCATTATCATTTCTTAGGCTGATTTTGGCAAACTTAATAATATTACATGATTACAAAAGGTATAATTCATTAACATGTACGTCGCTTTGCATGTCGTTACTCTACATTATTAGCTATGAATTAATTGCAATTCCAACATGACATGTGTATTTAATTGCACCTAACTTAGGTATAAAAGCTCATGTTAATCAATGTCAGATATCAATAACCAGAAGATCATCATAAGAGCGTCATGGTATCCAAGGTACGTATATCAAAACCCTGAGGTACAGACAGATATAAATTTAATAATTCCGTTTTTTTTTCTACTTTTTCTCAATTTTCAGGGTCAGGAATGTAGCTAGTTACATAAAATAAGTAACGTGTAAGGTTAAACCCAGTTTTAGGTTACCAAATAAATAAACTATTTTCTCACCTATTAACATACAGCAATAACTATTTCATTGTTCTATTCGTGTTTGATGAAAAATAAATAATAAATATTTTGACAAACAGCGCTATTTGGTACCAAACTAACCAAAGCTTGTGCTATGGATACCAGAAAACGGATACAAATACATATTGTACTTTTTTTGTAAATACATACATATCATACATAGAAAATACCCAGATTCAAGATAAATACAAATAATTAATGATTTCTTGTGTGGGAATTGAACCATCGCCCCTCGGTTTAGCAATCGGGTCATTGAGCAATGGAGCCGACAAAAAAAGGAACGTAAGTACTTCAATAAAAAAGAAACTTCTTTTTCACTGGCCAAGTAGTAGTTATTATTATAACTTCTTTAATGTAAAATATTGGACTTTCATTGAATCGTTAGCAATAACCTAATTTTTATTACCAAAGCAGTAACTTTCTTTGAATTTTAGTTTTCTGTCTAATGTAACTAATCTTCTTTTGCAGTTTGTTGCAGTACTCGCATCTCTGGTGGCAGTGGCCCACAGCTCTGTGGTCCCTTTGACACGCGCAGATATCGACGTGTCCAACTTCGGTTACGACGTGGCGGACCCCGGCACCGGCGACTTCAAGCACCAGTCAGAGGTGCGCGTCGGTGACTCCGTGCGTGGACAGTACAGCCTGTTGCAGCCGGACGGGTTGAGGCGCATCGTCGACTACGGTGCTGGCGAGGGTGGCTTCGACGCGGTCGTGCGGTATGAGCCCATTGCTGTTCCCGCGCCTCTCCTCGCTGCACCAGTACCTGCTCTCGTCGCTCAAGAACCACTAATCACTCAGTCTTTCGTTGGAACATCACCGTACCCTGCCATAGTTAATCCCGCTGTTGCTGCACCTTTTCGCACAGTAATTCGTCCATCATTTTAATTTATCTTAGATGTAATCACTACAATAATAGATTTTACTTTGACTGGTTTTACTATGATTTTATAAATAAAAATAAAATGAATAAAAAATACTAGTACTTTACTTTCATTTTTAAATCAATATATAAGTAGGTTTTTTAATGTCTAAGTATACCTTCCTACTTCGTCTGGATAATTTTAACTTGTATACTATTAATTGCTTTGATTAGGGGTCGATGTAAATTTGCACAAGTTTAGAAACAATGGTCACTTGGCTAAAATACATGTCATGAAAATCACTCAGTAAAATAAAGCAATTCTTTGGATGCTATAGTTTTGCCACCAAATTTACACAAAAATGGCGTAATAACAAATAAAGTTCGTTACATTTTTTTAAACTATGGCAATTTATGTATATACAGGTTGGAAAAAAAAGGCCGTGGTTGAAGAAAAGGTACCATAAACATTGATGAATTATACAGAAAGAGAACTTTTCTTTTTTTTTCAAAATAGGTTATACTGCATACGAAGATTGTTAGATAAATCACCTGTTAGAGCCAGGAATCGAACCTGAGAAATATACAGAAAAAAAAATTATGACATCAGTCGAAAGAGTCATTCATAAGGATCAATTTCTTCTAAATAACATGGTACATTCAATAAATTTAAACTTAAAAAAGACCTAAAAAGGTATGATATGATTTATTATATTAATTTATTATTGCAGCAGAGGTTTTCTTTCCGGATTGCGCGCAACTACAAGGTGCTGAGCAATGGTCACCGGTCTAAGAAACCAAACTGAACGAAAGCCTCTCATAGCGCAGCATTCTTGCAGTAGGTGTCCTCTTCTTGACTGATCTGTCGAGAGTCGCAGTCGGTTCCCTAGCTACCAGCAACATTCCCTACGTTGTACTACCTACCTGATGGGAGACAATACCTATAGTGTCTTGACGCGTAGCGAAGGGCCTTTCAAGCATGTCGCTGCGAGATAAATCTCTCACGCAGGGAGGTTCGGTCGAGGCATCACGACGAACGATCCTCATCAGTGCAGCAGAGGAGCACAGTTTATTTAATGTTTTATCGGTTTGCATTTTAAAGACATTTGATGGAATTCACGCAAAAACCAACCGAGTGGGTTAATTTAGTAATTTAGGAATACAACTTAAAGATAAAACAGGTCACAGCCGTTTTTGGATTTGGATTCTTATGACCACCCATATATACCACCTGTGTCTCACTGATTGCCTCAAACGAAAACCTCTGCTTCAGTTCATCATTGGTAACGTCAGAAAAATAGTTTCGTAAATTTTATTAACAAAAAAAAAAAGTTCCATACAAAATAAGGGTACGTTACCAATGATGAACTGAAGCAGAGGTTTTCGTTTGAGGCAATCAGTGAGACACAGGTGGTATGTATGTTATGAAAATTGAAATCATTTTTTTTGGTGTTGCTCTTCATATATTGAACCGAGGGACGAAAAATGTAGGGTATTGGATAGGGCTTTAAAAATGCATTTGAGATTCTTAGAAAAAAAAACTCTATTTTGAGAGCAATTATTTGGCTTTTAATTTCTCTCTAACTTTTGTTCGCGTGATCCAAAAATAAATTCATTATAATTTATTCAGTTTAGGCTACAATAATTGAGCACTTATGAATGTCACTACGCCATCGGTTCGTAAGTCTATAGGGCGGGAGACCTTGTACTGAGAAGAACCGGCAAGAAACTCAACAAGGGCATTTCTTTTCTCCCTTTCTCTTACAGCGTCCAATTAAAATATTGGAAAATTCCCTCCCTATCATTAAAGGACACTTTCCATTACAAACATAAAAAATAAAGCACAAGCACAACATAAAAAAGTATCTAATATAAAAAAAAGACACTTTATGTATTCATCACTAAGAAATAATCAATGTCTTACAGTATTAATAAACTTGAGAGAGCTTTATAGTCCCAGAGACCACGACCAAAATTATTTATCATCGTTTTACGGCCAAAACTTATGAAATCTGTAGATTAGGTCATACTACACTTAGCTAGGTGTGCAGTAACTGTCAAAAATGACTAAAGTCAGTTTTTAGTTATGGAGTTATAGCTGAAATCCTGTCAGCAATAAAAATATTAAAAACACAAATTAACCGGGATGCTATAATATAGGTTGGCAAACTCTGGCTTGAGCGTGTTTTTTGTAATTTAAGCGAGTAATTTCATAAGTTTTGGCTGTATTATATATGATTTTGGCTGTCGTCTCTCGTACTATTATTAGCTTCAGCGCTTGATCCCCTTATTATTATGACTCATATTTTTAGATATTAGAACGTATTAGAAGATATACCCTTTACGAAAAATTATTCTTGACGTGGTACAAAAGAAATACTAACCTATAAGTGATTACATCTACACAAAATTAACCACACAGGGACTGGACTTTTGTACGCGAATGTACATCACATTATGATGATAAGATAGTCAGTAAGTTATAATTATACCTCTTCTTAGGTCCTTTCTAGGTTTTTTAATCAATTGACACTGAAAATTTTATTGGAATAATTACTTTGAAGACATCTATTTGTTTAGCAATTCATTTGCAACAAATATTGTACACAAACTGTCTGACACTAGTTTTCGAAACCAGT
This sequence comes from Apoda limacodes, assembly GCA_946406115.1. Taxonomy (NCBI): domain Eukaryota; kingdom Metazoa; phylum Arthropoda; class Insecta; order Lepidoptera; family Limacodidae; genus Apoda; species Apoda limacodes. The sequence continues at coordinate 6,572,646 of OX291545.1, read as the reverse complement.
TGCAATATTATATTATTTTTAAATTCATTGATTATGAAACTAGGACAAGTATTTTAATTAAAAAAAAATAACGATAAGATGATATCCATCAAGATGTGACAACACTTCGCATCATCTTTTATCTATTTAAGTAATATATACAGCGCAAGTTGGAATTAAGTTTCTAAATTAGATCAATGACCGAGACTAAGATATTAAGAGGATGGGTACCAAATGTCAATGTTGGGCAAAATCTATTTGCTGTATGCATATCTTCACGGTTTTTATCCCCAGAACTACATACCCACATCATAGAATGGTAGACAACCTCTTTTTTTTAACTGATCACCCCAGTCCTTGGCGTGAGGCTATCGCCCAATATTGCTTCTTGCATACAGTGTATTTGGAAAGTGAACTAAAAGACCTGGTTCAGAATAATATACCCCCATTACCAGTTCCTTGCAGGGGGAAATATTAATAAGTAATCAATGGGCAGGGGGAAATATCAACAAGTAATTAATTGAGCAGGGGGAAATATTAAAAAGTAATTAATTGATAATTTTGGCTATCGCATTAACGAGTACGCAAAGTAAAAAAAATTAACAATAAATGACTTGATAGTTGTGGCTATCGTAATCAAAAATTAATCAATTGAACCTATACTAACTTCCTATCTCTGTTTTAACCTCTCAGGGGATAGTTTTCAAAAAATGCTCAAATCTATCATTTCAATCGTTATTTGTAACTATGAGACTTTATACCAATTTTCATGGCTTTATTTACGAAAATAACCGGATCCCAATTTTACCCTCTATAGGAGATTATTTCCCAAAAACGAGTAAATACGTCCTTTTTAATTTTTTTTCAACATGCCCAAAACTCACTTTTATGAATTAAACTTAAAAAATGACGGATTTTCATACAAACTTGTAAACCCGATTTACCCCTTTTAAAGGTGAATGTCATCATGTATGGAGAGCTAACCCTAAATTTTTTTACTCTCCATTTTTATGATAAACCTGTATGGTAAAAATTGATGCAAAGACGACGGAATCACGTTGTAAAATACGGCCGGACGAACATGTTAAAACTAAGTTTCGTTTTTGACATTTCGCTACAGCACCCTAAAAATGACAGGCTCGGTAGTTTTGTTTAAATCGATATAACTAAAAAAATACTGCATTTATATTTTTAGCCATACAATAATTTTCTAGTAAGTGTGAGTAATGGCACGTTGTTTTTCTAGTTTGTAACTTGAAATAGAATATTAGGGTCGATTTTAAAAACAAGTAGAAAACTGCACATTTATTAACTGCATAAAGGTTCGCAAGTCTTTAATCAAAAATATCTCGGGTTGGATTCGTTCTAAGATATTATATCAAAATGCATTTTGAGTTTATTTTAATGCATTAATTTTCTTTTCTTCGAACGGCAGCCGTATGTTATATTATTTTCAGTACCATGATCTATATAAATGCTCAATACCCTCTACTCCTATAGCACCCATCCATAGGCTTTACCGCAAAATTTGACCGTGGTATGACAATTTTTATTATTAACTTAATATTTCGAAAAAATATCATATCTAATCATTTTACTTATACAAATGTTCGTATTTGGTTTGAATAAAGGCAGTGAAAGCGTGTCGGACAACTACTAGCGATTAGATCTCTTAGTATGTACTTTCGTTAGGAGGTTGAATAAGTAAATCCTTAATTATTTTTTTTTCATTTTAATATTTTATTATTCTGAATCTAGTAAAAGATATGTTTTCCGATACAGATTCAAGCCTCGTTCTTTAAATATTACTTACTTAACCTACCGAATCTATCTTCAAATTATAACTGAGTTTAATTTTAATTTTAACATAAAAGAAAATGAACAGTGGAACAATACATAATGTAACTATTGCTACCTACATCTACAAACCGCGCCTTAAAAAACTACGGTATCATAAAACAACGACGTGGCGGGAGCTCTAGAACTGGATCTATCGTGTGGGAGAATCCGAATAGAAGAAGAAGAGCAAAAAAGACTAGATATTTTTTTTTTTGTTTTATGAAAATCTTTAGTGACTCCAAGGTTGGGCTTCGGCTATAGTCGGATTGGATTCAGCATTAAAAGGAACTCGGATTTCAGGTACCGATACAATAGGTTCAGCATAAACGACTTCAGGCACAACTGGTTCAGTAATGATCGGTGAGGGAAAAGCAGGCTCAGGAACAAAAGCTATTGGATCGTATCGCACTATTGCGTTGAATCCATCGTCATTTGCGTAGTAGTCGACGATGCGCCTGAGTCCATCAGGCTGCAACAGGCTGTACTGACCCGCTACGGTCCCGCCGACGCGTGTTTCCACCTGATGCTTGACGTCGCCAGTGCTGGGTTCTGCGACACTGTACGCATTGCTGGAGGGTTCAGATTCCACGGGCGCCAAGACAGAGCTTTGGGCTGCTGCCAGCAGAGATATGAGGACCACGAGGAACTGAAAACGATATTTTTTAATTATTATTTGAACGGCCATTTTGTAAGTTCAAGACATATTATTTTCTAAGTGGCATTTAGGCGACTTTTTCTTAGGGTTCTGTAATCGATTGGCAAAAGTAGAACAGAACAATTGTGTGGTTGCTAATCATTCATCCGTATACTGCTCTATCTCTCAGCATCACTGCCTTATGAATCTTGAATCTTTGCAACGACTTTGGTATTGTTTACAGGCAGGGCCGACACTTACCAATTGAGGGGATACCATTTTTATAAAAAAATTTCGAGCGTATGTTTGTATGTATGTCCATATTTGGCATGCCCTAGAGCCTAAACGGCTTGACGGATTCTGACATGCGAGATGTTATTTAAATCGTCGTGATTGTGTGAGTGAAACTAGGTATTTAAATTTTTAAAAATAAAAATGGCGGATTATATGCGGGTTAAATTTTTTTTTAAGACCCTTAACTATCAAAAATATCAAAGGTATCAAAATAAAGGGCTTTAAGAAGCGAGTACGAGCAGGTATAGTAAAATAGTCTAGTGCGAGTAAACAAAAATTGGAAAAACTGTGAATAAAAAAATGAAAAAATCTGACTGCAAGAACTAAAAAGAAGTAAACGAGTGGCCCTAAAACATAACAAATATTCAACTATAAGCAGTCGAAACTCATTTAAATGCAAGAAAAAATAGTAGTGCAGAATGCTCTCAATAAATATTTTTATAGTTAAATATTTTTATGTATTTGGGCACTTGTTAACTTTTTTTTTTTTTAGTTCTTGCAGTCGGGTTTTTTTAAGACTCGAGCAAACCGCGGGATGCCGCGTCTTTAAGAATGTTTTACACAGCAGTTTGAGATTTCCATCCATAGAGAAAGTTGTAGAACATAAAAAAATCTTTTCATATAGCCTATTTGAATTAGTTCCCCCTAACCCTCCTTTAAAACAAGAACATCTAAAAGTAGGTCGTTAGTATCGTTGGGCTATCACTTTTTAACACTTAAAGGTATGAAATAAAAACAAACAACTCATGTGTTTTGTACTTGCCACGGTTTGATTTATTACTTTATTAACACCGAAACAAATTGATAGTAACCGCAAAAGTTTCAAATAATTTTAAAAAGTTTTAAATTATTTACTAATTTACTTGAGCAGAGTTTGAATAGTGTTATAGTGTAACTGAATTAATGAAACACCTACATGAATAGTTATATAGTTTTTTTTTTTTTATACCACTAAGGTGGCAAACAAGCTTACGGTCCGCCTGATGGTAAGCGTCACCGTAGCCTATGGACGCTTGCAACACCAGGAGTATCACTCGCGCGTTGGCGACCCTTCAGAAATCTAATTACTTCTTTTTTGAAGAACCCCATACTGTAGTCCTTGGAGAAAATATGGTATATAATATAATATATATATATAATATGGCTTGTACTATCATAGTAGTATTAGGTAAATATAATATCAAAAAATCGGCCAAGTGCGAATCGGACTCGCACACGAAGGGTTCGTACCATTATCTATAAAAACGGAAAAAAATCATGGTATGGGATGATTGTTGTATGAGAGCCCTCCTAAATTTTTTTTTTTATTTTAATTTAATTATTTATATTTAAAGCAACTATATAACTAAATATTCTGTGGATATTTTAAGCGTCTACCTGTTGCCGTTATCAATATCGAGCAAAATCAACCAAAAAAATCACGTTTGTTATATGGAAGCCCCCTTAAATATTTATTTTATTCTGTGTTTTAGTATTTTTGTTATAGCGGCATCAGAAATACATCTTCTGTGAAAATATCAACTGTCTAACTATTACGCTTCATGAGATACAGCCTAGTGACAGACGGACGGACAGACAGACAGAAATCACCCAAATCACCCTTGGCGAGGTTAGGCCGTGTCCCATCAGTGGGAATGTATGAGACTGATAAGGAATAACAAAGAAAATGGGAAAATTAAATTACCAAAACATAATTGATCAACCGATAACCGTAAGTACCTTATGGGCGGCTTGAAAATTCTGATGGCAATTTCTACAGTGGAGAATATGGCTGAGGCGGAATTGGTAAACTTGAAATCTAGCATTTCTAAAAATAATAAAATACCAAAAAAAAATTAGGTATCGAACAATGTTTATGTTGGTATATAGTAAACTTCCACATCAAATACCTACACTAAAAATAAACAGTTAAACGATAAACAACTCACTTTTGATGCCATGTCGTTCAACAGATGTCTGTTAAATTAATGATACTGCAGATGCACATCTTTGTATTTATATACAATCTCAAAAACTCCTGATGCATATTTGCAAGTTTATTTGCATTACAAGTCAGTATTGATTTTATTTATGTAACAAACATTCGATGCAATTAATTGCATTATTTTTGGTAAATCTTCTGCGTAAAATAATATTTCGCCACTTTGTATTGACTAAGTGATTTTATCTTTAATTTTGAAATGATGCCTAACGGATATAACATTTCATAACTATTTAATCAAAAAGTCCTACCACTTATATTAAATAAATAATTTATAAATAAATATTTCTAGACATATCATACACCGTCATCAGGTCCAAAACCTATAGCAAGCCATGTATACTATGCAACCAAAACTTTATGTTAATTTTGGTTATGCCCCTTTAAGAAGCGTCCATAGGTTACTGTAACCGCTTACCAACAGCCGAACCTTAGGCTTGTTTGCCACCTTGGAAATATAACAAATACCCTGACATAAGACAAACAAAAATTGTTTAGTGCGACTAGTGCGAGGATCGAGCACGGTTTAACAAGCCGCATCCTACGCAACTGATTTATCCAGTAGTCAATTACTTCAGTGATTATCTGTCTATAAACGCACTTTTACCTAAAACCATTTAATGAAAAAACATATTGGGTTAAGATAACGACTTGGTATGACATTTACCTTGGTGTCTGGCTAGCAGAAACATACGTCGGCCCGTTGCCAGACAGTACTTGATCAGCCGGGAGCTGCGCGCACCGCGTTTTTAATTTTTTTATCGCATATCGGTTTGAAATACCAACTTCGTGGTATCGTCGCGAATTTGGTGAATTTTCGTTTGGATTTTGAAGTTTTTTGGAAATAGTGTGCTGGTAGTTGATTTCCTGGATGTAGCTTTCAGGAGCATCATTTTTCTACAGGAACCACTACGGTGACGCACTCAATATTTCTTGATATTATAACAGTCTTTATTTCGTTATAGTTTCCCAGTGTTTGAAAGTAAATTTCCGTCTCTTAGAGTAGGCCCCCTTGTAGGTGACATAAGCAAAGACCGATTGTCTAGGTTCCTAGCACCACCACGATGACGAACTACAGCGATACAAGGTGAGCATTTTATTGAGTATCCGGAAGATACAAACTGGTAAGCAGAGCGTGGTTTTTGTCCACGGCTCACGTCGTACTCGCTGTACAGCTAATTAGGTAGGTATGTACTGCGTTCGGTGACGCGCTTTTGGCTAAGAATACCTGTTGCAGCGTACGTTTGGGAACGACATGGATTTTGTTGTGTACAACCGTTCTATACCTATTTCAAATATAGGTTTGTCGGTAAATATAGGTATTATAATACATATTATATATATAATACATATTATAATAGGTATTATAGTACATTAATCAACTATATAAATTAGGTAAGTGATATAGGTATTGTGTAATGTACAATTGTACAAATTTTTATATTAGTGATTGGTGAGAGGTGAAAAGCATTTCAAGGTCAAAGGCAAAACGATCTGTATTTAAAATTTATTTATAAAACATTTTTATCTATTTTATTACGAACTGCTATATCCCGGAATTTTATCAAAAATGGTCTGGGTTTATTGTTCGTCGAAAGTCCCAAACGTTGAGAACGGCTGATATCAGTGGTTCCGAGTTATTTGACTCTTCAAATGATTTTGAACAAAATTTACCATGGCGACTGAATGATCTTCAATTCTGGATTCTGACAAACCATGAAGCAACAAGTACTTGTGTCTGCTTCTCATTTGTTGCTCATCAACTTCATGAAACAATAATTCCACTTGATGCTGCAAGTAACTCAGTGCTGTACAAATAAAAATTTTGAAATTTACAAAGTCTGTTGCAATGTTTGAGACTGTCGGAATAACAGCAACTTTGTTCAACTCGTGTAAAAAATCTGACATTTTGCTATTAAACATATACTGAATTGTTTAAAAGGGAAGTTTTATTTAGCTGAGAGTAAATCTTTATCGTTTATATAATCATTGATCGTTTAATAGGCCTTATTTATCAATATTTGTTTTAGTTTGTTTATAAATACTGTATTTTTGGTTTCGTCTTTGATATTTTCTAGGAGATGGTTGTATAATTTGACTGACATAGCAAGAGGGCCCGTACTGTGCATAGCTAACTTAGAAGTTGGTAAGTTCAATATTTTTTTTGTCGTAGAGTAAATTTTGTTTGTGTGTCTTCTCTTTTTGTGTACAGCTGTGGGTATTTCCGGGCAAATTTACATATTTCTAAAAAATATATGCTTGGTAGAGTGAAGATTTTGTGTTTCCTAAAATGGATTTTGCATCTTTCTGTTTCTTTTATATTGGCTAATATTCTAATTATTTTTTTCTGAGGGGTAAATAGGATTGGTGAGTCAGTACTGTTGTCCCAAAGAATAATTCCATAGCTGAGCCAAGAATAAACATAGGCGTAGTAAGTGACCAAAGCAGTTTGCATGTCAGTGGTTTTTTCAATTCGCGGAGTGCATATGTAAATTTAGAAATTTTTGATCTAAGTTTATTGACGTGTGATTTGCAGTTGATATATGAGTGTCTAAGTTTATTCCGAGCAGTGTAAATTCGTCTACAACGTCTAGTTTTACGTCCTTAAAACTAAAATCGATGTGTAGTGGTGGTTTTTGGTGGGGTCGGAATACCATTAATTTTGTTTTAGGGAAGTTTATTTCAATATCCTAACGCACGCGATTTAGTACTCGCCTTGAATCTAAAAATTATAACTAAAGCTTATGAGTTCGATCATCAGTAAAAATTAAAAAAAACCCAAAGCCCCTTAAATGCTCCTAAAACAGAAATACTGATAGAACAATAAGCTACAGTTTCTTTGCCTTAACGTAGCATACCAATAGATTCTTTTTACCTATCTTTACTTGTCTATATTTTGGGAAATCGGGAACAATACATGTAGCTAAACGTTTTGTCAATAGGCCTCCTTTAGGGGCCTATTTTTTAATTTTTTGTGTTTTTAAAGTCGAATTACAGAAGAAACCGATGTGCGATAGAGACAACTGCGCTTCGGCACAATCATCCAAATAGCTGTTTTGTATTCCCCACTTTTCTCCTCCAAATCTCAAAGCAATTGTATAGAAGTTAATTTCATGTTATCCTGGAAATTAATAAATTATTCTATGGCTGTATGCTGTGTTTTCTTAAAAAATATATACATATTCGTACGTATGATAATGTCAAAAAAGAAGAGGCAAATTTTTTGGATATTTTTGGAGGGCCCCAGTTATTTATACGTATTTTAAAAAAGCAAATATACAGACATAGTGACTGCGTATATCTATCATATATAAAAATAATAGGTCTAATGCTAAAATCCAGAGAGGAAACAGGGGATGTCGTTTGTATGGGTAAAAGCAGCCTGATATTTATTTTTAAGACTGCGGTATAGGCTAGACCGCGTCACTACGGTATAGGTCATAAAATAATTATAATAGCTTGTTATCTAGTGCATTGACTCTAAGTTGTAGCAAAAACTAAAAAAATGTGACTATAAAACGGTAAAAACGTTAAATCCCATACTATAAAAAGTATCAAGGCGTCCATTTACATACACAACGTTAGTATTACAGAAATTAGCTTTCTGGCCTATATCACCCTCTTAAGGACCATAATAACTATTGGTATATTTTTTTTAAGTCGCCTTAGTAGTTTCAGAGATTGCCTCCTACGTACAAACTTACGTTACCTATTTATAATATTACCAAATTATTAAATTATACTTTATTGTAAACGTACTTTATGTTCCAATCGTAAGTTTTTACGGTAATGTTTTTTATTCTGCGGGGCACCATTCCTCACGTCGTAACGATGCATATAGTGCAACTTTTCGGTTCCGGTGGTCAAGAATCAAAACTACAGTCGCCATATTAAAATTGTGTAAACTTACAACGACACTAGTGACCAAATACCCTCAGAGAATCAGCAAAGTTTATTGCATTGTTTTTGATAGATTAAACTTAAAGGGCTAACATAAGTGAAAGTGGCGCCCCCATTAGATTTTTCAATTTGTATTTATCAAATTAGGAATTTTGAAAAAGTGCTGAAATTAAAAGTTTAAAGTACAAGTAAGTTTAGCAAAATTTATTTTGTAAGAAAACAATCTGCGGCGTTTACCCTTAAGGCCCCTTAGGAAGTTTTTTATTTTAAAAAAAATAAATAAAAAAAAGACAAAAATTTAAGAGCCCGCCGTTTTTGGTTTCAAAATATTTTGATAAGCTATTATTATTTTATATCTTTTTCAAAGGTGCCGGAATTTCTTGTATGGAGCAACTTCAAAACATTATAAAGAAATAATGCCTTATTAGAATATCATGACACCAAAAACCGCGAGCATTTAATTTTTTTGTTCTTTTTTTAAAAATCAAAATACAAAGTAGATTTCAATTTGTATGAAAAACAATCTACGGCTTTTACCTGTTTTGAAGATTTAAATATTATATACAAAATTATATAGAAGAATATACAAAAGAAAATATTTTAATACGATATTTATTTGTTCAACATTTTATATACACACAAATTAAATGCAATTACAAATTTTAATGCGCACTCAAGCCTCGTTTTTTTCGAGATTTACATAAGGCACTTAAATTTAGTATAATTTGCATTACTTACATTTAAATCAGTACAATTACTTATCTTATAAAAACTAATGTGCAGTGGGATGTGAGGAACGAACATTACGATAGTAGGCAGGGTGCAAGGAAGCGCGACCTGGCACGAGAACAGCATCAGGACCTGGAGCATGGAGTGAGGGCAGCGTTTCACTTAAAGAAGCTCTGTCCTCTACTATAATGGGGGCAGGGGCTGAATATGAAGATGGAGCGAAAGCATGGCCAGATGCTTCAACAGTTTCAGTATATGGTAATTCTTCAGCGACCGATATCGGGGCTGTCGCTACGGCTGGACCATCTTCAAGGACTACAGGTGTGCGGATTTCAGGTTCAGCATATATAGGCTCGGAAACAATAGGTTCATCGAGAATAGGAGTAGATACAACAGGTTCGGGGACAAATGGTAAAGGAACCACAGGTGCTCTAATAGCGATAGGTTCGTATCGCACGATTGCATGGAAGCCATCATCGCCAGCGAAGTAGTCGACGATGCGTTTAAGACCGTCAGGCTGCAGTAGACTGTACTGTCCCCGCACAGTGTTTGCGACGCGTGTTTCAACCTGATGCTTAAAGTCGCCTGTGCTGGGTTCAGCTACGCTGTACCCAAAACTGGTGAGTTCGGGTTCTGCATGTGCCAGTGGCACCTCGGAGCTGTGAGCTGCTGCCACCAGAGAAGTGAACACTAAGACGAACTGAAAAAAAAAGGAAGTTGTAATGAAAAAGAAAACTTTGAAAATGAATAATGAGTGATTCCTCAAGAACTTACTTTGACTGCCATGTCGTTTGTTAATGATATGCTCAATTAATGATATAATACAAGAACAAGTTAGTGCTTATATACTATGATCTAGAAATTATTGCAATATTATTGTAGCTCGTAACATCTAGATTAAATACCTGTTATTTGCTAAAGCGGTCATTATTTTTTTCGTAAATAATATTTGCGTAAAACATTTCATGCGAAACTGAAATCCCAAGTGATTTCGAGACCTCTGAAATAGCATTTACTGTAATAAAATAACATAATGTCGGGCCACGAATAAAAAACATGGTGCTGTAGTGTGGTAAACTTTTTTGGGTAAACCATAATTTTGGGTTTGTTTTGGAAATCCAAAGAGTAAGCATTTGTTCAGCAGATGACATCTAGCAGCTATACCTTAAAAATGTTTAGATAATATAATTTAGAGCTATCTTAATCGCTATACTAAACACTATTTTTGCTTCGCAAATCAATATATATTTTCCGTATGTCTTTAATTAATAAAAAACCAGATTAGTGTGAGTCCGACTCACGCACCAAGGGTTCCGTACATAATTTTATGTGGGTTGTTCGGTCGCTAAACAGGAAACAAGTATCGAAGATTTTTGGCCCTTTTATTCGAGTATGTTGTAAGTTTCCCGGAAAATCTGACAAAAGGACAAAAACTTCAACATAACTTACAGTCCAAAGGAATTATAAGTAAAAATGTGTACTTAAATGAAACATGTGTCAAGTTGTAGGTGTTGAATTGATAAGCATAAATTTTCATTTGCTACTTGAAAGGGGAGGTAGGGTTTATATGGTATACTTACATTTGCATTTATTTTTTAGTTTTTCGCATTTAAATACAAAACTATGCAGTTTAGAGAAAATGCAAAATTGTAGAGCAAAATCTTTTCGATACATGTGGGCTTTTTAATTTTCTCAATAATGTTTAATTTTTCCACAAGAGAGAGAGAGTTAGCATACAAAAGTTTTTTTTTTCGGCTTTTTACAGTTCCAAGGGATGTTTGACCTTAGTGTTTGTAAATATATCAACTTGATACCTTTACGTGTTTCTGCGAAAAGGCGTCTTAAAATATAGACAGGCAAATATATTTTTATGTAATAAGATGTATTTTTGGATTTTTCTTTCTATTTGTTGTAAGACAACAAGATTTAAAGCCAAATTTCATAATTTTAGGTCAACGGAAAGTACCCCACAAGGTTTTATTTACTCGCAAGTGTCAAAATGTGCAAATTGAGACATATTTTTTTATATGATATAACTACAAATTATCATTTTTTGGATTTTTTTATTTGTACCTTAGAAAATTGCCAAATTTCATTGGTTTTGATTGATTTTCGGGTGGCAAAATATACAAATGGTGGTAGTATATGCAATCATTTTATTCATTGCTTATGCGTAATGCAATGCCCCTGTTGTTGAAAGCGTCTATAGGCTGAGATGACCGCTTAACATTAGGGGGCCCGTTAGCTTGTTTTCCAACTACGTGTATAAAAAAACTAGCTTTACGTCAATTGTCAACGGGAAGTAAGTACGTTACGTTACGTACGTAAGGTTTTGATTTATTTGCAAATGTCAAAATATGCAATATAAACGGCCGTATTTCTTTTGCGTTGACTTAAGAGCTCCAAAGGACCGTCTTAGGTAAGTTGATATCTCCACGCGTTGCTAACAAAAACAGTCTTTACAGACCGACAGACGGGTAACAAAGTGATCCGTATCAGCAGCGTTTAACTCAATAGTATTGTCAAATGTTATTATTTCGTTATTTAAATATAAATAATAAAAATTAAAACGATCAAGTGCGAGTGTGACTCGCTCAGCGAGGGTTCCGTACTTAATAGGATTCTTAAATGTATTTCTTTAATTATTCAAAAACTCAAGTAGCTCGAAGCTCGGTCGCAATTTGCCTATCAAAAATTAGGCAACGTCGGGTGTGCATGATCAGGACCTGGATGGGTGCCCGCCAAGCGGCAGGTGTTTCTGAGCTCTTTCCTGCTTCGCAAGGAACATTAATCCTACGGTCCTGGTTATGTTGCATACAGCACTTGTTAAGCTAAATCAGAATCCTTAACGGGTAACTTAAAAACCCTGACAGTCAATTCCCCATCACATCGAAAAACGTCATTTAATTCGCACTGTGCCAGCGCCCATCAAGCCTCCTTTTCCTATGCACGGCGTACCTACAATTGTTGAGGCTTTCACTCAAAATTATTTTATTCTACAATCGCTTAAAAGTCGCGATATTGTGTGTCTTACGGTGAATATTAAAAGAAATTGGTATTAATAAATATAATTAGTAAAATTTGCGATTCCGATATTAGTATCGAAATTCCGATATTGAAGTCCAATATCGGATATCAATATCGGAATTAAAAAATTTCCGATATTACATGCCCTAAGTGTGATAAAGACACGCCTTAGTGCGTAGTTTCAACATTATGTGGTGGTCCACGATCCATCTGATAGTAAATGAGTTACGGATTCCATGTAAGTAAGTATGATTAACAGCTGTATGCCTGAATTTATTATGACAGTGGTTGTAAGGCCCAGTCAGAAAACTTGAAAACTCTCGGGGAAAATATCCTACGAGTTTGATCAATCAAAACTCTAAAAAAAACAGCTACCTGCGACGAGAAGCCGCCCCGCGAGACTGATGTTATGAATGACTTGGGACTGAATGAAATGTATAAAATGCAAGATGTTGCCACATGCAAAAGATTAACCTTAGTTTAGGTAAACTTTCGACATATTTCATTTGATCTTACAACCATGGTATACATTTATTATACGTAGTTCAGGTAAACTCTGGTTTAAACTGTGATTGATTTTACGAGCCGAATTTATTCATTATGGTCATTGGTATGTTTTAAGTATGTTGCATCACCTAAATTCAATATCAATTTACACACCTGCGCCTTAGGTAACCAATATTGGTTGCAATCGTTCGTTTTTGTGATGAGTATTAACTGCATTTTTGTTTTAAATTATAATTATGTTTTTGTTTGTTAAAAACGTTTAGTGAAGTTATATATTCATCTCGGCTCTACTTTACTTTTAGTGGTTTAAATCCTATTGGTAGCTTGGAGCTCAGAGCTCAAAGGGTTTAAACAAAGTCACAATCATGGCGAAAAGTCGTTGCTGTTTAAATTAGGGACAACGAAAGATTACTGAAAAACTGTGAGAAGTATAAATTGGACATGTCAAATTTATGCAATGTGGTCAGATTCATTTTGTTTTTTATTTTTAGTCAACATTTAACAATTTGTATGAAATTTTGTATTTTTATAATGTCTTACTTTCCAAGTTTATTCCGAGAAAAGATGGATAGCCGAGCTGGCAAGTGATTGATAAGTGGCTGAAACGACGAGCTCAAATAAAGATACACAAAAAAGCTTTGCGCGCGATAGGTACCGCGTTTGCTCACTGACCAAAAGCAACGTTAAGTGGACGATTCATCGGAGTGTTTGGCGTTGCTTATCCAAGATCAACAAGTTTTTGCGGCGTATTATGTTACAGAAGATGAAACCGGGATACATCATTATACTCCTGAAACTCTAAGCAGTGGCCTGAGAGCGAAAAAGCCTGGGCCGAAGAAAGCGAAAACGGTTTTGTCGGCCGGCAAAGTGATGGCAACTGTTTTTTGGGATGCTCGAGGGATTATTTTAGTACATTATCTGCAAAAAGAAAAAACAATATTAAGTGAAAAAATCCAGAAGAAACGACCTCATTTGGCCGAGTTTTGTTCCACCATGACAACGCACCTGTACACACGTCAATGGTCGCAGTTGCCAAACTCCATAAATCACTTCCGCACCCACCCTATTCCCCAGATCTGGCTTCGTGAGACTTGCACTTTTTCCCAAACCTGAAGAAATGGTTAGGGGGCCAGAGATTTTCATCAAATGATGAAGTCATTGTTGCCGTACCCGAGTATTTTATGGGGTTGGAGAAAACATTTTATCATACTGGTGTAACGGCATTGGAGAAGCGCTAGTCTAAATGCATCGAGGTAGAAGGAAACTACGTTGAGAAATAAATTTATTTTAAATAATTGTTTAAAGTTTTTCTTTTTTGTTTCGGAAACTTATCAATCAGCTCTCGTATCTGCAGTAACGTTGTGTAGTTTTTCTGCTGCTGTAAACTTTATTGTGCTGAGTTTGTTTGCAAGTATACAAATACAGTCTAGTAGTAGAAGTATATAAATGCATCTCAGAGTAAAATATTTGAATATCTTTAAAGTACTTACTGCTTTCAATTCAATATTTTTGCATCTCTATTCAAATAAGACGAACTTCAACATTAAAGTATTAAAGCAAGGTAGTGTATGTAATGTTTTCTGTAAGGGTTTTGACAAACTTTAAAAACTCTTGGATCAACATTAATATTCATACGCCGCGACAAGCCTTTCTCGAAGGCCTAACAACATGCCTTAAAGCTCCCACAAGAAAAGGAAGGCGTCTTATAATTAGCCACATTGGAAGCGAGGAAGTCTCTTTAGATGGGCTTTTTTTTATTCTCTCGGCTGAATAATTTTTGTGTTAAGGGGATGTTTGGCCACTACAATTTGTCTGACTAATGAAATATAACTTTGTAATAGTTACCTAAATAACATATTTAAAAATCAGACATGTAAAAATAAGTAAAGTTCATTTATTTTTTGTGGAGCTTTAAATCGTCTGACAAAAGTTTTGGCCCATGGAAAGTGTCTGACACTTAAAATACTATTTTAGAATAATATTCTACAAAACAATATATAAAAATCAGCCATTTAAATTTAAGTTTAGTAACACTTATTTTTAGTTACTATTCTTACCAGGTACCTGCCCAGGTGTCACAAGGGGAGCTCCACAAGCACGCAGGTATTCAAAGTACATTAGACACTACTGAGAACCTAAGGTTTCATCTATGTGAAAATAAATTATGTCAGATCGCCCTGGGAACATTATTTTTTTTGTGGAGCTTTAAAGCGTCTGACAAAAGTTTTGGCCTATGGAAAGTGTATGAAACTTAAAATACTATTTTAGAATAATATTCTACAAAACATATATAAAAATCAGCTATTTAAATTTAAGTTAAGTAACACTTATTTTTAGTTACTATTCTTACCTGGTACCTGCCCAGGTGTCACAAAGGGAGCTCCACGAGCACGCAAGTATTCTAAGAACCTCAGGTTCTCAGTAGTGTCTAATACACTACTGAGAACCTGAGGTTTCATCTATGTGAAAATAAGTTAGATCTGGGATCTTGTAATAATAGTAAGTCAACTGCATAGTCAGATAGCAAAATACCTAATACAAGCCACTACCCATAGTGCAATCACAGAGTAAGAATTAGATACGGAGGCTCGACCAAATGTCCTTACTCTGTGGAACAGATGTAGCGCGCAAAAGAAACCTGCCCTTCTCGAGCACATTTTATTTATTTATTATGATAAATTAAATCATATTTTGCCGAAAGGAGACGATTTTATAGGGTATGGGAGACAAGCTCACTTCAATTTGAAACGTATATTTGTATAATAAAGTATAAATGAATCATACTTCATTTTAAAATTCATGCCTTGTAGAATAAAGTTAAAATCAAACATTTGTTAAGTCTAACCGGCAGTTTGAGATATTTAGGCTGGGTTGCACCAACTAACTATAACGATAACAAAAGGGCGACGGAGTAGAGTAAGAGTATATTATACGCTAGTATAATTTATAAGAGTGTTATAGAATGAAATAACACCTTTATATCTTCGATTTTGGCGCAAAGCAGGTAAAGCCTGTATAGACCCTTTATAGTGGTTCTATATAACCTTTTGTAGAAGTGTATCAGAGGTGTTATAAGATTGTCAGTTTTCCGCTCGAACCTTTATTGCACCTTTATAATGAACTTTATTGAAACTTTTTGTTGTTTATTATATCTATAATGGTGTCAAATGGAACTTGGATCCGTATTTTGATACCTTATAACTTATTTGTAGCGTTTTCGGGGTCAAAAGTAGATAGTAAAAACTTCTAAAGTCATAAAATTACATTATTTTATAAATATGAAATAAGTGCTACTGTTTATCTACGGACATTGCAACATTTTCATCATGAAATGTAAGTATTATTGATTAACAGTGTTCTTGAAGTGTAAAAAAGTAAATTATTAATGCGCTTGCAAGTTAAATGTGATTGTCTATCATGTTTCTCATCTCAATTTTGAGGCGCCTTAGAAAAAATATGATTTTAAGGAAAAAAAAGTAAAACAACTAAAAGTACTAATAACCTTAAATAGTTTTTAGACATTCAATTTCAAATGTTGGTCAGTTTTAACTATGTAAAATAATTCGGAAAAATTAGGTACCACGTTATTTCAAAGTGATTTTGTATTAATAAATATTTAGGTTTTTTTTACAAAGTGGTTGAAAATGGCGATATTTATCTTAAAGGTGCAGACTTTTCTTGAATCTATTACGACACTCGAAAAGTTACAACGCTGGTAGTCAAGAGTATTATGCGATCTTTGGTTGACATAAGAGAGGAACTACGCACTTAGCGAAGACATCTACCTGCAGCGGAAAGTAAAATACCGGCTTTTACTTTTCCTATATACCTTAAAATTAGGGTTCTTTACGAAGTAGTGAAATCCCAAATTTTAGCTCAGTGCGATAAATGTTTTCATAATGTTAGATTAGATTACAGATAAGGTTAGATTATCGACAAAAACTTAGCGTTAGAAACATTAAATGGTGTCATTAAATAATTACTATTTGTTTATCTTACACCATAACCCTTATATTCGGATCGTACAAAACTGCTTTAACTATTTAACCTATCATTAAATTGTTTTTCGTATTACAGGCGTAAGCTGTATGTAAAAGTCATACAACGCATGTAGTGTTTGGTGTTACAACACTCCTAATTGACTCCGTTGCAGAACCAATGACGTTAATGAAGTTGAACAACAGCCTTATGATATATAAGAAACTCTAATATAGCAGTTTTATAGTAATAAGAATTATAGGGAGTTAATAAAGATCTTTAAACAGCTTTTGACGCTGCATGCCGAAACAAATAAGCGGCCGCTGATACTAAAGTAACTGTAAAGAATATTTAACTTCTTTTTAAAGTTCTAATACAACCTATAGAGCTAAACTTATTTCATAAGAGAACTTTATAACTTTCAGTGACAACCGAATCCATTATAAATCAACAGTTATACTCTTAGCTTCAAAATTACCTATATCCAACGCTAAATTGTTTGTTGGGTAGCATTGCAGTAATTTTTTATTTTTCTGCACCTCGTTATTTTTGTGTAAAAATGATTTTAATGAATGAAGATGCATCCCCTTATACCCAAATGGAATGCAGAAGTCGGCGGCCAAATTTTTTTTTGATTTAGATTTTTTGAAAAAAAAATTTTTTGTATGGATTAAAAAAAGAAAAAAAATTGTGTGGATTTTTTCAAATTTTTTGCTTGGTATGTATTAAACGCACCCCTCGGTGTGCTGCCCTCGCAAAAATTTAACTGAACCTAACCTATTAACAATATAGCTGCACTACTCATGCAAGCTTAGTTACATATCGCGCCATCCTTGTCTTTTCTCACGGTTACTGCCAATCTACATTAACTCATAAATAATACACATCAAGGACTGTTATGTTCTGGCTATGCTTTGGCAGCCTCGTACAATATTTTTTTATTCATTGCGAAAGGCATGGATTCAAGTCGTTCATCCTAGCAAAACACGTAACAATAGCATTGACAACTTGTAAGGCGGTGCAACCCAAATTGTTGAATTGTAACGGTTATAGTAATAGTAATTGTTAAAGTTATTTTTGACAATTACTTTAACAGACGTTTTGGTGCAATCCAGCCTTAGAAAATGTTCACTTACGGTAACCATACGTTTGCTCAATCGATACTTAAAAATTTAAGTGAATGATGATAGGTTGTATATGTCTATGGTAATATGAGTATGTTTCCGACGAAGGTAACTTTCTACGCGACCACGAGAAAAAAGTTAAAGAACATATATCGTATACTAGCTGACCCCACGAACATTGTTTCTCTTTTTTAAAACAACTGGCGTGTCTATTCTGAACTTGACGTTGTTTTGCCCCAACAATAACTAACACAACAAAAATAATTATATAATTTGGTTCAGTCGTCGTTCGAATGTTGGTGTGACCAAGGGAAACATTCATTTTTATATATTTATGACTTTGGCTACAGTTAAATGTAAGATTTTACAAGTTGAGCTAATATTTCAATTACAACTTATTTTTATAAGAAATAAAAATTTTATACGATGGCAAAAGTTAGCCCTAAAAAATCTGTTTTCTCCTAAAACGACCAAAAAGAATATGACTTTGATACGCCCTTTAGAGCCTCCTTAAAGACTTAGTTACATATTTATAAAGTTAAATTGAGGGAACTTCGGAGATTATTGACTTTAAATTTATTTGTATGAGTTTTGAGTTAATTTGATATTTTGTTCTCTTCTAGTCTAGTATTCAAAAGTGCCGTGCAATAGATATTAAAAAAAGATTAACAATCATTCTTTCATCAGAACCGAGTACTTTACAAATCAAACAAGCCCAAACTCGATAGGGTAGCGTCGTTTCGTTACAGAGGTCCTATTGCCACCTCGTGGCTCCAGAACAGCTCTATGACATCATTATATTGCATTGTCATCCGATTGTATATTCAAAACTTCATTTCAGTCGAACACCACCCAAGTAGCACAACTGGGTGGCAAATAGCTTGCATATCATATCTAAATAGAAATTTAGGTGATATATACATTATACAGCCGTGACTAAGTTTTATGAAGGTGGTGTGTGCAACCAATCCACGGGAAGAAAAATGGCAGCATTTTTGGTTCTAAATGAAATCTACAGGAGTTCTCACGATCACCTTGAATGGCAATTAGAACTACGCGCGTAAGTAAGGGGCATAGAACGATTTGATTGAATGAAAGACGATTCATTCAGTCAATCAGTGATAAATGAGACGCCAAAGTTCTTATTCAGTTGCGGCAATTTGTGGAGTTGTGTATTTTGTGAATTTGTAGCGTGATCTTCATTATATTTTCGATTATATGTTTCATTCATAATGTAATTTGACTTATGGAGGCATTGAAATAGAATAAAATCATTGCATGGTTTCTTTGCAAATTTTGATGCGCCTTTGATTCAATAGAAATTAAATAAAACTGTTAAAACCTGACTTAAGTGTTTTAGGCTAAGTAAAATGTTAAAGCACATCAGCCATGAACGATCTGAAAGTCCGTTAGTGATACGCTTCAGTGTGTGAAATCCTGTTACAAAAAACAATTAATTTTCAAGGACTCCATTTTGTAAACATGGCGATGTAAAAAGGATCACATAGTTTTTATTTTCACTTGCAAGTTATCTATTCGGAACTGTAAGCTCTAAAAATCACTTATTTGTAGGTTACAAGAGGCATATCAGTTAACGCTATAACCAATAGTATTTATTTTTCTTAACTACCGCTTCTCTTACTTTTTTCCATTTTACTAAATAAAGTTCATTTTTGAAGAAGTTATTTATATCAACAAAAAAAAGTTTCAAAGCAAATTATGAACAGAGTCTCGTTGGACAATCTGACTTAAGGCAATAAAATGAAACAATGTCTTATTTTTAACACTGCTATATCGTTTTTTGGTTTAAAATAAGTAAAAATTGCTACTTTTGGTTTTCAAAAACCTACTGTTGAAACTCATTAACGCTTTGAAGTAGCATATTTGGGTGTCTCTAGGCCTTAAAGCTCACAGCCTCAAATCACATTAGGTTCCAAAAGTGCTGCAAAATAATCCCTTTAGCCGTTTAGATAAGAGATATACTACTCATTTGAAACTAGAAGTGAAAAATAAGGGTACGTTAACACTTATATGTAACAGTTGTTTTGAAGCTATGAGTTATATTAAATACTGTTAAATCACTTATTTGGAACTTAAAGCTATACTGCCATCGTATTGAAGAACACTGTATTTGCGAAAAAAACATTTTGCAAAATGGCACGATAAGTTTTCTGTTAACTTTGTTCGGTTTTGGCGAACTTAAAAAGGCTAAAACTAAATTTAATTAGGAATAGTTACAACAGAATCATTACGCTACACGTGTTGGCGCGCGATCCCTTCGATGGCAGTAAATCGTGTCCAAGGAATTCACTTCAACGTCCTCCGTACCTACTGAATTAGGTTGAAACGTAGCCTGTAAATGAATATTTAAGAGAGTCTGGATGATGGTTGGATCGATCGTGAGTTAGGGTATGTTGGAGTGTTGGACTGTTGGACTGTTGTACGACTATGTGATGCCGTCAACGCTCTCTACTCACCCGCCACCGCCCTTCATTAATTTTAGCCCAGTAAACACAGTTTCCACGCTGTCAAGGTTTAGCCTTAAACGCAGTAATTATTAAAATACTGTGATTCAATTAAGGAATTACAAATAATTGGTTGACTAGGTAATAATAAGTATACAGGTTTAGGTACTGTGATTTTTCCTAAGGACATATTAGAATTTTACAAATTTCTAATTTATAACTCAGTATTTAAACAAAAAGCTGTGTTTTAGGCTTGCAATTGCAATTAACTGTGTTCTAACTAACAGTTGATCTCGGTTTGCAGTCATTTCTTCTTGCCTTAAATGCAATAACCTCGTACTTGCTGTTATATCAAGCCATGTAATGCCTACATTCTGCATTTTGTCTTAACATTGGTCTGAATTTTGAAGAAATACTGTGTTTTCAGTTATCTTTTCAGGTCTCGTTTTCGTGGTTCTTCAATACGACGGCAGTAAAGGATAAGCTGCAAAATTTACTATGGTGCTACTTGGGCGGAAACTCAGAAAAATATTCGGGCCTCACGTGATTAATGGACGGCCCCTATGCAAAATATAAGTATGAGAAACAGTTTCCTACTACGAGTCAATTCTGTTAAATATACGAGACGATTGTAAATACTGAGATTTGTAGTGTATTTCCTCTGTAATAAAAAATTAGGAAATAGTAATACACAGTTCAGGGAAATCCTTTGTAACAAAAACCTAAAAAAAAAAGAATTTTAAATGTACTAGCTTATAACAGCGGACAGAGTCATTAACTGTTGAAAAAAAAAAACAATATTATTATTGGTTTCACCCAAGAGGCCAAACATAAAAAACTTATTAATATTATTATATTATACTTATCACTTATACATTTACTCATACAAACTTGCACCTCCTTTTTCAGTCCTTCCTAGTAGATCTTTCCGTAACATAGGTATGTTCAATGTATGTATTGTAATATGTATTATGTTTATCATCCTTGCACGTACCTATAGATAATTGCAATGTAAGTATGAGAAACGGTTTCCTACATCTGTATTCTGGCATCAGGAAACAGTAATACATAGTTCAAAGATAGCCTTTCTAACTAGGTAACAAGAACCCAATTTGTACAGCTAAAAGCTTTCTACAACCACATTAATGCAATATAATTCCAAAAACAAATATTATTTTGTTTAACCTAGAAAACTTGACTCCTATTGTCATTTTTTTTGCATTTATTTCTGAAATCGTTTTAATTTTAATATTATTAAACTAGAATTTATATAATTCAAAGGTTTGAATTATTGTAACTCAAAATGTTAATTACTTTTTTCTGATAGATTCTCAAATTGCGAAAAAAACGAAATAATTCAGCAGTTTGAAAACATTGCTCCCAATATTCATATTTAAGATAAAAGATCTCTTTACCTCCTAGGTGCTCCAATTTTTTCAGAAAGTATTGAATCCCTTTCAGTCATTGAAATCAAAATATTGACTGATTGATCTAATAGATTAGGTATTAAAACACAGTCTTTTTGTTCCAAAGTTTACATATATTCTTCGTTCGAGCCCGATTTGGAAATTTGAAGAAATGGATGCCAGACTTAAATTAACGTTTGAATATATAAAAAAATTATCACTTACCGATTCCGTTTGGTCTCAAGCAACTTTGCCTAACTTTGGTGGCATTGGCATTCGCAAACTTTGTAGTGTAGCTTTACCAGCTTATCTCTCCTCCGTACACAGTGTACAAGGCTTATGTAACAATTTTTTGAAAGAAACAATCAAGATAGATACCTTTTTCGTTAGAAGCTACAGAAGAGTGGAAGACACTTTGTCCCGGTGGAGATATTCCAAAGGACCCAAAAGAACAAAAACTTTGGCACACTCCACTGGTACAGAGTGCGTATACTCTTTTAAATCAATTTTTTTATAATATTTCAGATAAAGCCCGCTTACTAGCAGTCTGGCAAAAAGAATCTGGCTATTGGCTTCACACTATACCGTCACACAATGTGGGTGCACTGCTTGACAGTGACAGCTTTAGAGTAGCTGTTGGTATTCGCCCCGGGGTGGCAATATGCTGTCGTCACAGATGCTCGTGTGGTAGCGATGTTGATCAGTTTAAACTCCATGGACTTTCATGTCGAAAAAGTGCCGGCATATTTTTCCGTTAATGATTTGATCAAAAAGGCCCTTGCCACCATTAACGTACCTTCCGTTCTAGAACCTGTAGGTGTAATGCGTGATGATGGTAAAAGGTCCGATGGTATGACACTCGTTCCCTGGGAGCGTGGCCGAGCTTTATTGTGGGACGCTATTTGCGTAGATACCATGGCACGATCTTATCTCAGGGAAACGAGTGCAAAAGCCGTGGCGGCTGCTGAAAATGCAGAGCGCAATTCGGATAACATATTTGTGCCGTTTGGGGTCCAACTGCTCATAAGTTTTTAAGATCAATTTTACCGCGCTTAAAAGCTGCTTCTGGCAGCAAGAGGGCTGGCTCATTTCTTGCTCAGAGAATAAGTATTTCGATTCAGAGGGGAAATGCAGCCAGAGTTCTTGGAACTCTACCACGTGGTGTTGCACACTTTTCTAAGAAGGTATATCGTTTCGTTATTACTGCATTTGCACAAGTTTATTTGTAAAGATTTATTTTAAAACAAATTGTTTCTTCATCCTCACAAGGAGTTACTTTTTTTATAATTAGATTTTAATTTTCTAAGGAGGTATATCATTTCGCAATAACTGTATTATCACAAGTTTATTTTATATATAGATTTATTTTAAAACAAATTGTTTCTTCATCTTCATAAGGAGTTCCCTTGTTTAAAATGAAAATTTTATAACATTACTTCTATATTTACTGTAAACTTCTGTTGGAGGAGCTTCAGTGGTAGTAGTAGTAGTAGTAGTAGTAGTAGTAGTAGTAGAAGTAGTAGTAGTAGAAGTCGTAGAAATGGTAGAAGCAGTGTTATTGATATCCAACAAATCAGATAGTTTCACTCTGAAGGAGGCGTGGGTCTTTTTAAAAATGCTTACTCCTGCACCCTTAAATTGTCGTTCACTCTGGATCTGACTGACTACCGCACTGCAAACCACTGCTGCTAGGATCAGGAATATCAACTGTAACGAGAAAAAAACAAAAAAGATATAAACATAGATGTCAACTAACTTCAGACTGAGAGGTACCTATAAAATTTAATATCAGCTCAGAGGCACACTTTTTGTTTTGTTTGTGTACGTTTATTACATAAATTTACGTGCGTGTTATTTAAATCGGTCAAGTTCGAGTCGGACTAGCGCATCGTGGGTTTCGTTCCACAATTTACACTGAATATAGTTTATCGTAAAAATAGTAAAACATACAAGCTTTAAATTTGCAGTGACTATAGTGGGAATTCTAAAGTATAACCCTCGGTGCACGAATCCGTTTTTATTTCATCAAATTAATATTTATTTTAATACAATTTTGTTGTAACAACTATAGTTCTTCTACCATTCAGTACTATCTAAGTATTTTATCGTTCTCACTCGATAAATAAATCAACTTCTAACCTCAGCCAGACTTTAACGTTCTCACTGTATGAATAAGTCAACTTCTATTCCTCAGCCAGACTTTTACGTTCTCACTGTATAAATAAGTAACGTTCTCACTGTATAAATAAGTCAACTTCTATACCTCTGCCAGACTTTCTAGCACTGGAATAAGTTTTTAATAGGAATAAAAATTACAACTCCTTCAAAACCTATTAAAAACTTAAAAAAGGTCTTACGTTATTTTTGATGGTTATTATACATAATTATTTGTCATAACTGCGGATTACCTAACAAATAATAAAAAATACAAAAAGAGATAATTTAAGCGGGATCCTCATACAGGAAGCACGTTAAAACAGTAATACCTACATACAAAATTCAAACTTCAAGTGCGTTCAGCATGAGCTATAATATATATATGTATTTCTTTATAAAATTAGCTATTAGACATAGACATAAATAGACATTTATTTAGCATCATTTCACCCATACTGTTACACACACGTTTACATAACGGATTTAAATTAGGTAGGTTCACATCAAAAGAATGGAGATAAAAATAAAATTACTATATAAGTAATAAATTAACATAAAGAAAAAACAAAAAAAAACACTTCAAAATTTTGGTAGAAATTACTAACACTTTCTACTTCTCCCACTACTGCTGCAAGACAAATATTATTTTGTATATATAGGTAGGTACCTAAGTAAGTACAAAGTAGCGTAAATTTATATCGATTTATCGCGCTCATTTTATTGCAAAACTAATATATATATAGCCTATCTTTATTCTCTGCTTAGGAAGTTTATTTTTATTGATGTAGGTACAGCACCTATAAAATGTGAAAACAGCTTTTACATTATGCAAGTTTAAAAGCTTTCGCTTGGCCAGTAAAAATATATATGTGATTTGTTGCATGTATCTTTTGCATTAACTATAATAGCAAAAATCAAAAATTCTGAATATAAAAATACAAAATTGTTCATTATTTGAAATACGTTACTTATGAAGTATAAAAGAAAAACATATAAATATAAATATATTTTGTCATTACTCATTTCATTACACACAGCGCCGTCTGGTTGGAACCACTAAGCAAAGCTTGGAGTATGGATGCCAGACCATAGATACAAATACATACTTTTTTTGTAAATACATACCTACCTACATAATGCATAGAAAACACCCAGTCTCAAGACAAACACATAATAATAAGAAAATTCTTTTTTGCACTAATTTTGTACATAGGCGAACTTAATGCCTTCAGGCATTTTCTACCAGTTAACCATTGGTAATGTTTGATATAAATAAGGGGTTGTGCAGTGTTTGTTGTAATAGATCGTAGTAGCTTCAATAATGATAATAGATTAAGTGATATAAGATAGTATATAAGAATAATACCATACAGTTTAATATGTAAATAAGAAGGTGGATAAATTATATAAATTACATATATGTATATATTATGCATATATATTTAGGCATAGGTCACTTTAAAGCACTAATACCTGACCTATGTATGCAGTAAAGCTTTAAAGCTCTCTAGTGACTTTGCATAACAAATATTTACTGGTAAATAATTCCACAAACGAACTGTTTGAACGACCGTGAACGAATCCGAATAAAATGTCGTATTATGCGCAGGGGTGCGGAGGAGATTGGAACGGCAAAACCGTATCTGTCGCTCTTGGGAACCCAAGAACTCAAATCGTCATATTAAATAAGGAGAGGATAAAAGATTATTAAGAATGCCATAAATACATGTTAGAAGATGAGTATTTCGGAAAAACGGATATTGAGCCAATTTAACTGTGTACGATATTGGGAGACATGATCATACTTACGCAAACCGAAAATATAACGGATGTATAAGTTGAGAAGGCTGTCGAGTTAAGTAGTTCTTCAGTTATGTCGGGATAGCATAAATCTGCATAGTCAATTATGGGGAGCAAAAGGGAGTTAAATAGCGTAACCTTAGCTGATTAAGGTAAAAAGTGTTTCATTCTTTTTAGGGAATGCATCGTCGAAAAGTTTTTTTTACCTACCTCGGTGACATGATGTGACCAAGAAAGATCATTGGCCATGATATGGCCTAGATTTTTTACCTGCTGACAATAATTTAGTTGCACCCCGTTGAGACATAAAGGTCGTTTTTTTGGTCAACTTTTTTTAGGAGTGCTTTATTACCTACCATTATGACTTGTGTTTAAGCAGGGTTCAGAGAAAGGCCATATAGTTCAGTCCAGTTTATTATAGATTCAAGATCTCTATAACTTCGTCTACCCTAATAGATCTGTAGAGCTGAAAATCATCAGCATGAAGATGGTAATGGCTGAAATTGATTACTCAGACAGAAATGTGTATAAACACTGAGAAAAATAAAGGAGATGCACGCCGCCTTGAGGTACGCCAGAATCAACATTGCACCAATCAGAGTAAAACTCGTCTATTCGTACACGTTGTTGACGCCCCTCTAGATACGATTGGAACCATTGTGCCGCTGATTCTGATATATTTAGGGAGCGAATGATAGACATGAGAATATCATGGTTGACGCAATTGAATGCATTACTGAAATCTAGAAGAACAAGTAGTGTCAGTTTTCGGTTGTTCATGGCTCGTCGAATGTCATCAGTGATATTAATTTATTATATTAATTAAGGGCCGTGGACGTACTATGTAATGGACGAAATCCAAACTGGAATCTATTAAAAAGATTGTTGCGATTATTTTAAATTGAGAACTGGTGATGTACTACTCGTTCTAGAACTTTGGACAAAAAGGGCAAAATTGATTTAGGTCTATAATGTGCGTAGTTAGTACGGTCAGTTTTTTTAGGAATGGGTATTATGTGTGCCATTTTACATGAAGTTGGAAAGCAACCAGTGTAAAAAGAAAAGCTAATAATATAGGTAATATGAGGCAAAATATTATCAAGGATTGGCAATATCAGGTCTCGACCTAAGCCGTCATTACCCACTGCTTTAGTTTTTAGAGAAAGGATTATTTTTTTTATATTACAATCAGAGACAGGTTCAAATGTAAAGGAGATATTATTTGGAAGCAGAATTGAAGAAATTTGGTTCATAGTATGTGACGATACAGTGTTTTATTCAAGTTTTAGCGCGAAGATTAGCATTAGTAAACAATTCTCAATAAACGTACTTCCTATAGCAAAATGCATCTTTAAATTAGAATGGCGCGTTCAATAATACAAGTTCAGAAATTTTATACATTAGCTGAGAAGTTATGATTTATTTTCTGAAAGGTTTAAAGCTAACAAAATACAAGTACAAACGACACAAATGTAAAATATTAAAATATAAACTTACGAATCATAAACATCAACGCAAGATTAATAATTAAATGTAGGTAGTAATCTTACTCCCAATTTATGAATTCGGACTTAAGACAAAATTAAGTTGCGTAATATTTTGAACCAACGG
Organism: Apoda limacodes; assembly: GCA_946406115.1. Taxonomy (NCBI): domain Eukaryota; kingdom Metazoa; phylum Arthropoda; class Insecta; order Lepidoptera; family Limacodidae; genus Apoda; species Apoda limacodes. Next base: position 6,545,215 of record OX291545.1, on the reverse strand, counting down.
CGCGAGAGTGAATGTTTTAAAACAAACCTTGATTGGTGGTTTGTTTGAAACAAAAGTTGATTGGAGGACGTTTTAAGACAAACGTTGATTTGTTAAATAGTTATGCTACTGTTATTGGGAGTTTTATAATGTTGAATATAACTGCGGAAGTTTAAGTTACTTAGAAGTTTTATAATATTGAAAACACCCGCGAAACTTACCTAAGTGAGTCGTTTAACGACCAAAAGGATAGCCTCGAACAATAAAATTTTTAACAATGATAAAAAGTCTTGATTTTCACGTATTCCGTATAGGTATGACGTGTTAGTTTATTTGAGATTACTCGGGGTTTGTTAGAAATTTACGAATATTTAGAACATAATATTAATATTCTATTAGGATTCTATTAACTTAGGATAACTAGGACATTTTATCTACACCGTTCATATTAATCAATGACTTTATAATAGTACCCCAACCAACATAGTAGTATTATTCTTAAAATATATTCTTTTTTCTTTATTAAAATTAATTAAGGCCGGACGTCTGTCCGGAATAAGCACAGGATGGGGGGTTTGAAACGTGCGGTGAGAATGTTGTTAGAGAAGGGTTAGTGGTGATAAAAGTGCGTTGTCCCATACATACAGCACATTCTATTGCCGTCGTTTTAACTGTCGAAACGCTGCCCGAGAAGGAGGAAACCATAGTCTATGCTTGTGGGTCACTAGAAGCTCCTAGGAACCACGTGGGTTTAAACTGCGGCTAGATTGTGCCACCATTACTGGTTAGTAACTACTTTTATATTAGAAGTTATTATATTGTATGTTAGTTGTGAAATCTTTAAGGGTTGTGTTTTCCTAAGTGGGGTCCTTTGGAAGTTGCATACGGCTCAACTACCACGTTGCTTTAGACAATTTAATTCTGGGGACCTGTGAGGGCCTATTTTAATTAAAAATATCTAAATTAATGTTAAAACATCGAAATGACGGGCCCGCTTTTTCCGGTTAGAAATTTATGGCAGAAGGAAATCTCAGTCACTTCAATACGAAGGAATTTATTTATAGACCTTGTTCTGGGACATTTTCAGCTAGGTAAATATAAATCTTCTATAAAAGTGGAAGTGGGAACTAAGATTATACCAGCCCTAATAATTAGTGGGCTATCCCACTAAAGAACTAGGTCTGCCAAGAGATACAGTAATTACTATGTGTAATCCATGTTCATCCTTAGCGGCGTTAGTAGGGTTTTACTATTTTGGCAGGTTAGCTAGTGTAGGTGAGCGCTGATGATCATCGTAAGGGGGCGTCCCATAAACCTACTTTCAGGTCGCAAGTTCTGAACGCTTAGCTATCTGGTTACCACTCTACAAAACGAAGAGATTTAGTTATCCATATGGATTTTAGTTTCAAATGTGGAAGTAGCATAAATTAGGGTTCCTTTGTGTATGGATGACAGAAAAATCATATATACCTGTGTTCTTTAGTTCTGATATTCGAGTATTTGCTTTGTTTAGGTGTTTTTGTACTGACTTTAGAAATGGTAAAACCTCAAAGTGGGCATTATTTATGATCGTAGATTTAGCTATATTTATTTTCTTGATCATGATTATTTTCTTTTATGCTTATTGTGTATACTATTGATTTCTTTATTACTCTGATGTACCTCTAAAACAACTGGATTAACTACTTATTTGACACAACGGTTTCGGGTCCTACCACTTTTAAAATAATTATCTACATCTTTATTAATTATAAGATTCTTTTGATTTCTCTCTCGTTAAGAGATAGTGAGCTTCGAGGTTTCTTAGAATATTTTATTATCTTATTATATTTATACGGACGGGATGTTACAAGTAGAATCCCTGGTTTTTGGGTTGACAACATATGTCGGAGATGAGAAATGTGTGTCTTGTGCAGCCAATCAAACCTACGCCCCTCGATTCAGCAGTCGGGTCATTACCCATGGAGCCATGGAGCCATCGCAATATAAATGACACTCTATTAATATATGTATATGCACATCGTAACGATTACGAAATTAAGCTTTTAGTCCATACTCGTTCACTTACATAACGAACATATATAATTTATTTATAACCTAAACTTTACATATTCCATACTAATATTATAAATGCGAAAGTAACTCTGTATGTCTGTCTGTTACCTTTTCACGCTTAAACTGCTGAACCGATTTAGATGAAATTTAAGATGGAGATAGTTTGAGATTCGAGAAAGGACATAGGCTACTTGAAAACGTCAAGAGTGAGTCGGATTTGTTTTAATAATTATGAAGTTGCCGTTACAATTCTACACCGATAACCATATTTAGGGCGGGTGGAACCGCGGAAAAACGTAGCATACAGATAGTTTGAGTCCCAGGAGAGGACAAAGGCTACTTGAAAACGTCTAGTATGAGTCGGTTTTTTTTTATAATTGAGGAGTTGCCGTTGAAATCTTACACCGAAAACCGAATTTCGGAAGGGTTAAACTGCGGGCAAAAGCTAGTGTATTATGAATGCGAATGTGAGTTTGTTTTTTTTGTTACGCGTTCACGCCTAAACCGCTGAATCGATTATGATGAATTTTGGTATGAAAATCGATGGGACAATAAAGACGGCTATAGGCTACTCTAAAACTTCAAGTGCAAGTCGATAGTTTTACTACAATTTAGGAACTCGATAACCAAGATTAGCGCGGGCGGAGCTTCGGGAAATAGCTAGTTACTAATAACGTGACAGAAAACAAGGACGACGCGATATGTAACTAAGCGTGCGTGACTAGTATAGCTATATACACTTTAACTCACTGATGTTTGTTTACTGATGATGCAAGAAATAAATCAATAGTTTAAAAAAACGGTGTTATCAAAAATACTGTGCTGAAGCAAAGTTGTGGGCTTTTATGTAGCACTTAAAACTTTGTCTACTAAAAGATTTCTTTGTCAAATCATCTCAAAAAACAGCGCAAAGGTAATCATGTTTTCACTTTTGTCAGGGTGTCAACCATATCCCAAAGAACACTCATTAATTTCAGTCAGATCTACGGAGCTAATCCAAAGAAATACTTGCCAAAAAAATGCAATTTTGGTAGTAGAGCCGCTTAATGTATCACTCAAGTATAACAAGTTATAACACACTAACACAAAAGTACAACAATCGTATACTTTGAATTCCTGAACACTCACAATATACACACACAAAGAATATGATAAAGAAACATTGATTTTATGTATGTATTTAAAAAGAAAATCGTTATTCAATATTTAAATTTTAACAAACACAATTTGTTTTAAAAATAAAACAAAAACTTGTTAATGCGACATACCATAATAAAAATATTACCGAAGTCATACTTTACCGTCCATGATGCGCGTCGAAGCTGCGAGTTACCACTTGTATACTAATCTCGCGCGCGAGTTGACATTCAATTTATATAATATGTGTCCTTCTGATTAAATATTTATTACTTAAATATGGTAAAACGACAAACAGATGGTCATCTGATTAACCAATATGCTAACTATTATTATCGTGAACGATAAAAAATCTGATATTTAGAAGTTTTACTGCGCATGCACTCACCACATGATAGGTTATTCTGTATTATTAACATTTCAATTAAGAAGCCTATAAATCATTTATTAGATATAGAGATTGACTTAATATCAGGTTAAGTTCTTTATGAACTTCGTATACATAGAACGCCACGCTCGAGCGCTACACATTCGAAATTTCGAGATAAAAATGCAAGAAGGTCTAACCTATTGAGACTTGTGAAAGACCGCTGTTTTGTTAGCGACAGTTTCATAGATATAATAAATTTTAAATAAAGCTCCAACTGCCTCACAGTCACGATTAATAGGTTTTTATACTTTTTATCCTTTAAGTCTATGTTCTACCTATACTTATGTGCAGTTTTCTGCTTGCTTTTAAAATTGATTTCACTGCTTAATAACAAGTTTAAAACGAGGAAAAATTACATACCTTTACATATTCTTTTACTGAAAAATTACTGTACTTGTTTTGAGATATCTGCTAAAACATATTTGATAAAAAATCAACTTCTTCCCTCTTATTTTTAGCAGAAATATAATTATTTACACAAAATGTGAAGAGATCATAAACTTTAACGCATAGGTACCTATGGCGCGGCAAAAAATGTGAACCGGGCATGCGACTGGTAGACATTCACGCACACATTTTTTAGTTGCCAGCGTGTTACAGGTTTAACCTTTAAGTACCGACGTGCGGTCTGAGAGGCCCTGGCAGGTACTTGACTTTTTAGTTTACCCCCTTTCCCTGCACAATACCGATCCCCGCTTTTTAGTAGCTGCAAAGTCGGTGTCCACGTTGACGTCGGAACAGGCAGTGTTGTCATCGCTCGCGTATGTGGTAAGTATTTAGACTTTGAAATTTCGACACGGCCTCTCAGGTACTTACGTAAGTTTTTTATTTTATTTTTTATTATAGCAAACTGTTATTTTCACAGATATTATGAACTATGGATACACCAGGGACTTCCGGTAGTAAACGAAATAGTTGTGCGATCCACCTATAAATGCTATTCGTGCAAAAAACACGTTTGTTTGCAGTAGGCGAAACAAGTATGCCCGGACTGTGCATAGAATTTTAGGTTTAGTTGAACTGTGGACATTTTTTTTTCAGAAGGTTTATGATCCTACTAATTTTTGTTTTAGGAATTATATTAGTCGTAGGTAAGAATCACTATTTGTTATTATTCGGAGAAGAGTATTTTTGTGTTTTAATTTTTTTATATCGAATAGTCTGATTTTTTCCTAAAATTCAAGATTGTTTCTATACTTATTATTACTTAAAACCCTTAATTTTTTATCATAATGTAAGGAGAAATATTTAACTCATCACATTCTTAAAAAGACTCTATATTATATACGCGGCCTCCCAGGCCTCACATCGGTACTAACGTTACAAAAAATGTACGTCGGTACTTAAAGGTTAATAAGCGCTATAATGTACGTCGGTACTTAAAGGTTAATAAGCGCTTCAATGCTATAAATGCTTTGATCTACGCTTATACTTTAAAATTCAAATTACAAACTTAACAAATGTTCTTTTATTGCATACTTTAGTACCCAACATACTTTAATTTTTAAAAAAGTTACTTTTCATCACACCTACTCGTAAACAGTGTCATGAAGTGCAGTCACAGCGGGTGCTAAGATCATAATTACTCCTACGAGCTTTTTCTTTGTAAATTTTACTTTTCTTAAAGCAATGCTCACGTTAATAGACCTCGCGTAATGACGCGCCTATTCTATCAAGTACCTATTTATAAAAGCTGTCTGTTCAAAACATAAACTACGCGCACACTACAAGCGAGCCGTAACTTGTTATATTTATAAATTCTCTACATTTCGCGCGATGTGGCGGTGCCATTGTAATCTTATATTTTTATTTAGTAACTCGTAAATGTGATGAAAAACATTGTGTGTAACACGGGCGGTACGGGAATTACAAACTCGAGTCTTCAGCCTTAGGCTTCTAAATTGTCCCCGTTAGTAATTTTCTCGTTTCCACACTTAATACACACTGTAACTATTATAGCATTTTTTATATAAAAGTACATATAATATTTTTTTATCACACTTACTTGCAAACAGTGTCATTACGTGCTGGTAAAGTGGGTACTAAGACCTGAATTACTCCCACGGGCTTTTTCTTTGTAAATATCTCTTACCTCAAGGCAAAACGGGAGTTTATAAAACCCACGGGCGATATGATTCATGTCATTGAACGCACCACGCGCGCTCTACTTGTGCGATAAAACAATACGTAGACTTTACGTACTGTTGTATCTATTCCTTCAAGTATGTACAAAAGTGCCATCTGTAGCTTCAGATATGAACTACATGCCAAGCGAGCAATTATAGTGCAACATTTTTTTCTGACCCCGTGGTCAAAAATCAAAACTACAGTCGCCATATTTAAATGGTGTGAACTTATAACGGCACTAGCGACCAAAAAGTTTTAACTTTAGCCAAAACTTAATTCATAAATTCTTTAGATATCGCTAGATGCCTACACTGTTCCCATCATTTTTATTTCGGTGAGTTTATTTATTTAACCTCACCTACTTTACCGCATACGCTTGTTTTATTACCTAGAAAAACAAGAAGAAAACGGGTTGGTTTTCAGAGAATGCCAGTAGGCAATTAACTCTATGTTAAAGAGCTCCATGTAAAAATGATTTGTCCATTAAAAGGTAGGTACTTAGATAAAGTTGGTACTTGTGTATGTCGGCGGCCGATCGTAAAATCCGGCAGATCACGAAATCCCTAGGCAGATCACGAAATTCCTAGGCAGATCGTAAAGTATGGTAAAGAAATTATCATATAACTGCGCACATTATTATAAGAAGCTATCATTCATGACTTATACAGTGCGATTTCTATTCCTTTCGTTTCCATAGTTTAAGATCTGCCTAGGTATTTCGTGATCTGCCGGATTTTACGATCGGCCGCCGACATGTATAACAGATATTAAATAAATAATAAATAAGTTTATGAACCATGTAAAATTATTGAAAAATAAAATTATAATATTCTGAATGCCAATTCTTACTAAATTAATAACAATATTTTTCTACTACCTGTAATAAAAAGTCCCAAAGTTTCATACGTACTCATAATCGAACCTTTTGAGACCCCAGTGCGAAATAACTCCCAGGTCAGTTCGAAAAACCGTATAAAATTGCATTTCGTACTCGATGTGGCCAGTTATATTTTTAGCGCGGCCGTAGAAAAAAAATATCGTCGCCAGTCACGTAGCATGGTCATTAATTCTAATAACAGACATACATTTTGTCGGGAAAACATACCGATAATTAAAATGATACAACTAAAAACATTTTCTCGTCGCGTAGAGTGCGGTTTCAGAGAAACTTTCTCCCGCAAACGCTTGGGTTGTGAAATGAGCTCCCTGCCAAGGTTTTCTCTAAGGACTACAGTATAGGGTTACAGGTAGGGTCGGCAATGCGCGAGTGATGCCCCTGGTGTTGCAAGCGTCCATAGGCTACGGTGACCGCTTACCATCAGGCGGACCGTAGGCTTGTTTCCCACCTTAGTGGAATAAAAAAAAAACTGGTTTTCTTGGACCAATTAAAATGGGATCCATCTAAAGGTTCATCCTTTCCTACAGTTATAAAAACCCAAATCGGTTTAGTCTGTAGTCTGACGTGATGCCTATTATAAGTGTAAGTACTTGCATAAAACACACACACACAGACACATGTGTGTTCCATTAAAGGACGGAGGAAGCTCCATATAAGGACTTGATTCTCGACTTTTAAATTTTGAGTATATCATTGTGACTAGAGTCCGACTATAGGATACGACCCTCTGTCACGCACGAAGAAAGTGATTGGTAAAAAAGGCTGTCCACCTCATTATGATGTGGATGTGTATCTAGCCGCTGGTTATCCATCTGGAGATTAAAAGCCGTAAAGATATAAGATATATCATTTTTGTATTATCTTGTATTTTATAACAGTACTTCTTCTTACAATCGTTGGGAGATTAAAAAAACTAAGTCATGTGGACTTTTGTGCATTTATTTCATTCAAATATTAGCTTTGGTAGAAGTACATGGTTGAGTTAACAAAAAGGTGGATTTTCGAGCCAGGTTAGTTATTATAATTACCAATAAGGTGCTACTCTCGCTTCATAGTTGTAGGGGAAACTGCTGGAAACTGAAGAGCGGAGCAAAGTGCGTCCGGCGAACACTGCATTGGGAGCGTACACAGAAGAGCCAAGATACGGGTTGTATGGTAGGTACGAACGAGTAGCAAGCACGGTGGGCTCAGCGGCAACCACGGCTGGGGCAGGTGCGATCACAGCCGGGGCAGCAGCAATGACGGGAGCGGGGGCCACGTTAGCGGGCTCGTTACGGACGATTGCGTTAAAGCCTTCGTCGCCAGCGGTGTAGTCGACGACTCGCAGGATGCCGTCAGGCTGTAGCAGGCTGTACTGTCCCCGCACGGTGTCGCCGACGCGAGACTCCGCCTGACTCTTGAAGTCCCCGGTGTTGGGGTCTGCCACGTCATAAGCAAAGCTAGAAGCGTCTGTTTGCACCAGCGGGACCACGGAGCTGTGAGCCACGGCTGCCAGAGCCAGCACTACCACGAACTGCAAAGAAAAACAAAACTTAATCAAAGCAAATAATACGATTTTGTGATATTGCAATAATTTGATACTAATTTCTTTTATTTTATTAAATAATGAGGGTAGTATTTGTTTGTATGATATGATATTTGTTAGTGAGCGCACTGCCAAGTCGCGCAACGCAGTTATCTATCAAGCGCCAGAATTTATAAACGTTTATGTTAATTACAACATTAACTAACTTCAACACAAACAAATTTTCATGTAATTCTTTACTCAAAAATGCTTGTATGTATTCATATATTGTGACAACCTTTGACCGAAGTCGACCTTTCCACGCTACTCGAATAGGCGCCAACAAAGTTGTATAAAATGTTATTCGACCTTAGTCTCGGCCTTTATTCCAGTTCATCAAGGGCTGCAATACTCACCGCGCTGTGATAGCCTAGAGCCTAGCCTAGCCTAGCCGCGCTTTCGGCAATCATCAGCGCTGCCAGCAACGCAGTCATTACAGACCGCAGCAGTAATGTACTATTAAACGTGCGGGCAAAGAGAATATTATCACTACTCTGAGCGGGACAGTCATTCTAACTCCTTTCGGCTCGGGGCCAATATCGCAACAAGTTTTTTTTTTTTTTATACCACTAAGGTGGCAAAGAAGCCTACGGTCCGCCTGATGGTAAGCGGTCACCGTAGCCTATGGACGCTTGCAAAACCAAGGGAATCACTCGCGCATTGCCTACCCTTCAGAAATCTAATTTCTTTTCGAAGAACCCCATACTGTTGTCCTTAGAGAAAACTGTAAAGACTGTATGTCTCTATGACAAACTCTTTGCTCTGATGATTGAGCATAGACAAGTTTGTTTGACATCTGACACTGAACGTTAGGTTTCCTAGCAACGTGTTGTTATATATAGTTACTTTTAGATATTTTACAATTGTAATCATTTACCAACTATTGTAATGTTGTTTTACTAGCTACAAATAAAACAGCAGTTCAGTTTATAACGTTTATTCTTGTAGTGTTGTGTTTAGATAGTAAATAACAAATCTACCACTCGCACTTCCACATCAATTATACGAAAGCTTTAAAAAAACCTTGGCAGGGAGCTCATTCTACAACCTATGCGTTCGCGGGAGGAATTTTCTCTGATTCGGTTCTAAAGTGTGAGAATGAATTCCCTGCCGATGGCGAGCGGTACGATGGTAGAAAGTAGCCGTGGCCATCATTTCGAACAATTCCTCAGAACACAACCCATTGTACAAGCGGTAGAACACACACAGGGAGGCAAAGTTTAGACTTAACTCAGACTTAAGGACTCGATATCGCAAGTGAGTTTTGGAATCGTCGACAATTCTCACAGCCCGTCTTTGCCCCGACGAGAAGTACTGCTTCGCTCTCTTGAGTACACCAAGTTTTTTGAACGCCAGATTTACCTTGTCTAGCAAGTGATCTCAAGTGATACTGAACATCGCTGGAGATATCAACACCAATGATCCTAAAGCTTTTGGAGATGGAGAGGGGAGTGTTCTGGAATTGTGGGACCACAGTGAATGGGGTTTTCTTAGAGATGAACGCGCAGACTTGTGTATTTGAAGGGTTGAATCGGACCAAGTTTTTCCGTCCCCAGTCAGAGACCTTGGACAGTTTGATCTCGATTTGAGACACAAGTTCTTCACGTTTTTTCTCCATAACGGAACGAGGGATTCTAGCACGGCCCGTGTAATAAGCGTCTCCAGTACTGTCATCTGCATAGCAATGTATGTTGTTGATGTCCAACATATCATTGATGTGCAGTAGAAACAGCGTAGGAGACAGCACAGAGCCTTGCGGGACAACAGCATTAATGTCATCAATGTAATATGTTAGATATACATTAATTGAACATTAAAATGAAACATTCCAAACCAACGAGGATTGTCTCAGTGACTGCGGCTGCGCAGACGTCAGGATCATCTGAGCTAAAGCAGAGCTGCCTCCACGGGTACGATGCATAAAATTCTCGCAATCCATCCCAGTCTGCCGACTTATAGTGCCACACATGACGGCAATTAGTTGGCCCAGAAGGATCGGGTTGTGTGCATGACATTTGAGTCCGAACGAGACAGTGGTCCTAGGAGCCAAGAGGCGCATCCACTGAAACGGAGTATCCGTCCGGACATGTAGTCAGCAGAAGGTCCAGTAAGGAGCTCGTATCCTTTATATCTGGTATTCTCGTTGGAGAAAGTACCAGCTGAAAAAACCCATAGGTCAGAGCAAATTCATGAGCAGATATCCCTGCATAGTTATTGGTTCGGGAACTGAGCCACTCACGATGGTGGGCATTAAAGTCTCCCAAAATAACTAGTTCTGCTGTGGGATATTGTTCTAGAACTTTGTCAGTCGTCAAACTCAGGTGCGTGAAGAGTCTAGTTACGTCCGTGTCACCGCTATGAGACCTGTATAGGCACGCATAGATTTCTCACACTAGGAATAAAATGTACTATTAGGTATAGATGATCCCTAGCCAGTACCTATCTTAAGACTTATACGTAGCACAGAAATTTAATAATCATGAAACTTATCCCAGTGTAATCCCAGAGTTAAATTGGGAAGTCGAAGTTTGACTTGCGAATTGATTTTTTTATATTTTATAAAGTTATGTACTAACGTGTAAATAGAGTCATATAGGTAAGAGATATAAGATATTAAAGAAAGTCCTAGAAACCCACTGAAAGGCAAAGATTACACGTATCACAAAGCTCCAGCCTTCTGGCATGTAAGAAAATGAAAAGAAATACATAGTAAACATATGATTAACAATTTTGGTTTAAAAAACGTAGTATTCTTTTAAACCCATTTTAATTGCTTTGCTTACCAAAGTTTTATAGCGCTCAGTATCAAAATAGAAAATTTTATGAAAATCATACTACTTTTTAAGAGATTCCTATTCCTTAAGTTTGGAAGCCAATCCCAAATTAAAATGGCCAAGAAAAGAAACAGAAATTAATCAATATAAAATCTTACTTTGGCTGCCATTGCGTCTTGAGGTAAATAACTTAATAAGTGATGTTAACTAAATTAAATGCTGCATTTATATATGTACTGTAAAATTAGTAGTTGGCACATCCGCTGTCACGAAACTGTATCGGTCACTAGACGAACTTGAAAATGCCGGATTTCGGTAATTTTGTAGTACAGTTAATTTAAAAAATAAATATTGCTGTGAACCAGTATACGACATTGTTCACTCCATTAAACACGTAAGGAAATGTTTCATTAATTGCAGAATAAATTATTCTCGCCTTGTTTTGATGGTTGATCTAACGACTTATCTACATATTATTACGTAAAACTGTACACATCAGTTTTCAATGCCTATTTAATTAAGTTCATAATATTCAAAAGTTGTGAACTGCGACGGTGCCCGTCTGCAACAATTTAAGAATTCCGTACTTAATTGGTAAGAAGTGACTTTCGGTGTTTCGGCCCCCTGCTATTATTCTTAGCTACTACAAATTGCCTAAAAATTTAGCCTAGTTTTAAACCTGCTAGCCTATTTCTGTTTAAAAAGTACAAAAATATTTTTGTGATTATAGAAAATATGGTAATCAGTGGCGTAGCTAGGCGTGGGCGAAATGGGCCTTTGCCCCCGGCCTCACACTTAGAGGGGCCTCGCGAGGCCTCTTTAAATGCGATGCCACTAGAATTACTATCCCCGTTTGTTTTAAAATTAAATAAAAACCCAAAAAATATAACAATCGTCCCAGAGTGGCAACACAGCTTAGCTTTGCAAAACGTTTCTTAACACGCATACTTCATACAGAATAGTGCAGGTGGTAAACGTTTTAAAAAAAGGGAGGATTTTAAAAATTCTAGGTAAATTACGCTTTATAAAGACACGGTAGCCTTTCGCTTATTTAAACTTGGCGCGTGTGACTCGCGTAAGTGAGTCGCTTATATAAACGTTTGTCTATGAATTGGGGATTCCTCGATCTTTGTTTGAGTCTCGCTGTCTTGCTCACATCCATCATAATTTCGTCATTTAATTGTAAGATATAAGCTATTGAGACTACATTTTTAGTTTTATTTACTTTTACTGCTTGTGTTAAATTGTAACGTAACGTAAAGTATACGTAAGTATTGTTTAAAAAATATTGAAAGTGATGTGTGTTTCTTTGAATTTTTCTGTACTTTTTTATCCTATCGGAACCAATAAAAAATTTTCAACTGAATGAATGCCATTGAACATGTTAAAATTATTTAGATAATATATAATTAGTAGGAATGCTCAAACCTAGATAAAATATTATACTCCATACAATTTTAGATTTTTTGATCAAACTGCACCCACTCGTTGCAATAGGTCTCGTTAATATCATATCGTTATGATTGTGGGGCGGCGGCAAAGAGGAGGTCTCCTGCCAGGCGAGGTGTTATGCCTGGGAACCGCCGTGGTTCGCTTAACTTGTACTTCGGTTTCTTTATCTACTGAATTGTGAAGGAAACTTCAATACCGTGATGTAGAACGCGTTTTGTCAGCCTTGCTTGTAGCGGTACGATATAGGGCGCTACATCATTCCCTTCCCAGACCGTAGGTCGATAATTCTTGCAGTGATGCTTGCGTTCGATCTTGAGATGCCGAGTTTAATGCGCCGTCCACCGTGAGTCGGGAGGGCGTGTACCGCATGTCGAATTTATGTAGTATGCGGTGAGTCCAGACTAGAAAGTTGCTGGCTGTGTGTCTGCAGTGAGTCGAGACACTGGCGTGTGCTGGCATGGAGCTTGCGTATGGCCACAGTGAGTCGGGTGTGTAGAATGATTGGCTGTGTGTCCCTTTGAATCGAGACACTGGCCTGAATTAGCGGCAGAAGCGACGAGCAGAGAATGCCACGCTGGAGTGAGAGTACTCGACAGGGTGGTGTGATGCTGTACAGTGGAGGTGCCACGCTGGAGTGTGAATACTCAACAGGTTGTGGTGGAAGAATGCTGTACAGTTGCGTCGCTGAAGAGGAGCTGCAGGAACTAGGAAGCGCTGAAGTGCTGCGATAGGTCCTGATGAAAGCTTTGAGATGCGAAGAGTACGGTTGATAACTGGTCCGTGTACCTGGTAAGGAGGAGTAGGCTGCTGCTGCGAAAGGTGCGTCAATGTTCAGCTCAGGGTCACCAATGTGGAGTGGCGGCAAAGAGGAGATCTCCTGCCAGGTGAGGTGTTATGCCTAGGGACCGCCGTGGTCCGCTTAATTTGTACTTCGGTTTCTTTATATACTGAACTATGAAGGAAACTTCGATAGCGCAATGTAGGACGCATGACGTCAGCCTTGCTTGTAGCGGTACGATATGGGCCGCTACATGATTATCAGTTTATAAAGGGTAATGATTTGAGTATATATGTTACAGAATAATATGATTTTCTGTGAAAGTATTCAAAATGATATTTGTCACTGAAATTGAGTGGTAAAAAAATATTTATTTATATATTGTATGACCAAAATAAGGGAATACAACAATATAATTACACCAAGGATTTTTAGAGCTCACTAGCGCTTTAAGAGTTTATATAATCTAAGAATTACACCTAAAACCGTCAATGAAATTTTAAAATACAAGCATATTAAATGCATATTTTCACCAGTACGCCGCGTTGCATACCATAGTTTATCATATGTTCCCTTTTGTTATGTTTAATATTTAGTTCTGATCAATATTTCGCCGGCAATGAGTGAAAACCTCGTAAATGTAATTTTCGCCCAATGTATATTTTTCATAATATTAGTTACAAAACCTCTCAACGAGCAGTTTAAATTTACTCGCGTTCATTTTGGATTTATATAGAGATTATTATAAACGGTTATATTAACAAGATAATCCGGCCAAGTGCGAGGGTACCGTACCTACCCGTAAACCATTTACTTAATTTACAAACACAAAGTATGCCGCTAAGCGGTACCCATCCAAGCATTGACAAGCCCGACGTTACTTAACCTTAACAATCATAAGTGTTAGGTTTGTAGTTTCAAAGCATGTTTGGTAAGATAGATTTATTGGATAGATCTTTGGGAAAGAAAAAAAAGGGGCCTCGCTGATGCGACTTCGCCCCCGTCCATATAGGTCCACGCTACGTCACTGTCTGTTATAATGGTTGAAATCTGAAAGAAGGGTCACAACACAACGGATAACATTTTATTAAGAAAACCAACAGCTGTTACATATGAATATAAAATATTGAACATTTTTTTTTAACACAAGCCAATTATAGGTTTCTCTAGATTAATTATACATTATATAGAGTGTTTACAGTGATCTATATATATATGAGATAAATTTACAGTTAAATTACTTTCTACAGTTTTTGCTTACATTTAATAAAATATATAGTGAGTTATATTACATTTCAATGAAAGAGTTGTAAAAAATAATAAAATAATATTTAACGTAGATAGTGGAGATAGACAAAAGTAGAATATATAAATTAATATATATATATATATATTTTGAGAGAAAAAAAAAGTAAAATTACCTATTTGTATTGGTCGGTATAAGGTTGGGTAAATATACCTATGTGTTTGAATGGGTGTCTGTGTGTGTGTGAGAGAGAGTGTGTTTGTGTGTGTGTAATGATCTATATATCTATGTGCACAGTATGTGTGTGTGTTATTCAGAACTACTATATTTAATATTATAATAAAGTTTATCTGAGACTCGGCTTTTAAATGATTGTTTGCTTTAGATGAATAGATCTATGTCCGAAAATTCTTGGTTATGCGTAGAACATATACGATTTCTTGCAGAGTTGCGCGCATAATTAGTATGACTATAAGTAGTAGAGAATAGTTTTGTATGTCTTGTACGATGTGTGAGTGTAGAAAATTTGATTTGAACAAGTAAGTTTGAGTTGTCAATACATCCGTGAATAAGGTTATAAAGAAGCAATTGATCCATCAATTTCCTTCGATCAGATATAGTAGCAATTTGTGGTGTACACACCTGTCATTGTAAGTGTCAAGATGTACATTTGTTTTGAAATCTAAAATTTTTAAAAATTTCTTTTGCAATCGTTCAATCTTATCGATATAAACTTGGTATTGTGGACACCACACTTTTCAACCAAATTCTAAAGTGCTGCGTACATAAGCATAGTACAATTGCTTAATGCATGATAAGTTATTGAAAGGTTGGCATGTACGCAACACAAAGCCTAGGTTTTTGTATGCCTTATTTGTGATTGAATCGATATGATTGCTAAACGTGAGTTTTGTGTCAAGAATAAATCCTAAATCTCTGATAATGTCCACCTTATCGATAATAGCTCCGTTCATACTATATGCAAAATTAACAGGTTTGTTTTTACGTGTGAATGTTATACTTTGACATTTTTTAACATTAACTGTAATACAGTTTAATTGATAGTATAAGCTTAATCTTCCTAAGTCATTTTGTAGTTTGTAACAGTCATAAATACTATTTATTTTAAGAAAGATATTTTTATCATCTGCATATAGCATAAATGAAGAGTGTTTAAAACATGTGAAAATATCGTAAAGGTAAGCATTATAGAGAAGAGGCCCAAGATCAAGATCAAGATCAAGAAGTCCTTGAGGTACCCCCGACGTAACTTCAGCAAAATCAGAACGATATCCACCAACAGCTACGGCCTGGCATCGATTTCTTAAGTACGATTCGATCCACCGGAGAAGGTCACTATGAATCCCAAGTATCTCTAGTTTCGCAACAAGATGACGTGATCCAAACGATCATAAGCTTTTTCAAAATCTGTGTAGATCACGTCAACCTGGCCGCCACCATCTATATTGTGAAGAACTTCTATTATAAACTGTGATACATTGCTGATAGTGGATCTACCTTTAATAAATCCGTGTTGAGCTTCTGGTATGCCGTAATGTATCGTAAGAAAAATATAATTAAAAACGAATTATTCGAAAATTTTCGCGAATTGGTTAAGAATGGAAATACCTCGATAATTTTCAGCCTTAACGCGTAAGCCTTTTTTAAATATTGGAACTATGTGTGCTTCTTTACACACTTTTGGAAAATGGCCTTAGTAAAGAGATCTATTAAATATAATATATAAAGGATATGCTAAGGAGTTAGCACAAGCGGCAATAAAAATTGTAGGTTTTTATCACTACCAGGCCCTTTTTTGACATCAACTTGCTTGAGTGCTTTTAAGACTTCATACTTAGATATTTGGAGGTGAGAAACCTCTCTGATATTGTTGTCGGGTGGGAGAGGAAGTTCAACGTTAGGGTTTGCTGAAGCGAATGGGGAGAAAACACTTTTGAAAAAATTATTTAAAGCGTCAGCTATGGCAGGACCCCCGTTCTAATTCTTTTTTGTTTTATAATCCGTCATGTTTATGAATTCGAAGTTCACAACCCGAAATTTTTTAAAATATGTCAGACAGATATATTAAAAACTTTATTTGTTTTCACATCAGATTTCTGATCATTAAGTATGTGCTGATTGGTATTCGGATTATAACTATAAAAATTAACATCTCATAATTTGTGATCGATTTAAACAATAGCAAATTAATAACGCCGATGAAGTTCGCAATTCAGCAAAATTTTGAGTCACCTCGTAACTAATTTGCACATAAAATTACGTGCCGATTATGTTGTCTAATAACTGGTAATATATGAAAAAACGAGAAATAAATCGCCAGTTGCCGTCAACCGTCAGCAATAACAATTTATACTCTTAATTACTATTTGAAGGTAAGACAGTAACAGAACCGAATACTAAAATAAAAACCTAAAACAAAAATATCTTAAAATTAAAAAAAAAACCTAAAACATGAAAAAAACCTTACTAAATTAAATAACCTTATAAAAAACAAATATTGAAAACGAAATTAACATATCGGGCCACATCTGGTTTAAAAGTATTTAGGACGCTAGCTGCATTTCCACGCTGAATAGGTAGGTAGCGAAATTCTTTGAATCTGATTTGATCTAGCAGGGAGATCATATCCTCTTTTCTCCATACGATTGTTCTTTACCCTCCTCCTTTTTATTTCATTCTTAATATTAAATTATTTAGTTAATTTAATGATTTCTGCAAGGAGGTGTTACTTCAAGGTTAATTGGTGACACCAACTATTCTTGACTATATTGATGTTAGCATCCTTTGCAGATTGTTATAGTGCTCGCTCTTGTGGCCGTGGCCCACAGCTCAGTGGTCCCGCTGGCGCAAACGGACGCTTCCAGCTTCGCTTATGACGTGGCAGATCCCTACACCGGTGACTTCAAGAGTCAGGCGGAGACTCGCGTCGGTGACATCGTGCGGGGACAGTACAGCATTCTGCAGCCTGACGGCATTCAGCGAGTCGTTGACTACACCGCCGGCGCCGAGGGCTTTAACGCACTCATCCGTAACGAGCCCACTGTAGTGGCCCCCGCTCCCGTCGTCGCTGCTGCCCCGGCTGTGATCGCACCTGCCCCAGCCGTGGTCGCCGCTGAGCCCGCCGTGCTTGCTACTCGTTTGTACATACCTTACAACCCGTATCTCGGCTCTTCTGTGTTTGCTCCCAATTCAGCGTTCGCGGGTCGCAGTTTACTTCATCCCTCGGTCGTCAACGCTTTTTCTCCCTATGGCGCAAGAATAGCACCTTATTGGTAGTTAAAAATTAAATAAACTAATCTTAATCGATGACCTCAGAATTAATAATAAGCTACTAGACATATTACGTAATAAAATTAGAAAGAAAACTAAGATTCGTTTTATTTTTATAATTTGGATTAAATAAGAGTCAACTAATAAATACCAACAGGGGTTTCAGATCTTATGAATCTTTACTTCTGATACCTGTATGATGTGCACTCGACCGGTTTTTTACCCGACTGCGAAACGAGGGTATTGTGTTTCGCGCGTATGTATGTAGTTTGCTTTGTTCCCTCCTAGAGGCCGAACGGCTGGACCTATTGTAAATAATTAGGTCTCAAATTAAAGTTATCGATCCCCCTAGTGTTATAGGCTACATAAAATAAATAAAAAGCAATATGGCGGCAGTATGTTGCACAACATACAATTTTGTTTTCGTTTTTTTACTTCAACCGTATTATGTTTGGTATCAAAATCCCCCTGAGAGCGACAACCCAAGCCGAGACTTCCTCCGCGGGGAGCCCTTGAGCGTTGGGCGCTATATGGGCTGAGGCTCCTTCAGAGTCTCGCCCCAAAAAGCCCGGTGAAGCAGTAATGGCTGCAACAGCCAACTGCATTGTCATTTCAGAAAAAAAAATATCAAAATAAAGAGCTTGAAGAGGTTATAGCGAAGATATATAACACTTACAGTAAAATAGTCAAGCACGAGTCGGAAAATCGAAAAACCTACTTCAGAAAATGTTTGTTCATAAAAAATATCGTGATTTGCAATCACTTTCGCTTCGTTTCGTTTCGTTTGACGTAAGTATGTAGGTACCTACCTAAGTAAACAATTACGAAAATATGACTGTGGCATGTTTCGTTACGCAGCAAGTGAATTAGATTTTTTTGACTTTTGACTATTTAGCGTAATAATACCTAAATAAGCACTGCCCAGGGCGTGTAAAATAATAGTAAGTATCTGTACATATCAAAAGTGCTACCATTTTATTTGCAATTTATTGCCCTCGATCACACAGGAACGTGAGTAAGTTACACTTATATAATACTAGCTTTTGCCCGCGTTATCGGAGTAGGATTTCAACGGCAACTCTTCAAATATAGAAAAAAAACCGACTAGCACTTTCAAGTTTTTAAGCAGCCTATGTCCTTTCTCGGGACTCAAACTTTCTCCATGCCCAATTTTATCTTAATTGGTACAACAGTTTAAGCGTGAAGAGGTAACAGACAGACAGACAGGTACTTTCGCATTTATAATATTAGTATAGATTTTTATGATGAATTTAAAATTTTGCCGTATAATACGTATCAGAGTATTTTTCAAAATATTAATACTAAAATAATCTATAAAGGTTCTAATTTATAAACAATATTCGTATAGTAAGTATTTTTTTAAATGGAGTAGGGTAAAACACACAAATGTCGGCCCCTTAACGTAAAACGAAACTTTCAGTCTTAACCATACCTGAACCTTGAAGTTATTCACCAATAACTTCGCACTGTCAGGCTACATGATATTTTCACTTTATGTTATTAGTGATTATAAAAATCTTAAATTACGTAATAAAGAATATAGCTTAGGTTGTTAGTGCAGCCTAATTTGCGACCGTGATGCCTCACCGATTTTATACACTGGAACGTAGGACATGAAGACACCATATTGCATACATATCCAAACTAGATTTAATAAAGTCGTGTGATTGATGCCAAAACCTTTAACCTACCCTGAATTTAGACCTAATTATAATCTCAAACGTTTTAGGGGCCGAACTTTGGTGTGGGTCGATATTAGGACATTTTACCCTACAAGTTTAGCAACGCTTCTTTCTCGACCTTTCTTTACAATGTTACATTTACATTATAATTCAATGATGCATTACATAATCTTCATCATAACTTTTCATTTCTTCAGTCAACTTAGTACTTAACTTTATCAACAATTTCGTAACGACCAATTATTTTGGAAAATACTCATTAAGTAGATACTGCAACTCGCTGAGGATGTGACTTCACTTGGCTGCTTGAGGTTTTTATTAGTTATCTGGGGATCCTACCAGGATATATAAAGGATACGCCGAGAGGTTCAAATAATATGTATATTTTCTTATAAATGTTATCGGCTATAAAGAAAAGTTTCATTACTTATATCTAATTAAATTACATGTTTAACTTAGCTTTATTCTTGGGCAGAGTTCCTGATCCTTTCATGGTCATCATCTATATTGGTATCTCCTTGCTCATTCGTGAGCATTCAATTCTCATGCTAAAAAAATATAAGCCTGCCTTACGTAACAAGGCAACTATTCGACTGAGCGGCCATTTACTGATCACAACTCCGCGGACTACACTGAATGGAGTTCCTGAAACTTAGCGTCAGCGTCAACGCTTGTCAGCATATTATGTACTGGTCCCATTGTATGGCTACGGGACGGCTTCAGGTGCGCTCCTTACACTTCTCCTAAAACCTCGCGGGGCATGCTAATGCTCCTTGGTGAGAGCGGAAATATGGTGATCTCGCCTCAATCCAAACTGTTGCTGTGGATGCGAGACAATAGGGTGCCGCACCATATTACAACTATTATCACGCGGGTTATATCTACTTTTTTTTTATGCAAAACGTTGATGCTTATGTCTTTTTACTCTATTTTCCCATAATATAAAACAAAACAACCCATCTCGGAGCAAGCATCTGACGAGGGCGATGCATCTTTGTTTCCTTCTATCGAAATTTTAATTCAAATTATTTTATTTTTCTTAATTGTTGTCCCTACGCGAATATTAAACCTTATTTACGATCAGTTTGTATTCTATATTCAATATGACCTATCTAGACATACGAGCGGACATAGCCTGCTCCATATTTCCCACCACTCAGTTAAAAAATTATAGCAATCAGGATTGCGGATAATTTTCACCTCTGACGTAACCACTAAACAATTCTGCAACTCTAGTTGTAAGCAAAACAAAGGTGGGAAACCCTACGCTCTTCCCTAACTGAGTTTACCTAAACCATGGACTGAAATTACACGAAATTACCCAGCCATATGCAAACTGGTTTGCATAATGACTGAAAACAGGTAATTAACTAATAATTTGGTCTTTAGGAGACATTAGTTAATTTTCCTACAGGAAAACTATGGAAAATCCAGAAGACATGGTATTTAACCTCCCTAATAATACTTGAAATCCAAAAATTTTAGCTTAAGGCTATTAGGAATCAAATTTTATCGCACAAGTATTCTATACGCGGATTTCTACCTGCCCGAGTCTAATAATATCCCTATACAGCATCTCCAATCTAAGGGAATAAAATATTATTAATACACGTTCAATAATAGAAGGTAATTTCCACATATTTGCTTTCATACAAAAAAAATAATTGTTATTTATTTATTTTATTGACGTGACAACGTCTTATAAATTGGTTTGCCGGGTGACACTTCAAGAAACTGCGTTACGCTCCGCTCACGTTATGCGCTCACAATGAGAGCGAGTGAGAGGCACGCGGCATGGTTAGCCCGCCTAAGAGCGAGAGAGACAGACATAAAAAGTGAAAGGCACAAGTTGTCACGTTACAATGTTAATAATATTACGATTAATAGCAATGGTTTTTTTATTGACTTTTTTATATAATGTACAATTCTACAATGAAAACTAATACAACTTAAATTCAGAAATCTCAAGATAAATGTTTAAATCACATGAATTATTTATATTATTGTTTTATACTTCGAAGATGACTTTTATCAAAATAAAATTTTATTTGTAAGCCACTTTGCTATCATCACCCTAACTCTAATATCTGTATCTCTTTTATTTTGTTAAACTTATTTAAGAGATAAAAACCAAAAAAAAAAAACAATGACAAACCTTCTATAAAACAATTACGTTACAACGTAATACGTGTACAAAGTATACCGGTACAATGCATTTAAGTTTACATTCTTGGCCACAAAAAAAATAAACATTTATTAACGTCATTACATTTATACATTTTCATCACCAATGAACTAACTATCAAAAATATCTAACTAATATAATAAGTAACTACTAACAACCCTATAATATTAATACACGAATAAAATTAAAAAATAAATAAATTTGTGTCTTGTCATAAGTTATTGCGATGACAAACGAATAAACAAATCAACGCCGAGTTTGTCACGAAAACAAACTAATCATCAATCTAAAAAAATCAAAAGGGCAAAAGCATGGACGTGCTCTCTATAATTATTAATCATAATTCCACCAATTACTAAACGAATGCGGATACAAAATTTATAATGCTTTTCCATAGAGTGCTCTTATAAACTATGGCCTACTTTGATTACGGCCCACAAGACCTAACTCACAAATTCGAAAAAAAAAAACAAACAAATCTTATCTAACACTTTCTTTACAACTGGCCTAACTTGCTTATGGCCCACTTACCCTAACCTTACCAAGTTCATAAAATCCTAAAAATACAACAAAAAATACGTTTAAAACATAGATATCACCTACCTACTCCTATCCTAGACTAAAGTACCCTAAAAATCTGTTCTAAATCTACGACCTAACTCTACTTACGTCAACATTGAATCTACATCAATCTTCGTGCTCCTATCGCAACATTGCCCATTACCTATGATAAAAACCTATCTATTATCTATTTAGTCTTCAACACATAAAATACTTTACACTCTGACCCTATGCCTATTTCATACCAAATAATAATTAATGCTATGCACAATTATATATATAACTCACTCATTCTTCGGTTTCACAAATGGTTTTACGTGCAGAATCTGCTGGGTTTTACTTTCCTAGCTTTACCATTATCATACTCAATATATATATATATATATATAATAAGTGTAAATTTAATAATAGTAAAAGGTAAGTAAATATTTGTACTTACCTTTTACCATTATTAACATTATTATAATCTTAAAGTAAATTTTAAAGAAGATAGATACCGTATGGGTGGGTAAAAATTTAATGAGGTACCGAGTTACCTATCTATTTTATTATCGTCCATGCTAGTCTCCGTAAAGAGATAAATGAATATTAGCTCAGAAACCTCCTCCTATTTCAATATTCATTTCTGCCTATAAATAAAGTATTTTTCAAAAAAGTAAAGTATTAAACCTATTCCATTACAACCAATGACATGCTTACATGCCTATAACTTTTGTGCAAGTGGAAGCAATAAGTTAACATAGTTTCATGATTGGCAATAGGATAAATTATATGGCAAGACATTAAATACTTATTTAATTCCGCATTACAAAATATTAATGATGATAATTCATTTATACTTCGTTGCTACATTACATGTTCAAAATATAGTATTTTTGGGTGAAAGTCATATCGCTTATCAGAATACTGACGCTCTAGCCATCCGACAAAATCATACCAGAATGATGGGCGCGCCCGCGTCGTGTTCGATAGGGACAGCAACATTTGAGCAAAGATGTAAAACGCGCGCGGGCGCCGCGAAGTGAGGCAAGCACTGCAGTGTTGCTAAAGTTCCCGATTTTTCGGGAGATCTTCTGATTTTGGCAATTGTCTCCCGATATCCCGATTTAGCTTCCCTTCCTCCCGATTTACAGTATATCAGTATTTTTACAAAACTGACGCGGGAGATAATATTCAATATACAGCAAAACTAAATGAAACCTGGGGCCTTAGACAAGTTATATTTGAAAAATCGTGCAGTATCGCTGTAGGCAGAGCGTTTTTGAAACGATCGTGGAGACTCAAGAAAGAAGTTATTAGATTTCTGAAGGGTCGGCAACGCGCAAGTGATACCCCTGGTGTTGCAAGCGTCCATAGGCTACGCTGACCGCTTACCATCGGGCGGACCGTTAGCTTGTTTGACACCTTAGTGGTTTAAAAAAAAAAGACTTATTCCTTATATATTCGTCGTCTGGAAAACTGTACATTATCTGTGCCAATTATCGAAAATCGTTTATTATTTTGTTTTTTTATTTATACTATGTAATGTGGTGTTTCATTATTACTTTTATTTTCATTCAACTTACTCATGGTTGGTTTTAAAATTAAGAATATAGGTATTTATTGTATTGAATATTGAAATGTTTTTATGCATATCTAGTTTATCCTAAATAGGTATATTATTGAGAAAATATTAGGTACTTACGCAAAAACATTCTCGCTTTCTAGTAACGAAAATCTAGCTTTACATTTACTTTGAATCTGTTGAATTAGGAATTAGAGTAATACTTAGAACACAGATTTTAAATAATACCATCATATTAACTTCCAAAATGTTGCTTATGATGATGTGAAAATATGACAATAATTAAACATTCAATATACGTAATAAGCATCTTTATTAAGGTAGGTATATTTCTTCATATCGGAGACAAATAGATACCTATTATACAAATATTGAATACAAACATCACATTTAAATACCTAATCAACAAAATACTGATACTCTTTGAAAATATAATAAATATCCACAATAGATTTCAAGCCGCCATTTGCAATCGCAATCGCAAAGCTTATTACGACTTTCGTTTTGACACTCCACAGTGACTTGGCGATGGTATCCATAGCATAGAAAAGGTACAGGTCTATGATTTTTTTTTTCGATCGACAGAAAGTGACGTTATAAACTTTATGTTCATACATTTTGTTCAATTCCATTCTTTTTTTCATGACGTTAAATTTAAGAAGTCTAAGCCCCCTGGTAATAAAAAATCCATGCACGGGGAATTCCCGAAATTTCTTGCACGATCTTTCAACCTTGCAGCATGATAAAGCAGATTGCACTGAAATACCTTAGAGTTCATTCATTATTGTTTAGTGAGTGTACGAAGGGAAGTTCTTTAGGATAGTTGTGGCCACAGAACACATAATATAGTTATGGCGATCCTTCCCGAAAAGACTAATTATTATTAAATCGATTTGAATTGAAATATACTAGATTCTCAAAAATTACACACTATATTATGAAAGTTTATTTTTAATATTGACGAGAAAATGTTTTTAAACTAACACGTAAAATAAAAAAAAAAAGATAAATAGTAAATCTCCCGATTTCTCCCGATTTTTATCTGGCAAATTTCCCGATTTTAAGCACTGCTGTGGCTACAGAAATATGTCTGCTGAGTATAAGGTCTGGGGCGTAGGTTCGAAGTTGAGGATCATACAGTGCTGAATAACGAAATAACGTAAAATAGTCACCTATTCAAGCTACGTAATGGTCACAAATATCTTTAACCCGCCAGTAGTCGCGCATGGCAGAGGTGTGGCATTTGATCCATATTTTTTATATTATTATTATAATGTTCACCGTGCACACCACCACGACCGTTTCACCTGCGGCATTTGAACAAGACGAACTTGTCAAGTGAGTATGGTAAGAGTAAGAGAGACTAAGAACATACCAAAAATGTGATATATTCTAAGATATCTTAGTTTTACTAGCATTTTATTTTCAAAGGTTTGAGGATGATTACAAAAAAAATATATGCTGTTTGTTTTACACAAAACGTATATTTTGCTATGTTTTCTCAATCTGAGTGTTAAAAACCTAGATTTTCTATAATTTTGTTTTTTAAATTAAAGCATAGGTAATTTTTTTTAGTTAAATACAAAAAAAAAGGATTTTAATGAAGCACTGAACCCTAAATAGAAGATTTTGAAGATTAGACAAAAACTACAGCTGACGAACTAACGTGGGTAGGTAAACACAAGCTAGTATGAATTAAAACCATAAAATATTTTAATTGTATTATTTTAAGCCTAGACTGTTCGGAAAATTCATTCATACTTTTATTTTTTCTTTATACCACCAAGGTGGCCAACAAGCACACGGTCCGCCTGATGGTAAGCGGTCACCGTGGCAAATGAACGCTTGTTATACCAGGGGTATCACTCGCGCGTTGCCAAAAATCCAATTACTTCATTCTTGATGAACCCTATACTTTAGCCCTTAAAAACCTTGGCAGGGAACACATTCTACAACCCAAGCGTTCGCGGGAGGAAGGTTCTCTGAAACCGCACTGTACGCGACCATTTCGGTTCTAAAGTGTGAGAATGAATTCCCTGCCGTTGGCGAGCGGCGATGGTAGAAAGTAGCCGTGGGCATCATTTCGAAAAATTCCTCAGAACACATCCCATAGTACAAGCGATAGAACACACACAGGCAAAGTCACTCCTCAGACTTAAGGGTTCGATACGGTAAGTGAGTTTGGGATCGTCTACATTTCTCACAGTCCGTCGTAGAACCGAGTCAAAAAGGCCAAGCTGGTATCAGGGTACACCCGCTCAGAGATGGCAGCAGTACTCCATAGGGGCCGAACTTGCTACTTGTAAAGCTGCAACCTCTGCCCCGACGTGAAGTACTGCCACGCTCTGTTGAGTACACCTAGTTGTTTGGTCGCCAGCTTCACCTTGTCTTGCAAATGATCTTGCAACTGAACATCGCTATTAGGTTAAAGGTAGGTTAAGGGGGTTCTGCATCAGTCTCCTCGCTTTGCTCGGCGCCTGGTATTCTCGTTGGAGTAAATACCAGCTGAGAGAATCCATAGGTCAAAGCAAATTCATGAGCAGATATCCCTGACTAGTTATTGGTTCGAGAATTGAGCCACTCACGATGGTGGGCGTTGAAGTCTCCCAAAATAACTATTTCTGCTGTGGGAAATTGCTCTAGAAATTTGTCAGTCATTAAACTTAGGTGCGTGAAGAGTCGAGCTACGTCCGTGTCACCGTTATGAGGCCTGTATAGACACGCATAGATGCGAGTGTGGCCGCCGTTATCTACGCGCACTCACAATATCGACAGGTCCCTGTCTTCAAGGCTATGAAGGCGGCGACAGCAGATATCCTCCCAGACGAACATATACATACACCAGCACGACTCACAAAATTGTGCTCGAGTTTGTAGCCGGGATAATGATGGTATGATGTATCGGCCGGGCAGGATATCTGCGTCTCCGTTAGAAAAAGAATCATCGGCTGCGCAGTCTCCAGGTGGTGGTCTGTGTTAAGATTTGCGTGAACGCCACTTATGTTACAAAAGTCCTCATTAAATGTGGACGGAGTGGCCGCTGAAAAAACTTCTTTTCTCTCTTGCCATTTTTTCAAAAAAGTTACTGAGACTAAATATGAGGATTAACTGCACATACAGCTAAGCGGACAAAAGGTGCGGTATAAGAACTGCCAAAGCTCATCACACATAATACGGTTGCTGACACGGCGGGCGGAAGGGCCCCTGATCCCCCTCTGTTGTAGTAGCCGGGTCCACTCTAGTCTCCTTCTCCGGCACGACTACTTCTTCAGAGACTTTACACAGGTTGGCGGATCAGCCTCCCAGGGCGGAGATTAAGTGATACCTGGGTTCGGAAACCCGTTCAACCTGTGGGCGGCCAGCGGTTAGCCGTTTCATCAGGTCTCCCTTACCGCCGTACCAGCACACCGCGCCTACGCCGAGCAATGACAGCAGCAAGCACCGCCGGTCCTCCGCTGTCCGCGTAGCCAATCCTCAAAGAGCTCTGGCAACCTTACTAACACAACACTACTCAATGTTAGTGTTATTATGGCTTATTATGGTTTTCTGTAAGGTGGAGGTACTTCCCCAGTTCAGGCTGCTCATTCGAGCAAGTACTCGCTATACCCCGCTTTAATTGTTCAGGCAGCTTGTTCGAACGAGTACTTGCTGTGCCCTACCTCTCTTAAATTATTTGTACATTGGTGATCACTTTCGAACCGGGTAAGTTTGAACTACCAATAATCTACTTCCTACTCTCGTACCATAGGCGTCAAAAGGACTGAGAGCATTATAGACAGAGGGGTGAAGAAAACTGTGACCGTTGATTCCGAACGTTGCATTGGGAGTATGGAAAATATGCAGTATGAATGACCGTTTTATTAATTTCGTTGACTTAGTAGCTTGATTTTGGAACAACTCCAAGGGAAGTAGATATACGTTTTTGGTGTTAATTTCAACAATAAATCTGCAGGCGTTCTGGATAAAACGGTCTTGAGAGACAAACAGACAGGCGGACAACAAAGTGATCCTATAAGGGTTCTGTTTTTACGAACTTTGGTGGTACGGAACCCTTAAAAACATAAGCTGTGCAGTAAGGTATAAGTCCAACTTCAAAAAAGAGGTCAATTGTAGAATCTAACTCTGCTAGGTACTGGTTGGGAAATTACGTACAAGTAACAGAAAATACAAATGGAAATTAAAGATATCAAGTGTACGTTCAATATAATGCTGACAGTTACACTGTAAGAATAAAACCGTTCAAGTGCAGATTATACATATATCAAAAGGAGAGATTCATAAGATCTGAAAGACCCTGTTTGAATTTATTAGTTGACTTTAACTTAATCCAAATTACTAAAAAAACAACCGGCTTCAAAAAGATGTACTAAATAGGTAAAAATAAATATTTATTTCCAAAAATCTGATCTGAATTACAGTTTGAAGTTGGTTCCATGCAAGTGAAGTGTGTTATAAACTGTTAGGTACATAGATAATGCAGATGATATTTTATACCTTTTTAGTGCATCTATTTGCAACCGGTTGTTTTTTTTTTTGTTATAAAGTTTTTATTTTTTACTTTTGAATGACGAATTGCTTTTTTTCTCGTACACTTAAAGCATCCATATTCGTAACAAAATTTAATAATATCGTCAATATAAAGGACGTTTCATCGGTTCCAAATTAAGATCAATTATTTTTTTTCTAAAAAAGTTTAAGTTTTAAATTTACTTAATTAATACGTGGGAAGTATACACTTTTAAATAAAAAAAGAATTTCTCGAATCGGTCAAGGCGTCTTTGAGTAATCAGGGAACATACATAAAAAAAAACCCGAAGAATTAAGAATCTCCTCCTTTTATGAAGTCGGTTAAAAATAAAACGAATTTTGGATTTCTTTTTAATTTTAATACGAAATATGACGAGTAGCACAATATATGTATATATTATTAAGTTTACACGGGAACGCAGGGTGCTAGCGTTGAAACTGACTTAGGTGGTAAAGTTGTAAGAAATTTTTGCGAAAATTTGAAACATAAAAATCATAAGGTCTATTTTGACAATTATTTCAACAGTTACCCTTTGCAAGTTAAATTACGAGAAGATAATATTTTCGCCTGTGGAACTGTGAACTCAAATAGAAAGTTCTTACCAACGCTAAAAGAAGACAAGCATTTGCAAAGAGGTGAACATGATTACCGGATGAGTGACACAAAAATATCTTTTTTGAAATGGAAAGATTAGAGATCAGTTTTCATGTTAACAAATTATCATGACCCTAAGGATGTCGGAAAAGTTACCGGCCGACAGTGTGATGGTACCAGTATTGAAGTATCATGTCCGGAATCAGTGAAAGATTACAATGCGAATATGAACTTCGTTGATAAATTCGGTCAACTGAAAGGAAGTTATGCTGTTGATAGAAAATCCCACAAGTGGTGGCACAGGATTTTCTTTCATTTCCTTGATTGTAGTATTGTCAATGCTTTTTTAATTTATAAAGAACTACAGTCCTCTTCATGCACGGACCTAAGCCCTTTGACTTTGAAAGAATTCAGACGAAGCGTATACCAGGGTCTACTGGCCCCAGCATATGTCAGAGACAAACGAAGGCCCGAATCAGTGAACATCAACCGCAATTCTACAGCTTCTTCTCCAGGCCCTGCATAAAACGTCACACGCGACATACGCACGACTTACTGTTCTCCGGAGAATGAATGATCGGCGATCGTGTGGGCACGCGCATCCAACTACAAGCGATTCCCTTTGATGCGTGCCCGAAAAACCGACAAGTAGCCCTTCAAGTTGTCCATTGTATTCAGTCCCTTGGTATATCTATACTAATATTACAAAGAGACAAGATTTGTATGTTAGTATGTTTGTATTGAATAGGCTCCAAAACTACTGGACCAATTTGAAAAATTCTTTTACCATTAGAAGCCGACATTATCCCTGATAAAAATAGGCTACTTTTTACCGCGGGAAAATGCTTCATTACTACGGGAAAACGGGTAATAGGACAACGGGTAGTAAGAATTGCCCTGCCGTACTTATCTTTTTCACATAACTTCTAAAGAGCTTGACAGATTGGGTTGGGTATTTCGATGGTTTCACAGACACGAATGTATTATGCCATTAAGGAGGGAATATTTGATAGTTTATTTTTTTTCTATAATTTAGGAGCTGCCGTAAGAACCTACGCCGATAACGAAATTTAGCGCGGGCGAAGCCGCTGGCAGAAGCTAGTTATTAATATAAATATATGTTGCATTCACAAACATGGATAAGCTTCTGTTCTTATACTATAATTTTTATGTTATGTTATGATGAACGGATTCTACTAAACTATTTACAATGTTTTGAACTGGCAATCCTAGACAATTTCCAATTCTTACTATATACATCTGCGAAATTTATGTAAAATTAAATTGTATACTAGTACATAAATTACTATCTGATTTGGGGGACAGATGGCAACACTTTCCTTTGATTATTTATTTTGTACTAAGATGACGCAGCATGATTTATGCTCTTGATGGGCTTCCTATAATGGTGATACCATTTTCAAATTATTTTTGTGTGATGAAAGTCCCGGTGCGCGGTGAGCTTAAAAATATAACTGGATAGTTATTATAACCCGTTGCATTTGGTCACCATAAACAAAAGAAATTAAATTATTAAACAGTACAAATTATCATGCGGAACGATATTAGTTTCTTTACCCAAGTTTTTATTTTAATAATATTAATAACAGGTTATTGTAATGTGTATGTCTAAATATACAATACTAAGCTAGTAGGAAAAATGAAGCTGAACTTACCTTTTGGTTTTTTTTTTTTTTTTTTAGAAATAACTCTATTTATTAACATAATAATTTTACAAAAATATATTTAAATGTTAACCTAAATAATAAAAATTAAAAATTAAAAATTAATTAAATATCTAAAAGACCGTTGCCAGTTGGTATAGTTCCCAAAATGCTGGCCGTATTGCCGCGTTGAATTGCAATGCAAATTCTTTGAGCAAAATAAAGGCCAGCATTTTGGTCACGAGAAGCTTCAACCAGACGTAAAGATAAAGATCGAAAAATTTTTTTGGCACTTTTCCCCCACGGTCCTAAGGTTTCGACCCCAAAAGGCTCAAATACATACCCACTGTCGAGAGTAGTGTATTTCCGCCTTTTGATGACTTCTGCAGAGTCCGCCGCCGCACCAGCTCTACTCTGTGTTCCTTGAAGATGTGACGGTGCCAGGGTGTCGACGCAAGTAGCATCCCACACTAAGGGCCGCCCCATCCTCCACGGAATCAGAGTCATGCCGTCTGGTCTCTTACCATCGTCCCGTAAAAGCCCGTTTGGTTCAAGAACAGCCGCGCAATTGGCAGAGACAAGAGCTCGGCGTATTATGTCATTAAGGCTGGCATGGCGGGAAAACCTGCCCGCACTCTTTGTGCAAGAAAGGCCGTGATGACCACGCTGGTCGACAGCAACACCACACTGGCAACGGTGTGGAGCACAACATGGTGTACCCAAGCGGAGGGAGGTCGCAATTCTGAAAGTGGAAGAATCCAGGAGGGTCCCTAATTTTGGTGAAGGAAGGACCTGCAACCACAAACCCGATTCCCACTCGGCAACAGCTAGTAAACGGGCACGATCTGCGGAGTTCAAGCACGTATTAAGGAGTTGCTTCCGCACTTGTTCGCAGATCGACCCATCCCACAACCGCTGTGAAAAAGGATTTTTTGGAAAATCGGTATCTGGGCATGTTACAGTCCATGTATTCTTGGCTTCGTTCATGAAAGATATTTCAACAATTTCCGGAATATTTGAAAGAATTTTGTTAATTAAATTTTGATTACTATGAACAGAGGAAAGGAAAGCAGGGAGAGCAACACCTGAAATTGAACGGATACCTAAACCTCCAAATCGCACTGGCAGAGAAGCCTGTAACCATTCTCGATGATTTAAATTTACATTCAACATAGAAATCAAAGTATTTTTAATGATGTTGTCCAAACTCTGAACAATGTTGGTATGTTTCCAGAGTTGACAACATCTAACAAGATATGTGAATTTAGGTATAAAAAGACAGAAACGTATAATTGTGAATGCCATGTGAGTATTGATTTTTGCTAAGCGATTTGAAACCTGCAAAAAGCTTTGAATTTTTTCCTCAAAAAATGAAGGGAAAAATTCGTCAAATATAGGCGAACCTAACAAAGAAAGATTACTATTGTCGACTATTTTGATATTAGGGGCTAATAAGTTAATTTTTTGTATTACCAAATCCTTATCCTGGTACAAAACTGGAAAAAAAAGTTCACATTTTGAAAAATTTAAATTGAGACCAATAGCGCGAAATTCAGAGATCAAAAGGGCAAGGTCATCATATAAAGTATTTGAGTCACCACCTAATGTTCCATCATCCAAATACCAAACATTAAGTTTGGATTTCAAACGTTGTATGATGGGATGAATGGCCAAACTAAAAATGGCAGGGCCCAGAGGGTCACCCTGTTGACAACCTACGGCGGAAGTAATTTCATTTCCATTGTAAGTCAACTTTGAAGAAGAACCATAACATTGCCAAAGAAAACCATATAATTTTGGAATTTTTTCTTTAGTTTGTGTCAAAAGAGCACCCCTATCAACTGAATTAAAGGCATTCTTTACGTCAACCTTCAAGAGCAGATTTCCACATTTTTGAGTCAAAAAGGTTCTGACGGAATGGACGGCAGCTTCACAACCACCTCGCGATCCAAAACCTAACTGTATAGGCTGAAAAATATTTGCCAAAACCAGCGATATCTTTTTACAACATAATTTGGCGGCAATTTACCCAAGTATTCCCTTCGCCAATTTTTTTAACAATAAATTCGAAAACCCCGGTATATTTCTGTCGCCTTCCGTTCACTGCCTATTATTGAACTAGGTATTTAGTGCATCTATCTGTACTGTGGCATCGGCATGATGTAGAGATGAAGAAGAGAAGATGAAGATGAAGAACTTAGGGTCTTTAAACTTGCTCTTATCTCATCTCCCCTTGTTCATTGAAGTACGATTGGTAAGATCAGCGCTAAATAATATTTGACGTCTGCGATCAGCGCTTGGTCAGAATTAACTTGAAGGTTTGCGGGGAGCGAGGTAGATCGTGGTATTGAAGATGTTTTAGAGGCGCAAAAAGTTTTGCCTCATGACTTTTATGGGATCTCATGGTCCTTAATGTTTTACTTGCTCTAGGGTGTTGCGCTCCTCTTAAGGTATATGTAAATAAAATCAGTTTTATTTAAATACTTAAAATGGAAATTATTCCGTTTTTGGCTTCATGCCTTGTCAAAAAGGATCGTTTGCCGTAAATTTGAAGATAGAGCAATGTTTTTCCTTGTTAATTTTTCACTATTTTCTTAGTGAGATTCGACGACTATTTTACGAAAATTGTACACCGAAGACTCATGAACAGTAAATTGGGAAGGATAAGAAAGTAACGACGATTTATATAGTTTCATATTATGTATAGTACTTATATGAAAAAAAAATGCTGATACATGTTATTCGGCAGTATACATGCATGTAATTCTAATATTTGGACTATTAGTTAACTTTAAAATAACAAAATAAATGACGAATTTTCATAAAAACATAAAACCTCAGCTAAACTGTAGTTAAAAAGAAATAAACTAATATTTCAATAGTTTAGGTTCTTGTATTTATTTAAAACTTAGCCTATTATTGCATAATACATTCATACTTTCAGTTACAGAAGGCTATCGAATCAATCTGAATTACCAATAAGGTGCTTCTCTCGCGCCATAGGCTCCAAAGGGAGCAAGACCGTTATATACCGAGGGATGAAGTAAACTGCGACCGACAAATGCTGCATTGGGAGCGAACACAGAAGAGCCAAGATACGCGTTGTAAGGTAGGTACGAACGAGTAGCAACCACGGCTGGAGCAGGTGCGATCACAGCCGGGGCAGCAGCGACGACGGGAGCGGGGGCCACTACAATGGGCTCGTTACGGACGAGTGCGTTGAAACCCTCGGCGCCGGCGGTGTAGTCGACGACTCGTTGAATGCCGTCAGGCTGTAGAAGGCTGTACTGTCCCCGCACGGTGTCACCTACGCGAGTCTCCGCCTGGCTCTTAAAGTCACCGGTGTAGGGGTCTGCCACGTCATACGCAAAGCTGGAGGCGTCTGTTCGCACCAGTGGGACCACGGAGCTGTGGGCCACGGCTGCCAGAGCTAATACTACGACGAACTGGATATAGAGGTAAAAGTGATTAATAATTTTTTACCTAAAACTTAACTAACACATATGACCGTAAAATTTTGTACTCTGTTATTTTGCAATCAATCTCGTAAATTTCGTAAAAGAAGTTCTAAATAAAAACTACACTATCATATTATTCTTACTTACTTTGGTTGCCATAACTGATGCTAAGATATTTCACTGAACGTGTGATGATTTTGATGTTGAGTATTGCTTTTATATAGACGTGCTGTTAAATTGCCTATTTTGACATCATACTCAACAAAACAGTGTCAGTCACTTGATGATCTTGAAATCGTTAAAATTTGTAAATCTGTCACATTTTTAGTAATTATAAATTGTTATTGCTAGTATCTAACGCAAGTGTTACATTTGTTACTTTTTAAATACTTATTTTTATTAATGTCTAGACCATTAACCTTATTATCACACTATATAACTTATGAAAACTACTCATCAACATTATTCATCATCTGCTGCAAAAATTGATATTTCTTAAGTTCTTTATATACCATTTATCACTTAAGAAATGCTATTCAAAAAATGAATTCTAATTTTAATCTAAAATTATTGACTTTTTAACCGACGAAAGATGAAAAGAGTAGGTCCTAAATTCGCCTTAATATGTAGATATCTATATGTTTTTTTAATGTATGTTGGGCATGACGCTATACAGAGCAGTCCGATATTGATGATTCTTGGCAAGTAAATCGTAAGTTTTAATTGAAAAAAATATCTATTCCTTAGGGCAGAAAAATAGGGGATGATTTATTTTTCTCATACTGAATTTTCTATTACGAACCGTTTCTGCTGAAACTTGGTACGAATATGTAGTTATGATGATACACAACAACATAATGGATACCTGGAAGATCTATATATATTTATGTATTGGCATCCGTTGTCTAGTACCCATATTCCAAGCATTGCTTAGTTGGGGACCAGATGGCGCTGTGTGATTTGAACAACATTTATATTACATAATTACCTCTATTTATTGTAGAACTAGTTTTTAGATTCTTGTTTAATATCGTTACTCCTATTCAAGTAGCATTTTCAATCACAAAAAAAAAACTTTTTATAAAATATCAAACCGATAATAATTAAAAATAATAAATAAATAAATATTTTTGGACATTACACAAAGCGCTCTCTAACCCCAAATTATGCAAAGCTTGTGTTATGGATACCAGACATAAGTTAAAATACATTCATATTGCTTTTTTTTGTAAATACAAACATATCATTCGCTTCATTTTTGGACTTCGAAAATATGATCATGTCTCAGAATTTCGTTCACAACTCAAGTGGCTTCCAATCCGACTTCGCCGGAATGTACATATTCTTTCACTTCTCTATAACGTGCTATTCAATCCATCTACACCATGTTATCTAAAGAGCGGTTTAATTTTATCAGCTCGCCTTGTCTAACTCTTCGCTCGTCTACTAGTCTTCTTCTTAAAACACCTGGACACAGTACTAATTTTTACAATCGTTCTTTTACTGTAAAAGCCTTTGGAACTCTCTGCCGATAAATATAAGGCAAATCCAGTCGCTGCCTGTTTTCAAGAATTCGTTAAAATCTTATTACTTACGTACTACTCCCTAATTTTCTATAATTTTGACCAACCTCTGGTTATTCAAACATATCTATCTTTATTACTTTGTATGTATGTTTATGTATTCATATTATATAACCATTTATTTTATGTATTTGTTTAAGTATTTATATTAAGTATGTATATGTATTTTATCTATATAGTAAGTACGAAGGTATTTATGAGTATTGTAATATTCTTTATTCTTCCTTATAATTTTACTTATGATGTTTTATGTATCACCTACCTCTTCCTGTCAATATTACTCTTCCCAAAGGTTGCTGGGAGAGATTGCTTTTAAGCGATAAGGCCGCCTTAATGTGCTATTTCCTCTATTGTTATTTTTTTGTGTATTTTAAATTGTGCAATAAATAAATACACCTATACTTATGACAAACACAAATGTTAGTGTCATAAATATTTGTCCAGTGCGGGAATCAAACCTCCACCCTCTGCACAGCAGCCAGTCTATAAAGTATAAAGTAAATTAACCCTTTAATTCTTCTGAACTTAAAATAACAACTATTTATGAAATTACAGTTCATCTTCATCGGTTTGATTTTTTGTAAAAACTTGCTATATTGGATCCCCTTTTTTTACATTTGTGTTCTTAGATATCTATTGAGTATCAAATTTGTAAACATTATGGTTTGAAGTAAATAAGTTACTGGAGAGAGGTCCGGTTACATTCTCCACGATGTTGATGGTTGTTGTAATATGCCTTAGAGATACTTTTAGCTTGAGAAGGTTAGGTTTTTTTAGTGGGAACACAAAAAGCAGCTAGTAGGTATATTGTAATTGCCAATGAAATTTTTATCTAGATATATAGATTTTGGGTATAGGTCAGGCATTTATATTATTATCAAAAAGCCAAAAATTTTGTTAAGGGCAGCTTGATTAGAAGAGAGTGCTAGCTTTTTCATAATTAAAACATAAACATTGAACAAGCTTCAGCTATAAGTAGGGATTTAGCCAAAGGACTTCCGATTATGTACAATCTGAGCTACACAATCCTCACCAGACGGTATCACGAATTTGATTATTTATTATTAAAGGTCCTAAATCAGCGCTTATTTCATCTGACACTTATCTGTATCCTGCCAAAGATCAACAGTAATGACACATGTTTTTATCCTTCTGATGTATGTTGCCTCTTATCCGCGTGTCGGTATCATTAACGATTTATAGACCAGTAACAGTTTTTTATGATCGAAAAAAAAAAAATTTGCATTTTAATTTTATTTCAATTTTCAGTAACAAAACTATTAAAAAAAAACCCCCAAAGTGTGTGTCGTACAACGGAAATCTTCTACAAGATGTAAACACTTGTTAACCAATGTTGTTCTTTTGTCGTGATTGTATTGTGTTCAACATAGAACATGTGGTTTAAAGTGTAGGTGGGTGCACAAAAATTTGGAAGCCAGGAAATTACCAAATTTTCCTATATATTAGCGGAAAAATACTTAGTAGGTTTTACAAACGACACACTGTATGAAGAGCTAAGAGTAAGTCAATCCCCATATAAAGAATTGCTGCCATCTCCGGAGGTGTGCACTTGGATACCAGCTTGGCCCTTTTGACTCAGTTCAACGATGAGCTAAGAGAATCATCGAAGTTCCCAAACTGACAAGCCGTATCGAACCCTTAAGTCTGATATAAGAGTTTATCTCCCTGTGTTCCTAGGAATTATTCAAAATGAAACCAACGCTACTTTCTACCATGGCACCGCTCGCCATCGGCAATGAATTCATCCTCACACCATACAGTCTCAATGGTTGAGTGTGCTGTTTCAGAGGAACTTCCTACCGCGAACGCCTAGGTTGTGAAAAGAGCTACCTGCCAAGGTTTTTCTGTTAGGACTGCAATATGGGGTTCTTCAAAAAATAAGTTATTAGATTTTTGAAGGGTTGGCAACGCACGAGTGATGCCCTAAGTGTTGCAAGCGTCCATAGGCAGCGGTGACCGCTTACCATTAGGCGAAACGTTGGCTTGTTTGCCACCTTAGTGGTATAAAAAAGAAAAAGAATAAAGCTACATACCCTTAATTATTTTTTTCAATTACATTGCAAAACTATGGGATGGTTCGGTTTTTATTGGGATCATGCAAAGACAGTATGTATGTCGTATGTAACACAAGTTTTACAGCCAAATGGTTGGAGATACAGTCTTCTAATTTTCACAGTATAAGAAACAAGATTGTTGACCCAAAGCGACACAAAAAGTCAAAAATATACAACTAAAAAAAATTTGACCTTACCCATTGAGTGTTTGGAAAACAAAGGAATGAGAAGTCGCTAAAGTCAGCTTTTTTTTACGAAATTTTGTCCCAAAGAATTTTTAGCTTTCCATTGACATATGAACTTAAGGTGATAATGTTTAATATTACGTTTATTAACTATATATTGATTACTCAGTTTTTTTCCTGGATTCCCTTATTGTTCCTATTACCAACTTGATTTTGCGTTCAAATGCATAGGCACAAAAGCGATTCACTCATCTACTGCTTATAAATACCTTCCTTTTGCTCGCGGTTCCACCTGCTCTATATTTAGTTACCGGTGTAGGATTTCAACGGCAACACATCAATTATAGAAAAAAATCCGACTCACACTTGACGTTTTGACTAAGCATCACCAAACAGGAAATTAATATGGCCATAAAATATTTCACTTACGCCCACGTAAGAGCAATAACAATTAAAACATTTATTTACTATGTGACAGATTTAAGGAATTCAACAGTCTCAAGATCATCAAGTGGCCGACACTGTTATTTTAAGAATAATGTCCCAATAAGCAGTTTGGCAGACCGCCTATATATAAGCAATATCGAACATGAAGCATATTATTCGTTAAGTGAATTATCTAAGTATTAGCAATGACAGCCAAAGTAAGCCTAGTAATTTAATAGATATCTAGTATATTTTTTTATTATTTAATGATCAAATGAAAAATCATCTCATTTAAGATTTATTTTATATAAATTATGATATGGTAATTTTTAATTAAAAATATGTGTTGTATAACAATTATTTATTCTTACCTTTCTGTCCAGTTTGTCGTAGTACTGGCTCTTGCAGCCGTGGCCCACAGCTCCGTGGTCCCGCTGGTGCAAACAGACGCTTCCAGCTTTGCTTACGACGTGGCAGACCCCAACACCGGTGACTTCAAGAGTCAGGCGGAGACTCGCGTCGGCGACACCGTGCGTGGACAGTACAGCCTGCTACAGCCTGACGGCATTCAGCGAGTCGTCGACTACACCGCCGGCGCCGAGGGTTTCAACGCACTCGTCCGTAACGAGCCCACTGTCGTGGCCCCCGCTCCCGTCATTGCTGCTGCCCCAGCTGTGATCGCACCTGCCCCAGCCGTGGTCGCCGCTGAGCCCGCCGTGTTTGCTACTCGTTCGTACGTGCCATACAACGCGTATCTTGGCTCTTCCTTGTACGCTCCCAATGCAGCGATTGCCGGGCGCAGTCTTCTCCGTCCCTCAGTCTACAACCCTTTCGGTCCCTATGGCACGAGAATAGCAAGCTATTGGTAGTTTAAATCTTCTTGATTGGATTGTCCTCATTCTCTGTGCTGTGTAAATAAAATTATAAATGTATTTTGCGACTAGTCTCTAAGCTTATAATTAAATACAAGTCAACTTTCAAATATTTTTTTTATTTACACTTATAAAACTGTATTAAAATAAAACAAACAGTAGGAAGTTAATTTTATTATTATATATGTCGTAGGATAATCAATGTTACAATATATAACAGATAATACAATAATAAAATATCAATTATTTTTTTTTCTTTATTAAATAGAGTGACTTGGCAAACGCACACAGCAACATATTCTACTAAGTAATTTGAATATATTACCTCCATATAGGTACTTTCAAAGAAACAAAAACACAGACTGCTAATATTAGATATTGTTTTATGTAGTTCTTTTGCCGTATGCGCTTTCCAAGTCACTTTATTTATTAAAGAAAGAAAAAATGTTGTAAGCTAACTTACAAGGAATCAGTTTATGACAAAGTGGTTGGATAGCTGCTCCCGTAGATAGCTGAATTAACCGAATTGGTTTACATTCGATTTCACAACTTTTTATGGCAGAAGAACTGCGTGGCTAGACTTGTGCATCTTTGTAAATGTTATGTTTTTGATAGGATCTCGTTTCGTTTTTGGTCAGGTAGTCTTTCTTTTGTCTTTTCGGGTATTATATGTAATGTAAATAATGAAGAACCAATGTTTATCAATGAACTATAAGACTTATGCCTTGACGCTTAGGTATATATTGGAAACTGTTCACGATAAATATAAGCTTTATTAATAACTAGCTTTTGCCAGCAGTTTCACCCGCCCTAAATTCGGTTATCGGTGTAAGATTTCAAGGCATCTTCTCAATAATAAAAAAAGTCACTTACACTTGAAGTTTTCAAGTAGGTAGTCTATGTCCTTTCCCGGGACTCGACTATTTCCATACCAAATTCCATTGGAATTGGTTAAGGGGTTTAAGCGTGAAGGAAACAAACAGACAGCACAGTTACTTTTGCATTTTTAATATTACTATAGATATATTGACTTGAATGTTTGTTATATAGACTAGTTGGTAAGACTAAGAAAACAAGTGTTACAAAATTACGCATGAGTTCATTGAGATAACATGAGTTTGATTACATAAACTAAAACAAAATAAAGCTGCATAAAGACAACTTATTGACAATGGAAGTACGTACCTATGTAAAGCGTATAAATATAATGGAAATTTATTCATCCCCACTTTACGTTTTTAAGCCGCGGCCAGAAAGACAGACAGACGGATGGACAAGGGAAACTATAAGAGTTCTTTGTTGAAAACGGAACCGTGACAGTAAATTGCGAACATCCAATAGACTTGTTTAAAAAACACTGTACAGTGTACATTCAGGGTCGTAAGAAAATTACAACTGACTTTAAAGACTGGATTGACTGATTGTATTTCCCGTATTAAACACAATATTTTTATCACATTTGCGAGTATGCAATTAAAAATGTTAGGTGAATAAATAAATAAACTCACCAACACACAATTGA
Organism: Apoda limacodes; assembly: GCA_946406115.1. Classification (NCBI taxonomy): domain Eukaryota; kingdom Metazoa; phylum Arthropoda; class Insecta; order Lepidoptera; family Limacodidae; genus Apoda; species Apoda limacodes. Next base: position 6,504,564 of record OX291545.1, on the reverse strand, counting down.
AGTGGCGAGAATAGAAGTTGAGAAAACAACTTCACCACCAGATGACGCTAGCTAGATATCTAGACAATTTATGAATGAAGTTTAACTTTTTAAATTTTGGCTGAAGTTAAAACTTTTAATTGCTTGCTAGATCATATTTTGAACAGAGCTTTTATACATCCTTGATAGAATAAGCGCGTAATTACCGCCCGTGTGTTCTATGAAGAAACGCACGCTTTGCTTTGCGAAAAGTAAAATCCGGTGGTAGTAATTAAGGTCTTAGCACCCACTTTGCCTGAACGTTATGACATTGTTTACAAGTGGGTATAAATTTATTAATTTTTTGGACAACGCCGTCTGGCCCCAAAGTAAGCAAGACTACGGATACAAATACTCAAGTATTACATTATTTTTGTAAATACATACATATCATACATAAATACACCCAGACTCAAAACAAACACAATTTTTTATCAAATAAATGTTTTTCTAGTGCGAGAATCGAGCCCACACCCTCTGCACAGCAGCCGGGCACACTACCAACTAGGCTGCGAGGAGTCAACGTTGTTCTCTTTCCGGTAGACGGTACGATGAGACTGATTTGGTTAAAGTCCCTGAAAAAAGTCTTGAAAAAAAAAACTGGGAAATGTATGCGTTTAAAATGGGAAAATTGTTAGGAATAAGCAGGATTCACGTATAAAATAAAATCGATCACTTGCGTCACTTCTCGACAAGAACTCCACTTCTGTTATGTTACGTTGTAAAGAAGTAACTTTTATATGATTTTTGTTTTATGCTCTAGAATGGCCTTCCGCCCGCGGCATCTCTCGCATAGACTATGAGATTTGCACAGTTCTTTAATCAGCATACTGTAAAGTTCACCACCTTTCACATTAGTTAGAAAAGTACCCACAAAACCCCTTTTCGAAATTTATAAATTTGAGTATTATGAGCATATGACAATCAATACAAAATTTACATCATTTTACGCCATTTTGATAAATCTCTTCCGTATCCATATAAATCACTCCCTACTCTCCTACACCCTTTTCAATCACATGTGAAAAGTTGCTAAACGCTTAAGTGTCCAGTTATTTTGCTACGTTTCTGTGCGCAGCTCACACCCTCAGGGATAAAAAAAAGATCTTTAACGATATTTACAATATAATCATCACTCCTACTTCAAAAAACGGCTTTTTGTGTTCTGTTTCTCTACCTACGTCACCTCCAATTCGTTTTTGGTAAATATTGTTAAAGCACAAACAAAATAGTATATTGCACCGTGAGCTGATGTTGGTGATATAATTTTATTGCTGATTTGTCTGTGAAAACCCTTTGAATTAAGTTACAAAGTTTTTGGTAAATTTACGGACCGCCCACGGTTATTTTTACATCATAGTATTTTATTCCACCGTTAGCAGATTTTGGTCGGTGATCGGTAGTTCGTTGGTAAAATTTTGTAAACATTTTTATTTTTCACTTTCACTGCATCAAAGTACTATCATTTATTATATTTATAACTTTTATGAAAGTAATTTTTCATGAGCCTGTAAATTTCGGAAAAAAATTGAAGGTACATTTATAGTACTTTTCTATATACATATGAATATAAACTTCCATTAAAAAGTATCTCAAATGAAAGTACATTTCATTTTCTGTAAACTACATTATGTATTTTATGCTAGCGCGCTTACTTTTTGAGTAGTAATTTTTTTCTATAGGACGCGCACAAAAAGATTTCGAATATTTAAACGTATGCAGAGAGCTTATTGGGAACAGTCTCGAGTACGTTATAGTTTAGAATTCGAGATGAAAAATTATGCAAGTAAGTCTTCCCTCTCGAAACCCGTAAAATTACTTGCATACATTTTTATCTCGAATTCCTGAGTATGCTTACTCGAGACTGTTCCCAAAAAGCTCCCTGGATTCGCGTAAAATAAAACGAAAAATTTTGCAACTTCTCCAAAAATATTTTTTTTTTATGAATTTTAACTAAGCCTTATTTTCGTATCGTTTGTGTGTTAAGTTATTAATATAATGTTAAGTCTAAAAGGTAATTTATAAAACGACAAATTTTCTTAAAAAAATCAATACCTCAGGTAAGTTGAAAAGAAAATTAAAAATTACAAGAATTTAAGTACTTAAGTTTATTTAAAGGTTAACCTATTATTGCTATATACATTTATACTTTCAATTACAGAAGATTATTCAGTCAATTAAATCTAAATTACCAATAAGGTGCTACTCTCGCGCCATAGGCTCCAAAGGGAGCAAGACCGTTGTATACCGAGGGATTAAGTAAACTGCGGCCGACAAACGCTGCATTGGGAGCGAACACAGAAGAGCCAAGGTACGCGTTGTAAGGTAGGTACGAACGAGTAGCAAGCACGGTGGGCTCAGCGGTAACCACGGCTGGAGCAGATGCGATCACAGGCGGGGCAGCAGCGACGACAGGAGCGGGGGCCACTACAGTGGGCTCGTTACGGACGAGTGCGTTGAAACCCTCGGCGCCAGCGGTGTAGTCAACGATTCGCTGAATGCCGTCAGGCTGCAGAAGGCTGTACTGTCCCCGCACGGTGTCTCCGACGCGGGTCTCCGCCTGACTCTTGTAGTCACCGGTGTAGGGATCTGCCACGTCATACGCGAAGCTGGAAGCGTCTGTTCGCACCACCGGCACCACGGAGCTGTGCGCTACGGCTGCCAGAGCCAGCACTACTACGAACTGTACAGAAAGGTAAAAGTAATTAATACAAATAACATTTTTACCTAAGACGTAGCAAATACATGTCATCGTTAAATTTGAACTCGGCTATTTTACAATCAATCTCGAGAAAAGTAAAAGAAACTCTAAATAAAAACTGCACATATTATTATGCTTACTTTGGTTGCCATAACTGATGCTAAGATATTCCACTAAAAGTGTGATGATTTTGATGTTCAGCATTGCTTTTATATAGGCGTGCTGTTAAATTGCTTATTGGGACATAATTCCTAACAAAACAGTGTTGGTCACTTGATGATCTTGGATATTTGGAATTTTGGAAATTTCTTTTAAATTTAAAGTAATAATAAATTGTTATTGCTCCTATCTAGGCGCAAGTGTTACATTTGTTACTGTTTTAAATACTTAATTTTAGTTAATGCAGATCATTAACTCAATAATTACACCAAAACTTAAATTAGGACTACTCATCTACATTCATTAAGCTTATCTCATCAGTGATTTGCCGCAAAATTGTTATTTCTTAAGTTTTTTTCTATATCATCTTTTACTAAAAAATGCATTTTTTTTAATGTAAGAATCACATATTGCCAAATTACAGTGTAATTATTGGATTTGTAACCGACGATGAAAGACAAAAGTAGAAGGTTCTCAATTCGGCTGTATATGTATATGTTTTTTTATGTAAGTATGTTCGGGCGTAACTTTATACCAAACAATCCGATTTTAATGTCGGATAGGGTTTCACTCAAAGTTGTTCCTATTTTAATTGAAAAAAAAACTGTTAGAATCAATTTTTCTACCCTAGGGATATTCACTTAAGTGGCAGAAGAGGGCTGGTCGAGCAATTTACAATCTATCCCATATAAAGTCTTTATGAGACAAAACAAGATCTTAACCTTACCGTCTCAGTATACAGGATGAATACGAATAGTTCATCATCGTGCAGAAAAGAACATCGTCGTGCGTCGCGCTTGTATCAAGTCCGTGCATTCTTAAGCACGAAAAAAGAAAACTCAGCTGAAAACCTAATTGTAACACTGATCCCTTCTAGAATGCATCAAATCAACAGAGGAGGTTGACAAAGAGAAATTAATGTAAGACGCCGAAATACAATCCTAGTCTACTTTGACCACTTTGAACCGCTTGACCACTTTGACAACTTACTGGAAGTTGACGTTTTACCGTCCAGTATTTTCGAAGATCTATCAAATGACACCTCACACACACAATGTATGGAGATCTACTCTAAAATATATTTTCTATCACATCTATTCAGATAGAGCTGGTTAATTCCCCGTAAACAGTGACGCATACTGATTTCAATTTGGATATGGATATTGTTAGTAAATGTTCCAATCACTACAGAGATCGATCATGAACATTATTTGAACAAGTAACTAGCTGTATAGAAAAAGTAGCTGACCGGGCGCGGACAAAATAAAAAACAAGTTTGTGAAAAAATTAAATCCGCGTGATATGTAAGTAATTGTTTCACCAAATTCGTAATTATGATGATACTTTTATAAAAAAAAATGCGTTTTCCTCAAGTAGTGTAAACGAAATAAAGAAATGTACTATTTTTATTTATAAGTTACACATACCTCTTTTCTCATAGAGGGTAATAAAAAGTAGAGTGTATCACTGGGTTGCAAAATTATTTTACCTCGTGCGCCGTCCTTTGAATCCCTTGCTGCTAAATTCTGTGAGTTGTACATGTTATTTCTGCTTAAAGTGGCTATTATTAGCAAAAAAGTTACTTAACCTTACAGATGTTTACGAGAAATAATAAAAATTCATTGTGCGACTAGTTCTATGACTCCTATGTAGTAGGTAAATTTTTGAAATATGCTTTGTGCGTAGCGGAATGAAATAATATTCGATAGCGGCGCTAAAAAAGATCCCTCCACCTCCCATGGCCTTACCCATCCGAACGTAATGAAGGCCGAATCAAGTTACAAGTTATTTTTCGTATTTTCAATCCTATGTAGCACAACCACAGCCTTTGCTCTTACACAACACAAACGGACTTGTCCGCTCCCCGGGCTAGTCTGGTTGCATAACTCTTTTTTGCATGCCATTCTATTGCGAATCGTTGTAGTGCCCTGAATTTTACTTCCGCGCTCACAAGATCCGCGTGACCGACCGTTCCAGCTCCCTTCGGCTTAACTAACTCTAACATTCTTTCTCTTTCATCGTTATATAATGGGCAATTTCACAATATGTGCTCACGAGTTTCCTCGTCAGCACCACATTCACACCCGTCACTTTCGCACAATCTCATATCGCTAAATCTTTTTCTGAAACTTCCATGCCCTCCCAGTATCTGTGACAATTTGTAATCTGGGGTTACATACTTCGCTCTCATACGTTCTCTAATATTTGGAAAGAAGGAAAACAGTTCCCTGCCTTTGTCTGATGTTTCCCAACGCTCCTGCCATGCGTCCAATGTCTCCTCCGTGACCGTTCCAACGAGAGTGCTGATTTCTTTACCTGACTTCCCCTGTTTCCCTATGGAAATTCGTTCCGCTCGGATTATTTCCAGATCGGCTGGGAGAACACTCGCCAGGACCGGCAGGGCATCCGTACTGGAGGATCTATAAGCTTTGGTCAGAAGGACCAAGGCTGCCCTCTGCGCTCTTAGCAGTGCGCTCCGGACCACGTTGAACTGAACCCTGCGGTACCACACTGCTGCCGCATACACAACCGTCGGGACAAAGGTACCCTTATATATCATATAAGCGGCGCTAGTCAGCTACTATAGGGCCCTTAAGATAAAATAAATCATTGGCTGTAACATACGCACCGAATAACATGTATGTTTTTGCATTATCAATTGCGCCTACGTAAAAGCAATAACAATTTTATCGTAAATAATTACGAAGTGACGGATTAAAGACATTTAACAGTTTCAAGTTCATCTAGTGGCCGACACTGTTATGTCAGGAAGGATGTCCCAATAAGCAGTTTGGCAGACCGCCTATATATAAGCAATATCGAACATGAAGCATATCATTCGTTAAGTGAATTATCTAAGTATTAGCAATGACAGCCAAAGTAAGCCTAGTAATTTAATAGATATCTAGTATATTTTTTTATTATTTAATGATCAAATGAAAAATCATCTCATTTAAGATTTATTTTATATAAATTATGATATGGTAATTTTTAATTAAAAATATGTGTTGTATAACTATTATTTATTCTTACCTTTCTGTCCAGTTTGTCGTAGTACTGGCTCTGGCAGCCGTGGCCCACAGCTCCGTGGTCCCGCTGGTGCAAACAGACGCTTCCAGCTTTGCTTACGACGTGGCAGACCCCAACACCGGTGACTTCAAGAGTCAGGCGGAGACTCGCGTCGGCGACACCGTGCGGGGACAGTACAGCCTGCTACAGCCTGACGGCATTCAGCGAGTCGTCGACTACACGGCCGGCGCCGATGGTTTCAACGCACTCGTCCGTAACGAGCCCACTGTCGTGACCCCCGCTCCCGTCATTGCTGCTGCCCCAGCTGTGATCGCACCTGCCCCAGCCGTGGTCGCCGCTGAGCCCGCCGTGTTTGCTACTCGTTCGTACGTGCCATACAACGCGTATCTTGGCTCTTCCTTGTACGCTCCCAATGCAGCGTTCACCGGGCGCAGTATTCTCCGTCCCTCAGTCTACAATCCTCTCGGTCCCTATGGCACTAGGATAGCTCACTATTGGTAGTTCAAATTTCCTTTTTTGGATAGTCCTCATTCTCTGTTCTGTGTAAATAAAATTGTGAATGTATTTTGCAACTAGTCTAAGCTTATAATAAAATACAAGAATTATTAAAATATTTTATGTTTTCATTCACGCTAGCTTGTAAAACTGTGTGTGAAAAAAGAACAAACAGTGGGAAGGAAGTTCTTAGACTTTAGTTTTACCCTATTTCATTAAATATGAACTTAAAAATGACTAAATTCTACTCAACTCAATACAATATACGGAGAGATACAGTTTAGGCGCATAAGCTTACTAGCGCCGCCAAAATAATAATAAGGTAATTTTAATTTTTTTTTCAATTCAAGCATATTTTATATACTATCATGGCAGAAAGTAAAACGCTGTCATGAGCTAAGTATTTAAATTGTTTAATAAATAAATAATTTCTAAGGCGCTGCTAGTTAACTGCTATAGGCCCCTTAAATGGAAGTTTTCAATTGCATGACAAAAATCTATGGGGTTCACATTAAACCAAAATTTAATTTATTTCATCAGTAAATCTACTGTGCTTAATTTTAAAACATATTGATTTGTGACAATTTATATCTACGCAATGGCCTTGCCAATAATTAAAATGTTTTAGGCTCATATAGTAGTATATAAAGTTAGGCACAGTAGATTCTAAGGATTGGGATTTAATGAGTAAAATATAGGCCAGATTTTAGCCAAAATTACTCGTTTTCATATATCAACCTCCGAGGCTTAGCTGATTTTGATATTTCACTACTTTTTATAGACAAATCATTTCAATCAAAACCTGTCACGTTTTTTACAGCATGTTATAGTTGGGATTTCACTCCTTTTTGTATCTTCGCCCGCCACCCAGCAAAAATAGTCTAGATTATTAAGAGAAACAGTTACACATTTGTTTATTTGAAACGATATTCGAATATATATATAATATAATGCCAAACATTTGCAATAAAAATGGGTCAGAACTAATTTTCTAAAGATATCCGTCGGCATGGCGAAAAAACACAGTTAAATTTTCTGTCATTGTGTTAGCTTTAGAGCTCTTGTAGACGATAAACGGACCGCGCGCAATGTTGTATAGGTTCCAGTGCAAGAAACATTTCTTACCCGGTGGTCAAAAATAAAAACTACAGTCGCCATATTAAATGGTGTGAACTAACAACTACATTAGCGACAAAACACCTAACGTCAGAAGGTCAGAAAAGTTGTTGCACTATACTATAAAAGCGTGTACACGTGACGGATGACGGACCGCCAATATTTGTATTGATTCGTCCGGCGCGGCGGTCAGTGTCTTCTACAAGAGCCCTAAGGGCCTTATTGTTTACTTTTTAGTCATTTTTAGGGTTTCGTACTCAAAGGGTGCCTATGAAGCCCTATTACTAGACGCTGTCTATCTGGCTGGCTGCCCGACCATTAAAGAGCTCTGTCTGGCTGGCTGCCCGACCATTAAAGAGCTCGTCTGGCTGGCTGCCCGACCATTAAAGAGCTCTGTCTTTTATACCAAAATAGGAAGAAGCCTGAAATAGTCCCAGAATATAACACATTCTCATGATATCTATAATGGAGGATTATCTAACAAAAAAGAAAAGGTTAAAAAAGTAAAAATGTAAGCAACTAGTTTTCGCTGATTTTGGTCTATCTTAAAAATAGTATTCCTAATAAAAAAATAGTGTCAGCTTTAAAGTATAACAATAAACAATAAAAACCGGCCAAGTGTGAAACGGGCTCAAAGCTTTACCATCTTAAATTACCGTATCAGCTCCATCTAGCGATAATCAAAAGAAGCAGTAACACAATTGTTTGTTGGAAACGATATTTAAAAATTAGCAACGCCGGGCTCGTTCAGTCATTGGAGAGGTGACTGCTTAGCTGCACACTTTTGTTTTTGTTTGCGTTCATAAATTACGTAAACGGAATCCACGGTACACGAGTCCGATTCGCACTTGACCATTTTTTTGTAATTGTTGTTTTTTTTTTTAATTTTAATTTGTGAAGTACAGCATGTTTTTATTGGGATTTTTACTACTTGGTCTTTTTGTAATTTATTAGACCATGTTTATAACAAGAAATTACAGGATGCAGGTAATAAAGGATGTTTTCTTTTAATATTTCACAGGTTTGATTACCGGCTCACATTATGTACCTGATTTATACAAAGCATTGAATGCAGATTTCCTTATCTTAGAAAATAAAGAAATTCTTCCTTTCAGTAACATATGTGTCACCAATATTTAGGGAACTTTTATTCTTTCACCCTGTTAAGTTATTGTTTTTAAATTTAGGTTAATGAACTTTACAAAACCTGTTGTTCCATGGATTGTTTAAAAATAAACAAATTACCAAGAAAATCTTGTCTACCCACCATCTTTATATATATAACTGCATGTGTGTATGTCCCTGAACTCCTTTTTTGACTGACTTGTTTGAGTGGATCCCTGATTGGTTTAGATTCACAATTAGACCCAATAGGTGGCGCTGTAATCGGGTTTTAGGATTTTTTATAGTTTCACGAAAATTTTATGGCGCTGCCGCGCATTAACTTTCATAAGACAGCGAAAGGGGCAGAATAACGTCTTAGTGTAACTCTTTAACTGCAATAACGAACATTGATATAACTTTGCAATACATATTTGTCAGATTTTTTATTTATTTTTGCTTAAAATTGAACTGCTATACGGACGCGCAAGTGGTCGACTTCTAGGATTAAAAGATCTTTATATGGTTTTTTCGCGTCATCTTTCTAGTGATTTGTAATGGAAAATGGAAAAAAATAAATAAAAAAGTAAAGTAAACTTTTCCCCCCCAAGTGCTTATTAATTTCCATTGTTAAAACTTTGGACCATCTTTGCTTGACAACAAATTAAACCTATTATATATCATACATGAGGGTAAGTCAATGTCGCTAAACTAGTATAGTACGCGCTACGTAAATAGAGACTAGGCGAGCGGTGGGGTGTCTGTGCAGCTGTACAGTCACTCACAAGAATATGCAACTACGGGGTATGCGCTGTCGCCCGGCCCCTTCACGCCTCGGCGTAAGGGACCTATGAAGACGTGGTGTGCAAAGTTTTTTCTTACTGTAACTATCTTATTGTCGTTGTTACTATGATGAAGAGTTAGAAGTTATTTGGTTAATTTTAAATAATTTATGATTCAAATATATAATTATGACGTGTTTAAATTTCAATGATAATTATTCTATTTTTGAAATGTCTTTTGATTATTATAAACAAATTATTAATTTTAGAGTTATATTCAAGTTTATTCAATACCATAAAGTTAAGATAAAAGAAAGTGCAGACGAAACATTTATATAAAGTTCAAACAATACCTAGAAATGTAAAAAAGGAAAAAATTCAAAACGATATAGACAAATAAATCATTAGAATTATAAAATAAACATAACACTTAAATTAACATAAATAAATAATATTTGATTAAGTACTATCCACTTACCGAATTTAAAGTCTTTTCACGTACAGCTTTTTTTTTACATCAGAGGTAGCTACTCTCGATTCAATTCCCTACCTTCCTATCAAATTTCTTTCCTACGTACTATAAAAAATAAAGAAACAATTCTTTTATTATGTGTAAGTAATTAATGTAAATGTATTGAGTAATTTATGTAAATTTTATAATTGTGTAATTGAGTAATTTATGTTAATTCATAAAATAAATACTATTTTAATAAAATTATCCACCTACATACTATAAATTAATAACTACAATAGAACAGTTTTGTTCTATAACACGTCGAATTCCTGAAAATTTAGAACACCTAAACAATCCTAAAAAAAAATATTTCCTGAAACTTTTCAGATTTATGAATTTATTATTGTTATCTGAAAATTAGTGTTCCTAAAGAATTTCCTTACGCATGAGCTCCCTGCACTCTTTCACTCATGACCTCTCTGGACGAACCACATGTCCAGCCTGCAAAACCACCTAGCGTCCTAGACCCACTAAGTTATTATATAGTTTTCAAACCTTCAAAAATCTATCATTCTGAAAACAACCTATTTCACCGAATGACACATATTCACTTGTTCATTTCATACCACACCTCCTATATCCTTTTTCTGTATTACTCTTTCTCAACTCATTCCAGCAATAATAATGTAGGTAATATGTTTTAGATTATAATTTACAAAATCTTTATAAAAAACGGAGGAAAGTCAGGAGTTGGTTTAAACGAAAGTGAGTTGAGCGTATTTATTTTTTTATTGCCATCAATAGCAACATTAGAAGAAAAGTGTTTATTAAGAAGATTGATATCAGTATCATGTGAAAGCGGAATACGATTTGTCTTGCCAACTCCTAATGACTTAAGAAATTTCCAGATTTTAGCCGGATCACCGTTTTCAACGGACTTATGGATATGGCGTCTTATGCGTTATTGTGCATCTCTACACATTCTATTGCAGCGATTTCTTAGGAGTTTATACTTAGAAAGATTGCTTTCACAAGAGTTGGTCTTAAATTTAGCTATAGCACGATTTTTTTTAACCATCATTTGTTTTATTTCCTCAGTAAGCCACGGTGCTGGAAGCTGTTTTATTTTAATCTTACGTATTGGAGCATGTATGTCATAAAGGTCAGTAATAATTTTGTTAAATAATAAAATTTTCTCATCAACTGTAGATGCTTTAATTACTGCGTCCCAATTTAATTTACTGGCGTCATCACATAGTCGGTTTACATCCATTCCGCTAAAATCACGTTGCTGAAGTATTCTCGATTTAGCTTTAGGAGGACGTACTTTGTAGGATAGGTAAATCAAATCATGATAAGAAAAGGCGTCAGCAGCGCACTGACCATGTTTGGTCACATGTGTTGGGGAGGAAACAATGATTAAATCTAAAAGGGAAGGTGTACAATTAGGAAAGAAATGTGTAGCTTTAAGGGGCAATATTTAAAGGTTCCATCCCTCTACTATACTGTTAAGCCGGTGCGAACGTCTGTCGTTTTTTTAAAAACAGGTGTTAAAGTCTCCCATAACAATTGTGTGATCGTAGAGGGGTGTTAAATTTTCTAAAAGGTTTTCAAAAGAAGAAAAGTAATTAATGTGTAAATTGGGACTATAGAAAACTCCAAGAAGAATCTTGGTGTTTGCAAGTTTTACCTCAATAAAAATATGTTCGGAGACATTAGAGGAAAGTTGATCGGAAATGTTTATTATTGATAGGAAAGGTAAGACCTAAGGTATATAGCCACACCGCCACCGCCTCTATCTTTACGATCATTTCGAACTAACTGAAAGCCTGGCAAAGAAAAAGAAGTAGAAGGTAAACAAGGTTTTAACCAGGACTCCGACACAAGGACGGCGTGAATGTTTTTGTGATCAAAAGATGCTAGCATATCGGAGTAATGAGCAGGAAAACTCTGTGCATTTAAATGTATGATATTGTAATGTTTCAGTGAGTCTGAAAAAGTGGAAGATAGAGTTGCGCTAAGAGAAGGAGAAATATTGGAAAAACTGTCGTCACTGTTCAATCCATCTGAAGAACAAGATAAAAAACTATCACTATTTATACTGTTGCTGTCACAATTCATATATTTACTACAAATTATTTATTTAGATTTAATATATTATATTTATCTATATGTATATATATGTGTGTGTGTGTTATATCTATAATACAATAATAAGACTAATAATATAAAATAAGTACTATATGTGGTATAAAATAAAATGAAAATAAAATATAGGTATTTGTGCTCTACCTGCCAGCAGTCTGGATTAGGAAAAAATACAAATTACATACAAAACAAAACAAATAAACATTTTCACATAACAGAGAAACAAACAAAAAAAGTAATATATTACGTTCAAATTTACGTTTTACAAAATAAAGCTAACTAAACAGAAACTTACACAAGATAGGAAACAAATTTATTATAATGACCAACTAAGTCGAAAATTCGATAAAAAAAAAACAACCCGGACCCAAAAACGCGGTTACTAAAGCCGTAAAATAATAAAAATTATTTGAAGTTTGATCTTTGAAGGTTATTTTGCTTGCTCTGTTTATTTCATAAGAATAATTGTTGTACATTTAAAAAAGTCAAGAATATGTGATTCATCCTTATGTGAATGTGGCCTTGATGAGGGTAATTTAAACCACACTGTATTCTCATGTCCAAAGTATAATCATGACAATTTATATAAATCACTAGTAGATAATAAGATCCCACTACCATTGTCAATTGAGTTTATGTTGCATCATCTAAATCCAGTTACTATTAACATACTGTCATTATTTATCATCAGTAACAACATAAAGCTATAGGTATATTTTTGATATTCAAAGTTGACTATGCATGATTCATAATAATAGTAGTAGTATAGTGTAGATCATAAAACAAATATTTTTCCTTATTTTCAGGTAATCCAGCAGCAGCTTAAGATTTAGTACTCCGTAATTTTTAAATTTAATCTTGACGTAACACTGATGGTGGCTATGTGTTCCTAAACGAATGCCATTAAATAAAACAATCATAAGAAAAAATAACTGTGTAAACGTTAAAATTGAAGTTAGAAAATAAATAAGAACAAGTCTTAAACATCCGAAGAAGACAGTTAATGGGCATAACAGATACCATTCGTTCGAGAGGAACTGAACTTGAATGTTACCTATTTCTTCGCTGTTGTTTTTTTACTTCAGCCAGTTTTAGCTTCTACAGATGAGTTTTCAGGACCAATGTCAGTAGTAGGAAGAGGTGTGGCATCAACAGACGTGTTTGGAATAGCATTAAGCTCGCTACGGTTAACAATCTTATTTCGTTTGCCATCAAAGCCAATTACGAATATCGACCCTCAAGGAGTCCAACACTTGGAGATTCCAAATTTTTGCCGAGTTGCCATATAAACCTCGTGTCTGATCCTTGTAAGGAATTCAGAGAGTGTGATTCCTGAATTTTTAAGTCCAGTTTTGGCAGACCACACTTTGTCTTTAAGGGTCACATCACAAAACTTAACAACTATTGGTCTGGCTTTATCTTTTGACGGATGACCCAATCGATAACCATTAAATACTTCAGTTATCTCTGACATAGACTGTTTTAAAGACTCAATTTTGTGCAGTTACTAACTAAAGTAAAACAGTTTGAATTTTGTGAATTGTAATTTGTGTTAAGTATCATGAACTAGGATAATGATAGCTGTTAAGAACTTTAATCTTGCATATTATGTATATATTATTGCCATTTAACAAATACTTTAACAATTTTTTTAATTTCAAAATAGAACACAGTTGTTCACAGTGGCACACCTACTTACTATATATTAATATTCCTCTTTGTTAATTTTCTGATTTTTTATTTGATATTTATTATCTGAAAATAATTTCCTAGTCTGACATTCTTATCTCGTGATAATATTATCAAATTTTCACTGTTTCATGAAAATTAACACCTGACCTGTTGGGTTAGCTTCGTACACAAACAGTCTTTTATTTAAGGACATCCACTAGACTTAGTAAGTATCAGATGTATCTCTTCCAACCCCATGATATGTAACAATATTACTGAGGAATCTCTGGTGAATATTTCTATGTTGTACAAGTGTTATTCACTACTACCAATCTTTCCTGACCTATACTCCGTGAATGTTGAAATTCAATTCAGAACCGCATTCTTCCCGACATTACGATGCCTCATTGAAAGTTTGAGTTCCTTGTGTTGTTATATACCTTATAAATCTCAAATTAAGAAATTACTGAACAAAGTTGAAATTTTAGTATCTTAAAAGGATATTTTCTATATTATAGAAAATATCCTCAAATTATTTCCTAGTCTGACATTCTTGTCCGTGATGATATTATTTAATTTCGATAGTTTCATGAAAATCTATATATGACCTGTTGGGTTAGCTTCATACAAAAACAGTATATTATGTTAATGCATTCTCTGAACTTAGTACCTAAATATCAAATATATCTTTTCAGACTCTAAAGAAATTAACAATATCATTGAGGAATCCCAGGTGAAAATTTCTATGTTGTACAGTGTTATTCACTTTTAGTACCAGTGTTACGTAATCTATACCCAATGAATTCTGTTTTTCAGGTCAGTCCCGCGTTCCTCAGACTAACGACACTTTACTCAATTTATGATTAAATTACCAGAAAAAGTGAACATAAAGTAAAGTTAGGTTATGTTTACACGAATTGCAAATAGATTTTGATTCAGGTTTAGTTTTTTTGTCCGCCGTCTTCAACTAAACGTGGGAAATAGTTTATTTACCTTTCTCTTTTCGTTTAATACGTTTTTTTTAAGATAAATAATGGTTTTTACAAATATAAAGTTACTATGAGAAACACCACCAGTATAACTTGAGCTCTGGACTTTTTATATGCATTACTTGACTTAAGTGTCCAATGACTGGGTGAAACATACAATTTATTAAGTCTTAATTTACTTTTTATAATATTTTATAATATTTTGGTTAAACACATTTGTTTCATACTGATTGCATAACATTTATACCCATTATTATGAAATATGGGTCTTTATTCAATGTAGTAAAAATGATTTACTACATTAAGTGGCGCACGTTATACTGTACATTCAAGTTAGCGTGTGTATTTGTATTTAATAAAAAAAACAATTCAGTAAATAAAAATATTTATTAGCTATAGTTTATAAATATACACGCTTTTTTACTTACAACATATTCTAAATTACCAATAGGTTAATACGTCCCCACCATAGTTAGCAGGAACCAGGGTGTTATATGAGTAGGCAGAAGGGCTGTGAAAAGAGCGACTAGAATATATGTTGTTGAGAGCATAGATAGAAGAAAGTGATGGATATGATCGAGCATTGAGTAACGTAGAATCACTAGCCACCACAGCTGGGTCAGAGGTGATCACAGCTGGAACAGAAGCAATTTCAGATGGGGAAGAGACGATTACAGCCGGAGCAGAGACAACTACAGCCGGAGCAGGAGGGATTACAGCCGGAGCAGGAGGGATTACAGCCGGAGCAGAGGTACTCATAACCGGACCAGAGGAAATTATATCTGAGGAAGAGACGTTTGCAAATGGGGCAGACGTGGCTGGAGGTGAGTCAGAGTTTATTTCAGTCTCGACAGAGGAGTTTGCGGCTGGTTCTGGGGTAGTAGGAGCCGGGGTAGTTGAGACTGGAGTTTCAGCAGAGGTATCATCAACGTAGGGAGCAGAGGTGGATACAATCCAATTAGGTTCGCCCTGAGCTGGCTCAGAGACAAGGATAGAGCGGGAAGTCGTATCTAAATAGGGACCAGGGGTAGATACGAGCCAAGTAGATGTGACCAGAGCTGGCTCAGCGGCAAGCAAAGATCCTGAAGATGACACTATAGCCGGAGCAGAGGCGACCTCATTCGGAAGAGAAGAAACAACAAATCGAGCATAATCAGGCTCAATGGGATCAGCAGCAACAACACCTGCAACTGCTACAGGATCTTTACGGACAATTGCATTGAAGCCCTCGTCACCAGCTGAGTAGTCAACAATACGCTGGATACCATCAGGCTGTAGCAGGCTGTACTGTCCCCACACGATGCCACCGACGCGCGTCTCCACCTGACTCTTGAAGTCGCCGGTGTTGGGGTCCGCCACGTCATAAGAAAAGCTAGAGTAGTCGTCATCTGTTTGCACCAGCGGGACCACCGAGCTATGGGCCACGCCCGCTAGAGCGAGTACTATGAAGTACTGCAAAAAAAATGAACAAATTTCAATCCAGTTTTAGAAGGATTTATTACAAAATATATGTACTGTTCTTATCTACGAAAAGGGCCGTCAAATTTATGTATTTTCATTTCGTACAATTACGTTTGCAACATGGTAAAAAATATGATGAGATCCAACTTTTGCAATACAGAAATTTTAACTTTATTTTGTCTCTACTGGCAACCTGACCCAGCACCAGCGAACCAAAAGGCAGACTCTATTCCACTGCGCGGTTGTCGATTAGAAAATTAATAGCACAAGCAAATGGAGTAATTATTTGTTTTTAATCTGAGCACTTACTATAGCTTCCATGGTTGTTAGATTGAGCGTTTGACATCTGCCGAGCTAATTTACTTATTTATATATGTGTCTCGTCCTGCCAAACTGCGGGTTGTGAAATACTGTTTTAAAAATCTGTATCGGTCACAAGTTGAACTTGACAATTTCAGCTTTTGCACTTTAGGATTAAATATAATATACCTACTGTCTGCGAAATTGTGAAATTATAAAAAAAGTAGGTATTTGAGTGCATCTGTTACATTTATTGCTAGATTAAATTAATCTCACATTCAAGGTATGTCATTGGGACCATGTCCCGCATATGGCATTAATTTACATAATATATTTTAATTATCTACCGACTGTCGATATTTTTATGGTTCTTTACCCAAATGTACAAAAACTTTATTGAAAATGTTTTTTAGGCATTTGTCTATTATCTTGTCCAAACGATCACCCTCTAAAACTCACTATTTTAGGGTTCCGTACCTTAGAAGAACAAAACGGAATAGGATAAAAAGGAAAAATAGGACTGCCAACGGACGTTCTGATTGTTTGTCTGCCTATCTGTCTATCAAGACCAACTTCAAGATCCTTTTTCCAGGAACGTGTGGTATCAAGTTAAAGGAATATCAAAAACTTTTAATCCTAGGGGCTGTAAAAACAGCTGTAAAATCAAGCTTCTAAGTAAATAGGTATTTCGCATAATTTCACACTCATAAATGAATCAAAACCAATAAGGTAGGTGTTCACAATTGACCTAGACAACATAGGAATAAAAAATATTAGGTATTTATTCCTTCCAAAATCATCATTTGATAAAAAGCATGATCTTACAACATTAGTAGAGAAAAAATCTGATAATTTTTCATTTGTACATGCATCACATAATAAAAGTTACAGTTAAAAAAGAGACATTTAGAGAACATTTTTAAACTACAAAACCAAATTGGTCTTTTTATTCGCCTCAAAACATACTCGCAATAATCTTTGATACGAATGACATGTTTGTACGGAATCCTCGGTGCGCGAGTCAGACTCGCATTAATCGAGTTTTTATATATTTCCGGTGACCACGACCAATGAGACCTGGCGAAAACATTAAGAAATTAACGCTTTTGCAAGAAAGACCCTGACATTACAACAGAGTAAATAAAAAGATTATTTACACTACTCATGCTCTGAAAGAACCTTCATGCATAGTCAAAAGTAGAGTTGAAAGTACGAGTTTGCAGAGATTATTACTTTCTTGCCCGTTTAGAGGGAAGAAAGTAATAATAAAAAAAGCACTTTCTGTTTAAAAGCTGACATCTGTGATTATAAAACCGAACCAGTTTCAATTTTAAAAAAGTAACTCACTTTTAATAAACAAAATACTTTTAAGTCTTCTTAAAATATTACTGGCCACTTTCATTTTTTTTTTCATACGGAATATTAAAGGTAGATTGGTTCGCGGGTTCCTTTAGCCAAGTGCAAAGCTTGAATAACATGATTTTATATTAAATTTATTGACTTTTGTTTTACTCGTAGGTGCAGTGTAAAGCACTATGTGCCACTCGGGATGAAAGGCGATTCCCACCTCGTGTGTTTTAAGGCCCCGCTCCGCTTCCGCGGCCTCAAACTACACCCTCGTCGGTAATCAGCCACTTTCACCCCTTGGTGAACAATGTACTATTTTGTCAAATTAATATTGTAATATGCTGTCTGTGCCAAAACTTTCCGTCCACAGGGAGAATAGTTCGTACGAAATTATTACCTACTAGCTTCTGCCAGCGGCTTCGCCCGCCCTAAACTTCGTTATCGGCGTAGGTTTTTACGCCAACTCCTCAAAAAAAACAAACAATCAAATCTTTCCTCTTTAACGGCATAATACATTCGTGTCTGTGAAACAACGGAAATACACATACAAATTTCAACCCAATCGGTCAAGCCGTTTAGTAGTTGACATACTGACAGCAGCGTCAGTATGACTGACAAGGTCCAATTGTATTTTTAAATCATCCAGGAAACTATCGCAATACATAAAATTTCAACCCAATCGGTTCAGCCGTTTAGAAGTTATGTAAAAAAGATAAGTACAGAAGGATAATTATTACTACCCGTTGTCATATAACCCGTTTTCCCGTAGGAATAAAGCATTTTCCCGCGGTAAAAAGTAGCCTATGTTCATCAGGGATAATGTCGGCATCTAATGGTAAAAAAATTTTTCAAATCGGTCCAGTAGTTTCGGAGCCTATTGAGTACAAACAAACAAACAATAAAATCTTTCCTCTTTATAATATAAGTATAGACAAAACAAAAAATATTACTCTTAATATTAATTACCCCTAAAGCGCTAGTTCCATTCCCACTTGACCGTCGTTTTTATTTAATCCTACTAATATTATAAATGTGAAAGTTTGTAATAATGTATGGATGTTTGTTACTCTTTCACGCTTCAACCACTGGACGGATCAGGATGAAACTTGGCATACATATAGGTTAGGTCCTGGAATAGCATATAGGCTACTTTTAATACCAAAAATTCAAAATTTCACGCGGGAATAACTATAACCGAGCTTAAACGAAGTATAGCTATAGCTACAGCTTGCTATAGCAAACTTCATTAGTATAATAATTAATGAGTTAATTAAGGAGTTCCACGCCGATAACCAAATTTAGGGCGGGCGGAGCCGCAGGCAAAGTCTAGTGGGAAATAAGTCGACCAAGTACAAGTGGTGCTTGCGAAACTTTACCAACCAGCTAAACAACCAGTTTTAAACAACTTTTTGAATTGCTATTTTGTTGTTCACTGACGGTAGAAAATTCCGTATACGAGTATATCTCTAATATATACGGAATATATAAACAAACCGTAATTTTGTTTTAATCTCTAAGAGGTGGCAAATGTAGATTTATTGTACACACGTACATTGATACTTACATAGGTAATTCTAAATCCCTTAGAAAAGAAAAAAATACATCTACTGTAAATCTTGCACATTAGAATATAAAAAAAAAACCAATATAGAAAAGAAAGAGTTATACGGTAGCAGATTGATTCCCCCCGCGAAGTCGTCGTATGTACAGTCGGAATATAAAAAGGTTCGTCATCTTAAAGTCGACTTTTGCTTGCATGAGTGCAAGAAACAGTACCTGCCAACATTTTAATAAGTATTACGTTTACTATCATATAAATGTTTTGCTTCCTGTTTTACGTCTTTATTCTGTCACTATTACAAAAATGACAACTTTCAAATCAACAAGATTTTGATGTATGTGTAAATAAACAGTATTATGTGTACTGTAATCTTTATTTATTCTCTATATTGTCCATCCATACAACTTAGCCTCACTGCTAAGTTTTATGGACAGAGATTTTAATTTTGGGGTCAACCGCTTTGTTAAAAAAACTAACCTCATTCTTGACCGAAAATGAAAGAATTGTAATATAATGACATTATTTTATTTAACAACGAATATAACCACCATTAGCATGAATCACACATTGTAATCTATTTTCATGGAAACCACAAGACGAGAGCATAGCTTATCCCTCTTGTATCTTCCAATATGATTTGGCAGTGGTCTTCTATAGCCTTCTTGGTCACTTCGTTTTTATTTTCCCATCGATGCACCAATAAGCCCCATAGGTTCTCTTTCGGGTTTAAATCTGTAGATCTTGCTGGCCAGGAAATCACTATGCCGATTAAAACATTTATTCACAATACGAACAGTGTGCGTGCGAGCATTGTCCTGACGTAGCTGATCAGATGGATATACCATACGGACACTTAAATGTCTTCCAGAACCGACGGATAGTGGGTTGCATTTGCCCTTAAAGAAAGAACAACAAGCTCGCCACTCCATCCACTGACATACACCCCCATACATTGGCCGAATGAGGATCGACGAGGTTTTTAGTTTTGAATGTAGTATTAAAGTCCTTGAAAAATCAAAAATAATGGTATATTTTTTTCGTCATACGGCCAAAAATGAGGTAGTAGTATTCAAATTAATGCGTTGATCGCCGAGTTGCCCCGGCGCAGAGTACGTGACGTCATCTTACTCATCGGCCGCCAGTTAGTCGTTGGCAGTAACAAAGCGCGCAGTGTTTATGTTTGATTCACGGACTTAAAAAAGAATTAAGTGACCAATTTGTGCACGGTTCAACTTTGTGACCATGAATAAATATTGTATAGTGCCGAAATGTACAAACACAACTATTAAAACGCCAAGAAAACTATTTTTTGCGAGCCAAACGCAGCGCTAAGTTCGCAGCCTCCCTTTTAAGCAGCCCAGTCATGACAATCCACGCTCAAAACTATCTTCACTTTTTCATCACACCTAAATATGGAATAATACGCTTTACTTTTTATCCTATGTTCAGGCGTTATTTTTGCTTTAACTGTACAGACATGCCCTAACCTTTAGACTCGGACAAATCTCACAGCATCATCTGCATAGGTTTCACGTGCCGAATAAATATGTTAACCTCAAAATACTAGGTATGCTAACAATATATACTCTTTATTCACAGTAAAGTTTGGTTTTATAGTCACTGATTAATGAAAACCGGCCAAGTGCGAGTCGGACTCGCGCATAAGGGGTTCCGTAACATTATCTATAAAAACGACAAAAAAATACATTTGTTGTATGGGAGTCCACCTAAAATAATTTTAATTTAATTATTTATTAACTTCTCTTGGAGAGAAGTTATTATAATAGGTCCAAAAATCGAAACAGCTAATTTTGTGTTTTCTTTACGTTTTGAAACCTGGAGAATCGCTTGCAAACATGTTCAGAGTGATGGGTGTGTGCGTGTATGTATGTATGTTAGCTTTTTTCACCCCTCGATATCTCAAGAACTAATGGACAAAATCGCTCACGGACCATTTTAATCGATATACGTCATGTCTTAGATCTGAAAACTGTTTGTTTTTTGTTACGCGATAACTTCGCGGATTGAGAACAGATTTCAACAATTTATACATATATGAAAGGACTAACACGCAGATTGGTTCCATTAAAATTTGGTAAGGATTGGTTCATAGAAACTTAGAATTTAGTTTTTGTGGTTATAGTGGCAACAGAAACCACAATATCTGTGAAAATTTTAACAGTCTAACTATCACGGTTCATGAGATACAGCCTGGTGAAAGATGTACAGATGGACAGGCAGACAGCAAAGTCTTATAATAGGGTCCCGTTTGTACCCTTTGGGTACGGAACACTAAAATGAGCGAGACTGCAAAAAACAGCCATGACAACCACACTCAACAAATATATTAATAATTCCGTCATAGATCAGCAAGTTTAGTGTATTGAACCATACTAAATAAATCGCAAGTAGGTATAGTACGCGCCATGTAAGTTGAACTAAAATGGCGGCCGTCTGCGCAGGTATAGTAGGAACAAATGTACTAACGAACCAAAAATGTATTACTGCGCAGTTTCAACTTACGTATCGCGATTTATACCTACCTAGTTGCTTTAGTTCAAAAGCCATCCGCAGATGCCAATTTATCACAGTCGCGAATGATCTACATATAAATGAACAAAGATAACATTCGTTATTCAAAATATAATAAATACTTTATTCATAACTTCCAAATACGTCCCTATATTTTTACTTTACATTCATTTTGATACCTATAGTCCGTGAGCCAGCAACAGGTTTTCCTTACCAATTTCCTCTAAAGCGATAACTGATAAAATTCTTCAGAGGGTTTTATTATGCAGCATGGTGAAAAAAAGTCAGCTGGCCGTACCGTGGTGGATGATACGTCAGCTAGTCACACGAACATGCAAAAAAAAATTTTTATTCAGTCATTTCCTCTCACTTGAAAATGTGTCAGATGATAGTTAACATGCAATTTTGAATAAATAAAAACGTCAGCTGGCTCTTTGTTGGTGGAAAGGTCGATAGATGATGCAGTGAAAGGTGGAGCGAGGAACCAGGCGTGAGCGCCGATCGCTTATTTAAATACGTAAGCTGACAGGTTTTCCACCAACACAGAGCCAGCTAACGTTTTTATTTATTCAAAATTGCATGTTAACTATCATCTGACACATTTTCAAGTGAGAGGAAATGACATGACTACAGTTATTCGACATTACACTCCATGCACGCACAGAATGAAATAATTTATTTTTTAATTATATTAATATTCTTGATAAATTTTCAAATATTGAAACATACGGATATATTTCAATAAAATAAATATTCTGAATTAATTTTAACATTGAAAAAATATATCTAAAATGTGTGTATGTGCGGATGTATTATATTATATCCAAGGCAGCTGCTCAAAATAAGCGCTGCTTGTACATTCTCCCTATATCTATACCGACAGAATGAAATAAATAAGCCCCACCTCACCTCTCAAATATTCTACAGGTATAAAGTAGTAGGCCCCCCTCCTCTATTGCATCCAAATCTTGTAGATCGGAATAATATACATGCAGTTGACGATGGCACGGTTACTAAAATAACTATCCAGCCAGAAAAGGTAACATTTTAGAAAATTCTATGATTTCTTCTCAAGCTATACCTTGTAAAATGCTGTAGAGTTGTATTATGCAGCATGGTGAACCTCAGTTGCCACTCCGTGGGTGGGTGGGGCAGCGGCAGCCTCTCAATCACGTAAAAAAAAAAGTTGTTTTCGATCATTTCCTCCCGGCTGAAAATTTGTTAAATGATAGTTAACGCAATTATTCGAAGATAAAAACCTAGCCGTACCGTGGTGGATTATACGTCAACTGGTCACACGAACATGCAAAAAAATTTTTTTCATTTAGTGATTTCCTCTCACTTGAAAATGTGTTAGATGATAGTTTACATGCAATTTTGAATAAATAAAAACCGTCCGATTTTAATAATTCAAAAAGATATACCATTCTCATGTCATAAAGAACAACATAGGTACTAATTCTATTTTATTTGTTTGAATATATATTAGATATCCTTCCAAGCTACGAGTTAACACATCCTACTTGACAAAACCGTATCGGTCACATGATGAACTTGAGGAAACGAAATGTTCGTAAAATCCATGTACAAGGCATGTAGTAATTACGGATAACAGATAACATAGAGAGATAAATGTAGAGAGCTATATAGCAAGTAACCTTTATTGCTATATTAATTACATTTAAATTATCGTGAAGACGGTTTTTAAATACATTTAGAACATATATTATCTTAATAGTGATAAGAATTGAATCTATTTATGTATTTTTACCTATAAAGTGTAGCAACATTTTCGAAATTGCTGTTCTGCTTTTTTTTAGTCTTGAAGCCCAAGAATGCAATTTTATTTTGTGGACATGTGTGGGGGGTCAATAGAAGCTTAACCTTAAGTTTGAGGGGTCGCCACTCTTGTCATCCGGCCGCCATCTTGGAAAAAGAGGTGAAAACACTTTTATCGCGATATCTCGAAAACTATGCGTCTTACAAAAAAATCGTAAAGACATAATTTATAGCAAATTGTTTTGCCTACAAACATGTTTGGATTACATTTTTTATACATTTTACAAAAACATCACCTCAGACCAATCTTGTAGATGATCTTTTGAGGAAAATTTTTCTCTGTAATTTTTTTAATTTCATTCATTTAAAACGCTGGTACAGCGCTCCAAAGTTGACCGGATTCGTCAATGCTCATAAGAAAAACGAAATATTAAACTTATTTTTGTTTTTTTTATTGTTAATATATTCTTAAAAAAAATTTAGTAAAATTCGTACAACTTTACTTATTCATTTCTAACGCTTTTCCCCGCCACCTATGAGGTAGAGTCTGTAGGCGCGTTTTTTTTACGTGACATCCTGAAGTGGTACCGCGCTATTCCTGAATGAGAACGTGAGGTTAAGCTTCAATTGACTCCCCACACATGTCCCAAAAATAAAATTGCGTCATCTAAAAAATGCAAAGCTCATTTAACATTTCAACGGACTATACGGGAAAAGATGAAGTTGTCCGGTGGTAAAAGTCCTGGCCTTAAAACGTTCGTGGATAGACTGCTCAAGTTACAAGCACCGCGAGGCTGTTTCACCTCGTTGGTAACAAAGAAACATTTTCAAGGGTGATGTGACATTATGAACAATAAGAAGAATATACATATCAGTAAAAGCGAAAGTTTGTTTGTTTGTATTCTTTTACGTCGTAACGGAGCATCCAAGACGGAAACGGACAAATTATTCGTTTTATTCTATTCAAGAGTATCCACAGGCATAAAACTTTCAGAAGGCAGAAAAATTTAGATTGCAAAGGTTCCAAAATCCATACACTAAAGTTGGCAAACCTAACTACCAGTTAGTCTCGCACAAGATAGTGATAAAATATATTTAATTTTTAAAATTGATATCTAGTTTTTTTAAGTTTCCATCAAAAAGATATCATGCATGTTTTTAGTTGCATTTAATTAATGTTAATTAACATTATTCATCAAATTTAGTTGGTGTATATCCTAACCCCGTCTCCGAAGAGAGTAACCAGCGGCTAGACACACTGCCACATCCCCCACCACCACACCCTCTCTTCAGCAAACATTTAGTCCTGCGTGACAGGCGGTAAGCTCTTCGCTGTACCCAATGCAGCCACACTTATGTTAACTGAGGAGGCTGCATATATTTCAAATTTATTTTGCACGTCCAGATTTCGTTCTTATTCAATATGCTAACCTACCGGCACTACCATTACTAAGTATTATTTAACGGGTGTTGAAATATTTACAAATATGTCAATCCCTATTCAAAAGCTAATTATCTGATCTCAGCAACTTTAAAATTTTAAAAATAATAAAACGGGATTAAACGCGTCGTTACTTTTTTTATTTGGCAAAATACCTTCACCAACGAACGCTCCCGAGGACACCTTTAGTGTTGTGTGTAGTGATTATGACAAGTAAAAAGACAAAGTGAGGGTAGTTCAACAGGACGCCTCCACTCGTCATATCTGTTTGTTAAATATTAGAGTTCCGCAGTCAAACAGCATAAACGGATTTCAGAATGTCCATCCATTTGTCAATTTTTGGAAAAAAAAATTTGGCCATTATTCAGTCTGTCCTTAAGCCGTAGGTATATACCTAGGTAGCCAAACAGTAAAAAGCTATTTGAAAGCTATAATCTAATCTTGTATTTTCAATCACCTGGTACCTGGGGCACTGGCTCACAGACACTCTAAAAGATGACCTAGACATTGAAAGGGAGCGCAGAGCACTGTCTGTTAGGTGTAATATGTCGACACGTAGATTTGCTCGATGTACGCAGAGTGTTAAAATTACTTTGTTTAAAGCATTCTGCCAATCGTTTTGCACTTGCAGTCTATGGGTAAACTATACGCAAAAGGCCTTTAGTGCTCTGCGAGTTCAATATAATAATGCATTCCGAATACTGATGGGGCTGCCGCGCGACTGTAGCGCATCAGTAATGTTTGCTGAAGCTCGCACGAGCGATTTTTATGCCATCATGCGCAACAGAACGGCCTCACTGCTAAGCCGTGTGCGTGGCAGCCCGAACAGGCTCTTGGAAGCAGCTTCCAAAAGGTTTGATTGCCACATTTTGCGAGCGTGTGTAGGTGTTCATATAAGACGTCGTATGTGAACGCTTGTCACTCTCGCAAAACAAAATAATAATAAAAAGAAAAATATTTGTTTATTATTTTGTTATATTATCTATACAACTAAGCAAGTTTTTTTTAAGTGTATTTGTTACTAACACACTATGGACCAAGGTCTGAAATAAACATTTATTATTATTATTATTAACGGTGCCGTAGATAATATGTGGTAAAAACCAAATCTTGTAGTTTCCTACCATTGCGTTCTTATTCATTCATTCGCTTGTTTAATTTAGGGGTTTCGGAGAAAAAATGTTAAAAAGTTCTAAGTTTCTTTAATGATTGACTATGACCACCAACTGGAATTTGTTTAATAGAATGCAACTAAAAATTAAAAAAATAAACTTTATTTTAACAATAACATTCCGACTTCAAATCTATTAAAAAGTATAAAAATAAACCTCGGGTCAGCTCATACCAAGACTCGACAAGACATGGCATTTTTGAGATAGCAACACATTATGGACCGTGTTCACCAGACAAAAGATACGCATCCCAACGTCGCGCGAAGCATCTTGGTGAACTTCGACTCTCTAACTTTTGTGCTCTCATTTTAATTTGTATCTTCTTATCAAGTAAATAAGGTTATGTGTTGCTATGTCAAAAATGCCGCGTCGCATCGTGTCTCGGTCTGAGTTGACTTATATGACAGAACATTTAGCTATATGTTGTATTCGCCTTGAAGTCGATTGCCAATACTCCTAAAAATAAATCTACATTTCTTTGCTGCTAATAGAGCTTTTCTACCTAACTTTACTTGTTTTTATTCTTGGCATTAGACTTCAAGGCAAATAAAACATGTAACTGAATGTTCTGTCATATAAGTTTGCTTTAGTGGCTTGAATTTTATATTTTAGTGGTTCTGAAGTCGGATTAATTATTTGTTAAAGTACAGTTTATATAACTTCCTCATTGCATTCTTTTCCTTTGCTTTTTAGAAGCCCTTTTTTCTCTTTTTTAACCACAAAGATTTCGTGACTATACCCATTAGATTTATTTGTGTACGTACATTACAAGGTATGAACCCCGCGTAAATTTGTATTTTTAGGGAGAATGCATAGAAGACTCTTCTCAGAAGAACGGGTGTGTTACATCCACAATTATTTATGTACAATCATAAACAACAAGTAGGTACTAAATATACTATGCGCCAAAATGGAAAGAAATTGTAGGTATGTAAATAAAAATATTGTTTTCTTTGTCACATACATTCACTTTTAATGTAAGTTCAAGAAAAATAAAGTACAAATCTGGAAAAATATATGTAGCATTTACTCAGTGGTCGGTTTCTAAAGCCAAATCAAATCAATAACTCAATTAAGATTAAAGTTACCAATAGTTTGCTACTCTCGGACCATAAGGTAAAAAGGTATTATATGCTGATGGGCGGAGGATAGTACGGCCAGCGAATACGGCATGAGGAGCGTAGATAGAAGAATCAAGATATGAAGGATAGGGCAGTAATGAACGGGAGGGAACTATGGCTGGTCCAGCAGCAACCACGGCTTGGGCAGGAGCTGACACAATAGGGGCAGTAGCCACAACAGTCGTGACGGCTGGCTCAGTACGAACGCGTGCGTTGAAACCTTCGTTACCAGCGGAGTAGTCGACAACCCGTTGGGTGCCGTCAGGCTGCAGCAAGCTGTACTGTCCCTGCACGGTGTCGCCGACGCGGGTTTCTGTCTGGCTCTTGAAGTCACCCGTATTGGGGTCCGACACGTCGTACGAGAAGCTACTGAGGTCAGTGTTAGTTTGCACCAGTGGCACCACGGAGCTGTGAGCCACGGCTGCAAGAGCGAGCACGACGACGAACTGTAGAAAAGAACAGTTAAATATGGTTAAACCAGTGACATAAGTAGGTTAACAATACTTTAATGTAAATATATAAATTGCATTATATTTTCTATTTTACATCCTTATTTTGATAATGCTGAAAAAAAAAATTAAAGGTGAGTTTAAACCTTTAAAAGAAGACTTAAGAAAGAAACAGAAAACCTATGAAAATAAAATTTACATGCTTACTTTAGCTGCCATTTTGTCTTGAGAATTGCTCAACGAATGATATCTTCCTAGTTTAATGTTGCTTTTATATATTGTAGATGGACCCACTGCCAATTTCGGCTTAGGACATCCTATCTGACAAAACCGTATCGGTCACTAGACGAACTTGAAAATGCCGGATTTTTTTTCTGAATTACCCATAAAATAATTATAAATTGTTATTGCTCTATGTAATTGCGACCTTGATTAGTTTCGACTTACGATTATTATGATCATTTAACCAAAGACCCGTATTTTAGCACAACACTATTTATATGTAAAACTTGTTTACCTTTTAATTATTACGTTAAAATAAATAATTAAAATAAAACCATTATGGTCATATAATGGGGCAAAAATATTTCAACTTTTGACGAACCTTTTGTAACTACTAAGTAATTCTAGATACATTAAGACGCGCATATACAATTGTTTTATGGCCTTAATAAAGCTTAAAACGACGATGTTGATATTTTCATACCACTGAGGTGGCAAAAAAGCTTGTCCATCTGATAGTAGGCGGTCACCGCAGCCTATGGACGATTGCAAAACCTGATGTATCACTCGCGCGAAGTCGACTCAAAATATCTAATAACTTCTTTTTTGAATAACCTCATACTGTAGTCCTTAGAGAAAACCTTGGCAGGGAGCTTATTCCAGAATCTAAGCGTTCGCAAGAACCATATACGATTTCAAATAGAGTTTATTTTTCTTAAACAAAAATGTATTTCACATTGAAGGATAGCTTAGCGTTTCATAGGAAATTAATTTATTAAAATTATATTATAAAAGTTGTGGAAAATTTATTTCAGTAATCACCTAGCTTTATGGTTAATTTACATCCTACTTATATTATAAATGTAAAAGTATGTCTGAATGGATGCTGGTTACTCAATCACCCTTAACCCCTAAACGGATCGTGATGAAACTTGGCACACATATAGGTTGGGTCCTGGAATAGGACATAGGCTAATTTTATCCCGAAAAATTCAAAAGTTCCCACTATATCTGAGAACGAACTATAGCTACAGCTATAGCAAACTTCATTAGTATAATTAAGGAGGTCCATGTCAATAACCGAATTAAGGACGGGCGAAGCCGCTGTCAAAATCTAAAATTATGTAATTAACTATATTTACATTACAAAAAAATAGTAATATAGTTATAGATTATAAAAAGAAAAACGAGAGGATCGGAAGTTTTAACTGACTTCAAAAAAAAGGTTATCAATTTGACCCGTATGTGTTAACAGTAGCGATGTTTTAACAGATATCTGAAAACAAATACCGTTATGTTGTACTAAAATAAAAATGAGTCGTTTTATCACATATTCTTTTGACAGCTTTCTGACGTTTCGTATTAAATCGCGTTGACTCGTCCAAAAAAAAAGCTGAAATTTACACAGAAGCTATGTTATTATGGTGATTCCTTGAGATATAATAAAAGTAAAAATTTAAAGAAATACGTTTTTTTTTGTTTTTGATCTGTTTCCAAAGAGCGTATAACACACATGCAATATTTAATTAATTTTAGCGTGAACTCTAAAGTTGACTCTTTCGCAGCCTAGTTGGTTGTGTGGCCGGCTGCTGTGCAGAGAGTGTGGGTTCAATTCTCGAACTAGACAAACATTTATGTAATAATTATATTTTTTGTCTTGAGTCTGGGTGTATTTATGTATTATGTATGTATCTACAAAAAAGTAGTATATATGTATTTCTATTAGTTGTCTGGTATCTATAACAGGAGCTTTGCTTACTTTGGGGCCGGACGGCGCTGTGTGTAATGCCCAAAAAAAAAAAACAACAAATAATTATTACTGTAGGTACTAGCTACTATCACTAAGTCAACTGTACTAGCAGAGTATATATGTTACTATACTAGTTTCGTTAATAACAATTTAAGTGGCACGCCTACAATCTTATAAAAGTAAAATGATTTATTGTAAGTATTTATTGTCTGGTCTGGTGGTAGTGTGTTACGGAACCTTAATGCGCGGGTCACATTTTCAGAAAGACAAATACCTACCTACTTCGCATTTATACAGAAGTTCGTATACGGATAAGAATTAAGTAGAAGTAAAACCAGTAACAAAATTGATACATTTTTAATATTCATTTTATCTAATTGTTAACAATTAAAATCGTGACAATTGATATTAGTAAGTGTCAAAATATATATAAATAAGTGTTAAATAACTGGCAGAAAATTTATTGCCTACATCACTTCGGCTGAACATGCGTTATACTATGTTAGAACATGTTTATAATAAACAAGGCAGTAAGAAGTAGTTCAGAGCAAGTCATTAACACTTAGGAGATTGATATTTTCCGTCAATCAAATTTAAATTTAAATTATTTGATTTAAATTCGCGTTTCGTACATTATTCAATATATCTTTTGATTTTAATAGTTCGAGCTCTTTTATTTTTCGCTGCAAATTTTCCGTACTTTTAACCGATATATGTATATATATTTATATATATATCAATATATCTATAATATTGTAAAATCCTTTTGTACCGCATAGCCAGAACCTCTCTAAAAAACTGATACTTTTATTAGGTTTTGTATGAGTCACCGCTTAAAAATAAGTAAATCAGTCACAAGTCTCAGTCACCCTTAGAGTTGAATGTAAGTTCAAATGAAAATCTTTTAAAGAATCAATATGCGAAAGCTTCATGTAAACAACATAGAAAATGTAAACACAATTAATTTAGGTTGTTGGAAATAAAATTAATATTTAAATTTAGTAAATAAAACTAGTACAAATACATCACCTTGGGGAACACTAAAATAAAGATTGAAACTAGAAAATCTAATAAAAAGCATTGTATAAGTTGATTATTTACCGAACCTGACTAGTAAATCGTCTAACTAAAAAGAGTTAAGAAGATTATTAAAAAGTTGTTGCTGATTGGTTAGTGTAAAGTTAAATCCAAGTTTGTGGGGTTGCAACCCTTGTCCCACGGCCGCTATCTTGGAAAAAGAGGTTCAAATGGTTTTTATGGTTTATCTGCCAAACTATAGGTCGCACAAAAAAAAACTTATGAACCATTTTTTAATGCAATCATTTTACAAAAATTTTATATCAGACCATTCTTATAGACGGTGTTTTAAGGAACAATTTTTATTTCAAACATTTTTAAATATATTTATTATTTAAGGTTTTACAGCGCTGCGTACATAAAATATTAATGATTTGATATATTTTTTAATCATCTTGTTATTTCTTTTATGATAATCTATTTAATTATTGATAATAAAATATTGTTATAAATTAATTATTGATTTGACACTCCATCACAAAACTTTAGAATTATTGATTTTT
Source organism: Apoda limacodes (assembly GCA_946406115.1). Classification (NCBI taxonomy): domain Eukaryota; kingdom Metazoa; phylum Arthropoda; class Insecta; order Lepidoptera; family Limacodidae; genus Apoda; species Apoda limacodes. The sequence goes on along the minus strand of OX291545.1, from coordinate 6,473,185 downwards.
AAAATAATTTCAAAACATTGAGAGTGTCATTACCGAGAATTATGCGCAGGTTAGAGTTAGGAAGTGGAATGGCGTATGGCAAATAGTTTCCGAGATATCCTTCGTTGAATATTTGTGTGGCGGCCATGTTCTTTTCCGCCATTTTGAATTTTTTTCACCGGTGATCGAATTTGACCAGGGTTTCGGTTCACAACGCGGAAAAAGTATACCTCGAAATGCCATAGTTTAGGCGGGCTGCACCTTGACTATCTGAAGAGGAGCAGTTTTTAAAGGTCTAGAAGTTTTCCCATACTCACGGGCCTATTTTAATGACTTTCCGCATTCATCATTTTCTAATTTTAACATTTGACAACTTCATCATTTACCATCTTATCATAAACTGTTACGACAAGTCAAAGTAATGTTTTCCATGATTTTCCGTTTTTTCCCCAAAGGTTAACCTTTATGTATTTTTTTTTTGATAAATTAGTAATTCGGAAGACATTCGAGAACGCACCCATGACTTACCTACCCATAAATCTCACCATTGATGTTGACAAAACGAGTAGACGCCGCGTTAGGTTAGAAGGTTAAAGCAGTTATATATATGTAAATTATATGGCAAACATTCATTTGGAAACTCAATGAGTTGGATTTTGAATTATTAACGAAATAAAAAAAAAGTGTTTAAAAATTCTGGAAAATGAAAATATAGTAAACGAAACTTCGGACAAACAATAATATAGGAAATAAAAAAAACGTTCGTTTTCGGGATTTTAATATTCGGAATTGAATTTTTCTAGGTTATGATAGGTAACCGAGTCATGCAGTGGGTCTTCAGCTATATATATTAAGTACTGCGCGTGGCTACGCTCTCACTGCACGTCACAAATGCAATTTTAATATATTTAAATTAAATGGGTACTTTTTGTCAAACTTAACATGTCGAAATACTCAAGTGTACTTCTAAACATTGTTACGAAACGCAAGTCTATTAAAGACTATATTAAAACAAGAATCGAGATTATAGTCATTGTAAAGCAATCTAATCGCAAAGTCAAAATCGTATAGAACACATTATATCACTCAATTGAATTGAAAAAATACTAAAAATAAACATTCATTAAATTTATCAAAAATGTTTGAGAACCTTCAATGTAACCTATAGACACGAGTCAAGGTCATTTTTGTTTACCCAAATTGCAAAAAGATTCCAAGTCCGGTTTAGTGTACATAGAACATGTAAGTATTTAATTATCTATAGTAATACAGTACTAGTAATTTAACCTAAAGCTCTGGGTTGCTAGATTTTATTGAAGCTAAGCAGGATTATGAATTCTTTCAAATGAAAAGCGGGACATAATAAAATAAAACGTAGTAAAATAGTACTTTTTTACTGGGTAAGTATCTTATTTTATCTTATTCTTATCTTATCTTTTTATGTATTGAAAACGAAAATAGAGGTCGAAATATCATAATAGCTAATCGATATCTTACCACGATACGTTTTGTTTTTATTATACAACATATAAGTTTAAAAAACCTATTTGGTTTGATTTATTTATTATATATTTATTATTATAAATAATAATATAGATATAAATGTAAACGTGCAAAACTGTATAAAGATTTCAAATAAAGAATAAATTATGTAGAAACCAGTGATGAACTTATTTAAATAAGGAACTAATTGTTACCACCGTTCAAATTGTAATCTACACGTTTTACATTTTTAAAACATTTAGCTTGGTTAAAAGTTTGCTTATATTCTAAATTATATGTAGGTAGTAAAAAAACTTTACGTGGGGTAACTCTATTAAACACAGTAAATTGATTTTTGCTATTATGTTAATTGTTAATTGATAATAATTAACGGTACTGGTTGTTGAATTTTCAACATCTAATCCGTATATATATATTACTTCATGGGTGTATTCGTTTACATTTAAATAAGATAAATAATTTATCGTTTATTAGGAAACAAATAATACGAGGGCGGTTTGATAAGTCCATGACTTTGGAAAGAAGAAACACTTTTTTTACTTATATATATTTTTTTTCTACATAATCTCCTTTCAACTCTACGCACTTAGTCCAGCGATGTTCCAACATCATTTGATGTCATTTTCATTGACAATACAACATCATCATTGACAATTTTTGATGTCGTGATTGCAGACGAGTGGGCCGGTGTATTATCCTGATGAAATAGAATTTTTTCTTTGCTAGATGCGGTCGTTTCTTGATCAACTTATTGAATCTATCTAAAATTCAAAAAATCAGCATAGTAATCTCCGGCTATTGTCTTGCCTTTATCCAAAATATCGATGAAAATAACCCCTTGGCTGTCCCAAAAGACTATGGCCATCACTTTACCAGCCGAGCAGACAGTTTTTGCCTTCTTCGGGGCACGTTCCCCGGTAGAAGTCCATTGCTTCGACTGTTTCTTTGTCTCTGGTTGATGGACCCACGTTTCGTCAACTGTTATGTTTCGACGCATAACTCACTTAGATTGCGATTATACATGGCTAGGCATTCCTCAGAAGCTGTTACACGATTTCGTTTCTGGTCGACTGTTAGCACCCATCTTCCAAGAAGCTTTTTCATGCCCAGAATATCATGCAAAATATTAAAAACTCGTTCAGTCGAGATGTGCACAGCATCACTTATTTCGGGTATCTTCACTCGACGGTCTGCCAAAACAATATCATGTATTTTATTAACCATGCCCTCCGTAGTGACCTCAATCAGCCTTCCTGGGCGCTCCGCGTCATTAGTGGTAGTACGTCCACAACGAAATTCAGTGAACCACTTATGTACTATCCCATGAGAAGGTGCAGAAATACCATAATACTTTTTCAATTTGTCTTCGGTCTGCTTCTCTGTTCTCCATTTTCAAAGAATACTTAGAAGTCGAAGTTTTTTGTTTCTAAAAAGCTTGTTTTCGCGCCAAATTTGAAAAAAGAACTATGAGAACAAACTAAATGTGAGACAAAAAAATATTATTTTTTTTTTTATTCAACCTTAAAGTCATTGAGTTGCCAAACTGCCTAGGTATGTAATAACTAAGACGAAATTATCTATTTGTATCTAAGTGTTGTATACTCATTAAAATTTAACTAAGCAGAGTTGTCTACAGTTAAACAAGTAGCAATTTTATAAACTGGGCTTAAGTACTTCGTTACTACATTTAATTTCGTTCATTCATGATTTTTTAAACACTTTACGAAGTCGCATGCTGTGTATAAGCTGGACCCAACTCTAAAGACAGAAGTCGATATTTAAAGAGTTGGCAACGCTCGAGTAATACCCCTGGTGTTGCAAGCGTCCATAGGCTGTAGTGACCGCTTACCATCAAGCGGATCCTAAACTTGTTTGCCTCCTGAGTGGTATAAAAAACTTAAGGTGCTCCAGCGCATAAACAAACCCTGAAAGTTGAAGCAGACCAAATCAAAAAGCGAAAGGTTGAATATCTTGGATGCGTACTAACACATGACAGTTAACACCTGCTTTAACTTATAATGATGGGCTAAAGACGCGCTGTGGAAGACGATAGAAGTCATGTTTACAAAACATTAAGAATAGTACCAGAATCGTCATTGCAGGGCAGTTGTTTCGCGTGGCTAAGGACGAAGACAGATTTTGTAGGAACCCCCCCCCCCCCTCATACAAAAAAAAGAAATCTAATGACGTTATTAAGCTTAAGTTATTCGCTAGATGGAACTGTGCCTGTTCTGCTATTTATTTAGCAATTTAAGTGTTAAATGTAAAAGTTAAATGTTTTTTTTAATGTGTTTAATTAAAAGTTTAAACGTTTTATCACCATCACTACCCATGATAGGTCATTCTCATTCATTCGCCGGTTTTTTCACAATCCCCCTACTTAATAAAATCCTGTATCCGCCCCTTTGTATGTTCCAAGTATCCACTTTAGGGGCACAAGCCTCTCATTAGGGAGTAAAAAAACAGTAAAAATAAAGACAAAATATTGAGCTCGGTAAGTGTTTTCTGCCCTTGCCGTCGTCTGTCAGATGCCTTCCTGTAAATAATGTTCTTATATGTATTTAGCACTAGTAAATAAACGTAGGTAGGTACAGTTTCTAAAAAGTTTGTGGCATGTGGCCCAGCAACATTTTGTTTATTACTTACAAACGATATGCAATGTTAAGCAAAGTCAGGCTTGTTCAGTAAATGGATAGGTGACCACATTTTAGCACATTTTTGTGGTTGGTGTTCATAGATTATGTGGTGGTCCAATTCGTACTTCACCGTTTTTTAAGGTTTCGTAGCTCAAAAGGGTAAGGAACCCTTATAGGATCACTTTGTTGTTGATCTGTCTGTCTGTCTGTCTGTCAAGACCCTTTTTCTCAGGAACGCGTGAAGGTATCAAGTTGAAATAAATATCAAATACTAAGGTCTACGGTCCCTTGAAGCTGTAAAAAATCAAACCTCTAAGTCAACGCGTTAAAAAATACGGCTGAAATACTGCTATGTTTTATAGGAAAAAATCCGAAATTTGTCAATTACTAGATATAACACATAAAAAAAATAATAGTTTGTCTCTCTGTCTCAAGACCCTTTTACTCAAGAACGCGCTATAATATCAAATACGTCTACGGTCACTTAAAGTTGTATTAAAATCGAACTTTAAGCTTACACAAAAGCCGGACTTGGCACTGTATTAGACCGGACATTTTGCCCTAAAAGCGAGACATATTTTTTTCAAAAGCCTAACATTACTACTCTTTTTTAGCTGGCATCACTTCACTGAGAAAAATGTACCCTTCGTTTAATGAGGGATTCTCAACAAATCATCAGGAATACCTCACAAAAAACGACTCAATAACATCAACAGGAAACTGATTAAAAATCATGTAAAGTAAATGATGATACTTAAGTATTTTACGGATACCGTGAAAGCATTGCATGTAATTGTATCATGCATGAACTGAAGAATAATCAGGAAATAGTGGTTTTATAGTAGAGGCATACCTAAAAAATAACAAGTCGTGTTATATATGCAAACATGTACTGTTCTTATATCAGGAAATGATAGTGATTGAATTACCATTACGATTGACATTACTATTACCATTGTCATTACCATCATCATCGTCATTGCCATTTTACCATTTTCATTACGACCACGATCGTCATTACCTTTGCCATTACCATACCATACCATACATATGATTCTATTAGTTTGTATGGAGCACCATTTGTATTATAGATAGTGTATGTAGAAAACTCCTAGTTCTTTTTGACGATTCATGTGGGAATCGATCGCAGAACCTCTGGCGTTATACATACCATATTTAACCGCTGAGCCAGCCAGTTAAATAGTAAGTTGCCGAAAATTAAGGTAAAGATTTAAAAAAGACAGTACTTAAAGACAGGATATATAAAATGGAGGGGTGTCTAACGTATAATTCTTAAGAACGTACAACATTACGACACGGCACTATATTTTTTAAGGAAACTTATTGATAATATCGCATCATGATACATTGTGACTACATTATTTAGTTAAATTAATACGATGTTCATGTTTTATTCATGGTTCGTCACCAAATTTAATCCGTAGCTGACATACCTACTGTTTATTGTTTCTAGCCTTCATTAAAATAATATGGGATAACGACTTGAAATATCAGTACGTAATAGTGAATTGTCTAGACGTCATCATAAAAGTTGTGTGTGTGTGTGTGTGTGTGTGTGTGTGTGTGTGTGTGTGTGTGTGTGTGTGTGTGTGTGTGTGTGTGCGTGTGTGTGTGTGTGTGTGTGTGTGTGTGTGTGTGCGTGTGTGTGTGTGTGTGTGTGTGATTGAGAGTGGTTATGTTTTATATTTTATGATGTAGTTGAGTGTTTATTTCATAGTGTGATATGTGCTTCGATATGTATATATATGATAATAAGGATAACCAGCTCCTTACTGGACCCTCTACTGACTTTACATCCGGGTGGATATTCCGTCTCCGTGAATGGTTTAATCGGTCTCGCAGGGAAGCTAAAATTCTCAAACAAACTGCGCATGAGGCTTAGACCACGGCTCGAAATAATAAGGATCCGTATATTCCTGAGGTAAAACGCAAATTAATGCTACCTCGAGGTTCAGTAAGAAAGCGACTGTCAGAGCAAAATTCCAATTCATCGCCAAAATAGTTGGGCGACTTGCGAGCTATCTTTCTGGGAGTATAGTGCTTTCTGGTCTTGGCCCATAGTGCTAAGGAGAAAGCTGATCTACTGGGCAGGCGCTGTACCACCTACTATACCGTGGTGCGGTAAGACCATGCCAGAAATCTCCATAACACAGCGAGAGTTCCGGCGGGCGTTGCTTTCTCTCGACGTTCATAAGTCGAGTGGGCCAGCAGTGGTACTTAAACAGTGTGATCTTGAGTTATGTCCTGTACTTACGCGCCCCTTCGCGCTTTCCTATCACACTAGGCAATTTCAATCTTCATGAAAAACTGCTGATGTGCACCCGGTGCCCAAAAAGGGTGACAGATAAGATCCATCGAATTACAAGCCTAACGCTATTACCTCTCTCCTCTCCAAGGTGATGGAGCGTTAAATCAACACACAACTTCTAAGATACCTAGAAAAACACGACCAGCGGAATAAGTCAGTAAAACCATCTGGATTCGAGATGACTGCGACATGTATTTTCTGTTTTAAGGGTAAAATATATAGAATAACGATTTAATCAGCACTGTTGATCATAACCATCAGATTATTTTTTCATTAAAACGTAAGAAAACGAACATTGCATGTCACAGTCATCTCGGAACCAGATGGTTTTTTTTTCTGACTTGAATCGCCCCGCTGAGCAGCGGGCAAACGCTAGTCTACATAATTAATGGAGCAAACTGATTGACTGATATAATAACGCACAGCCCAAACTACTACGTCTAGGCACGTTTTGCACAGAGGTTTTTATTATAACCTGGACAGGTTCAATGTAAGTTGAAAGTTTTCGTCGCATTGTTTATTTCATTTATTTATTTATTATCAGAAACAAACGGTCGTACATATTATAATTACAAAATTTCATTGACCAAAAAATGGACCTATAGTTTCCTTAATTTTATCTTAGAAAACATTAATCTTAGATATTACATAAAATACATGCAAATATACTTAACATGTTTTTTTTTTCTTTTTCAAGAGAAGAACAAATCATAGTGCGTTGCTGGTGGGTTTATAGGTAACCACTTATAGTCTACAGTGTGTCCAATACACATAATTTTTTATCCAACAAATAATTTCTTTAGTTCAGATACTGTGCAACAAAAAATGTCTATTTTTTCTAAATTGTCTTTTTCATTAAAAAGTTTACAGGCACGCCTTATGAACATGTTTTGGGAATAGCAAGTCCTGCTATTAGGTATATGAAATAATTTTTTTTTGCGACATTGACGCTCAACTACTCGAGGCACTTTGAGGGAAATATCGTGTAATAGTGAAGGGGCATCAAAAAGGTTATGTATAACTTTATAAAGTAAAGTACAATCTACGCAGTCACGACGAAGCTCTAGAGAAATGACTTTATAATTTTAAAAAACAAATTCTTATAATCTCTGTATAAGAACATGACTATAGTCTGTGATTTTATAAATTAGACTTTTAGAAATTATTTTAATAAGTGCCTCAGCCTTACCTTTGCTTTCAGCATTTATGAAAAACAACCAGAGATATGAGTAAATATTTTTATTGTTTCGTAATTATTGTTAAAATGTTATCATACAGATTACTTCTTCCATGCGAAGTAGCTAGGGAGACCGTAAGATGGAATGTAACCAGCGCCGCTGTAGGTAAGAGGTACGTTGAGTCCGTTCCAGCTCCTGAAGGCAGTAGGTACGTTGTAGGCGTTGGGGTAGGACACGTAGGTGTAGGGTACTGCAGCAGCGAGACCCAGCAGGGCGACAACAACGAACAACTAGAACATAAAAAATAACAAATAGATTTCTGTGCGTTGATGGCCCCAGTCCGCATTTTCATTATTATCTTCCAAAATCTTGAATTTTTTTCGTGAAATTATTGATACTTAAATTTGCAATAAAATATATATTAATAAAAAGACAAATACGAACTCAACAAATTAAAAATCAGTTGAACGTAGACCGTGATAGTTGATATTAAAAATGTTTCCAATAAAAAATTTCATTCCCTAATTTAAAGGAGGAATATTGTTATTGTTTAAACACTCGTTTTATTGAAACTCTATCGGATTTTTTATTATTTTATTCCCTTAGGGCAAGTTTTTTACTTGTTTTATTTAAAGCTTAGCACAAAAAACCCTGCACTATTCAATATATTATATACTACAAAATACGACACCATTTCGCTGATTTTTTTGCAATAGGGAATAATTTACTTAGATACGCAGGAAAAGTAACTAAAACTATGAGAATAGGACAAGAAAATTTAGAGCTACAAACAACTATTTGAGAAAACGCAAATATTCTGCTAAAGCTAAGAAAACAATAGAATTAAATCACTAATGAATTGGTAAGGTTTGTTTACGAACTACGAGTACTTAGGTATGTACCTACACCCGCGAATAGTTACCGAAGCGATAGGAACCAGACACTTAAAATTAATATCTTCACTGATGGAAATCTAAACGCAAGTATTGGAACACTGCCACAGAAAAACATTAATTAATTGAATTTTTAAATTAGAATGTCAACGAACCAACGGGAGGAAGAAGAATTGAAATTCTAAAATAGAAAAAAAGAAAACTACTTAAGCCACACGGATATTTACCGAACATCAGTGCAAAATAATAACATCAAACAAGAAACAGAACACAGAAGAGTTTAGAAGCCAGCACGCAAACCACAAACGGCAATGCAGTCACATTTCCCTTCCTGTATATACTTACACTTTTATATATTTATTCTCCTGCTGGCTTAAGGGTGCTGGTATCGGTCGGCTCCCTCCCACTCCACATCCTAGAGTACGAAGTCCTTCACTACATGTCCCATCTATGCGGTCTTTCTGGTGTCTTGGACAGATGGAAATTTCGAGACATGGACGGGACACTACTAGAATCACTCACTGATGCGGACTGGACACGCCACATAATTTCCAGTGGTTGAGGCCCCCCCTTTTTTTCAATTACCACCTTTTTGAACGCTTGCGCTGTTCCAGCTCGCAGCTTTGAGCACTCAACAGAAGGACCATTGACCGTTTTTTCCTATGTGACTAGTTCCTTGAGTCCTTGCAGGGGAACGCTGGCTGGTAAGAACAGAACGGAGACGGAAAAGTCGCGGCAGAGTGCTAAATAAATATTTATTATCTAAGTTTAGAATTTTCGAAATCCGTTTTACTTACCAATTTGAACATGTTTGTGAAGTAGTTTTCAAACACTTGATGACTGATAAAGATTTTATTACGGCCTCCTTTTTATATGAAATTCATCTGAATGTAGTCACTAATAAAACATGTTTTCTGTCTATTAGCATAAAGCAATAGACAGTATTTAGTGAAGGTTAATTTTTTAAAGTAGAGTAATTAATTATAGAAATTGTCAAACAGGAATTAAAAATAGGTTTATAGAAGATATATCTATTTTTAAATCATCATCTCAGCCGCAAGAAGTGTCACTGCTGAACATAGGCCTCCCCCATAGATTTCCAAAGAAAACGGTTGGAAGCGGCCTGCATCCAGCGTCTTCCTGCGGCCTTCGCTATGTCATCTGACCACCTTGTGGGCGGTCTTCCGACGCTGCGTTTGCCAGTCCGTGGCCACCATTCGAGAAGCTTACGGCCCCATCGACCATCAGTTCTACGTACTATGTGCCCTGCCCACTGCCACTTCAACTCGCTGATGCGCTGGGCTATGTCGGTTTTCATTTGTGATTCTATCTATTATATTCCATTTTTAAATAAAAATCTGTATTTGTAATATGAATAATTGCGCATTTCTCAAAGAATGTAAATTTTTTTACCATTTCGTAACTCGCGGCGCGGCGGCAGGCGGCAGCGCGTCGGTGGCGGCGTTGGCGTTACAATTTTTTTGTCTTAAGGCGCATATAGCAGCTAACTAGCGCCGCCATTGGATATCTAATGGCGGCGCTAGTGGGCTGTAAGAGGGCCCTTAAGAGTCAGTTAACACTGCACTTGGCAGAATACTTGGGTAAAGATAGGTACAAAGGACGACACGATGTGTAACCAAGCATGCGTGAGTAGTGTAGTTATATATCAGCAATATTAAACAAAAGTACCTAGATTGTGTTTTACGTTTAGCTTAGTATGAAAATGGCAAGCCAAGTCAATCAGACTACGCAATAATAATAATATATCTGTTAGCCCATTACATTACATCAATAATATAATAGAACTTCTACTCGAACGTTTACCTTCTATTATACCTACCTTCTTAGTGTCGATTTTCCAAATACTTATTTTTTAATTTTCAACTAATAGTTCTTAACCATTTTTTATGGATTGAAATTTAAAAAAAAAAACGGAATTCGTGTTACCTATTTTGCGCCTTTTGTAGGTATACCCATAGCCCTAATAGTTCTTAACCATTTTTTATGGATTGGAATTTAAAAAAGACGGAAATTGTATTACCAATTTTGCGCCTTTTGTAGGTATACCTACACCAGGTTACGTGTATGAATAAGAATGGGATACACAAAGTGAATCTAGCTTGACGCAAAGATAGTTGGATAGAAAACACTTTTTATCGCAACCGAAAATACCACGGCAGCAAATTTTTTTTGGTATTTTTACCGATATGGAGTCGGTCCTCGGAAATATGACGATTTTGCCACAATTTCTGAAAATAATAGAGAACCAATTTGGCAACTCCTTTCTTTGATTTTACGGTTAGCCCTGGATTGTATGATAAGTAATTTTAGCACAATATTGCTGGTTTTTTATGTCAAGACTATCCTTAAAAAAAAACTTGGTTTAACCAGCGTCAAAAATTATGAGGTTCCATTGAGAATGTATGTATATGTTGAACTGCACCGTACTGAATGAATCATTAAGTTAATTATACTTTTACTTTTTCTGTTTTTATCATACTAATACTTTAATACTATTACTATTACTTAAATACTTTTACTGTTTTGTTAGAAATATTCTCCATGCCTTTCTATGCTACGTCGCATTTGTTAGAACCACTGAGAGAAGGAGGGGGCCCACTCTTTTTTAAGGGTCTCCATCACTTCCATTTCGAACGCAGTCAGTGCATCTTCAGGGTTCGTAACGCAAATACCTCGGATATAATATCTTTGATTTTTAGGAATAAATAAAAGTAGCAAGGTGCCAAATCGGAACTTTATGGTGGTTGACTCATTATCTCAATACCCACAGTCAAATATGCGACTGACCGTCTAGAATGCGCTGAAGCGTTGTCGTGGTGAAGTAGGATCCTGTTTAGAGGGCGCTGCTGTCGAACTTTTTTCAAGACAACTGGCAAATTATTGTTAATATACCAGTCTGCAGTAACTTTCCTTTAGTATTCCATCACAATAGTTGCGAAATTATCGACTGTCCAAAGTATGAGGCAAAGATATTTGTTCCTTCACCTCTTTCTTACTCTACTTTTGTTTGCAAACCCTCAAAAGCCCCACTGTGCAGATTGTCTTTTAGTTTCAGTTTCGTTACAAAATATCCAACTTTAATCACCTATGACGACGTCAATTATAGAATTCAAGTCACCTCCGTACATACGTACTTTTCTAGCATTTTGAGGGCGCTTTTGGTCTTCGGTCAAATTATGGGGTATCCATCTAATACATAGAATCAGAATCAAAATCAGATTTTATTATTTGTAACCCATAGGTAAATTAGTAGATGTTTATATAACTTATGTACAGCTATGCTCTGCCGATTTTCAACAGCGTACAAATTATTATTGTTAATCTAAATTACAAAAATATATAATTCTATATTTATTTACAGATAATATGAGAATAAATTATGAAATTATAAATAATAACAACAAAATTATCAATAGTAAGTAATCATTCGTCTAATATATTATGTGCTTAATAATAAGTTGTTTTATATATTCCATAAAATTATGTCAAATTTAAAATTGTTATGTCCGCTATATATACATTTATTAATCAGTAATTGTCAATCTCTATTATACACCAATTTATATTAAATTTACATTTTGTCTTTCAGCAATTCATTAACAGAATAATATAATAGCATTTTGCTAATAAAAAGTCGTTGAGAGTTTTTCAAATTTGTGTTATGTTATTTTTTTTTTAATCTCTTTAGGTAACTTATATATTTATATAGGTTATAAATTTCGGTATTCATACAATATATACTATTTCTTAGAAGGGCAGATTTTGGAGGTAGTATGCAAAGTCGAAGTTTGCAGTATCGTCTACTTTTAAGAGTTGTAAAAAGATTCCAGTTTGTTATTACAAATAAAGCCGTCTCATAAATGAAGAGTGCTGGGAGGGTAAGATTTAAGGTCGGTAAAATATAGTGTACAACTCTCTTTTTGTTGTACACCACATGTAGCACGAATTATAGATAATATTTTTGTTATTTCCTTAGAATGTTAAACATTCTAGCGACTGACCACAGTTCTGTTGTTCTCGGTTTTTTACAGGAAAGTATTTTATTTTTTAATAAGTTCGAATTACTTTTTAAACTGTAAGTAGGACAGTATAGAATCAATTGTAAAAGGGATTGAAAAATTGCAACTTCACCCAGGGCGCATCCTTAATGGTTAGCAAGGTGTGGCCACCCAACGGCACAGTGATGGAAATAATAGCACTTTAGCGGCATGTGTGTTTATTTTTTCGTTTAACTTTTTTTTTAAATATTGCTATTTACTATAGAATCCGAGTTATGTAATCTGTCCTATCTATGGACTGCGCAATAGGCTCACGAAACTGGCCAAACTTTAGAAAGGGACAAAGTTAACCTGCGGTATCTTTTCTACTAGACTAGACACCACACGTTCGCTTCGTCTCTTTGACACTTTTGCGTCCATTTTTTCTCACATCTGGCTACGAAATGAGCTGTATGTCTATCATTGCGCTGTAGGTACTTTAATGGTCATCCAATCCAGTACCTAAATTTATTATCTGCTATAGATTGACCAATTCGTACGTGACACTCCTGTGGTCTGCGGGCGATAGGTGATGAAAGGTTGCGGGGGCGAAAAAGAAGAACGGGGCGGCGGAGTACGGGACATTTTGCACATTACAAAACGCACACGGTATTAAATTCAAAGATGAGTCCGCCGACATGCAAAATTATTGTTCGTCAGACCAAACAAATTTTTTATAGTGTATACTAATATTATTCTTATTATTAAGTTTATTATTATGCTAATAAATATAAACAAGTTTTGTGATGCCGAATTATATGTATAATATTTTTCTTTTTTTATTAGTTTTTAGTAAGTATCATTAACTATAATCAAAATAAAAGATTATGTAAACACTGTTTTTGACATCCTCGTCCAAAATTGATTTTGACTTACACTTTTGGTCAAAACGACTTTTAACCGATTTGAAGTCAGAAGCACTACTAATCCATATCATTAAAGTAAAATACGAATAATACTTTTGACCGGTTAAAGTTTTTAATGTAACATGTGTGTGTAACATATGCTTACTTACACAGAAACACAGCCTCACACCTGTGTGTGTGTTTGTGTGAATCGTTAATTTCTTTCTTTAAAAACATTAAATTGAAATACTAATATTTAATAACGGGCGATTCAAAAGTGTTTATAAAAACCTAATTTAAATAAAAGAAATTGACTTAGACTTCGAAACAGTTAACCATTTTATATTGCTTTAATGACAATAAGAATATTTTTTAGTATTTTTAAAGCCAAAATATAAAGGGGAGTAAGGGAAGAATGAAAAATAACAACTCCACCCGGCCCAATAGTCAACCCCTCCTCCAAGCTCCGGATGGCAGCGGTGGACAATGGACACCGTGGTGCTCCCTGCTGGATTACTAACGGGGCTCTGGCGAACGAGTATTTGGCGGTATAACCGAAACCCGACTGGGCATCTGGCTGGAAGAGGTATCATCAACCTACAGGACTAAATACTCTCTAAAAGGCATGAAGTGCATAAGGACGAGCGACACTACTGCACAAAATAAGCCTTAAGAACACCATCTTTTAAAATTTAAAAAACATGAATAGTACAACTAAGATAAATCATTTACTGAGCGAGCCGGCGGACAAAACTCATGATATTACGCAAAGTGATAATAAAAAAACAGGACTATTAAAACATTATTTATTGTTAAGTACATATTGTCGAAATGTTGTTATCGGTATATACGATGATCACAGTCGTTACGAAGTGGTTGTGCAAATTACTTCTTCCATGCGTAGTAGCCGGGGAGGCCGTAAGATGAAACGTAACCAGCACTGCTGTAGGTAAGAGGTACGTTGAGTCCGTTCCAGCTCCTGAAGGCAGTAGGTACGTTGTAGGCGTTGGGGTAGGACACGTAGGTGTAGGGTACTGCAGCAGCGAGACCCAGCAGGGCGACAACAACGAACAACTAAAACATAAAGAACAAGAACTTAGTCCCTTTGTTACACCCTTAAAGGTTGTCTTCACATTTTTATAAATCTTCTTTTCTAGAGTTTGTAGGTATCTTCCTCATTTATATATTTCAAACATGTGATTATAATAATTATGACTATATTAGGGAACAAAGGAACTATATGATAATTAGTGAAAAATAGTGTAAAAAAATACTGATATTATCTGACTAAACTAGGTAGGTACTTAGCACCGCATAGCTGAATCTCACAAAGTGAGAAACAGGCAATTTGACAGTTGGTTTCTTCTGTTACTAAGTATTGGTAATACAGAACCTAAATGCAGGTTAATCTTCCCAACATATACTCTCATTCCCTAATTTGAGAAGAAATTATTGTTTTAACATTGATTTACAGTTTTTGATCCATTTTACTTACCAATTTGAACATGTTTGTGAATTAGTTTTCAAACACTTGAAGACTGATACAGATATTATTATGGCCTCCTTTTTATATGAAATTTATCTGAAAGAAGTAAATAATGAAACATGTTTTGTGTATATTAGCATAAAGTAATAGACAGTATTTTGTGAAGGTTAATTTTTCAAATTTATAGCCAGTAAGTATTTTGTAAAGGTCAGTTTTCAAAATTAGAGTAATTAATTAATGTAAATTATACAACAAACAAACAGGAATTAAAAAGGATATATTGAAAAATATATGTTATATAAACCTCTATAATGTTGTAGGTATTAAAGTCTACGTATAATTTTCTATTTTTAACCGACTTCGACAAAATGGTTTTTAATTCGACCCATTTGTATATAATTTAGTTGGAATTGCACAATATTTGTACTCTGTGTAACGTCATCGGTTTGACGGCACAATCGCTAATGTTTAACTTATTGTGTGTATTTTACGCGATATTTTTGCCGATCTTAAGCCAATTTTTTGTAATACTACTAAGTTAGCAAACAAGCACACGGCCACCTGATGTTAAGGATGGAACACACGCCGATGTCTTTAAGAATTTGATCTCTAGCTATCGTTAATTTAAAATTGAATTTTGATCATGAGGTCACATTTGTCACAAAAATTGTACCGTGTGAGATATGACTTGAAAAGGCCTGTTGTGAATGTTACAGATGAAAATTGCCTATTCCCCCTATTCTACTGAACCTGAAATAAAAAAAAAACTTTTACTTATAGATAACAAGAGAACCTCTGAGAAGTTTATGGTCTTAAAATAACTTGGTATATCTCTAATGGTTAATATTGGGCGTAGGTATAAAATAACTTGGTATATCTCTAATGGTTAATATTGGGCGTAGGTATAAAATAACTTGGTATATCTCTAATGGTTAATATTGGGCGTAGGTATAAAATAACTTGGTATATCTCTAATGGTTAATATTGGGCGTAGGTATAAAATAACTTGGTATATCTCTAATGGTTAATATTGGGCGTAGGTATAAAATAACTTGGTATATCTCTAATGGTTAATATTGGGCGTAGGTATAAAATAACTTGGTATATCTCTAATGGTTAATATTGGGCGTAGGTATAAAATAACTTGGTATATCTCTAATGGTTAATATTGGGCGTAGGTATAAAACGTACATATTCAATGACTTTTAAGTAGGTACGGAACCCTAGAAGCGGAAGTCCAACTCGCACCTTACGTAAAGATTTTATTAATCAATAAACCATGTTGGAAATATAGGTACCTCACTCCTACATGGAATGATTTTTATGTTACCGTATGTACCATAGGTACGCAAACCCGTTTATTTTAGGTGCGTTTTGTTCACTGCTTCAATGCGTTGAATGTCATAATCCAGTCAAGTTAAAAAGACATAAATTTTGTGTGACACACTGTACAAATCTTGGCTCATTCTCTTTGGTTGGATTAACGTATAATCTGCGTAAGGTCGGTCAACAAAACGCCACTTTTGTAACAGCCAATCTTAATACATTTTCTGTAGCGATACGTTTTAGGTAGGTACCTATTCTGTGCGCCGCGACCGATTTAATTTGATTTTCCTACTTGCAATTTGATTTTATTTTACTTTTGAATTTTATGAACCCAATGACAATATGACAATGATGTGTATTAGATTTAGCGGAAGAGATCTCCTTTAGGGATAAGCCCTTCTTCTGTATAATAATTTTAGTTCAGGTACTTAGTTTCTTTTTTAGTTTCTTATTTTTAATTACATACAATAAGAGTGTACAAACAAACAATGTAATGATTATTACCTGTTTTTATATACTAACGGGAATATATTTACGCATATACTAATCTAACTAGATTGCCCAAGAACAGAATTCAAAAAAAGTTTTAATATGTATATAAAAATACGCATGTACGAAGACCTAACTATATGCATCAATAATAATCTTTCCAATACAAAATAAAATACACGAGCGCAAATATTTAGTGACAATAATTTCAAACATCTCGATCTATTTGATTAAAAAGTTAAAATCAAAATCAAAATCTTTTTATTCAAATGGGTTACGAAGAACACTTTCGAATCGTCAAGTAAATTAACTACAACTAGCTTTACAAACTAATTACAATACTGATTTATTGCGTGCGTCCAATAGGTAATCTTTGTAAAAGCACAAACGAAACATAAAATTATAGTGTATCAACTAATAAATACATGTTTTGTATTGAAACATTAAAAAAATAAGATTTACAATGTAAATAGTTTGATTTTAAAAAAAAATCAATATTTATGTAATATTTCAATTGCCTATTGTTTTTCAGATTGCATAGGGGGGGGCACCATGTGATACGTTAAAAGTTTTCAATTATTCTGTGACGGGATTAAAAGCAACTCCCGAGAAAAATATATTTTAATACATATTCTGTCTAAACTAACTATGTTCGTATCTTTGCTAACTATGTTCGTAATTAAAATTTTGTCCCGCAACAAGAAATACACCCTCCTTGCGCAAATTATCCTCGAATCTTGGTATTTAATACATAAAAAATTTGCTTGAAAAATTCAAATTTTTTTTTATTATAAAATTTGCTTGAAAAAGACAGTTTAAAACAAATTTGCTTGAAAAATTGATTCTGCGACTGTTAAACCCTTAAGCGGTCATAGTGGTCTATCGATGCTTGCTAGCACTTTGCCAATCCTTAAGAACTTTCCCTAAGAAGAACTCCATACATTTTAATGAACTCAGGTCATCCCCTACGATAGGTATGTATGTCCAAGTACCAACTAAATATTTTTAAATAAAATTAATATATTAAAAATATTATACTGCCTCTAAAACCTACATTTAATATTAAAAACTTAAACTTTATATAACATTGAGTTAAGTATTTTCTTCTCCTTGAAGTTGAATGCCAAAAAAATCTCATATCTTTGCTGCAAAAAAAAACAAGTAGAGGTAGATACAAAAGTTCTGTTAGCATCTGGACATTAAGGCAAATATTGCATCTTTTTTTAGTTTGAACCCAAAATTTATTATTTAAATAGTTTCTTACTTAAAACTATAATTTAAACTATTTTATTTCATTTTAATTTGCAACAATATTGACATCGTAATTTGGTCGGGTTATAATCGGCCGCTAACTTATGCCGCTAACTTCATACCGGTAAGAAAACCGCTGTAGCATAAAGTTCTGTCGGTAAGTCTCTAAAGCAGTAGGAGCATTGGCAATTGACTTCAACGCGACTAAAACTTAGCTAAAAAAAAATAGCTGAATGTTCTGTCAATAAGTGTGCTTTACTTTTTTACTTTTTAGTGGACTTGAAGTCGGTTTTGGATTTAAGTTGTCTTCTGTTAAACATATTCTAGTTGGTCGTCAAGTCAATAATTAAAGAAACCTTACTTTCTAACATTTTTCTTCGGAACCCTTAAATTAGGCAGGCGGACGAATAGAGAACAAAGAAAGAATAGGAAACCAGAAGGCAGAACCCTTACCACGTTTACCACGTTTCGCCGGAATCCTAAAAATAAATTTAAAAAAATAATTTTAAGGTGTCAACGGCACGACTTGTCGATAAAGAATCGTGTGTGTGTCTACCGATTTGTTGTTATGCGTTTCCGCACGGAATTTGTGTACTCTATGGACTTAGGTATATGAAACCCCACGCTCTATGCAAATACATTGACAGACACCGCTTGAAACGCGGTAGAGAAAACTTGTCACTGCGCGTTTTATTGACTTAATTTTTACATATAGCATCCATTTCTCATGCTGTAGTAAATTTCAAATCCAATAATTCCTATTATTTAAATTCAAAGCGTGTACCAAATGTAATCTTTACGATTTCGAATACTTATTATATATTAATATATTTGTTAAATAATCAAAAATTATACAACTAAAGACATTTTTTCACCTAAGTATCTCTGGTTTTCTTTAAGCGATTTTTACTAAATTTAAATGAGACCAATCCGTGAATTAAATTTTTATGTAAAAAATCCTTATCAGTTTAACAATGACAGATCCCTGATTGCATTACATTATAAAAGTTAATCTTGGATAGATAAATATCAATATTAATAAGTACTAGAGTATGGCCTATTTATTTTAGCACTTTCCACAGATACATTCAATAACCTAACTTAATCTGCGAGGCTCTCGGCATAATATATATATTATTGCTGATAGATATGTTTTTGTCAATTTAAAACTGACGTGGTCAGCATATTATAAAAGGCTATTGACAAAAAAGGAGAAAGGTTATTATTCCCTTATTTAAAAAATAATCAAGTAGAGTAGAGTATTCCTTAGAATAATTCTAAGATAGCTGTATTATACAACAATTTAAGAACTTCAATGGAGCGACAAACCCGTAAGGGGTATTGCATAATATAAGAAATAATACAGATATTGTAATCATGTTTGTAGAGTTTTATTCTTAAAAGCATTGATTAATAAAATTTCAACAAAAAAAAACAAATTCAGTAACTATTAAAACGTATAAAAATAACAGCTGACATTATGACACAACATTGAACTACATTTTTTTTTCCTTTCCGTCAAATGCTTATAATTATTTTTTAACTATTTTTGCTCCAAATGTCTGGCATTTACCTTCAAAGGCAAAAATTAAGGGCATTATTACTTACTTTTAAGAATTTTTTTGAATTTTAATTTTAAGTGAGTGTTTGTATTAAAATTCATACACCATACTAGCTTTCATCACCCAGGGTTAATGTAAGGATTCTAACGATTTCTTTACCATGGGGCATCAAAATAATATGTTATTTACTTAGCATAGCGATTGTTATTGATGAAAAGCTTTGTAAGAAGCGCTCAATATGATAATTACCACTTGCAGTTTTGGTCACCCAAATCTCTACTAGTATCTACTGCTGCCGACTATTCCAAAACACGCCTCTTCACAATTCCAACAGCATTTGGATCCTTGGTGTTAAAATTTCCAGTGACGTTCAGTTCCAAGATCATTAGGAAGACAGTGTCTAGTTGATATACAAGAAAGTTTCAGTACTTAATAGAGCAAACAGTACTTCACTGTTCTTAGGTTGCTACTTTACTAACAGAAAGTACTGCTGCCATCTGTGGGCGGATGCACTTGGACACTTTTGAATCTATTTAAGGATGAGCTGTGAGAATTGTCGACGATCCCAAACTTCCAAGCGGTATGGAACCGATAAGTTTGGGGAGAGACTTTGACTCCCTGTGTGTGTTACACTTTTGTACAATGGTTACCTTCTACCATTGACAGCAAATGCATCACATTCACACCTTGAGATGGTAACAGACTGTAAGGTTCCGAATGTGCTTCCTCCCGCCAAAACTTGGGTTTTAGAATAAACTACTTGCCTACGTTTTCTTTCGGAACTAGAGTATGGGGTTCTTGACGAAGGAAGTATTAAAGATTTTTAAGGTATCGGCAACGCTGGAGTTATGCCTCTGATGTTGCCAAGGTCCGTTGCTTAAGTTTGGTAATCGTTCAAGATACAAGTACTGTAATTGGAGTAGCAACTTGTCTACCTACTCTTCTAAGTTTCTAAATTCATACTTATCATACTATATTCTTGCAGACCAACAAGAAACTTACTTCCATTGTAAAGCATTTTTCTCGCCGAGAAAGTAAAGTTATAGATAAATGTATACCAAACATATTTCTTTCTACTATGATGTTTTTGTGTTGCACTTCGTATTCTTTAATTTACTATTTTTAGTTAAATCTATTTTGGACCGACCTTTTTAGCCAAAAGTATATTTGACTGTTTTGCAGTAGAAAGAACTGTTTAACGGGTAAAGTTTTGACTGTAACATATACATATATAAATACTTACACAGAAAATCAGCCTACCACCTTCGTTCCTTTCCTTAATTCAAAAAAAACGGCATATGTAGAGTAGAGTACACACCGTTGTTTTTTTAAAATATATATTTCCTTTTCACTTTGTTGATTTTCTGATACAATTAGTAAAGTGGCTTAATTGTGTCTATTTTATAATTATCTGAAAATTCATGCTTTTAGTCCCACAAAGAAAAACACAGGACTATGAGAAACATTTTTATTGTTTAATAAATATTGTCAAAATGTTGTTTTAGAATTTATACGATAATTACTGTTGTTACGAAGTGGTGGTAGATTACTTCTTCCATGCGTAGTAGCTGGGGAGGCCGTAAGATGAAACGTAACCAGCCCTGTAGGCAAGAGGTATGTTAAGTCCGGTCCAGGATCTGTAGGCGGCAGGAACGTTGTAGGTGGTAGGGTAGGATATGTAGGTATAGGGTACTGCAGCTGTGAGACCCAGCAGGGCGACAACAACGAACAACTATAGAACATAAAAAACAAGAACTAAGTACCAGTACGTGGAAGGTTTGACTTCACATTTTCATACATTTTGACATTTTAAAAGTTTGTGTTTTCCTTCTCACTTATATATTACTGCAAATTTTAAAATGATTATATACATAACTAAATATTGACTTAAAAAGGAACTTCATTAATTTGTAGTAAAAAAAACACATAAGTAAATATCCCAACAGAGGCTACATACAACCGCGAAACGATAGGTAGGTTACTACAAGGAACGGAGGTGTGTGCGTGACACTAACTCAACTTTTAAACCATGTGATCCAGAAATCTGAAAAAATCACAATAATAAGGCTTTATAAATAAGTAGGTACCCAATGGAAATTATTTAGGACATAATAAGTTCATTAGTTTTTTTAGAACTCTGCAATAATTATTATTCTACGTAACCCTAACTTAACGACTGTACGACACACACTTATCCGGTTTCTTTAACTGTTACATTTAAAGTTAAGCACAAAAAGTACTGCATACAGACACAGAAAAAAATGATTTTAGCGTTTCTTAAGTGTTATTTCCTGTAAAAATTACAAGTACCTACTTAACAATTTGAAAGACGAACAAGTCACAGCGGAGTGTTAAATTTTATAATATCCATACATTTTAAGTACTTACCAACTTGAACATATTTGTGATGTAGTTTTCAATGGACGACTGATTAAGAGATAATTATATTTTCCTTTTTATATGAAATGTATCTGAATGAAATTACTTATAAAACATGTTATCTGTCTATTAACATAGCAGTAACAGGCAGTATTGTATGAAGGTTAATGTTCAAAACTAGTAAAATACATATAATATTATATAATAATATATACATTGATTCTTTTCTACACCAAATAAACAATTTCCTTGCACAGACAGGGAAATATAGAAGACCAACTATTGGTATAAAGGTGTTAAAGAATCGAATTTTTATTGCCATATGGGTTTGGGCGGAGGGGGGGGGGGCGGAGGCTGCGGTGCTAATTTCCGTTTACACCTCTTTTTTTGCATAGACTGTTGAATTTTTTTTTTTTTTGAAGTCTTGTAAACTACATGCTTGCAATGAAATGATATAAGACTGAAAATGAGATACATGTATGGAAATGAAGGAGCGCCTCTAGGACCTCATAACGGTAAAACAATTTTTTCTTATAGAACTTTTAATGAATACGCAAAAGCGATAGTGGCGTTACAAATATGCGAAAACTGGTAGTCTGGTCAGCAACCGTCAATACGCCACGGTCGCTTGACCGGTGATCGTAGTAGGTATATCTCACACACCGATGAGCAATACTACTACCCATTGAGAGTCACGGGGAGTCATTGACATATAGCGACATAGCGAAGGCGTTCGATCGGTTCTGGCATGATCTTCTGTCGAAGTTGTTATCTTACAGACTGCCCGAGGGTTTGTGCAAATGGGCGGCTATCGTTCTACTGGATGGAGAAACTACAAAGGTTCCTCGTTTGACTACGACATCCTCCCATGCTTCTAAAATTATGCACATGATGAAATTGAAACAAAACTTCTGTTTCGCAAAGTACGTGATATGGTATTGATTCTCAAATGTAACCAATTTTAGCAAAAGATTTTCGGAGTAGTAATTTTTTTTTTGTTTTGTTGTTTGTGTATGAGAATTGGCATTTGACCTTTTTATTGAAAATTATACCCTCAGACCTAGGATTTTTACGCTACGCTATTCCTACTTCACTGTCCGAAATTATTCCTAAATTAAAAAATAGAGCACAAAACTATGTATGGAAATCCGCCTATTTTCGTAAATGAAACCTTGAATGGATTGGTATATTGACTCTTTGTTTGTATACGGAAAGTCAGTTTTAAAAGGGGTAAAATTTGAGTAGTTTATACTTATTTACTTACAGGCGTTTCTCCATCGCCGCAGATATACGACTGGAAAAGATAAATTACTCGCGCAACATCCCGGGGAATTAGCTAGTTATATTATTGTTATTATTATTATATATTCTTTATTGCCCAATAAAATAGAATACAACAGTAAAAAACAAATATAGTATCTCAAAAATGATTTCTTCCAGACAACCTTACGGTAGACGAAATGACTGAGACGAGGACGTGCATTAATATTGTACAGAAGTAAGAAAATTAGTATAAACCAGTTTTTATTATTATTATTACATTTTTTACAATGTTTTTATTAACTCACATTCTTGTCAAACAATCTTAGTTCCGATGACAACATAATCCATATACTTCTATACTAATATATATATAAAGCTGAAGGGTCTGTTTGTTTGAAAGCGCTAATATCAGGAACTACTGGTCGGTTTTAAAAAATCTTTCAGTGTTATATAGCCCATTTATCGAGGAAGGCTATAGGCTATATATCATCACGCTAACACAAATAGCAGCGGAGCACTTATGAAAAATGTTTCAAAATCGGGGTTTTTTTATCCTTTTGAGAGCTTCCGCTGCGTGCGCTGCGTAAACGGTTAGAGTTTCGCAAAAATCATGTATGACAGAATTGTTCCCCTATAAAAGTTCTTAAAAAAAAGTCCGCGACAGCATATGTCTATATTTTAAGTTTGGCTCACTATAACCTTTTTTATGCTTACCATATTTGTTCTAAAATAATGCATTATTTGTGAAGGTGTTTTTATAAACATGATATTATTTTTTTCCAAATAAATACGTTATTCATCACAAGCATTTAATTTAAAACAAAATTGCCCTGTTCATCATTCGATTTCAATGAATATCTTAGGAGATATCGCAGTTTTAAAGTAACGTGGCAGCAAAATAATTGTCAAGTTTGTGCGCGCATTTATGATGTGCGAGGCCGGCGGGCAGTCATGAAGAAGAAGGGCGGTACGTATTATATTTTAAAATATTTTACCTTCTGTGTTTTTTTTTTTAATTGCCGTAAGAATCTTATGCCGATAACCAAATTAAGGGCGGCCGAAGCCGCTTGCAAAAGCTAGTAAAATATATTCAATATCACGGTAGATGCAATTTGGCCGCCACCACAAAATGGCAGTGTACCCCTCGACATAGGTCCCCCTATCAAATGGAAGCGTATGATGAGTAGAAAACAATAAGACGTAACTTTATTCAAAATTCAAAATGGCGGATATAACAAAATGGCGGAAAACTCGTTTCTTCACAACTCCTTCAACATGGGTATCAAATAAAAGGTTATGCCTAGCATAGCTACTTTAAGATATGTGACGTTATTCTAAATCCAAAATGGAGGATTACCGGCCACCACAACAAAATTGCAGACTACCTGTTTCTTTAGAAAACACTCGACATGGATATCGAATGGAAGTGTATGATGAACAGAAAACAATAAGCGGGAGTTCATAGTGGTTCATCCAATTACTGACCAAGTTACACGTTACTTAACTTTGTATATCGTTTCCAATAAACAAACACAAACAAAAAGTGTGCTGATTAGCGGTCACCCATCTAATTACTGACCAAGCTGGACGTTGATTAACTTTGAATAGCATTTACAATCATTCAGCAGAGTCGGGCTAGGTCAGTGATTCGAATCTTTACTTTGCTTAATAATGTAATACTCATAAGCACTAAAATGATATCATTTAAAATTGAGCCTTACATTCATTAAAATACTAAGTAAGTAGGTGGGTAACCTAGAAATTAGAGCAATCTACCAATTTTCAATTTGCGCTGAAATTTACCGGAAGATTTTTGATTCTCGATAAAAAGTCATGCTGACACTTTCTTATACGTTTAATTAGAGAGAGACAGCATGATCTTTAAAGGAGTATAAAACTTAATGAATGAGCATGAAAGCTTAGGATTTAATTTTGTAGTAGAAAGATGTGCCCCATGTTTGTTTTATGAGTGTATGTCCTCTTGTGTCATCAAGACACCCGAAGGATTATTTTATTCTTCTGAAAGCCTATAAAAACGTAGTTTTTATATATATATTTTTAATCTATATTAAATATTTTAAACTGAGCTAAAGATTGTGCAATTCCAAAGTTTAATCTCGTAGACTGTAAACGAGCCATTGTAGAATTGCGAACAATGTGAGGAAATTTTTAACACTAAGCTCGTGAAAAGACGAAGAACAGACGAGTCCAGAAATTGAAAACACTCTTTTAATATGCAGATGGATCAAAGAACACTTTATACAGGAGAAATAAAATATGAGTATCCCGGCGAAAGCGAACTGGGAGCCATTTGAGCTACTGACGATATTCAGAAATGTGGTTATATTTAAGAACGGAAGCCAAATATGAACCTGATGCATAAATTTTGAAGTCGCTCAAATTCATTAAGTTGCTCCACTGTAAGGTCAGGATAGCTAACCTCAGTATAATCGAGAATAGTAATGATTAAAGATTGTGCTAAAGCAATTTTAGTGGGAATATGTAAGAAATTACGTAGTCGTCCCAAAGAGCTGTTTGCAGCGAACAATTTCTTGCTCATTTCTCCCTGTCCTTGTCCCTCTGTCGAGTAACGATCGATTTGTATTCCAAGATTCTTTATATTTCTATAATATTACAAAATTTTCTTTATACCATTATACAGACACATCCTGTCTGTATCTTACTACTATATTTTTGTAAAATTGATTAGCATCGCCTATTTTGAATTCTGTTGTTAGGATTACGCGAAAACCACACTAAACGGCAAACCCGTTTGATGCGAAGGTTTAACTTAAAGTCTAAGTTAAGCTACATCTTAATCTGTTTATATTACCGAAGATATAATGGAGCAGAATTTTATACAGGCGAACAAAGTCACGGGGTAATGCTTGTTTTAAATAACATATCAGGCCGTCTGTTAACCTAAAGTATAAGTAGTTTTTTTAAACTCGGTATAAGGATTCGCAACAATCTTAATCTATTATCTAACTAACTGACCTTTTTTTCTCCGTAATTTAATGATTATTCCGTAAAATACCCGTTTTATGTCCCAAAAATATAATTTAGGTACATATAGGTACGTAAAATATTATAGGTAATCTATCTATATAAAGTCGATAATTTATATTGGGCCCAAAATTAAAATGCAGGCCAAAGGAAAATGACAGCACAAGAAAACTTTTTCCAGTCGTCTTGACCACAATGGTGACCTGGCCTATAGTGTTAAAAGAAAGCCGATCTACTGGGCAGGCTCTTTGTCTCAAACTCGAATTTAAACGACGCAAGCGCTGTAGGTACTATACCGTAGTGCGGTAAGAACATGTAGGAAATCTCCATAACATAGCGGGAGGTCGCGCAGGCCTTGTATGTTTAGACGTTCATAACTCTAGTGGGCCAGAAAGACGGTATCCATTAAATTACAGGCCACTCGCTATTACCTCTCTTCTCTCCAATGTGATGGAGTGTGGTATGTGATCAATACACAGCCCACAGCAATTTTCTACTATCGCACCGCTCGTCATCGGCAGGGAATTCATCCTAACACCTTAGAACGTGAATAATTACGTACAGTGCGGTTTCAAAGAAACCTCCTCCTCCCGCGAACGCTTAGGTTGTAGAAAAAAAGATAGTTAATATGTTCGTGTAAAAATTATATAAGTAATCGTTACAAATACTTTACCGACCGAAGATAGTGGAAAAATATTCAACTTCAATTTTTCAATTCTAATTGACGCCGCTGAGAGTTATTTATAAAAGTTCGAAATACCTAAATGTATGTGGTTATTCAATAAATATGATTTTAAGCATCAGTAACAGGTACATGAGCATATATGCAAGAATTAAAAACTTTAGAACTAAGTATTTCATTTATTTGTTCAAACCTAAAGGTTATGGTATTGTTCCAGTACTGGACTTGGAGCAGAATGGAGGTTTTGCCTCCCGGTGTGGTGACCTACTTCTTTTTATTTTATATTTTCTACTCAATTCATGCGTTTACTCCACCAAATTCATTAATAAACACAAAACTTATAAACATATTTTTATTAATGAGATAAGTATCGTTAAAATGTTGTCGTTGGTACAAATACCATGATCACAGTTATTACTAAGCGGGTGGTGCAGATTACTTCTTCCATGCGAAATAGCTAGGGAGGCCGTAAGATGGAATGTAACCAGCGCTGCTGTAGGTAAGAGGTACGTTGAGTCCGTTCCAGCTCCTGAAGGCGGTAGGTACGTTGTAGGCGGTGGGGTAGGACACGTAGGTGTAGGGTACTGCAGCAGCGAGACCCAGCAGGGCGACAACAACGAACAACTAAAACATAAAAAATCTGAATTAAGTAGCTTGACTTCACATTTCATTTTGAATATAAACTGTTTACTGCACTGTTAATCTTTAAAAACGTACAAAATATAAAAATTACCAAATGGCAAACATCAATTACGTAATTTTGCCGGCTTTAAATACACAGATTTGAAATTTGCATTAATAAATAAATAAAAGAAACGATGAACTCGAGTAGGTAATTGAAAAATCACTAGAACATTGACCCTGATGATACTTAATGTTTGTTGTTTCCCTGCAGTAGGTATCTGGTATTGGGGGCTGTGAACTGTAAAACATAAAAGATAAAAGACAGCGGAAATATACCTAGTATCACATTGTTGATGAATATTGGCGTTTCATAATATGTGTAATAATTATACAAATGGTTTTACTTAGCAAACTTAAAGCAGTAAAAGAGAATGAATAATTTTCATGAGTGCTTGGTTGCGAGAGATGTATATGTATGCCACTGGGTTATTTAAATAATAATTAATTATATTCTTATGTATCTTGTGTACCTGTGTATGTATGTCCTATATATAAAAATAGTTTAATGGTTCAAAAGGCTTTCAATAACGATTAAAAATAATGTAGTGTTAAAAATAAAATAAGGAAGGAAGGACTGAGTTATTATTATCAATCAATGCTAAGCCAAAACTAATAAAGCCAGAAACAGGAAATTTGACAGATTGGAAATCCGAAATGCAGGTTATTTTTCCCCGTACAAACTTCCATTCCCAAATTTAGGGTAATTTATGGAGTTACAAAATTATTGTTTTTACAGAAATTAAAAATAGTTATATAAGGGTTAAATTATTAAGTACCTTATGAGGTTTTACTTGATTTATTAGGTATTTGATCAGATTTATTTAATGAATCTATCTAAAGACATTTCCTAAAGTTATAACAAACGGCACAGATTATATAATACTATTACGGGATTTAGAAACTGTGATAGGAACCATGTTGCAATAAATCCTAGCACAGCGTGCTGGAAATCTAAATGGAAGTTTAAATTTTTTGAAATCCATTTCACTTACCAATTTAAACATGTTTGTGAAGTAGTTTTCAAACACTTGAAGACTAATACAGATATTATTATGGCCTCCTTTTTATATAAAATTTGTCTGAATGAAGTCACTAATAAAACATGTTTTCTGTCTATTAGCATAAGGTAGTGTAGTAGACACTAGTCAATATTTTATGAAGGTTAATGTTCACAACTAGTACAATTACCTTTATAAATTGAAAAATTTAATTGATATATTTATTTTTGTACTCTAAATAAACAATTTCCTCGAACAAGAATTCAAAAGCAAATAAACTATCTTTTCAGTTAGTATTGAGAAATTATAAGATGAATATATAATGGCACCTGGTTGGTTCCCAATTTCAGTGTGCACCCCCTTTTTCTGTATTCTAAATGTAGGTTATGACCGGCAAGACCTACGTCTTTAACCATTGAGGTATGAGCGACGCGAAGACCTGACGCAACTTACTCGTTCCAAATGCTACCCAGCCCAACTGAATTCTTCTGTCTGCTTTTTTTTTAAAGTTTTAGTTTAGTAAGCATTAATAAGCTAGTGATATTGTCTAACCTATATAGATATACACTACAACAGCTTCGATTGCGATATTACTGACAGTCATTAATCTCAAGTTAACGTGTGCATAGTTAAGATCTTTGTCTTGCCTACATTCATGACGGAGCATCACTTATAACGGCTCGACTAATTTGAATGATTTCTTTATAGGGATAAGTACCCGAAGGGTCCAAACGGAGGCCTATACTGCTGACCCTCACGTGTCCATTTCGTCTTTCACACAGATTTTACAGGCAAACGGTTGGAGCGAGTCATAAAATTTTTTTGTACAAGCATCTTGTTGACCCAACAAATTGTCAAAAAATATTTTTTAGTGTTTTTAAAGTAGGGAATGTTTTTAAGCATACCGCCCCGCCAATGGAGGGCGTAACAAAACCTATCTTTTGAACTACCTAATCCAGTTGGTTATCGTTATTTAGAACACGTTGAGTAGATAAATACTATATTCTTTGTTTTAAAAAATATTTAGTCAAAGGTCTTATTAAAAAAAGCTGCACTTTGTGATGGAAGCAAGCCGCTTTGCACAGTGATAGTAGGGACGAAAATAACCTTTTCTGGCGGCAGAGCCCAAGGTTCCATCCCATAGGAATAGAAATGGTGCCACTTCCCAAAATAAAATCTTAAAAAATTCTACAAGCCTGACGGATGCACGGGTTTTGATGATTAATATGTCAATAGATATATAATTACTTATTCTACAAAGAAACAAATATAAAATATAAAACAATTGTCGAAAATCCTGATTTAATGAATATTTTTTTTCAAAATTTCCGGTTTTTACTTGATTGCATAAAAAATGTATGAATAGGGTATTTTCTTATTGCTCACATTATTAAGATATTAATAACGCGTTTGATAAAAAAAACTGCATGTCAATATCTTAAATAGTTTATATTATATATAATATAAATAGAAAATATTTAAGATTTCGTGGCGGTGGTGGGAATATTGCTCTTGCTCTTGCAGAGTGCAGGGTAATCCGACACGTCGGCAACCGTAACGCATTGTTTCACAGCCTGATTTACAAGCGCATTAATCGAGCAGGGTTAATTCTGGCCAAATAAATGGCCGTTTCACTTGACCACTGTGGAGTCCAGCCACCTTGAGAGGTCTTGTTCCATCCCCAAAAAGATGGACATGGGATGGTAATGTCTAAATTCAAACAATTTCCCCATATGGCCCGCCTGGTAAGCTGCGCGTAGTGCATGTTTTTGCAGGGCGGCTGACGTTTGTGGGAGGCTTGTTACTAGCCTATTTTTTGAGGCAAATAAGTCTTTGCGAACCGCATTAATAGTGATGTGCTTTGTATTCGCATCATACACTTTGCACGGGAATCATATACGTAAATCTTATACAATATGGATAATAAATGAGTACAAACCGTTCCAATTGAGTCATTACTTCTTCAGAAAGGGGTTTCCAGAGGTCTCGATATACTTGCAAAAGCAGTGATTACTTCTGGGCAAGACATCCACGTTTTGAAGCAAGTTTTCCTTTAGAATTAAAAAAGGACGTTGTATCACAATCTATTTTAGGTCTTTTTGTAAGACCTTGTGGCTTGAATTTAGCAGATCCAAATTTTTATGCTTCGAGTCCAGCAGATTTTTTGCCTGGTTTGGACGTTTTTAAAAGTCTTGTCGGCGGTGATAAAATAGTCTTACAAAACCGGGGTGCTAACCGCTTATCACACTGTTTTCGGTTATATTATTTTGGGTTATTATCTCAATTCAAAATTCTTCGGTTCCTATTATTTGGCGACATATTATAGGACAACTCAACCCTGCATATCTTGCGTCTCGCTGATGTTTTACTTCTGCTTTGCTATCTCATACTATGTGGTGGAGTCCACAATGGTTATGTGCCCCCGAATCACAGTATCCAGAAACATTGTTGCAAATACCTGCTGATCTACCTGGAATTTGTTGTTAACTATTAGTGACATCAGAACTTATTCCAAAGTGTTAAGGCGATCCGCCAAAATAGCCTTGGTCCCGGCGCAAACGAAATGTATCTCAGATTTTAGTATTATAATAGTAAAAATATTCTAGAGACTCACTTTTGCCAGATTCGATGGTTAACATAGCTTTTTTTCCCTGAAGAAGTTTCATAGGCGCTCGATTTTTTTTTGACATGATGTTGTCCTAGGTGGTCTCTACAGCTTCACACGGGCAAATGGCAAGCGCATAAGGCTCTCAGCCGAAAAGTTTTTAAGTAACAGATTAACAGGCCTAAGTGCGCCCAGGTGTTCTCGATACTCGGCTTAGGGCATTGCTGGGAGTAGCAAGAATGGGATTGAAGTGTTGCAGTGCTAAATAGAAAATACGTGAAGGTAGTAAGTTTTTGATCTCTGTGGATGGATTCGGCAACGAATCAGTAAATTGTCTGATTGAGACTGCGACCTAACGAGTTGATCACGTATTTCAATTTGCTCTGTTGATCACGTATTTCAATTTGCTCTGAAACAGTGAGTACAGACAGTACACCTCGATCTCATACACACCAGTTCTTTTAATGTGTTCGCTGCAGTATGACCTAGCGATTTTTATGTGGTACATGTCTATTGCGAATTTAATAAGTTCCTCGTGTGTTAGTTCTGGGAAAATCAGATATTTGTTCATTGTTTGTGTGTTCCATGTGTTATTTATGCATGTGTTATGTATGCACATACATGTGTTGTTAATTATAAGTACAGAACATAAATCAATCCGGTTTTTCCATTAAAGTGTAACTTTTGTATTGAGCGCCTATGAAACTTCTTTAGGCAAAAAAACCATCTTAGCCATCGAATCTGGCAAAAGTGATGCTCTAGAATATTTTCCCTACCATAATACTAAAATCATAATACATAACATTTGCGCCGGGGCTAGAATTTTTTTCTAAGGGATTTGGCGGACTTCCTTTTTTTTCGAAAAATTTAGTTCATACGATAAATTGATTGCGGTATCGGCATGGATTCGGACATTTATATTTAATTATCGAAAGAAAACAACCACTCGAAGGAACATGTAATAATTTGACTCTCCAAGAAAGGAAGGATGCCATGCTTTTTTGGGTCTCTTGTATTCGGAAGAAACATTTTGGAACTAAAATTGAAAGGTTACATAGCGTTAAAACATTAAAAGGGCATTTGAAACGTTTAAATCCATTCACGGACTCAAATGGATTATACCTAACGATATGGCGGGCGTCTTAAAAATACAAATTTAGACTTTGAATTGCATTTCGTGTTGTAAATTGAAAGGACTTACTACCCAACCATTAATGGGTGATTTGCTTCGTGACAGGGTAGTTGCTGCAAGGCCTTACCATGGTGTAGGTACTGACTATGCTGGAACATTTTATGTAAAATCACATAAATTGCGGAACCAAAAAGTATATTTATCTATTTACGTTTGCTTAGCTTCAAAAGACGTCCATTTGGAGTGAGTATCTGACCTGTCTACAGAAGCTTTTATTGCTGCCTTATCACGATTTGTCTCGACGCTGCTTGTCCGCTATCGTTCGATCAGCTTGTGGTGCCAACTTCAAAGGCAGCGACCGCTACTTACGAGAAGTTCTTCAATTTCTGCTATTAAATCAAGATTTCAAATCTCATGATTTTTCGTGGCGTGGCATTACTTAGATATTTAATCCACCAGGATGTCCATTATTTGAAGCGGCAGTTAAATCTGCCAAAACGCATAATCAGTAAAACTATCCTAACATTTAAGTAATTAAGTAAATTTTTTTGGAAAATTGAAGCCATCTTAAACTGTGTCCTTTTTCTTCAAATCCAAATGACCTGGAGGAGTTGAGTCCAGGTCATTTTGTAATTAGGCAACCGCTTTATGCTGTTACCAAATACCCATTGCACGAGGTGAGACTTCATAAACTTAGTAGATTTCAACTTTTATAACAAATTTCACAAAGGTTTTGGCATCGCTGCCACTTAGAATATCTTCACCTCTTACAACAGCAGCGTCTGCGTTGGTCAGACTCTTCACTTCCTCCAAAGGAAGGTGATTTAGTCTTGTTGAAGGAAGAAAACGTCTCTCCACCTTAATGGCGACGTGAATGCATAACTAAATTGTATCCTGGAAAAGATAATGTAGTGCTTTTAGTCGATGTTAGAGTGGCTAGGGGAACAATTGTACAACGCGCTGTGTCTTAACTGTCGCGATTGCCTATTGATTTTTTTTTTAAGCAGTCAGAGACTGCTTGGGTGGGTGATTGTTTAGTTTTCATAATGCATGTTACTTATACGTTGGAAGGCAATGGTATTAGTTCCTTTTTTTGTTTTGATTATGTTGCACTGGCAAAACTTAGCTCAGGCCGGGCCGAAGAGAAAAACCAAAGAGGTGTCCCATGAAACTTTCAAGATCGACGAAAGGTACAAACTACACTTATCAGTTAATTTATTTATTTACGTTACGTTACGTTTATAGTAATGCTCTGCGTACCTCAAAAGGAAAAAAAACGGAACCCTTATAGGATCACGTTGTCCGTCCGTCCATCAATTAACCAATGCAATAGTGCAATAGCTTCTGCTAAGCGATTATAAGTCTATCATTCTATCAATCAGTTAGGCCATTTGAGTGTATAGGTGTAAATGAGTCAAACTATTGGTCGCGTTCATTGTTTTAGTTTGGAGTCGAAATATTTGTGTATACTAAATTTGACATAAATATTTTTTTGGAAATTTATAATATTTGGGCGTTTTTATAAAAATATCGCACTTCTGGCCTTTTCGTGGAGTATCAAAATATTCCAAATAATTCAGATATTAAGCCTAGAATAAGAATAAGGGTCAATTGTGCGACAGCGGAGATATATTTTTTTATCTAACCACCTTATATTATCTTACCAGCCGAGATCCAGCCCACTGGGCGTCGCCACAGAGCAGAGCTAATTTTGGCACAGAGATAGTTGAAGGGACGGAGAAGAACATGGACTACTCTTTGTCCCGGAAAATAAAAGTTACCGCAGAAATAACTAATTATCTCAATAAGGCATTCGGATATAGTTCTATATAGCTAACTATATGTAGCAAAATTAATATATGAAGCAAACTTACTATATGTACCAAACTTACTATATGAAGCAAACTTACCATATGTAGCACACTTACTATGGGTATATGTAGAAAATTTACTATATGCAGCAAACGTACTATGTGTAGCAAACTTACTACATCTAGCAAACTTTCTATGTGTAGCAAACTAACTATGTAAAGCAAACTTACTATATGTAACAAACTTTCTATGTGCAGTAAACTTACTATATGTAGCAAACTTACTATTTGTAGCAAACTTACTATGTGCAGCAAACTTACTTTATGTAGCAAACTTACTATGTGCAGCAAACTAACTGTATGTAGCAAACTTACTATATGTAGCAAACTTACTTTATGTAGAAAACTTACTATATGTAGCAAATTTACTTTGTGCAGCAAACTTACTTTATGTAGCAAACTTACTATGTGCAGCAAACTTACTTTATGTAGTAAACTTACTATATGTAGCAAACTTACTATGTGCAGCAAACTTACTATACACGTATGTAGAAAACTTACTTAGTGTTTCAAGGGTAAGAGGATACACTTCGAGGCGCCTCGCAGCGGGCTTCATACAAACGAATTTCTCACTTAATTTTGACACTTGCTGATCAAACCTAGAAATTTTGAGGACATGTTCCAGTAATAAGTATCTAGGTCTGCAGAGTACCAGTTTTCTATTAAATTGTATATTTCAAGAGTTATACAGGATTCTAGTTTTTCTTAAAAAAGGTTTTAAAAAAGATTTCTAGTTAATAGAACCTTTTACAAAATTTTGAAAAATCACAGACATAGGCTTGAGATTATGACAAAGAAATTTCTCAGTGATTGATCAGTTAATGTCAAAAACAAATGAGAAATTCGCGAAGTGTATCCTCTTAATATATAGATACCAAATTATTGCGATTCAACTTTACCCAGCACTTCTTGTTACCCGCTTATAAACTATTTTAGTCAAAAATTTCCCAAAATTGAGTAAAAATATCCGCACTGGCAACAGTGGCAAGAGATTACTTAGGCCGCTCCCCGCTCCCCGCTCCCCGCTCCCCGCTCCCCGCTCCCCGCTCCCCGCTCCCCGCTCGCCGCTAGCCGCACCCCGCTCGCCGCTCCCCGTTCGACGCAAACCGCAAACCGCACGATAAGGTATTACTTTTATCCGGTTGTCGTTGGTACCTTGTACCTAATAAACGTTAATTTCAGTAAATGTTGTTACAGTACTATGGGCTTAGCAAGAGTTGATTATTGCTGGAAACTTTGCAAATATTTATCTAAATATTTACAGTATTTGTAATATTCATTAAGTACCTACTTGTATAATAACATACATTTGTAATATGTATTTTTGATGATTTAATAGTTTTGTTTTGTGAGTCCTGCTATTTGTCACGTCTAATGGGTCTTTGTAACGCCACTGAAAAATCAGTAGTGCTTCTGTACTTATACAATAGTTTGAAAGTAAAATATAAATTTATAAACGATTAATTATTATTAACATAAATCTGGAAGAGAACGCTTTAAAGCGATAAGACTACCTGTTCGCTAAAATTCGCCCCTCGAATTTGCTCGCATATATTTTCTTATTTTCCTTTATTTTACCTATATTATAAATAAATAAATTCCCTATACCGACTACCGACCGTACGTTATTTATAACTGACATAATTCTACGGGACCCAATGTACAAGACTACGTGACCATACCGACACCGACACCTACGATGGAAAGGTACCCAAGGCCGCCAGCGCCTTGCAAGCCGCCCGCTGCATCGACACACAGTTGTACCAAGTTAGCCGTCACGAACGCACCTCACGCTCATTGAAGCGCCCCCCGCCCCGCTCGCCGAAGACGCACCGCGACAATGCGCGTGTTATAATATAGACAATATAAAATTGTAGTCCGAAGATTAAACACCGCTGCGTAATTTGCTGTTTTCATTTACTTGTGTGTTAGCATCCACCATTTGGACCTATTTACCGAAGTCACCGCCGACGAGCCATCATCCCGACACATCCAACCGCCATCCGCTACAGCAACCGCTGCACCTCTCTCTCCGCATCCTATCTGCGCGCGTTTGAATTGAATTGACGCCCGATTCCGCGAACAATTTTGGAGGTCCCACCGAGATCGTGGGATCGTCCTGGAAGAGAAGCCAAGAGGGCCACCATCACTGGACCATCCGCATCCGCATCCGCATCTGCTATCCGACTACGTGCGCATCAGCAGCACCCGCTCCCTAAAGGCCACGCCGTTGCCGCCAAACTACGCCGCCGCCGAGACCACACGGCCCCGCAAAACCACGCCGTTGCCGCCGAAATCACGCGGTCCGCAAAACCACGCCGCTGATACCACGCGGCCCCGCCAAACCACGCCGCTGCCGCCGAACCCACGTGGTCCCACTAAATCACGCCATTGCCGCCGAAAACACGCCGTTGCCGCCGAAACCACGCCATTGCCGCCGAAACCACGCGGCCCCCCAAACCGTTGCCGCCGAAACCACGCAGCCCCCAAAACTACGCCGCCGTTGCCGCCGAAACCACGCGTTCCCGCCAAACCACGTTGCCGCCGTTAAAACCACGAGGCGTCCTGCTAAGGTCACGCCGACACCGCACGTCGCTTTCAAGCGCTACAGCCGCTGAGCCGCTGAGTCGCTGAACGCTGTGAGGCATAGCGACAGAAACCCGACCGCTGATTACGCTGAATCGACTAACTGGACGCTACGACCGTAACGGTAACATTGACGTACTTACCTACCCCCCGTTTTATTTTATTCCGCTCAATTAACTTTTATCCGAGTTATCTATATTTATTCATTCATATTATTTGTTTGTCCATAATTTGATTTTATAAAATGTTGAAGTGCGTAGCCACGTTTAACATAAGGCACGAGCTTCTAAGTGAAGTCCGTGACGAGATCCGAGCCGCCAAAACCGCAACCGCGATAGCCTTTGCAGAAAGGATTTTCTTTAGGCATTTTACCAAATTAGAGGCCGCCTATACGGACCTGATTTGTAATCTCGGGGATACCGACCTCGGCATCTACCGTACCCGGTTTTCAAACATGCATAGTTTCATGTTGGATATGGAGATAAGGAATGCGATGCATTCAAATGAAGTTGTCCTGAAACCCACCGACCAAATTACGGTTTCCGTCGAACCTGTCCGTCCTACCGACCCATCTCCGCTATCGCCGACCGAGACTCCTCCTCCGCGAGACCACGAGCATATCGCGCATATAGCACCACCGTTGTCCGACGATAGACCGAAGACAACCGATCCCGTCAGTCTTACTGAACCCGTATCCGATCGTCCGTCTGTCACGCGATCCGCCCGTCAGTCCGATCGTCCGTCCGTCACGCCGATCCGTCACCCGTCAGATTTGTACCGCCCGTCAGCAGCACGAATGCAACCAAGACACGGTTGCAACTTTTGCAACTCAACGTTGCACACATTACGTGGGTGCAACCAGTACTCCGATTTAAATCCCGCTCGACACCCCGATCTAGTCCGACAAGCCGCACCGAGCTGTACTTACACAGCATACCGAACCGTTCCGTCCGCAGTACGCTCGCAACAAACGAGCTGTTGCAACCATTGCGACTCCGCGTTGCACATGCCCCCCGGCTCCAAGCAATTAGCTATGACTATGAGTACCACGCAACGCCCCTCGTGGGCTCCGATAGCCGAAATTTATAGATGGTGTTCTTCAAAACACCGAACTCGCCAAACTCACCGCAGTTTAATTATATCGCAGTACCCGTCTGCGTGGAGGTCCCACACCAAAAATAGGTCTGATCCGCGAGCTAGCACTCATCACCACATACATCACCGCGTACATCACAGCGTACGTCACCGCGTACGTCACCGCGTACGTCACCGCGTACGTCACCGCGCACGTCACACGAAGGACGTGTCACATTCGCGCCTCAGCCCATCGACCGTGAGAGGGAGAGGACCCGTCACCGCAAACGGAACCGCGTACGTACTCAGATTTATTCACAACGTTGAATCAAAACATGAACACCGTGTTCGTTTAAAATACCTAACTGTGGCTGAAACACGCGCCGCTAAACATTTTTTTGTTAATATGTACAACCTACCGCCTTTGTTTCCGAGATACCACTTACACAAAAGGGTAAAGCCGTCCGCACATCGTTACAAAAACTCGATTTATTTATCGATACCGATAACATTATCCGCGTAGGTGGTCGCCTCAAACAATCACTGTTGTCTTATGATACCCGACACCCGATGCTTTTACCTAAGGAGCACCGGTTTACATACCTACTCATCGAACACTATCACAGACAACACTGTCATGCCGCACCTAATGCTTTAATTGCTGTCCTAAGACAGGAATTTTGGATCACTTCTATACGACGTCAAGTGTCTAGAGTATTGCACCGTTGTGTCACATGCCACCGCTTTAGTGCTATTTCACAGCCACCGCTAATGAGCGATTTGCCTATTGATCGCGTGCAAGTATCACGTGTCTTTGCTGGTACCGCGACCGACTTTGCAGGTCCTTACCTTGTAAAGTCAAGCTTACTCCGCTCCGCTCGCTCCGTAAAGGCATATTTATGTGTTTTTGTTTGTCTTGCCACTAAGGCAGTACATTTAGAGGCCGTCGCAAGCCTATCCGTAGACGCTTTTATTGCCGCTTTCACCCGCTTTGTAAGTCGCCGTGGACTACCCGCTTTAATTCGTTCCGATCGAGGAACTAAA
Source organism: Apoda limacodes (assembly GCA_946406115.1). Taxonomy (NCBI): domain Eukaryota; kingdom Metazoa; phylum Arthropoda; class Insecta; order Lepidoptera; family Limacodidae; genus Apoda; species Apoda limacodes. The sequence goes on along the minus strand of OX291545.1, from coordinate 6,434,326 downwards.
TAACGCTAATAAATATTTAACCGAAGTTAATAAGTTCTAACTGGACAATGAAGCCGTGCTTTATGACGAGTTCCGTAAACGTAACGTCCAGTGGAAGTTTAATCCGCCTGAGCCGATACGAAAACCTCTGCTTGTCCCGTTATCAAAGCCTTCAGCAAATAACTCAAGCCTGCTGGCACCGATGGCTAATCCCGAACAGCAACCTAAACTAAACCGCTTCACCCCGCGCCGCTCAATCACCGCTCCATTTACATTTTTTGTTTTATTTACTTTAGGTATAAGTCACAATTTAGTTTTGATTAAGTTTTTGATTTTCATTATCTTTTATCAAGTTATGTAGTTGTAAGCCGCGTTTTTTAACCGCTCGCATGCATTGCTCATGTCTCTCCGTCTTTACAGATAATATTTAAAATCTATTATTATTTTTTACTGTCTAATATAAGTTTTTATTATTTTTTTGTTTAATATTTGATGCATATAAACATCAAACTATCTAGTTATACTTCGCGTTCTCAACCGCCTGCATAAACCGTTAATTAACATGTGAAACCCCCGACTTTGCCGCTTTGATATTAAAACCTTCGGATTAAGTTTTTACTTCATTTTTTGATTTGATTTATAACATCAATCAACCGTACCGATTACGTACTCAAATCCGTAAACAAAATTGTGAACTAATTGTACATACATATTACTTTACCGATATAAAAACAAACACCCGTCTAACTACCAACTATATGTAGTTATACGGTAATCGTTTCTCACACATTCCAAGTTGTAGGAATGCGTTGAAGCAGACATATATTTTAGTCCTATCTATTGTAGTGTACCTACTTATAACTTCGCACCGCGTAACTTATATGTTTGTTTAGGTACACATCACACCGAAACGGATAACTTATTTTTAAACTCTGTCCGTATTTGCAACTGTTTTTTTGCGTACACCGATAAGTACCTACAATATATTACATAGATAAGTACTTACTTACACTAACTAGGTATTAGCGTGACCGCACTTACTCCGTCGATTATTTTATTTGTAAAACTAAAACTTTGTTATTACAACCGTCCGTCCTAATGCTCCGTGTACGAAACACAAGGACCAGTTTACTTGGTTGTTTTATTTGTGTTCGAAATTAGTTTCCGAAACGTCTTGACATTAGAACGTAAAATTAATACGTATAAGTTCGAATATCCGTCTTCGAACATTTTTATTTTCCTACCTGTAAGTTACCTACTTACAATTTGCTTCCGTACGCACCGCGCGCCGTCGAAGTTACCCGTAGCACACGAAGTTGGTATCCCGTGTTCAAGCTACAGAATTAGCTTAGGTTATTTTAATAAACCTTTTTCTATTTTATTTATTATTCGTTACGTATAGTAGGTAATCCGCCGATAGTTCATATTTAATTTAAGCCGCTGTCGAGTCCGTACTTACAATAAGTTTTATTTAAGTAAACATTGCACTTGACAATGTACTAGCCGTAGGGTTCCGTAAACATATAGTGCAATTTAAAGCACATACCGCTCCTTCGATAAGAGTTTCTTATCACCGCGACCTTTGTTGAGATGCTAGCCGCCTCTTCAAGTCCATATCCGGGTTGTGCCGATGTCTGTTCCTGGAGATCAGACATGTCTTACCCTGTTTTGAAAAACCTTTTTGTGTTTGGTTTATCAACGTTTATATTAAATTAAGGCGTCTAAACAAGGCTACCGCTTCAACATTTGTAAACAAATTTTTTGTGTGTATTTAATTGACCCTCCGAAGGATCCACTGTTTATTCCCGATCAAACCATAGTTTTGATCCCTTTCCGGCCGCCGCGAGTTATGTTCGCTAAAATTCGCCCCTCGAATTTGCTCGCATATATTTTCTTATTTTCCTTTATTTTACCTATATTATAAATAAATAAATTCCCTATACCGACTACCGACCGTACGTTATTTATAACTGACATAATTCTACGGGACCCAATGTACAAGACTACGTGACCATACCGACACCGACACCTACGATGGAAAGGTACCCAAGGCCGCCAGCGCCTTGCAAGCCGCCCGCTGCATCGACACACAGTTGTACCAAGTTAGCCGTCACGAACGCACCTCACGCTCATTGAAGCGCCCCCCGCCCCGCTCGCCGAAGACGCACCGCGACAATGCGCGTGTTATAATATAGACAATATAAAATTGTAGTCCGAAGATTAAACACCGCTGCGTAATTTGCTGTTTTCATTTACTTGTGTGTTAGCATCCACCATTTGGACCTATTTACCGAAGTCACCGCCGACGAGCCATCATCCCGACACATCCAACCGCCATCCGCTACAGCAACCGCTGCACCTCTCTCTCCGCATCCTATCTGCGCGCGTTTGAATTGAATTGACGCCCGATTCCGCGAACACTACCTTTTGTTTTTCTCTCTTTGTAAATATTTTTATTTGGTAAAATTATTAAGTTGATGCAATAAAGTATATTATTATTTTTAAAATTTGTAAGTTATCATATATAACGGAAGCAGTAAGCGCTTCTGCCTTCGCTACCTACCCCACCAAAAACGTTTAATTTGTGAGTAAGGTATCATTTGTAACGGATGCACTTAGCGCTAATTCCTCCGATATCTAACCCACACAAAAACGTATAACTTGTGAGTAAATTATCATTGGTATCGAAAGCAGTCAGCGCTTTTTCCTCGGCCATCTACGCCACCAATAACGTATAATTTGTGTTAGGAATCATACTAATGCAACAACTAATTTGAGGTTATTGTTTGTTAATTTAAGAAGACTATAGGATAAAAAAAATTACATTTAATAGAAACTAAACGAATACTTAGATTAATGCGTTGTTTTTTCGCCCGGCAACACTTACTTTGCGAACGTGTCCGCCCCGCTACCGTCACAAATACCTTCCATAGACATACCAATAGATAGATTGTAGATAGCAGGCGTAGCGGTGGCGACGACAACCGAATAGGACAAATGACTACTTCTTATAACGTAATAATAGCGCATTGTTGAAAGTGTTCAACTATACCTAAGTGTCATATAAAATAGGGTTCGTTCAGTGTTTAAATTTATTATAATGTAAGATGGATAAATTCACGTGCATCCATCACCTATTAATGTCTGAGAATCAAATCCAAAGTTTCCTTTACGCAGTCATGTGGTTTCCTTACAATTCAGAAGTGGGATCGGTGGGTTTTTGTTTCTTCTTAAGAACAAACTTCTCGTTTATCTCGCCCAGGTGTATTGTATATATTTTTTTTCTCTTGTTTCTACCCTCTTACTAATCACAAGTTTTTAAATCTGTAGTTAATTCTCAGTATTTTGCATTTAAACATGTTTTAAACCTAGTGATTGCATTGGCATGTTTTTCTGATTTTTGTTTTTTTTATATATATATATATATACTGCTGAAAAGTATAGCTTGCGATATTTGATAAAAAAAATGTTTACTGTGCCACTGGTCTGGCTTGGCCAGGGCCCTTCCCTGGTAGCCAGATAGTGGTGAGTGACGTCTTCGTGTATTGTGCGCTTGTAGCAAAGGGTCGAATTGGATGGGCAGTAATGGGCACTCCTCGAAAAATTTTCCCTTTTTTTTCCCCCGATGATTTGGGAGAATCTTTAAATGCGCTTCTAGAAAGCGCACAATAAAGAACCATCTTTTTAAAATGTTAATAAAATTACAACTCCCTGGTAGCTTGTTAGTGGTAGGTGACGTATTCGTTTATTATATAGTGCGCTCGCTGCTAAAGATTTAATTCGAACAGGGCACTCCCCGGTACTTGTTTCCTACGCATTTTGAAAGAAATTCTTTCAGAATGTGTTGCTAGGCGCATAATATAATTATCAATCATTCTTTGAATATATAATAAGAAATCAAAAAAATTTTTTGCTGCATTGGAACATTTTTATTCAATGTCATTGAAAACAACACTGTTTCATTAAAGTTCTAAATTGAAGTTTCACTGTGCTGTAAACTGTAACAAAGTCATATATTATTAAGTATAATAAGTTTTTTTTCTTGATGTGGTTAATAAGAAATAATTTGATCAGCAGAAGCAATAATTACGACGTAAAATTTGAAACTAAACTAATACATCGTACTGTCAGAACAATATCTTCGTACTGTTATACCCTTAAATAGTATGTAGAAATGACAACCCTTAACAAACACGAAACCTTTCCCTTAGTCATCAGTTCTAGAACCTAGAACAAACCGACTGACGGACAGCCAGTTCCCCGTTACCCATCATCGCGTACAGACATTTGCTCATCTTTAATGTCACATTGTATTCTATTGAATTATAATAAAATTAGTTTTATTTGTGACTTAACTTATTTTTTAAAAACCCGTTCCGGATCTCCGGTATAACATTGGTGGCAGCGTAAAGGGATCATTTTGGTCCTCGGACAGTCTCTGAATTAAAATAGTGACATTTTTATTGTGCCAAACTTTAAAAGTGAACTAGTGAAACTCAGTTACGCATGAAAATCATCGCGTCGGCCCAGTCAAAGACCAACAAGGGAAACTCATCTCTGCATTCAAGAATGTCAATACATCATATTCCAAATCCTCCACCGAATCAACCAAAATCATTGTGACAAAACTTTCCTCTGTCTCCAAATCAAGGTCAACATCCTGAAAATTCTGCTAAAAAAAAAAAAGACGAAAGAAAACGTTTTGAAAGTTCTCTGCATACTACATCAAAATTCACCACCCTGAAAAAACAAAGACCTGTAAGTGCTGCTCCTGAAACCATGATAACCTTCATCGCCTTCACGTCGCTGATCCTGTAAGTAACCCAGATTTTACTTTCATGGAACTATTTTGTGTGTGCAAAATCCGAAAGTGCTCCAAAAAGTTAAAATAACAATATAAAAAAAAGTGAACAACTATTCAAACGACGTGGCTGCCTATTACACCGAAGCGTTGACACACCGAAGATTATTTTGTCTAGATTTTAATTGTTTTACTTAACTTGTTTAATTTAATTTAGAAAATAGGTCCTAAAACCGATTCTAGTTCCGAACAAAAAGGTGATAAAGTAGATATGGATATACTTATTAATTTTGTTAAGCTATTCGACGGATCACGTGAGAAATTGAACTCTTTTTTAAGTAATTGCAATAATGCTGTTTCTTAACCAACATCAATCAGAAAACAGTCGTTCTAAAATATATCATAAGTCAGCTTGAAGGTAACGCTGTAAGAGCTTGCTCCGTAAAAGAATTTGAGACTTGGAAACAACTGAGCTGATTTTTGAAAACGAAATTTGGCGAAAAGAAACACTATAGTCATTTATTAACCGATTTACAGCAATGCAAACAGTTACCATCAGAAGCTGCAAACCAGTTAGGGTTTCCACGCTAGAAAATAAAGTCCAAAAACTATTAAACCCGTCCTAACTGAAGACAAAAACTGCAAGTGATCTGAAACAGAATAGACTGACATTAAAATCTACGAAATAAACTCAAAACACTCTAAACAGACTGTTACCTCACGTTCTAATCCACACGCCTGTACCCGAAATTCCTTTTACGCTCTTAGTTGACTCAGGTTCTGCCATAAGTCCTCCAAACATAATAAAAGAACCTGTATGTATAAAAGGCATCGACCCCATCCAAGAGTCAAGCCCTACAATGGGGCACTTTCAACTCAAACTGTTTTTAACCGACAAAACCCCTCGTAAATTTGTATCCCACACCTTTCATGTGATACAAGAAATAAACCCCCCATACGACGGAATAATAAGTAATGATCTATTAAATGAGCTAGGTCATTATATCGATTATACAAAGAAAACTCTGAAAATAGGAAAAATAGAACTGAAACTTCAATTTACTGAACCGATTTATATCATCCCTGGTAGAGCTGAAACTATAATTGAATGTAGCGTCTCGAACCCAGAATTAAAAGAAGGCCTGGTACTAGATCAGCACTATTCTGAAAATGTGCTAATAGCTAATTGTTTAGTAAAAGTCAAAAAGAATAATAGAATAAACATATCAATAGTAAATACATCAGAACACACTATTACAATTAGATCCAATTTAAATCTTACACTATTACCTGTCGATTATGATAATAGTAATTAACCCGTCAAGCGTCCCCATACTAAGGAAATTATCCGCCCTTGCCGCATACAAACGGACATACACCTAACTTTATTATGTTTATTCCTCTTTATTTATTTTTAGGTATGTTCCCTAATATATACAGTATAAAAAAAAGTAATAAGAATAAGTTTATGATAAATATAATAAGTAATAATAAATTTATTTACTAAAAAAATACATAGTTTTTTATATATAGCACATTACCAGGGGTCAAAATGAACTTTATGCTACTATTAATAAAATCCAAAATCCAACTCAAAATGGCGCAATATAAATGGCGGCCGGATCAAATTACCGAAACAATTTCTGATGAAAAAATATTGTCCACCCAAAAATACTAGAACGTAGGACAGGCCATTGGCTTACTTCTGAATACTTACAATTAGCCTGTCTGATAAAAGTCGTCCTGAAAAAAATCCCCCGCGACACAAAACGCTTAGAGACCACTCTGGTCTTTAGGACGCGTAACGGGTTAACTAACCATGCCCTACTCCATTAATAATCTTTCTGAACAGCCCAATGTTACCAATTTGCTTTAATCGCACACAAGAAGTCCTAAATCTACTCAGAACTTCCCATTTAGATAGTGAAGAAGCCAAAGCTCTTCATGAAGTTTGTTGTGACTAATCTGATATTTTCCATTTACCCAATGACCAACTTACCCATACCAACGCTATCAAACATACCATACAAACCACTTCTACTAACCCTATTAACACTAAATCTTACCGCTTTTTTGAATTCCATAAAGCTGAAGTCAATTCTCAAATAAATAAGATGTTAGACCAAAGAATTATCAAACCCTCAGTATCTCCCTGGTCCTCTCCTCCTCTTTGGGTAGTCCCAAAGAAGTTAGACGCTTCCGGACAACGCAAAAGGCGAGTAGTAGTGGATTATCGCAAGCTTAATGATACTACCGTAGGAGACACCTATCCAATCCCACAAATGACAGAGATATTGGACCAATTAGGAAAAAGCAAATACTTTTCCACCCTTGACCTTGCATCTGGATTTCACAAATATTAGTAAACGAAGAAGACGCACCTAAAACAGCTTTTAGTATCCTGGAAGGTCATGTCGAGTTCACTAGAATGCCTTTCGGCATAAAAAATTCCACTTCCACGTTCCAACGCCTTATGAACACAGCACTTTCTGGCCTACAGGACATCCGATGCTTCGTTTACCTCGATGATATCGTCCTATATGCTCCTGACCTCAAATCCCATATTGATAACCTCACTTCAGTCTTTCAGAGACTCCGCGACCTTAACCTGAAACTCCAACCAGATAAATGCGAGTTCCTTAGGAAAGAAGTAGCTTATCTGGGCCACATCATTACAGAAGAAGTTGTAAAACCTAATCCTGAAAAGGTCAAAGCTGTGACAGAATTCCCAACACCAAAGTGTCCAAAAGACATTAAGTCCTTTCTGGGGTTAGTCTCCTACTGCCGCAAATTCATTTCAGATTTTTCTAAAACTGCTAAACCATTGACATCATTATTGAAAAATGATATTGTTTTTAACTGGGATAACCAACAACAACTAGCTTTTGATCACTTAAAATACAAATTAACTTCTGCACCAATCCTCTCCTATCCTGATTTCACAAAACCTTTTGTTCTCACTTGCGACGCGTCTAATTACACTATATCAGCAATTATATCCCAAGGTCCAATCGGCAATGACCGCCCAATCGCTTACGCATCCCGTACCCTAAATAAAGCTGAATGTAATTATAGCGTCACTGAAAAGGAATGCCTAGCCATAGTTTGGGGTGCCAAAGTTTTCCGCCCATACTTATATGGATATCGATTTAAAATCATCACTGACCACAAACCCCTAAAATGGCTCTTTAATTGTAAAGATCCGAGTTCCAAACTCGTAAGATGGCGATTAAAACTCGAAGAGTTTGATTATGAAATAGAATATAAGAAAGGCAATACAAACAGTAACGCACACGCATTGTCACGCTTCCCAGTTAACCCAATTCAACAAGACCCTACACCATCTTCTAGTCACTATACCCCTGTCCCTGAAAACGTTCAACCTCAACCTCAAATCACAGCACCGTCAGATATTCCAGAAGAACTTGGTGTGTTGGATCTTAGCCCATTTAATGACAACCTAAATGTAGATTTCGAACCACTAAATCTTCCATCCACCTCAAATGACCCTGTGATTCCTCAAACTGAAAATTTGGGGTTACTAGATACAGCAGTACCTCCTACCAATTTCATGATTACTGAAACAGTAGTATAGAGCTCTTAGACTTCCTATCTCCACCGTTGTTTTCTATACCACCCGAATATGAACTCCTACACCTAAATCTTCCACCTCCAAATGATTCCGGTTTACCTGAAACAGAAAATAGTACAAATATAAATAATACAAGTAATAATGAATATTCTAAGTTCTTAAAATCTATGTCAAATAACAACACTGTCTTCAACACAAACCTAGTAAAACATAATGAAAGTTTATTAAAAAGTGCCTGCCCAGTAACCATTATTCCAAAATCTATAGATTTAGACAATTCTAACCCTAACATGCAAGAAATCCTGTCTAATACCACAGACACCGATGAAATTGTCTAGTCTGAAAAAGAACTATATTCCTTTACGAAGATTACTCACACTAACAAAAACTATTAATTACTTTTTACAAATGTACACCACTTCGACGAACCCTCATATTCAGAAATTTTCAAAACGATAAATCACCTTAAAAACTGACTATCCTCCATGGCACACGTAAACGAGATAGCAATAACCGACTTAAGAAACCCTTTTGAAAAACATTCATTTGTAAAAATGTATAACATGCTTACTTACCTTTTCCACGACACCTCTATAACAGTCCACATCTACCACAATAACATAATTTACCCAGTTTCAAGCGAAATCCCAAAAATCCTTAGAGATAATCACGATATCCCTATTGCCGGCCATTTAGGTACCGTTAGAATGCTCAATCGAATTAAAGAGAGATATTACTGGAAAAACATGAGATCTCAAATTCATATAGTTTATTTCTCAAAAATAGGATATAATATCACTTTTTTGACGTCAGTATAATATGCAAGGAATTTATAAACTACTACCGTTTCGGAATCAAGATGGCGTTCTGGGGAGAAGAAACGGCGAAAGAAACTCTCCAGCTGCCGCTCTTTTCAATTTTTCTGACATCAATCTGACATTGAGACCTATGTCAAAAAGTGCACACTTTGACAAGCGAATAAAGCGCTCCGACAAACAAACCGTGCCCCAATGCAGATCACCACTTCATCAACGCGGCCTTTCGAAAAGGTTAGCCTCGATATAGTTGGACCCATGCCTGAAGCCGGTATTACTAAACTGAAATTCATCTTAACACTCCAAGACGACCCTACTAAGTACTCAGCGGCGTATCCTATCTCAAACGCAACAGCAGAAGAAACTTGTGAATGTCTGGTCCATTTTATATCCGCTTTTGGCATCCCTAAAATAATTGTGACTGATCAGGGCACTAACTCCACCGCAGAGTTATTTAAGAGGACCTGCGAATTCCTAAAAATCAAACAACTGTGGTCGACCCCATATCACCCCCAAACACAAGGTGCCCTAGAACGTAGCCATTCAACGTTGAAAGAGCAACTTAAATCCTACGTTAATGATAACCAAACTGATTGGCACAAATACGTTTACACCGCTATGTTAGCATATAATACTAATGTCCACTGCACCACACATTTTACTCCATATGAGCTCCTCTTCGGCCATAAGCCACATATCCTAGATTCCATTTAAGAACTTCGCCCTGTACCTACTTACCCCGAATACGTAAAGATTACACCACCACTTAAAGCTTTCCCGGCAAAAAGCCCTCGACAATATAAACGCCTCAAAAGAAAGATCAAAAACATACTACTACCAACACTCCCGACCAGTAAAATACAAAATTGGAGATCTAGTCTATATTAAAAACCACCTTCGGTTACATAAGGCACTTTCACCCGTCTGGAAAGGGCCGTACAAAGTTGTGAAAGTGCACGGTAACAATACCTTGTCACTTATAAACCGCCGTAGTAACTAGCGTCTATCGCCATATAAACCAGCATATACTCACCTTTAGTTTAACCATTTTCAGAATTGGCCTGCTGTATACTTGTATGACGCAATCGACAAGCGAGTACACGCAACCAATCAGTACAGGTCCCGGCATCTATTTTGACCCAGTAGGCTCCATGAAACTTGTTAGCGATCAATTACATATAATAATAGATATTAGATATTAGTAAAATAGATTAGTTATGTTAAGTCACACCTCGCGTACATTAATAGCATTTTAGGAACCACCCGCTACTATTGCCAACAAAACTAATTTATTAATGATACGGAGTGTCATATTTTACTAAAACCTCTAAAGTCACTATATGAAGACATATTTAACGACTATGCAGCAATTTCTCACCTGATCTCGCAAAGAAATAAAAGATCAGCTTGGAAGTGTGGGTTGATACACTCATTCGTTTAGTTCTTTGTTTCAATATACTAAGGTGACAAATAAGCATACGGCCCGCCTCGCGTTAAGCAGTCACCGCAGCCTATGGACGCTTGCTACTCCAGAGGCATTACTCGCGTGATGCTGACACTTGTGCGTGATTAACTAGGCTTGAGGTGTGAGGATGGACTCCCTCACGGTGGCTAGTGATGCGATGGTTGAGAGGGGACCGCACGTGTGCATAGTTTTTAACAATTCCTCAGATATACACAATGATTAACAAACATCAAGTTAATCCACTGATTTTATATTGTATTGGCAAAAGTCAGCAGTTGGCAGACTCTTTGGTTATTTGATCGAGACTGCCCTTTTAGTAAAAGTAAAATAAAATATCAGAAGTCGTAGTAACGTCATTTAATTATTAAAAATAAACATGACAATTTAAATAAAAAAATAATAATAAGGATAAACTAAAAATAACAACAATAAAAATAAAATTTTAATAGACATTATTTGGCAGTAAAGTTATGAATAGCCGCAATCTTACATCTGACATCCGAATACTAAAACTATTATTCAAAGTCAAAATGCTTTATTCAAATAAGGATTTTACAATCACTTTTGAATCGTCAAAGTTATAAAATATTATTTTTTGAACCCTTTCACCTTCCCGCCGGTTAACAATGTTGTTGATTTCTACCGAGAAGAATCCGGCAAGAAACTCGATAGTTACTCTTTTAGAAACACTATCAATAATACAAATTAACTAAAATACAATTAATGTTTTATATAAAAAAATTTTAGTCGTACAATTTTATGTTTTTTCCATTTTAATTTGGTTTACCTATGCATCCTGTAATTGAGCATCATCAGTCCCAAGGATTTTTATCATTTACATAGTCTGAAATATTGTAGTATGCCTTTTTACAAAGTACCTGCTTGATAAAAGATTTAAATTTACTCATTGATAGATTTTGAATTTTATTGGGAACTTTGTTGTAAAAGTGTATACATTGCCCCATAAAAGAGTTACTTATTTTGTGTAGACGTGTATCATGCACCAACAGCTTATTTTTACTTCTAGTATTTACTTTGTGAACGTCACTTTTCTTGCTGAAACTATTGATATTTTTATGTACATATAAAAGATTTTCATATATGTACTGCGACACTAAAGTTAAAATTTTTACTTCCCTAAACCTACCCCTCAGAGATATCCTAGATCCTAATTTATAAATAGCACGAATTGCCCTTTTTTGTAACAAAAATATTGTATTTACATCAGCAGCGCTACCCCAAATTAGGATACCATATGTCATTAAACTATGGAAATAGCTAAAATATACTATTTTTGCAGTGTCGACATCGGTCAATTGTCTTATTTTCTTGATCGCATACACAGCAGAGCTAAGTTTTTTGGCTAGGTTATGAATATGAGAACCCAATGATGTTTAGAGTCCAGCGTTATGCCAAGAAAGACTGTTGAATTAACAAGTTCTAATTGCTCGCCATTAATATTAATACATGTCTGTCTCTGACTAACATTTGGTAATGTAAATTTAACACATTTGGTTTTTTTTTCATTAAGTAACAAATTATTAGCGTTAAACCAATTTACAATTTTAGAAAGGGCATTATTTAATTCATTATTATATGTCTGTCGTCTCTTAACTTTAAAAAGCAAAGAGTGTCATCAGCAAATAAGACAATGTCATGGTTTTTTACATGATATGGGAGATCATTAATGTAAATAAGTAATAGAAAAGGACCTAAAATTGAGCCCTGAGGGACTCCCATAGTGACTGCTGATCCCGGAGATCTTTCACCGTTGATATCTATTTTCTGTACTCTCCTACTCATATAGGATGTCAAAAGGTCGAGAGCTTTGCCTCTAATACCATAGTGATGTAGCTTCCTGATGAGATTTTCATGTTGAACACAGTCAAATGCCTTCGATAAATCACAAAACACTCCAAGGGCGTCATGCGAATCCTCCCAGGCGTTATATATATTTTTTAGTAGTGCCACTTCTGCATCGGTTGTGGAACGGCCTTTCATAAAGCCAAACTGTTAACTACTAAGTAGCTCATTAATACAGAAATGGCTTAACATTTGACAAAGTATGATTTTCTCAAAAACTTTACTGAGTATAGGTAGTATTGAAATAGGCCGCAAATTATTAGGATCTGTTGAACTACCTGATTTAAAAAGAGGTATAACTTTGCTAAGTTTCATCTCATCAGGAAACACACCACTATCAACACAACTATTAAAAATAATGGCTAAGGGTTGTGCTATAACATGAATAATTGAATTTATAGTTTTTACAGAAAGTCCCCAAAGGTCTGTGGTGTTTTTAATTTCTAATGTTTTAAATGTATTAATGATATCCGTAGGACTAATGTTTTTAAATACAAAGGGAATGTTACATTCAGGAACACTAGTTTTTAATAAATTTTCTGCTAAGATTGGACTTGAGTTTAGATGTTCAGTTGTTTTGAATGGAATGTTCTCAAAAAACTGTTTAAAGGCAACTGCTACCTCAGAATTTGTTTTAAAACTAGCATCATCAACAATCAACTCAAAGTCCTGACAAGAATTCCTAGCTTTACCAGTTTCATTATTTATTATGTTCCATGTAGTTTTGACGTGACAACGTCTTATAAATTGGTTTGCCGGGTGACACTTCAAGAAACTGCGTTACGCTCCGCTCACGTTATGCGCTCACAATGAGAGCGAGTGAGAGGCACGCGCCCGCCTAAGAGCGAGAGAGACAGACATAAAATCATTGTCACGTAAAACTTTCGCCCGTTTACCGACTTTACAGGCAACCAGTTTTTATTTTATTTGTTGAATTTTTTACTTTATGTCTGAGGTGAATTGCTTTTGCAACAAGACAGACCTTTTGAAAGGTTTTTGAGTATTTTTTTAAATGTTCCCTAAATATTTGGCTATTATTATATGTTTTTTCTTTTTTTAATTCATACAGTTTACGCCTACTTTTATGAATACCTGGGGTAGCCCATTCACTAAAACTAAAGCGACTGGAAATAAGTTTCTTTTTTGCAGTAAATATTTTATTATACTCTGTAGTAATAGTGTCAAGAACAGTATTGTACATATCATTTGGGTCGCCATTATAAAGCAAATCTTGAAGTTTATGCATTAAGTTAGATTTAAATGATTCAACCCGTTTAGTTGTTATTGGTATAAATTTAGTATCCTTTTTAGTAATACTAGTCTTTCTTTCTAAAACCACTGACTGTCCACAATGATCTGACTCTAGATTGCTTATAATTGATTTTTGAATTGGTTTTATGTCAGTAAATATATTGTCGATGCAAGTGGGACTAGATACAGCAATTCTAGTTGGTTCACAAAACAAATTATTTAAATTAAAAGACTGAAATAAGGCAAGCAATCTGGTGCTTAATGAGCTATTTTCCAAGATGTTTATATTAAAGTCTCCACAAACAATGATTTGTTTATTGGAATTGCTGATTTTATTCAGCACTTCTTCCATAACTAATTCAAAATTATCATAAATTGCACTAGGCGGCTTGTATACACTCACAACAATGAGATGCTCAACTTCTATACAGGACAGCTCGGCAGTTCGCTCAGTTAAATTTAAACTCTAATTTATTATATTATGCTGTCTCTTACAATGTCGGTATACCCATGGTATTATATGAAAGTAAAATACTCAAAACTTTAGGTATCGAGCTAATTATCGACGTAGAAAATTTTGAGCGAGCGAGCTACTGGAGTTTTACCTAACAAAAGTGTTAGTATTTGAGTATAGAAAAATTAAACACACTCGTATTATTGTGGCCATAGTTCATTACTGTTAATTTTATCATAATTTTTGAAAAATATGCATCTAACAGAAAAGCAAGTTCAGCTGAAATAACCTGCAGGTAATCATTACATTTTTGATTGAGTAAGAATCATGTGTTATGTCAAAAACAACATAAGAATAGCTTGTTAAACGCCTAGATAGGTATTATTCAAGATGACTATCGAGATATAAAAGTTTTCTGCCGTTCTTATGCGATTGAAAAGTTTTCTCGTCAACAAATATGACGGTGTAATTAATATACCTATAGAGAGAGATAAAATAATAACTTTAAATAAATTTATTTAAACAATGTAGTTATTATTAATTACTGAATTTCAACTTAAATTCTTAATATTTTTTTAGGGTTCTATACCCAAAGGGTAAAAAAAGGGGGCCTATTACTTAGACTCCGCTGTCCGTTCGTCCGTCCATCCATCTGTCACCAGGCTGTATCTCATGAAACGTGATAGTAAGTAACTGTGTTCTGTTGACTTGTCTATTATTGTAAAATGCGCAAATGTCTGCTAATAACTAGAACCCCTATTCCTCCTACAACATCTGAAACCTTCACCAGTAGTCAAGAAAGTATCCCACTTCCTCGTGTCCGAATAAACTAATACTTAGTAAACTTCGCCTCAAACGCGAAAGTTTACTCTTAGGCGGGGGTTTGTTATACCCTTAAATAGTATGTAGAAATGCCAACCCTTAACAAACACGAAACCTTTCCCTTAGTCATCAGTTTTCGAACCTTGAACAAACCGACTGATGGACAGCCAGATCCCCGTTACCCATCGTCGCGTACAGACATTTGCTCATCTTTAATTTCAGATTGTATTCTATTGAATTATAATTAAATTAGTTTTATTTGTGACTTAAATTCTTTTTTAAAAACCCGTACCGGATCTCCGGTATAACAGTACTTACTCTTAAAATATGCTTACCCAAAAAAAGAATATAGCTTGGTACCGGCTTAGTGTTGCCTATATTTTAAAGCTAATTAAAATTTACAAATTTGCTAGGTAAAAACACCAAGTAAAAATTTGCCGAAAATATTCAAATTGATTTACCATTCCAAATTATAAGGCTTATCCGTGATCTCATTATATAATGAATATGAATAAAAGTATAATTTTCATTCATGTTTTTTATTTATATAGTTTATGGACTATTTCAGTTTGGGGTGCCATACCACCCCTGTGTAGGAACACTCAATACTCTAGTCAGTGTAGGGTTCTAGGGTTAAACCTTAATTTTAAAACTCAAGGCGTAATACCTTATGCATTTAGCTTGAAAAATTATGGATTTCATTTCAAACGTTTAACTCCCATTTTACCTCTAAGTCATCCCCTAATAGCAAAGTCTGATCTTATTGCTTACGTACATAATAACAGAAACACCTGTACTAACTTTAAATCTCTAGAAACATAATATCAAAATTGTTATACAAATTTACATACCCTGTTTTGCCCTTTAGGGGATTATTTTCCAAAAACGATGAAACACTCAGAAAATTTGGCTTCAGGCCAAATACCAAGTTTCATTATTTTTTTTCATTATTTTAATTTATAGCTGTGCAAACATACTTATTTAATAAGAAGTCTCAATAGATTTTTTCTTTTAATATCCAAAATATATATTATCTAGATAAAGTAATTCTACTGCACAATAGACGAAATGAATCAAAATAGTGATCGATCTTGGGAAAGCCAATTTACAATACAATACTACACATTAAAATTATTTCTGTGGCTGCATGAGCTCGAGCTCGAGTCTAAACAATCGTTTTTCTTGTTGTTAGTATTGAGCTTTATTGTGTTTAAGTAAAATAAGTTAATTCATGACATTTTTTTGAAAAGTAACACTGCACATGCGCCATTGTAACGAACGGCGTTCATTTTCTTGAGGAAATGAAACAAAGTAACGTTTAAGATGCACTAAAAATCGATTAACTTAAAAAAAATAACGCTTGATATAAGCTACAAAATGAAATATTCGAAACCAGTAGGTAGGTAGACTAAATTGTTATAACAATTAAGAATTATTTTTAACTCTACCGCAAATCTATGCGACGGCGATTGATTTTAGATATTGTTAACAGGCGCGATAATAACTGCCCATTCACGAAAACCACATTGGAATTTGGAAAGTATATTGAAAGTGTTTAAGTATGATACAAGTCGTTCATTTATTACATTTTTCAATATTTTTGAAATTACTGGGAGCACTGAAATTGGTTTGTAGTTACTACTGTCATTTCTGGATCCATTCTTGTATATTGGATGTATTACTGACCGTTTAAGCAACTTAGGGAAGATACCCTGTTGTAATGACAGTGTGCATATTCTAGAAATAATAGGTAAGATTTCCGTTTTAGCCATTTTTACAAATTTGGTGGGAATATTATCACATCCAACAGCTGATTGTGACTTTAAATTAGAGTTAATTGAATCAATTTCTTGGGGGTCTGGTTCTATTATGCCAATACTGTTTGACTTAGTCGGTAAGAAGTTCAGATATCTTTGTACTGACAGAGGGTCATTATCAATTTCTTGGGCTAGTAGCTTACCTACGTTTTTAAAATAATTATTAGCATATTCGGCTGATTCTTTGGGCGTTGATTTAAGGTTTTTAAGCTCAGAATTTGTTTCTTTTTGTGTATTTAAGTAAGTTATATTTTTTATACAGTTCCACAGCGACTTATTATCTGACTTTGCTTTTTCTAATAACTGTCTTTCGTATTGTGTTTTTAGTTTTTTTAACAAATTGCTACAATAGTTGCGGTATCTACGGTAAGTTATCTTCAGTGTTTCGTTGGCGGCATCAAGCTGTAACTGTTTTTGTAATTTGTTTTTGTTTCATGCATTTTGATACTCCAAGAGTTATCCAGGGTTTTATTATCCTTTTATTACTAGAAACATTTTTGGTTATGGTATTTGTATGTAATGAATCTGTTATAAGTGTTGTCAGTTAATATTTATTTAAATAAAATAAATTTGCTAACAAGCACACGTCTGTTCACTGTGAGATCTGCGATGGAAGGGGAATTTTAATGAGAATTAAGTACACAGAAATTGTATACTGTCTCTGTGTGTTACTTGGCATTTTAAGGGTGGGGGGAGGGGAGGAAATATTTTATGTTTAAGGTGTAATAAGGATTTAAATCACTATGTATTTGTTGAATAATGGAGATTATTGAAAATTAAGACACTTTTTTACCTTTAAGTTTGAGGTGAGGTGAAAAAAAATTAATTTCCGACATATCATTCACACAATCATTGAATGTCCAAAATATAACATAAATGTGAAATATGTATTACTAAATTCAGATGACTCAAATATACATAAAAAGTTTCAGATCGATGGACGGCACTAGAGCAGATCCCTTGTCGGAGGGTGAGCCAACCAATCATGACCGCAATAAGGAAGGCGGTGGAAGGCAGACTCCAAAGGCCAGAGCGAGGGAGTGGATGGGAGCCTGTGAGAGAGGCAAGTCCACAAACGTTCAGGATGTATGCTGGAGCAAGGGAGTGGATGGAAGCCTGCAAGAAAGGCAAGTCCACAAGCGCTCATAACGAGTCCATAGCGAGGGAGTCGATTGGAGCCAGCGAGACTGGCAAGCGACGAACGCTCTTTTAACTGTAATTTATTATTTAAAAAAGTATACACGGGGAGCCTCGGCATCGAGAATCCGAATTGGTGGGGATACGTAATCTAAATAATTAACCTAACAATCATTAGTCTGGATCTGAATATGATGACAATCGGAATGCCTAATAACCCAGTCATGGCAGCGGTCTTATAAGAAAGGACGCAAAACTATTACCTACAACTCATCTGGCGAGGAGACGCGCGTGTAGCGAGAGATAGACAACGACGGCGTAGGTCATATACTGATGGTCAGGACGTCTTAAGATGAACAACAAAGTGATTAAGGCTTCCTCCATCTCGTCCTTCCCGTTACTCTCGTAATCATAAGTTATATAGTGTAGGTGGTATTTTCTAGGGTTTTCTAGTAATAAGAAAAGCATTTTAAATAAATATTCGGACACCCTAAATAATGTAAAGGATCCATCGACCTCTAAGCTTTCTTTGTCAAACGCACTTTGTTAACATAGTTTGAACCAATGTCTAAATACCAAACTATAGTGAACTGATCCACTAAAGTCGAGGAACGCGCTGAAACGTAATCACCCAAACACAATTTAGTAATTCTTAATTTTACTCTCCCAAAACTTCAGTTTTTGCCAGGAGTTGATACCAGGGGTTAGTCACAGTAATTTATAGTTGGAGCTAATGGAAAATAAAAAAAAGGAAAAATAAAACTCAAGTTTTATTGGAGTTGCTTGAGTGTGTCATGCTCTCTCAAAGTGTCTCTGCGGTGGTGGCATGTGCGTCGGGTCGTTACGTTCCCTAAAACATGATTGAGCGAAGCGATGGCTAATTCACGTGTTATACTTGTGCACGGGTGCCGCCTGTGCCGTTCGGTCATCGCTGTAAGATTTCAACGGTAACTTTTCAATTATATGAGGGGGGGGGGGGAGACCAGATAAAACTTGACGTTTTCAAGTCGATTATGTCCTTTTACGGGACTCAAAACTATCTGCATGCCAAATTTCATCTTCATCTTGATCGGTACAGCGGTTTCAGCGTGAAAAGGTAACAGGCAGATTCACAATCAGTTGCAAGAACGATCATTAAATACTTAAGGTACCGTGAAACTGCTAATGGCCCTTCAAAGTATTGCAAGAAAAGAGATTTAAAGGTGCAGCTTTAAAACGCCTTTAACTTTAATCTTAGAACTGTCAAACACATCATTGGCTAAAATATCCGTTGCAAGAATCGCCATTACGAGTTAAAGAACCTTTATTTTTGACATAACAGACTTTAAACTTAAAAGATCAAGAAGGCGTCATTGACAGAACATTAGTTTTTGTTTTCTCTTTGATTGCAACTTAATTAAAAAGTCAAGTTTATTTCTAGTGCAGCTATACCTACATTGAGCTTCTGTGTTAAAACAAAAACTTATATCATACGTTATCTGTAAGTACCTACCTTACAACGTTAATTTTATAGAAACAACCCGTCAGAAAATTAATTTACAATTGGATAATTTTCCTTGCAGACAATGTCGGTGTCTTCCCTCACATCCTTGTCTTCGTTGAAGCCACGGAGAAGAACAATGCCACAGAGAAACAATTAATTTGACAAATATGATGATGTTGAATTTGAGGACAGATTCAAATTTCCTAAGAATGTTGTCTTGCATATTTTAGAAAAAATCAAACATAACCTTACTCCAATAACGAAGAGATCGAATCCCATCGATAGTTTATAACAGCTGTTAGTAACACTAAGATTCCACGCTACAGGCACTTTTCAGATAGTTTTATCTGATACTATAAATGCAGATAAATCTACAATTTGTCGTATTATTTGACAAAGTCACTAATGAGCTTGCAAAATTGGCTCATTTATATATTAAAATGCCTTCAAGTGAAGAAATCCAACAAGTTGCCCAAGATTTTTATGAAATAGCTGGATTTCCTTGGGTAGTTGGTGCCCTAGATTGTACCCACGTTAAAATTAATTCTCCCGGTGGAAATATTTCCGAAATATTTAAATGCAGAAAAGGCTTTTTTTCAATAAATGTGCAAGTTGTATGCGATGCAAAACTGAAAATTAGAGATTTAATTGCAATTTGCCTTGACCTATGGATTCTCTCAGCTGGGACATTCTCCAACGAGAAGTCCTAACTGGACCTTCTGCTGACTACTCATCCGGACAGATATTCTGTCTCAGTGGATGTGCCTTTAGGCTCCTCGGACCACTATCTCGTTCGATCTCAAGTGTCATGCGCACAACCCGATCCATCTGGGCCAACTAATTGGCGTCGTGTGTGGCACTATAAGTCAGCAGACTGGGATGGATTGCGAGAATTTTACGCATCGTACCCGTGGAGGCAGCATCTGCTTTAACTCAGAAGATCCTGACGTCTGCGCAGCCGCAGTCACTACGACAATCCTTGCTGGTATGGAATGCTATATTCCTAACCCGCGAGTAGCTGCCGGCGTCAAAAAACGACCGTGGTTTAATAGGTATTGCAGAAAAGCTAAAATTCTTAAGCAAAATGCATATGAGGCTTGGACCACGGCTTGTTATAATAAGGATCCGAATATTTCTGAGTTCAAACGCAAATTAAATGCTGCCTCGAGGTTCAGTAAGAAAGCCACTGCCAAAGCAAAATTCGAATTCATCGGCAAAATAGGTGGGCGACTTGCAAGCTATCCTTCTGGGAGTCGTGCTTTCGGGTCGCTTGCCAAAGTTGCCGAAGGGAACTTTTGCCAGTCGTCGTTACCACCACTGCGAAAGACCGATGGTGACTTGGCTCAATTTGCTAAAAAAAAAGCCGATCTACTGGGCAGTCTCTTTGCCTCGAACTCGAACATGAACGATGAAGGCGCTGTACCACCTACTATACTGTGGTGCGGTAAGACCATGCCGAAAATCTCCATAACGCAGCGAGAGGTCCGGCGGGCGTTGCTTTCTCTAGACGTTTATAAGTCGAGTTTGTCAGACGGTATACCAGCAGTGGTGCTTAAGCAGTGTGCTCCTGAGTTATGTCCTGTACTCACGCGTCTCTTCGCGCTTTCCTACCACACTAGGCAATTTCCGTCTTCATGGAAGACTGGGAATGTGCACGCGGTGCCCAAAAAGGGCGATAAATGAGATCCATCGAATTACAGGCCTATCGCTATTACCTCTCTTCTCTCCAAAATGATGGAGCGTGTGATCAACACACAGCTTCTAAGATACCTAGAAGTACACGACTTGGTCAGTGAACGTCAATATGGCTTTCGCCACGGTCGCTCGACTGGTGACCTTCTAGTGTATCTCACACACCGATGGGCACTAGCTATTGAGAGTCAGGGGGAGGCATTCGCATGTAGCCTGGATATAGCGAAGGCATTCGATCGGGTCTGGCACCGGGGTCTTCTATCGAAGTTGCCATCTTACGGAGTGCCCGAGGGTTTGTGCAAATGGGTGGCTAGCTTTTTGTTCGGCCAATGCATACGAACCGCAGTTGACGGTAGTTGCTCTGATAGCATGGACATTAATGCTGGTGTTCCGCAAGGCTCTGTGCTGTCTCCTACGCTGTTTCTACTGCATATCAATGACATGTTGGACGTCAACAACATACATTGCTATGCAGATGACAGTACTGGAGACGCTTTTTACACGGGTCGTGCAAACATCCCTCGTTCCGTTGTGGAGGAAAACCGCGGAGAACTTGTGTCTCAAATCGAGACCAAACTGTTCCAGGTCTCTGATTGGGGACGGGTAAACTTGGTCCGATTCAACCCTACAAAGACACAAGTGTGCGCGTTCACCGCTAAGAAAACTCCATTTACTGAAGACCCACAATTCCTAAACACTCCCCTCTCCATCTCCAAGAGCATTGGGATCCTTGGTGTCAACATCCCCAGCGATGTTCAGTTCCGAGATCATTTACAAGATAAGGTGAAGCTGGCGTCCAAAAACTTGGTGTACTCAACAGAACGAAGCAGTACTTCACGTCGGGGCAAAGGTTGTTACTTTACAAGTCGCAAGTTCGGCCCCATATGAAGTACTGCTGCCATCTCTGGGCGGGTGCACCCGTATACCAGCTTGGCCCTTTTGACTTGGTTCAACGACGTGCTGTGAGAATTGTCGACGATTTCAAACTCACTTGCGGTATCGAGCCCTTAAGTCTGAGGAGAGACTTTGCCTCTCTGTGTGTGTTCTACCGCTTGTACAATGGGTTGTGTTCTGAGGAATCGTTCGAAATTATGCCCACGGCTACTTTTTACCATCGCACAGCTCGCCATCGGCAGGGATTTCATTGTCACACCTTAGAACCTAAATGGTCGCGTACAGTGCGGTTTCAGAGAAACTTCCTCCCGCGAACTCTTAAGTTGTGGAATGAGCTCCCTGCTAAGGTTTTCTGCAAGGACTACAGTACGGAGTTCTTCAATAAAGAAGTTATTAGATTTCCGAAGGGTCGGCAACGCGCAAGTGATGCCCCTGGTGTTGCAGGCGTCCATAGGCTACGGTTACCGCTGACCATCAGGTGGACCGTAAGCTTATTTGCCACCTTAGTGGTATAAAAAAAAAATGGCCTGGATCAGTTCATGACGGCACCATATTTAATAATTCCCACTTATGTGCTCTTTTTGAAAGTGGTAACTATGGAAATCACTATCTACTTGGCGATAGTGGTTATTACTGTAAAAGATTTTTGTTAACACCATTTATACAGCCCCGACACTTGGCCAAGAAGCTTATAATAGAAGTCATATTACTACTAGGAAGTTGCTTTGGTATATGGAAGCGTAAATTTCCATGCCTTCAAAAAGGCATTATATTGAGAAAAATGGATACTTTATTGAAAGTGATTGTATCAACAGCAATGCTCCACAATATAGCAATTGAATTACAAGAAACTATGCCAATGTCAGACTTGCAAATAGATTTTGATGATGAGTCACATTCCAACATAGGTCACGATGAAGATTCTTCAGTCAGAACCGCTTTAGTGAACACAGTTTTCACAGTATAATCAAGTTTTATTTTATATTTAGTCCTATTATTCACTACTACTTATTGGTACAGAATTAAAAGCTTTTACTGTTAAGTAACATTGTTTTATTTATCTTATAAAGTTTAGGTATGATCTCTATAATCAATGCAAATCTATCTATGTCAAATTATTCAGGCATCTCACCTAATCTAAATTTGTTTGGGACAACAAGCTAAATATGCTAATCTCAAAAATATATAAATGCAAAAAATATATAAAATTTTGTTATTGCTTAACATTGTAATGTGCCATTCAATTTCCCAATTTTTATGACAGGAATAGCGATGAGAATTAATGAGATTGGAGGAACAAAGAAGGCAGGATACTTATACTACACAGGATACTACAGGGATAGCTTGATGGATATAGTACATAGTATACTGTTTATTCCAAATGAGAGTTCCTACAACATATATTTTTCTGCGGGTTTATACCACCTCTTTTTCTTTTAAAATACAATTGTTTGTAGTTCGATGCCTTTCTTTTCAGGGTGGTTTTCATTATTTTTCTGGGTCTGCGTGTAGTGGTGTAGATGTAGATGCAACTGCAAAGATACCCAATAATTTTATTAAATTATAAATTTTCAATGTCCATGTGAAGTTTATTATTAGTTGACAATAATTTTGTTCACTTGG
The DNA here is from genome assembly GCA_946406115.1 of Apoda limacodes. Classification (NCBI taxonomy): domain Eukaryota; kingdom Metazoa; phylum Arthropoda; class Insecta; order Lepidoptera; family Limacodidae; genus Apoda; species Apoda limacodes. Next base: position 6,410,638 of record OX291545.1, on the reverse strand, counting down.
ATGGAGGATTAAAACAATTATTTCAGGACATGTGGGAGCATGTACTTCTAAATATGCCTATTCTTAATCTTAGCCTATCTAACAAAACAAAGATGTATTCCAGATATATGTAAATAAATGAAAACCTTTTTCACCATAGTTCTTGGCAACTGGACTGGCCATGGCAATGGTTGCAAAAGATTTTGTGGGAATTACAGGATCTTCAATTTGCACAATCTGTAAATCTTCACCTGCAAGTATACATTATTTTTCTTTATCTAGCTTTATTTAAGAAATACAGTTAAAATAATGTATATACAATTTCAGTTCACAAGTCTTATTTAAAATAAATCATGATTCCAAAATATTTCAATACTTACATGGTAAGGGCAAGATTTGCACCTCTGATTCAGATACCACATCATGGCCTTTATGGGTATCGAGTCCACATCCATATCCAGCGTTATATCTTGATCTGCAAACAAACAAATATGTATAGCACAAAAAAAAATTAAAATAAAAAAAAAATTTACCTCAATGTTAAACCTTTATAGTATACAGCAGCACTATCACAAGAGTTAGGCAATGGTTGGACCTGCCCCTTTATAAGTTCCAAAATTTTGAGGTCTTCCTCCGTTACTGTGAGAGCCCAACTACCACCTCCCGTCATTTGGCATTTTATCTGTAATAAGTGTAGTTCTCAATTAATAATAACCATATTTAGTCAAAGCTATAATACAGATAGTATCCTTGTAAAACATAAAACAATACCTTATCATCCTTAGCTCGTTGTTTCGCTTCAAGCATTCTGTCTTCGGTCAATTCTTGACTAGTATTATTTTTATAGTCTTCTTTCTGTAAATATTAAATATGTAATATTATATATTAAATATGTCGATGTGAATTTTTTTTTTTTTTTTTTTACCACTAAGGTGGCAAACAAGCTTACGGTCCGCCTGATTGTAAGCGGGCACCGTAGCCTATGGACGATTGCAACACCAGGGGTATCACTTGCGCGTTGCCGACCCTTCAGAAATGTAATTCTTTCTTGAAGAACTCCATATGTAATATTATATATTAAATATTATTATTAAATAGTCCTTGCAGAAAACCTTGGCAGGGAGCTCATTCCACAACTTAAGCGTTCGCGGGAGGAAGTTTCTCTGAAACCGCACTGTACGCGACCATTTAGGTTCTAGAGAGAAATTGAATGGCACATTACAATGTTAAGCAATAACAAAATTTTATATATTTTTTGCATTTATATATTTTTGAGATTAGCATATTTAGCTTGTTGTCCCAAACAAATTTAGATTAGGTGAGATGCCTGAATAATTTGACATAGATAGATTTGCATTGATTATAGAGATCATACCTAAACTTTATAAGATAAATAAAACAATGTTACTTAACAGTAAAAGCTTTTAATTCTGTACCAATAAGTAGTAGTGAATAATAGGACTAAATATAAAATAAAACTTGATTATACTGTGAAAACTGTGTTCACTAAAGCGGTTCTGACTGAAGAATCTTCATCGTGACCTATGTTGGAATGTGACTCATCATCAAAATCTATTTGCAAGTCTGACATTGGCATAGTTTCTTGTAATTCAATTGCTATATTGTGGAGCATTGCTGTTGAGTCAATCACTTTCAATAAAGTATCCATTTTTCTCAATATAATGCCTTTTTGAAGGCATGGAAATTTACGCTTCCATATACCAAAGCAACTTCCTAGTAGTAATATGACTTCTATTATAAGCTTCTTGGCCAAGTGTCGGGGCTGTATAAATGGTGTTAACAAAAATCTTTTACAGTAATAACCACTATCGCCAAGTAGATAGTGATTTCCATAGTTACCACTTTCAAAAAGAGCACATAAGTGGGAATTATTAAATATGGTGCCGTCATGAACTGATCCAGGCCATTTTTTTTTATACCACTAAGGTGGCAAATAAGCTTACGGTCCACCTGATGGTCAGCGGTAACCGTAGCCTATGGACGCCTGCAACACCAGGGGCATCACTTGCGCGTTGCCGACCCTTCGGAAATCTAATAACTTCTTTATTGAAGAACTCCGTACTGTAGTCCTTGCAGAAAACCTTAGCAGGGAGCTCATTCCACAACTTAAGAGTTCGCGGGAGGAAGTTTCTCTGAAACCGCACTGTACGCGACCATTTAGGTTCTAAGGTGTGACAATGAAATCCCTGCCGATGGCGAGCTGTGCGATGGTAAAAAGTAGCCGTGGGCATAATTTCGAACGATTCCTCAGAACACAACCCATTGTACAAGCGGTAGAACACACACAGAGAGGCAAAGTCTCTCCTCAGACTTAAGGGCTCGATACCGCAAGTGAGTTTGAAATCGTCGACAATTCTCACAGCACGTCGTTGAACCAAGTCAAAAGGGCCAAGCTGGTATACGGGTGCACCCGCCCAGAGATGGCAGCAGTACTCCATATGGGGCCGAACTTGCGACTTGTAAATTAACAACCTTTGCCCCGACGTGAAGTACTGCTTCGCTCTGTTGAGTACACCAAGATTTTTGGACGCCAGCTTCACCTTATCTTGTAAATGATCTCGGAACTGAACATCGCTGGAGATGTCGACACCAAGGATCCCAATGCTCTTGGAGATGGAGAGGGGAGTGTTCAGGAATTGTGGGACTACAGTAAATAGAGTTTTCTTAGCGGTGAACGCGCAGACTTGTGTCTTTGTAGGGTTGAATCGGACCAAGTTTACCCGTCCCCAATCAGAGACCTGGGACAGTGTGGTCTAGATTTGAGACACAAGTTCTCCGCGGTTTTCCTCCACAACGGAACGAGGGATGTTTGCACGACCCGTGTAAAAAGCGTCTCCAGTACTGGCATCTGCATAGCAATGTATGTTGTTGACGTCCAACATGTCATTGATATGCAGTAGAAACAGCGTAGGAGACAGCACAGAGCCTTGAGGGACACCAGCATTAATGTCCATGCTATCAGAGCAACTACCGTCAACTACGGTTCGTATGCGTCTGCCGGACAAAAAGCTAGCCAGCCATTTGCACAAACCCTCGGGCACTCCGTATGATGGCAACTTCGATAGAAGACCCCGGTGCCAGACCCGATCGAACGCCTTCGCTATATCCAGGATACATGCCAATGCCTCCCCCTGACTCTCAATGGCTAGTGCCCATCGGTGTGTGAGATACACTAGAAGGTCACCAATCGAGCGACCGTGGCGAAAGCCATATTGACGGTCACTGACCAAGTCGTGTACTTCTAGGTATCTTAGAAGCTGAGTGTTGATCACACGCTCCATCACCTTGGAGCGGAGAGAGGTAATAGCGATGCCACTGCTGGTATACCGTCTGGCCCACTCGACTTATGAACGTCTAGAGAAAGCAACGCCCGCCTAGATCGGCTTTCTCTTTAGCACTATGGCCCAAGTCACCATCGGTCTTTCGCAGTGGTGGTAACGACGACTGGCAAAAGTTCGCTTCGGCAGCTTTGGCAAGCGAACAGAAAGCACGACTCCCAGAAGGATAGCTCGCAAGTCACCCACCTATTTTGCCGATGAATTAGAATTTTGCTCTGGCAGTTGCTTTCTTACTGAACCTCGAGGCAGCATTTAATTTGCGTTATAACTCAGAAATATTCGGATCTTTATTATAACGAGCCGTGGTCCAAGCCTCATATGCATTTTGCTTAAGAATTTTAGCTTTTCTGCAAGACCTATTAAACCACGGTCGTTTTTTGACGCCGGCAGCTACTCGCGGGTTAGGAATATAGCATTCCATACCAGCAAGGATTTTCTCAGTGAATGTGGCTGCGCAGACGTCAGGATCTTCTGAGTTAAAGCAGATCTGCCTCCACGGGTACGATGCGTAAAATTCTCGCAATCCATCCCAGTCTGCCGACTTATAGTGCCACACACGACGCCAATTAGTTGGCCCAGAAGAATCGGGTTTTGTGCATGACACTTGAGTCCGAACGAGACAGTGGTCCGAGGAGCCAAGAGGCGCATCCACTGAGACGGAGTATCCGTCCGGACGAGTAGTCAGCAGAAGGTCCAGTTAGGAGCTCGTATGTTCCTCTTTATCTGGTATTCTCGTTGGAGAAAGTACCAGCTGAGAGAATTCATAGGTCAGAGTAAATTTATGAGTAGATATCCCAGCATAGTTATTGGTTCGAGAACCACGAAAGTAAAAAGTACCTAATAAACCACGGTCGTTTTTTGAGGCCGGCAGCTACTCGCGGGTTAGGAATATAGCATTCCATACCAGCAAGGATTTTCTCAGTGACTGCGGCGACGGGTACGATGCGTAAAATTCTTGCAATCCATCCCAGTCTGCCGACTTATAGTGCCACACACGACGCCAATTAGTTGGCCCAGAAGGATCAGGTTGTGTGCATGACACTTGAGTCCGAACGAGACAGTGGTCTGAGGAGCCAAGAGGCGCATCCACTGAGACGGAGTATCCGTCCGGACGAGTAGTCAGCAGAAGGTCCAGTAAGGAGCTCGTATGTTCCTCTATATCTGGTATTCTCGTTGGAGAAAGTACCGGCTGAGAGAATCCATAGGTCAGAGCAAATTCATGAGCAGATATCCCAGCATAGTTATTGGTTCGAGAACTGAGCCACTCGCGATGGTGGGCGTTAAAGTCTCCCAAAATAACTAGTTCTGCTGTGGGATATTGCTCTAGAACTTTGTCAGTCGTCAAACTCAGGTGCGTGAAGAGTCGAGTTACGTCCGTGTCACCGCAATGAGACCTGTATAGGCACGCATAGATACGAGTGTGGCCGCCGTAATCTACGCGCATCCACAATATCGACAGGTCCCTGTCTTCAAGGCTATGAAGGCGGCGACAGCAGATATCCTCCCGGACGAACATACATACACCGGCACGACTCATCAAATTGTGTTCGAGTTTGTAGCCGGGATAGTGAAGGTATGATGTGTCGGTCGGGCAAGATATCTGCGTCTCCGTTAGAAAAAGAATGGTCGGCTGCGCAGTTTCGAGATGGTGGTGGACTGCGTTAAGATTTGCGTGAATACCCCTGATGTTGCAAAAATCCACATTATATGTGGATGGAGTAGCCGCTGTACAAACTCTATTCTTTTTCGTTCTCATGGCCATAATATATAAAAAAAGTTACAAAGACTAAGGATGAGGATTCACTGCACAGTCAGCTTAGAGGACAAAAGGTGCGGTTCTAAGACTGCCGAAGCTCGCCACAGATGATACGGTTGCTGGCACGGCGGGCGGAAGGGCCCCTGATCCCCCTCTGTTGTAGTAGCCGGGTCCACTCCGGTCTCCTCCTCCGGCACGACTACCACTTCAGATACTTTACACAGGCTGGCGGATCAGCCTACCAGGGAGGAGATTAAGTGATCCCTGGGTTCGGGATCCCATTCAACCTGCGGGCGCCCAGCGGTCAGCCGTTTCATCAGGTCTCCCTGACCGCCGAACCAGCACGCCGCGTCTACGCCGAGCATGACAGCAACAAGCACCGCCGGTCCTCCGCTGTCCGCGCAGCGAATCCTCAAAGAGCTCTGGCAACCTTACTCACCGCCAGGAACACAACACTACTCAATGTTAGTGTTATTATGGCCGCGGTTTTCTGTAAGGTGGAGGTACTTCCCCAGTTCGGGCCGCTCATTTGAGCAAGTACTCGCTATGCCCTGCTTTAGTTGTTCGGGTGGCTTATTCGAGCGAATACTTGCAGTGCCCTACCTCTCTTGAGTATAAATTAGGTAAATTAAATATGTCGATGTGAATTACAACTGTAACTTACATTTTTTTCTGCTAACACCTTTCTTGCTTTTTGCTTCATATATACTGGTCAACGGTACGTAATCCGCTGGTAGCAACTGCACTGTAGGAGTTGCACAATTGATGCCAAGCATCTTGTTTCTTGGTAAGAAATATGCCTCCAGATCTCTTATCTTCTATAATGTGATTATATCTACAGTAAAAAGTAGAAAGGTACTTAAAATATTTAACTTTACATTTATCTTTCATCACTTGCTTTAAATAAAAAAAGCCTAATATTATATGATTTTTAAACAAAACACGTGTTTGTGTTTATATAAATCTATTCGCAAATAGGTGCTTGTTGGGTGTTGTAACAAAATTGTACTTACTTTTTTGCTAATTCCATTAGTTTTTCTTTTTCCAAGAGTGTGTTATTAGCACCACGAGATTTCTTCAACATTTTGAAACAAATATTAATAATTCACTACTCAAAACAACACGCGTACCTATCACAGATAAACAACAACATAGACCATAAACAAAAATTACGAATAACGTTTCGTTTCAAATAAATCAATTTCAAAATAAAATCGAAAACACATTTATTACTAATGTCGTCTCCAAAATAACGTAAGCTGGCAGTATATAAACAATTAAACTATTAATTCACTAATTGTCTAGTTTTTATTATAATTCTGAGTAATATTTGTACTTTTTACTCGAATGCAAGCAAAGAACCTGGGAATTATGAGAAACGAAACATAAAACCTCATTCATTTATCAGAATCCATTTACTTAAGGACGCCCTTACTAAATGAACATAAAGGACCAGTATTAAAGACATTCATGCAACACTCTATAAACTAGTGATATCCTTATATTTAACGAGTCTTTAGTTAAGGAGTCGTTAATGACGCGCTTCTTGCAACTGACTGTTACTTTCGCATTTATAATATTATAAGTATATGTAAGTAGATGTATGTACACAATACAATTATGCAAAAATATAATTATGATGGCTCTAATGCCACTAGTACTATTAAATATCGGAATTCTCTTAAATATCTTAATTCCTTTACTCGATTGACGATATTTGACGCTTCACATGGTGCGCCCTCTATACTACATAAGAACAAAAAAAAATATAATTGACATGTTTGACTTTGTTTTTAGTAGCTTACTAACTTTTTTTTATTTCTTATAAGTGTTTCGGTACATATTGTATGAGTCTTTAGCTGATTATCAAAGTATTGTATTATTACTTTAAATGGAACTTCTTGCCAGCTCTTTTTTGCAGAAATTAACATTGTTTACATTGTATTGACGATACAAAAGAGTTCTTAGAAACCTATTTGAATAAAGTTTGATTTGATTGATTGATTGACTTCATTTGAATCATTTAACAATAGTTTTATAATTGTATGGAATGTATTTAATTGAGCAAACCTAGCAATGCTGACACTGCACGCTTGGTTTACTTTAGCTATTTACATTCCGTCATGTCTTATGGCATTTTGCTTAGGAGTAAGGCAGCCGATATTAACGCTGTCTTATTTTTATAAAAGAAAGCAGCATTGTCAATCTATAAATTGGGACCTCAAACTTCTCTTAGTAAACTATTGATATTTTAACTGTTCCATATATCTTCGCTTTTATAATGTATGTTTGCAAAAATTGTCACTTATTTGCTAATATAGTGACCTACACAGTGCTAATACAATGAATAAGGATAAATTGGTTGTATTAAAATGTCGTCTGTTTTATTTATTTATTGTTTATAGGTTACCAACAGTTGTCAAATTAATACATTCGGTAGAAAATCACTGCTGTCTTAAACTAAATATACAACCACTTATGGGTAAACACAGCATTCAATAAGTTCACATATGTAAATGCTTCATTCGTTGCAGGTGAAAAAATACAATAATTGATTCTTGTTAGTAAAAAGTAATAAAGAGTTAGCTACAACAGGTGAGGCAAAAGTTATTTATAAATTTAACTTAAAATAAATTAAATAAAAAATAAAAATATTAAGACTAAATTAAAATAATTAAAAAAAATGTATCGAAATGAAATAAATCAAATCAAATGGAATATAATATTGTAAATTAAAAAAAAAATTGATACGGCGATAAGCAATCACAAAGCTTAGTTATTTCAGTTCATGGTACAGTCAGACCTGAAAAAATGTAACGATTTCTCTGAGCGACGATTCTATAACAAGGAATCGATTTACGCTTTTTACATTAACATTTTAAGTTATGACTGGGAATTTATATATGACATTTATATTTGTATAAATAAAAAATTGACAAATTAATTAAAATTTTGACGACTCATATAAATATTCAATTTCCAATAAAATATATTCGTAATAAAGAAAAAATCAAAACCCCGTGGATGAATAACGAAACAGAAAAAAAAATGAAAATATTCAATGATTTTTGCGAAATTAGAAAACAATATCCTCAATTTAAACTGATTTCAGAATAAATTGATTATTACGCAGACCTAATAAAATCGTCAACTCTCGCTGTTCGTAGATTGCCTGCAGAAGACCGCCTAAAAATCGGCCAAGTGCGAGTCGGACTCGCGTACGAAGGGTTCCATACCATTATCTACAAAAACGAGCAAAAAAAATCACTTATGTTGTGTGGGAGCCCCCTAAAATATTTATTTTTTTCTGATTTTTAGTATTTGTTGTTATAGCGGCAACAGAAATACATCTTCTGTGAAAATTTCAACTGTCTAACTATAACGGTTCATGAGATACAGCCTGGTGACAGACGGACGGACGGACAGCGAAGCCTTAGTAATAGGGTTCCTAATTACCTTTCGGGTACGGAACCCTAAAATTATAAAAATCTTTCTAAAGATATTTGGAGAATAATAAATGATGAGGTAAAAACAAAATCTCGATCCACTAATATAAAATAACTAGACAAGGACAAAAAGAAAATACCTTAAACAAATTTACCTAACTACATAAATGATTATTTCCTCGGTGTGCCAAGCAAACTAAATTTAATATCGGACAAAAAACAAATAGTGACATACATGAAAGTGCATACACAAAATAAAAGTAAATCTAATACTTTTATGTTATCTAGTGTCACACGTAGTCACATAGATCAAACCCTAAAATATTCATCTCCATATACACTAGATATCTATAACATATCAGTCAGTATTATTTTGTCTGTGTGACCAATTATTGCTGATTTACTTGTGGTCTTAATCAATGAGATGTTCACTACAGGCGAGTATCCAGATGTGCTGAACAATACTCATGTATGTCCAATATATAAAGGCAAAGGAGAAACCTCATCCGTTGACAGCCATAGGCTAATAACCATTGTCCCTTCAATTTCAAAATTAATTGAATCCATATTTTTTTATTTTTTTTTTTTAATACCACTAAGGTGGCAAACAAGCCTACGGTCCGCCTGATGGTAAGCGGTCACCGTGGCCTATGGACGCTTGCAACACCAGGGGCATCACTCGCGCGTTGCCGACCCTTCAGAAATCTAATAACTTCTTTTTTGAAGGACCCCATTCTGTAGTCCTTAGAGAAAACCTTGGCAGGGAGCTCATTCCACAACCCAAGCGTTCGCGGGAGGAAGTTTCTCTGAAACCGCACTGTACGCGACCATTTCGGTTCCAAAGTGTGAGAATGAATTCCCTGTCGATGGCGAGTGGTGCGATGGTAGAAAGTAGCCGTGGGCATCATTTCGAACAATTCCTCAGAACACAGTCCATTGTACAAGCGGTAGAACACACACAGGGAGGCAAAGTCTCTCCTCAGACTTAAGGGCTCGATACCGCAAGTGAGTTTGGGATCGTCGACAATTCTCACAGCCCGTCGTTGAACCGAGTCAAAAGGGCCAAGCAGGTATCCGGGTGCACCCGCCCAGAGATGGCAGCAGTACTCCATATGGGGCCGGACTTGCGACTTGTAAAGTAGCAAACTTTGCCCCGACGTGAAGTACTGCTTCGCTCTGTTGAGTACACCAAGTTTTTTGGACGCCAGCTTTACCTTGTCTAGCAAATGATCTCGGAACTGAACATCGCTGGAGATGTCAACGCCAAGGATCCCAATGCTCTTAGAGATGGAGAGGGGAGTGTTCTGGAATTGTGGGACTATAGTGAATGGGGTTTTCTTAGCGGTGAACGGGCAGACTTGTGTCTTTGAAGGGTTGAATCGGACCAAGTTTTCCCGCCCCCCCGTCAGAGACCTTGGACAGACCGATCTCGATTTGAGACACAAGTTCTTCACGCTTTTCCTCCACAACGGAACGTGGGATGCTTGCATGGCCCGTGTAATAAGCGTCTCCAGTACTGTCATCTGCATAGCAATGTATGATGTTGATGTCCAACATATCATTGATGTGCAGTAGAAACAGCGTAGGAGACAGCACAAAGCCTTGCGGGACACCAGCATTAATGTCCATGCTATCAGAGCAACTACCGTCAACTACGGCTCGTATGCATCTGCCGGACAAAAAGCTAGCCACCCATTTGCACAAACCCTCGGGCACTCCGTAAGATGGCAACTTCGATAGAAGACCCCGGTGCCAGACCCGATCTAACGCCTTCGCTATGTCTAGGCTACATTGCATTATGACCCACCTAGTGAAAAATGACTTACTGACAGACGAACAATATGCATACAGGAAATCAAGGTCCACTATTGACGCAGCCCATCAGGCAGTAGATATTATTTTATCAGAACTAGATGACGGTAATAAAATCACAGGCAGTTTTTGTGACCTGTCAAAAGCTTTCGACGAGATAGACCACAGCGTTATATTAGAAAAAAAAAATCTTATGGTGTGTTATTTACACCTACCATTACAATACCATTTTGGTCTATCTCGTCAAAAGCTTTTGACAGGTCCCAAAAACTGCCTGTTATTTTATTACCCACAACCTCCTCCAGTCTTTACTATCGAGCCGAATCCAGTCTGTGGAGATTAATGTAAATGCTCGTAAGGTTAACTAACTCCGGTGCTGTGTCATCGGGTATTTCCCAAGGCTCAGCCCTGGGAAACGATTTAGGTTCCGCAGTCACCCATGGCAAAGTGATATTGCTTGCTGATAACACCACAGTATTGGTCAGCGCACCTACTTATGGGCAGCTAAATGCAATGTCTGCAGGCAATTGCAGCAGTGGTTTTTGGCGAATGGCTTAGTAATGAATGCAGCTAAATCCAACGTAATCTTGTTTAGTGGACGTAAAATTCAAAGGCCGAATAATTTATGCAGTCCCATCCCTTTTTCTGACAGTACAAAATTTTTGGATCTCATATTCGAATGTAACATAAACTGGAAACAACATATTCAATCTACATATTCTTTAAAAAAGCTAAAGCCTGGTGACGTATAATAACAGGCATATTTTGTCTATTTTTATTCGATAATTTCGTACGGTACAATATTGTGGGGTAACCGTAGTGAGTCAAATAGGGTGTTTCTTATTCAGAAACGAGCGATCAGGATTATGTCCGGTGTTGATGTTAAACACTCTTGCAGAGATTTATTTTAACGACACCGAATATTAACCTAAATTAATGTTAATGTAATGTAATTTAAGATGACATATGAAGAAATAAAGAAATCTAATCTAATCTTATATACTCTAATGCTGACTTTAAAGCCCAACGCAAAATGAAATGCGTTTAACAGGGCAACTAGAAATTAAAAAATAAATTATTTTGACAAAAACATAAAACGACTCCAGATCCACTAAAAATTAAAAGACGAGCCCCAAAAGCACATTCACAACAAGCAACATTCAGCTAAAGGTTTTATTTGCCTTAAAGTCGATTGCCACTGCCCCTAAAACAGACATACTCACAGAACATTTAGTTACAGTTTCTTAGCCAGATTCCAACAAAACCTTTTACGTATCTTAACTTGTCTTTATTTTTAGTAATCGATTTCAAGGGGACTGAAACATGTAGATGAATGTTTTGGAAATAAGTCTGCTTTAGGGTCTTGTTTTTTACTTTTTAGTTGATCTGAAGTCGGTTTATATTTTTGTTAAAAAAATAGTTTATTTGAGTATATTAACGTTACGTTACGGTAGCATAGTTAACGGCCAGCTGACTTTTTTATCTTCGAATAATTGCGTTTACTATAATTTAACAAATTTTCAGTCGGTAGGAACTGATTGAAAACATTTTTTTTTACGTGATTGAGAGGCTGCCGCTGCCCCACCCATTCACGGAGCGGCAGCTGACGTTCACTATGCTGCATAATACAACTCTCTGAAGCATTTCACGAGTTATCGCTTGAGAGGAAATGACTGACAAAATATACTATCTGGCTCACGGACTATTATTTATGATACCGTGTGATTGTTATTAGAAACATTGGAAAAAAAGAAGCCTGGATTGATTAGCTAATACAATTCAAGGAAATCACCATGAAAAAACAACAACTGTGTCTTTGTGTAATATCTCGTAAAGAGGAGGGCCACGTAAAAAAAACTGAAAGACATTTTGCCGAAGACCTAAGATAAACAGATAAATAAAACGGTTAGTGAGATAACTACAATGTCAAGAGGGAGCGGAACAGGGTAAAAAATATACAAGACACGAGATAAAATATGATACTGAATATTTAATACAAAGTAAAGATTTCTGAAGCATACAGATAACGAGGGGACATAAAATATACAATATAACGGATAAACCGGTTTGAATTTTTAAACCGCACCTGAAGCGAAAGTAATCTAAATACTGGAAATAGCAAATTTTACTCAAAGGAAACATTCCTTTATTTTTAAAAAAGAAAGCTGCATTCAAAGATTTCTTGAAAACTCACTTGCCATATTCGTGAAAATGAATTTTTAGCAACTAATTAGTTATTCAACCCTTTTTTCTCCTTAATGTGTTGAGATATTGTGCACGTTTAATATCTAATAATAAAGCCTTCCACAAACTCATTTACAATGAAGGAGTCATTATACGTCAGTGAACTGTGAGATAGACATTCAAGTAATAAACTTGTTGAATCACAGAGGATGGAAAGAATCACAATGAAATTAAATGTTCTTTCAAATATAAAACTAAAGAAATTATGATTGACATGTTTGACTTCGTTTTTAGTAGCTTACTTATTTATTTTTCATTACTTATTGTGTTGGTACATATTTTATACTCTTTAGCTAATTATCAAAGTATTGTATTACTACCTTAAAAAGGAACTTCTTGCCAGCTCTGTTTGGCAGAAATGAACATTGTTTACATTGTATTGACGATTCAAAAGTGTTCTTAGAAACCTACTTGAATAAAATTTGATTTGAGTTTGAGTTTGACAAGATATAAGGGTGTGAGTGACAAAAATTTGAAGTAGATAGAAATAAAAATAAGAAGTAGAAGTGATGCTGTAGGGTAGAATATTAAGCAATGATGAATGCAAATTAAACAATAGTGGAATATTATCGTAAAATATATTAATAACTCATCGCTTGTACACAGAACTATATTTTTTTAATCTCAAAACAATAGGCATCAGTGTCATAATAAAAAACTTAACGTGTCAATATAATACTATAGCTATACTTTATTGCCAGTATTATCACCCCCCCCCCCTCAATAAAAACACAAAAATTAAATTGATAATCAGTTACACAAATTCCTAAATCATCCCTAAACTTAGCTAATTTGACCACTCATAAAGGTTTAGTTAATGCATCCGCAAGTTGGTCATTGGTATCAATGTAAATGACTCTTATCACATATGTAGCATTTTTTTCTCGAATGAAATGGTGATGAATATCTATGTGTTTAAGTCGATTATGAAATTCTGGATATTTACTAACTTTTATTGCGGACCGATTGTCCTCGTACAAAGTAATAATACTGTCATTACACTCAACTGCTCCAAAATAATTACATATATTACGTAACCAACAAGCCTCACTAGCTGTATCACTCATAGCAACATATTCGGCCTCAGTGGTCGATTTCGCAACAGTAGCTTGTTGCTACGACATCCATGAAATTGTACAACCAAATAATTGAAATACATATCCAGTAGTTGATTTATAATCTACGGCATCTCCTGCCCTATCAGCATCTACGTATCCCTTGATACAATTATCTCTATTGTAAGTACCTTGAAAACTGAATTCTAAGTTATAATTTAAAGTGCCTTTAATATATTGTAGTATCCGTTTTAAAACATTCCAGAGATCCTCACTGGCACAAGATTGATATCTACTCGCAATGTTTAATGAAATAAATAAATCCGGTTTTCTGAATTTTCGCGTTTCAAACAGTCTTTTATATCCTTTTTTATTCTCCCTATGCTGGTTTAAGGGTGCTGGTTCCGGTCGACTCTATCGCCCCCCCCCTCATATCCTAGACAGCAAAAACCTACACTATCTACACTACTTACTAAGTTTTATCGGTGTCTCGGGCAGAGTAAAAGGTACACATGGGAATGCCATGAGATGGACGGGTTATACTAGAGATATCTTCTTCCAGTGGTTGAAGGCTTCCCGTTTCTTCAATTTCCACCTATCTGAACGCTTGCATTGTTCCAGCGCGCAGTTTTGAGCTCTCTGCAACCGTTTTTGAATCTGGTAAGACGCTGGAACGGAACAGAACCGACTACAAACACTCGTGTCACGTCCCGCACGCTGCATTTAGTACGTAAGAATGTACTCTGTGCTACTGCGACGACGAGTGCGGATGCTTTCGCGTTCACGTGGAAGGAACTAAGCGGGCACCCTTTGTTGCGGGGTCAAAAACCGATGTCGATCGAGAAACGCCGCGAAGCCGCAAAACCATGCACTCTCGCGCTTACCGCTCGCAGGCTTCTGCAAAATTCGATATTCACCTAAAGGATTCGATTAAATGATTTCAATAATTCTTTTTTTTATGGTCAAAAAGTTGGTAGGTATGTAATTATGGGAATAAATGAAACAAAGAAGTAGAAAGCATAACTAAAACTTTTTAAATTAGGTAAACATAACAAATTATTGCTGCTTAAATAAACCACAGTGGTACATTGACTAGAACAACCTTGGAATGCTTAGTGGTGAGCGTGGCGTTTCGTTGCAAGCACGCCGGACGGTGCGATGACGGCGACATGGCGGTCATTGCAAGAAGGCGTCGGTCTCAAAGTCACGCGTCGCCGGAGGTAGCGCCAGTTCATCTTCGTCTTCGGCGTCGGCGTCGGTGCTTAAGTAAGTAGTGTCGGTGGCGGCAGACGGAGGCGCGGCCCATAAAGCCCAGCGAGCCTGTACACATACGCAAACATGGTTTATATCTTTCATATTAAGGGTAGAATTCGTTGAACACTAAAAGATTTTCTGTTTCTGCAACGATAGTTCATTTAGAATCGTTAGGTACTCGTCCTCGTACATAATCGCGTGCTGTCTTACAATGAAGTGTTGACTTAGTTCAATACTTCACCGACAACACCACGACCACTAATGCTGGCTAAACACATAATCAATCCGACTGATAATTATTTTTATATTTTTTAGGCCTTACACGCGAAACAAACACACAGAAATTTCATTCAGGAAGACGGTTTCAAATTATCCTCAGGATAGAATAATACTTTAAAACCAAGTCATTTATCGCAGGACAATTATAGGCGTTCAGATACCGTTGGTATCGTGTGCTGATATCATCTCAGATAGTTTGAGTGTACTGTGACTTTTATTTTTAACAACATCTTATATGTTGGTAGTTTTAATAATGCTTGCTTCCATCGACTAACAACACCTTGCTGAAAACAGTCTGCTCGTGACCACGGCCAGTACAACCTGGCTGAAACGTCGAGAACCAAAAAGGTACATGTTTTGTTTCACATGTAAGACCCGAAAAATATAAAAATAATGTGTACAAAATGCGATAGTTTAAATATGATCAGTGTGAGACAAGTTCATTGTTTATGGCATCAAAAGGACACAGCATTAGCATTAACGTAACACATCAAGGATTATTAATTTGAAGTGACAGTATTTACTATTACTATGGTAATAAGTATGTGTAGTAGGCAAACCAAATAGGGCTTAAAACCGATGTATATAGGTAAAGAAGTTCCTTCAATAGAGACCACGCTCCAACAAGCGCAGTTCGGGACGGTCACCTACTAACAAGCGCAGTGAGGGATGGTCATCTACCAATGAGCGCAGTGCGGGATGGTCACCTACTAACAAGCGCAATTCGGGATGGTCATCTACCAATAAGCGCAGTGCGGGAAAGTCACCTACTAACAGCGCAGTGAGGGATGGTCATCTACCAATAAGCGCAGTGCGGGACGGTCACCTACTAACAAGCGCAGTGAGGGATGGTCATTTACTAATGAGCGTAGTGCGGAACGGTCACCTACTAACAAGCGCAGTGCGGGATGGTCATCTACCAATAAGCGCAGTGCGGGACAGTCACCTACTAACAAGCGCAGTAACTTATAATACTAACGTTATTATTGACACTTATACAAATATACATGTAACACAAGAACCCAGATACCAGCTTGGCTCGTTTGACTCGGTTTAACAACGGACTATCGTATCGACCTCTTAAGTCTGAGGAAAGACTTGTTCGGAATGATTTACTACCGAGAGAAACCAGCAAAGTTCTACTTCCGAAGACCTATGGTTAACTCTTAATCTAAAATATACAGGTGCTAACACGCATGTCAAGTTGCTCTTATGTATCCTTTATCTATGTAAACAAAACTTAAGTAATTTGTTTAACGTTATTTTTTTTTTAGTTTAGCGTACTGTTATACCCTTAAATAGTATGTAGAAATGCCAACCCTTAACAAACACGAAACCTTGTAGAACCTAGAACAAACCGACTGACGGACAGCCATTTCCCCGTTACCCATCGTCGCGTACAGACATTTGCTCATCCCTAATTTCACATTGTATTTTATTGAATTGTACTTAAATTAGTTTTATTTGTGATTTAATTTCTTTTTTAATAACTCGTACCGGATCTCCGGTATAACAGTACGTAGCCATGAAGAATACCTCCTTATAGACGAAATGGACGATTTGGCTCAACTGTGGCTAACCGCCACGCTAGGGTTTTTTGCTGGTTCAGCAGGGTCAGCAGGGTCCTTGGCTGGGCTGAGTGAGAAGGGTCTCACGTCTCACCTACGGATCCTTGAATCCCTTCGTGGCAACAGAAATGATGGCGGATTTCTATTGATAGGCGCTGTTATTGGAGTATTGACTGAAGCTTTAGTGACTCTTTTGGTGACTGTGACTTTTAGTCGCGGTGAGGCGGGGTGTCCTGACTAGGAGACAGTAAAGACGTTAGGGCGTGAAGATCCTCAAACCTGAAGAGTTCGTCATCGGAGTCCAAGGCCGTGTAGACTGACAACAACAATGCAGGCTTGGACCTGATCTGAGCCACCACGAATGAGCCTCGATGATGGCTCCTAGCTGGTCGCGCTAGTATCGCGAGCAATAAATCAAGCAACGATACTCAGTAGTCGGCACAGAGGCAAAATACCAACACAGAACTGCGCACTAGCTGAGTCAGCACACCACGGAGCACAATGAGAGCACTTGACGCTCTAAAACACGACCTCAGGGCACGAGAGTCGAATCGGGAATGTGCCGCTAATGTTTGTTATATAATATATAACATAACATAAGCGACGAATTGTGCCAGGCTTGATTTGTGCACTTTGGATTTTCTGATGGTGCTTGGATTAGGCGGTTATCTATGATGGAAAATAAGTGTCGTTGTCGTAAAGTTCTTACGGTAGAGAATCGGTCTAAAGTTCGTTACTAAGGTTTTTTTTTTGGATTTTCACATTTCTTATTATTTTTAACTCTTTTTAATTATTATGTTTAATATTTATTTTTTTAGATTGACAGTTGTTAAACTAGAAAGGGCTATATGTCCGTAACTATTTATCTTAGACTAGTAGTTTTGTTAGAGAAATGATAGATCTCGTCACGATCTTTATTTCTGATAACAGCTGTCAAACTAGAACTGGGTACATTTTTCTATTTTTTTTTTTTTTTTTGATACCACTAAGGTGGCAAACAAGCCTACGGTCCGCCTGATGGTAAGCGGTCACCGTAGCCTATGGACGCTTGCAACACCAGGGGTATCACTTGCGCGTTGCCGACCCTTCAGAAATCTAATAACTTCTTTCTTGAAGAACTCCATACTGTAGTCCTTGCAGAATATCTTGGCAGGGAGCTCATTCCACAACTTAAGCGTTCGCGGGAGGAAGTTTCTCTGAAACCGCACTGTACGCGACCATTTAGGTTCTAAAGTGTGAGAATGGATTCCACGCCGATAGCGAGCGGTGCGATGGTAGAAAGTAGCCGTGGGCATCGTTTCGAAAAATTCCTCAGAACACAACCCATTGTACAAGCGGTAGAACACACACAGGGAGGCAAAGTCTCTCCTCAGACTTAGGGGCTCGATACCGCAAGTGAGTGTCGGATCGTCGACAATTCTCACAGCCCGTCGTTGAACCGAGTCGAAAGGGCCAAGCTGGTATCCGGGTGCACCCTCCCAGAGATGGCGGCAGTACTCCATAAGGGGCCGGACTTGCGACTTGTAAAGCAGCAACATTTACCCCGACGTGAAGTACTGCTTCGCTCTGTTGAGTACACCAAGTTTTTTGGACGCCAGCTTTCAAAGTCAAAGTCAAAAGTCAAAGTCCAAATGGTTTATTCAAATAAGGATATTACAATCACTTTTGAATCGTCAAAGTTATAAAATATTATTTTTTGAACCTTCCCACTTTCCCGCCGGTTCACAATGTTGTTGATTTCTACCAAGAAGAATCCGGCAAGAAACTCGATTGTTACTCTATTAAAAACACTATCAATAATACAAATAAACTAAAATACAATTCATGTTTTAAAATAAAAAATTTTTAGTCGTACAATTTTATGTTATTTCCATTTTAATTTGGTTTACCTATGCATCCTGTAGTTGAGCATCATTACCTTTACCTTGTCTAGCAAGTGATCTCGGAACTGAACATCGCTGGAGATGTGAACACCAAGGATCCCAATGCTCTTGGAGATGGAGAGGGAAGTGTTCTGAAATTGTTGGACTACAGTGAATGGGGTTTTCTTAGCGGTGTACGCGCCGACTTGTGTCATTGAAGGGTTGAATCGGACCAAGTTTTCCCGTCCCCAGTCAAAGACCTTGGACAGACCGATCTCGATTTGAGACACAAGTTCTTCACGTTTTTCCTCCACAACAGAACGAGGGATGCTTGCACGGCCGGTGTAATAAGCTTCTCCAGTACTGTCATCTGCATAGCAATGTATGTTGTTGATCTCCAACATATCATTGATGTGCAGTGAAAACAGCGTAGGAGACAGCACAGAGCCTTGCGGGACACCAGAATTAATGTCCATGCTATCAGAGCAACTACCGTCAACTACGGCTCGTATGCGTCTGCCGGACAAAAAGCTAGCCACCCATTTGCACAAACCCTCGGGCACTCCGTAAGATGGCAACTTCGATAGAAGACCCCGGTGCCAGACCCGATCGAACGCCTTCGCTATGTCCAGGCTACATGCCAATGCCTCCCCCTGACTCTCAATGGCTAGTGCCCATCGGTGTGTGAGATACACTAGAAGGTCACCAGTGGAGCGACCGTGGCGAAAGCCATATTGACGGTCGCTGATCAGGTCATGTTTTTCTAGGTATCTCAAAAGCTGTGTGTTGATCACACGCTCCATCAACTTGGAGAGGAGAGAGGTAATAGCGATAGGCCTGTAATTCGATGGATCTGATCTATCGCCCTTTTTGGGCACCGGGTGCACATTCGCAGTCTTCCATGAAGACGGAAATTGCCTAGTATGGTAGGAAAGCGCGAAGAGGCGCGTGAGTACAGGACATAACTCAGGAGCACACTGCTTAAGCACCACTGCTGGTATACCGTCTGGCCCACTCGACTTATGAACGTCTAGGGAAAACAACGCCCGCCGGACCTCTCGCTGTGTTATAGAGATTTCCGGCATTATCTTACCGCACCACGGTAAAGTAGGTGGTACAGCGCCTTCGTCGTTCATATTCGAGTTGGAGGCAAAGAGACTGCCCAATAGATCGGCTTTCTCTTTTGCACTATGGGCCAAGTCACCATCGGTCTTTCGCTGTGGTGGGAACGACGACTGGCAGAAGTTCTCCTCGGCAGCTTTAGCAAGCGACCAGCAAGCACGACTCCCAGAAGGATAGCTCGCAAGTCGCCCACCTATTTTGCCGATGAATTGGAATTTTGCTCTAGCAGTTGCTTTCTTACTGAACCTCGAGGCAGCATTTAATTTGCGTTTTAACTCAGAAATATTCGGATCCTTATTATTACGAGCCGTGATCCAAGCCTCATACGCAGTTTGCTTAAGAATTTTAGCTTCTCTGCAAGACCTTTTAAACCACGGTCGTTTTTTGACGTTAGGAATGAAACATTCCATATTAGCGAGGATTGTCTCAGTGACTGCGGCTGCGCAGACGTCAGGATCATCTGAGCTAAAGCAGAGCTGCCTCCACGGGTACGATGCGTAAAATTCTCGTAATCTGTCTCTCTCTCTCTCGCTTTGCTCGGCGCATGATGCAGAACCCGCTAATTTTATTCACCCCCACTCATGAATCAATTCGTCTAGTGTCAATCACTTAGCTCGAGTGTCGCCATTACGATGCTCATAATCTTATATATCAATTCGTCTAGTGTCAATCACTTAGCTCGAGTGATCGCCATTACGATGCTCATAATCTTATATATCAATCAATTAAAAAAACTTTATTGTGATGATTTACATTTTTTATGAATATCTCTAAAACCTGCACAAAAATAATATACTATTTCCATTTATTATAAGCTTATTTGAATTAATTTCTATAATTTCATTTTTTTATAATTTAAACAGAGCAGCCTTATGTTTATTTTTAGAAATTAATTTTTAAAAAGTAGTCTATAAAACCGCCATCTTTTAAACGTTATAAAGAATGAAACCGAATGTCACTTCATGATATGTGTTATTAGTTTACAAAGAAAATGATAGGTAGCGCTACGCAAACACACCATACAGGTATTTTAGGTACTGGTACATTAGATTCGAACCTCATAACTAACGCTCTGTAGTGTAATCGATTAGGTAATAGTGTTAGGCTCATAAAGACTGTGGTTCAATCCTGACCCCTATCATTTTTTTTTTAAATATAAATGATGTGTTTTTTTTTCTTTCGGATTTACTAATCATATTAAATATTTGGGTATCAATTCAGTATTGAATTCGCTTTTCAATTTAATATTCCTATTTGAAAAATAAAAAGAAAAGCGCCACTTTTCTCTTAATTTCTTGGTGAAAATGGGACTATCTCGGAAGTAAAGTCTTTTGAATAAAAAAAATATTTTTTTGAATCGATCCACAATTGAGGGAAAAAACGGTGGACATACATAAAAAATATACTCAACGAACATAAAACCTCCTCCTTTTGAGGATTTGATCCATTAGGAAAATGAACCTGCATCTTTAAAAATGTATACATACCAACTTCGCTTTATCCCTTCCGCTGTCCTACAACTGTCATCATTTTCAACATTTAAGAAAACTGAAGTGTCGCCCAGTTATGTGGATGTCATCGGCTACTAAGATATATGACCTATAATAATTCATTATTTTTCAGGTCTGATTTCGAGGAAGTGGCGCAACCAGCAGCGTCTACAAAGAAAAAAATAGTAAAGGAAAAAAACCACCTACAGCTGCAGTCAAAGCTAAGAAGACACCAGCGACGGCGTTTGATAGCCCGCAGTTGAACGAGGGCTCAGATTCAGAAGAAGACGCTTGTTTACCTTCTGCGCAGCCTTCAAAGAAGCCGAAGCAAAATATTCAATTTCCCGATTCCGAGGTTAGTTAAGGTTCCGAGGTTGAATTATAAACTTTTCTTTGTATATTATTTAAGCATATGATTTGTATTTTTAACTATCCTGATAAATTGAAAATAATTAATTTAATATTATAATATACTTGTGAATTGTGTAATTAATTAATTAATTATACTTGTGAAGTGGTTTACGCATTCCCCTAGCGCTAACAATAAAATTAAAAAATCAATTAACTATTGAATAATAAAATTAATGAAAAGACTGAAAATAACGCGGCCAAAGCTTCTCAAAAATTTGTAGAAACGATTTGTAAGGACATATCGAGATTGTTTGAAATTTGTAGAAACGATTTGTAAGGACATATCGAGATTGTTTGAAATTTGTAGAAACGATTTGTAAGGACATATCGAGATTGTTTGAAATTTGTAGAAACGATTTGTAAGGACATATCGAGATTGTTTGAAATTTGTAGAAACGATTTGTAAGGACATATCGAGATTGTTTGAAATTTGTAGAAACGATTTGTAAGGACATATCGAGATTGTTTGAAATTTTATCTGTACAAAGAGATATATTACGTTGAAAAAAAGAAGAGCAAACGAGTGTAGAAAATGCGACTCATTATCATATTTGTAAAAAACCTTTTGCTTTAAATACAATACAATGTTTTAATTTTTCTTTGTGCTTACTATTAAATTCTTTCAAATCTGTTTTTTGTATAATAAAAATACTTCCTTTAAAAAGGCATGCTTAGGATAACTTTATTATTATTTTTTGTACTTATTTGTTTATGAATATTTATATGTGATTTATAAATAATAAAATTATTTACCCATATGTCGAAAAAAAATATCATGTGGTTTAATTTTATTTCCCTCAAATTCATAAAACTGTTGGTACGAGTGTTATCTGGGTATAGTCCACCATGCGTGGCCTAGTGCAGATTGATGGACCATACATAAGTCCTTGAATTTTTATTAATACGAATGCAGATTGCCTTACTATGCTATCCTTCACCGATAAGCCAAGGGGTAATGTACTTGAGTATTGTAAAAGACTCTGAGGTAAATGTCGGATTTGGACTCCTACCCTTTGAATGATAGGAAGACGTCATAACCACTTGACCCTCATAGTATGCTGATAGGTTAGGTGCAAATTAATTCAAATTCAATCTAAGTATCTTAGGGTGGTAAGTATCTTAGTTGCCCCGTATATGCACCCTATTTCATTTAGTTTAATAACAAATGAAGATGATTTAGAAGATAGTGCAAACCAAATATTATTTAAGTAACTCAGGATTCATAAGAATTGTCTTTAAAAATATAAAAAAAATAGCGACGGTATTTTTTAAAATCAATATAGCTTATATCACAGACTTCGAGTTCTGTAATCTGTGCTATGGACTGCGCAAGAAGCTTCCTAAGGGCCTATTTTTGTAGCTTGCAATTACTCGCAAATTTAGCAGGACAGCAAATAGATTTTTCCACAAAACAGTAAGAGACGGCACGAATGCATTTGCAATTGTAACAGCTAAAAGATCACGCCCTTAACACGATCACCACTCTTTAGGAAGAGATAAAGCTAATCTGCGATCCTTTGTCGCTTTTTACAAAGAAAAAGAAAAACAAATGGTCAGAACAGAACATATTGTAAATCAATCTTCGGCTCCGTCACACTTGTAAGCCCGTTTTACAGCTGGTTAGAAAATGCACTGTCCACTCTCTTTGTCTTAGGGTTATACTTTATAAATTCCACCAGTTATTGGTTTTAAAAACAGTAACATAACTTCTATATTAAAACGTAACGGGGAATAACAATTAGAAAAAGAACAAAAATATCTTATTTAATATATTTTATTAAAAGATCAACATTGAGTATTGCAATTTTTTTTGAATATTTTTTTCTGTATTATCTAATTTTTCGTCTTACGGGTCCATCACTGCATACTGGGCACTTGCAGCTCGATCTCTATCGCTTTCGCCGATGGCTTCAATGTCAATTTTGATAATATATCTTCCCTTTCTTTTATCACCAATTTTATAAATAAATGAACTTGATTCATCGTTTCCTTTCCTCTTCTTTAATGTTTTTCTTGTTCCATAGTAGCTTTGACCAAGTCTAGTTTTCGTTTTTCAACTTTTTCGAGCCAGCCGTTCACATTTTGAGCATCAGTTTCAACTTTAAAATCCTGGCTAACATTATAGATGTCAAATTTAGGAGTCTGCATGATCTAAAACAAAAAAAAAAATAAAAGTCAAATTAAATTAGACGCAGCTATAATATAGTTAGATAGTAAAATAATATTTATTTATTTTCAACAATTAACTCACTACTTCAAAATTATTTTAAATAATTAAATAAAAATTTAAATATTTTTAGTGTTTTTACTTACCAGTTACTAATATTCGAAGTAATAAAAGTAGAATAAAATAACTATTCAGCTTGAAAGTTAATGCATAATTAACACAATAAACAGACGTAAATTGAAACCAATCTAATACGTTTATGTGTGCTAGGTAGATTGGTTTCAATTTACTTCTGTTTAAGGGTTTGTGACGTTGCTAAGATATTAATCAACTACACTCTCACATAAGTATTTAAATACTTGTTATAACTTGTTTAGTAGGTCAAATAAATTAATTATAACAAAAAAGTAGGAATTGGAAGTGAAACTTATTTAATGTTTTTATATTTAATAAATTAATATTGAAATCCAGTGTTAGACGGAAAGATGAAGTTAGTCAAGCAACCCGTTTCTTTAGGAAATAATAATAAAATTAAACATAGCGTTCTTTTACCAAATTCTATTCAGTGTATTATCTGCGGTCGATCTAATTGCGGAAAAACCAATATAATGCTCAGTCTCTTACTTCATAAAAATGGGTTAAAGTTTAAAAATGTCTACATTGATTCTAAAACAACATTTCAGCCTAAATATTAGTTTTTACAGAATGTCCTCAATAAAATACCTGCAACAAATTTATTCCTGTTCCAAGATGACAGAGATATTATAATGCCTAGTGAAGCTTTAAACAAATCCATATTTATTTTTGATGATGTTACTTGTGAAAATCAGATTAATATCCGTAGTTATTTTTCGATGGGTAAGCATAAAGAGATAGATTTTTTTTATCTATCACAAACTTACTCTAAGATACCTAAACAAGTTATACGACAAAATTCAAACATTTTAATTATTTTTAGACAAGATGAAAAATAAAAGAGAGGTAGGGCACAACAAGTAAAACTCGGAAGCAAGTGTCATGCACACAACCTGATCCATCTGGGCCAACTAATTGGCGTCGTGTGTGGCATTATAAGTCAGCAGACTGAGATGGATTGCAAGAATTTTATGCATGGTACCCGAGGAGGCAGATCTGCTTTAGCTCAAAAGATCCTGACGTCTGCACAGCCGCAGTCACTGAGACAATCCTCGCTGGTATGGAATGTTATATTCCTAACCCGCCAATAGCTGCCCGCGACAAAAAACGACCGTGGTTTAATAGGTCTTGCAGAGAAGCTAAAATTCTTAAGCAAACTGCAAATGAGGCTTGTACCACGGCTCGTTATAATAAGGATCCGAATATTTCTGCGGTAAAACGCAAATTAAATGCTGCCTCGACGTTCAGTAAGAAAGCAACTGCCAGAGCAAAATTTCAATTCATCGGCAAAATAGGTGGGCGACTTGCGAAATATCCTTCTGTGAGTCATGCCTTAAGGTCACTTGTCAAATCTGGCGAAAGAAACTTTTGAGTTGGCCCATAGTGTTAAAGAGAAAGCCGAACTACTGGGCGGTCTCTTTACCTCAAACTCGAATATGAACGATGAAGGCGCTGTTCCACCTACTATACCGTGGTGCGGTAAGACTATGCCGGAAATCTCCATAACATAGCGGGAGGTACGTCGGGCGTTGCTTTCTCTAGACGTTCATAAGTCGAGTGGGCCAGAAGGTATACCAGCAGTTGTAGTGCTTAAGCAGTGTGCTCCTGAGTTATGTCATATACTCACGCGCCTCTTCACGCTTTCCTACCATACTAGGCAGTTTCCGTCTTCATGGAAGACTGCGAATGTACACCGGAAAAAGGGCGATAGATCAGATCCAAGGTGATGGAGCGTGTGATCAACACACAGCTTCTAAGATACCTAGAAGAACACGACCTGGTTAGTGACAGTCAATATGGCTTTCGCCACGGTCGCTCGACTGGTGACTTTCTAGTGTATCTCATACACCGATGGGCACTAGCCATAAAGAGTCAGGGGGAGGCATTGGCATGTAGCATAGACATAGCGAAGCGTTGGATCGGGTCTGGCACCGGGGTATTCTATCGAAGTTACCATCTTACGGAGTGCCCGAGAGTTTGTGCAAATTGGTGGCTAGCTTTTGTCCGGCAGACGCATACGAACCGTTATAACGGAACGACCGTTTCCGGTGGTCCGTCTCCGGTAAAGGACCGGATGATGTAGGAAACGATAGAAGTTTCTGGGCATTCGCTCTTAGGTCCATTACCACTGTGGTAATATAAATTTAGAGATCAAAGAATCTCTAGATGTTTGACATCGCTAAGTCAAAACAGTTCACTTTACGTAGATACTTGACGTAGTCGTGAAAATATTCTTTTGATAATTATTTTCACGGATTCTATTATTAAATTACAAATTGCTGCATATCTACTTCTATGCTATAAAAGAAAACCGTCCTCGTACAGTTCTTAGTATATATATACACGTTTATATATTGCTTTACTACGGCTCTACGCCTAAACTGAGGTCCGTGAGAAGACGTCTTTGTATGCGGGTGCACGTTTGTTGTCTAACGACGGCGCAAGGCAGCTGCTTTGCTGTTCTTTTACTGGGGAAGGCCGGAGTCTACTAAACTCCAAATCCTCGGCCTGCCCGGAGTCTCCTTGACTCCAAACCTTCGGCCTGTGCAGTAGGGGTGCTATCTTGAACACCGCTACACACGAAGGTTACGGGGCGACCTGCTCTACGCCGAAGCTACTGGCGAGCTACGTTCACGTGCGGCCTTATCTTGTGCCTGCCACGGGCGGCATATTCACTACTCACCACACGCTGTTAGGCCACGTAAAATCAGTCCCATCCGCGTCTTCTTTCTACGGCGGTGCTGACCTTAGGGGTGCCTACAGCGAGCAAGACATCGAATCGGGCTCTAGGCCGAAGAGGTACCTGAGTGTACTAGTTCCCTAATAAAGGCTTTTAAAACTACACTTAAAATCTGTGTAGGCAGGCTTGCGTTTGGCTATCTTTCTATTTATTATGGTAGTCCTATTTGATTGTGAATTAGGTAGCTGTGATCTAGATATTTAAGTGTTAAGAATCACCCTATGTGATTAGGATATTGTGCATTAAAAGCTGTTACTATATAATGAAAGAGTATACTAATATAACCTAAGTTCCACAAATCTAAAACCCTCCCCTCTCCATCTCCAAGAGCATTGGGTTCCTTGGTGTTGACATCTCCAGCGATGTTCAGTTCCGAGCTCATTTACTAGATAAGGTGAAGCTGACGTCCAAAAAAACTAGGTATACTCAACAGAGCGAGGTAGTACTTCACGTCGGAGCAGCGGTTGCTGCTTTACAAGTCGCAAGTTTGGCCCCATATGGAGTACTGCTGCCATCTCTGGGCAGGTGCACCCGGATACCAGCTTGGCCCTTTTGACTCGGTACAACGACGGGCTGTGAGAATTGTCGACGATCTCAAACTCACTTTCCGTATCGAACCCTTAAATCTGAGGAGAGACTTTGCCTCCCTGTATGTGTTCTACCGCTTGTACAATGGGATGTGTTCTGAGGAATTGTTCGAAATGATGCCCACTTCCAATTTCATTCTCACACTTTAGAACCGCGTACAGTGCGGTTACAGAGAAACTTCCTGCCGCAAACGCTTAGGTTGTGGAATGAGCTCCCTGCCAAGGTTTTCTCTTAGGACTACAGTATGGGGTTCTTCAAGAAAGAAGTTATTGGATTTTTGAAGGGTCGGCAACGCGCGAGTGATACTTCTAGTATTGCAAGCGTCCATAGGCCACGGTGACCGCTTTCCATCAGGCGGACCGTGTGCTAGGTTGCCACCTTAGTGGTATAGAAAACAAATAAAATTTAAAACATTTTTATGAAGAACATGTTAATTCAGAAATGAGCTGGAATAATTTCATATAATTAGCATTACAAATATGGTCAGACCCTTACACTTGTTCGATTATAAATAAAGATTGTGAACTGAATAATTAAATTTTGATTAACACCGTATCTCACAAATACTAATAACGATATAAGCCAAAGCCATTCAGTCTTATCCTACAACTATCACCAGATGTGTTTAAGGTAGTTATCATGGAACCAAATATAAAAAAAACAGTGAATACAGTCGGGTAAAAACATTAAAAATAAATTAAAGCAAATGCGACAAGTAGAGTATGACATGCAAACAATAAGTTCTAAAATGTCCAAACCAATAAGAGATGCATTAGAAGCTATGGTTACCTTTGGTAAAACATGTAGAGATTATAAAGATAAGAAGTAGTCAGATACTGCTAGTATTTATTAAAGTGATGTAGATAACAGTTTAAATGATGATGATGATTATAAGATAAGAGACGATGCTAATGAGGAACTTAAAACTCTTGAAACACAAGATTATGTGGCATAAATAGTAACTTCCACTTCAAAGCAAGAACATGGTGAACGTAAAGCTTTGAATGTTGCTTTTTATGTGAGACGCAAAGGTAATAACTGAATGATAGGGAATGCTCCTTTTTGATATTACATTCCAATTTGAAGACGATTCATCAACCAAAATATCATTGATGACAATTAATGGTAAAAGTTATGACGTTACTCCAGGACTATAGGAATTACTGTTTCAAAGTAAACCTAATACACAGCTAATTTCAGAAAAAGATAAACTAGTGTAAAAAATTATATTGATTAGTACAAATGCTCATAAATGAGGATTCTGTTTAATTATATTTAATGAATTCGAAACTAAAAACATATAAGAAGAACATTACCAACACAAAAAAAATTAAATAAAATACATATTTAATATACTGGGACGATCCTAACGAACTTATAGATAGATTGAAAGGTTTAATTGCCTCTAAAGACGCTGGTAATACAAGTCATGACAATGAAATTATCTCCATTATAGAAGAATTAAAAGAAGCTGGAATTGTTAAGAAATAAATAACGTGCAAAAATATTTTTTTACTCAGTTGCATAAAAGAAGTCAAATATGAATGTTGACAAATTTGGAATACATGTGTTCAAAAAGCATAAAATTAGGCAATATGAAGAACCAACTATTGTGTTTTCAGAAGAAGTACTTTAAATGCTAGGAATAGGGTTACCAGAAATATAAGAAAACCAATTGATTTAGGGGACTGTGCTACAAAAGAATATGTTGACAATGTTATTAAAGATATATAAAAAAAATTAAAATCAATTTATCAAACTTTAAATCAATTAGGAGCGGAAGTTACTGGAACTCAAAACAAAATAGATTCACTATCTCAAAAAATCAGAAAATAATGAGTAAAGATATTGTAGTAAATGAAATACACAAACAAGCAAGAAAAAACTTTATACGTAGGCATGTAGTGATGAAAGATGTACATGACTTATGGCAAGCTGTTTTTATTGATAGTCAGTTAATTAATAAAGAAAATTCGAATTACAAATATATTTTAGCTGTAAAAGATACATTTTCAAAATATGCATGGGTATATCCTCTCAAACAAAAAAGTAAAGACTGTCCTTAAATACCTTTAAAGACTTGTTACAAAAAGGTCGTATTCCTAAAAATTTGCAAACTGATTTACGAACTGAATTCTACAATAAAAAAAATAAACATTTATTAGATTTACATAAAATAAATAATTAATCAGCTTTTTCAACGAAAAAAGCGTCAATATTAGAAAGATTTATAAGAACATTAGAAACTAGATTGTATAAGCAATTTAGCCTACAGGGAAACTAAAAATGGATAAATAGCACACTTTTTAATTTAATAATTACATATAACAACATAAAACATAGAACTATATTGGTATAAAACCAAACCAAGTCAATAATAACAATAAGAAACAAACTTAACAAAGGTATAAAGCAATGTCTAACTATAAATTAAAAACCTAAAAAGTTAAATTGAAAGATTATGTTCGAATTAGTAAGTATAAAGGGACATTTGAGAAAGAATATACACCAAATTGGTCAACTGAAATATTTTCAATAGCTAAAGTGCAGAAAATGAGCCCTGTCACATATATCACCAAGTTGAGAGACGTAGACCTATCAAGGGCTCTTTTTACTCTGAGGAATTACAAAAAACCAAGAATCCAAATATTTACCTAGTTGAAAAATTTATTAAGAGAAAGGAAAGAAAGTTATTTATAAAATGGTTGGGTTCTCCTTCAGAAGAAAATAGTTAGATAGATAAGTTGGAAGTTTTATAAGCAATTCTATTATTGTTTTACTAACATTCTTAGTCTGTATTTCATTCGAGAAACAGTGTTTTTAACCAACCTTTTGTTTTTACTTTTATTTTTATAAAGATAATGAGAAAATAGTGAGGAAAACTAAGAAGCAATGTTAAAGGAAAACAAAACAAGGAAAAGTTAAGGCCGGGGCTGGCTTAAAAAAACTTTTAGAAACATTGTCTCCATTACAAACGATCATCTGAAAAAATTTAGGCCAGAATGCAAAAAGGCTGCAATAGATTAAGGTATTGCTGTTGTAAAAGAAACAGATTCAAATGCATCTGTGAACTTACCTCGTGTAATACCAGTTCCTGAAGTTGGAGGAATCTTGCCCTTAATACCTATATTTGCGGGCTAACTGCAGCAGGAGGTATAGCTGGAGGAGCTGCTGGAATAGCTAGAGCAGTTAACGCTATTAAATCTGCAAAACGACGCTTACAAGATCTTAAAAGGCATAATAAGAAAATGGAATAATTATATATATGTCTTCGAGAACACAAGGACGGATTAGTCATTTTCAGAACGAATAAAAAAAACTAATGAAAAAGCTACCTAAAGAGCATTGACAAACATCGATATTCTTAATTTCAGTGATGACTTCCCATTTTTCAGAGGGGTTTTTATGAGAGATACACTTCCAAAACGCCCGTTTAAAAAGGAATGCGGTATTATTAACCTCGATAGTTCTAATAACCCTGGAACTCATTGGAAAGCCTATGCTTAAATTAATAATTATGTTAAATACTTTGATAGTTACGGTAATCTTAAACCACCTGACGAATTTATTAATATATATTTATATATTTATTTACTTATCCATTGCATTTCTAGTATCATACAATGTTTACAGTGTTTCACATCAATAAAACTCTATGGGTTCAACTATGGTGTGAGAGTCCATTTTATTCATTATTATACTAAATATATATTTTAATCTAAATATATTTATGCATATACACATACATACATACATATATATATATCTACATACACACACATATATATATATATATATATACAAATACATATACAATCTATATGTTACATACATAATGTCTATAAAAGTACATGCTTCCGATACTAAACATCTTACAAAATACAAGTGAGATATCTTTTTAATGATTTCTAATTCATTACATACATGTTTTGTATTTCACCTGGCAAATCATTAATTATTTTTGGGATCAAATATTGAATAGTTCTTACGTTGTTGAACCGTATACATTGTTATATTTGGGTTTTACGTAATAATTCAAATAGCTTAGGTTTCTTAAATTTGCAATGCTCACTGTAGTAGTTATCACTGTGTGCCCTTTATGTTACGTTTAAAGATGTGGTCTATACACGATTTAGATGTGTGCTTATCTCTTATCTCTATACGTGTGTACTGGTTTAGGCTGCACTCAAGTCCCAGCTCACTCAATGAGTTCAGGTAATAAGTTGCAGCTGTGTCGATTTGCTTTATATCTATGTTCATATCACCCATAACTATATAGTCTAGCTTACTCGAACATATGCCGATAACGTCACATAATTCATTTGTGAATCGTGTCTTTTGTAAGTGAGGCGGCCCCGATACACTGCGGTCAAACCTACCCTACGGTTATTTAATATTATCTCACCTGTTATACATTCAAATTCTTTGACACATACACTATACATACTGAAATTATTTTTTTTATGTTCCTACAAAATCACACCATTTTCACACCTCCTTTTTTCCCTTAAATTAAATACATTGGATCTGATATATTTTATAACTTTGATAATGAACAAAAACTAATCTTTATGTATGCGGGCATTTATGTATAAACTTTTTGAAAAATTTTTGGATTATGAATATAAAGGAATAAGTTATAAAAAAATATTCAGTTTACTACAATGTCTTTAACATTAACCATCAACGGGAATAAATCAGTGCTACATAAGGAATTTATTCCTCTTTTAATATTGGATGGTAATATGAGTGTGGTTTACTTTATTCTCAACATATAATTCAATACCGAATATTCATGACAGTAATAATGTTTCTGCTTACGGTCAAAAAGGAAAAATAAAAATACCTAGTGGTACATACGAGTTTTTAGATATAAATGAGTATCTCAAAAAGTCTTTGAAGAATGTAAAATAAATTTGAAATCTAATAACAATACATTCAAAATGTTCGTTCTACTGTTCTCAGCAAATTAATTTTACAGTAAAAAGCAGTGTGGGCTCATTGCTAGGATTCTCCCCTACAATATTAGATCCAAATAAATGGCATGTGTCAGACCTTCTTGTTAGCATTGTCTGTCTGTCATAAGAATTGAATGTGATTTTATTCAAGACTTGTACAACACGGCTTACCAACACACATGATTCATGAATTTGTCCTAAATACTCTCCCTGTGCATCGTCTAATTGAAGTACCTAAAATTATTATATACTTTCCAATAAGAAAAAAAAAAATTCATCTATTACGATAAAAATATTTGATTTAGACGGAAATCTTATCAATTTTAATAAAGAAAATATACAATTGTGTCTTCATCTTAGAAAAATAAAATAATAGTATTTAATTATAATTATAACATTCAAAAACATAAAATTGAAAGTACAAAAAAACAACACACCATTACAAAACGTAGTGTCAAGCGAGCAAGACGTAAGAAATCTAACAATATTACCGAAGAAAATAAAGAATTTCTAAAAGCACTTGGATTCAAATTATGAATTTTCTTCAAGTAAGATTGTCCAAAATTTGATAACTCTATTGAAAGTTATGAAATTCATACGTATAATCCATACAATAACAGCTACAATGAAAATGATGAAATAAGAATACCCTTCATCAGCAAGATATTTATTTACTTCCTTCGGCAAGCGCATTTTATATTGAAGGATTTTTTTTTATAACAACTAAAGATGCGGTTACCGCTAGCAAGAAGCAGAAAGAAGTTAAACTAGTTAACAATACCATCACTTTTCTTTTCCAAGGTATGCGATATGAAATTAATGGTATTGAAATAGAAAGGATTAGAAATGCTGGAATCATGACGACAATGAAATCTTTGGTTTCTATGAATGGTGGTGAAAGCAAAGCTGCTGAAATGTGGGGATGGAAATGTTAATGGTGTAATTACTAAACAAGCGTAAAAACGCTCTCTAAACAACAATCATTGTGTACTATAGTACCACTCGGAATCCTCCTTGCGCGTGTGTTCATCAAAAACAACCGAAATCCGCAGTAACTAAGAACAAAATGCGATCTAATTCCGATAAATCAATTTGATCCGTGTCTTTGAAGGTTATCCTATTTAATTGTCATCACAGATTATTGTCATACTATACGCTGACAAACACTACCACAGACGGCAAACGCAGTGCTACCAACACAACAAACCACGTTCAGAAATTTATTTCTCTTTCGTTCCGTTTCACGGTAATAATATGACGACTCAACTGTCACCAGAGATGTCGCTACTTTTGACAAAAATGACGGAACAATTAAATCTCCAAACAAAAACCATAACCGAAAACATTACTGCTGCCGTCCTACAAAAGGTAGACGAAAAATTACATCCAATTATAGAGGAAAATGCAAAATTAGAAGGTGATGTCGAAAAATTGAACAAAAAAATACAAGACCTCGAAACAAACAGTAGAACAAACAATGTCATACTCCATGGACTCCCAGAAACGGAGGAAGAAAATCACGACGATCTAAATACGCTTGTTAGATCAACTCTTAGGGGAATTTTTGAGGATATTGAAAAAGGGGAAATCGATAGACTGCAGCGACTGGGAAAAAAGGGTGACAAAACAGGCAAAACTAGACCAATCCTACTAGCCACAACCACTGGGCAGAAAAAAATTCAGATACTTAAAAATAAACAAAAAATTAAGCCCAACTCTTATATCACTCAAGATTTGCCAAAATCAGTCTTGCAATCAAAAAAGGATGAAAAAAACAGATACAAAAATGAGCAAAGAAAAAGATCTGAAACACCAAGTCCTGGTAACCCTTAATAAAATCCAAAGGAAAAATGCATTTCAGCTCATGCGTTAAAGACTTACTCACTGTCACACAAGAACACTTATAGAGACTAACACACTGTTACCAAAAACCGGATATTCAAAACAACTATATAAACCACAACAAATAAAACATCTCCCACCACGGCTGGTCCCCGCGGGAGATTTAGACCGCCACCCTCTAACCAAAAGATGCAAAGTATATAACATCGCTACATTAAACACGAGAACCCTTCGGACCCATGGAAGCTTGCTGGAGCTTGAAAATGCCCTATAGCTCATAAAGTTTGATATTTTAGGTATAAGTGAAATGCGGAGACAAGAAGAAACAATAGAGGAATGCACAGACTACATCTTATATCAAAAAGGAAAAACAGCTAAGCAGTATGGAGTCGGCTTCCTAATTAAACGACACCTGAAACAGTATATCCAAGAAATAATAGGAATCTCTGATAGAATAGTGAAACTACTCAATGTGAAACTACCAAACTATAAAAAGCCGTGGTCGATAATACAAGCCTACGCGCCTACAGAACAAGCAGAACAATCTATCTTAGATTTATTTTACGAAGACTTATCACTAACAATACGAAAATATATGGAGAATCACATTATCTTAATGGGTGACTTTAATGCACAAGTAGGAGCAAGACTAAACTTCGACGAATATGCACTGGAAACGTTTGGTCACGGGAAAAGGAGTCGCAACGGACAGAGACTGGTTGAATTTCTTATGGAACACGACTTAATAATACTTAATTCCATATTTAAGGAGTTTTTTCTTGTTCAACCAGACATCCAGGTCCATTTGTTGTCCAACTACAAATGGAATTGGATGTCTCCTGATGGAACATAAAAGAACGAGACAGACTACATGATAACCAACCACCCAAAAGTTTTCACAGACACTAATATCATTACAAAGCTGAACTTTTATACAAACCATCGTATGGTGCGAAGCTCATTTAAGAAGGCACCAGAAAAACTGTCACGGAAACATATAATGTACGCAATAAATTAACGATACCATACAGACAAGGCGAAACCAACTACCAAGGGATTAGAAAACAAATAAACGAAACAACAGACCCGATACAGAAATATGAAATCTTGGAAAATCACCTAACAAATTACTGCACTGCAAACAAAAGCACGAAGACTCAGAAACACCAGCTAAGCGATCAAACTCTACTACTTATAAACGAGAGAAAAGAGTACATAACACAGCAAGCTAAAAAAGAAAACATCAAGAGGATAGCAGAAATCAGCAAGAAAAGCTCTGAGCAAGTATTAGAAATGATCGCAAAACCAAGCGGCTAAAAACACTGGAATTCCATATTCAAAAGACTGGAGGTACTAAAAATGCTTTTAAGCAATTACGTGAAGTAGGAAAATAATGAATACCAAAACTAAAGCGAAAAGAAAAGTCAATCACAAACCGGAAGAATATAAACGAATTAGCTACCCGCTTTTTCACCCAACTCTATGCAGATAAGGAAAAAAATACAGACAATACAGATACTGCGAACACCCACAACCTTACAACTCCTAAAACCAAAACTGACCCTGTTCCAGAAATTTTACTATGTGAGGTTGAAAAAGCGATAAAGAGCTAGAAAATGGAGAAATCACCAGGATCAGACAACATTACTAATGAGCTGATGAAAGCGACAATAGCAGAGCTAGGTCCCATTCTTACAAACATATTTAAAAACATTTTGAAAAGTGGCAGCATCCCGAAACAATGCGTAAAATCCCACATCATCTTAATACACAAAAAAGGCGATAAAGAAGATGACATGTTATTTGAATAGCAACCAGTGGAGCAAGCTGGATTCAGGAAGGGCTTTTCTACGATAGACCATATCCATACTGTCAAACAAATACTAGAAAAATATAATGAATACAACAAGAATGTCTTCCTTCATAGATTACGCTAAAGCCTTTGTTGGCTTGAGTCACAACTACATATGGGACACTCTAGAACACCAAGGGATACCCGCTATCTACACTAACATTATCAAAAATATCTATGCGCACAGTCAGGCCTGCATACAGCTAGAAACACTGGGAAAAGATTTCCCAATAAGAAGAGGCGTCCGACAAGGAAACCCCTTATCACCAAAACTGTTTTCAGCAGTCCTTAAAAACATCTTTCGCAACCTGAAGTGGGAGGGGTTTGGTCTGAATATAAACGGATACAGGCTAAACCATCTCAGATTTGCGGATGACCTAGTTCTTTTTGAAGAGAAGAATTTTAGAGCAAATGATACAAAGCCTCAACAAGGAAAGTGAGAAAGATGGACTGAAAATGAATCTTACTAAGACCAAAGTAATGACAAATTCTACAAAGGTGGATATAACTGTTAACGGAGCGATCCTATAGTTTGTTAACGAATATACCTACCTAGGCCAGCTTATCTCTCCAAAAGAACTAATAGCAAAAGAAATAAATGCAAGGATCGCCAATGGCTGAAAGAAGTTTTGGTCACTTAGGGAAATCATGAAGTAATTGGACCTGGGCATGGCACTGAAAAGAAAAACTTTTAACACATGCATCCTACCATGCTTAACTTACGGGTGTGAAACATGGGCACTCACCAAATCTCTAAGAGACAAACTTGCCAAATGCCAAATAGCAATGGAGCGCAGCATAGTAGGGACAAAACTTCGAAACCGAGTCAGAAATACCGACATCAGGATGAAAACCAAACTAACTGATATCCTGCTACGCATTGACCAACAAAAATGGAGGTGGACCGGACATATGATGCGTGACAAACGAGGAAAATGGTGTAAGGCAGTTACAGAGTGGTACCCAAGAGATGGAAAGAGAAGCCGTGGAAGACAGTGTATAAGATGGGAGGATGACATCAAATTGACTGCTGGCCCAAGGTGGAGACGGATAACCCAGGATAGACCACAGTGGAAAATGTTGGAGGAGGCCTATGCCAAGAGGCACATTGGGATTAAAGACATTTTATAAGTTACAAATGATAAAAAAACGTGTACACCAACTCTAACCCCAGAATAAAGGGCTTTATTATTATTACTATTATTATAATTATTAATAATGAAGGAGGATTTTGTATTATTTTACCCTTAAACAAGTTTTGCTGAAGATTTTCGAAAAATTATCATTAACTGTAAACATGAACTTATATTTAACAGACGTTGTACTAATTTCAACAGTATTATCACAGACAATAAAGATTATGTAGAATAAGGTATTCAAAGGATACATTGGCGTATGCCGCTTGTAAAAGTGTCCGATTCTCAAAGGCTTGCTATATTGAAACATTTCAAAAAAGATAAGCCTATTCAAATAGCATTTAGAAATTGGGATCTTTATGAGTATCCACTATTACCCAACACTACTAAACGTTCATGGTCTGTAAAAACTGCCTCACAATTAGAAAAACCGAGATATGTTATATTTGGACAACAAACAAATAGAAAAACTACTAAAGAAAGAGATAATACTTTATTTTATCATTGTAATGTTAAAAATGTCACCTTATTTCTTAATTAATTCTATGAAGCACTTATTTAAAATTTTAAGAGAATAAGTTAAGTATATTATACGACATGTATGCATGATTTGCTTGATCTTTATGAATTTAAAGAAAAGGCGTCATTGTTTGTGAACCATTCTTCAAGGCAAAACGAAAACTTAAAATCAGGACCTGTTGATGTTTGCTTGGAAATAGAAACTTTAAAAGATATTCCTGATTATACCAGCGCCTACTGTTTAATTATAAACGAGCGTCAGATAGAATACAGACCTCTAAGCAACATTGTACGAAAACTAACATTATAATTATCTATAATGAAATCAGTCATTGTTGGTGTGCAAGGGTTTAAGATCGAAAATAATGAGTTTATTGTAAAAGAAATTGCAATCTATTCTGATGATCAAATGTTAGTTCTTCTTGTTCAACCTCCATTCCCTTTCAAAAATCTTACAATAGAAAAAAACTTGTTAATTGGGTAAAAAGGAATAGAAAAATTTTATGGAACGATGGCTTTCTTCCATATGGAAACATTTAATGGTAAATTAATAATTTTTTAGCAGACAAAATGATCTTTTGCAAAGGTGTTGAAAAAGCACGGTGGATTTAAAATATTTATAATACTGATGATGTGATGAATTTAGAAAATATAAACTGTCCTAATTTACTCAGTTTATATGAAGAATATCGTAATAATAGTGTTATTTTTAATTGTATTTATCATCCTATAATATGAGCCTTGAAAAATGTAACTTGTTTGAAAAAATGGTTTATAGAT
The DNA here is from genome assembly GCA_946406115.1 of Apoda limacodes. NCBI lineage: Eukaryota > Metazoa > Arthropoda > Insecta > Lepidoptera > Limacodidae > Apoda > Apoda limacodes. Next base: position 6,372,284 of record OX291545.1, on the reverse strand, counting down.
AATAAAATTTTTACCTCATAAACTAATAACTTAACCTAAACCCAAAATACAAAGTGCAATGAATACTTCAATACTTGGCTAAAATATTATCTCTATATGACAAATAAACCCTGTCTGTCTGTCTATTTAGATGATAACCTACCGAAGTATCATTTAGAATCTGCATTAGCAATCGCCTTATCAACCTATAGTAAAGGTATCGTATTTGGAATAATTGGTATGGACTCTGTCAATTGGTTATAGTATATCAGCGAACTGATATAAATCAGTGGGGTAAATAAAATTGGTGGGTTCTGCATCAGGCGTCGAGCAAAGCGAGGATACTGATGCAGAAACCCGAATTTTAACCTACTCATACTGATGAACTTCCTGCCAGCTTACTCATTGCTACTGCAGAGACCATCGCTTACTCATTGCTACTGCAGAGACCATATCACTACCATATTACTCTTCTCTTTAAGAAGTCCCTAGATGAGCTAGTTGTACCAAACATTTGGAAGTTTACCTTTATAATACCTGTGCACAAAAAAAATGCTACCAGTCATATATCTGTAGACCTATGCCTAAGTTATGTTAGATAGCCAAAGCGTTTGAAAGAATAGTATATGACCAAATTTATTCAGTACCAAAACTCCTTTAGCTCATTGTAACATGGGTTATTTAACGGAATTTCCACACACTTTTTTTTACATTCCTATTAGCAAATTTAGGGCGGACTGAGCCGCGGGCAAAAGCTAGTAATTTCCATAATTTTTTAACGCAATTTTTTCTAAAGCGAGCTCTAATAATTGTTTACAAGTTGTATTTGAATACCTCTCATGTTGTCGTCTATTTTTATGTATCGTTAACTTCTATTGTTCGTTAGTTGGCTTGAAGTTTCTACGGACACCTCTCGTCGCGTCGCCTCGCTTTTTAATGTTTTTAACAGATGTATGAGCGTCACAGGTTTTTTCAAATTCTTATTAACTTTGAATGCCACGATTTCACAACAATTCTGTGACGTTTGTCAAACACGCTCAATATTTTTACCAAATATATAAAGTACAAATATTTAAATTTCATCTTTTAAACTAACTAAATTAGCTCCTATGAGTTAGTTCAACTAGACTGTCCCAGTAGTTCAACTCTTAAAAATAAATTATACATAGTTGAACTACTGCAACAAAAAATTCCTATTAGTTCGACGTTTGAAGTAATTGGGTGTACTAGCGGGTATTACCCTACCTAAAACGTTGCAGCGACAGCCTTGAAAAAGCTGATTACAAAAAGTCTGTTCCTATTTTCGAACTATTGACGTTCGACAGAAACTGCAGTGATAACAACTTCTTACTCGTATTTCTTAAATTTGAACCATAAGAATAAGTAATGTGTACTATGTTTGAACTGTAGGCACTAATCAGATACTTAATTATTACCTACCCCTAAAATGTTCCCCTCTGCGGCCCAACTCTGAGTGTGCCGCAACTCTCACTCACACATAAACTCGACATACTCATACACAGGTTAGATTAAATGCTTCAGCAGTGAAACTTGGAGCAGCGTCAATGCACTGGTACCATTTTCTGAACGTGCTTGAATGGGGCAAGCTCGTGTTAAATGTACTTTTAATGTACGAATAGGCCTTTGGCGAGTAAAAGTGGAGGGTGAGTGCAAACGTACGCAGCTCAGGTGAAAATTGTTTTATTTTCTTTATCGTTCTATTGATAACAGCTGCCGCTGATACATTCCACACTTAGAGAAGATCTCTTGATTGATTAATCTTTTTTCTTTCAGCTCATTAAGTATCCGGGAGACATCTTCCACTTTCTTTTTAAACGTCTATGGGGATTATTTGTTTTTTTAACTTTTTTCTCTTGGGGTGTCCATAAAATGCGGGTCGGAGCTAATTTTGTCATCAATGGACACCTCTTATACCATATATGAACAAGTACGAACAGACAAGTTTGACTGGCTAGAATGTGAGTACTTATGACATGAAGGCAGAAAAAGCGTATGAACAGCGTTAATAACTAGCTTTCAGAGCCCACTGTTGGTTTCGTACATTAAGACTCAGAAAAATGTAAGAAAAATATTTTACTCCATATGTTTGGTTCCCATTCTGCTTTCTTTACGGCATTAATCCATTTCTTCATTAAAATAGGATCTCTCATAAATCTAAAAATAAGATATAAATATTTAATTATGATATATTATAGAGGTTAAATACATATTTTTTGTTTTTACACATTTATATGTACAGGCAGACATAATGTTCAATTTATTCTCACGCTAAAGCAGTATAAATACATACATACACACACACACACACATACAAGTTATACCCTTAAATAAATTGCAATTCGTTTTACTGAAGTATACTTAAAATTTTAATGTGACATTTTATCATTGATTAACAAATAAAGTTTATTAAAATTATAGTGGCAATAATTAAGGAAATTGGTAATTTAAACTAAGGTGAGTACCTTTAGTATCTACTTTTATTATTTCGAATGAGAGTTTAAAATGTTCTCGATCAAATGAAACACAATATCAATAAATAAATCGAAACAAAAAATAATAAATAAAAAAAAAAATATCGATAATCTTTTCTAATCGAAGTCACACCACTTATCAACAACTGCCATTTTGCCAGCAGCACGTAGGCGGGCGGGCCGAGGCATATCGGTACCTCCTTCCCGGAAGAGGAGAAGGTAGGGCAATATGAATAAGCGGAATAACATGTCGTGGCAAAGAAATGCGAACATATAATAGTTAAGGCTACTATTATAATATAAGACAATAATATAAATTATATACGATAAAAATTGTATATTTAATAAGTAAAGATAATTAAGATACAGTAATGTATGTAGTAAAAAAATAACTAAGTATGGCAACACCTTTTTAGGACGGCGCGGCGCGGCGCTAGAGATCTCTTTGAAAATGTCAATAATCGAAATAAAACAGGTCAGTTCAGTAGTGTTTTTGTGTCTTGTGTCATGTAACTACCACTTACATGTCTGAGTGTCAAGTTGAGTGATGTGATTTATATTAGGTATTTAACATTCCAAATGTAGTAATTCAGTGTACGTAGTGGAACGGGTGTTAGGAAACCACCATGGTAGCAATATATGCGTTTTTATCAGTGAATATCGATAATGTCATAAAAAAGAAAAAGCTGTGATTTTCTTTGAATTTATTTAAAATATATGTTTTCGTCGTAATTAGTTGGTTTTCATCATAAAAGAACTTGCAGGCCGTTATGGAAAAATTAAAAAAAGAAAGGTCACTTTTACGGCAATTTTACACATAAGCGAAAAATGATTTGGAAGAAGCTTTGAAAACGAAGTTAATTAATATTCATGCCTTGTATTATATGGATATTCAAATGGAGGATCTGTGAACTTTCCACACCAAAGCAACAGAGGAAGACATATTTTCAGACATGGAATCTGCAGAAGCAGAAGTATACATGCAGGTGGTAGAAATAACTACAAGGTATGAAGGTTTTATATCAGAGTCTACTTCTGAGAAGTTAGACGGAGACAATCTTAAAACGATGATTATAAGAAATATAAAGGTATGCGTAAAAGGTTTACTTTGCCCAGAATAGAGCTCCGGCAGTTTGATGGAGCTATCAAAAATTGGTTAACTTTTTGAGGCAAGTTCCATAAAATTCGTGAAGATACTGAAATAGAAAGTAGAGACAAATTTCAATACTTAATACAGGCTACAGTATCAGGCTTTAGAGCACGACAATTATTAGACAGTTTTCCACCTTCGGGTGAATACTGCGCAAGGGAATGAATAAATTAAAACGAAGATTTGCACGGGATGATCTGCTAATTGAAAATTATATTAGAGGTCTACTAGAGCTGGTCTTATCTCGAAATACGGAATGTCATTAAGAAGATGTATGTCATTAAGAAATATTTACTACAAGTTGTCTACACAACTGCAAGCATTAGAAACGCTAAATAAATTATGAAAACAATTTTTTGCCCAATATCAAAAATAAACAGTATTTACTATACAGGTACCAATGGCAATCTTATATAACCTTTAGGTGAAGGAATTTAAAAAAACGTTAAAAGTTTTAGGATAGTGTGAGCGTTGAAATAAATAAATAATCAAACATAAGTGTAAATTATTACTAAACAATCTAATATTATAAATATATACATAAATATCAATTAAATAACTATAAATACCTACATATACATAATTAAATAAACATATGTAAAATATGTCATATATATATATATATATTCATTTAGAAATTGTATATATACTAATACGTAATGTAAAAAATACTATATATATGTTAATATTTATTTATTTGTTCAAATGGTCAATTATTAGTTTTTTGAATGTTCTCAAGGACTGCGCTCGGTTTATGTCCAAAAGTAATGTATTCCACAACTTGATCGCTTTTACAGTAAATGAGTGATCATACATTTGTAAATTGTGCCTTGGAGTTTTCAACAACAGGCTTGTGGAGTCACGAAGTAAACGAGAAGCAATAAAACTGAAGCATTCTTTTAAATATACCGGTGATTTATGGTTGAACAGGAAGTTATAAAGAACAAATAGGACAGATAGGAGAAACAATGGACTCCATTTTAGATTGTATGACTTTTTAACTATGCTTTGGTAGTTTTGTACTGAGTGTTTAAAAACTGGAGATAATGATAGCTGGTAGGAAGAGTACCCTAAACTTTTACTTTATGTATATTATATTTAAAATAAATCAATTATATCTTTAAAAGTAATTATTGAAACAATTTTGTAGTACACTCTAGCACACCTACTCACTTGTATTGTCGAAAAGGCGTTAATAAACCACCAAGCACTAGATACAATGAGCCTACAGCATATTCTATGATATCAACGAACGAAAAAAAGGTGATTGTAAAGAGTAATATATGTATTTGGTGCGACAAAACTAAACTTAGAATGTTTTAGAGTAAGGGAAATAAGCCTTAAAGAAAAGAAAAAATGCTTTACGACTTGCTGAAGATTCAGGGTTAAATAAATAACTAGCTAAATAACTTAAGTGAGTCAATTGTATAACAAGATAACTCGTCAATTTTCTTGAAGAATCAGAAAGTTAACTATTCCACAGAAGTGACAACATAACAATAATATGTGTGCATCCTGCTAGAAACCGCCTAAATAAGAAATTCCTGCATAAACATATATAGGTTTCGCTCTCTCTTGTTAGAAACAAGAAATCTATCTGTTTTTACAATCTGTGTTATTCTTTTAAAATGAACTTTCAAAAATAATACTTTATTATGTCGTCCTTCAACTCCTTCGTGATGCCATCTAGCCGATCGCTAGATGTTTATGAATGATGCTTTAGGAATGGAAGATGTTTTAAAAACTTGAGTTATTTCATGTTTTGCATTATACGCGTACGTAGGTACTCTATCGGTTTATTTACTAAATATTTATTTAATTTGAATTGTGCAAGTGGAAAGTGTTAAAAATGGACCTACTAAAAATCTTGCGTTGTCCATTCATTCATTCATTCGTTCTAGCTCCAATTTTTCTAGGGTGGAGTCTTTGCCTATGTGTATGTGTTGAACATAAAAAGAAAACCGGGGTACCTAGAATGCCTGCAACAGAAGCAAAAATAATAAGCCTCGTAATTCAGTGTTACATCTAATTTTCTGAGAATAATTATCTGAGAATAGTAATTTTTGTCGTCTTTCATACTTTTACAATACCTAAACACTTTGTTCTTGCACAGTTCTATTAAAATGGTTTGAGTAAATGTATTCGTCAGAAAATTAAATGTTATCTACCTACATATTTATAGTTATAGGAACCTACTCATAGTTGAAAAATAATATCAATTTAACCAGAAAACCGATATCAAAACGAATTTAACTTAAAAATGTTGGCGCAATATGGCGGAATTAGTGACTTAACCCTCCGATGGATGCGGGTTAAATTTTTAATTATTAACTCGGCAGTTGACTCGGGTTAAGTAGTAACGCAAGACAGATATGAATTTAACTCCGGTTAACTTTATATTTTGACAAAAATGGCGCTAACCTTAACGAGCGCAAGTGGCCCTAAAAGGCGGACACACAGCTAATCGAAGTCGAAGTTACGTGAAATGCCTCGTTTGCGGAAAACGACACACGGTTGCTATGTGCCTAGGAATCAACTCAACAAAACATAAATAACAGTAATTCGACTGAAGTCATGCTATGTCAAAAAATAATAGCACATTAGTACAGACTGTATTTGTTAAAATTGTATTCAACGAAAAGCAGGTAGCAACTAGGGCTTTATTTGATTCAGGTTTACAAAAATCAAACATTTAACATAGCAGAGTACAACAGTTGGGAATGCAGAGCTGTGATTTTTTTTTTTTTTTTTTATTTTATACCACTAAGGTGGCAAACAAGCTTACGGCCCGCCTGATGGTAAGCGGTCACCGTAGCCTATGGACGCTTGCAACACCAGGGGTATCACTTGCGCGTTGCCGACCCTTCAGAAATCTAATAACTTCTTTCTTGAAGAACTCCATACTGTAGTCCTTGTGATACGGAGGTGTAAGGTCATTATCTTTCACTGTCGTTTACTGAGTTCGTCTTTGTGCTGGTTTTTTCCTCCCTTAGTTCGATGGGTGGATAGCAAGCAACCCCTAAAATGTTTTTTCTCCATTTTTATAAATCGGTACAGCCTATAGTATAGGCGGTAAAATGGCGGTTCGTAAAAAACATCTTTCCTTAAAATTTCGTAAGAATTTATGCAAAGACGGTGGAATCCCTTAAAACGAGGCCCTTAACCTGAAGTAAATGTTTAGCTATTAATATGATAATTATGATAATCTAGCAACAGTTTAAGCTCTTACTTGGTTGGAGGTTGGAGTTGAGAGAGCGACGAGATCGGGCGGCGCAGCGTCAGCGTCGGTGTGCAGGTCTATGAAGTCAGCAGGCGTCGGGGCGGGTGCGTCCAGTGATGGCGACAGGAGACGCGGTGAGTCCGCCAGGAAAGCGACCACGGCGGCGGCAGTTGGACGCGCGCGCGCCTCTCGCTGCCAGCATGACTTTATCAGTCCCACGCTGAAATACACACACAAACACATGATATATATGCATATATATTTGATTATTTTGAATCAAAATAATAATAAAAACCATTGAAAGGATCAAACCCTTTCTCATTACTGATATAAAAGCAATAAATATTACTGAATAATACAGTTTACAAGTGTATGTGTTGTTTAAATTGACTTTTCTTATTTTACAAAACTGATGTGAGACTGTTAACTTAAGTATCATTTTTAAAAATTTGTCCGCTTAGCAGTGAATAGTGTTGATAGTGTTAAATATGAATACTCGCAAAGTAAGTGGCCGTCAAGTGGAAGACTAGCTTTTTCAGGCTTTAGTGTCTGAGCTAAAAACATCCAGGACAGAATGTGAGCAACTGTTACGGGAGAGACAATCGTTGAATGTATTAGGTAACTACAAAAGAATTAAAAGTGAGCTGGTAGAAATCCATTCTCTTTTGGTTGAAGTGAAAGGTTAGCTTTAGTGAATGGTGCAGGAATTCTACCAAAGCAGCAGTGCGTTTTAAGGATGCCCTCAGAGGCATTTCTAAATTGAATCAAGAACTATGTGACACTTTCAAACAAATTAGTACTCTAGAATCCAAAAATAATGACCTCAAGGTGTCCCAGTCTCAGTCGTTGTTAGGTGAGCTGATCTTTCTCTGTCTCACTCACCCACTTAACAATTTACCACAAAATGAGTCTCGTTCAGTACAAACATTGTTATGTAGTAAGAAGCAATTGAAAAAATATGTTTAAATCAATATACTTATATAAGTAAATAAAATTTAAGCAAAAATTAATTAAAAGAAATCATACATTCTACAAGTACTCCTACAATAAATAAATATTTATTTAGAAAAAGAAATACTAAAGCAATCAGTGTAATATAAATCGATTTAAAAGTAAGTTGTAATTGATGCCTCAATCGAAAGTATTAATCTATTTAACTAAATACTAATAACTAACTAATACTTTTTAAACATTAAGTTCATCACCTTCAAAATAAATTCTGTATTTTTATATAACTAGAATGGGAATGTTTTTAACAGAACCTTTTTTTTTTTACTTTTTAACAAGATCTCGTTGAATAGATACCTAATTATACTTCGCAAATAATTCGATTTATATTAAAAAAAATGAAATATATATATAAAAATAGGTTATAAATAAAACTATCAGCTTCTATTCGTGAAGGGGTTAAGGTTATAAATAAAACTATCAGCTTGAATTCGTCAAGGGGTATAGGTTATAAATAAAACTATCAGCTTCTATTCGTGAGGGGGTGAAGGTTATAAATAAAACTATCAGCTTGAATTCGTGAGGGGGTATAGGTTATAAGCAAAACTATCAGCTTCTATTCGTGACGGGGTAAAGGTTATAAATAAAACTATCAGCTTGAATTCGTGAGGGGGTATAGGTTATAAATAAAACTATCAGCTTATATTCGTGAGGGGGAATAGATTATAAATAAAATTATCAGCTTAAATTCGTCAGGGGGTAAAGGTTATAAATAAAACTATCAGCTTAAATTCGTGAGGGGGTATAGGTTATAAATAAAACTATCAGCTTATATTCGTGAGGGGGAATAGATTATAAATAAAATTATCAGCTTATATTCGTGAGGGGGTATAGGTTATAAATAAAACTATCAGCTTAAATTCGTGAGGGGGTATAGGTTATAAATAAAACTATCAGCTTATATTCATGAGGGGGTAAAGGTTATAAATAAAACTATCAGCTTGAATTTACGCATATTATTATAAAATTTAATGCAAAAGAGAATAAAACAATAAATATATGTTGTATCTTATTTTGTATATACAGTTAACTCTAGTCATTACTATACCGGTGCTAGGTCTACATATTAGTTATCGATAAACCCATCACAGTAGATTCGAGTCCAGGGTCTTGCTTAGTTATTAGATATTATTAAAGGACAATCATACTGATCATCATTTATCACTTTGACTGAATGAAGACCACATAACATTTAGACTAACTATGGCTGCGAATACTAAAAGGCAAGAGAAACGTTGGTTGATGGAAAAAGAAGAAGATAGTAGGTGTGTTTCAAGCGAAAACGAGAAAGAAGAGGAAGTTTATCACACTCACATGTCTGAAAGTTACTAAGATGGCGAGATAAAATGTGCAGGCAGCATAATGTATCCCGTAACAATCGTGGATGGCCTGTGACTCTGTATTACAATTTGGCTTTCAAAGGCTACCATAATATATCAGATGAATAGTTCTCACATGTAAATTACTCTTTTATTTGCAAGAAGTTAGATTTGAACTTCTATTGAGCATCGCATATCTTTGCAAAATATACAAAGACGTATTACTCTAGAAGTAATGTCTATTATGTAGAAGTTAATAATTTTGTTCTCAATTATCAATGAAGGACTAAAACTGTTAATGTAAAATGTAAAAATATTATTGTTTGCTATAAATAAAGTAAATTACTTCTTTATATATTTGATTTTATTTTTTTCCTTACTTTGCAAAAAAAAACACATTAAAAACATTTGTAAATATAGCCCGCGTGAGCGCTCAAGTAGTGTTTTAGGGCACGTGCGCATAAAATCAAAAAATATTTGTTACGTTTCTGGTTCTAAATATTTTTTGATATTTTGATCTATTGTTATTAAATTTGATTTCTCAAACTAAATAGTCTACAGGTCTTTATACATAACTAAAATAATATTTGTTATTATAACTATGAACTATTTCTTTCTTAAAACCATGTATACAAACATGATACATTTTTCAAAGTACATATATTAGTGTGGTAGATATAATTTTGAATATTTGGCCACATTAAAAAAATCTCATGAAGAGTTACCAAATAAGGACTATTTAAGTCTTCTAAATTATAAACTTTGTCTGTTTTTCGAATTTCTTTTAACCTTGTACTTTTCCTAATGCAATCACAAAACCAGTAGGTATCAGATACCGTGATTACTGGATTTTAACTATAACACAAATAAAAAAAAAAATCAGTAGCAAGAACCGCACGAGAAACTTCTATTGAGAATATTTTTTGCGTCTTTAAAAAAAACCAGTTGCTTAGCGATAAGAAACAAACCGATTTGCTCAAACTCTTTCAACATCTCAGTCATGACATTGCGTATCGACTGATATAGTCACGAGACAAATTGGTCTATTGGTTCTTGAGATATGGAGAAGCAAAGGAAAGCTAACCTACATACATACATACACACACACGCACACAAACACACGCACGCACACAAAGAAATCACTCTAAAATGATGGCAAACGATTCCCCAGGTCTCAAACGCAAAGAAAACGCAAATTTTGCGATTTCGATTTTCAGACCTTTTTCGGTAAAGATAAGCGTGTTACGTTACTCTCTTGCTGTGTTATTGACCTTGGTGTAGGCTCGCACGGAACGCACGTCGGCACTGTCTATTTTCTAGTTCTTACGGATGTACGTACAGTCGGCATTAGATGTACTCGGTATATGTTCGCTTGCGTCTTGGGCTTGGCCAAAAGGGTCTTACGCAAATCTTACGGAGCGACATTCATACTTCGACGCCTAGTTTGGTGACCGGTTTTAGATTTGTTCATTGATTTATATTGAACTTTTGTCCACGGGAACATATATTGGATATCGGTGTGAGTAGTGTCGTCACTGAAGTGCATCAGGTGCACGCCATACTGTCGTCGGATTGTCAACAAACAACGGAAGGTCGTCCACGACCAGTTAGACATAATAAATGTCTTGCAGAGGGTGTCCTCCCTAAGATCTGGAAATGTGCTGGGATTGTACCAGTAAATAAATGTAAAACCAATAAAGGCATCGAGAACCATCGCCCTATCTCAATATTGCCCATTCTTGCTAAAGTTTTTGTAAGACTAGTTCATAATGCAATACCACTTTATATCGACATGGTTTTGTAAAGCGTAGATCAACAATTACTAATTTAATTGCTTACACGTCCAATTTGTTTGAAAATGTTGACATGAACAAACAGACAGACAGTATTTATACAGACTTCCGAAAGGCCTTTGACAGAGTGAATCATTTAGTGTTGTTACAAAATATTACCCACAATGGAATTAAGGGGTAACCTGTGGCGGTGGTTTAATTCGTATCTGGCCAATCGCACCCAAAGAGTGGTCGTCAATGGGTATGAGTCTGATTCAATTGCTGTTGCTTCTGGTGTGCCACCAGGCTCGATATTTGGCCCTCTTCTATTCATATTATTCATAAATGATATACGTGATTGTTTTTATCATAGTAATTTCATACTGTATGCTGACGATCTGAAATTACACAAAGTCAATAATGGCATAGATGATCAAATTAAGTTACAATCAGATTTAGACCCTTTTACCGCATACTGTGATAAAAACAACCTACATCTAAGTTTAGGTAAATGTAAAATTATATCGTCCACTAAAAAAATAAACAAAAGTAATTACTCATATATCCTTTGTAGTAATATATTAAATAGAGTGTAAAATATCCGCGATCTAGGTGTAACACTAGACGAAAAATTGCATTTAAACCTACATATTAGTAATATAATCAATAAAGCATATAGAATGATAGGATTTGTTATACAAAGTAGTAGATGCTTTAAGAATCCTAGAACACTTATCCATCTTTATAAAACAATCCTTTCTATAAAAAATATAGCAATGATAAATAAGTAATCCAAAAAAAAAATCCTAGATAGGTACTTGCATTTTAAATGATGCCGATCACTTGATGATGAGACAATTAAATTCTCACTATCCTTTTCCTGCAGTTAAGGTCAGAACGAACGCTGGATTGCGATCTCCCATGTACTGGCTTACACAGTCTTATAACAAATACTTTCACTCAGTAGACATATGTCACCTAAATATTGGTAAATATAAGAATAACATCACAAAAACGCTCAAAGAAACTATGGAACATCCATATATGAATGAATATGATGAATAGTAAAAATGATGGGAATAATTAATAATAATAACAAAAATAATTATCACTTTTATTGCACAATAAATAACATTATCAACATTACAATCTAGTTAACAGTTGTTATTATTATCATTAACTTGTTATTCTGCATAGATATGTTATGTATGTTTATGTTGTATGTTTATGTATCGGCCATTGTTTTAGAAAACATATTAGGTAATCATCCTCAGGTCAGCTTACCTCCAGGTATTGTGCAACTGACTTCGGGATTGCCCCTTGTGGATCCTAGCTTCTATGTTTCGGAACCCATAGAGCTGCTTTTAGGTGCTGATGTCCTGGGAATGTTGACTTTGGGAGCAGGAAAATAGCTTCAGCCAGGTGGACTGGTCACGGTTCCGATTGATGTGGGACACATTATAATAGACCCAGCACAACCACTAGTGCCTGTACGTTCGCCAGATCCTACAACTTGTGTGGGTCTCTCACTCGCTAAAGCGATTCAGCGCTTCTGGGAAGTAGAAGAGCCCTCAAGTGCATCTCGTCAGAACCCTGGAGACTAGGACTGTGAAGCGTTTTTTGCGAATAACACAGCCAGGCTCTAATTGACAAGATTGCCATTCCGTCCCGACATGCCTTCTTTGAGTCACTCCAGAAAGCTAGCCGTAATCAGACTAGCATCCGTAGCGTCTCTCCAGACGTATGACCTCAAGTTCGGAATTTAACAGAAATATGTTGCATTCATGTGGGAATATTTTGAGAAATAAAATAAAATTTATTTGCTAGGAACATGGTACGTTACAGAGGTATTGTAATTATTACTAGAGGTTTTACATGATTCCGCATTATCAGGGCATGCAAAGATTTAGAAGGTAAATTATTGATTACAGTTTATTACATAAGGCATATTAAGATACAATACTTAGTTACACATTTCACAACTATATTTTACTTTATGTCTACTTTCTTCAACATTAGGTATTCATTTATAGAGTAAAATCATTTTTGTACCAACCATTTAAAACATTTTCTTTTAAATATATTTATTGGTAATGCTTTTATTTGCGGTGAAGTTTATTATGCATACACTTTTATGGCCATACAATAGTTGTTTTTCGAAAAAGTTGTTGTCTTGTAATTTGGCATGAAAAAAAAAAAAAAAAAGCCTGGGAGGATTCGCATGACGCCTTGTGATTTATCTAAGGCATTTGACTGTGTTCAACATGAAAATCACTATCACTATGGTATTAGAAGCAAAGCTCTCGACCTTTTGACATCCTATATGAGTAGGAGAGTACAGAAAATAGATGTCAACGGTGAAAGATCTCCGGGATCAGCAGTCACTATGGGAGTCCCCCAGGGCTCAATTTTAGGTCCTTTTCTATTTCTTATTTACATTCATGATCTCCCATATTATGTAAAAAACCATGACATTGTCTGATTTGCTGATAACACCTCTTTGCTTTTTAAAGTTAAGAGACGACAGACATATTATAATGAATTAAATTATGCCCTTTCTAAAATTGTAAATTGGTTTAACGCTAATAATTTGTTACTTAATGAAAAAAAAACCAAATGTGTTAAATTTACATTACCAAATGTTAGTCAGAGACAGACATGTATTAATATTAATGGCGAGCAATTAGAACTTGTTAATTCAACAGTCTTTCTTGGCATAACGCTGGACTCCAAACTTCAATGGGGTCCCCATATTCATAACCTAGCCAAAAAACTTAGCTCCGCTGTGTATGCGATCAAGAATACACAATTGACCGATGTCGACACTGCAAAAATAGTATATTTTAGCTATTTCCACAGTTTAATGACATATGGTATCCTATTGTGGGGTAGCGCTGCTGATGTAAATACAATATTTTTGTTACAAAAAAGGGCAATTCGTGCTATTTATAAATTAGGATCTAGGATATCTCCGAGGGATAGGTTTAGGGAAGTAAAAATTTTAACTTTAGTGTCGCAGTACATATATGAAAATCTTTTATATGTACATAAAAATATCAATAGTTTCAGCAAGAAAAGTGACGTTCACAAAGTAAATACTAGAAGTAAAAATAAGCTGTTGGTGCATGATACACGTCTACACAAAATAAGTAACTCTTTTATGGGGCAATGTATACACTTTTACAACAAAGTTCCCAATAAAATTCAAAATCTATCAATAAGTAAATTTAAATCTTTTATCAAGCAGGTACTTTGTAAAAAGGCATACTACAATATTTCAGACTATGTAAATGATAAAAATCCTTGGGACTGATGATGCTCAATTACAGGATGCATAGGTAAACCAAACTAAAATGGAAATAACATAAAATTGTACGACTAAAAATTTTTTATTTAAAACATTAATTGTATTTTAGTTTATTTGTATTATTGATAGTGTTTTTAAAAGAGTAACTATCGAGTTTCTTGCCGGATTCTTCTCGGTAGAAATCAACAACATTGTGAACCGGCGGGAAGGTGGGAGGGTTCAAAAAATAATATTTTATAACTTTGACGATTCAAAAGTGATTGTAAAATCCTTATTTGAATAAACCATTTTGACTTTGACTTTTTGACTTTGACTTTGGGTATTAAATTTAAATGTGAGCTTTTCTTAAAAAACAAACTTAGGTTAAGTTTTACAAATGTGCAAATTTCGTAAATGTAGAGGCTGGGGAAACTAAAAGTATTTAACTTAATAAACAAAGGTTTACTTGAGTCTAAGGGTCCAGCATCACAGATGGCTCTGATACACTTTTTTTGCACCAAGAATACTCGGTTAACGTCAACTGAATTTCCCCACAATATGACTCCATATCTTAACCCCTTGCACGCGCTAAGGCCCATTACGGGGTTTAGGCGTATGAAGCACCTCATTAACTAATAACCCGGACGCGCGATGATGATGATGATGATGATGAGTAGATGCAACGTAACCATGGTATGCTATTAGTTTATTAGTATTAGTTTTTTGATCAACCAATAAAATCTACCATAATCAATTAAAATTGTGTAAATACCATTTTTATTTATGAATTGTATACATTTGGTTTTTTCAATATTTACTTTTAAATTGTTTATGTCAAGCCATTTTATTACGTCACTAATTGTATTATTTAAGTCATTTTCATAATTATTAATGTCACTACATTTAATAGAAATAGATATGTCATCCGCAAATAATGTCACGTGATGATTTATTATGTTAGGAATGCCATTAATATAAATAAAAAATAATAAAGGTCCAAGAATACTTTTTTGTGGCACGCCTGTATGTTTCCGTTTTACTTCTGTTTCTGTGTACTGCAGGCGATCACTGAGGTGGGCTGTTATCAAGTTGTGTGCAACACCTCGAATGCCGTACCAATAACATTTATTTAGCAGTGTTTGGTGACAGACAAAATCGAAGGCTTTAGACATATCAAAGAAGATATTGGCTTGCTGGTAGCCATAAATAATGAAACTTCTTTGACTAAAAAAACCCTGCTAAAGTTGTAGATTTCCCTTTTTGGAACGCATTTTAGTGGTGAAATATGATATTGAATTTTGTTAAAAATGAAGCTAGCCTGTTATGTATAATTTTTTCAAATATTTTAGCGAGAATAGGTATCAAGGTTATTGGGCGGTAATTGTTTATGTCTTCGTTATTGCTACTTTTAGTTACTATATTTTCAATGCTGAAGGTAAATTACCTTGTATGAAACATAACAAGACAGGAGCTAGTTCCTTTGCAGATTTTTTAATTATGTTCGTATCAATTTCGTCATACCTTGTCGATTTAGTGTTATTTAATGACTCTTTGGTTTTAATTACTTCATGCTCAATGCAGGGGTAAAAATAGATGTTCTTGTCTACATTGTTAATTTTAAACGCACTTTAATTGGAATCATAGGCATTATTTGTCGCCGATCCAATGAAATGCTCGTTTAAGATTAAAGCTAATTCCTCTGGGTTTGTTATAATTTTGTTACCAATTTTTTATTTTTTTATACCACAGTCATTGTTTTTATTATTATCTTTATTTTTTATTATATTCCATGAGGTACGGACCTTATTTTGGCCTTATTTAAATAACCACTGTTTTGTTTCTTTTGTGTGCATTCAATGCATTTTTTTAACGTTTTCGAGTACTTTTGTATTTTTGTAGGATTGTTTTATTTTTCGGAGAATAATATTCGAATCTTACCACTTATGAATTTCTTATGACTGCTGTAAGCCATTTGATTTTAGATTTCGGTCTATTATCTATTTTAACCCTTATCTTTGGAAAACAAAGATCATAAACAAGTCGAATATTGGAATAAAATAAATTAAACGCTGATTCTAAATCTGTTGCATTATAGACCTCATTCCAAGTCAGGCTCTTCATACAATTTTGAAATCTACATTTTTATTACTGTAATCTCGCTTAGTTATATACCAGTGTTTGATAATGTTTATTTCCTTTTTTACGGGATATTTAAGGACCTGTGCTGTTTCATGATCTGACAGACCTGTTTGATAAATATCAGCTGAAGCTTTGTCATTATTACTGATAAAAAGATCAATACATGATTTCAATCTTGTCGGCTTATCGAAGTCTAGTTTTAAATTAAAATTTTTACACATTTCAGCTGGGACACATGTCCGTATCTAAGTTCGATTGGCGGAATCGAAAATATTATTTTATCCCTCACCATGCGGTTTTTAAGGGTGATAAAATACGTGTTGATTTTGATGGTTCTGCTCCCTGTTTTACGGACGTGTCAATAAATCAGTGTTTGTATATGGGTCCCATGCTTCATCGTGATATTGCTAAAGTCATTACTAATCTCCGTCGACATCAGGTCGTAATGATTGCAGACATTAAGATGAAGTTTCGGCATACATAGATTCACCGAGACGATCGTAGGTTTTTTTTTTTTTTTTTTTTTTTTTTTACCACTAAGGTGGCAAACAAGCTTACGGCCCGCCTGATGGTAAGCCGTCACCGTAGCCTATGGACGCTTGCAACACCAGGGGTATCACTTGCGCGTTGCCGACCCTTCAGAAATCTAATAACTTCTTTCTTGAAGAACTCCATACTGTAGTCCTTGCAGAATATCTTGGCAGGGAGCTCATTCCACAACTTAAGCGTTCGCGGGAGGAAGTTTCTCTGAAACCGCACTGTACGCGACCATTTAGGTTCTAAAGTGTGAGAATGGATTCCCTGCCGATGGCGAGCGGTGCGATGGTAGAAAGTAGCCGTGGGCATCATTTCGAACAATTCCTCAGAACACAACCCATTGTACAAGCGGTAGAACACACACAGAGAGGCAAAGTCTCTCCTCAGACTTAAGGGCTCGATACCGCAAGTGAGTTTGGAATCGTCGACAATTCTCACAGCCCGTCGTTGAACCGAGTCAAAAGGGCCAAGCTGGTATCCGGGTGCACCTGCCCAGAGATGGCAGCAGTACTAGCAGTACTACATATGGGGCCGAACTTGCGACTTGTAAAGTAACAACCTTTGCCCCGACGTGAAGTACTGCTTCGCTCTGTTGAGTACACCAAGTTTTTTGGACGCCAGCTTCACCTTATCTGATAAATGATCTCGGAACTGAACATCGCTGGAGATGTCGACACCAAGGATCCCAATGCTCTTGTAGATGGAGAGGGGAGTGTTCTGCAATTGTGGGACTACAGTGAATGGAGTTTTCTTAGCGGTGAACGCGCACACTTGTGTGTTTGTAGGGTTGAATCGGACCAAGTTTACCCGTCCCCAGTCAGAGACCTGGGACAGTGTGGTCTCGATTTGAGACACAAGTTCTCCGCGGTTTTCCTCCACAACGGAACGAGGGATGTTTGCACGACCCGTGTAAAAAGCGTCTCCAGTACTGTAATCTGCATAGCAATGTATGTTGTTCATGTCCAACATGTCATTGATATGCAGTAGAAACAGCGTAGGAGACAGCACAGAGCCTTGCGGGACACCAGCATTAATGTTCATGCTATCAGAGCAACTACCGTCAACTACGGCTCGTATGCGTCTGCCGGACAAAAAGCTAGCCACCCATTTGCACAAACCCTCGGGCACTCCGTAAGATGGCAACTTCGATAGATGACCGCGGTGCCAGACCCGATCGAACGCCTTCGCTATGTCTAGGCTACATGCCAATGCCTCCCCCTGACTCTCAATGGCTAGTGCCCATCGGTGTATGAGATACACTAGAAGGTCACCAGTCGAGCGACCGTGGCGTAAGCCATATTGACGGTCACTGACCAGATCGTGTACTTCTAGGTATCTTAGAAGCTGTGTGTTGATCACACGCTCCATCACCTGAAAGAGGAGAGAGGTAATAGCGATAGGCCTGTAATTCGATGGATCTGATCTATCGCCCTTTTTGGGCACCGGGTGCACATTCGCAGTCTTCCATGAAGACGGAAATTGCCTAGTGTGGTGGAAAAGCGCGAAGAGGCGCGTGAGTACAGGACATAACTCAGGAGCACACTGCTTAAGCAACACTGCTGGTATACCGTCTGGCCCACTCGACTTATGAACGTCTAGAGAAAGTAACGCCCGCCTGACCTCCCGCTGCGTTATGGAGATTTCCGGCATGGTCTTACCGCACCACGGTATAGTAGGTGGTACAGCGCTTTCATCGTTCATATTCGAGTTCGAGGCAAAGAGACTGCCCAGTAGATCGGCTTTCTCTTTAGCACTATGGGCCACGTCACCATCGGTCTTTCGCAGTGGTGGTAACGACGACTGGCAGAAGTTCCCTTCGGCAGCTTTGGCAAGCGACCAGAAAGCACGACTCCCAGAAGGATAGCTCGCAAGTCGCCCACCTATTTTGCCGATGAATTGGAATTTTGCTCTGGCAGTTGCTTTCTTACTGAACCTCGAGGCAGCATTTAATTTGCGTTTTAACTCAGAAATATTCGGATCCTTATTAAAACGAGCCGTGGTCCAAGCCTCATATGCATTTTGCTTAAGAATTTTAGCTTTTCTGCAAGACCTAATAAACCACGGTCGTTTTTTGAGGCCGGCAGCTACTCGCGGGTTAGGAATATAGCATTCCATACCAGCAAGGATTTTCTCAGTGACTGCGGCGACGGTCACGATGCGTAAAATTCTTGCAATCCATCCCAGTCTGCCGACTTATAGTGCCACACACGACGCCAATTAGTTGGCCCAGAAGGATCAGGTTGTGTGCATGACACTTGAGTCCGAACTAGACAGTGGTCTGAGGAGCCAAGAGGCGCATCCACTGAGACGGAGTATCCGTCCGGACGAGTAGTCAGCAGAAGGTCCAGTAAGGAGCTCGTATGTTCCTCTATATCTGGTATTCTCGTTGGAGAAAGTACCGGCTGAGAGAATCCATAGGTCAGAGCAAATTCATGAGCAGATATCCCAGCATAGTTATTGGTTCGAGAACTGAGCCACTCGCGATGGTGGGCGTTAAAGTCTCCCAAAATAATAAGTTCTGCTGTGGGATATTGCTCCAGAACTTTGTCAGTCGTCAAACTCAGGTGCGTGAAGAGTCGAGTTACGTCCGTGTCACCGCTGTGAGACCTGTATAGGCACGCATAGATACGAGTGTGGCCGCCGTAATCTACGCGCACCCACAATATCGACAGGTCCCTGTCTTCAAGGCTATGAAGGCGGCGACAGCAGATATCCTCCCGGACGAACATACATACACCGGCACGACTCACAAAATTGTGCTCAAGTTTGTAACCGGGATAATGAAGGTATGATGTATCGGCCGGGCAGGATAGATATCCTGAGATGCGTTTCCGTTAGAAAAAGAATGGTCGGCTGCGCAGTCTCCAGATGGAGTGGACTGCGTCAAGATTTGCGTGAATGCCCCTAATGTTGCAAAAGTCCACATTAAATGTGGATGGAGCGGCCGCTGAATTAACTCTTTTTCTTTTATTTCTTGCCATATTTTTTTTTTTTTGAAAGGGTTATTTAGATTAAAGATGAGGATTCACTGCACTGACAGCTTAGAGGACAAAAGGTGCGGTACTAGAACTGCCCAAGCTTGCCACAGATGATACGGTTGCTGGCACGGCGGGCGGAAGGGCCCCTGATCCCCCTCTGTTGTAGTAGCCGGGTCCACTCCGGTCTCCTTCTCCGGCACGACTACCACTTCAGATACTTTACACAGGCTGGCGAATCAGCCTCCCAGGGCGGAGATTAAGTGATCCCTGGGTTCGGGATCCCGTTCAACCTGCGGGCGGCCAGCGGTCAGCCGTTTCATCAGGTCTCCCTGACCGCCGAACCAGCACGCCGCGTCTACGCCGAGCATGACAGCAACAAGAACCGCCGGTCCTCCGCTGTCCGCGCAGCGAATCCTCAAAGAGCTCTGGCAACCTTACTCATCGCCAGGAACACAACACTACTCAATGTTAGTGTTATTATGGCCGCGGTTTTCTGTAAGGTGGAGGTACTTCCCCAGTTCGGGCCGCTCATTCGAGCAAGTACTTGCTATGCCCTGCTTTAGTTGTTCGGGTGGCTTATTCGAGCGAGTACTTGCAGTGCCCTTCCTCTCTGAAAAGGTATCAGCTCATTGTTTGGCGAGAACACCCCTCGTATCCAGTCACGATCTTTGAGCTGGATACCACACATACGGTTTACGGTCAAGTCCCTTCGTCGCCATTCGTGCCCTCTTAGAACTCTCTGAACGTGAGCGTCTTAGTTTCCCGAGGGTTTCGGTCATTTTGTCGACAGATGTCTATGTTGGTGACATCTGTACGGGAGCCGCCAGCGAAGAAGAGGCCTTATTGCCCCGTAATGATTTTTTAGAACTTTTGAAAGCTGGCGGTTATGACATGATTTCTTGATTTCTTAAGTAATGAGTTCGAGCAAGTGCTTAAAGTAAAAACTTTAAGGCTAAATGATAGAGAGAAATTTAAGGACTGGGCTACTGCAGGAATACACCGAAGTCGAACTAGGTTGTATAAAATAAAACAATATAACCACAGCCCCACGTTCAACTACTGTGTCAAAATGTATTCAAAAATATTTAAAAAAGTGTGCAGGGTTGCAAAATCAATACATTTAAGTAATAAAATCAAAAATTCTGATAACAAAATAAAGGCCACATGGAATGTAATAAGCTCTGTTATCGACTGAAGGCTAATCTGGTTCAGCCTTAAATGGAAGACCTGCCTGCTGATCGCGCTAAGGCTCTAAGAACTTTTCGGTAGTCGGTAAAGATTTCGCCGGACCCTTCTTTGTAAAAACTTACCTGTATGTTTTCGTTTGTTTGTCGACCACGGCCCTCCATTTTGATGTAGTTTCTGCCTTGTCAATGGAAGCATTTATGGCCTGTTTGTCTCAGATTGTCAGTCGTCGAGTTTTGCCGAATCAAATTCGGTCCGACTGTGGAACTAATTATAAGGGCGCTAGTAGTAAGATGACGGAAATTTGTGAATTACTTAAGACAAATAACACCCAAATTGTATATGGCTTTCTATTCAAGGCCAGGAATTAAATGGAAATTCGACCCTTCTGCCTCCACTTGGTAGGGTGGTATCTTTGAGGCAGTGGTCAAAGTTGCAAAAACACTTTTGCCTCGGTGCATCGGGTAATTAGTGAGACGTCATTGACCTTTTAGGAGTTGGCTACAGTGTTTTGTAAAATTGAAGCTGTACTCAATTTACGTCCTCTTTGTCCGAACACTGAGTTTTTTTTTTTATACCACTAAGGTGGCAAACAAGCACACGGTCCGCCTGATGGTAAGCGGCCACCATGACCGATGGACGCTTGTAACACCAGGGTTGCGTTCAAAAACGAGTAACTTGAGTAAAAAATGACGTCATCGGGTTCCTAACTCTACCCTATAGTTTTTGAACGGCTAACCGAGTTACATCTGTCAAGTTTTAATCAATGTTTCCACTTTTAGGAATTTCGACCTTGTAGGGGCATTTTTTTTATTTGAAATACCTATGTAAGGCCTACGGAAAACTAAAATTTAAATAAAGTTTTAGGCTATTTTTTTGACTTTGAGTGAGAACAAACTAATAATTTCCTTCTTGCTTTTTTGAAATAAGTTTTCATAAACTAGGTGGGAACTTGGTGAATTCTTTTGTTTTGATTATACATATATTTTAATAAAACTTACCAATATTATTAAGTATATTATAATACTATTTATTTATCAGTATGTTACCAATGTTTACCTTTTTGTAGTTGTAGCGTTGTGTTTTCATTGTAAACACTTGAATCGCGGTTTATTTTATTGTTAGATTTTATTTAACAAAAAATAAAATGAAAATAGGAGTATTTCTAAACAGCTAAAATTTACGGCTAAAATCAATATTTTAACACTATTTTAAGGCATTTAGGGTTATTCACTAAAGATTCTAAGAAAAAACTGAACCCTAGTAGTGGAGTGGAAATACTTAAAAATCTTTTATTACTAATAAAGTCGGTATACGGGCGAAAGTTTTACGTGACAATGATTTTATGTCTGTCTCTCTCGCTCTTAGGCGGGCGCGTGCCTCTCACTCGCTCTCATTGTGAGCGCATAACGTGAGCGGAGCGTAACGCAGTTTCTTGAAGTGTCACCCGGCAAACCAATTTATAAGACGTTGTCACGTCAAACCCCAAATACAAAAGTCATCGAAAAATACTTAAATACAAAAACAAACAACAAAATAATTTACTAATTTTCTTAATACGGAAACATTGCTTTGACCATTTTAATCAAATATGGCCGCCTACTCCGACGAACCCGCGTCGAGTACGGTTCACTTAAGCCAACCCTAGGGTAAGAACTCTACGCGTTTTTGAACGGATTAGGGTTGGAACTCAGTTAGTTTATGAACGGTTCGAGTCATAACTCTACTCGACTCAGTCGGTTTTTGAACGGCCCCCAGGGGTATCACTCGCGCGTTGACGACCCTTCAAAAATGTAATCTTCTTTCTTGAAGAACCTCATACTGTAGCCCTTAGAGAAAACCTTGGCAGGGAGCTCATTCCACAACCCAAGGGTTCGCGGGAGGAAGTTTCTCTGAAACCGCACTGTACGCGACCATTTTGGTTCCAAAGTGTGAGAATGAATTCCCTGTCGATAGCGAGCGGTGCGATGGTAGAAAGTAGCCGTGGGCATCATTTCGAACAATTACTTAGAACACAATCCATTGTACAAGCGGTAGAACACACACAGGGAGGCAAAGTCTCTCCTCAGACTTAAGGGCTCGATACCGCAAGTGAGTTCGAGATCGTCGACAATTCTCACAGCCCGTCGTTGAACCGAGTCAAAAGGGCCAAGCTGGTATCCGGGTGCACCCACCCAGAGATGGCAGCAGTACTCCATATGGGGCCGGACTTGCGACTTGTAAAGTAGCAACCTTTGCCCTGACGTGAAGTACTGCTTCGCTCTGTTGAGTACACCAAGTTTTTTGGACCCCAGCTTTACCTTGTCTAGCAAATGATCTCGGAACTGAACATCGCTGGAGATGTCAACGCCAAGGATCCCAATGCTCTTGGAGATGGAGAGGGGAGTGTTCTGGAATTGTGGGACTACAGTGAATGGGGTTTTCTTAGCGGTGAACGCGCAGACTTGTGTCTTTGAAGGGTTGAATCGGACCAAGTTTTCCCGCCCCCAGTCAGAGACCTTGGACAGGCCGATCTCGATTTGAGACACAAGTTCTTTACGCTTTTCCTCCACAACGGAACGTGGGATGCTTGCACGGCCCGTGTAATAAGCGTCTCCAGTACTGTCATCTGCATAGCAATGTATGTTGTTAATGTCCAACATATCATTGATGTGCAGTAGAAACAGCGTAGTAGACAGCACAGAGCCTTGCGGGACACCAGCATTAATGTCCATGCTATCAGAGCAACTACCGTCAACTACGGCTCGTATGCTTCTGCCCGACAAAAAGCTAGCTACCCATTTGCACAAACCCTCGGGCACTTCGTAAGATGGCAACTTCGATAGAAGACCCCGGTGCCAGACTCGATCGAACGCCTTCGCTATGTCTAGGGTACATGCCAATGCCTCCACCAGTTCAGCGACCGTGGCGAAAGCCATGTTGACGATCACTGACCAGGTCGTGTACTTCTAGGTATCTTAGAAGCTGTGTGTTGATCACACGCTCCATCGCCTTGGAGAGGAGAGAGGTAATAGCGATAGGCCTGTAATTCGATGTTTGTAATCTATCGCCCTTTTTGGGCACCGGGTGCACATTCGCAGTCTTCCATGAACACGGAAATTGCCTAGTGTGGTAGGAAAGCGCGAAGAGGCGCGTGAGTACAGGACATAACTCATGAGCACACTGCTTCAGCACCACTGCTGGTATACCGTCTGGCCCACTCGACTTATGAACGTCTAGAGAAAGCAACACCCGCCGGACCCCCCCGCTGTGTTATGGAGGTTTCCGGCATGGTCTTACCGCACCACGGTATAGTAGGTGGTAAAGCGCCTTCATCGTTCTTATTAGAGTTTGAGGCAAAGATACTTCCCAGTAGATCGGCTTTCTCTTTAGCACTATGGGCCAAGTCACCATCGGTCTTTCGCAGTGGTGGTAACGACGACTGGCAAAAGTTACCTTCGGCAGCTTTGGCAAGCGACCAGAAAGCTCGGCTCCCAGAAGGATAGCTTGCAAATCGCCCACGTATTTTGCCGATGAATTGGAATTTTGCTCTGGCAGTTGCGTTCTTACTGAAACTCGAGGCAGCATTTAATTTGCGTTTTACCTCACAAATATTTGGATCCTTATTATTACGAGCCGTGGTCCTCATATGCAGTTTGCTTAAGAATTTTGGCTTCTCTGCAAGACCTATTAAACCACGGTCATTTTTTAACGCCGGCAGCTACTCGCGGGTTAGGAATATAGCATTCCATACCAAATCAAGGTTATGTTTTTATGGCTATGTTCAGGCTACATGCCAATGCCTCCCCCTGACTCTCAATGGCCAGTGCTCATCGGTGTGTTATACACTAGAAGTACATGAAGCGATACCACCGTAACAGGTTGACGCGTTTTGAACTACTGCAGCAGATGTCACAATCGTTTTGGATACGATTCTCATTGAAGCATCTTCATCTTCTGCAGCAGCGCATCTGGTTGTCGGATAAAACAGAACCTCCTAAGGTTGGAGACCTTGTCTTAGTGAAGGAGGTTTATATTCTGCCACTAAGTTGGGTTGTATATTGCAATTGTTTCCAGGGCAGGGTGGAGTTCCTCGAGGTGCTGAGGTATTGGTCACCGTCCCGTCTCCCTGTTATTTAGGATTCTCGCCTTTCAGGAGTCTCCGATTCGATCTGGCTGGGCCGGGGGATTGTTTGGTAAAGATAAGTGTGTTACGTCGCACTCTTGCTGTGACATTGACCTTGGTGTAGGCTTGCACGGAACGCACGATGCACGGTCGGCATTCGGTTCGCTTGCGTCTCGGGCTTGGCCAAAAGGGTCTTACGCGGATCTTACGGAGCGACATTCGTACTTCGATGCCTAGTTGGTGACTACGGTTTTGGATTTGTTCATTGATTTATATTGAACTATTGTCCACGGGGACATATATTGGACATCGGTGTGAGTAGAGTCGTCACTGAAGTGGATTAGGTGCACACCATACTGCTCGTCGGGCTTTTAACTAACGACTGAAGTTTGGACGATCCTTTGGATCTGGATTTTGGTAGTACACGTCGGGCCTACCAACGGTGGCTTGCGGCGACGTTACGGTGACTACGAATAATAACAGTTTATTATTAATTTCTCTTATTTCCCATCTGTTTGTAAAAGTAAATCCCTCTGACGGTAGGACATACGGACCGTAACCCTTTACCGTCGAGAAAGGCGGCCACAAGTTTAGTCAAACTAATTAAACATAAGGTAGCAGATTTTAGATTCACGGACTTCGGAATAAACAGACCTTTTATAATAACGTCCCTCAAAAAAGTTAAAAACTATAGTTCCGCGTTTAGATCTCAATTGAGTGTACCATAATATATCAATTGCACCGGAAGACATAGAGAAAACCGCTATAAGCACGCCCTTTGGCTTATGAGTTTCCTTTGAGTTTCCGAAATTAGGGTTTGTTTTCCGGAATGGAGCTCAAATATTCCAGAGATTCAAGAACCATACAGTTTTACATAGATTGAGAGAAGAACAGGCAGTCTTACACGGAAGAAATAAAACTACGACAGCATCTTTTATGTCTGTTACTTAGGCGATATCATCATAGCTAGTAAAAGCGAAGCGGAACATAGAAAATACTTGCAAGCCATTTTCAAAAGATTCCAGGAATGCGGTATAATTAAAAACTTATCAAAGTGCAGCCTCGGTCAGAAAAACATAGTTTTTGGGATACCAGGTTACACCAGAAGGAATAAAACCGCTGGAATACAAAATTAAGTCTTTTAAAAACTTTCCAAAACCCAAAACGGTCGATCAGTTAAGGATATTTTATGGAATTTTAAATCTCTATCTATCATACATTCCGTATGCAGCACGAACACAAGCCGAATTAGATAAAATTTTACACAGTAGGAAGAAAAAAGATAAAACTGCAATAGAATGGAATAATAGGACAGAAGAAGCCTTCGAAAAATAAGTACGAGTACACCACGGGTCGAACTTATTAATAAATTTTATTACGACCGTTGGTGGTCGTCGACTTCGCCTTATATTTATGCCTTCGCTAGGATAACAACAGAAATATGAACTGGTTCTTCGACTTGCCAAGTTCAGTATATGTATTGTATTATGAATATGAATATTATCATGTTGCTTGTTTAATTTTTCTAACCTTAATATTCTTAAGCTTATTGAATAATAAAATATAAGAAAATATCTCGCCCAAAATATCGATTACAGATAGTAGCTATAGCTGTTGCCAAAATTTCGATACCGAGTTTGTGTAACTTTAATGGAATTGTATCCCATCGCGTCGTTAGGCTATTTTTTAAAGATTTTATAATTTCAATCACTTCGTATTTGCCTGTCGGTAAAAGAACAAAGGAAATTAGACACCCGCTATGTACGATGCTATTTATGTAGACGTTGCTTTCTTTTTCTCATTTATTTTGATTATTCCCGTAGATAATTTACTAATAGTAAAATATGAATTAATATAGTTGACAGATTTCAGAGGGCTAGGTTCCAAATTTAGCAATTAAGTGTTTAGATTTTTTTCGTTTTTAAAATGCATAGTTACCTAATACATGATAATACGTGATTTGTAATGTAACACTTATGGTGAGAAATAAACGTTATTATTATTATTATTATTATTATTACATTTCTATTATTTTTACACTGCTCTTATCTGCTCAAAAATATTATTATTACCTAGAACATTCTCCTGTATAACATATTTCTTTTACTTCATAAATTTATTCTTTAAAATCTCAAATGAATTTTGACATTGTTGCGTACTGTTACGTCGGCAAAATTTGGAATACATTTCCTATAACAATTAGTAGACGCGACGAATCTTCTGACTTCGTCTGCGTTTTTGGGTACTGAATATTTTTTTAAAACTCTAATTATTTCTGAGTCGGGAGATTAGAAACGACATGACCTAAATATAATATATGTACACATTTTATGGTTAATTTCAAATTTACTTTTCGAAGTCGCTTTTAAACATCTAGTAATTTTTTTTGTGGTCTACCAATGATTTTCCTATATCATTATTGCCATATTGGTAAACCAAACATTTTCAAAACAAAACCCTGATAATGCAATGTTCATCATACGAGAAAACGATGATAGGGAAGCTCACAATCCTTGCGGAAGCCTAGTAAGAAAATATCGGCCATTTTGGAAAGCAGTGTAATTCCTACTACTTTCATTTAAATAACATTGATAAAACTCTGAATAAAGATCTTACTGATTTGAATAAACACTACATGAAAGTGCGTTTAACACACCGGTAATATTCAGTAAAGGAAATTTCTCGTTGACTTTACACTCATTTAATTTTCTACAATCAACTACCAAACGCCATATTTTCTCGTCTGTATCAGATTTTTCAGAACTAACAACACTGAGCTACTGTAATTGCTATTAGCAGGCTCTATTATACCTACTTTTAACATTTTATTGATTTGGTTTTGTAATTCTTGTTTTCGGGAATATGGAAGCCTATAAGGTTTTGTAATCATTTCCTGAGTGTCTAGTTTTAATTGAATATATATTTGTAGTTGTGAGTTTATCACCCTCTTAAAAATACGTCCGGAAATTTAGGGACTTTGTTTCTAATAGTTTAAGAACACGTTGTACTCTTGGCATCCTTCTCGGTTTGTGAGAAATTAGAAATGTGACAACTTTATGCTTAAATTACATTTGGTTTGAAATTTGTTAAAGTATCATCACACTCAGTGGTGTTAACAATAGCAATAGGTATTTTGTACCTTTTTGGGGCAATGTGTACACTTTTACAACAAAGTTCCCAATAATATTCTAAAGCTATCAATTGGTAAATTTAAATCTTTTGTCAAACAAGTACTTTGTAAAAAAGCATACTACAATATTTCAGACTATGTAAATGATAAAAATCCTTGGGACTGAAGATGCTCAATTACAAGATGCATAGGTAAACCAAATTAAAATGGAAATTATATAAAATTGTACGGCTTACATTTTTTATTTAAAACATTGATTGTATTTTTTGTTTTTATGATGTTTTTTAAAAGAGTAACTATCGAGTTTCTTGCCGGATTCTTCTCGGTAGACATCAACAACATTGTGAACCAGAGGGAGGGTGGGAGTTTTCAAAAAATAGTATTGTATAACTTTGACGATTCAAAAGTGATTGTAAAATCCTAATTTGAATAAACCATTTTGACTGACTTTACGCACGCTCAAGTTTTGTAGATTAAACAAGAAATTGAGGTGTTTGTCGCTTACGCTAGTTTATGCTTTGACAACAAAATACGTGTCTTCTGTGAGGGCTGGTATAACTAATACATTTGTGTTATTATATATGCCTCTGTTATTAAGAATGATTTCATTAGTTTCAAAGTTAAGGCTTTCTGAATATGACTTAAAGAAGTCCATGCTTAGTATAACTTGATATTCGCATGGCAGCCGTTAAGCCTTGGAGAGCCTGGTGGATAAAAATCACACGGCATGCCTGGTGGGTCTGACAGACCCGTAAACATAATTGGTTATTTTTATTTATTTAGATGTGTTACAAAAAAAATAACAAGTTTTAATTTATATTCAACATTGTTTCTAAATAAAAAGGGGAAAAATAAGACAAATTAAAAAATCTCTCATACTTAGGAAACAATAATTAGCACTCATGTTTAAATCAACAATATTAAACTCTTTTTTATTGAGATCAAAATCAGACTTCGCATTATTATAATGCACAGATAAATAAACTTACAGGTTATTAACTTTGGTTACTAAAATAAGAATATCGATCAATAACTACTCGGTATTTGTGCGACAATTTTCACATACAAAATTTGCGTGTTCCAAGCAAATGTGACTCGTGCAAGAAATACAAGTGTACTTAGACTTACGATCCTTCTTAGCAGGGCATATGTAACAACGTCTTTTTATAGCAGTATCTTTTCTTTTAGCTGGTGGCTCTGAGGTTTCTTCTATATGAGAGCTAATTCTCTTCCTTAGGTTAATCGGAAGACGCAAATTGTTAAGACATTCAGCTTGATATGGGGCCATCAATGGCATGCCCAATTTTTTTATAAAATCTCTTCTAGTTTCATTGGTAGCACCGGTATTGTTCAACATGTGAAAAATTTTGGCATGTATACCAGCGGTATTGAGAATCCAGAAAAAAAATGTCAGATGCCATCTTTTTGAATATCGAGACACATCATATGTACGAATTAATTTGTCTACGTTATCCACACCACTTTTTGTCTGGTTATAGAAGGTTATAACTGCCGGTTTTGGTTGATCACCTGTTTCAATATCTTTTTCACAATCGTGGTGAAGTGACGACAACATGAAAACATTCTTATTTCGTTTTAGAATATAAGAAAGGATTGTCAAATCCTTTTGGAATCCGAAAATTGTGGTGTTTATGTCACGTTTTTTCAAAAAACTCGGTGGGCTGTATCCCACCTTTTTGCTTACCGCCACCGTATTGCTTTGCTGCTTTTCATTGTCCCCACAGCAGTCAATTTATGATTTTTCAGTAGATGTTCGTACGTGGGATAGCTCGTAAACCAATTGTCCATGGTGACATTTCTTCCTGTTTGAGAGATGGGTTGTATTATACGATCTACTACGGCTATGGCTACGCGGCTTATTGCTCACCTTAACCTTCTGGCTGTTTTCCTCTGTATGTCTCCATATTCAAAGAATAATAGGTATGGGCATCAACGAGGGCTATAACCTTTATCCCATACTTTGCTGGTTTGCTGGGTAAGTACTGGCGGAACCCACATCTACCACGAAATGCTACCAATTCTTCATCAATGGTTAAATTTCACGTGGAACATAGACGGATTGGCAGTTTCTTACAAAGTATCCAAAAATAGGTCTGATAGGTGCCAATTTATCATACAATTTACAACACACACAAATCGTCTTAAACTCATCGGTATTTGAAATATATCTATGCCGGTTCCGTCACTTGTCCATAAATCTTTCAGATTTTGCCTTCCAGATTTGAATAATCCGGCTAAGAAGAGTAATCCAATAACTGCTTTTAGTTCGATCATTGTGTGTGTTTGATGTATTACTACTACTACTACTACTACCTCGTATTGCGGATCTTCCTATTAGTATGTTTTATAATTACATTCAACACGTCTTCAGTTACAAACAGATGAAAGCGATCAATGCGCATGTCTTCCATGAGGCTTCACTCCAGGTGTTCCAGTAAAAATGTTTTCTGCTCTAGTACGAACGCGAGCACTCGGACGATTACGGAACCATATTGTATTATCTTTTCCTTTATATATTGATCTGTGAGCAAAGTTGCTCAAAGGCTGAGACATCACATCATCACTGTCACTACTTGCTTCATAATGCCGAGGCCCGAGCGCAAATAAACACGTGTTACTCGAACGCGTGCGCGTTGCAGACTGCGGGAGGGGCGGTAATCTAGCCGCCAGTCTATAGCACGAAGCTACTCAGGCACACAGTGGCGGGAGTTATGAATTTTCTGAAATATTGTCGATTCCTGTAACCGATGGGTCTGTCAGACCCACCAGGCACCCCAAGGCACGTTGAACTTATGTTTTACTGGAAATCTCCTACACCTAAAATGCTTGTGTATTCCCGGAACATAGGAAAATTCCTTATATTATTGTCAGTTTGTGTAGTAAAAACTAATTGATGCACCTGTAACTGAAAGACACTTATAGCTATATCCATTTATGTCTATATTTAAATGGTATCCTAACTCTGAAAAATTACATAACATTCTGTGTCATAAAAGCGTACTTCGATTGTATGGGCTTATCTCCTTAATTGCGTACATGGCACGCCGACGACGTAGTTCGCGTATTGCGGGTGTTTTGCGAAATTCGAACGCGAATGATTAGGAAAACGGTTGCCTTCCCTTTGTATGTAGTGCCGATTTGGGCTCCTGCCAGCTGGTGCTCCACTATTATAAAACTTTCTATTGTAACTATCATACGACTTACCCTGGTTGGCAAATTGGTGTTGCGTAAACCTGGTCGGGGCTCCATGGCCATGGCCTCAGCGCATATTTATGACGTCACCCTTCGACGTTCCGTAAGATGAACTTGACGCTTGTTGTTCATCTTCCACAGCTCGGACTGCGTCCTTGAGCTGTGTATAGTTTCAGGCTGCAATAATTGTTCCTAGCTTCCTATTTCTTAATCCGTCTGCAAACTTTTGCAGTGCTAGTTTTTCGTTAATTGGTTGTTAAACCTTATGCAAGTCTGTATTACCATCTATTTTTCAACTCAAAAAATAAAGTTTCGAGTTATGTGCCATATTGGATAATACTTTGTTTTTTTTTGGTACGCATTATTGAAATATCTGCAAACTATAAGGAAAAAATAATATCCAAGAAAAGTATGACCGTCTGGAATATACCTTAAAAAATATCTAGTATCTTGACAACAACACCTTAAGAAAAAAGTTTCAGAAATTACAAATGAATTGCTAATGGAAAAAAAATGTTCGAGATAAGCCATAAAACTTAAGAACAAAGGGAAAAAATGCAATTATCAGCAATACAATAAAAAAACAAATGCGGAAGGACAGAAAAAACAACAGGCTTAAAATAATGAAACAACATATAATAAAATGTAAAGGAATACAAAAGGCACAAAAAAACCTAAATGATAAGAAAATTGACGTAAAATGTCGTGACAGATTCGTAAACGCAACGCGAACGACTTCAGCTCTTTGAACACGCCCGCATAGACTGTGTTATCTATGGTGAGTTGAAGTGTCAGTTGATTCAAAGATTTTCTTAGCTCAAAGTTTCAATATATATTTAATTTTAGGAACTCCGCAGTAAACTCAGTGACAAAAATTGTTGCCTCCTGAAATCAGCACTCATCGCCACCAACTTCCAGCACTACATCCAGCCCATTGAAAGAAGGAAAAGGACCTCAGCTCAATCCTCAGGACACATCTCCCAACATCCTCGTAAGTCTTATCTCATTTCATCAATCCTAACGTCTTGGTGTCTTTAAAGACCAGTCAGGACAGCAGAAAACAAGAAGAACAGATATGATACATACAGAAACGGAATTTTACAAAAATCTATATAACACTCAAAAACACAAAAACATGTTAGATAAATAATCAATACCACCACTATTAAAGGGATAAGTTGAGAAATCAATCCAAACGCAAAACAAAGACAAGGCACCCGGCCCGATGGCATTTCCAATGAATTACTCATACACACCTGTGGACCTAATAACCCGTTTACCCCACAAGTTTGTTCAACGAAATTCTAAAAACACAGTGGGTTGAATCAAACATTATATTAATACACAAAAAGGGAGATATTTATGACATCAGTCATTACAGACCTATCAGTCTGATGTCGAACATCTACGAAATATTTGCCAAAACGTTACTTAGAAGACAATAGATAGAAACAGCTGGGTTCAGAAGTGACTTCTCAGAACTAGACTACATGCATGTAGTTAAACGACTGATAGAAAAACATAAGGAATACAAAGTACGAATATACTTAACCCCTTGTGGGGTACCAATATCGTGGACCTTAACAAAGCTTTTGATTCTATAAAACACGAAGCAATATGGACAGCACTTCAAAAGCAGGGGGTCTTTGAAAAGTACATCAGACTGATAAGGAACATCTATGTGGGTAGCAAAGCGAGAATTAGCTTAAAGAGCAAAGGCTGGTACATCACCATTCGCAGAGGGGTACGCCAAGGAGAGTCTCTATCACCGAAACTATTCTTAGCAGTGCTCGAACATATCTTTCGGGCATTTGATTAGGAAAACTTTGTCACTCCTAAGACTTGCAGACAACATAGTCTTGTTCCCTAACTCTGCTTTAAACTTACAAACTATGCCAAAACAACTTTTTTCAGAAAGCGGAAAGGTTGGCCTTACAATTAACACTGACAAAACAAAGATTATATTAAACAGCCCCACAGCAGACAAGCAAGGTCAGAGAAATACAAATAGAATACATATCGGAATACAATTACCTAGGCCAGACCATCTCAATGGAAGATCTAACGATGATAACTAACGTCAAAAGAAATAGACAAACGACTAACAAGTGGTTGGAAAAGATATTGGTCACTTAAGGAAATAATGAAGAATAAGGAAATAAACATTAAAACAAAACTCTAATATGGATGCCAGATATGGGCTATAACTAAAGATTAAACTAAAAAACTAAAAGTCTGCCAGAGATCAATGGAAAGAAGTATGCTGAGTGTAAGAAAAACAAGGAAATTAGGGTAAAACTAAATTTGAAAGCATAT
Organism: Apoda limacodes; assembly: GCA_946406115.1. Taxonomy (NCBI): domain Eukaryota; kingdom Metazoa; phylum Arthropoda; class Insecta; order Lepidoptera; family Limacodidae; genus Apoda; species Apoda limacodes. The sequence continues at coordinate 6,338,455 of OX291545.1, read as the reverse complement.
AAAAAAACAAAAAATTTAAATGGAGTTGGACCGGCCATATGCTAAGAGGAAAAGAAAAATGGAGCAAAATTATCACACTCTGGTATCCTATAAATCTGAAGTGTAAACAGGGTCGGCCGTAAAAAAGATGGGAAGACGACTTTGTAAAGTTGGCAGGAACAACATTGTCTAGAATAACACATAATAGACACAAGTGTAAAAAGATGGGAGGCCTTTGTTGAAGGACAAACAGACAGCGGAATATAGGATATAAACTATATTTTTAAGTTAGCTATGTATTTTTTGTCCGAATTAAAGGCTTATTATTATCAAATTAATATCCTGTATTAAATTAATTAATGTTTAATCGCTTAATTTTAATTTTGCTGTGCTATCTAGTCTCGTTTTTTTCTAAAAGTAGTTTTTGAAGTTTTGTTTGGAATCTATTTAATGGTAATTCTCTAACATCTCTGGAAATGCTATTATATATTTTTAAACACATAATTGTGCAATTTTTTCTAGCAGAGAAGTCTTGCAGTCTGGAAATTTTATAATTGTACGGTGTCTTGTTAAACAGTATTTATCATTGTTGTCTTTCAGTTTTTTAAATAACTCGGGATATTTTTTTAAAGAAAGTACCAATTTCGAATATGTAAAGGGAGACTAGAATCATATTTAATTTTTTAAAACATGGTTTACATGATTCAAGTGGGCCAATGCCTAATATTGCCCTGATGCATTTTTTTTGTCAAAAAACTTTTTTATTCCCCAAAGTAAAACACCATATCTAAGTATGGAGCCTACGTAGCCATGATATGCTGTTAAGGCAGCGTTTTTACTTACTGTATTGCGAAGTGTTCTCTGCGCAAAGACAAATCTATTATTTTTTTTACATATTTCATTAATATGAGCTTTCTAGTTACAGTTATTGTCTAATGTCAATCCTAAAAATTTATTCTCCACGGTATTTTTATATTTATTTCATCGCCTACTATGTTCAGATCAGGACATTTTCTGTTGTAGTGTGAGAGTTTTTGATAGATTTACATTCAGGTGATTGTATTTTAGCCAATGAAGGATCTCGTCAATTGTTTCATTTACAGATTTTTCAAATAGTATTGTGTCGTTATTTTTCGGTTTGATTACTGCTATGTCATCCGCGAATAATATACAGCGATTTCTAGTAGATGCTGGTAAATCGTTAACATATAAAAGGAACATTAAAAGACCCAATATACTGCCCAGTGGCACTCCTAAATTTTTGTATTTGTAAGATGATTTGTAGTTTACTGTTTGTTCTTGATATTTCAACGCTTTGTTCTCTATCTTTTAAATAACTTTTTAGCCACTTAAGTGTGGGTCCTCGTATTCCATAGCACTCACATTTATGTAAAAGAAGCTCATGATTCACCATATCAAATGCCTTGCTCATATCAAAAAACACCGCTGTTGTTTCTTTGTTTTTGTCAATATTTTCAGTTATGTTTTTGAGTAACATATAATTAGCTAGTGTTGTGGATTTTCTATTTTGGAATCCATATTTTTCGGGAATTATAATATTATTTTTTGTAAGAAATGTGTTTATACGATCATACATAATTCTTTCAAAGATTTTAGAAAATATAGAAATTGATGTTACTGGTCTATAATCTAGTCTGTTTCCTTTCTTAAAAAGAGGTTTGACAATTGACTTTTTTAGTATTTGTGGAAACTTACTGTTGTAGAGAGAAAAATTAACGAGGTATGTTAGGTCATATACTATTTCTTTGGCGCATGTTTTCAAAACATGAGTAGAGATGCCATCAAAACCCACAGACTTAAGTGTTGTTGAGCGATGCTATAGTTTTCAGTACTTCATTTTCTGTTTAGGGCCCCAAAATTAGGCTGTTGCATGTTTTTATTTTTTGTTTTGTTTTATTGCTTTCAGTAGGAGAGGTTGACTGCTTCAATGAATTTTCTAAATTTATACAATGTTTATTAAATTTATTTGCAATTACAACCGGGTTTTTTTACTGAATTTCAATTATTAGTCTTTATGCTTTTTATGCCTTTATGTATTTCACTATAATTACATTGACTGCTTATTTTATTCCACGTAGCCTTATATTTATTTTTAGATCTTTGCACGAATTTATTGTTCATGTTTTTTTAGAGTAATTTGTACATGTTTTTAATTTTTTTTTCATATTCTTTAAGAGCTACTTTGTTATTTGTTGATTTGTTTTTATAGTACTGAAACTTAAGCTTTCTTTTGCTCACACAGGATTTATTTATTTCTTTGCTAATTCACATTGACGTTTTTTGCTCTGTATTGATTTTTATTTTATGCAAGGGGAAACACAATTTATAAAATAAAACAAATCATGAAACCCCATAACAGCTGAATTTAGATCGATATCACTTACCACATCAGAACACGAAAGAGATGATTGGCATTTCTTAAATTTCTCTACATTTTCTAAACTATAATTTCTTTGAAAAATGTATAAATGTTTTATTTTTTGGGAATCTGTTTTAATATTGAATTCTAATAGTTGGGCAATGTTGTGATCTGAGAGCTGCAGTTCATGAGTTGTACCAACAGCATCTGAAATATTACTTATAATGTGGTCTATGCAAGAGTTTAGCCTCGTTGGGGACTTTATGTGAGCTTCTAAATTGTAGTTAAGCAGAATATCGTTAAAGTCAGAAGAAGATTTTGTCATTTTGCAAGTATCGGTATTCAAATCATTAGCTAATACAATTTTTTTGTTTTGCTTTGTGCATATGTTATGCAAAAGTGTTTCTAGTTTCCCGAAAAATGATGATATGTTGGCATCGGGCGTTCTATAGAGGCAAATAACTATACAGTGATGTTCAGGGATTTCTATCCCGCAGCATTCAAACTCTTTCTCGGTAGCTAAGTTGTCACATAAAAGTATATTTTTGAATTCTAGATCTTCACGAAGTTGTATACAAACACCACCACGTTTTTAATTTTTTCTGGAGTAATAAGTAGCAAGTCTGAAACCATTTATTTTAATATTTAATTCGTCACATGATTTTACAAAAGTTCCTGAGAAACAAAGAATGTCTAGTTGGATGTCGTTGTTTGAAAATATCACATAATTGTCAGGGTTGAGGTTGATGTTATAACACGGTTTTAAAATGTCTTCAGTTTTCGCATATGGTTGTACGAATGCAGAGACCCTAAAATCTTCATAATCTGTATTCCATTGATGGCTACCGAAGATAAAAATTTGTCATTTATGTTCCATTTTTTACCTGAATTGTTTATTAGATGTTCTGTTTCGTGACCAGTGCCCTCTGTCGATAAGTAGGGGAGAGTCAAGATTTCAATATGTGTTTTAGATTTGCAGCTAGTTTTTGGGGTATCAGGGTATCATCTGTTGTCGAGTAGTTATTTGTTTGAGCTAAACTCAAATTCATTGTTTGCGGGGGACTCATCAATGGCTGCATTGTGCTTGTTTGACTAAAAGATTTGGTCTTTTATGCTCAAATCATTATTTTCGATAACTAATTCCTGTTGTTTACTTTTACGGATGGTTTTTTTGTTTTTTTTCTTTAATGATTTTTTTGATGTACTTACGGGTGCAGTGCAAATTTTTTTCAATTGTTAAATTTGTTTCTGTTGATTTTTGATAATATTTTCCAAACTTGTATTCTCAGCAAGAAGATTATCCACTTCTGCAGGAGCGGATTCCAGTTGCATTTTGAGATCTTTGTTTTCCTCCTTTAAATCTTCCTCGTCACTGTTGTATACTGTTGACAAGTTCGGTAAACTGTGTCTTCTCGGACTTGATTGTATCGATGTAAAAGACAGGTTCATTGATTCGTTTTGGATTGTTTTGTGTCGCCTTCTCGTAAATTACGAGAAGGCGTACAGATTCCATGTTTTAATTCAATATTTCACTGAATAAAATAGGCACTGTATGAGTTTTCAACAGTTTTTATTATCAACTGTGATGAGCGTAATGACTTATCGTGGGTAGGTTACGTATCTACCTACTCACTTCTTTAAACTCACTTCACTTTCAAATATTATAACAATTATCTGATATGAGATTTTAGAATGTTTATCATCAATTTTGAAAAAAAAAAACTTAAATTATTTTTAACTGAACACGCTTTTTATGAAATAAATGAATTTTTGACATTAAAAATTTGTAATAAATAACTCATAATGAATTAATGTATTTCAACTTCAAGAAATAACCATATTAATTTAATTCTACCAATTTAACATATTTAATGTAACAAATTGACTTGTAAATTTAAATTTATGAATAAAGAGTATGAGTAATCTTTGTATTTTTTTAATATTAACACGCCTGACGTAAGAAATTATAGGTTTGACAACATTTTCAACACATCAATGATTGATCAGAAGTAACTTTGTTGATTGTTTTTTTTTTGTATGGATGTATTTTTATTTGTGATGTATCCATAGCTTACACTTTGATTTTTCACTAGATAACAATAACACACTAGTATCACTACACAAAGTTTCTGTTTTTAATGTATTTTGCATTAGGTTCCACTAAATTCAATTTATTTTAATTTTTTAGAGCAGCAGCCTGTGGCGTCACGTACAGCTCAGCTAGTCTATATATATAGGTTTATATGTCTATTAACTGATTTTCTATAACAATCATGCAGTCGTTTTCCCACGAAGTAACAAGTTAATAATAATCTTCGTAATTCTAAATTTATATTCTCCTGACTTCTCAATTATGTAATGAATTTTTTAATACACAAATTTTCACTAAATAATAGTGTTCTTGTAATGTTATGTTTTTTTTAAGTATTTCACAATAAAATAAAATAACACTTTGTGCTTTCAAAGTTCGTGGAATATTTTGTGTCGCGATTGCATTTATTTGGCACGAGGCTGCTATGCGCGGCTATCAGGCTCGCCCGAAGGCGGCCTGAAGGCGCTACAGTTCTCTCTCTTCTGTGTCATCGTATCGCTCGCTTTGCACGGCACGTCTTAATGTTCACGGTCGCCATGTAACGTCAGTGAGACGAGGGAGAGGCGTTGCAATCAAACAACGGTTGATTTGTGACTGTTTATTAGTCAATGCATAGGTACATACATCACAAAATTATCAGGGTTCTTTTTCTTTTTACGTAGCCTGTTTTGGATGCTACAGATAAAGCCTAATATTACACGGCTTATGGCTTAAGATTACGTTTGTTACGTGGTAAGGATACAGATTTAATAAATTTTTTCATAATAGATTTTATAGTATTGATAAACGTATTTGTTGATTCTTTAGGTTCATGGTCCAAGAGAATATATTCCCAGTCAACTTTTCTGAGATCTTTTATTTCAGCCTCATAATCCACTTTGATAAACTCGGTTAGTTGAACAGAATTTCATATGGTCCATTGTAAAGCGATAAAATCTAACAATAATGTACCGTTACTGTAGCGGTGCAAGCAATAGTTTTAAAATTGGTTTTCGTTTTAATAAAGAAATGATCTAGACATCTAGCATTGGAGAAGCTAAAAAATTTAAGTAATTTGAAGAACGATGAATTGTCGTATAATGAACGTATAATGTCTAAATTTAGGTCTCTCGTAAAAATAATTTGTTTAAAATATTTTAGCTAGTAAGGATATTCTTTAAAGAACTTAAGAATCTGTCTATATTTAAAAAAGATGGAGGTTTATACATAAATATAAAAGCAGTACAACAACGCCATCGTTCTGATTTATATGTCGCTTTGTGGCATAAGCATTAAAGTTTTTAATGGTTAGAATATTGTTAGTTTTAGATAGCCGGCACTCGGTCAATATAATTAGGTCCTCATCAATATTTAGTCTATTTAATAACATTTTAAATCTTCTAAGTAATGATTAATGCTACGTATATTCTGAATTATTACGTTGAATTTATTTACAGAGCGATCTTTTAGACATTTGCATCACTCAGGCATATCCTCCATCACTGCTGTGTCTACATTGACAGTAGTGTCAGTGTCGTAACAAAAATTATTCAAATCTGTAATAGCAAGACATTAAAAATGTTTTGGTTTTATTTGAAGCAGATCACGATACACTAATTTGATACAAATGTTACTATTTTTTGCCCTATTTGTTAATACATTTGATACTATAGAATAAAATAGTGTGGTAGATGTAAATTTGTGAATATGTAAGTTACGTTGAACTTGACTATGATATTTTGAGATTCAATTTTTCGATTAAAGGCCTTGTCCAGAATAGTAACGACTTGTTGATAGCCTATTCTTTTTTTCCGCGGAATTAGCTGTTTGAAGTTCCACAATTTGTTCAGCAGTATTAACAATTATAGCTGGGCTACCTTCTGCTTTCCTTAAAAACACTCTTTTATATATCCAGTGAAATCTATACCTATAACTCTTTACCATATTACCTGCCAAAAAACAGATTTTACTCATTATGGTGTCAGTTTTTCATTAATGTAAATAGGTCTTGCTTTTTTTTTATCTAAATTTTTCATTTGCTGGCTTGTTCCGCCGCTTGCATTACTGTTTTGCTGATTGAAGGTGTTTGGTATTCTGCGACTATAGGATTCTCTTTGTTTTTTATTCTCTACGCTTGGCTTGGCTCTAGAAATTAGTGAAGTTTTCACATGATTTTAACTGATGACGCTTCCTGTTTCCTCATTAACTCCTTTATTTGTTCCTCTAATTTACATATTCTTGTTACAGCCTTTTGATTTAACATGTTACCGCTAAAAAAACCTCATTCACTGTGGTCTCACAATTCCAGAACACTCCCTCTCTATGTCCAAGAGCATTAGAATCCTTGATGTTCGGTTGTCATCCGATATAAAGCTCTTGATAATTCCTATCATTTGTATAAAGAAACTACAAATCTACGATCAATAGTTTTGGAGATATAGCACTTTCTAGTTTGACGGCTATCATCCTAAACTAAAATATTGATGAGATCTATCACTTCTGTTAAGAAACTACTAGTCTACAATCAATAGTTATGGATATATAGCACTTTGTAGTTTGAAAGCTGTCATTCGAAACCAAGATCTTGGTGAGATCTATCACTTCTGTTACGAAACTACTGGTCTACAATCAATAGTTATGGATATATAGCACTTTCTAGTTTGACAGCTGTCAACCGAAATAAAGACTGATGATTCCTATCATTTCTGTGATCAATAATTGAAAAGATATAGCACTTTCTAGTTTGATTGCTGTCATCCAAACCTAAGATCGTGATGAGATCTATCACTTCTGTGAAGAGCATACTAGTCTACGATCAATAGTTATAGAGATATAGTACTTTCTAGTTTGACAGCTGTCATCCAAAACTAAGACCTTGATAAGATTTATCACTTCTGTACAAAAACAACTAGTCTACGATCAATAGTTATGGACATATAGCACTTTCTATTTTGACAGTTGTCATCCGAAATAAAGACTTTGATGAGTCCTACCATTTCTGTAAAGAAACTACTATTTTGTGATCAATAATTACAAGGATATAGCACTTTCTAGTTTGAGAGCTGTCATCCAAAACTAAGATCTTAATCAGAGATGTACAAAATACTTTTCGAAAAGTATTTAAATACAAAATGCAAATACCTTTTTTAATATAGTATTTCAAATGCAAGATACAAAATACTTTTGCCTTTTGTATTTAAATACTAAATACAAAATATGTATTTTCAAAATACTTTATGGTAAAATTACTGGTTTTCTTTATTTATTAAAGATTTTAAAATCACAAGCTCTTCAAAAAGAGCATCTGACATGTTGCGTCTGTGTGGACGCATAATCATACCACCATACGAAAATAGCCTTTCCACTGGTGCTGAACTCGGGAGACAAGTGTTGTACCGTAAAAACACTTTTTTTATAGTTGGATATGTGTTGAGGATATTCAAACTTGTGTCTTCATCTCTTAAATATTGGAGGGTCTCAGAATCAGTGCAGGCGCTGCTGTTGCTATCTGTAGAGGTTTCCGAGGAGTCTGAATCATTGAACATATAGTAAGACTCACTTTTTTGCTTCTTTTTCAATGTTGATGTTTGTGGGTGTACACTTTTAAAATCGTCGTGTTTGAATCTTCACGCTTCCGCAATGAACAATTCCTTCACATACTCCTTTTCAGCTCTTGGTACCCACTTTAACTTAAAGAAGGGATATGACACAGCTGCTAAAATGCTGTGTTTGGCACGAGTGTCATGCAACTTATATTTTTCAAACCAATTTTCTATACTTTCTTTAATTGTATCAACTAAACCACCACAATATACTGGATTTCTTGCTTTAATAAGTCCAAAATTTTTTGCATTCGATACAATTCTGGCTGCAGGCATCCATAAAAAGTCTCCATGTCGCCTTCTAAGTTTCGCATGGCTTCAGCTATGGGCTTAGATGTGCGAATATACTCAATCAAAAACTGTACTTCCATCTCTTTTAAGACGGCCAATCCTAGTTTTATCAGAACTTCATTGATGGTTTCTTGGAATTTCAGGATATCAATTATGCAATCATAATAGGAATTCCACCTGGTTGTACAGGGGCTTGTTGGAGATTTACCAGTGATTTCCAAGTAAGTTTCACAAGCTTTCGGAGACCTAGCACATAAATTCCAAACAGCCTGACATTTAGCCATGGCCGCATCATGTACTTTTCGGTATGAGTTATTGTTACTTCTGGCTTTGTCTATGTCCCGAGAAGGTATTAAATGCAAAGTGTGTGTGGCACATCGCTCATGGTTGGGCAGTTGATATATATCACTATCATTGGATTCCGGAAACTCTTTCAACAATAACATTTCATCTTTATTCATATCATCATTACTTTGCTCATTATTTTTATCAAGAAAGTCATCTACATTCAAAATTCCAGCACATTCTGAGTCTGGTAAGTCTGGCTTTCCAAATATTTTGAAAGCTTTCGACATGTTTGAACCATTATCAGTTACAGATTTTGTTATTTTAGGTAGCCTTAAATCATATTCAGAATGAATATCAATAATGAGTTCTGCTATCCTGTCGAAGGTTTTTAATCCCTTATATCTTCTGCAGGCGAGTGGTGAGCTATTTCTTGCAAATGTGGTAGCATCAATCCAATGTACTGTCATACCTAAATAACTTCTTTTGGATGAGGACCAAATATCAGCGGTGGTACAAACATAATCAACTGTTTTCAATGTCTGTTTCAAATTTTCTTTATATTCTATGTATGTGTTACTAATTTTGTTATTGCATATACAGCGGCACATTACTTTTGGCGGAGTTGACAGTTGCTGAGCACCTTCGATAAGTGCTCGGAATGACTTATTTTCAACAATTGAGATAGGTGACATCATATCAATTATGAAGTTCACAATTAATTTATCCAAAATAATTGACTTTGTTGAAATGTTTGAAAGAGTAGTTTGTTTTAATTTTATTTTCTTCATACTAGTACTTGCACCATTGCCTGACTCAGATTCAGTAATGTCACATCTTCTTTTCTTACTATGTTGAGGTTTCAATTCCTCATACTCATTTTGTTTCATCTGTCATTTTGCGCATAGACTTTCAAAGCTGCTGCGCCACTAGTGGCCATTTTTTGTTTTTACTGAATCGCGGAATGCTTTAGAAAAATGAAGCTAAGAATAAAAAAGTATTTTGAATATTACAAACCATTTTAAAAATACAAAATACGTCTCGAGTAGTATTTCAAATAAAATACAAAATACTTTTTAAAAAAAGTACTTAAGTACAAAATCCAAAATACGTATTTTGTATTTGTATTTTAAATACAAGTATTTCAAATATGTCACAACTCTGATCTTGATGAGATCAATCACTTCTGTGAAGCTACTACTAGACTACGATCAATAGTTATGGAGATAAAACACTTTCTAGTTTGACAGCTGTCATCCAAAACTAAGATCTTGATGAGATCTATCACTCCTATAAAGAAACTAGTCTACGATCAATAATTACGAAGATATAGCACTTTCTAGTTTGATAGCTGTCATCCGAAACAAAGATCTTGATGAGATCTATCACTTCTGTAAAGAAACTACTAGACTAGGAACAATAGTTTTGGAGATATAGTTATTTCTAGTTTGACATCTGTCATCCGAAATAAAGACTTTGATGAGTCCTATTATTTCTGTAAAGAAACTCCTATTCTGTGATCAATAATCACTTCTGTAAAAAAACTTCTAGTATACGATCCATAGTTTTCGAGATATAGGTAGCCATTTTAAAACTACCACTTGGAATAAAGCTTTAAAATTTTGAGTGCAAAACTCTGTCTTCAATTGAACTTGGTTAAAAAGCTTTGATATTTATATTCCTCAATAAATCTTCAGTGCGCTTATCCGATTTACACTTGACGTTTTTTTAACTACAACAAATAAAAAGGAATAGTGTTTAGTTTATTAAAAAACCTTCACCAGTAATTTGTTTTTAAATAAAAATAGGTTTTTTTTTATTTTACTTGTTTAAACACGTAATACGTAGATTGAATAGTAAGCGAAAGGAATATATCACTGACCGCATGAAAATCCTCAGTCAGCGGAAGATAACGATATCAAAATTAGGGTTATGCAGTGAATATAATTGGTATAAAGCACATTTTAATATTTTAATTTATTAAGCAAAATAGATACATAATATACAAAATTATATAGATTAAAGTATTAGAAACAGGACACGTATAATAAAATAAGCATGTCCTAACATAGAGATAAGATTTTATCTAAGTAAAAAGATCAATAAATAAGTAATATTTTTATTATTACAGTCAACAGTAAGATAAAACATTTTCAATTATATGTATGTTAATGTTGAACAAATGTAGACAATATAAGGTAATAACATTACTTAATGATGAATACAAGGATAAAAGTTAACGTAGCAAACGAATAGCGACATTGAACTCATTATGTTATTAATAAATGTTACGCAGATCAGATAGCGACAGACAATAACGAAATAATGACATAAAATATGCATCGTAAGTAATACTTATGTGTAGACTTAAAATAATAAAGAGTTTTTATTTTGTTTTTGTTTGTAATAAAATTTATAGAAGGAAGTATTGTAAATATTAGCACGTATCGTATGCACACCAGGAAATAAAATTATAAACAATTGCAAGGCCTGACTATATAGGACCTTCACTATTACATCACAAACAAACAAATATATGCACGTAGCGAGAGGAGACCACGCACTATTATCTATTAAGTTACAATTAATTTATTATTTTAGTACTCCTCCAAATTCTAGTTAATACAAGTGGTTATGAAGTTACTCATAAGTACCGACTGCACTTAATTAAAAAAATACACAATTAGATGTTGTAGATAGTGCTGTATTCTTAGGCATTACTTTAGATGCAAAACTTCGATGGGGTCCATACATAGCTGGATTGGCGAATAGTTCGGCAGCTTTTGCGGTTAAAACAATTCGTCAACTTACAGACGAAGCGGCAGCCCAGTTAGTATACTTTAGTTACTTTCATATGGTGATGTCCTATGGTATCCTATTATGGGGACACGCAAATGATATACTTATATCTTATGAACGATGTCTTTTTCTAAAAAAGTGATGTCATAATTGAAATACAAGAAATATACATAAACTGGCTCTGATCCACACAAGGCTTGAAAAAATAATAGATCATTTAAAGGACAATGTGTCCATTTTTACAACAAAATCCCTGCATAAGTATGTAAACTGAATTGAAAAAGTTTGAAATTTTTGATAAGCAGAAACTAGTCAAAAAAGCTTACTATTCTATTAAAGACTAACTTATAGAAACGCATGGGAATTACTAAAATGATGTTATGAACGTACAAATATTGAAAGTGTACCAATCGTTATATAATTAATATTTAAAAGAGCGACAGCTTGAGAGTTACTTCCGCCGTTTCTTCTCCCCAGAACGCCATCTCGATTAGCGATGTAACGGTAGTAGTTTATAAATTCCTTGCATATGAAACTATCGTCAAAAGAGTGATATTGTATCCTTTTTTTGAGCAATAAACTATTTTAATTTGAATTTTTCACTTTTGTGAAGAAACTACTAGACTACGATCAATAGTTATGGAGATATAGCACTTTTTAGTTTGACAGCTGTCATCCGAAATAAAGACTTTGATGAGTCTTATAATTTTTGTGAAAAGAATACTATGCTGTGATCAATAATTACAAGAAATAGCACTACTTTCTAGTTTGATAGCTGTCATCCGAAACGAACAGCTTGATAAGATCTATCACTTTTGTAAAGAAACAACTAGTCTACGATCAATAGTTATGGAGATGTAACACTTTCTAGTTTGACAGCTGTCATCCGAAATAAAGACTTTGATGAGTCCTACCATTTCTGTAAAGAAACTACTATTTTGTGATCAATAATTACAAGGATATAGCACTTTCTAGTTTGAGAGCTGTCATCCAAAACTAAGATCTTAATCAGAGATGTACAAAATACTTTTCGAAAAGTATTTAAATACAAAATGCAAATACCTTTTTTAATATAGTATTTCAAATGCAAGATACAAAATACTTTTGCCTTTTGTATTTAAATACTAAATACAAAATATGTATTTTCAAAATACTTTATGGTAAAATTACTGGTTTTCTTTATTTATTAAAGATTTTAAAATCACAAGCTCTTCAAAAAGAGCATTTGACATGTTGCGTCTGTGTGGACGCATAATCATACCACCATACGAAAATAGCCTTTCCACTGGTGCTGAACTCGGGAGACAAGTGTTGTACCGTAAAAACACTTTTTTTATAGTTGGATATGTGTTGAGGATATTCAAACTTGTGTCTTCATCTCTTAAATATTGGAGGGTCTCAGAATCAGTGCAGGCGCTGCTGTTGCTATCTGTAGAGGTTTCCGAGGAGTCTGAATCATTGAACATATAGTAAGACTCACTTTTTTGCTTCTTTTTCAATGTTGATGTTTGTGGGTGTACACTTTTAAAATCGTCGTGTTTGAATCCTCACGCTTCCGCAATGAACAATTCCTTCACATACTCCTTTTCAGCTCTTGGTACCCACTTTAACTTAAAGAAGGGATATGACACAGCTGCTAAAATGCTGTGTTTGGCACGAGTGTCATGCAACTTATATTTTTCAAACCAATTTTCTATACTTTCTTTAATTGTATCAACTAAACCACCACAATATACTGGATTTCTTGCTTTAATAAGTCCAAAATTTTTTGCATTCGATACAATTCTGGCTGCAGGCATCCATAAAAAGTCTCCATGTCGCCTTCTAAGTTTCGCATGGCTTCAGCTATGGGCTTAGATGTGCGAATATACTCAATCAAAAACTGTACTTCCATCTCTTTTAAGACGGCCAATCCTAGTTTTATCAGAACTTCATTGATGGTTTCTTGGAATTTCAGGATATCAATTATGCAATCATAATAGGAATTCCACCTGGTTGTACAGGGGCTTGTTGGAGATTTACCAGTGATTTCCAAGTAAGTTTCACAAGCTTTCGGAGACCTAGCACATAAATTCCAAACAGCCTGACATTTAGCCATGGCCGCATCATGTACTTTTCGGTATGAGTTATTGTTACTTCTGGCTTTGTCTATGTCCCGAGAAGGTATTAAATGCAAAGTGTGTGTGGCACATCGCTCATGGTTGGGCAGTTGATATATATCACTATCATTGGATTCCGGAAACTCTTTCAACAATAACATTTCATCTTTATTCATATCATCATTACTTTGCTCATTATTTTTATCAAGAAAGTCATCTACATTCAAAATTCCAGCACATTCTGAGTCTGGTAAGTCTGGCTTTCCAAATATTTTGAAAGCTTTCGACATGTTTGAACCATTATCAGTTACAGATTTTGTTATTTTAGGTAGCCTTAAATCATATTCAGAATGAATATCAATAATGAGTTCTGCTATCCTGTCGAAGGTTTTTAATCCCTTATATCTTCTGCAGGCGAGTGGTGAGCTATTTCTTGCAAATGTGGTAGCATCAATCCAATGTACTGTCATACCTAAATAACTTCTTTTGGATGAGGACCAAATATCAGCGGTGGTACAAACATAATCAACTGTTTTCAATGTCTGTTTCAAATTTTCTTTATATTCTATGTATGTGTTACTAATTTTGTTATTGCATATACAGCGGCACATTACTTTTGGCGGAGTTGACAGTTGCTGAGCACCTTCGATAAGTGCTCGGAATGACTTATTTTCAACAATTGAGATAGGTGACATCATATCAATTATGAAGTTCACAATTAATTTATCCAAAATAATTGACTTTGTTGAAATGTTTGAAAGAGTAGTTTGTTTTAATTTTATTTTCTTCATACTAGTACTTGCACCATTGCCTGACTCAGATTCAGTAATGTCACATCTTCTTTTCTTACTATGTTGAGGTTTCAATTCCTCATACTCATTTTGTTTCATCTGTCATTTTGCGCATAGACTTTCAAAGCTGCTGCGCCACTAGTGGCCATTTTTTGTTTTTACTGAATCGCGGAATGCTTTAGAAAAATGAAGCTAAGAATAAAAAAGTATTTTGAATATTACAAACCATTTTAAAAATACAAAATACGTCTCGAGTAGTATTTCAAATAAAATACAAAATACTTTTTAAAAAAAGTACTTAAGTACAAAATCCAAAATACGTATTTTGTATTTGTATTTTAAATACAAGTATTTCAAATATGTCACAACTCTGATCTTGATGAGATCAATCACTTCTGTGAAGCTACTACTAGACTACGATCAATAGTTATGGAGATAAAACACTTTCTAGTTTGACAGCTGTCATCCAAAACTAAGATCTTGATGAGATCTATCACTCCTATAAAGAAACTAGTCTACGATCAATAATTACGAAGATATAGCACTTTCTAGTTTGATAGCTGTCATCCGAAACAAAGATCTTGATGAGATCTATCACTTCTGTAAAGAAACTACTAGACTAGGAACAATAGTTTTGGAGATATAGTTATTTCTAGTTTGACATCTGTCATCCGAAATAAAGACTTTGATGAGTCCTATTATTTCTGTAAAGAAACTCCTATTCTGTGATCAATAATCACTTCTGTAAAAAAACTTCTAGTATACGATCCATAGTTTTCGAGATATAGGTAGCCATTTTAAAACTACCACTTGGAATAAAGCTTTAAAATTTTGAGTGCAAAACTCTGTCTTCAATTGAACTTGGTTAAAAAGCTTTGATATTTATATTCCTCAATAAATCTTCAGTGCGCTTATCCGATTTACACTTGACGTTTTTTTAACTACAACAAATAAAAAGGAATAGTGTTTAGTTTATTAAAAAACCTTCACCAGTAATTTGTTTTTAAATAAAAATAGGTTTTTTTTTATTTTACTTGTTTAAACACGTAATACGTAGATTGAATAGTAAGCGAAAGGAATATATCACTGACCGCATGAAAATCCTCAGTCAGCGGAAGATAACGATATCAAAATTAGGGTTATGCAGTGAATATAATTGGTATAAAGCACATTTTAATATTTTATTTTATTAAGCAAAATAGATACATAATATACAAAATTATATAGATTAAAGTATTAGAAACAGGACACGTATAATAAAATAAGCATGTCCTAACATAGAGATAAGATTTTATCTAAGTAAAAAGATTAATAAATAAGTAATATTTTTATTATTACAGTCAACAGTAAGATAAAACATTTTCAATTATATGTATGTTAATGTTGAACAAATGTAGACAATATAAGGTAATAACATTACTTAATGATGAATACAAGGATAAAAGTTAACGTAGCAAACGAATAGCGACATTGAACTCATTATGTTATTAATAAATGTTACGCAGATCAGATAGCGACAGACAATAACGAAATAATGACATAAAATATGCATCGTAAGTAATACTTATGTGTAGACTTAAAATAATAAAGAGTTTTTATTTTGTTTTTGTTTGTAATAAAATTTATAGAAGGAAGTATTGTAAATATTAGCACGTATCGTATGCACACCAGGAAATAAAATTATAAACAATTGCAAGGCCTGACTATATAGGACCTTCACTATTACATCACAAACAAACAAATATATGCACGTAGCGAGAGGAGACCACGCACTATTATCTATTAAGTTACAATTAATTTATTATTTTAGTACTCCTCCAAATTCTAGTTAATACAAGTGGTTATGAAGTTACTCATAAGTACCGACTGCACTTAATTAAAAAAATACACAATTAGATGTTGTAGATAGTGCTGTATTCTTAGGCATTACTTTAGATGCAAAACTTCGATGGGGTCCATACATAGCTGGATTGGCGAATAGTTCGGCAGCTTTTGCGGTTAAAACAATTCGTCAACTTACAGACGAAGCGGCAGCCCAGTTAGTATACTTTAGTTACTTTCATATGGTGATGTCCTATGGTATCCTATTATGGGGACACGCAAATGATATACTTATATCTTATGAACGATGTCTTTTTCTAAAAAAGTGATGTCATAATTGAAATACAAGAAATATACATAAACTGGCTCTGATCCACACAAGGCTTGAAAAAATAATAGATCATTTAAAGGACAATGTGTCCATTTTTACAACAAAATCCCTGCATAAGTATGTAAACTGAATTGAAAAAGTTTGAAATTTTTGATAAGCAGAAACTAGTCAAAAAAGCTTACTATTCTATTAAAGACTAACTTATAGAAACGCATGGGAATTACTAAAATGATGTTATGAACGTACAAATATTGAAAGTGTACCAATCGTTATATAATTAATATTTAAAAGAGCGACAGCTTGAGAGTTACTTCCGCCGTTTCTTCTCCCCAGAACGCCATCTCGATTAGCGATGTAACGGTAGTAGTTTATAAATTCCTTGCATATGAAACTATCGTCAAAAGAGTGATATTGTATCCTTTTTTTGAGCAATAAACTATTTTAATTTGAATTTTTCACTTTTGTGAAGAAACTACTAGACTACGATCAATAGTTATGGAGATATAGCACTTTTTAGTTTGACAGCTGTCATCCGAAATAAAGACTTTGATTTTTGGGAAAAGAATACTATGCTGTGATCAATAATTACAAGAAATAGCACTACTTTCTAGTTTGATAGCTGTCATCCGAAACGAACAGCTTGATAAGATCTATCACTTTTGTAAAGAAACAACTAGTCTACGATCAATAGTTATGGAGATGTAACACTTTCTAGTTTGACAGCTGTCATCCGAAATAAAGACTTTGATGAGTCCTACCATTTCTGTAAAGAAACTACTATTTTGTGATCAATAATTACAAGGATATAGCACTTTCTAGTTTGAGAGCTGTCATCCAAAACTAAGATCTTAATCAGAGATGTACAAAATACTTTTCGAAAAGTATTTAAATACAAAATGCAAATACCTTTTTTAATATAGTATTTCAAATGCAAGATACAAAATACTTTTGCCTTTTGTATTTAAATACTAAATACAAAATATGTATTTTCAAAATACTTTATGGTAAAATTACTGGTTTTCTTTATTTATTAAAGATTTTAAAATCACAAGCTCTTCAAAAAGAGCATTTGACATGTTGCGTCTGTGTGGACGCATAATCATACCACCATACGAAAATAGCCTTTCCACTGGTGCTGAACTCGGGAGACAAGTGTTGTACCGTAAAAACACTTTTTTTATAGTTGGATATGTGTTGAGGATATTCAAACTTGTGTCTTCATCTCTTAAATATTGGAGGGTCTCAGAATCAGTGCAGGCGCTGCTGTTGCTATCTGTAGAGGTTTCCGAGGAGTCTGAATCATTGAACATATAGTAAGACTCACTTTTTTGCTTCTTTTTCAATGTTGATGTTTGTGGGTGTACACTTTTAAAATCGTCGTGTTTGAATCCTCACGCTTCCGCAATGAACAATTCCTTCACATACTCCTTTTCAGCTCTTGGTACCCACTTTAACTTAAAGAAGGGATATGACACAGCTGCTAAAATGCTGTGTTTGGCACGAGTGTCATGCAACTTATATTTTTCAAACCAATTTTCTATACTTTCTTTAATTGTATCAACTAAACCACCACAATATACTGGATTTCTTGCTTTAATAAGTCCAAAATTTTTTGCATTCGATACAATTCTGGCTGCAGGCATCCATAAAAAGTCTCCATGTCGCCTTCTAAGTTTCGCATGGCTTCAGCTATGGGCTTAGATGTGCGAATATACTCAATCAAAAACTGTACTTCCATCTCTTTTAAGACGGCCAATCCTAGTTTTATCAGAACTTCATTGATGGTTTCTTGGAATTTCAGGATATCAATTATGCAATCATAATAGGAATTCCACCTGGTTGTACAGGGGCTTGTTGGAGATTTACCAGTGATTTCCAAGTAAGTTTCACAAGCTTTCGGAGACCTAGCACATAAATTCCAAACAGCCTGACATTTAGCCATGGCCGCATCATGTACTTTTCGGTATGAGTTATTGTTACTTCTGGCTTTGTCTATGTCCCGAGAAGGTATTAAATGCAAAGTGTGTGTGGCACATCGCTCATGGTTGGGCAGTTGATATATATCACTATCATTGGATTCCGGAAACTCTTTCAACAATAACATTTCATCTTTATTCATATCATCATTACTTTGCTCATTATTTTTATCAAGAAAGTCATCTACATTCAAAATTCCAGCACATTCTGAGTCTGGTAAGTCTGGCTTTCCAAATATTTTGAAAGCTTTCGACATGTTTGAACCATTATCAGTTACAGATTTTGTTATTTTAGGTAGCCTTAAATCATATTCAGAATGAATATCAATAATGAGTTCTGCTATCCTGTCGAAGGTTTTTAATCCCTTATATCTTCTGCAGGCGAGTGGTGAGCTATTTCTTGCAAATGTGGTAGCATCAATCCAATGTACTGTCATACCTAAATAACTTCTTTTGGATGAGGACCAAATATCAGCGGTGGTACAAACATAATCAACTGTTTTCAATGTCTGTTTCAAATTTTCTTTATATTCTATGTATGTGTTACTAATTTTGTTATTGCATATACAGCGGCACATTACTTTTGGCGGAGTTGACAGTTGCTGAGCACCTTCGATAAGTGCTCGGAATGACTTATTTTCAACAATTGAGATAGGTGACATCATATCAATTATGAAGTTCACAATTAATTTATCCAAAATAATTGACTTTGTTGAAATGTTTGAAAGAGTAGTTTGTTTTAATTTTATTTTCTTCATACTAGTACTTGCACCATTGCCTGACTCAGATTCAGTAATGTCACATCTTCTTTTCTTACTATGTTGAGGTTTCAATTCCTCATACTCATTTTGTTTCATCTGTCATTTTGCGCATAGACTTTCAAAGCTGCTGCGCCACTAGTGGCCATTTTTTGTTTTTACTGAATCGCGGAATGCTTTAGAAAAATGAAGCTAAGAATAAAAAAGTATTTTGAATATTACAAACCATTTTAAAAATACAAAATACGTCTCGAGTAGTATTTCAAATAAAATACAAAATACTTTTTAAAAAAAGTACTTAAGTACAAAATCCAAAATACGTATTTTGTATTTGTATTTTAAATACAAGTATTTCAAATATGTCACAACTCTGATCTTGATGAGATCAATCACTTCTGTGAAGCTACTACTAGACTACGATCAATAGTTATGGAGATAAAACACTTTCTAGTTTGACAGCTGTCATCCAAAACTAAGATCTTGATGAGATCTATCACTCCTATAAAGAAACTAGTCTACGATCAATAATTACGAAGATATAGCACTTTCTAGTTTGATAGCTGTCATCCGAAACAAAGATCTTGATGAGATCTATCACTTCTGTAAAGAAACTACTAGACTAGGAACAATAGTTTTGGAGATATAGTTATTTCTAGTTTGACATCTGTCATCCGAAATAAAGACTTTGATGAGTCCTATTATTTCTGTAAAGAAACTCCTATTCTGTGATCAATAATCACTTCTGTAAAAAAACTTCTAGTATACGATCCATAGTTTTCGAGATATAGGTAGCCATTTTAAAACTACCACTTGGAATAAAGCTTTAAAATTTTGAGTGCAAAACTCTGTCTTCAATTGAACTTGGTTAAAAAGCTTTGATATTTATATTCCTCAATAAATCTTCAGTGCGCTTATCCGATTTACACTTGACGTTTTTTTAACTACAACAAATAAAAAGGAATAGTGTTTAGTTTATTAAAAAACCTTCACCAGTAATTTGTTTTTAAATAAAAATAGGTTTTTTTTTATTTTACTTGTTTAAACACGTAATACGTAGATTGAATAGTAAGCGAAAGGAATATATCACTGACCGCATGAAAATCCTCAGTCAGCGGAAGATAACGATATCAAAATTAGGGTTATGCAGTGAATATAATTGGTATAAAGCACATTTTAATATTTTAATTTATTAAGCAAAATAGATACATAATATACAAAATTATATAGATTAAAGTATTAGAAACAGGACACGTATAATAAAATAAGCATGTCCTAACATAGAGATAAGATTTTATCTAAGTAAAAAGATTAATAAATAAGTAATATTTTTATTATTACAGTCAACAGTAAGATAAAACATTTTCAATTATATGTATGTTAATGTTGAACAAATGTAGACAATATAAGGTAATAACATTACTTAATGATGAATACAAGGATAAAAGTTAACGTAGCAAACGAATAGCGACATTGAACTCATTATGTTATTAATAAATGTTACGCAGATCAGATAGCGACAGACAATAACGAAATAATGACATAAAATATGCATCGTAAGTAATACTTATGTGTAGACTTAAAATAATAAAGAGTTTTTATTTTGTTTTTGTTTGTAATAAAATTTATAGAAGGAAGTATTGTAAATATTAGCACGTATCGTATGCACACCAGGAAATAAAATTATAAACAATTGCAAGGCCTGACTATATAGGACCTTCACTATTACATCACAAACAAACAAATATATGCACGTAGCGAGAGGAGACCACGCACTATTATCTATTAAGTTACAATTAATTTATTATTTTAGTACTCCTCCAAATTCTAGTTAATACAAGTGGTTATGAAGTTACTCATAAGTACCGACTGCACTTAATTAAAAAAATACACAATTAGATGTTGTAGATAGTGCTGTATTCTTAGGCATTACTTTAGATGCAAAACTTCGATGGGGTCCATACATAGCTGGATTGGCGAATAGTTCGGCAGCTTTTGCGGTTAAAACAATTCGTCAACTTACAGACGAAGCGGCAGCCCAGTTAGTATACTTTAGTTACTTTCATATGGTGATGTCCTATGGTATCCTATTATGGGGACACGCAAATGATATACTTATATCTTATGAACGATGTCTTTTTATAAAAAAGTTATGTCATAATTGAAATACAAGAAATATACATAAACTGGCTCTGATCCACACAAGGCTTGAAAAAATAATAGATCATTTAAAGGACAATGTGTCCATTTTTACAACAAAATCCCTGCATAAGTATGTAAACTGAATTGAAAAAGTTTGAAATTTTTGATAAGCAGAAACTAGTCAAAAAAGCTTACTATTCTATTAAAGACTAACTTATAGAAACGCATGGGAATTACTAAAATGATGTTATGAACGTACAAATATTAAAAGTGTACCAATCGTTATATAATTAATATTTAAAAGAGCGACAGCTTGAGAGTTACTTCCGCCGTTTCTTCTCCCCAGAACGCCATCTCGATTAGCGATGTAACGGTAGTAGTTTATAAATTCCTTGCATATGAAACTATCGTCAAAAGAGTGATATTGTATCCTTTTTTTGAGCAATAAACTATTTTAATTTGAATTTTTCACTTTTGTGAAGAAACTACTAGACTACGATCAATAGTTATGGAGATATAGCACTTTTTAGTTTGACAGCTGTCATCCGAAATAAAGACTTTGATTTTTGGGAAAAGAATACTATGCTGTGATCAATAATTACAAGAAATAGCACTACTTTCTAGTTTGATAGCTGTCATCCGAAACGAACAGCTTGATAAGATCTATCACTTTTGTAAAGAAACAACTAGTCTACGATCAATAGTTATGGAGATGTAACACTTTCTAGTTTGACAGCTGTCATCCGAAATAAAGACTTTGATGAGTCCTACCATTTCTGTAAAGAAACTACTATTTTGTGATCAATAATTACAAGGATATAGCACTTTCTAGTTTGAGAGCTGTCATCCAAAACTAAGATCTTAATCAGAGATGTACAAAATACTTTTCGAAAAGTATTTAAATACAAAATGCAAATACCTTTTTTAATATAGTATTTCAAATGCAAGATACAAAATACTTTTGCCTTTTGTATTTAAATACTAAATACAAAATATGTATTTTCAAAATACTTTATGGTAAAATTACTGGTTTTCTTTATTTATTAAAGATTTTAAAATCACAAGCTCTTCAAAAAGAGCATTTGACATGTTGCGTCTGTGTGGACGCATAATCATACCACCATACGAAAATAGCCTTTCCACTGGTGCTGAACTCGGGAGACAAGTGTTGTACCGTAAAAACACTTTTTTTATAGTTGGATATGTGTTGAGGATATTCAAACTTGTGTCTTCATCTCTTAAATATTGGAGGGTCTCAGAATCAGTGCAGGCGCTGCTGTTGCTATCTGTAGAGGTTTCCGAGGAGTCTGAATCATTGAACATATAGTAAGACTCACTTTTTTGCTTCTTTTTCAATGTTGATGTTTGTGGGTGTACACTTTTAAAATCGTCGTGTTTGAATCCTCACGCTTCCGCAATGAACAATTCCTTCACATACTCCTTTTCAGCTCTTGGTACCCACTTTAACTTAAAGAAGGGATATGACACAGCTGCTAAAATGCTGTGTTTGGCACGAGTGTCATGCAACTTATATTTTTCAAACCAATTTTCTATACTTTCTTTAATTGTATCAACTAAACCACCACAATATACTGGATTTCTTGCTTTAATAAGTCCAAAATTTTTTGCATTCGATACAATTCTGGCTGCAGGCATCCATAAAAAGTCTCCATGTCGCCTTCTAAGTTTCGCATGGCTTCAGCTATGGGCTTAGATGTGCGAATATACTCAATCAAAAACTGTACTTCCATCTCTTTTAAGACGGCCAATCCTAGTTTTATCAGAACTTCATTGATGGTTTCTTGGAATTTCAGGATATCAATTATGCAATCATAATAGGAATTCCACCTGGTTGTACAGGGGCTTGTTGGAGATTTACCAGTGATTTCCAAGTAAGTTTCACAAGCTTTCGGAGACCTAGCACATAAATTCCAAACAGCCTGACATTTAGCCATGGCCGCATCATGTACTTTTCGGTATGAGTTATTGTTACTTCTGGCTTTGTCTATGTCCCGAGAAGGTATTAAATGCAAAGTGTGTGTGGCACATCGCTCATGGTTGGGCAGTTGATATATATCACTATCATTGGATTCCGGAAACTCTTTCAACAATAACATTTCATCTTTATTCATATCATCATTACTTTGCTCATTATTTTTATCAAGAAAGTCATCTACATTCAAAATTCCAGCACATTCTGAGTCTGGTAAGTCTGGCTTTCCAAATATTTTGAAAGCTTTCGACATGTTTGAACCATTATCAGTTACAGATTTTGTTATTTTAGGTAGCCTTAAATCATATTCAGAATGAATATCAATAATGAGTTCTGCTATCCTGTCGAAGGTTTTTAATCCCTTATATCTTCTGCAGGCGAGTGGTGAGCTATTTCTTGCAAATGTGGTAGCATCAATCCAATGTACTGTCATACCTAAATAACTTCTTTTGGATGAGGACCAAATATCAGCGGTGGTACAAACATAATCAACTGTTTTCAATGTCTGTTTCAAATTTTCTTTATATTCTATGTATGTGTTACTAATTTTGTTATTGCATATACAGCGGCACATTACTTTTGGCGGAGTTGACAGTTGCTGAGCACCTTCGATAAGTGCTCGGAATGACTTATTTTCAACAATTGAGATAGGTGACATCATATCAATTATGAAGTTCACAATTAATTTATCCAAAATAATTGACTTTGTTGAAATGTTTGAAAGAGTAGTTTGTTTTAATTTTATTTTCTTCATACTAGTACTTGCACCATTGCCTGACTCAGATTCAGTAATGTCACATCTTCTTTTCTTACTATGTTGAGGTTTCAATTCCTCATACTCATTTTGTTTCATCTGTCATTTTGCGCATAGACTTTCAAAGCTGCTGCGCCACTAGTGGCCATTTTTTGTTTTTACTGAATCGCGGAATGCTTTAGAAAAATGAAGCTAAGAATAAAAAAGTATTTTGAATATTACAAACCATTTTAAAAATACAAAATACGTCTCGAGTAGTATTTCAAATAAAATACAAAATACTTTTTAAAAAAAGTACTTAAGTACAAAATCCAAAATACGTATTTTGTATTTGTATTTTAAATACAAGTATTTCAAATATGTCACAACTCTGATCTTGATGAGATCAATCACTTCTGTGAAGCTACTACTAGACTACGATCAATAGTTATGGAGATAAAACACTTTCTAGTTTGACAGCTGTCATCCAAAACTAAGATCTTGATGAGATCTATCACTCCTATAAAGAAACTAGTCTACGATCAATAATTACGAAGATATAGCACTTTCTAGTTTGATAGCTGTCATCCGAAACAAAGATCTTGATGAGATCTATCACTTCTGTAAAGAAACTACTAGACTAGGAACAATAGTTTTGGAGATATAGTTATTTCTAGTTTGACATCTGTCATCCGAAATAAAGACTTTGATGAGTCCTATTATTTCTGTAAAGAAACTCCTATTCTGTGATCAATAATCACTTCTGTAAAAAAACTTCTAGTATACGATCCATAGTTTTCGAGATATAGGTAGCCATTTTAAAACTACCACTTGGAATAAAGCTTTAAAATTTTGAGTGCAAAACTCTGTCTTCAATTGAACTTGGTTAAAAAGCTTTGATATTTATATTCCTCAATAAATCTTCAGTGCGCTTATCCGATTTACACTTGACGTTTTTTTAACTACAACAAATAAAAAGGAATAGTGTTTAGTTTATTAAAAAACCTTCACCAGTAATTTGTTTTTAAATAAAAATAGGTTTTTTTTTATTTTACTTGTTTAAACACGTAATACGTAGATTGAATAGTAAGCGAAAGGAATATATCACTGACCGCATGAAAATCCTCAGTCAGCGGAAGATAACGATATCAAAATTAGGGTTATGCAGTGAATATAATTGGTATAAAGCACATTTTAATATTTTAATTTATTAAGCAAAATAGATACATAATATACAAAATTATATAGATTAAAGTATTAGAAACAGGACACGTATAATAAAATAAGCATGTCCTAACATAGAGATAAGATTTTATCTAAGTAAAAAGATTAATAAATAAGTAATATTTTTATTATTACAGTCAACAGTAAGATAAAACATTTTCAATTATATGTATGTTAATGTTGAACAAATGTAGACAATATAAGGTAATAACATTACTTAATGATGAATACAAGGATAAAAGTTAACGTAGCAAACGAATAGCGACATTGAACTCATTATGTTATTAATAAATGTTACGCAGATCAGATAGCGACAGACAATAACGAAATAATGACATAAAATATGCATCGTAAGTAATACTTATGTGTAGACTTAAAATAATAAAGAGTTTTTATTTTGTTTTTGTTTGTAATAAAATTTATAGAAGGAAGTATTGTAAATATTAGCACGTATCGTATGCACACCAGGAAATAAAATTATAAACAATTGCAAGGCCTGACTATATAGGACCTTCACTATTACATCACAAACAAACAAATATATGCACGTAGCGAGAGGAGACCACGCACTATTATCTATTAAGTTACAATTAATTTATTATTTTAGTACTCCTCCAAATTCTAGTTAATACAAGTGGTTATGAAGTTACTCATAAGTACCGACTGCACTTAATTAAAAAAATACACAATTAGATGTTGTAGATAGTGCTGTATTCTTAGGCATTACTTTAGATGCAAAACTTCGATGGGGTCCATACATAGCTGGATTGGCGAATAGTTCGGCAGCTTTTGCGGTTAAAACAATTCGTCAACTTACAGACGAAGCGGCAGCCCAGTTAGTATACTTTAGTTACTTTCATATGGTGATGTCCTATGGTATCCTATTATGGGGACACGCAAATGATATACTTATATCTTATGAAC
This sequence comes from Apoda limacodes, assembly GCA_946406115.1. NCBI lineage: Eukaryota > Metazoa > Arthropoda > Insecta > Lepidoptera > Limacodidae > Apoda > Apoda limacodes. Next base: position 6,312,259 of record OX291545.1, on the reverse strand, counting down.
GATGTCTTTTTCTAAAAAAGTGATGTCATAATTGAAATACAAGAAATATACATAAACTGGCTCTGATCCACACAAGGCTTGAAAAAATAATAGATCATTTAAAGGACAATGTGTCCATTTTTACAACAAAATCCCTGCATAAGTATGTAAACTGAATTGAAAAAGTTTGAAATTTTTGATAAGCAGAAACTAGTCAAAAAAGCTTACTATTCTATTAAAGACTAACTTATAGAAACGCATGGGAATTACTAAAATGATGTTATGAACGTACAAATATTGAAAGTGTACCAATCGTTATATAATTAATATTTAAAAGAGCGACAGCTTGAGAGTTACTTCCGCCGTTTCTTCTCCCCAGAACGCCATCTCGATTAGCGATGTAACGGTAGTAGTTTATAAATTCCTTGCATATGAAACTATCGTCAAAAGAGTGATATTGTATCCTTTTTTTGAGCAATAAACTATTTTAATTTGAATTTTTCACTTTTGTGAAGAAACTACTAGACTACGATCAATAGTTATGGAGATATAGCACTTTTTAGTTTGACAGCTGTCATCCGAAATAAAGACTTTGATTTTTGGGAAAAGAATACTATGCTGTGATCAATAATTACAAGAAATAGCACTACTTTCTAGTTTGATAGCTGTCATCCGAAACGAACAGCTTGATAAGATCTATCACTTTTGTAAAGAAACAACTAGTCTACGATCAATAGTTATGGAGATGTAACACTTTCTAGTTTGACAGCTGTCATCCGAAATAAAGACTTTGATGAGTCCTACCATTTCTGTAAAGAAACTACTATTTTGTGATCAATAATTACAAGGATATAGCACTTTCTAGTTTGAGAGCTGTCATCCAAAACTAAGATCTTAATCAGAGATGTACAAAATACTTTTCGAAAAGTATTTAAATACAAAATGCAAATACCTTTTTTAATATAGTATTTCAAATGCAAGATACAAAATACTTTTGCCTTTTGTATTTAAATACTAAATACAAAATATGTATTTTCAAAATACTTTATGGTAAAATTACTGGTTTTCTTTATTTATTAAAGATTTTAAAATCACAAGCTCTTCAAAAAGAGCATTTGACATGTTGCGTCTGTGTGGACGCATAATCATACCACCATACGAAAATAGCCTTTCCACTGGTGCTGAACTCGGGAGACAAGTGTTGTACCGTAAAAACACTTTTTTTATAGTTGGATATGTGTTGAGGATATTCAAACTTGTGTCTTCATCTCTTAAATATTGGAGGGTCTCAGAATCAGTGCAGGCGCTGCTGTTGCTATCTGTAGAGGTTTCCGAGGAGTCTGAATCATTGAACATATAGTAAGACTCACTTTTTTGCTTCTTTTTCAATGTTGATGTTTGTGGGTGTACACTTTTAAAATCGTCGTGTTTGAATCCTCACGCTTCCGCAATGAACAATTCCTTCACATACTCCTTTTCAGCTCTTGGTACCCACTTTAACTTAAAGAAGGGATATGACACAGCTGCTAAAATGCTGTGTTTGGCACGAGTGTCATGCAACTTATATTTTTCAAACCAATTTTCTATACTTTCTTTAATTGTATCAACTAAACCACCACAATATACTGGATTTCTTGCTTTAATAAGTCCAAAATTTTTTGCATTCGATACAATTCTGGCTGCAGGCATCCATAAAAAGTCTCCATGTCGCCTTCTAAGTTTCGCATGGCTTCAGCTATGGGCTTAGATGTGCGAATATACTCAATCAAAAACTGTACTTCCATCTCTTTTAAGACGGCCAATCCTAGTTTTATCAGAACTTCATTGATGGTTTCTTGGAATTTCAGGATATCAATTATGCAATCATAATAGGAATTCCACCTGGTTGTACAGGGGCTTGTTGGAGATTTACCAGTGATTTCCAAGTAAGTTTCACAAGCTTTCGGAGACCTAGCACATAAATTCCAAACAGCCTGACATTTAGCCATGGCCGCATCATGTACTTTTCGGTATGAGTTATTGTTACTTCTGGCTTTGTCTATGTCCCGAGAAGGTATTAAATGCAAAGTGTGTGTGGCACATCGCTCATGGTTGGGCAGTTGATATATATCACTATCATTGGATTCCGGAAACTCTTTCAACAATAACATTTCATCTTTATTCATATCATCATTACTTTGCTCATTATTTTTATCAAGAAAGTCATCTACATTCAAAATTCCAGCACATTCTGAGTCTGGTAAGTCTGGCTTTCCAAATATTTTGAAAGCTTTCGACATGTTTGAACCATTATCAGTTACAGATTTTGTTATTTTAGGTAGCCTTAAATCATATTCAGAATGAATATCAATAATGAGTTCTGCTATCCTGTCGAAGGTTTTTAATCCCTTATATCTTCTGCAGGCGAGTGGTGAGCTATTTCTTGCAAATGTGGTAGCATCAATCCAATATACTGTCATACCTAAATAACTTCTTTTGGATGAGGACCAAATATCAGCGGTGGTACAAACATAATCAACTGTTTTCAATGTCTGTTTCAAATTTTCTTTATATTCTATGTATGTGTTACTAATTTTGTTATTGCATATACAGCGGCACATTACTTTTGGCGGAGTTGACAGTTGCTGAGCACCTTCGATAAGTGCTCGGAATGACTTATTTTCAACAATTGAGATAGGTGACATCATATCAATTATGAAGTTCACAATTAATTTATCCAAAATAATTGACTTTGTTGAAATGTTTGAAAGAGTAGTTTGTTTTAATTTTATTTTCTTCATACTAGTACTTGCACCATTGCCTGACTCAGATTCAGTAATGTCACATCTTCTTTTCTTACTATGTTGAGGTTTCAATTCCTCATACTCATTTTGTTTCATCTGTCATTTTGCGCATAGACTTTCAAAGCTGCTGCGCCACTAGTGGCCATTTTTTGTTTTTACTGAATCGCGGAATGCTTTAGAAAAATGAAGCTAAGAATAAAAAAGTATTTTGAATATTACAAACCATTTTAAAAATACAAAATACGTCTCGAGTAGTATTTCAAATAAAATACAAAATACTTTTTAAAAAAAGTACTTAAGTACAAAATCCAAAATACGTATTTTGTATTTGTATTTTAAATACAAGTATTTCAAATATGTCACAACTCTGATCTTGATGAGATCAATCACTTCTGTGAAGCTACTACTAGACTACGATCAATAGTTATGGAGATAAAACACTTTCTAGTTTGACAGCTGTCATCCAAAACTAAGATCTTGATGAGATCTATCACTCCTATAAAGAAACTAGTCTACGATCAATAATTACGAAGATATAGCACTTTCTAGTTTGATAGCTGTCATCCGAAACAAAGATCTTGATGAGATCTATCACTTCTGTAAAGAAACTACTAGACTAGGAACAATAGTTTTGGAGATATAGTTATTTCTAGTTTGACATCTGTCATCCGAAATAAAGACTTTGATGAGTCCTATTATTTCTGTAAAGAAACTCCTATTCTGTGATCAATAATCACTTCTGTAAAAAAACTTCTAGTATACGATCCATAGTTTTCGAGATATAGGTAGCCATTTTAAAACTACCACTTGGAATAAAGCTTTAAAATTTTGAGTGCAAAACTCTGTCTTCAATTGAACTTGGTTAAAAAGCTTTGATATTTATATTCCTCAATAAATCTTCAGTGCGCTTATCCGATTTACACTTGACGTTTTTTTAACTACAACAAATAAAAAGGAATAGTGTTTAGTTTATTAAAAAACCTTCACCAGTAATTTGTTTTTAAATAAAAATAGGTTTTTTTTTATTTTACTTGTTTAAACACGTAATACGTAGATTGAATAGTAAGCGAAAGGAATATATCACTGACCGCATGAAAATCCTCAGTCAGCGGAAGATAACGATATCAAAATTAGGGTTATGCAGTGAATATAATTGGTATAAAGCACATTTTAATATTTTAATTTATTAAGCAAAATAGATACATAATATACAAAATTATATAGATTAAAGTATTAGAAACAGGACACGTATAATAAAATAAGCATGTCCTAACATAGAGATAAGATTTTATATAAGTAAAAAGATTAATAAATAAGTAATATTTTTATTATTACAGTCAACAGTAAGATAAAACATTTTCAATTATATGTATGTTAATGTTGAACAAATGTAGACAATATAAGGTAATAACATTACTTAATGATGAATACAAGGATAAAAGTTAACGTAGCAAACTAATAGCGACATTGAACTCATTATGTTATTAATAAATGTTACGCAGATCAGATAGCGACAGACAATAACGAAATAATGACATAAAATATGCATCGTAAGTAATACTTATGTGTAGACTTAAAATAATAAAGAGTTTTTATTTTGTTTTTGTTTGTAATAAAATTTATAGAAGGAAGTATTGTAAATATTAGCACGTATCGTATGCACACCAGGAAATAAAATTATAAACAATTGCAAGGCCTGACTATATAGGACCTTCACTATTACATCACAAACAAACAAATATATGCACGTAGCGAGAGGAGACCACGCACTATTATCTATTAAGTTACAATTAATTTATTATTTTAGTACTCCTCCAAATTCTAGTTAATACAAGTGGTTATGAAGTTACAAGTACCGACTGCACTTAATTAAAAAAATACACAATTAGATGTTGTAGATAGTGCTGTATTCTTAGGCATTACTTTAGATGCAAAACTTCGATGGGGTCCATACATAGCTGGATTGGCGAATAGTTCGGCAGCTTTTGCGGTTAAAACAATTCGTCAACTTACAGACGAAGCGGCAGCCCAGTTAGTATACTTTAGTTACTTTCATATGGTGATGTCCTATGGTATCCTATTATAACAGCGGCACATTACTTTTGGCGGAGTTGACAGTTGCTGAGCACCTTCGATAAGTGCTCGGAATGACTTATTTTCAACAATTGAGATAGGTGACATCATATCAATTATGAAGTTCACAATTAATTTATCCAAAATAATTGACTTTGTTGAAATGTTTGAAAGAGTAGTTTGTTTTAATTTTATTTTCTTCATACTTGCACCATTGCCTGACTCAGATTCAGTAATGTCACATCTTCTTTTCTTACTATGTTGAGGTTTCAATTCCTCATACTCATTTTGTTTCATCTGTCATTTTGCGCATAGACTTTCAAAGCTGCTGCGCCACTAGTGGCCATTTTTTGTTTTTACTGAATCGCGGAATGCTTTAGAAAAATGAAGCTAAGAATAAAAAAGTATTTTGAATATTACAAACCATTTTAAAAATACAAAATACGTCTCGAGTAGTATTTCAAATAAAATACAAAATACTTTTTAAAAAAAGTACTTAAGTACAAAATCCAAAATACGTATTTTGTATTTGTATTTTAAATACAAGTATTTCAAATATGTCACAACTCTGATCTTGATGAGATCAATCACTTCTGTGAAGCTACTACTAGACTACGATCAATAGTTATGGAGATAAAACACTTTCTAGTTTGACAGCTGTCATCCAAAACTAAGATCTTGATGAGATCTATCACTCCTATAAAGAAACTAGTCTACGATCAATAATTAAGAAGATATAGCACTTTCTAGTTTGATAGCTGTCATCCGAAACAAAGATCTTGATGAGATCTATCACTTCTGTAAAGAAACTACTAGACTAGGAACAATAGTTTTGGAGATATAGTTATTTCTAGTTTGACATCTGTCATCCGAAATAAAGACTTTGATGAGTCCTATTATTTCTGTAAAGAAACTCCTATTCTGTGATCAATAATCACTTCTGTAAAAAAACTTCTAGTATACGATCCATAGTTTTCGAGATATAGGTAGCCATTTTAAAACTACCACTTGGAATAAAGCTTTAAAATTTTGAGTGCAAAACTCTGTCTTCAATTGAACTTGGTTAAAAAGCTTTGATATTTATATTCCTCAATAAATCTTCAGTGCGCTTATCCGATTTACACTTGACGTTTTTTTAACTACAACAAATAAAAAGGAATAGTGTTTAGTTTATTAAAAAACCTTCACCAGTAATTTGTTTTTAAATAAAAATAGGTTTTTTTTTATTTTACTTGTTTAAACACGTAATACGTAGATTGAATAGTAAGCGAAAGGAATATATCACTGACCGCATGAAAATCCTCAGTCAGCGGAAGATAACGATATCAAAATTAGGGTTATGCAGTGAATATAATTGGTATAAAGCACATTTTAATATTTTAATGTATTAAGCAAAATAGATACATAATATACAAAATTATATAGATTAAAGTATTAGAAACAGGACACGTATAATAAAATAAGCATGTCCTAACATAGAGATAAGATTTTATCTAAGTAAAAAGATTAATAAATAAGTAATATTTTTATTATTACAGTCAACAGTAAGATAAAACATTTTCAATTATATGTATGTTAATGTTGAACAAATGTAGACAATATAAGGTAATAACATTACTTAATGATGAATACAAGGATAAAAGTTAACGTAGCAAACGAATAGCGACATTGAACTCATTATGTTATTAATAAATGTTACGCAGATCAGATAGCGACAGACAATAACGAAATAATGACATAAAATATGCATCGTAAGTAATACTTATGTGTAGACTTAAAATAATAAAGAGTTTTTATTTTGTTTTTGTTTGTAATAAAATTTATAGAAGGAAGTATTGTAAATATTAGCACGTATCGTATGCACACCAGGAAATAAAATTATAAACAATTGCAAGGCCTGACTATATAGGACCTTCACTATTACATCACAAACAAACAAATATATGCACGTAGCGAGAGGAGACCACGCACTATTATCTATTAAGTTACAATTAATTTATTATTTTAGTACTCCTCCAAATTCTAGTTAATACAAGTGGTTATGAAGTTACTCATAAGTACCGACTGCACTTAATTAAAAAAATACACAATTAGATGTTGTAGATAATGCTGTATTCTTAGGCATTACTTTAGATGCAAAACTTCGATGGGGTCCATACATAGCTGGATTGGCGAATAGTTCGGCAGCTTTTGCGGTTAAAACAATTCGTCAACTTACAGACGAAGCGGCAGCCCAGTTAGTATACTTTAGTTACTTTCATATGGTGATGTCCTATGGTATCCTATTATGGGGACACGCAAATGATATACTTATATCTTATGAACGATGTCTTTTTCTAAAAAAGTGATGTCATAATTGAAATACAAGAAATATACATAAACTGGCTCTGATCCACACAAGGCTTGAAAAAATAATAGATCATTTAAAGGACAATGTGTCCATTTTTACAACAAAATCCCTGCATAAGTATGTAAACTGAATTGAAAAAGTTTGAAATTTTTGATAAGCAGAAACTAGTCAAAAAAGCTTACTATTCTATTAAAGACTAACTTATAGAAACGCATGGGAATTACTAAAATGATGTTATGAACGTACAAATATTGAAAGTGTACCAATCGTTATATAATTAATATTTAAAAGAGCGACAGCTTGAGAGTTACTTCCGCCGTTTCTTCTCCCCAGAACGCCATCTCGATTAGCGATGTAACGGTAGTAGTTTATAAATTCCTTGCATATGAAACTATCGTCAAAAGAGTGATATTGTATCCTTTTTTTGAGCAATAAACTATTTTAATTTGAATTTTTCACTTTTGTGAAGAAACTACTAGACTACGATCAATAGTTATGGAGATATAGCACTTTTTAGTTTGACAGCTGTCATCCGAAATAAAGACTTTGATGAGTCTTATCATTTTTGTGAAAAGAATACTATGCTGTGATCAATAATTACAAGAAATAGCACTACTTTCTAGTTTGATAGCTGTCATCCGAAACGAACAGCTTGATAAGATCTATCACTTTTGTAAAGAAACAACTAGTCTACGATCAATAGTTATGGAGATGTAACACTTTCTAGTTTGACAGCTGTCATCCGAAATAAAGACTTTGATGAGTCCTACCATTTCTGTAAAGAAACTACTATTTTGTGATCAATAATTACAAGGATATAGCACTTTCTAGTTTGAGAGCTGTCATCCAAAACTAAGATCTTAATCAGAGATGTACAAAATACTTTTCGAAAAGTATTTAAATACAAAATGCAAATACCTTTTTTAATATAGTATTTCAAATGCAAGATACAAAATACTTTTGCCTTTTGTATTTAAATACTAAATACAAAATATGTATTTTCAAAATACTTTATGGTAAAATTACTGGTTTTCTTTATTTATTAAAGATTTTAAAATCACAAGCTCTTCAAAAAGAGCATTTGACATGTTGCGTCTGTGTGGACGCATAATCATACCACCATACGAAAATAGCCTTTCCACTGGTGCTGAACTCGGGAGACAAGTGTTGTACCGTAAAAACACTTTTTTTATAGTTGGATATGTGTTGAGGATATTCAAACTTGTGTCTTCATCTCTTAAATATTGGAGGGTCTCAGAATCAGTGCAGGCGCTGCTGTTGCTATCTGTAGAGGTTTCCGAGGAGTCTGAATCATTGAACATATAGTAAGACTCACTTTTTTGCTTCTTTTTCAATGTTGATGTTTGTGGGTGTACACTTTTAAAATCGTCGTGTTTGAATCCTCACGCTTCCGCAATGAACAATTCCTTCACATACTCCTTTTCAGCTCTTGGTACCCACTTTAACTTAAAGAAGGGATATGACACAGCTGCTAAAATGCTGTGTTTGGCACGAGTGTCATGCAACTTATATTTTTCAAACCAATTTTCTATACTTTCTTTAATTGTATCAACTAAACCACCACAATATACTGGATTTCTTGCTTTAATAAGTCCAAAATTTTTTGCATTCGATACAATTCTGGCTGCAGGCATCCATAAAAAGTCTCCATGTCGCCTTCTAAGTTTCGCATGGCTTCAGCTATGGGCTTAGATGTGCGAATATACTCAATCAAAAACTGTACTTCCATCTCTTTTAAGACGGCCAATCCTAGTTTTATCAGAACTTCATTGATGGTTTCTTGGAATTTCAGGATATCAATTATGCAATCATAATAGGAATTCCACCTGGTTGTACAGGGGCTTGTTGGAGATTTACCAGTGATTTCCAAGTAAGTTTCACAAGCTTTCGGAGACCTAGCACATAAATTCCAAACAGCCTGACATTTAGCCATGGCCGCATCATGTACTTTTCGGTATGAGTTATTGTTACTTCTGGCTTTGTCTATGTCCCGAGAAGGTATTAAATGCAAAGTGTGTGTGGCACATCGCTCATGGTTGGGCAGTTGATATATATCACTATCATTGGATTCCGGAAACTCTTTCAACAATAACATTTCATCTTTATTCATATCATCATTACTTTGCTCATTATTTTTATCAAGAAAGTCATCTACATTCAAAATTCCAGCACATTCTGAGTCTGGTAAGTCTGGCTTTCCAAATATTTTGAAAGCTTTCGACATGTTTGAACCATTATCAGTTACAGATTTTGTTATTTTAGGTAGCCTTAAATCATATTCAGAATGAATATCAATAATGAGTTCTGCTATCCTGTCGAAGGTTTTTAATCCCTTATATCTTCTGCAGGCGAGTGGTGAGCTATTTCTTGCAAATGTGGTAGCATCAATCCAATGTACTGTCATACCTAAATAACTTCTTTTGGATGAGGACCAAATATCAGCGGTGGTACAAACATAATCAACTGTTTTCAATGTCTGTTTCAAATTTTCTTTATATTCTATGTATGTGTTACTAATTTTGTTATTGCATATACAGCGGCACATTACTTTTGGCGGAGTTGACAGTTGCTGAGCACCTTCGATAAGTGCTCGGAATGACTTATTTTCAACAATTGAGATAGGTGACATCATATCAATTATGAAGTTCACAATTAATTTATCCAAAATAATTGACTTTGTTGAAATGTTTGAAAGAGTAGTTTGTTTTAATTTTATTTTCTTCATACTAGTACTTGCACCATTGCCTGACTCAGATTCAGTAATGTCACATCTTCTTTTCTTACTATGTTGAGGTTTCAATTCCTCATACTCATTTTGTTTCATCTGTCATTTTGCGCATAGACTTTCAAAGCTGCTGCGCCACTAGTGGCCATTTTTTGTTTTTACTGAATCGCGGAATGCTTTAGAAAAATGAAGCTAAGAATAAAAAAGTATTTTGAATATTACAAACCATTTTAAAAATACAAAATACGTCTCGAGTAGTATTTCAAATAAAATACAAAATACTTTTTAAAAAAAGTACTTAAGTACAAAATCCAAAATACGTATTTTGTATTTGTATTTTAAATACAAGTATTTCAAATATGTCACAACTCTGATCTTGATGAGATCAATCACTTCTGTGAAGCTACTACTAGACTACGATCAATAGTTATGGAGATAAAACACTTTCTAGTTTGACAGCTGTCATCCAAAACTAAGATCTTGATGAGATCTATCACTCCTATAAAGAAACTAGTCTACGATCAATAATTACGAAGATATAGCACTTTCTAGTTTGATAGCTGTCATCCGAAACAAAGATCTTGATGAGATCTATCACTTCTGTAAAGAAACTACTAGACTAGGAACAATAGTTTTGGAGATATAGTTATTTCTAGTTTGACATCTGTCATCCGAAATAAAGACTTTGATGAGTCCTATTATTTCTGTAAAGAAACTCCTATTCTGTGATCAATAATCACTTCTGTAAAAAAACTTCTAGTATACGATCCATAGTTTTCGAGATATAGGTAGCCATTTTAAAACTACCACTTGGAATAAAGCTTTAAAATTTTGAGTGCAAAACTCTGTCTTCAATTGAACTTGGTTAAAAAGCTTTGATATTTATATTCCTCAATAAATCTTCAGTGCGCTTATCCGATTTACACTTGACGTTTTTTTAACTACAACAAATAAAAAGGAATAGTGTTTAGTTTATTAAAAAACCTTCACCAGTAATTTGTTTTTAAATAAAAATAGGTTTTTTTTTATTTTACTTGTTTAAACACGTAATACGTAGATTGAATAGTAAGCGAAAGGAATATATCACTGACCGCATGAAAATCCTCAGTCAGCGGAAGATAACGATATCAAAATTAGGGTTATGCAGTGAATATAATTGGTATAAAGCACATTTTAATATTTTAATTTATTAAGCAAAATAGATACATAATATACAAAATTATATAGATTAAAGTATTAGAAACAGGACACGTATAATAAAATAAGCATGTCCTAACATAGAGATAAGATTTTATCTAAGTAAAAAGATTAATAAATAAGTAATATTTTTATTATTACAGTCAACAGTAAGATAAAACATTTTCAATTATATGTATGTTAATGTTGAACAAATGTAGACAATATAAGGTAATAACATTACTTAATGATGAATACAAGGATAAAAGTTAACGTAGCAAACGAATAGCGACATTGAACTCATTATGTTATTAATAAATGTTACGCAGATCAGATAGCGACAGACAATAACGAAATAATGACATAAAATATGCATCGTAAGTAATACTTATGTGTAGACTTAAAATAATAAAGAGTTTTTATTTTGTTTTTGTTTGTAATAAAATTTATAGAAGGAAGTATTGTAAATATTAGCACGTATCGTATGCACACCAGGAAATAAAATTATAAACAATTGCAAGGCCTGACTATATAGGACCTTCACTATTACATCACAAACAAACAAATATATGCACGTAGCGAGAGGAGACCACGCACTATTATCTATTAAGTTACAATTAATTTATTATTTTAGTACTCCTCCAAATTCTAGTTAATACAAGTGGTTATGAAGTTACTCATAAGTACCGACTGCACTTAATTAAAAAAATACACAATTAGATGTTGTAGATAGTGCTGTATTCTTAGGCATTACTTTAGATGCAAAACTTCGATGGGGTCCATACATAGCTGGATTGGCGAATAGTTCGGCAGCTTTTGCGGTTAAAACAATTCGTCAACTTACAGACGAAGCGGCAGCCCAGTTAGTATACTTTAGTTACTTTCATATGGTGATGTCCTATGGTATCCTATTATGGGGACACGCAAATGATATACTTATATCTTATGAACGATGTCTTTTTCTAAAAAAGTGATGTCATAATTGAAATACAAGAAATATACATAAACTGGCTCTGATCCACACAAGGCTTGAAAAAATAATAGATCATTTAAAGGACAATGTGTCCATTTTTACAACAAAATCCCTGCATAAGTATGTAAACTGAATTGAAAAAGTTTGAAATTTTTGATAAGCAGAAACTAGTCAAAAAAGCTTACTATTCTATTAAAGACTAACTTATAGAAACGCATGGGAATTACTAAAATGATGTTATGAACGTACAAATATTGAAAGTGTACCAATCGTTATATAATTAATATTTAAAAGAGCGACAGCTTGAGAGTTACTTCCGCCGTTTCTTCTCCCCAGAACGCCATCTCGATTAGCGATGTAACGGTAGTAGTTTATAAATTCCTTGCATATGAAACTATCGTCAAAAGAGTGATATTGTATCCTTTTTTTGAGCAATAAACTATTTTAATTTGAATTTTTCACTTTTGTGAAGAAACTACTAGACTACGATCAATAGTTATGGAGATATAGCACTTTTTAGTTTGACAGCTGTCATCCGAAATAAAGACTTTGATGAGTCTTATCATTTTTGTGAAAAGAATACTATGCTGTGATCAATAATTACAAGAAATAGCACTACTTTCTAGTTTGATAGCTGTCATCCGAAACGAACAGCTTGATAAGATCTATCACTTTTGTAAAGAAACAACTAGTCTACGATCAATAGTTATGGAGATGTAACACTTTCTAGTTTGACAGCTGTCATCCGAAATAAAGACTTTGATGAGTCCTACCATTTCTGTAAAGAAACTACTATTTTGTGATCAATAATTACAAGGATATAGCACTTTCTAGTTTGAGAGCTGTCATCCAAAACTAAGATCTTAATCAGAGATGTACAAAATACTTTTCGAAAAGTATTTAAATACAAAATGCAAATACCTTTTTTAATATAGTATTTCAAATGCAAGATACAAAATACTTTTGCCTTTTGTATTTAAATACTAAATACAAAATATGTATTTTCAAAATACTTTATGGTAAAATTACTGGTTTTCTTTATTTATTAAAGATTTTAAAATCACAAGCTCTTCAAAAAGAGCATTTGACATGTTGCGTCTGTGTGGACGCATAATCATACCACCATACGAAAATAGCCTTTCCACTGGTGCTGAACTCGGGAGACAAGTGTTGTACCGTAAAAACACTTTTTTTATAGTTGGATATGTGTTGAGGATATTCAAACTTGTGTCTTCATCTCTTAAATATTGGAGGGTCTCAGAATCAGTGCAGGCGCTGCTGTTGCTATCTGTAGAGGTTTCCGAGGAGTCTGAATCATTGAACATATAGTAAGACTCACTTTTTTGCTTCTTTTTCAATGTTGATGTTTGTGGGTGTACACTTTTAAAATCGTCGTGTTTGAATCCTCACGCTTCCGCAATGAACAATTCCTTCACATACTCCTTTTCAGCTCTTGGTACCCACTTTAACTTAAAGAAGGGATATGACACAGCTGCTAAAATGCTGTGTTTGGCACGAGTGTCATGCAACTTATATTTTTCAAACCAATTTTCTATACTTTCTTTAATTGTATCAACTAAACCACCACAATATACTGGATTTCTTGCTTTAATAAGTCCAAAATTTTTTGCATTCGATACAATTCTGGCTGCAGGCATCCATAAAAAGTCTCCATGTCGCCTTCTAAGTTTCGCATGGCTTCAGCTATGGGCTTAGATGTGCGAATATACTCAATCAAAAACTGTACTTCCATCTCTTTTAAGACGGCCAATCCTAGTTTTATCAGAACTTCATTGATGGTTTCTTGGAATTTCAGGATATCAATTATGCAATCATAATAGGAATTCCACCTGGTTGTACAGGGGCTTGTTGGAGATTTACCAGTGATTTCCAAGTAAGTTTCACAAGCTTTCGGAGACCTAGCACATAAATTCCAAACAGCCTGACATTTAGCCATGGCCGCATCATGTACTTTTCGGTATGAGTTATTGTTACTTCTGGCTTTGTCTATGTCCCGAGAAGGTATTAAATGCAAAGTGTGTGTGGCACATCGCTCATGGTTGGGCAGTTGATATATATCACTATCATTGGATTCCGGAAACTCTTTCAACAATAACATTTCATCTTTATTCATATCATCATTACTTTGCTCATTATTTTTATCAAGAAAGTCATCTACATTCAAAATTCCAGCACATTCTGAGTCTGGTAAGTCTGGCTTTCCAAATATTTTGAAAGCTTTCGACATGTTTGAACCATTATCAGTTACAGATTTTGTTATTTTAGGTAGCCTTAAATCATATTCAGAATGAATATCAATAATGAGTTCTGCTATCCTGTCGAAGGTTTTTAATCCCTTATATCTTCTGCAGGCGAGTGGTGAGCTATTTCTTGCAAATGTGGTAGCATCAATCCAATGTACTGTCATACCTAAATAACTTCTTTTGGATGAGGACCAAATATCAGCGGTGGTACAAACATAATCAACTGTTTTCAATGTCTGTTTCAAATTTTCTTTATATTCTATGTATGTGTTACTAATTTTGTTATTGCATATACAGCGGCACATTACTTTTGGCGGAGTTGACAGTTGCTGAGCACCTTCGATAAGTGCTCGGAATGACTTATTTTCAACAATTGAGATAGGTGACATCATATCAATTATGAAGTTCACAATTAATTTATCCAAAATAATTGACTTTGTTGAAATGTTTGAAAGAGTAGTTTGTTTTAATTTTATTTTCTTCATACTAGTACTTGCACCATTGCCTGACTCAGATTCAGTAATGTCACATCTTCTTTTCTTACTATGTTGAGGTTTCAATTCCTCATACTCATTTTGTTTCATCTGTCATTTTGCGCATAGACTTTCAAAGCTGCTGCGCCACTAGTGGCCATTTTTTGTTTTTACTGAATCGCGGAATGCTTTAGAAAAATGAAGCTAAGAATAAAAAAGTATTTTGAATATTACAAACCATTTTAAAAATACAAAATACGTCTCGAGTAGTATTTCAAATAAAATACAAAATACTTTTTAAAAAAAGTACTTAAGTACAAAATCCAAAATACGTATTTTGTATTTGTATTTTAAATACAAGTATTTCAAATATGTCACAACTCTGATCTTGATGAGATCAATCACTTCTGTGAAGCTACTACTAGACTACGATCAATAGTTATGGAGATAAAACACTTTCTAGTTTGACAGCTGTCATCCAAAACTAAGATCTTGATGAGATCTATCACTCCTATAAAGAAACTAGTCTACGATCAATAATTACGAAGATATAGCACTTTCTAGTTTGATAGCTGTCATCCGAAACAAAGATCTTGATGAGATCTATCACTTCTGTAAAGAAACTACTAGACTAGGAACAATAGTTTTGGAGATATAGTTATTTCTAGTTTGACATCTGTCATCCGAAATAAAGACTTTGATGAGTCCTATTATTTCTGTAAAGAAACTCCTATTCTGTGATCAATAATCACTTCTGTAAAAAAACTTCTAGTATACGATCCATAGTTTTCGAGATATAGGTAGCCATTTTAAAACTACCACTTGGAATAAAGCTTTAAAATTTTGAGTGCAAAACTCTGTCTTCAATTGAACTTGGTTAAAAAGCTTTGATATTTATATTCCTCAATAAATCTTCAGTGCGCTTATCCGATTTACACTTGACGTTTTTTTAACTACAACAAATAAAAAGGAATAGTGTTTAGTTTATTAAAAAACCTTCACCAGTAATTTGTTTTTAAATAAAAATAGGTTTTTTTTTATTTTACTTGTTTAAACACGTAATACGTAGATTGAATAGTAAGCGAAAGGAATATATCACTGACCGCATGAAAATCCTCAGTCAGCGGAAGATAACGATATCAAAATTAGGGTTATGCAGTGAATATAATTGGTATAAAGCACATTTTAATATTTTAATTTATTAAGCAAAATAGATACATAATATACAAAATTATATAGATTAAAGTATTAGAAACAGGACACGTATAATAAAATAAGCATGTCCTAACATAGAGATAAGATTTTATCTAAGTAAAAAGATTAATAAATAAGTAATATTTTTATTATTACAGTCAACAGTAAGATAAAACATTTTCAATTATATGTATGTTAATGTTGAACAAATGTAGACAATATAAGGTAATAACATTACTTAATGATGAATACAAGGATAAAAGTTAACGTAGCAAACGAATGGCGACATTGAACTCATTATGTTATTAATAAATGTTACGCAGATCAGATAGCGACAGACAATAACGAAATAATGACATAAAATATGCATCGTAAGTAATACTTATGTGTAGACTTAAAATAATAAAGAGTTTTTATTTTGTTTTTGTTTGTAATAAAATTTATAGAAGGAAGTATTGTAAATATTAGCACGTATCGTATGCACACCAGGAAATAAAATTATAAACAATTGCAAGGCCTGACTATATAGGACCTTCACTATTACATCACAAACAAACAAATATATGCACGTAGCGAGAGGAGACCACGCACTATTATCTATTAAGTTACAATTAATTTATTATTTTAGTACTCCTCCAAATTCTAGTTAATACAAGTGGTTATGAAGTTACTCATAAGTACCGACTGCACTTAATTAAAAAAATACACAATTAGATGTTGTAGATAGTGCTGTATTCTTAGGCATTACTTTAGATGCAAAACTTCGATGGGGTCCATACATAGCTGGATTGGCGAATAGTTCGGCAGCTTTTGCGGTTAAAACAATTCGTCAACTTACAGACGAAGCGGCAGCCCAGTTAGTATACTTTAGTTACTTTCATATGGTGATGTCCTATGGTATCCTATTATGGGGACACGCAAATGATATACTTATATCTTATGAACGATGTCTTTTTCTAAAAAAGTGATGTCATAATTGAAATACAAGAAATATACATAAACTGGCTCTGATCCACACAAGGCTTGAAAAAATAATAGATCATTTAAAGGACAATGTGTCCATTTTTACAACAAAATCCCTGCATAAGTATGTAAACTGAATTGAAAAAGTTTGAAATTTTTGATAAGCAGAAACTAGTCAAAAAAGCTTACTATTCTATTAAAGACTAACTTATAGAAACGCATGGGAATTACTAAAATGATGTTATGAACGTACAAATATTGAAAGTGTACCAATCGTTATATAATTAATATTTAAAAGAGCGACAGCTTGAGAGTTACTTCCGCCGTTTCTTCTCCCCAGAACGCCATCTCGATTAGCGATGTAACGGTAGTAGTTTATAAATTCCTTGCATATGAAACTATCGTCAAAAGAGTGATATTGTATCCTTTTTTTGAGCAATAAACTATTTTAATTTGAATTTTTCACTTTTGTGAAGAAACTACTAGACTACGATCAATAGTTATGGAGATATAGCACTTTTTAGTTTGACAGCTGTCATCCGAAATAAAGACTTTGATTTTTGGGAAAAGAATACTATGCTGTGATCAATAATTACAAGAAATAGCACTACTTTCTAGTTTGATAGCTGTCATCCGAAACGAACAGCTTGATAAGATCTATCACTTTTGTAAAGAAACAACTAGTCTACGATCAATAGTTATGGAGATGTAACACTTTCTAGTTTGACAGCTGTCATCCGAAATAAAGACTTTGATGAGTCCTACCATTTCTGTAAAGAAACTACTATTTTGTGATCAATAATTACAAGGATATAGCACTTTCTAGTTTGAGAGCTGTCATCCAAAACTAAGATCTTAATCAGAGATGTACAAAATACTTTTCGAAAAGTATTTAAATACAAAATGCAAATACCTTTTTTAATATAGTATTTCAAATGCAAGATACAAAATACTTTTGCCTTTTGTATTTAAATACTAAATACAAAATATGTATTTTCAAAATACTTTATGGTAAAATTACTGGTTTTCTTTATTTATTAAAGATTTTAAAATCACAAGCTCTTCAAAAAGAGCATTTGACATGTTGCGTCTGTGTGGACGCATAATCATACCACCATACGAAAATAGCCTTTCCACTGGTGCTGAACTCGGGAGACAAGTGTTGTACCGTAAAAACACTTTTTTTATAGTTGGATATGTGTTGAGGATATTCAAACTTGTGTCTTCATCTCTTAAATATTGGAGGGTCTCAGAATCAGTGCAGGCGCTGCTGTTGCTATCTGTAGAGGTTTCCGAGGAGTCTGAATCATTGAACATATAGTAAGACTCACTTTTTTGCTTCTTTTTCAATGTTGATGTTTGTGGGTGTACACTTTTAAAATCGTCGTGTTTGAATCCTCACGCTTCCGCAATGAACAATTCCTTCACATACTCCTTTTCAGCTCTTGGTACCCACTTTAACTTAAAGAAGGGATATGACACAGCTGCTAAAATGCTGTGTTTGGCACGAGTGTCATGCAACTTATATTTTTCAAACCAATTTTCTATACTTTCTTTAATTGTATCAACTAAACCACCACAATATACTGGATTTCTTGCTTTAATAAGTCCAAAATTTTTTGCATTCGATACAATTCTTGCTGCAGGCATCCATAAAAAGTCTCCATGTCGCCTTCTAAGTTTCGCATGGCTTCAGCTATGGGCTTAGATGTGCGAATATACTCAATCAAAAACTGTACTTCCATCTCTTTTAAGACGGCCAATCCTAGTTTTATCAGAACTTCATTGATGGTTTCTTGGAATTTCAGGATATCAATTATGCAATCATAATAGGAATTCCACCTGGTTGTACAGGGGCTTGTTGGAGATTTACCAGTGATTTCCAAGTAAGTTTCACAAGCTTTCGGAGACCTAGCACATAAATTCCAAACAGCCTGACATTTAGCCATGGCCGCATCATGTACTTTTCGGTATGAGTTATTGTTACTTCTGGCTTTGTCTATGTCCCGAGAAGGTATTAAATGCAAAGTGTGTGTGGCACATCGCTCATGGTTGGGCAGTTGATATATATCACTATCATTGGATTCCGGAAACTCTTTCAACAATAACATTTCATCTTTATTCATATCATCATTACTTTGCTCATTATTTTTATCAAGAAAGTCATCTACATTCAAAATTCCAGCACATTCTGAGTCTGGTAAGTCTGGCTTTCCAAATATTTTGAAAGCTTTCGACATGTTTGAACCATTATCAGTTACAGATTTTGTTATTTTAGGTAGCCTTAAATCATATTCAGAATGAATATCAATAATGAGTTCTGCTATCCTGTCGAAGGTTTTTAATCCCTTATATCTTCTGCAGGCGAGTGGTGAGCTATTTCTTGCAAATGTGGTAGCATCAATCCAATGTACTGTCATACCTAAATAACTTCTTTTGGATGAGGACCAAATATCAGCGGTGGTACAAACATAATCAACTGTTTTCAATGTCTGTTTCAAATTTTCTTTATATTCTATGTATGTGTTACTAATTTTGTTATTGCATATACAGCGGCACATTACTTTTGGCGGAGTTGACAGTTGCTGAGCACCTTCGATAAGTGCTCGGAATGACTTATTTTCAACAATTGAGATAGGTGACATCATATCAATTATGAAGTTCACAATTAATTTATCCAAAATAATTGACTTTGTTGAAATGTTTGAAAGAGTAGTTTGTTTTAATTTTATTTTCTTCATACTAGTACTTGCACCATTGCCTGACTCAGATTCAGTAATGTCACATCTTCTTTTCTTACTATGTTGAGGTTTCAATTCCTCATACTCATTTTGTTTCATCTGTCATTTTGCGCATAGACTTTCAAAGCTGCTGCGCCACTAGTGGCCATTTTTTGTTTTTACTGAATCGCGGAATGCTTTAGAAAAATGAAGCTAAGAATAAAAAAGTATTTTGAATATTACAAACCATTTTAAAAATACAAAATACGTCTCGAGTAGTATTTCAAATAAAATACAAAATACTTTTTAAAAAAAGTACTTAAGTACAAAATCCAAAATACGTATTTTGTATTTGTATTTTAAATACAAGTATTTCAAATATGTCACAACTCTGATCTTGATGAGATCAATCACTTCTGTGAAGCTACTACTAGACTACGATCAATAGTTATGGAGATAAAACACTTTCTAGTTTGACAGCTGTCATCCAAAACTAAGATCTTGATGAGATCTATCACTCCTATAAAGAAACTAGTCTACGATCAATAATTACGAAGATATAGCACTTTCTAGTTTGATAGCTGTCATCCGAAACAAAGATCTTGATGAGATCTATCACTTCTGTAAAGAAACTACTAGACTAGGAACAATAGTTTTGGAGATATAGTTATTTCTAGTTTGACATCTGTCATCCGAAATAAAGACTTTGATGAGTCCTATTATTTCTGTAAAGAAACTCCTATTCTGTGATCAATAATCACTTCTGTAAAAAAACTTCTAGTATACGATCCATAGTTTTCGAGATATAGGTAGCCATTTTAAAACTACCACTTGGAATAAAGCTTTAAAATTTTGAGTGCAAAACTCTGTCTTCAATTGAACTTGGTTAAAAAGCTTTGATATTTATATTCCTCAATAAATCTTCAGTGCGCTTATCCGATTTACACTTGACGTTTTTTTAACTACAACAAATAAAAAGGAATAGTGTTTAGTTTATTAAAAAACCTTCACCAGTAATTTGTTTTTAAATAAAAATAGGTTTTTTTTTATTTTACTTGTTTAAACACGTAATACGTAGATTGAATAGTAAGCGAAAGGAATATATCACTGACCGCATGAAAATCCTCAGTCAGCGGAAGATAACGATATCAAAATTAGGGTTATGCAGTGAATATAATTGGTATAAAGCACATTTTAATATTTTAATTTATTAAGCAAAATAGATACATAATATACAAAATTATATAGATTAAAGTATTAGAAACAGGACACGTATAATAAAATAAGCATGTCCTAACATAGAGATAAGATTTTATCTAAGTAAAAAGATTAATAAATAAGTAATATTTTTATTATTACAGTCAACAGTAAGATAAAACATTTTCAATTATATGTATGTTAATGTTGAACAAATGTAGACAATATAAGGTAATAACATTACTTAATGATGAATACAAGGATAAAAGTTAACGTAGCAAACGAATAGCGACATTGAACTCATTATGTTATTAATAAATGTTACGCAGATCAGATAGCGACAGACAATAACGAAATAATGACATAAAATATGCATCGTAAGTAATACTTATGTGTAGACTTAAAATAATAAAGAGTTTTTATTTTGTTTTTGTTTGTAATAAAATTTATAGAAGGAAGTATTGTAAATATTAGCACGTATCGTATGCACACCAGGAAATAAAATTATAAACAATTGCAAGGCCTGACTATATAGGACCTTCACTATTACATCACAAACAAACAAATATATGCACGTAGCGAGAGGAGACCACGCACTATTATCTATTAAGTTACAATTAATTTATTATTTTAGTACTCCTCCAAATTCTAGTTAATACAAGTGGTTATGAAGTTACTCATAAGTACCGACTGCACTTAATTAAAAAAATACACAATTAGATGTTGTAGATAGTGCTGTATTCTTAGGCATTACTTTAGATGCAAAACTTCGATGGGGTCCATACATAGCTGGATTGGCGAATAGTTCGGCAGCTTTTGCGGTTAAAACAATTCGTCAACTTACAGACGAAGCGGCAGCCCAGTTAGTATACTTTAGTTACTTTCATATGGTGATGTCCTATGGTATCCTATTATGGGGACACGCAAATGATATACTTATATCTTATGAACGATGTCTTTTTCTAAAAAAGTGATGTCATAATTGAAATACAAGAAATATACATAAACTGGCTCTGATCCACACAAGGCTTGAAAAAATAATAGATCATTTAAAGGACAATGTGTCCATTTTTACAACAAAATCCCTGCATAAGTATGTAAACTGAATTGAAAAAGTTTGAAATTTTTGATAAGCAGAAACTAGTCAAAAAAGCTTACTATTCTATTAAAGACTAACTTATAGAAACGCATGGGAATTACTAAAATGATGTTATGAACGTACAAATATTGAAAGTGTACCAATCGTTATATAATTAATATTTAAAAGAGCGACAGCTTGAGAGTTACTTCCGCCGTTTCTTCTCCCCAGAACGCCATCTCGATTAGCGATGTAACGGTAGTAGTTTATAAATTCCTTGCATATGAAACTATCGTCAAAAGAGTGATATTGTATCCTTTTTTTGAGCAATAAACTATTTTAATTTGAATTTTTCACTTTTGTGAAGAAACTACTAGACTACGATCAATAGTTATGGAGATATAGCACTTTTTAGTTTGACAGCTGTCATCCGAAATAAAGACTTTGATGAGTCTTATCATTTTTGTGAAAAGAATACTATGCTGTGATCAATAATTACAAGAAATAGCACTACTTTCTAGTTTGATAGCTGTCATCCGAAACGAACAGCTTGATAAGATCTATCACTTTTGTAAAGAAACAACTAGTCTACGATCAATAGTTATGGAGATGTAACACTTTCTAGTTTGACAGCTGTCATCCGAAATAAAGACTTTGATGAGTCCTACCATTTCTGTAAAGAAACTACTATTTTGTGATCAATAATTACAAGGATATAGCACTTTCTAGTTTGAGAGCTGTCATCCAAAACTAAGATCTTAATCAGAGATGTACAAAATACTTTTCGAAAAGTATTTAAATACAAAATGCAAATACCTTTTTTAATATAGTATTTCAAATGCAAGATACAAAATACTTTTGCCTTTTGTATTTAAATACTAAATACAAAATATGTATTTTCAAAATACTTTATGGTAAAATTACTGGTTTTCTTTATTTATTAAAGATTTTAAAATCACAAGCTCTTCAAAAAGAGCATTTGACATGTTGCGTCTGTGTGGACGCATAATCATACCACCATACGAAAATAGCCTTTCCACTGGTGCTGAACTCGGGAGACAAGTGTTGTACCGTAAAAACACTTTTTTTATAGTTGGATATGTGTTGAGGATATTCAAACTTGTGTCTTCATCTCTTAAATATTGGAGGGTCTCAGAATCAGTGCAGGCGCTGCTGTTGCTATCTGTAGAGGTTTCCGAGGAGTCTGAATCATTGAACATATAGTAAGACTCACTTTTTTGCTTCTTTTTCAATGTTGATGTTTGTGGGTGTACACTTTTAAAATCGTCGTGTTTGAATCCTCACGCTTCCGCAATGAACAATTCCTTCACATACTCCTTTTCAGCTCTTGGTACCCACTTTAACTTAAAGAAGGGATATGACACAGCTGCTAAAATGCTGTGTTTGGCACGAGTGTCATGCAACTTATATTTTTCAAACCAATTTTCTATACTTTCTTTAATTGTATCAACTAAACCACCACAATATACTGGATTTCTTGCTTTAATAAGTCCAAAATTTTTTGCATTCGATACAATTCTGGCTGCAGGCATCCATAAAAAGTCTCCATGTCGCCTTCTAAGTTTCGCATGGCTTCAGCTATGGGCTTAGATGTGCGAATATACTCAATCAAAAACTGTACTTCCATCTCTTTTAAGACGGCCAATCCTAGTTTTATCAGAACTTCATTGATGGTTTCTTGGAATTTCAGGATATCAATTATGCAATCATAATAGGAATTCCACCTGGTTGTACAGGGGCTTGTTGGAGATTTACCAGTGATTTCCAAGTAAGTTTCACAAGCTTTCGGAGACCTAGCACATAAATTCCAAACAGCCTGACATTTAGCCATGGCCGCATCATGTACTTTTCGGTATGAGTTATTGTTACTTCTGGCTTTGTCTATGTCCCGAGAAGGTATTAAATGCAAAGTGTGTGTGGCACATCGCTCATGGTTGGGCAGTTGATATATATCACTATCATTGGATTCCGGAAACTCTTTCAACAATAACATTTCATCTTTATTCATATCATCATTACTTTGCTCATTATTTTTATCAAGAAAGTCATCTACATTCAAAATTCCAGCACATTCTGAGTCTGGTAAGTCTGGCTTTCCAAATATTTTGAAAGCTTTCGACATGTTTGAACCATTATCAGTTACAGATTTTGTTATTTTAGGTAGCCTTAAATCATATTCAGAATGAATATCAATAATGAGTTCTGCTATCCTGTCGAAGGTTTTTAATCCCTTATATCTTCTGCAGGCGAGTGGTGAGCTATTTCTTGCAAATGTGGTAGCATCAATCCAATGTACTGTCATACCTAAATAACTTCTTTTGGATGAGGACCAAATATCAGCGGTGGTACAAACATAATCAACTGTTTTCAATGTCTGTTTCAAATTTTCTTTATATTCTATGTATGTGTTACTAATTTTGTTATTGCATATACAGCGGCACATTACTTTTGGCGGAGTTGACAGTTGCTGAGCACCTTCGATAAGTGCTCGGAATGACTTATTTTCAACAATTGAGATAGGTGACATCATATCAATTATGAAGTTCACAATTAATTTATCCAAAATAATTGACTTTGTTGAAATGTTTGAAAGAGTAGTTTGTTTTAATTTTATTTTCTTCATACTAGTACTTGCACCATTGCCTGACTCAGATTCAGTAATGTCACATCTTCTTTTCTTACTATGTTGAGGTTTCAATTCCTCATACTCATTTTGTTTCATCTGTCATTTTGCGCATAGACTTTCAAAGCTGCTGCGCCACTAGTGGCCATTTTTTGTTTTTACTGAATCGCGGAATGCTTTAGAAAAATGAAGCTAAGAATAAAAAAGTATTTTGAATATTACAAACCATTTTAAAAATACAAAATACGTCTCGAGTAGTATTTCAAATAAAATACAAAATACTTTTTAAAAAAAGTACTTAAGTACAAAATCCAAAATACGTATTTTGTATTTGTATTTTAAATACAAGTATTTCAAATATGTCACAACTCTGATCTTGATGAGATCAATCACTTCTGTGAAGCTACTACTAGACTACGATCAATAGTTATGGAGATAAAACACTTTCTAGTTTGACAGCTGTCATCCAAAACTAAGATCTTGATGAGATCTATCACTCCTATAAAGAAACTAGTCTACGATCAATAATTACGAAGATATAGCACTTTCTAGTTTGATAGCTGTCATCCGAAACAAAGATCTTGATGAGATCTATCACTTCTGTAAAGAAACTACTAGACTAGGAACAATAGTTTTGGAGATATAGTTATTTCTAGTTTGACATCTGTCATCCGAAATAAAGACTTTGATGAGTCCTATTATTTCTGTAAAGAAACTCCTATTCTGTGATCAATAATCACTTCTGTAAAAAAACTTCTAGTATACGATCCATAGTTTTCGAGATATAGGTAGCCATTTTAAAACTACCACTTGGAATAAAGCTTTAAAATTTTGAGTGCAAAACTCTGTCTTCAATTGAACTTGGTTAAAAAGCTTTGATATTTATATTCCTCAATAAATCTTCAGTGCGCTTATCCGATTTACACTTGACGTTTTTTTAACTACAACAAATAAAAAGGAATAGTGTTTAGTTTATTAAAAAACCTTCACCAGTAATTTGTTTTTAAATAAAAATAGGTTTTTTTTTATTTTACTTGTTTAAACACGTAATACGTAGATTGAATAGTAAGCGAAAGGAATATATCACTGACCGCATGAAAATCCTCAGTCAGCGGAAGATAACGATATCAAAATTAGGGTTATGCAGTGAATATAATTGGTATAAAGCACATTTTAATATTTTAATTTATTAAGCAAAATAGATACATAATATACAAAATTATATAGATTAAAGTATTAGAAACAGGACACGTATAATAAAATAAGCATGTCCTAACATAGAGATAAGATTTTATCTAAGTAAAAAGATTAATAAATAAGTAATATTTTTATTATTACAGTCAACAGTAAGATAAAACATTTTCAATTATATGTATGTTAATGTTGAACAAATGTAGACAATATAAGGTAATAACATTACTTAATGATGAATACAAGGATAAAAGTTAACGTAGCAAACGAATAGCGACATTGAACTCATTATGTTATTAATAAATGTTACGCAGATCAGATAGCGACAGACAATAACGAAATAATGACATAAAATATGCATCGTAAGTAATACTTATGTGTAGACTTAAAATAATAAAGAGTTTTTATTTTGTTTTTGTTTGTAATAAAATTTATAGAAGGAAGTATTGTAAATATTAGCACGTATCGTATGCACACCAGGAAATAAAATTATAAACAATTGCAAGGCCTGACTATATAGGACCTTCACTATTACATCACAAACAAACAAATATATGCACGTAGCGAGAGGAGACCACGCACTATTATCTATTAAGTTACAATTAATTTATTATTTTAGTACTCCTCCAAATTCTAGTTAATACAAGTGGTTATGAAGTTACTCATAAGTACCGACTGCACTTAATTAAAAAAATACACAATTAGATGTTGTAGATAGTGCTGTATTCTTAGGCATTACTTTAGATGCAAAACTTCGATGGGGTCCATACATAGCTGGATTGGCGAATAGTTCGGCAGCTTTTGCGGTTAAAACAATTCGTCAACTTACAGACGAAGCGGCAGCCCAGTTAGTATACTTTAGTTACTTTCATATGGTGATGTCCTATGGTATCCTATTATGGGGACACGCAAATGATATACTTATATCTTATGAACGATGTCTTTTTCTAAAAAAGTGATGTCATAATTGAAATACAAGAAATATACATAAACTGGCTCTGATCCACACAAGGCTTGAAAAAATAATAGATCATTTAAAGGACAATGTGTCCATTTTTACAACAAAATCCCTGCATAAGTATGTAAACTGAATTGAAAAAGTTTGAAATTTTTGATAAGCAGAAACTAGTCAAAAAAGCTTACTATTCTATTAAAGACTAACTTATAGAAACGCATGGGAATTACTAAAATGATGTTATGAACGTACAAATATTGAAAGTGTACCAATCGTTATATAATTAATATTTAAAAGAGCGACAGCTTGAGAGTTACTTCCGCCGTTTCTTCTCCCCAGAACGCCATCTCGATTAGCGATGTAACGGTAGTAGTTTATAAATTCCTTGCATATGAAACTATCGTCAAAAGAGTGATATTGTATCCTTTTTTTGAGCAATAAACTATTTTAATTTGAATTTTTCACTTTTGTGAAGAAACTACTAGACTACGATCAATAGTTATGGAGATATAGCACTTTTTAGTTTGACAGCTGTCATCCGAAATAAAGACTTTGATTTTTGGGAAAAGAATACTATGCTGTGATCAATAATTACAAGAAATAGCACTACTTTCTAGTTTGATAGCTGTCATCCGAAACGAACAGCTTGATAAGATCTATCACTTTTGTAAAGAAACAACTAGTCTACGATCAATAGTTATGGAGATGTAACACTTTCTAGTTTGACAGCTGTCATCCGAAATAAAGACTTTGATGAGTCCTACCATTTCTGTAAAGAAACTACTATTTTGTGATCAATAATTACAAGGATATAGCACTTTCTAGTTTGAGAGCTGTCATCCAAAACTAAGATCTTAATCAGAGATGTACAAAATACTTTTCGAAAAGTATTTAAATACAAAATGCAAATACCTTTTTTAATATAGTATTTCAAATGCAAGATACAAAATACTTTTGCCTTTTGTATTTAAATACTAAATACAAAATATGTATTTTCAAAATACTTTATGGTAAAATTACTGGTTTTCTTTATTTATTAAAGATTTTAAAATCACAAGCTCTTCAAAAAGAGCATTTGACATGTTGCGTCTGTGTGGACGCATAATCATACCACCATACGAAAATAGCCTTTCCACTGGTGCTGAACTCGGGAGACAAGTGTTGTACCGTAAAAACACTTTTTTTATAGTTGGATATGTGTTGAGGATATTCAAACTTGTGTCTTCATCTCTTAAATATTGGAGGGTCTCAGAATCAGTGCAGGCGCTGCTGTTGCTATCTGTAGAGGTTTCCGAGGAGTCTGAATCATTGAACATATAGTAAGACTCACTTTTTTGCTTCTTTTTCAATGTTGATGTTTGTGGGTGTACACTTTTAAAATCGTCGTGTTTGAATCCTCACGCTTCCGCAATGAACAATTCCTTCACATACTCCTTTTCAGCTCTTGGTACCCACTTTAACTTAAAGAAGGGATATGACACAGCTGCTAAAATGCTGTGTTTGGCACGAGTGTCATGCAACTTATATTTTTCAAACCAATTTTCTATACTTTCTTTAATTGTATCAACTAAACCACCACAATATACTGGATTTCTTGCTTTAATAAGTCCAAAATTTTTTGCATTCGATACAATTCTTGCTGCAGGCATCCATAAAAAGTCTCCATGTCGCCTTCTAAGTTTCGCATGGCTTCAGCTATGGGCTTAGATGTGCGAATATACTCAATCAAAAACTGTACTTCCATCTCTTTTAAGACGGCCAATCCTAGTTTTATCAGAACTTCATTGATGGTTTCTTGGAATTTCAGGATATCAATTATGCAATCATAATAGGAATTCCACCTGGTTGTACAGGGGCTTGTTGGAGATTTACCAGTGATTTCCAAGTAAGTTTCACAAGCTTTCGGAGACCTAGCACATAAATTCCAAACAGCCTGACATTTAGCCATGGCCGCATCATGTACTTTTCGGTATGAGTTATTGTTACTTCTGGCTTTGTCTATGTCCCGAGAAGGTATTAAATGCAAAGTGTGTGTGGCACATCGCTCATGGTTGGGCAGTTGATATATATCACTATCATTGGATTCCGGAAACTCTTTCAACAATAACATTTCATCTTTATTCATATCATCATTACTTTGCTCATTATTTTTATCAAGAAAGTCATCTACATTCAAAATTCCAGCACATTCTGAGTCTGGTAAGTCTGGCTTTCCAAATATTTTGAAAGCTTTCGACATGTTTGAACCATTATCAGTTACAGATTTTGTTATTTTAGGTAGCCTTAAATCATATTCAGAATGAATATCAATAATGAGTTCTGCTATCCTGTCGAAGGTTTTTAATCCCTTATATCTTCTGCAGGCGAGTGGTGAGCTATTTCTTGCAAATATGGTAGCATCAATCCAATGTACTGTCATACCTAAATAACTTCTTTTGGATGAGGACCAAATATCAGCGGTGGTACAAACATAATCAACTGTTTTCAATGTCTGTTTCAAATTTTCTTTATATTCTATGTATGTGTTACTAATTTTGTTATTGCATATACAGCGGCACATTACTTTTGGCGGAGTTGACAGTTGCTGAGCACCTTCGATAAGTGCTCGGAATGACTTATTTTCAACAATTGAGATAGGTGACATCATATCAATTATGAAGTTCACAATTAATTTATCCAAAATAATTGACTTTGTTGAAATGTTTGAAAGAGTAGTTTGTTTTAATTTTATTTTCTTCATACTAGTACTTGCACCATTGCCTGACTCAGATTCAGTAATGTCACATCTTCTTTTCTTACTATGTTGAGGTTTCAATTCCTCATACTCATTTTGTTTCATCTGTCATTTTGCGCATAGACTTTCAAAGCTGCTGCGCCACTAGTGGCCATTTTTTGTTTTTACTGAATCGCGGAATGCTTTAGAAAAATGAAGCTAAGAATAAAAAAGTATTTTGAATATTACAAACCATTTTAAAAATACAAAATACGTCTCGAGTAGTATTTCAAATAAAATACAAAATACTTTTTAAAAAAAGTACTTAAGTACAAAATCCAAAATACGTATTTTGTATTTGTATTTTAAATACAAGTATTTCAAATATGTCACAACTCTGATCTTGATGAGATCAATCACTTCTGTGAAGCTACTACTAGACTACGATCAATAGTTATGGAGATAAAACACTTTCTAGTTTGACAGCTGTCATCCAAAACTAAGATCTTGATGAGATCTATCACTCCTATAAAGAAACTAGTCTACGATCAATAATTAAGAAGATATAGCACTTTCTAGTTTGATAGCTGTCATCCGAAACAAAGATCTTGATGAGATCTATCACTTCTGTAAAGAAACTACTAGACTAGGAACAATAGTTTTGGAGATATAGTTATTTCTAGTTTGACATCTGTCATCCGAAATAAAGACTTTGATGAGTCCTATTATTTCTGTAAAGAAACTCCTATTCTGTGATCAATAATCACTTCTGTAAAAAAACTTCTAGTATACGATCCATAGTTTTCGAGATATAGGTAGCCATTTTAAAACTACCACTTGGAATAAAGCTTTAAAATTTTGAGTGCAAAACTCTGTCTTCAATTGAACTTGGTTAAAAAGCTTTGATATTTATATTCCTCAATAAATCTTCAGTGCGCTTATCCGATTTACACTTGACGTTTTTTTAACTACAACAAATAAAAAGGAATAGTGTTTAGTTTATTAAAAAACCTTCACCAGTAATTTGTTTTTAAATAAAAATAGGTTTTTTTTTATTTTACTTGTTTAAACACGTAATACGTAGATTGAATAGTAAGCGAAAGGAATATATCACTGACCGCATGAAAATCCTCAGTCAGCGGAAGATAACGATATCAAAATTAGGGTTATGCAGTGAATATAATTGGTATAAAGCACATTTTAATATTTTAATGTATTAAGCAAAATAGATACATAATATACAAAATTATATAGATTAAAGTATTAGAAACAGGACACGTATAATAAAATAAGCATGTCCTAACATAGAGATAAGATTTTATCTAAGTAAAAAGATTAATAAATAAGTAATATTTTTATTATTACAGTCAACAGTAAGATAAAACATTTTCAATTATATGTATGTTAATGTTGAACAAATGTAGACAATATAAGGTAATAACATTACTTAATGATGAATACAAGGATAAAAGTTAACGTAGCAAACGAATAGCGACATTGAACTCATTATGTTATTAATAAATGTTACGCAGATCAGATAGCGACAGACAATAACGAAATAATGACATAAAATATGCATCGTAAGTAATACTTATGTGTAGACTTAAAATAATAAAGAGTTTTTATTTTGTTTTTGTTTGTAATAAAATTTATAGAAGGAAGTATTGTAAATATTAGCACGTATCGTATGCACACCAGGAAATAAAATTATAAACAATTGCAAGGCCTGACTATATAGGACCTTCACTATTACATCACAAACAAACAAATATATGCACGTAGCGAGAGGAGACCACGCACTATTATCTATTAAGTTACAATTAATTTATTATTTTAGTACTCCTCCAAATTCTAGTTAATACAAGTGGTTATGAAGTTACTCATAAGTACCGACTGCACTTAATTAAAAAAATACACAATTAGATGTTGTAGATAATGCTGTATTCTTAGGCATTACTTTAGATGCAAAACTTCGATGGGGTCCATACATAGCTGGATTGGCGAATAGTTCGGCAGCTTTTGCGGTTAAAACAATTCGTCAACTTACAGACGAAGCGGCAGCCCAGTTAGTATACTTTAGTTACTTTCATATGGTGATGTCCTATGGTATCCTATTATGGGGACACGCAAATGATATACTTATATCTTATGAACGATGTCTTTTTCTAAAAAAGTGATGTCATAATTGAAATACAAGAAATATACATAAACTGGCTCTGATCCACACAAGGCTTGAAAAAATAATAGATCATTTAAAGGACAATGTGTCCATTTTTACAACAAAATCCCTGCATAAGTATGTAAACTGAATTGAAAAAGTTTGAAATTTTTGATAAGCAGAAACTAGTCAAAAAAGCTTACTATTCTATTAAAGACTAACTTATAGAAACGCATGGGAATTACTAAAATGATGTTATGAACGTACAAATATTGAAAGTGTACCAATCGTTATATAATTAATATTTAAAAGAGCGACAGCTTGAGAGTTACTTCCGCCGTTTCTTCTCCCCAGAACGCCATCTCGATTAGCGATGTAACGGTAGTAGTTTATAAATTCCTTGCATATGAAACTATCGTCAAAAGAGTGATATTGTATCCTTTTTTTGAGCAATAAACTATTTTAATTTGAATTTTTCACTTTTGTGAAGAAACTACTAGACTACGATCAATAGTTATGGAGATATAGCACTTTTTAGTTTGACAGCTGTCATCCGAAATAAAGACTTTGATGAGTCTTATCATTTTTGTGAAAAGAATACTATGCTGTGATCAATAATTACAAGAAATAGCACTACTTTCTAGTTTGATAGCTGTCATCCGAAACGAACAGCTTGATAAGATCTATCACTTTTGTAAAGAAACAACTAGTCTACGATCAATAGTTATGGAGATGTAACACTTTCTAGTTTGACAGCTGTCATCCGAAATAAAGACTTTGATGAGTCCTACCATTTCTGTAAAGAAACTACTATTTTGTGATCAATAATTACAAGGATATAGCACTTTCTAGTTTGAGAGCTGTCATCCAAAACTAAGATCTTAATCAGAGATGTACAAAATACTTTTCGAAAAGTATTTAAATACAAAATGCAAATACCTTTTTTAATATAGTATTTCAAATGCAAGATACAAAATACTTTTGCCTTTTGTATTTAAATACTAAATACAAAATATGTATTTTCAAAATACTTTATGGTAAAATTACTGGTTTTCTTTATTTATTAAAGATTTTAAAATCACAAGCTCTTCAAAAAGAGCATTTGACATGTTGCGTCTGTGTGGACGCATAATCATACCACCATACGAAAATAGCCTTTCCACTGGTGCTGAACTCGGGAGACAAGTGTTGTACCGTAAAAACACTTTTTTTATAGTTGGATATGTGTTGAGGATATTCAAACTTGTGTCTTCATCTCTTAAATATTGGAGGGTCTCAGAATCAGTGCAGGCGCTGCTGTTGCTATCTGTAGAGGTTTCCGAGGAGTCTGAATCATTGAACATATAGTAAGACTCACTTTTTTGCTTCTTTTTCAATGTTGATGTTTGTGGGTGTACACTTTTAAAATCGTCGTGTTTGAATCCTCACGCTTCCGCAATGAACAATTCCTTCACATACTCCTTTTCAGCTCTTGGTACCCACTTTAACTTAAAGAAGGGATATGACACAGCTGCTAAAATGCTGTGTTTGGCACGAGTGTCATGCAACTTATATTTTTCAAACCAATTTTCTATACTTTCTTTAATTGTATCAACTAAACCACCACAATATACTGGATTTCTTGCTTTAATAAGTCCAAAATTTTTTGCATTCGATACAATTCTGGCTGCAGGCATCCATAAAAAGTCTCCATGTCGCCTTCTAAGTTTCGCATGGCTTCAGCTATGGGCTTAGATGTGCGAATATACTCAATCAAAAACTGTACTTCCATCTCTTTTAAGACGGCCAATCCTAGTTTTATCAGAACTTCATTGATGGTTTCTTGGAATTTCAGGATATCAATTATGCAATCATAATAGGAATTCCACCTGGTTGTACAGGGGCTTGTTGGAGATTTACCAGTGATTTCCAAGTAAGTTTCACAAGCTTTCGGAGACCTAGCACATAAATTCCAAACAGCCTGACATTTAGCCATGGCCGCATCATGTACTTTTCGGTATGAGTTATTGTTACTTCTGGCTTTGTCTATGTCCCGAGAAGGTATTAAATGCAAAGTGTGTGTGGCACATCGCTCATGGTTGGGCAGTTGATATATATCACTATCATTGGATTCCGGAAACTCTTTCAACAATAACATTTCATCTTTATTCATATCATCATTACTTTGCTCATTATTTTTATCAAGAAAGTCATCTACATTCAAAATTCCAGCACATTCTGAGTCTGGTAAGTCTGGCTTTCCAAATATTTTGAAAGCTTTCGACATGTTTGAACCATTATCAGTTACAGATTTTGTTATTTTAGGTAGCCTTAAATCATATTCAGAATGAATATCAATAATGAGTTCTGCTATCCTGTCGAAGGTTTTTAATCCCTTATATCTTCTGCAGGCGAGTGGTGAGCTATTTCTTGCAAATGTGGTAGCATCAATCCAATGTACTGTCATACCTAAATAACTTCTTTTGGATGAGGACCAAATATCAGCGGTGGTACAAACATAATCAACTGTTTTCAATGTCTGTTTCAAATTTTCTTTATATTCTATGTATGTGTTACTAATTTTGTTATTGCATATACAGCGGCACATTACTTTTGGCGGAGTTGACAGTTGCTGAGCACCTTCGATAAGTGCTCGGAATGACTTATTTTCAACAATTGAGATAGGTGACATCATATCAATTATGAAGTTCACAATTAATTTATCCAAAATAATTGACTTTGTTGAAATGTTTGAAAGAGTAGTTTGTTTTAATTTTATTTTCTTCATACTAGTACTTGCACCATTGCCTGACTCAGATTCAGTAATGTCACATCTTCTTTTCTTACTATGTTGAGGTTTCAATTCCTCATACTCATTTTGTTTCATCTGTCATTTTGCGCATAGACTTTCAAAGCTGCTGCGCCACTAGTGGCCATTTTTTGTTTTTACTGAATCGCGGAATGCTTTAGAAAAATGAAGCTAAGAATAAAAAAGTATTTTGAATATTACAAACCATTTTAAAAATACAAAATACGTCTCGAGTAGTATTTCAAATAAAATACAAAATACTTTTTAAAAAAAGTACTTAAGTACAAAATCCAAAATACGTATTTTGTATTTGTATTTTAAATACAAGTATTTCAAATATGTCACAACTCTGATCTTGATGAGATCAATCACTTCTGTGAAGCTACTACTAGACTACGATCAATAGTTATGGAGATAAAACACTTTCTAGTTTGACAGCTGTCATCCAAAACTAAGATCTTGATGAGATCTATCACTCCTATAAAGAAACTAGTCTACGATCAATAATTACGAAGATATAGCACTTTCTAGTTTGATAGCTGTCATCCGAAACAAAGATCTTGATGAGATCTATCACTTCTGTAAAGAAACTACTAGACTAGGAACAATAGTTTTGGAGATATAGTTATTTCTAGTTTGACATCTGTCATCCGAAATAAAGACTTTGATGAGTCCTATTATTTCTGTAAAGAAACTCCTATTCTGTGATCAATAATCACTTCTGTAAAAAAACTTCTAGTATACGATCCATAGTTTTCGAGATATAGGTAGCCATTTTAAAACTACCACTTGGAATAAAGCTTTAAAATTTTGAGTGCAAAACTCTGTCTTCAATTGAACTTGGTTAAAAAGCTTTGATATTTATATTCCTCAATAAATCTTCAGTGCGCTTATCCGATTTACACTTGACGTTTTTTTAACTACAACAAATAAAAAGGAATAGTGTTTAGTTTATTAAAAAACCTTCACCAGTAATTTGTTTTTAAATAAAAATAGGTTTTTTTTTATTTTACTTGTTTAAACACGTAATACGTAGATTGAATAGTAAGCGAAAGGAATATATCACTGACCGCATGAAAATCCTCAGTCAGCGGAAGATAACGATATCAAAATTAGGGTTATGCAGTGAATATAATTGGTATAAAGCACATTTTAATATTTTAATTTATTAAGCAAAATAGATACATAATATACAAAATTATATAGATTAAAGTATTAGAAACAGGACACGTATAATAAAATAAGCATGTCCTAACATAGAGATAAGATTTTATCTAAGTAAAAAGATTAATAAATAAGTAATATTTTTATTATTACAGTCAACAGTAAGATAAAACATTTTCAATTATATGTATGTTAATGTTGAACAAATGTAGACAATATAAGGTAATAACATTACTTAATGATGAATACAAGGATAAAAGTTAACGTAGCAAACGAATAGCGACATTGAACTCATTATGTTATTAATAAATGTTACGCAGATCAGATAGCGACAGACAATAACGAAATAATGACATAAAATATGCATCGTAAGTAATACTTATGTGTAGACTTAAAATAATAAAGAGTTTTTATTTTGTTTTTGTTTGTAATAAAATTTATAGAAGGAAGTATTGTAAATATTAGCACGTATCGTATGCACACCAGGAAATAAAATTATAAACAATTGCAAGGCCTGACTATATAGGACCTTCACTATTACATCACAAACAAACAAATATATGCACGTAGCGAGAGGAGACCACGCACTATTATCTATTAAGTTACAATTAATTTATTATTTTAGTACTCCTCCAAATTCTAGTTAATACAAGTGGTTATGAAGTTACTCATAAGTACCGACTGCACTTAATTAAAAAAATACACAATTAGATGTTGTAGATAGTGCTGTATTCTTAGGCATTACTTTAGATGCAAAACTTCGATGGGGTCCATACATAGCTGGATTGGCGAATAGTTCGGCAGCTTTTGCGGTTAAAACAATTCGTCAACTTACAGACGAAGCGGCAGCCCAGTTAGTATACTTTAGTTACTTTCATATGGTGATGTCCTATGGTATCCTATTATGGGGACACGCAAATGATATACTTATATCTTATGAACGATGTCTTTTTCTAAAAAAGTGATGTCATAATTGAAATACAAGAAATATACATAAACTGGCTCTGATCCACACAAGGCTTGAAAAAATAATAGATCATTTAAAGGACAATGTGTCCATTTTTACAACAAAATCCCTGCATAAGTATGTAAACTGAATTGAAAAAGTTTGAAATTTTTGATAAGCAGAAACTAGTCAAAAAAGCTTACTATTCTATTAAAGACTAACTTATAGAAACGCATGGGAATTACTAAAATGATGTTATGAACGTACAAATATTGAAAGTGTACCAATCGTTATATAATTAATATTTAAAAGAGCGACAGCTTGAGAGTTACTTCCGCCGTTTCTTCTCCCCAGAACGCCATCTCGATTAGCGATGTAACGGTAGTAGTTTATAAATTCCTTGCATATGAAACTATCGTCAAAAGAGTGATATTGTATCCTTTTTTTGAGCAATAAACTATTTTAATTTGAATTTTTCACTTTTGTGAAGAAACTACTAGACTACGATCAATAGTTATGGAGATATAGCACTTTTTAGTTTGACAGCTGTCATCCGAAATAAAGACTTTGATTTTTGGGAAAAGAATACTATGCTGTGATCAATAATTACAAGAAATAGCACTACTTTCTAGTTTGATAGCTGTCATCCGAAACGAACAGCTTGATAAGATCTATCACTTTTGTAAAGAAACAACTAGTCTACGATCAATAGTTATGGAGATGTAACACTTTCTAGTTTGACAGCTGTCATCCGAAATAAAGACTTTGATGAGTCCTACCATTTCTGTAAAGAAACTACTATTTTGTGATCAATAATTACAAGGATATAGCACTTTCTAGTTTGAGAGCTGTCATCCAAAACTAAGATCTTAATCAGAGATGTACAAAATACTTTTCGAAAAGTATTTACATACAAAATGCAAATACCTTTTTTAATATAGTATTTCAAATGCAAGATACAAAATACTTTTGCCTTTTGTATTTAAATACTAAATACAAAATATGTATTTTCAAAATACTTTATGGTAAAATTACTGGTTTTCTTTATTTATTAAAGATTTTAAAATCACAAGCTCTTCAAAAAGAGCATTTGACATGTTGCGTCTGTGTGGACGCATAATCATACCACCATACGAAAATAGCCTTTCCACTGGTGCTGAACTCGGGAGACAAGTGTTGTACCGTAAAAACACTTTTTTTATAGTTGGATATGTGTTGAGGATATTCAAACTTGTGTCTTCATCTCTTAAATATTGGAGGGTCTCAGAATCAGTGCAGGCGCTGCTGTTGCTATCTGTAGAGGTTTCCGAGGAGTCTGAATCATTGAACATATAGTAAGACTCACTTTTTTGCTTCTTTTTCAATGTTGATGTTTGTGGGTGTACACTTTTAAAATCGTCGTGTTTGAATCCTCACGCTTCCGCAATGAACAATTCCTTCACATACTCCTTTTCAGCTCTTGGTACCCACTTTAACTTAAAGAAGGGATATGACACAGCTGCTAAAATGCTGTGTTTGGCACGAGTGTCATGCAACTTATATTTTTCAAACCAATTTTCTATACTTTCTTTAATTGTATCAACTAAACCACCACAATATACTGGATTTCTTGCTTTAATAAGTCCAAAATTTTTTGCATTCGATACAATTCTGGCTGCAGGCATCCATAAAAAGTCTCCATGTCGCCTTCTAAGTTTCGCATGGCTTCAGCTATGGGCTTAGATGTGCGAATATACTCAATCAAAAACTGTACTTCCATCTCTTTTAAGACGGCCAATCCTAGTTTTATCAGAACTTCATTGATGGTTTCTTGGAATTTCAGGATATCAATTATGCAATCATAATAGGAATTCCACCTGGTTGTACAGGGGCTTGTTGGAGATTTACCAGTGATTTCCAAGTAAGTTTCACAAGCTTTCGGAGACCTAGCACATAAATTCCAAACAGCCTGACATTTAGCCATGGCCGCATCATGTACTTTTCGGTATGAGTTATTGTTACTTCTGGCTTTGTCTATGTCCCGAGAAGGTATTAAATGCAAAGTGTGTGTGGCACATCGCTCATGGTTGGGCAGTTGATATATATCACTATCATTGGATTCCGGAAACTCTTTCAACAATAACATTTCATCTTTATTCATATCATCATTACTTTGCTCATTATTTTTATCAAGAAAGTCATCTACATTCAAAATTCCAGCACATTCTGAGTCTGGTAAGTCTGGCTTTCCAAATATTTTGAAAGCTTTCGACATGTTTGAACCATTATCAGTTACAGATTTTGTTATTTTAGGTAGCCTTAAATCATATTCAGAATGAATATCAATAATGAGTTCTGCTATCCTGTCGAAGGTTTTTAATCCCTTATATCTTCTGCAGGCGAGTGGTGAGCTATTTCTTGCAAATGTGGTAGCATCAATCCAATATACTGTCATACCTAAATAACTTCTTTTGGATGAGGACCAAATATCAGCGGTGGTACAAACATAATCAACTGTTTTCAATGTCTGTTTCAAATTTTCTTTATATTCTATGTATGTGTTACTAATTTTGTTATTGCATATACAGCGGCACATTACTTTTGGCGGAGTTGACAGTTGCTGAGCACCTTCGATAAGTGCTCGGAATGACTTATTTTCAACAATTGAGATAGGTGACATCATATCAATTATGAAGTTCACAATTAATTTATCCAAAATAATTGACTTTGTTGAAATGTTTGAAAGAGTAGTTTGTTTTAATTTTATTTTCTTCATACTAGTACTTGCACCATTGCCTGACTCAGATTCAGTAATGTCACATCTTCTTTTCTTACTATGTTGAGGTTTCAATTCCTCATACTCATTTTGTTTCATCTGTCATTTTGCGCATAGACTTTCAAAGCTGCTGCGCCACTAGTGGCCATTTTTTGTTTTTACTGAATCGCGGAATGCTTTAGAAAAATGAAGCTAAGAATAAAAAAGTATTTTGAATATTACAAACCATTTTAAAAATACAAAATACGTCTCGAGTAGTATTTCAAATAAAATACAAAATACTTTTTAAAAAAAGTACTTAAGTACAAAATCCAAAATACGTATTTTGTATTTGTATTTTAAATACAAGTATTTCAAATATGTCACAACTCTGATCTTGATGAGATCAATCACTTCTGTGAAGCTACTACTAGACTACGATCAATAGTTATGGAGATAAAACACTTTCTAGTTTGACAGCTGTCATCCAAAACTAAGATCTTGATGAGATCTATCACTCCTATAAAGAAACTAGTCTACGATCAATAATTACGAAGATATAGCACTTTCTAGTTTGATAGCTGTCATCCGAAACAAAGATCTTGATGAGATCTATCACTTCTGTAAAGAAACTACTAGACTAGGAACAATAGTTTTGGAGATATAGTTATTTCTAGTTTGACATCTGTCATCCGAAATAAAGACTTTGATGAGTCCTATTATTTCTGTAAAGAAACTCCTATTCTGTGATCAATAATCACTTCTGTAAAAAAACTTCTAGTATACGATCCATAGTTTTCGAGATATAGGTAGCCATTTTAAAACTACCACTTGGAATAAAGCTTTAAAATTTTGAGTGCAAAACTCTGTCTTCAATTGAACTTGGTTAAAAAGCTTTGATATTTATATTCCTCAATAAATCTTCAGTGCGCTTATCCGATTTACACTTGACGTTTTTTTAACTACAACAAATAAAAAGGAATAGTGTTTAGTTTATTAAAAAACCTTCACCAGTAATTTGTTTTTAAATAAAAATAGGTTTTTTTTTATTTTACTTGTTTAAACACGTAATACGTAGATTGAATAGTAAGCGAAAGGAATATATCACTGACCGCATGAAAATCCTCAGTCAGCGGAAGATAACGATATCAAAATTAGGGTTATGCAGTGAATATAATTGGTATAAAGCACATTTTAATATTTTAATTTATTAAGCAAAATAGATACATAATATACAAAATTATATAGATTAAAGTATTAGAAACAGGACACGTATAATAAAATAAGCATGTCCTAA
The DNA here is from genome assembly GCA_946406115.1 of Apoda limacodes. Taxonomy (NCBI): domain Eukaryota; kingdom Metazoa; phylum Arthropoda; class Insecta; order Lepidoptera; family Limacodidae; genus Apoda; species Apoda limacodes. Next base: position 6,271,700 of record OX291545.1, on the reverse strand, counting down.
CATAGAGATAAGATTTTATATAAGTAAAAAGATTAATAAATAAGTAATATTTTTATTATTACAGTCAACAGTAAGATAAAACATTTTCAATTATATGTATGTTAATGTTGAACAAATGTAGACAATATAAGGTAATAACATTACTTAATGATGAATACAAGGATAAAAGTTAACGTAGCAAACTAATAGCGACATTGAACTCATTATGTTATTAATAAATGTTACGCAGATCAGATAGCGACAGACAATAACGAAATAATGACATAAAATATGCATCGTAAGTAATACTTATGTGTAGACTTAAAATAATAAAGAGTTTTTATTTTGTTTTTGTTTGTAATAAAATTTATAGAAGGAAGTATTGTAAATATTAGCACGTATCGTATGCACACCAGGAAATAAAATTATAAACAATTGCAAGGCCTGACTATATAGGACCTTCACTATTACATCACAAACAAACAAATATATGCACGTAGCGAGAGGAGACCACGCACTATTATCTATTAAGTTACAATTAATTTATTATTTTAGTACTCCTCCAAATTCTAGTTAATACAAGTGGTTATGAAGTTACTCATAAGTACCGACTGCACTTAATTAAAAAAATACACAATTAGATGTTGTAGATAGTGCTGTATTCTTAGGCATTACTTTAGATGCAAAACTTCGATGGGGTCCATACATAGCTGGATTGGCGAATAGTTCGGCAGCTTTTGCGGTTAAAACAATTCGTCAACTTACAGACGAAGCGGCAGCCCAGTTAGTATACTTTAGTTACTTTCATATGGTGATGTCCTATGGTATCCTATTATGGGGACACGCAAATGATATACTTATATCTTATGAACGATGTCTTTTTCTAAAAAAGTGATGTCATAATTGAAATACAAGAAATATACATAAACTGGCTCTGATCCACACAAGGCTTGAAAAAATAATAGATCATTTAAAGGACAATGTGTCCATTTTTACAACAAAATCCCTGCATAAGTATGTAAACTGAATTGAAAAAGTTTGAAATTTTTGATAAGCAGAAACTAGTCAAAAAAGCTTACTATTCTATTAAAGACTAACTTATAGAAACGCATGGGAATTACTAAAATGATGTTATGAACGTACAAATATTGAAAGTGTACCAATCGTTATATAATTAATATTTAAAAGAGCGACAGCTTGAGAGTTACTTCCGCCGTTTCTTCTCCCCAGAACGCCATCTCGATTAGCGATGTAACGGTAGTAGTTTATAAATTCCTTGCATATGAAACTATCGTCAAAAGAGTGATATTGTATCCTTTTTTTGAGCAATAAACTATTTTAATTTGAATTTTTCACTTTTGTGAAGAAACTACTAGACTACGATCAATAGTTATGGAGATATAGCACTTTTTAGTTTGACAGCTGTCATCCGAAATAAAGACTTTGATGAGTCTTATCATTTTTGTGAAAAGAATACTATGCTGTGATCAATAATTACAAGAAATAGCACTACTTTCTAGTTTGATAGCTGTCATCCGAAACGAACAGCTTGATAAGATCTATCACTTTTGTAAAGAAACAACTAGTCTACGATCAATAGTTATGGAGATGTAACACTTTCTAGTTTGACAGCTGTCATCCGAAATAAAGACTTTGATGAGTCCTGCCATTTCTGTAAAGAAACTACTATTTTGTGATCAATAATTACAAGGATATAGCACTTTCTAGTTTGAGAGCTGTCATCCAAAACTAAGATCTTAATCAGAGATGTACAAAATACTTTTCGAAAAGTATTTAAATACAAAATGCAAATACCTTTTTTAATATAGTATTTCAAATGCAAGATACAAAATACTTTTGCCTTTTGTATTTAAATACTAAATACAAAATATGTATTTTCAAAATACTTTATGGTAAAATTACTGGTTTTCTTTATTTATTAAAGATTTTAAAATCACAAGCTCTTCAAAAAGAGCATCTGACATGTTGCGTCTGTGTGGACGCATAATCATACCACCATACGAAAATAGCCTTTCCACTGGTGCTGAACTCGGGAGACAAGTGTTGTACAGTAAAAACACTTTTTTTATAGTTGGATATGTGTTGAGGATATTCAAACTTGTGTCTTCATCTCTTAAATATTGGAGGGTCTCAGAATCAGTGCAGGCGCTGCTGTTGCTATCTGTAGAGGTTTCCGAGGAGTCTGAATCATTGAACATATAGTAAGACTCACTTTTTTGCTTCTTTTTCAATGTTGATGTTTGTGGGTGTACACTTTTAAAATCGTCGTGTTTGAATCTTCACGCTTCCGCAATGAACAATTCCTTCACATACTCCTTTTCAGCTCTTGGTACCCACTTTAACTTAAAGAAGGGATATGACACAGCTGCTAAAATGCTGTGTTTGGCACGAGTGTCATGCAACTTATATTTTTCAAACCAATTTTCTATACTTTCTTTAATTGTATCAACTAAACCACCACAATATACTGGATTTCTTGCTTTAATAAGTCCAAAATTTTTTGCATTCGATACAATTCTGGCTGCAGGCATCCATAAAAAGTCTCCATGTCGCCTTCTAAGTTTCGCATGGCTTCAGCTATGGGCTTAGACCACCTCCACCTGGTTGTTCAGGGGCTTGTGTGAGATTTACCAGTGATTTCCAAGTAAGTTTCACAAGCTTTCGGAGACCTAGCACATAAATTCCAAACAGCCTGACATTTAGCCATGGCCGCATCATGTACTTTTCGGTATGAGTTATTGTTACTTCTGGCTTTGTCTATGTCCCGAGAAGGTATTAAATGCAAAGTGTGTGTGGCACATCGCTCATGGTTGGGCAGTTGATATATATCACTATCATTGGATTCCGGAAACTCTTTCAACAATAACATTTCATCTTTATTCATATCATCATTACTTTGCTCATTATTTTTATCAAGAAAGTCATCTACATTCAAAATTCCAGCACATTCTGAGTCTGGTAAGTCTGGCTTTCCAAATATTTTGAAAGCTTTCGACATGTTTGAACCATTATCAGTTACAGATTTTGTTATTTTAGGTAGCCTTAAATCATATTCAGAATGAATATCAATAATGAGTTCTGCTATCCTGTCGAAGGTTTTTAATCCCTTATATCTTCTGCAGGCGAGTGGTGAGCTATTTCTTGCAAATATGGTAGCATCAATCCAATGTACTGTCATACCTAAATAACTTCTTTTGGATGAGGACCAAATATCAGCGGTGGTACAAACATAATCAACTGTTTTCAATGTCTGTTTCAAATTTTCTTTATATTCTATGTATGTGTTACTAATTTTGTTATTGCATATACAGCGGCACATTACTTTTGGCGGAGTTGACAGTTGCTGAGCACCTTCGATAAGTGCTCGGAATGACTTATTTTCAACAATTGAGATAGGTGACATCATATCAATTATGAAGTTCACAATTAATTTATCCAAAATAATTGACTTTGTTGAAATGTTTGAAAGAGTAGTTTGTTTTAATTTTATTTTCTTCATACTAGTACTTGCACCATTGCCTGACTCAGATTCAGTAATGTCACATCTTCTTTTCTTACTATGTTGAGGTTTCAATTCCTCATACTCATTTTGTTTCATCTGTCATTTTGCGCATAGACTTTCAAAGCTGCTGCGCCACTAGTGGCCATTTTTTGTTTTTACTGAATCGCGGAATGCTTTAGAAAAATGAAGCTAAGAATAAAAAAGTATTTTGAATATTACAAACCATTTTAAAAATACAAAATACGTCTCGAGTAGTATTTCAAATAAAATACAAAATACTTTTTAAAAAAAGTACTTAAGTACAAAATCCAAAATACGTATTTTGTATTTGTATTTTAAATACAAGTATTTCAAATATGTCACAACTCTGATCTTGATGAGATCAATCACTTCTGTGAAGCTACTACTAGACTACGATCAATAGTTATGGAGATAAAACACTTTCTAGTTTGACAGCTGTCATCCAAAACTAAGATCTTGATGAGATCTATCACTCCTATAAAGAAACTAGTCTACGATCAATAATTAAGAAGATATAGCACTTTCTAGTTTGATAGCTGTCATCCGAAACAAAGATCTTGATGAGATCTATCACTTCTGTAAAGAAACTACTAGACTAGGAACAATAGTTTTGGAGATATAGTTATTTCTAGTTTGACATCTGTCATCCGAAATAAAGACTTTGATGAGTCCTATTATTTCTGTAAAGAAACTCCTATTCTGTGATCAATAATCACTTCTGTAAAAAAACTTCTAGTATACGATCCATAGTTTTCGAGATATAGGTAGCCATTTTAAAACTACCACTTGGAATAAAGCTTTAAAATTTTGAGTGCAAAACTCTGTCTTCAATTGAACTTGGTTAAAAAGCTTTGATATTTATATTCCTCAATAAATCTTCAGTGCGCTTATCCGATTTACACTTGACGTTTTTTTAACTACAACAAATAAAAAGGAATAGTGTTTAGTTTATTAAAAAACCTTCACCAGTAATTTGTTTTTAAATAAAAATAGGTTTTTTTTTATTTTACTTGTTTAAACACGTAATACGTAGATTGAATAGTAAGCGAAAGGAATATATCACTGACCGCATGAAAATCCTCAGTCAGCGGAAGATAACGATATCAAAATTAGGGTTATGCAGTGAATATAATTGGTATAAAGCACATTTTAATATTTTAATTTATTAAGCAAAATAGATACATAATATACAAAATTATATAGATTAAAGTATTAGAAACAGGACACGTATAATAAAATAAGCATGTCCTAACATAGAGATAAGATTTTATCTAAGTAAAAAGATTAATAAATAAGTAATATTTTTATTATTACAGTCAACAGTAAGATAAAACATTTTCAATTATATGTATGTTAATGTTGAACAAATGTAGACAATATAAGGTAATAACATTACTTAATGATGAATACAAGGATAAAAGTTAACGTAGCAAACGAATAGCGACATTGAACTCATTATGTTATTAATAAATGTTACGCAGATCAGATAGCGACAGACAATAACGAAATAATGACATAAAATATGCATCGTAAGTAATACTTATGTGTAGACTTAAAATAATAAAGAGTTTTTATTTTGTTTTTGTTTGTAATAAAATTTATAGAAGGAAGTATTGTAAATATTAGCACGTATCGTATGCACACCAGGAAATAAAATTATAAACAATTGCAAGGCCTGACTATATAGGACCTTCACTATTACATCACAAACAAACAAATATATGCACGTAGCGAGAGGAGACCACGCACTATTATCTATTAAGTTACAATTAATTTATTATTTTAGTACTCCTCCAAATTCTAGTTAATACAAGTGGTTATGAAGTTACTCATAAGTACCGACTGCACTTAATTAAAAAAATACACAATTAGATGTTGTAGATAATGCTGTATTCTTAGGCATTACTTTAGATGCAAAACTTCGATGGGGTCCATACATAGCTGGATTGGCGAATAGTTCGGCAGCTTTTGCGGTTAAAACAATTCGTCAACTTACAGACGAAGCGGCAGCCCAGTTAGTATACTTTAGTTACTTTCATATGGTGATGTCCTATGGTATCCTATTATGGGGACACGCAAATGATATACTTATATCTTATGAACGATGTCTTTTTCTAAAAAAGTGATGTCATAATTGAAATACAAGAAATATACATAAACTGGCTCTGATCCACACAAGGCTTGAAAAAATAATAGATCATTTAAAGGACAATGTGTCCATTTTTACAACAAAATCCCTGCATAAGTATGTAAACTGAATTGAAAAAGTTTGAAATTTTTGATAAGCAGAAACTAGTCAAAAAAGCTTACTATTCTATTAAAGACTAACTTATAGAAACGCATGGGAATTACTAAAATGATGTTATGAACGTACAAATATTGAAAGTGTACCAATCGTTATATAATTAATATTTAAAAGAGCGACAGCTTGAGAGTTACTTCCGCCGTTTCTTCTCCCCAGAACGCCATCTCGATTAGCGATGTAACGGTAGTAGTTTATAAATTCCTTGCATATGAAACTATCGTCAAAAGAGTGATATTGTATCCTTTTTTTGAGCAATAAACTATTTTAATTTGAATTTTTCACTTTTGTGAAGAAACTACTAGACTACGATCAATAGTTATGGAGATATAGCACTTTTTAGTTTGACAGCTGTCATCCGAAATAAAGACTTTGATTTTTGGGAAAAGAATACTATGCTGTGATCAATAATTACAAGAAATAGCACTACTTTCTAGTTTGATAGCTGTCATCCGAAACGAACAGCTTGATAAGATCTATCACTTTTGTAAAGAAACAACTAGTCTACGATCAATAGTTATGGAGATGTAACACTTTCTAGTTTGACAGCTGTCATCCGAAATAAAGACTTTGATGAGTCCTACCATTTCTGTAAAGAAACTACTATTTTGTGATCAATAATTACAAGGATATAGCACTTTCTAGTTTGAGAGCTGTCATCCAAAACTAAGATCTTAATCAGAGATGTACAAAATACTTTTCGAAAAGTATTTAAATACAAAATGCAAATACCTTTTTTAATATAGTATTTCAAATGCAAGATACAAAATACTTTTGCCTTTTGTATTTAAATACTAAATACAAAATATGTATTTTCAAAATACTTTATGGTAAAATTACTGGTTTTCTTTATTTATTAAAGATTTTAAAATCACAAGCTCTTCAAAAAGAGCATTTGACATGTTGCGTCTGTGTGGACGCATAATCATACCACCATACGAAAATAGCCTTTCCACTGGTGCTGAACTCGGGAGACAAGTGTTGTACCGTAAAAACACTTTTTTTATAGTTGGATATGTGTTGAGGATATTCAAACTTGTGTCTTCATCTCTTAAATATTGGAGGGTCTCAGAATCAGTGCAGGCGCTGCTGTTGCTATCTGTAGAGGTTTCCGAGGAGTCTGAATCATTGAACATATAGTAAGACTCACTTTTTTGCTTCTTTTTCAATGTTGATGTTTGTGGGTGTACACTTTTAAAATCGTCGTGTTTGAATCCTCACGCTTCCGCAATGAACAATTCCTTCACATACTCCTTTTCAGCTCTTGGTACCCACTTTAACTTAAAGAAGGGATATGACACAGCTGCTAAAATGCTGTGTTTGGCACGAGTGTCATGCAACTTATATTTTTCAAACCAATTTTCTATACTTTCTTTAATTGTATCAACTAAACCACCACAATATACTGGATTTCTTGCTTTAATAAGTCCAAAATTTTTTGCATTCGATACAATTCTGGCTGCAGGCATCCATAAAAAGTCTCCATGTCGCCTTCTAAGTTTCGCATGGCTTCAGCTATGGGCTTAGATGTGCGAATATACTCAATCAAAAACTGTACTTCCATCTCTTTTAAGACGGCCAATCCTAGTTTTATCAGAACTTCATTGATGGTTTCTTGGAATTTCAGGATATCAATTATGCAATCATAATAGGAATTCCACCTGGTTGTACAGGGGCTTGTTGGAGATTTACCAGTGATTTCCAAGTAAGTTTCACAAGCTTTCGGAGACCTAGCACATAAATTCCAAACAGCCTGACATTTAGCCATGGCCGCATCATGTACTTTTCGGTATGAGTTATTGTTACTTCTGGCTTTGTCTATGTCCCGAGAAGGTATTAAATGCAAAGTGTGTGTGGCACATCGCTCATGGTTGGGCAGTTGATATATATCACTATCATTGGATTCCGGAAACTCTTTCAACAATAACATTTCATCTTTATTCATATCATCATTACTTTGCTCATTATTTTTATCAAGAAAGTCATCTACATTCAAAATTCCAGCACATTCTGAGTCTGGTAAGTCTGGCTTTCCAAATATTTTGAAAGCTTTCGACATGTTTGAACCATTATCAGTTACAGATTTTGTTATTTTAGGTAGCCTTAAATCATATTCAGAATGAATATCAATAATGAGTTCTGCTATCCTGTCGAAGGTTTTTAATCCCTTATATCTTCTGCAGGCGAGTGGTGAGCTATTTCTTGCAAATGTGGTAGCATCAATCCAATGTACTGTCATACCTAAATAACTTCTTTTGGATGAGGACCAAATATCAGCGGTGGTACAAACATAATCAACTGTTTTCAATGTCTGTTTCAAATTTTCTTTATATTCTATGTATGTGTTACTAATTTTGTTATTGCATATACAGCGGCACATTACTTTTGGCGGAGTTGACAGTTGCTGAGCACCTTCGATAAGTGCTCGGAATGACTTATTTTCAACAATTGAGATAGGTGACATCATATCAATTATGAAGTTCACAATTAATTTATCCAAAATAATTGACTTTGTTGAAATGTTTGAAAGAGTAGTTTGTTTTAATTTTATTTTCTTCATACTAGTACTTGCACCATTGCCTGACTCAGATTCAGTAATGTCACATCTTCTTTTCTTACTATGTTGAGGTTTCAATTCCTCATACTCATTTTGTTTCATCTGTCATTTTGCGCATAGACTTTCAAAGCTGCTGCGCCACTAGTGGCCATTTTTTGTTTTTACTGAATCGCGGAATGCTTTAGAAAAATGAAGCTAAGAATAAAAAAGTATTTTGAATATTACAAACCATTTTAAAAATACAAAATACGTCTCGAGTAGTATTTCAAATAAAATACAAAATACTTTTTAAAAAAAGTACTTAAGTACAAAATCCAAAATACGTATTTTGTATTTGTATTTTAAATACAAGTATTTCAAATATGTCACAACTCTGATCTTGATGAGATCAATCACTTCTGTGAAGCTACTACTAGACTACGATCAATAGTTATGGAGATAAAACACTTTCTAGTTTGACAGCTGTCATCCAAAACTAAGATCTTGATGAGATCTATCACTCCTATAAAGAAACTAGTCTACGATCAATAATTACGAAGATATAGCACTTTCTAGTTTGATAGCTGTCATCCGAAACAAAGATCTTGATGAGATCTATCACTTCTGTAAAGAAACTACTAGACTAGGAACAATAGTTTTGGAGATATAGTTATTTCTAGTTTGACATCTGTCATCCGAAATAAAGACTTTGATGAGTCCTATTATTTCTGTAAAGAAACTCCTATTCTGTGATCAATAATCACTTCTGTAAAAAAACTTCTAGTATACGATCCATAGTTTTCGAGATATAGGTAGCCATTTTAAAACTACCACTTGGAATAAAGCTTTAAAATTTTGAGTGCAAAACTCTGTCTTCAATTGAACTTGGTTAAAAAGCTTTGATATTTATATTCCTCAATAAATCTTCAGTGCGCTTATCCGATTTACACTTGACGTTTTTTTAACTACAACAAATAAAAAGGAATAGTGTTTAGTTTATTAAAAAACCTTCACCAGTAATTTGTTTTTAAATAAAAATAGGTTTTTTTTATTTTACTTGTTTAAACACGTAATACGTAGATTGAATAGTAAGCGAAAGGAATATATCACTGACCGCATGAAAATCCTCAGTCAGCGGAAGATAACGATATCAAAATTAGGGTTATGCAGTGAATATAATTGGTATAAAGCACATTTTAATATTTTAATTTATTAAGCAAAATAGATACATAATATACAAAATTATATAGATTAAAGTATTAGAAACAGGACACGTATAATAAAATAAGCATGTCCTAACATAGAGATAAGATTTTATCTAAGTAAAAAGATTAATAAATAAGTAATATTTTTATTATTACAGTCAACAGTAAGATAAAACATTTTCAATTATATGTATGTTAATGTTGAACAAATGTAGACAATATAAGGTAATAACATTACTTAATGATGAATACAAGGATAAAAGTTAACATAGCAAACGAATGGCGACATTGAACTCATTATGTTATTAATAAATGTTACGCAGATCAGATAGCGACAGACAATAACGAAATAATGACATAAAATATGCATCGTAAGTAATACTTATGTGTAGACTTAAAATAATAAAGAGTTTTTATTTTGTTTTTGTTTGTAATAAAATTTATAGAAGGAAGTATTGTAAATATTAGCACGTATCGTATGCACACCAGGAAATAAAATTATAAACAATTGCAAGGCCTGACTATATAGGACCTTCACTATTACATCACAAACAAACAAATATATGCACGTAGCGAGAGGAGACCACGCACTATTATCTATTAAGTTACAATTAATTTATTATTTTAGTACTCCTCCAAATTCTAGTTAATACAAGTGGTTATGAAGTTACTCATAAGTACCGACTGCACTTAATTAAAAAAATACACAATTAGATGTTGTAGATAGTGCTGTATTCTTAGGCATTACTTTAGATGCAAAACTTCGATGGGGTCCATACATAGCTGGATTGGCGAATAGTTCGGCAGCTTTTGCGGTTAAAACAATTCGTCAACTTACAGACGAAGCGGCAGCCCAGTTAGTATACTTTAGTTACTTTCATATGGTGATGTCCTATGGTATCCTATTATGGGGACACGCAAATGATATACTTATATCTTATGAACGATGTCTTTTTCTAAAAAAGTGATGTCATAATTGAAATACAAGAAATATACATAAACTGGCTCTGATCCACACAAGGCTTGAAAAAATAATAGATCATTTAAAGGACAATGTGTCCATTTTTACAACAAAATCCCTGCATAAGTATGTAAACTGAATTGAAAAAGTTTGAAATTTTTGATAAGCAGAAACTAGTCAAAAAAGCTTACTATTCTATTAAAGACTAACTTATAGAAACGCATGGGAATTACTAAAATGATGTTATGAACGTACAAATATTGAAAGTGTACCAATCGTTATATAATTAATATTTAAAAGAGCGACAGCTTGAGAGTTACTTCCGCCGTTTCTTCTCCCCAGAACGCCATCTCGATTAGCGATGTAACGGTAGTAGTTTATAAATTCCTTGCATATGAAACTATCGTCAAAAGAGTGATATTGTATCCTTTTTTTGAGCAATAAACTATTTTAATTTGAATTTTTCACTTTTGTGAAGAAACTACTAGACTACGATCAATAGTTATGGAGATATAGCACTTTTTAGTTTGACAGCTGTCATCCGAAATAAAGACTTTGATTTTTGGGAAAAGAATACTATGCTGTGATCAATAATTACAAGAAATAGCACTACTTTCTAGTTTGATAGCTGTCATCCGAAACGAACAGCTTGATAAGATCTATCACTTTTGTAAAGAAACAACTAGTCTACGATCAATAGTTATGGAGATGTAACACTTTCTAGTTTGACAGCTGTCATCCGAAATAAAGACTTTGATGAGTCCTACCATTTCTGTAAAGAAACTACTATTTTGTGATCAATAATTACAAGGATATAGCACTTTCTAGTTTGAGAGCTGTCATCCAAAACTAAGATCTTAATCAGAGATGTACAAAATACTTTTCGAAAAGTATTTAAATACAAAATGCAAATACCTTTTTTAATATAGTATTTCAAATGCAAGATACAAAATACTTTTGCCTTTTGTATTTAAATACTAAATACAAAATATGTATTTTCAAAATACTTTATGGTAAAATTACTGGTTTTCTTTATTTATTAAAGATTTTAAAATCACAAGCTCTTCAAAAAGAGCATTTGACATGTTGCGTCTGTGTGGACGCATAATCATACCACCATACGAAAATAGCCTTTCCACTGGTGCTGAACTCGGGAGACAAGTGTTGTACCGTAAAAACACTTTTTTTATAGTTGGATATGTGTTGAGGATATTCAAACTTGTGTCTTCATCTCTTAAATATTGGAGGGTCTCAGAATCAGTGCAGGCGCTGCTGTTGCTATCTGTAGAGGTTTCCGAGGAGTCTGAATCATTGAACATATAGTAAGACTCACTTTTTTGCTTCTTTTTCAATGTTGATGTTTGTGGGTGTACACTTTTAAAATCGTCGTGTTTGAATCCTCACGCTTCCGCAATGAACAATTCCTTCACATACTCCTTTTCAGCTCTTGGTACCCACTTTAACTTAAAGAAGGGATATGACACAGCTGCTAAAATGCTGTGTTTGGCACGAGTGTCATGCAACTTATATTTTTCAAACCAATTTTCTATACTTTCTTTAATTGTATCAACTAAACCACCACAATATACTGGATTTCTTGCTTTAATAAGTCCAAAATTTTTTGCATTCGATACAATTCTGGCTGCAGGCATCCATAAAAAGTCTCCATGTCGCCTTCTAAGTTTCGCATGGCTTCAGCTATGGGCTTAGATGTGCGAATATACTCAATCAAAAACTGTACTTCCATCTCTTTTAAGACGGCCAATCCTAGTTTTATCAGAACTTCATTGATGGTTTCTTGGAATTTCAGGATATCAATTATGCAATCATAATAGGAATTCCACCTGGTTGTACAGGGGCTTGTTGGAGATTTACCAGTGATTTCCAAGTAAGTTTCACAAGCTTTCGGAGACCTAGCACATAAATTCCAAACAGCCTGACATTTAGCCATGGCCGCATCATGTACTTTTCGGTATGAGTTATTGTTACTTCTGGCTTTGTCTATGTCCCGAGAAGGTATTAAATGCAAAGTGTGTGTGGCACATCGCTCATGGTTGGGCAGTTGATATATATCACTATCATTGGATTCCGGAAACTCTTTCAACAATAACATTTCATCTTTATTCATATCATCATTACTTTGCTCATTATTTTTATCAAGAAAGTCATCTACATTCAAAATTCCAGCACATTCTGAGTCTGGTAAGTCTGGCTTTCCAAATATTTTGAAAGCTTTCGACATGTTTGAACCATTATCAGTTACAGATTTTGTTATTTTAGGTAGCCTTAAATCATATTCAGAATGAATATCAATAATGAGTTCTGCTATCCTGTCGAAGGTTTTTAATCCCTTATATCTTCTGCAGGCGAGTGGTGAGCTATTTCTTGCAAATGTGGTAGCATCAATCCAATGTACTGTCATACCTTAATAACTTCTTTTGGATGAGGACCAAATATCAGCGGTGGTACAAACATAATCAACTGTTTTCAATGTCTGTTTCAAATTTTCTTTATATTCTATGTATGTGTTACTAATTTTGTTATTGCATATACAGCGGCACATTACTTTTGGCGGAGTTGACAGTTGCTGAGCACCTTCGATAAGTGCTCGGAATGACTTATTTTCAACAATTGAGATAGGTGACATCATATCAATTATGAAGTTCACAATTAATTTATCCAAAATAATTGACTTTGTTGAAATGTTTGAAAGAGTAGTTTGTTTTAATTTTATTTTCTTCATACTAGTACTTGCACCATTGCCTGACTCAGATTCAGTAATGTCACATCTTCTTTTCTTACTATGTTGAGGTTTCAATTCCTCATACTCATTTTGTTTCATCTGTCATTTTGCGCATAGACTTTCAAAGCTGCTGCGCCACTAGTGGCCATTTTTTGTTTTTACTGAATCGCGGAATGCTTTAGAAAAATGAAGCTAAGAATAAAAAAGTATTTTGAATATTTCAAACCATTTTAAAAATACAAAATACGTCTCGAGTAGTATTTCAAATAAAATACAAAATACTTTTTAAAAAAAGTACTTAAGTACAAAATCCAAAATACGTATTTTGTATTTGTATTTTAAATACAAGTATTTCAAATATGTCACAACTCTGATCTTGATGAGATCAATCACTTCTGTGAAGCTACTACTAGACTACGATCAATAGTTATGGAGATAAAACACTTTCTAGTTTGACAGCTGTCATCCAAAACTAAGATCTTGATGAGATCTATCACTCCTATAAAGAAACTAGTCTACGATCAATAATTACGAAGATATAGCACTTTCTAGTTTGATAGCTGTCATCCGAAACAAAGATCTTGATGAGATCTATCACTTCTGTAAAGAAACTACTAGACTAGGAACAATAGTTTTGGAGATATAGTTATTTCTAGTTTGACATCTGTCATCCGAAATAAAGACTTTGATGAGTCCTATTATTTCTGTAAAGAAACTCCTATTCTGTGATCAATAATCACTTCTGTAAAAAAACTTCTAGTATACGATCCATAGTTTTCGAGATATAGGTAGCCATTTTAAAACTACCACTTGGAATAAAGCTTTAAAATTTTGAGTGCAAAACTCTGTCTTCAATTGAACTTGGTTAAAAAGCTTTGATATTTATATTCCTCAATAAATCTTCAGTGCGCTTATCCGATTTACACTTGACGTTTTTTTAACTACAACAAATAAAAAGGAATAGTGTTTAGTTTATTAAAAAACCTTCACCAGTAATTTGTTTTTAAATAAAAATAGGTTTTTTTTTATTTTACTTGTTTAAACACGTAATACGTAGATTGAATAGTAAGCGAAAGGAATATATCACTGACCGCATGAAAATCCTCAGTCAGCGGAAGATAACGATATCAAAATTAGGGTTATGCAGTGAATATAATTGGTATAAAGCACATTTTAATATTTTAATTTATTAAGCAAAATAGATACATAATATACAAAATTATATAGATTAAAGTATTAGAAACAGGACACGTATAATAAAATAAGCATGTCCTAACATAGAGATAAGATTTTATCTAAGTAAAAAGATTAATAAATAAGTAATATTTTTATTATTACAGTCAACAGTAAGATAAAACATTTTCAATTATATGTATGTTAATGTTGAACAAATGTAGACAATATAAGGTAATAACATTACTTAATGATGAATACAAGGATAAAAGTTAACGTAGCAAACGAATAGCGACATTGAACTCATTATGTTATTAATAAATGTTACGCAGATCAGATAGCGACAGACAATAACGAAATAATGACATAAAATATGCATCGTAAGTAATACTTATGTGTAGACTTAAAATAATAAAGAGTTTTTATTTTGTTTTTGTTTGTAATAAAATTTATAGAAGGAAGTATTGTAAATATTAGCACGTATCGTATGCACACCAGGAAATAAAATTATAAACAATTGCAAGGCCTGACTATATAGGACCTTCACTATTACATCACAAACAAACAAATATATGCACGTAGCGAGAGGAGACCACGCACTATTATCTATTAAGTTACAATTAATTTATTATTTTAGTACTCCTCCAAATTCTAGTTAATACAAGTGGTTATGAAGTTACTCATAAGTACCGACTGCACTTAATTAAAAAAATACACAATTAGATGTTGTAGATAGTGCTGTATTCTTAGGCATTACTTTAGATGCAAAACTTCGATGGGGTCCATACATAGCTGGATTGGCGAATAGTTCGGCAGCTTTTGCGGTTAAAACAATTCGTCAACTTACAGACGAAGCGGCAGCCCAGTTAGTATACTTTAGTTACTTTCATATGGTGATGTCCTATGGTATCCTATTATGGGGACACGCAAATGATATACTTATATCTTATGAACGATGTCTTTTTCTAAAAAAGTGATGTCATAATTGAAATACAAGAAATATACATAAACTGGCTCTGATCCACACAAGGCTTGAAAAAATAATAGATCATTTAAAGGACAATGTGTCCATTTTTACAACAAAATCCCTGCATAAGTATGTAAACTGAATTGAAAAAGTTTGAAATTTTTGATAAGCAGAAACTAGTCAAAAAAGCTTACTATTCTATTAAAGACTAACTTATAGAAACGCATGGGAATTACTAAAATGATGTTATGAACGTACAAATATTGAAAGTGTACCAATCGTTATATAATTAATATTTAAAAGAGCGACAGCTTGAGAGTTACTTCCGCCGTTTCTTCTCCCCAGAACGCCATCTCGATTAGCGATGTAACGGTAGTAGTTTATAAATTCCTTGCATATGAAACTATCGTCAAAAGAGTGATATTGTATCCTTTTTTTGAGCAATAAACTATTTTAATTTGAATTTTTCACTTTTGTGAAGAAACTACTAGACTACGATCAATAGTTATGGAGATATAGCACTTTTTAGTTTGACAGCTGTCATCCGAAATAAAGACTTTGATGAGTCTTATCATTTTTGTGAAAAGAATACTATGCTGTGATCAATAATTACAAGAAATAGCACTACTTTCTAGTTTGATAGCTGTCATCCGAAACGAACAGCTTGATAAGATCTATCACTTTTGTAAAGAAACAACTAGTCTACGATCAATAGTTATGGAGATGTAACACTTTCTAGTTTGACAGCTGTCATCCGAAATAAAGACTTTGATGAGTCCTACCATTTCTGTAAAGAAACTACTATTTTGTGATCAATAATTACAAGGATATAGCACTTTCTAGTTTGAGAGCTGTCATCCAAAACTAAGATCTTAATCAGAGATGTACAAAATACTTTTCGAAAAGTATTTAAATACAAAATGCAAATACCTTTTTTAATATAGTATTTCAAATGCAAGATACAAAATACTTTTGCCTTTTGTATTTAAATACTAAATACAAAATATGTATTTTCAAAATACTTTATGGTAAAATTACTGGTTTTCTTTATTTATTAAAGATTTTAAAATCACAAGCTCTTCAAAAAGAGCATTTGACATGTTGCGTCTGTGTGGACGCATAATCATACCACCATACGAAAATAGCCTTTCCACTGGTGTTGAACTCGGGAGACAAGTGTTGTACCGTAAAAACACTTTTTTTATAGTTGGATATGTGTTGAGGATATTCAAACTTGTGTCTTCATCTCTTAAATATTGGAGGGTCTCAGAATCAGTGCAGGCGCTGCTGTTGCTATCTGTAGAGGTTTCCGAGGAGTCTGAATCATTGAACATATAGTAAGACTCACTTTTTTGCTTCTTTTTCAATGTTGATGTTTGTGGGTGTACACTTTTAAAATCGTCGTGTTTGAATCCTCACGCTTCCGCAATGAACAATTCCTTCACATACTCCTTTTCAGCTCTTGGTACCCACTTTAACTTAAAGAAGGGATATGACACAGCTGCTAAAATGCTGTGTTTGGCACGAGTGTCATGCAACTTATATTTTTCAAACCAATTTTCTATACTTTCTTTAATTGTATCAACTAAACCACCACAATATACTGGATTTCTTGCTTTAATAAGTCCAAAATTTTTTGCATTCGATACAATTCTGGCTGCAGGCATCCATAAAAAGTCTCCATGTCGCCTTCTAAGTTTCGCATGGCTTCAGCTATGGGCTTAGATGTGCGAATATACTCAATCAAAAACTGTACTTCCATCTCTTTTAAGACGGCCAATCCTAGTTTTATCAGAACTTCATTGATGGTTTCTTGGAATTTCAGGATATCAATTATGCAATCATAATAGGAATTCCACCTGGTTGTACAGGGGCTTGTTGGAGATTTACCAGTGATTTCCAAGTAAGTTTCACAAGCTTTCGGAGACCTAGCACATAAATTCCAAACAGCCTGACATTTAGCCATGGCCGCATCATGTACTTTTCGGTATGAGTTATTGTTACTTCTGGCTTTGTCTATGTCCCGAGAAGGTATTAAATGCAAAGTGTGTGTGGCACATCGCTCATGGTTGGGCAGTTGATATATATCACTATCATTGGATTCCGGAAACTCTTTCAACAATAACATTTCATCTTTATTCATATCATCATTACTTTGCTCATTATTTTTATCAAGAAAGTCATCTACATTCAAAATTCCAGCACATTCTGAGTCTGGTAAGTCTGGCTTTCCAAATATTTTGAAAGCTTTCGACATGTTTGAACCATTATCAGTTACAGATTTTGTTATTTTAGGTAGCCTTAAATCATATTCAGAATGAATATCAATAATGAGTTCTGCTATCCTGTCGAAGGTTTTTAATCCCTTATATCTTCTGCAGGCGAGTGGTGAGCTATTTCTTGCAAATGTGGTAGCATCAATCCAATGTACTGTCATACCTAAATAACTTCTTTTGGATGAGGACCAAATATCAGCGGTGGTACAAACATAATCAACTGTTTTCAATGTCTGTTTCAAATTTTCTTTATATTCTATGTATGTGTTACTAATTTTGTTATTGCATATACAGCGGCACATTACTTTTGGCGGAGTTGACAGTTGCTGAGCACCTTCGATAAGTGCTCGGAATGACTTATTTTCAACAATTGAGATAGGTGACATCATATCAATTATGAAGTTCACAATTAATTTATCCAAAATAATTGACTTTGTTGAAATGTTTGAAAGAGTAGTTTGTTTTAATTTTATTTTCTTCATACTAGTACTTGCACCATTGCCTGACTCAGATTCAGTAATGTCACATCTTCTTTTCTTACTATGTTGAGGTTTCAATTCCTCATACTCATTTTGTTTCATCTGTCATTTTGCGCATAGACTTTCAAAGCTGCTGCGCCACTAGTGGCCATTTTTTGTTTTTACTGAATCGCGGAATGCTTTAGAAAAATGAAGCTAAGAATAAAAAAGTATTTTGAATATTACAAACCATTTTAAAAATACAAAATACGTCTCGAGTAGTATTTCAAATAAAATACAAAATACTTTTTAAAAAAAGTACTTAAGTACAAAATCCAAAATACGTATTTTGTATTTGTATTTTAAATACAAGTATTTCAAATATGTCACAACTCTGATCTTGATGAGATCAATCACTTCTGTGAAGCTACTACTAGACTACGATCAATAGTTATGGAGATAAAACACTTTCTAGTTTGACAGCTGTCATCCAAAACTAAGATCTTGATGAGATCTATCACTCCTATAAAGAAACTAGTCTACGATCAATAATTACGAAGATATAGCACTTTCTAGTTTGATAGCTGTCATCCGAAACAAAGATCTTGATGAGATCTATCACTTCTGTAAAGAAACTACTAGACTAGGAACAATAGTTTTGGAGATATAGTTATTTCTAGTTTGACATCTGTCATCCGAAATAAAGACTTTGATGAGTCCTATTATTTCTGTAAAGAAACTCCTATTCTGTGATCAATAATCACTTCTGTAAAAAAACTTCTAGTATACGATCCATAGTTTTCGAGATATAGGTAGCCATTTTAAAACTACCACTTGGAATAAAGCTTTAAAATTTTGAGTGCAAAACTCTGTCTTCAATTGAACTTGGTTAAAAAGCTTTGATATTTATATTCCTCAATAAATCTTCAGTGCGCTTATCCGATTTACACTTGACGTTTTTTTAACTACAACAAATAAAAAGGAATAGTGTTTAGTTTATTAAAAAACCTTCACCAGTAATTTGTTTTTAAATAAAAATAGGTTTTTTTTTATTTTACTTGTTTAAACACGTAATACGTAGATTGAATAGTAAGCGAAAGGAATATATCACTGACCGCATGAAAATCCTCAGTCAGCGGAAGATAACGATATCAAAATTAGGGTTATGCAGTGAATATAATTGGTATAAAGCACATTTTAATATTTTAATTTATTAAGCAAAATAGATACATAATATACAAAATTATATAGATTAAAGTATTAGAAACAGGACACGTATAATAAAATAAGCATGTCCTAACATAGAGATAAGATTTTATCTAAGTAAAAAGATTAATAAATAAGTAATATTTTTATTATTACAGTCAACAGTAAGATAAAACATTTTCAATTATATGTATGTTAATGTTGAACAAATGTAGACAATATAAGGTAATAACATTACTTAATGATGAATACAAGGATAAAAGTTAACGTAGCAAACGAATGGCGACATTGAACTCATTATGTTATTAATAAATGTTACGCAGATCAGATAGCGACAGACAATAACGAAATAATGACATAAAATATGCATCGTAAGTAATACTTATGTGTAGACTTAAAATAATAAAGAGTTTTTATTTTGTTTTTGTTTGTAATAAAATTTATAGAAGGAAGTATTGTAAATATTAGCACGTATCGTATGCACACCAGGAAATAAAATTATAAACAATTGCAAGGCCTGACTATATAGGACCTTCACTATTACATCACAAACAAACAAATATATGCACGTAGCGAGAGGAGACCACGCACTATTATCTATTAAGTTACAATTAATTTATTATTTTAGTACTCCTCCAAATTCTAGTTAATACAAGTGGTTATGAAGTTACTCATAAGTACCGACTGCACTTAATTAAAAAAATACACAATTAGATGTTGTAGATAGTGCTGTATTCTTAGGCATTACTTTAGATGCAAAACTTCGATGGGGTCCATACATAGCTGGATTGGCGAATAGTTCGGCAGCTTTTGCGGTTAAAACAATTCGTCAACTTACAGACGAAGCGGCAGCCCAGTTAGTATACTTTAGTTACTTTCATATGGTGATGTCCTATGGTATCCTATTATGGGGACACGCAAATGATATACTTATATCTTATGAACGATGTCTTTTTCTAAAAAAGTGATGTCATAATTGAAATACAAGAAATATACATAAACTGGCTCTGATCCACACAAGGCTTGAAAAAATAATAGATCATTTAAAGGACAATGTGTCCATTTTTACAACAAAATCCCTGCATAAGTATGTAAACTGAATTGAAAAAGTTTGAAATTTTTGATAAGCAGAAACTAGTCAAAAAAGCTTACTATTCTATTAAAGACTAACTTATAGAAACGCATGGGAATTACTAAAATGATGTTATGAACGTACAAATATTGAAAGTGTACCAATCGTTATATAATTAATATTTAAAAGAGCGACAGCTTGAGAGTTACTTCCGCCGTTTCTTCTCCCCAGAACGCCATCTCGATTAGCGATGTAACGGTAGTAGTTTATAAATTCCTTGCATATGAAACTATCGTCAAAAGAGTGATATTGTATCCTTTTTTTGAGCAATAAACTATTTTAATTTGAATTTTTCACTTTTGTGAAGAAACTACTAGACTACGATCAATAGTTATGGAGATATAGCACTTTTTAGTTTGACAGCTGTCATCCGAAATAAAGACTTTGATGAGTCTTATCATTTTTGTGAAAAGAATACTATGCTGTGATCAATAATTACAAGAAATAGCACTACTTTCTAGTTTGATAGCTGTCATCCGAAACGAACAGCTTGATAAGATCTATCACTTTTGTAAAGAAACAACTAGTCTACGATCAATAGTTATGGAGATGTAACACTTTCTAGTTTGACAGCTGTCATCCGAAATAAAGACTTTGATGAGTCCTGCCATTTCTGTAAAGAAACTACTATTTTGTGATCAATAATTACAAGGATATAGCACTTTCTAGTTTGAGAGCTGTCATCCAAAACTAAGATCTTAATCAGAGATGTACAAAATACTTTTCGAAAAGTATTTAAATACAAAATGCAAATACCTTTTTTAATATAGTATTTCAAATGCAAGATACAAAATACTTTTGCCTTTTGTATTTAAATACTAAATACAAAATATGTATTTTCAAAATACTTTATGGTAAAATTACTGGTTTTCTTTATTTATTAAAGATTTTAAAATCACAAGCTCTTCAAAAAGAGCATTTGACATGTTGCGTCTGTGTGGACGCATAATCATACCACCATACGAAAATAGCCTTTCCACTGGTGCTGAACTCGGGAGACAAGTGTTGTACCGTAAAAACACTTTTTTTATAGTTGGATATGTGTTGAGGATATTCAAACTTGTGTCTTCATCTCTTAAATATTGGAGGGTCTCAGAATCAGTGCAGGCGCTGCTGTTGCTATCTGTAGAGGTTTCCGAGGAGTCTGAATCATTGAACATATAGTAAGACTCACTTTTTTGCTTCTTTTTCAATGTTGATGTTTGTGGGTGTACACTTTTAAAATCGTCGTGTTTGAATCCTCACGCTTCCGCAATGAACAATTCCTTCACATACTCCTTTTCAGCTCTTGGTACCCACTTTAACTTAAAGAAGGGATATGACACAGCTGCTAAAATGCTGTGTTTGGCACGAGTGTCATGCAACTTATATTTTTCAAACCA
Source organism: Apoda limacodes (assembly GCA_946406115.1). Classification (NCBI taxonomy): domain Eukaryota; kingdom Metazoa; phylum Arthropoda; class Insecta; order Lepidoptera; family Limacodidae; genus Apoda; species Apoda limacodes. The sequence goes on along the minus strand of OX291545.1, from coordinate 6,249,836 downwards.
ATTTTCTATACTTTCTTTAATTGTATCAACTAAACCACCACAATATACTGGATTTCTTGCTTTAATAAGTCCAAAATTTTTTGCATTCGATACAATTCTGGCTGCAGGCATCCATAAAAAGTCTCCATGTCGCCTTCTAAGTTTCGCATGGCTTCAGCTATGGGCTTAGATGTGCGAATATACTCAATCAAAAACTGTACTTCCATCTCTTTTAAGACGGCCAATCCTAGTTTTATCAGAACTTCATTGATGGTTTCTTGGAATTTCAGGATATCAATTATGCAATCATAATAGGAATTCCACCTGGTTGTACAGGGGCTTGTTGGAGATTTACCAGTGATTTCCAAGTAAGTTTCACAAGCTTTCGGAGACCTAGCACATAAATTCCAAACAGCCTGACATTTAGCCATGGCCGCATCATGTACTTTTCGGTATGAGTTATTGTTACTTCTGGCTTTGTCTATGTCCCGAGAAGGTATTAAATGCAAAGTGTGTGTGGCACATCGCTCATGGTTGGGCAGTTGATATATATCACTATCATTGGATTCCGGAAACTCTTTCAACAATAACATTTCATCTTTATTCATATCATCATTACTTTGCTCATTATTTTTATCAAGAAAGTCATCTACATTCAAAATTCCAGCACATTCTGAGTCTGGTAAGTCTGGCTTTCCAAATATTTTGAAAGCTTTCGACATGTTTGAACCATTATCAGTTACAGATTTTGTTATTTTAGGTAGCCTTAAATCATATTCAGAATGAATATCAATAATGAGTTCTGCTATCCTGTCGAAGGTTTTTAATCCCTTATATCTTCTGCAGGCGAGTGGTGAGCTATTTCTTGCAAATGTGGTAGCATCAATCCAATGTACTGTCATACCTAAATAACTTCTTTTGGATGAGGACCAAATATCAGCGGTGGTACAAACATAATCAACTGTTTTCAATGTCTGTTTCAAATTTTCTTTATATTCTATGTATGTGTTACTAATTTTGTTATTGCATATACAGCGGCACATTACTTTTGGCGGAGTTGACAGTTGCTGAGCACCTTCGATAAGTGCTCGGAATGACTTATTTTCAACAATTGAGATAGGTGACATCATATCAATTATGAAGTTCACAATTAATTTATCCAAAATAATTGACTTTGTTGAAATGTTTGAAAGAGTAGTTTGTTTTAATTTTATTTTCTTCATACTAGTACTTGCACCATTGCCTGACTCAGATTCAGTAATGTCACATCTTCTTTTCTTACTATGTTGAGGTTTCAATTCCTCATACTCATTTTGTTTCATCTGTCATTTTGCGCATAGACTTTCAAAGCTGCTGCGCCACTAGTGGCCATTTTTTGTTTTTACTGAATCGCGGAATGCTTTAGAAAAATGAAGCTAAGAATAAAAAAGTATTTTGAATATTACAAACCATTTTAAAAATACAAAATACGTCTCGAGTAGTATTTCAAATAAAATACAAAATACTTTTTAAAAAAAGTACTTAAGTACAAAATCCAAAATACGTATTTTGTATTTGTATTTTAAATACAAGTATTTCAAATATGTCACAACTCTGATCTTGATGAGATCAATCACTTCTGTGAAGCTACTACTAGACTACGATCAATAGTTATGGAGATAAAACACTTTCTAGTTTGACAGCTGTCATCCAAAACTAAGATCTTGATGAGATCTATCACTCCTATAAAGAAACTAGTCTACGATCAATAATTACGAAGATATAGCACTTTCTAGTTTGATAGCTGTCATCCGAAACAAAGATCTTGATGAGATCTATCACTTCTGTAAAGAAACTACTAGACTAGGAACAATAGTTTTGGAGATATAGTTATTTCTAGTTTGACATCTGTCATCCGAAATAAAGACTTTGATGAGTCCTATTATTTCTGTAAAGAAACTCCTATTCTGTGATCAATAATCACTTCTGTAAAAAAACTTCTAGTATACGATCCATAGTTTTCGAGATATAGGTAGCCATTTTAAAACTACCACTTGGAATAAAGCTTTAAAATTTTGAGTGCAAAACTCTGTCTTCAATTGAACTTGGTTAAAAAGCTTTGATATTTATATTCCTCAATAAATCTTCAGTGCGCTTATCCGATTTACACTTGACGTTTTTTTAACTACAACAAATAAAAAGGAATAGTGTTTAGTTTATTAAAAAACCTTCACCAGTAATTTGTTTTTAAATAAAAATAGGTTTTTTTTTATTTTACTTGTTTAAACACGTAATACGTAGATTGAATAGTAAGCGAAAGGAATATATCACTGACCGCATGAAAATCCTCAGTCAGCGGAAGATAACGATATCAAAATTAGGGTTATGCAGTGAATATAATTGGTATAAAGCACATTTTAATATTTTATTTTATTAAGCAAAATAGATACATAATATACAAAATTATATAGATTAAAGTATTAGAAACAGGACACGTATAATAAAATAAGCATGTCCTAACATAGAGATAAGATTTTATCTAAGTAAAAAGATTAATAAATAAGTAATATTTTTATTATTACAGTCAACAGTAAGATAAAACATTTTCAATTATATGTATGTTAATGTTGAACAAATGTAGACAATATAAGGTAATAACATTACTTAATGATGAATACAAGGATAAAAGTTAACGTAGCAAACGAATAGCGACATTGAACTCATTATGTTATTAATAAATGTTACGCAGATCAGATAGCGACAGACAATAACGAAATAATGACATAAAATATGCATCGTAAGTAATACTTATGTGTAGACTTAAAATAATGAAGAGTTTTTATTTTGTTTTTGTTTGTAATAAAATTTATAGAAGGAAGTATTGTAAATATTAGCACGTATCGTATGCACACCAGGAAATAAAATTATAAACAATTGCAAGGCCTGACTATATAGGACCTTCACTATTACATCACAAACAAACAAATATATGCACGTAGCGAGAGGAGACCACGCACTATTATCTATTAAGTTACAATTAATTTATTATTTTAGTACTCCTCCAAATTCTAGTTAATACAAGTGGTTATGAAGTTACTCATAAGTACCGACTGCACTTAATTAAAAAAATACACAATTAGATGTTGTAGATAGTGCTGTATTCTTAGGCATTACTTTAGATGCAAAACTTCGATGGGGTCCATACATAGCTGGATTGGCGAATAGTTCGGCAGCTTTTGCGGTTAAAACAATTCGTCAACTTACAGACGAAGCGGCAGCCCAGTTAGTATACTTTAGTTACTTTCATATGGTGATGTCCTATGGTATCCTATTATGGGGACACGCAAATGATATACTTATATCTTATGAACGATGTCTTTTTCTAAAAAAGTGATGTCATAATTGAAATACAAGAAATATACATAAACTGGCTCTGATCCACACAAGGCTTGAAAAAATAATAGATCATTTAAAGGACAATGTGTCCATTTTTACAACAAAATCCCTGCATAAGTATGTAAACTGAATTGAAAAAGTTTGAAATTTTTGATAAGCAGAAACTAGTCAAAAAAGCTTACTATTCTATTAAAGACTAACTTATAGAAACGCATGGGAATTACTAAAATGATGTTATGAACGTACAAATATTGAAAGTGTACCAATCGTTATATAATTAATATTTAAAAGAGCGACAGCTTGAGAGTTACTTCCGCCGTTTCTTCTCCCCAGAACGCCATCTCGATTAGCGATGTAACGGTAGTAGTTTATAAATTCCTTGCATATGAAACTATCGTCAAAAGAGTGATATTGTATCCTTTTTTTGAGCAATAAACTATTTTAATTTGAATTTTTCACTTTTGTGAAGAAACTACTAGACTACGATCAATAGTTATGGAGATATAGCACTTTTTAGTTTGACAGCTGTCATCCGAAATAAAGACTTTGATTTTTGGGAAAAGAATACTATGCTGTGATCAATAATTACAAGAAATAGCACTACTTTCTAGTTTGATAGCTGTCATCCGAAACGAACAGCTTGATAAGATCTATCACTTTTGTAAAGAAACAACTAGTCTACGATCAATAGTTATGGAGATGTAACACTTTCTAGTTTGACAGCTGTCATCCGAAATAAAGACTTTGATGAGTCCTACAATTTCTGTAAAGAAACTACTATTTTGTGATCAATAATTACAAGGATATAGCACTTTCTAGTTTGAGAGCTGTCATCCAAAACTAAGATCTTAATCAGAGATGTACAAAATACTTTTCGAAAAGTATTTAAATACAAAATGCAAATACCTTTTTTAATATAGTATTTCAAATGCAAGATACAAAATACTTTTGCCTTTTGTATTTAAATACTAAATACAAAATATGTATTTTCAAAATACTTTATGGTAAAATTACTGGTTTTCTTTATTTATTAAAGATTTTAAAATCACAAGCTCTTCAAAAAGAGCATTTGACATGTTGCGTCTGTGTGGACGCATAATCATACCACCATACGAAAATAGCCTTTCCACTGGTGCTGAACTCGGGAGACAAGTGTTGTACCGTAAAAACACTTTTTTTATAGTTGGATATGTGTTGAGGATATTCAAACTTGTGTCTTCATCTCTTAAATATTGGAGGGTCTCAGAATCAGTGCAGGCGCTGCTGTTGCTATCTGTAGAGGTTTCCGAGGAGTCTGAATCATTGAACATATAGTAAGACTCACTTTTTTGCTTCTTTTTCAATGTTGATGTTTGTGGGTGTACACTTTTAAAATCGTCGTGTTTGAATCCTCACGCTTCCGCAATGAACAATTCCTTCACATACTCCTTTTCAGCTCTTGGTACCCACTTTAACTTAAAGAAGGGATATGACACAGCTGCTAAAATGCTGTGTTTGGCACGAGTGTCATGCAACTTATATTTTTCAAACCAATTTTCTATACTTTCTTTAATTGTATCAACTAAACCACCACAATATACTGGATTTCTTGCTTTAATAAGTCCAAAATTTTTTGCATTCGATACAATTCTTGCTGCAGGCATCCATAAAAAGTCTCCATGTCGCCTTCTAAGTTTCGCATGGCTTCAGCTATGGGCTTAGATGTGCGAATATACTCAATCAAAAACTGTACTTCCATCTCTTTTAAGACGGCCAATCCTAGTTTTATCAGAACTTCATTGATGGTTTCTTGGAATTTCAGGATATCAATTATGCAATCATAATAGGAATTCCACCTGGTTGTACAGGGGCTTGTTGGAGATTTACCAGTGATTTCCAAGTAAGTTTCACAAGCTTTCGGAGACCTAGCACATAAATTCCAAACAGCCTGACATTTAGCCATGGCCGCATCATGTACTTTTCGGTATGAGTTATTGTTACTTCTGGCTTTGTCTATGTCCCGAGAAGGTATTAAATGCAAAGTGTGTGTGGCACATCGCTCATGGTTGGGCAGTTGATATATATCACTATCATTGGATTCCGGAAACTCTTTCAACAATAACATTTCATCTTTATTCATATCATCATTACTTTGCTCATTATTTTTATCAAGAAAGTCATCTACATTCAAAATTCCAGCACATTCTGAGTCTGGTAAGTCTGGCTTTCCAAATATTTTGAAAGCTTTCGACATGTTTGAACCATTATCAGTTACAGATTTTGTTATTTTAGGTAGCCTTAAATCATATTCAGAATGAATATCAATAATGAGTTCTGCTATCCTGTCGAAGGTTTTTAATCCCTTATATCTTCTGCAGGCGAGTGGTGAGCTATTTCTTGCAAATGTGGTAGCATCAATCCAATGTACTGTCATACCTAAATAACTTCTTTTGGATGAGGACCAAATATCAGCGGTGGTACAAACATAATCAACTGTTTTCAATGTCTGTTTCAAATTTTCTTTATATTCTATGTATGTGTTACTAATTTTGTTATTGCATATACAGCGGCACATTACTTTTGGCGGAGTTGACAGTTGCTGAGCACCTTCGATAAGTGCTCGGAATGACTTATTTTCAACAATTGAGATAGGTGACATCATATCAATTATGAAGTTCACAATTAATTTATCCAAAATAATTGACTTTGTTGAAATGTTTGAAAGAGTAGTTTGTTTTAATTTTATTTTCTTCATACTAGTACTTGCACCATTGCCTGACTCAGATTCAGTAATGTCACATCTTCTTTTCTTACTATGTTGAGGTTTCAATTCCTCATACTCATTTTGTTTCATCTGTCATTTTGCGCATAGACTTTCAAAGCTGCTGCGCCACTAGTGGCCATTTTTTGTTTTTACTGAATCGCGGAATGCTTTAGAAAAATGAAGCTAAGAATAAAAAAGTATTTTGAATATTACAAACCATTTTAAAAATACAAAATACGTCTCGAGTAGTATTTCAAATAAAATACAAAATACTTTTTAAAAAAAGTACTTAAGTACAAAATCCAAAATACGTATTTTGTATTTGTATTTTAAATACAAGTATTTCAAATATGTCACAACTCTGATCTTGATGAGATCAATCACTTCTGTGAAGCTACTACTAGACTACGATCAATAGTTATGGAGATAAAACACTTTCTAGTTTGACAGCTGTCATCCAAAACTAAGATCTTGATGAGATCTATCACTCCTATAAAGAAACTAGTCTACGATCAATAATTACGAAGATATAGCACTTTCTAGTTTGATAGCTGTCATCCGAAACAAAGATCTTGATGAGATCTATCACTTCTGTAAAGAAACTACTAGACTAGGAACAATAGTTTTGGAGATATAGTTATTTCTAGTTTGACATCTGTCATCCGAAATAAAGACTTTGATGAGTCCTATTATTTCTGTAAAGAAACTCCTATTCTGTGATCAATAATCACTTCTGTAAAAAAACTTCTAGTATACGATCCATAGTTTTCGAGATATAGGTAGCCATTTTAAAACTACCACTTGGAATAAAGCTTTAAAATTTTGAGTGCAAAACTCTGTCTTCAATTGAACTTGGTTAAAAAGCTTTGATATTTATATTCCTCAATAAATCTTCAGTGCGCTTATCCGATTTACACTTGACGTTTTTTTAACTACAACAAATAAAAAGGAATAGTGTTTAGTTTATTAAAAAACCTTCACCAGTAATTTGTTTTTAAATAAAAATAGGTTTTTTTTTATTTTACTTGTTTAAACACGTAATACGTAGATTGAATAGTAAGCGAAAGGAATATATCACTGACCGCATGAAAATCCTCAGTCAGCGGAAGATAACGATATCAAAATTAGGGTTATGCAGTGAATATAATTGGTATAAAGCACATTTTAATATTTTAATTTATTAAGCAAAATAGATACATAATATACAAAATTATATAGATTAAAGTATTAGAAACAGGACACGTATAATAAAATAAGCATGTCCTAACATAGAGATAAGATTTTATCTAAGTAAAAAGATTAATAAATAAGTAATATTTTTATTATTACAGTCAACAGTAAGATAAAACATTTTCAATTATATGTATGTTAATGTTGAACAAATGTAGACAATATAAGGTAATAACATTACTTAATGATGAATACAAGGATAAAAGTTAACGTAGCAAACGAATAGCGACATTGAACTCATTATGTTATTAATAAATGTTACGCAGATCAGATAGCGACAGACAATAACGAAATAATGACATAAAATATGCATCGTAAGTAATACTTATGTGTAGACTTAAAATAATAAAGAGTTTTTATTTTGTTTTTGTTTGTAATAAAATTTATAGAAGGAAGTATTGTAAATATTAGCACGTATCGTATGCACACCAGGAAATAAAATTATAAACAATTGCAAGGCCTGACTATATAGGACCTTCACTATTACATCACAAACAAACAAATATATGCACGTAGCGAGAGGAGACCACGCACTATTATCTATTAAGTTACAATTAATTTATTATTTTAGTACTCCTCCAAATTCTAGTTAATACAAGTGGTTATGAAGTTACTCATAAGTACCGACTGCACTTAATTAAAAAAATACACAATTAGATGTTGTAGATAATGCTGTATTCTTAGGCATTACTTTAGATGCAAAACTTCGATGGGGTCCATACATAGCTGGATTGGCGAATAGTTCGGCAGCTTTTGCGGTTAAAACAATTCGTCAACTTACAGACGAAGCGGCAGCCCAGTTAGTATACTTTAGTTACTTTCATATGGTGATGTCCTATGGTATCCTATTATGGGGACACGCAAATGATATACTTATATCTTATGAACGATGTCTTTTTCTAAAAAAGTGATGTCATAATTGAAATACAAGAAATATACATAAACTGGCTCTGATCCACACAAGGCTTGAAAAAATAATAGATCATTTAAAGGACAATGTGTCCATTTTTACAACAAAATCCCTGCATAAATATGTAAACTGAATTGAAAAAGTTTGAAATTTTTGATAAGCAGAAACTAGTCAAAAAAGCTTACTATTCTATTAAAGACTAACTTATAGAAACGCATGGGAATTACTAAAATGATGTTATGAACGTACAAATATTGAAAGTGTACCAATCGTTATATAATTAATATTTAAAAGAGCGACAGCTTGAGAGTTACTTCCGCCGTTTCTTCTCCCCAGAACGCCATCTCGATTAGCGATGTAACGGTAGTAGTTTATAAATTCCTTGCATATGAAACTATCGTCAAAAGAGTGATATTGTATCCTTTTTTTGAGCAATAAACTATTTTAATTTGAATTTTTCACTTTTGTGAAGAAACTACTAGACTACGATCAATAGTTATGGAGATATAGCACTTTTTAGTTTGACAGCTGTCATCCGAAATAAAGACTTTGATTTTTGGGAAAAGAATACTATGCTGTGATCAATAATTACAAGAAATAGCACTACTTTCTAGTTTGATAGCTGTCATCCGAAACGAACAGCTTGATAAGATCTATCACTTTTGTAAAGAAACAACTAGTCTACGATCAATAGTTATGGAGATGTAACACTTTCTAGTTTGACAGCTGTCATCCGAAATAAAGACTTTGATGAGTCCTACCATTTCTGTAAAGAAACTACTATTTTGTGATCAATAATTACAAGGATATAGCACTTTCTAGTTTGAGAGCTGTCATCCAAAACTAAGATCTTAATCAGAGATGTACAAAATACTTTTCGAAAAGTATTTAAATACAAAATGCAAATACCTTTTTTAATATAGTATTTCAAATGCAAGATACAAAATACTTTTGCCTTTTGTATTTAAATACTAAATACAAAATATGTATTTTCAAAATACTTTATGGTAAAATTACTGGTTTTCTTTATTTATTAAAGATTTTAAAATCACAAGCTCTTCAAAAAGAGCATTTGACATGTTGCGTCTGTGTGGACGCATAATCATACCACCATACGAAAATAGCCTTTCCACTGGTGCTGAACTCGGGAGACAAGTGTTGTACCGTAAAAACACTTTTTTTATAGTTGGATATGTGTTGAGGATATTCAAACTTGTGTCTTCATCTCTTAAATATTGGAGGGTCTCAGAATCAGTGCAGGCGCTGCTGTTGCTATCTGTAGAGGTTTCCGAGGAGTCTGAATCATTGAACATATAGTAAGACTCACTTTTTTGCTTCTTTTTCAATGTTGATGTTTGTGGGTGTACACTTTTAAAATCGTCGTGTTTGAATCCTCACGCTTCCGCAATGAACAATTCCTTCACATACTCCTTTTCAGCTCTTGGTACCCACTTTAACTTAAAGAAGGGATATGACACAGCTGCTAAAATGCTGTGTTTGGCACGAGTGTCATGCAACTTATATTTTTCAAACCAATTTTCTATACTTTCTTTAATTGTATCAACTAAACCACCACAATATACTGGATTTCTTGCTTTAATAAGTCCAAAATTTTTTGCATTCGATACAATTCTGGCTGCAGGCATCCATAAAAAGTCTCCATGTCGCCTTCTAAGTTTCGCATGGCTTCAGCTATGGGCTTAGATGTGCGAATATACTCAATCAAAAACTGTACTTCCATCTCTTTTAAGACGGCCAATCCTAGTTTTATCAGAACTTCATTGATGGTTTCTTGGAATTTCAGGATATCAATTATGCAATCATAATAGGAATTCCACCTGGTTGTACAGGGGCTTGTTGGAGATTTACCAGTGATTTCCAAGTAAGTTTCACAAGCTTTCGGAGACCTAGCACATAAATTCCAAACAGCCTGACATTTAGCCATGGCCGCATCATGTACTTTTCGGTATGAGTTATTGTTACTTCTGGCTTTGTCTATGTCCCGAGAAGGTATTAAATGCAAAGTGTGTGTGGCACATCGCTCATGGTTGGGCAGTTGATATATATCACTATCATTGGATTCCGGAAACTCTTTCAACAATAACATTTCATCTTTATTCATATCATCATTACTTTGCTCATTATTTTTATCAAGAAAGTCATCTACATTCAAAATTCCAGCACATTCTGAGTCTGGTAAGTCTGGCTTTCCAAATATTTTGAAAGCTTTCGACATGTTTGAACCATTATCAGTTACAGATTTTGTTATTTTAGGTAGCCTTAAATCATATTCAGAATGAATATCAATAATGAGTTCTGCTATCCTGTCGAAGGTTTTTAATCCCTTATATCTTCTGCAGGCGAGTGGTGAGCTATTTCTTGCAAATGTGGTAGCATCAATCCAATGTACTGTCATACCTAAATAACTTCTTTTGGATGAGGACCAAATATCAGCGGTGGTACAAACATAATCAACTGTTTTCAATGTCTGTTTCAAATTTTCTTTATATTCTATGTATGTGTTACTAATTTTGTTATTGCATATACAGCGGCACATTACTTTTGGCGGAGTTGACAGTTGCTGAGCACCTTCGATAAGTGCTCGGAATGACTTATTTTCAACAATTGAGATAGGTGACATCATATCAATTATGAAGTTCACAATTAATTTATCCAAAATAATTGACTTTGTTGAAATGTTTGAAAGAGTAGTTTGTTTTAATTTTATTTTCTTCATACTAGTACTTGCACCATTGCCTGACTCAGATTCAGTAATGTCACATCTTCTTTTCTTACTATGTTGAGGTTTCAATTCCTCATACTCATTTTGTTTCATCTGTCATTTTGCGCATAGACTTTCAAAGCTGCTGCGCCACTAGTGGCCATTTTTTGTTTTTACTGAATCGCGGAATGCTTTAGAAAAATGAAGCTAAGAATAAAAAAGTATTTTGAATATTACAAACCATTTTAAAAATACAAAATACGTCTCGAGTAGTATTTCAAATAAAATACAAAATACTTTTTAAAAAAAGTACTTAAGTACAAAATCCAAAATACGTATTTTGTATTTGTATTTTAAATACAAGTATTTCAAATATGTCACAACTCTGATCTTGATGAGATCAATCACTTCTGTGAAGCTACTACTAGACTACGATCAATAGTTATGGAGATAAAACACTTTCTAGTTTGACAGCTGTCATCCAAAACTAAGATCTTGATGAGATCTATCACTCCTATAAAGAAACTAGTCTACGATCAATAATTACGAAGATATAGCACTTTCTAGTTTGATAGCTGTCATCCGAAACAAAGATCTTGATGAGATCTATCACTTCTGTAAAGAAACTACTAGACTAGGAACAATAGTTTTGGAGATATAGTTATTTCTAGTTTGACATCTGTCATCCGAAATAAAGACTTTGATGAGTCCTATTATTTCTGTAAAGAAACTCCTATTCTGTGATCAATAATCACTTCTGTAAAAAAACTTCTAGTATACGATCCATAGTTTTCGAGATATAGGTAGCCATTTTAAAACTACCACTTGGAATAAAGCTTTAAAATTTTGAGTGCAAAACTCTGTCTTCAATTGAACTTGGTTAAAAAGCTTTGATATTTATATTCCTCAATAAATCTTCAGTGCGCTTATCCGATTTACACTTGACGTTTTTTTAACTACAACAAATAAAAAGGAATAGTGTTTAGTTTATTAAAAAACCTTCACCAGTAATTTGTTTTTAAATAAAAATAGGTTTTTTTTTATTTTACTTGTTTAAACACGTAATACGTAGATTGAATAGTAAGCGAAAGGAATATATCACTGACCGCATGAAAATCCTCAGTCAGCGGAAGATAACGATATCAAAATTAGGGTTATGCAGTGAATATAATTGGTATAAAGCACATTTTAATATTTTAATTTATTAAGCAAAATAGATACATAATATACAAAATTATATAGATTAAAGTATTAGAAACAGGACACGTATAATAAAATAAGCATGTCCTAACATAGAGATAAGATTTTATCTAAGTAAAAAGATTAATAAATAAGTAATATTTTTATTATTACAGTCAACAGTAAGATAAAACATTTTCAATTATATGTATGTTAATGTTGAACAAATGTAGACAATATAAGGTAATAACATTACTTAATGATGAATACAAGGATAAAAGTTAACGTAGCAAACGAATAGCGACATTGAACTCATTATGTTATTAATAAATGTTACGCAGATCAGATAGCGACAGACAATAACGAAATAATGACATAAAATATGCATCGTAAGTAATACTTATGTGTAGACTTAAAATAATAAAGAGTTTTTATTTTGTTTTTGTTTGTAATAAAATTTATAGAAGGAAGTATTGTAAATATTAGCACGTATCGTATGCACACCAGGAAATAAAATTATAAACAATTGCAAGGCCTGACTATATAGGACCTTCACTATTACATCACAAACAAACAAATATATGCACGTAGCGAGAGGAGACCACGCACTATTATCTATTAAGTTACAATTAATTTATTATTTTAGTACTCCTCCAAATTCTAGTTAATACAAGTGGTTATGAAGTTACTCATAAGTACCGACTGCACTTAATTAAAAAAATACAACAAAATTATTGAAATGTGACTATTTAACTTAGTTAATATAGTAAATGCGATGTCACTCATTATATTAAACGGTTATGCGCATCAGTTTCGTGATGTTGCAGAATATGCACATCAGTTTCGTGATGTTGCAGAATATGCGGCTGCTCCGCAGGAGATTTTTTTTCCTTTCTTTTATTTTCTTTCTTTTTTTATTATTTTTTCTTTACTCTTCCTTTTTTCACATTTTTAAATACTTTAAAACATTCCCAAATGGTTATTTGAATATTATAAAACTTTTTGAAATATAAAATAATATATATATTTTAAAGTTATGATAAATTTTAGTGATCTGGACTGGGCAAGTTCTAGGAGATACTTTTGATAGCTCGCTAGAATTTTGCAACCTTACCTTACAAACCCCCAAATATAATGTTTAGCAATGTTATTGCATGTTTGGCTTGCTTAGTGGGATATTTCGTTTACACTACCTACAGATAATATGCACCCCTCCACAGTTCTCACTTGTGTTTCGTTGCTTTCCAACGCACACGTAATTTTTTCATCTTCAAACATTTTTTTAAAAATAGATATTTAATAGTCATAAAAGAAAATGCGTTATGGAGTAGGAATAGTGACATTGTGAAAATTTTAAAAACTCGTACTCGTATACTTGTTTTACTGCGCATTCAGATAATAATTTAGCCAGTAACTAAAACTTCAAAGTCAGTTTTAAAGATCAGAAACTCAATCAAATGATCGATTAATTAGTTGACATCTACCGACTTACGTCACGGCGAACAGTTTTTAAAAATAAATATTTAATAAATTGGAAAATAAGTTTACCTGCTAACTGCTATGAAAATACTAACAATCTATCCTACTTATATTATGAATGTGAAAGTTTGTTTGGATGGATGTTTGTTACTCTTTTACACTTCAACCACTGTACGGATCGGGATGAAACTTGGAATACATATAGGTTAGATCCTGGAATAGCATATAGGCTACTAACCCCGATATTCCCGCGGGAATAACGATAACCAAGCTTAAACGAATTATAGCTATAGCTACATGATATAGCTAACTTCATTAGTGTAATTAATGAGTAAATCATAGTCGCCGAAAACCGAATTTAGGGCAAGAGGAGCCGCTGACGAATTAGTATGCATAATTAAGGAGTTTCTCGCTGATAACCGAATTTAGGGAGCCGCTAGCAAAGCCTAGTACAGCAATATTATAAGGTTGCGTTGCTTTCTACGCTGACACCGCAACCTGATGTCATGCGATTGACGTAAGCCTGCAGGCCGGCCGCTGCTGCGTCAGCGAAATGCGACGGCTATGGATGGCTCACTCCTCCCTCCTTAAGATGGAAGCGCATATTTTGCTGTAAGTTTAATTGAAGTTAGTTTCAGTTTTGTTATATCATAAATATACACACCGGCACAATTAACGGAACAGAAAAAAAAGTGAGACTATGAGATAATAACGCATATATTTGACGAAATCATTCAGATTGTTGGGGGGTGGCATTCTGGATTTAACCCTTCTTTTGAGCAAGTCCCTGACATGCTCTATCGGATTCATATCGGGGGAATTTGCTGGCCACTGCATCACCGGTATACCTACGTGGCTCAGATATGCCTGTACCGATTGTGCACTATGAGCACGAGCTTTATCTTGCATTAGAATAAAGTCGTCACCAATAAATGGGGCAAATGGTACAACATGTTCTTCTAAAATGTCTCTGATGTATCGATCTGCTGTCATGGTCCCTCCTGTGACTATCACTAACTCCGTGCGAGCTCCCAAACATATCCCTCCCCAAACCATAATCGAGCCGCCACCATAAGCCACTGTGTGTTCAAAATTAGACTGTATGTGGCGTTCTCCTTTGCGTCTCCATATTCCCTGTATCCTATCGATCTGTTTTAAAAGAACTCTGCACTCATCAGTAAAGAGAACCTGCTGCCATTCGTTCAAATCCTTTTTTTGTGTTCCGCTAATTGTGCCGGTGTGTATATAAGCTAAATTAAAATAATTACTTTGTTTCAGGACTAGGCCTTGCTTAAGAAATAGTTTTCACGAAGGGGAAAGTTTAGGACAGCTTTTATCTTGTCTTTGCTTGGTCTAATGCTTTGATCAGTCAGTTCATATCCGAAAAATTTTCGTGTTTCTATAGAAATTTTGATTTCTGAATTTGTCAAAGACTTTTTTAATTTTTGTAATATAATCCTGTAATGACGTATTTGCTATTATTACGTCATCAAGGTACGTAAATACGTTGTCTAGACCTCTTAAGGTGTGATCCATTAATCTCTGGAACGTACTTGGTGATTTTTTAAAACCCGAATGGCATACGAAGGTACTCATAATGCCCGCGTTCGGTCGAGAAAGCTGTTTCCTCTACATCGTCGAGGTCATAAATGTTTGGCAAAGGGTATTTGTCTTCTATTAGTAGGTCATTAAGCCGTCTTGAATCTATTACTAAACGAAATTTAACGTTAACGGCAGCGTCTGGTTTTTTGGGGAAAATACTTTCTCTTATATTTCCTTGTTTGAGCAAAGAGTCTACTTGGTTTTAAAAATATATCTTTGCGTTTTTGTGGTGGCTGTCGTTTGTTTCTGAAAAATATGGGTGTTTCGTCAGTGAGTCTCAGCTGATGCTTGATAGTATGGGTGAAAGTGAGTAGGATATTTTCTGAGTAGAAAAGATCTCTATACTGGATGCAAATTTTGGTAATTTCTCGTTTTTCTTCCTCATTCATGTGATCGTTCTTAATTTTTGTCAAGTTATTACGTACAAGTAATATGTCGTCTAAGTCATGACCATGGTTAACTTTGAATGTATTCACGTGTGCTTGTCCAGTTGTGTCATAGAAAGAATGTAACTCTATTTTCGTGGTGTTGGTCAAAATTCTTTTTTCGCTATCTGTGTTAATGATAGAGGTGGTAAACTTTCCATCCTTAACAAACACTATGGCAGTGATGAGGTAAGGCTTCTGTCCCAGTGATATGTGTCATGAACATATTGACCATCCATGTAGTTGGTTTTTATTTTGATCATTTTTTGACACTTCGGGTCTATACTGACCATTTTTACGGGATAATCGAAACGGATAGGGATATCTGCGGTTGTTGTGTGCAGTAATTTATTTTACTAGAAAGACCTCTTAGTAGATCGAGACCTATAAGACCTTTGTATTTTGGGTCGAAGTCAAAAAGCAGAAATTTGTGAATAGTGTCACTGTTGAACTCTGGTGGTTGTAGTAGGTATACTACGTGGTTATCACGTGTAACTGTGTGGGCAGATTTTACTTCAAATGGTTCGTATTCTACCAATTGTTCGAATACTGTTCCCGTATCTATTAAAAATTAACCCTTCAATTTCGGTCTATTAATGTATGGTAGATTGTCTTTTTCTTGGTAATTATTAAGTTTTACTTAGTGAGATTATCTGTGTCCCTGTCCAAGATAAAATTCTGCTCAGTGTCTGTTACGTCATTTGGGTCATGAAATTCCTCTTGTGCCACGGGTTGGTCATATGTGTAATAACCGTCATTTACGTCATAGTCTTCCTTGTTTTGTGCATAGAATATTTCTTCGACCGCAAAAGTAGGTCTAAGTAGCTTATTTACTGAGCGCATTAAGACGTCAGAATTATGTGGTAGGGGGTGAGGTTAATGTTGGGGTGCAATAGGCTGTGTTCTAGAATTACCTTGATGCCTATTGTTGCCTTAGCCATTAAGCCTAAGGTTCCTGCTTGGTTTCTTATCCTTTCATGGGAGCATAGGCTGTGCTCACTGTTTCCTTTGTTCCTGTTTAATGTTATTTCGTTGAGGAAGAAAGTTGGGAGTTGCTAAGTGTTGATTAATAAAAGTTCTAGATGGTGGGCGAAACTGGTTCATATTGGGTCTTTACGATATTTCTTTTGGTTTTTGCGTAAAAGTTGATGGTAGGCTATATGAAAACTTTCTGTTATACCTACGCGAGCCTTGATTCCTCCTGACGGGCTGCCGTGATAGCTGATTCTGAAGAATCGGTTCGAGCAATTCGTACGCCTATGGACACGTTAGAGCTGGGCTGGTTAATGAACTGGTCTGTAACCATTATTTCGTAATATGTCTTGTCGGTGTGTTTACCAGTTTAATAAAGGGTGCCTATGATTCTATAGGATGCATCTTCCATTTTTTGCGTCGCGTACGTGTTAGTTTTATTTGGGGTTCATCTCTGTGCTCCCCTAGCCGTCTTATAAATTCAGTTTTTATCGTTTGTTAACCGTGGTACACATAAACTCCCATGAGTCGAAACTACTTTCAAAAGCGATCGTTTAGCCTAATACTTTTAATAAGTGCTAGTAGTGTTGTGCTATGTTCGATAGGAGTAATTAATGACTCCACTTCTCTAATATAGTAGTAGTTCAAAGTGCGACGGTTGCCATCATAACGAGTCTCGCCTTCTAATGTTCAAGAAGGCTTGCCAGACGTGTTGACCATCGGTGCGAGTAGATTCAAGAGGCGCGAGATACCGATCAAAATCGATTACGGTTGAACTTAAGTTTAACTTCAACATGCCGCGACCAAGACCGACTGCGCCACTTACGATACGGCAAACCTAAAACAGAACCCTTATAATTTTGTCATGTCCGTCCGTTCGTATCTTTACAGTCTTTGCACCGATCCGGAAAAAAATGCAGTTTGGTGTCCTATGTAAACTGGCCTACAGTTTTGTAGTCAACCTAAGGAAAAAAAAAATCATACAGTTTTATGAGGGTGTCTTTGGATAGGTCTGCAAAAATAAATTGGTATTTTCCAAGTAACTTATAGCGAGTTATTAGCTTTCAAAACAAAATCGGTTTATAAGTTTTTTTTGGATATCTGCATTCTCATTCTACGGGACAACAACTCAATGTGTTTACATACGTGTAAGCCCGTACGCAATCGACCGCTTTTTATTAATCGACTGCAAAAAACAAAGTTTAGCAATTCGACCCGTATTTATATAGTGTTCAATTGCACTATATTGATATTTTCGCCTATGGAAGCCCACAAAGGCAAACAGATGTGCCAAATTTCATAAGTGGATGAATGTATGTTTGTCTACATATTTCTCAGAAACAGGTTATCCGATTTTAATAATTGTTTTTTTTTGTCAAATAAGATATGGTCTGTTAATCACTAGAAAATCACATTGTCGGTCGCTGATTGTGAGCCAATTTATACCACTGACGGGCAAACAAGCAGACGGCTAGTCTGATTTCAAGCGGTCATCGTAGCCATTGATGTACGCTGATGTACTGGCGCATTAGCAACGGTTTCAAACTTTAATCACTCCTTTCGCTAAGGACCAAATACTTCTTAACTAATAAAGGTAATACCTGAACTCAGACAAGATGTATGTAAAAGTAGCAACCAAAAAATAAAAACCAATTCATTAATAATAACACTGCCTTCAAGATCTTACTAAAAAGTATCAAAATAATGCAAACTTTAAGCACGCAGTTAGTACATTGAGTTAAGTGTTTTCTTCTCTTTAGAGTCGAATGCCAAAAAATAATTGCTGTGATTTTGTTATTTTTTGCCTTAGTGACAGGTTAAGCGAAAACCAAATTAAAAACAAATTGGTACTTTTGTTCTACCTACATATACCACGTCAGTCAGTCCTAATGTCTTCCAAGGGGACCTAAGGGAGCCCTAAATTACAACTTAAACAAGATAGCACTACTAGATAGAAATAAAGACAGGATATAACTTAAAACAATAAATAACAAAGTAGGGATACTTTGCAATTCTTGTAAGCATTTTCTTGGTCTTAAAGTCTGTATCACTTATTTCATATTCATCACCTTGGAGTGGAGAGAGGTAATAGCGAGAAAACCACACCAGAAAGCACGGATCACAGAGGAATAGCTTGCAAGTCGCCCACCTCTTTTGCCAGAGACAGAAAAAGAAGCCAGAGCATGAATGGAATTTTATATCTTAATAAATTTTTTTTTTCATTGCACACGGGATGACTAAAATCGGTTGAAACGTTGGGAAACATATATATATATATATATAATATAAACATATATATATATATATATATATATATACATTTATATACTAAACATAGAAAACGCCCAGTCTCAAAACAATCATTATTCTGTGATACAGTTTTTAATTAGCACGGAGGGTAGTATAACTCGTGTCCAGTAGCTTGCCAAGTGATCACCATAATAAGGAACTAATTATTGTGTATGTATTTATACTAGAAACCGACCCAATACCAACTTAGTGTTAAATACTTAGTGTTTAATGATAACAATTTACTGAAACTGAAATTGTATTTTAGGCTGAGCTGTTGTTGTACTTATAAATAAATAAATAAAATAAATAAAAAATAAATGTTCATCACATAAATTTTTGTTTTGTGCGGAAATCGAGCTGTTTGAGTTCGTTAGATCTAGTTCTTATAATATAGATATTTTTTAAGAGAGGTAGGGCACTGCAAGTACTCAATCGAATAAGTCGCCCGAACAAATAAAGCGGGGCATAGCGAGTACTTGCTCGAATGAGCGGCCTCAACTAGGGAAGCACCTCCACCTTACAGAAAAACCGCGGCCACAATAACACTAACATTGAGTAGTGTTGTTTTCCTGGCAGTGAGTAAGATTGCCAGAACTCTTTGAGGATTCGCTGCGCGGACAGCGGAGGACCAGCGGTGCTTGTTGCTTTGCTCGGCGTAGACATGGCGTGCTGGTCCGGCGGTCAGGGAGACCTGATGAAACGGCTGACTGCTGGCCGCACGCAGGTTGAACGGGTTCCCGAACCCATGGATCACTTAATCTCCACCCTGGGAGGCTGATCCGCCTGCCTGTGTAAAGTATCTGAAGTGGTAGTCGTGCCGGAAACCGGAGTGGACCCGGCTACTACAACAGAGGGGGATCAGGGGCCCTTCCGCCCGCCGTGCCAGCAACCGTATCATCTGTGGCGAGCTTCGGCAGTCTTAGAACCGCACCTTTTGTCCTCTAAGCTGTCTGTGCAGTGAATCCTCATCCTTAGTCTTAGTAACTTTTTTTTATATATTATGGCCATGAGAATGAAAAAGAAAAGAGTTTGTACAGCGGCTACTCCATCCACATAAAATGTGGATTTTTGCAACATAAGGGGTATTCACGCAAATCTTAACGCAGTCCACCACCATCTCGAAACTGCGCAGCCGACCATTCTTTTTCTAACGGAGACGCAGATATCCTGCCCGGCCAACACATCATACCTTCACTATCCCGGCTACAAGCTCGAACACAATTTTATTAGTCGTGCCGGTGTATGTATGTTCGCCTGGGAGGATATATGCTGTCGCCGCCTTCATAGCCTTGAAGACAGGGACCTGTCGATATTGTGGGTGCGCGTAGATTACGGCGGCCACACTCGTATCTATGCGTGCCTATACAGGTCTCATAGCGGTGACACGGACGTAACTCGACTCTTCACGCACCTGAGTTTGACGACTGACAAAGTTCTAGAGCAATATCCCACAGCAGAACTAGTTATTTTGGGAGACTTTAACGCCCACCATCGCGAGTGGCTCAGTTCTCGAACCAATAACTATGCTGGGATATCTGCTCATGAATTTGCTGTGACCTATGGATTCTCTCAGCTGGTACTTTCTCCAATGAGAATACTAGATATAGAGGAACATACGAGCTCCTTACTGGACCTTCTGCTGACTACTCGTCCGGACGGATACTCCGTCTCAGTGGATGCGCCTCTTGGCTCCTCGGACCACTGTCTCGTTCGGACTCAAGTGTCATGCACACAACCTGATCCTTCTGGGCCAACTAATTGGCGTCGTGTGTGGCACTATAAGTCGGCAGACTGGGATGGATTACGAGAATTTTACGCATCGTACCCGTGGAGGCAGATCTGCTTTAACTCAGAAGATCCAGACGTCTGCGCAGCCGCAGTCACTGAGAAAATCCTTGCTGGTATGGAATGCTATATTCCTAACCCGCGAGTAGCTGCCGGCGTCAAAAAACGACCGTGGTTTAATAGGTCTTGCAGAAAAGCTAAAATTCTTAAGCAAAATGCATATGAGCCAGAGCAAAATTCCAATTCATCGGCAAAATAGGTGGGCGACTTGCGAGCTATCCTTCTGGGAGTCGTGCTTTCTGGTCGCTTGCCAAAGCTGCCGAAGGGAACTTTTGCCAGTCGTCGTTACCACCACTACGAAAGACCGATGGTGACTTGGTCCATAGTGCTAAAGAGAAAGCCGACCTACTGGGCAGTCTCTTTGCCTCGAACTCGAATATGAACGATGAAGGCGCTGTACCACCTACTATACCGTGCTGCGGTAAGACCATGCCGGAAATCTCCATAACGCAGCGGGAGGTCAGGCGGGCGTTGCTTTCTCTAGAAGTTCATAAGTCGAGTGGGCCAGACGGTATACCAGCAGTGGTGCTTAAGCAGTGTGCTCCTGAGTTATGTCCTGTACTCACGCGCCTCTTCGCGCTTTCCTACCACACTAGGCAATTTCCGTCTTCATGGAAGACTGCGAATGTGCACCCGGTGCCCAAAAAGGGCGATAGATCAGATCCATCGAATTACAGGCCTATCGCTATTACCTCTCTCCTCTCTAAGGTGATGGAGCGTGTGATCAACACACAGCTTCTAAGATACCTAGAAGTACACGATCTGGTCAGTGACCGTCAATATGGCTTTCGCCACGGTCGCTCGACTGGTGACCTTCTAGTGTATCTCATACACCGATGGGCACTAGCCATTGAGAGTCAGGGGGAGGCATTGGCATGTAGCCTGGACATAGCGAAGGCGTTCGATCGGGTCTTCTATCGAAATTGTCATCTTACGGAGTGCCCGAGGGTTTGTGCAAATGGGTGGCTAGCTTTTTGTCCGGCAGATGCATACGAACCGTAGTTGACGGTAGTTGCTCTGATAGCATGGAAATTAATGCTGGGGACACCAGGGCAAGGCTCTGTGCTGTCTCCTACGCTGTTTCTACTGCATATCAATGACATGTTGGACATCAACAACATACATTGCTATGCAGATGACAGTACTGGAGACGCTTTTTACACGGGTCGTGCAAACATCCCTCGTTCCGTTGTGGAGGAAAACCGCGGAGAACTTGTGTCTCAAATCGAGATCACACTGTCCCAGGTCTCTGACTGGGGACGGGTAAACTTGGTCCGATTCAACCCTACAAAGACACAAGTGTGCGCGTTCACCACTAAGAAAACTCCATTCACTGTAGTCCCACAATTCCAGAACACTCCCCTCTCCATCTCCAAGAGCATTGGGATCCTTGGTGTCGAAATCTCCAGCGATGTTCAGTTCCGAGATCATTTACAAGATAAGGTGAAGCTTGCGTCCAAAAAACTTGGTGTACTCAACAGAGCTAAGCAGTACTTCACGTCGGGGCAAAGGTTGTTACTTTACAAGTCGCAAGTTCGGCCCCATATGGAGTACTGCTGCCATCTCTGGGCAGGTGCACCCGGATACCAGCTTGGCCCTTTTGACTCGGTTCAACGACGGGCTGTGAGAATTGTCGACGATTCCAAACTCACTTGCGGTATTGAGCCCTTAAGTCTGAGGAGAGATTTTGCCTTACTGTGTGTGTTCTACCGCTTGTACAATGGGTTGTGTTCTGAGGAATTGTTCGAAATAATGCCCACGGCTACTTTCTACCATCGCACCGCTCGCCATCGGCAGGGAATTCATTCTCACACTTTAGAACCTAAGTGGTCGCGTACAGTGCGGTTTCAGAAAAACTTCCTCCCGCGAACGCTTAAGTTGTGGAATGAGCTCCCTGCCAAGGTTTTCTGCAAGGACTACAGTATGGAGTTCTTCAAGAAAGAAGTTATTAGATTTATGAAGGGTCGGCAACGCGCAAGTGATACCCCTGGTGTTGCAAGCGTCCATAGGCTACGGTGACCGCTTACCATCAGGCGGACCGTAAGCTTGTTTGCCACCTCAGTGGTACAAAAAAAAAAAAAAAAAAAAAAAATAAAAGAAAAAGAGTTTATTCAGCGGCCACTCCATTCACATTCAATGTGGATTTTTGCAACATTAGGGGTATTCACGCCAATCTTAACGCAGTTCACCACCATCTAGAAACTGCGTAACAAACCATTCTTTTTCTAACGGAGACGCAGATATCCTGCCCGGCCGACACTTCATACCTTCATTATCCCGGTTACAAACTCGAGCAAAATATTATGAGTCGTGCCGGTGTATGTATGTTCGTCCGGGAGGATATTTGCTGTCGCCACCTTCATAGCCTTGAAGACAGGGACCTGTCAATATTGTGGGTGCGCGTAGATTACGGCGGCCACACTCGTATCTATGCGTGCCTATACAGGTCTCATAGTGGTGACACGGACGTAACTCGACTCTTCACTACTCTACTTTCTCCAACGAGAATACCAAATATAGAGGACCATACAAGCTCCTTACTGGACCTTCTGCTGTCTACACCTCCGGACGGATATTCCGTCTTAGTGGATGCGCCTCTTGACTCCTCGGACCACTGTCTCATTGGGATTCAAGTGTCATGCACACAACCCGATCCATCTGGGCCAACCCTTTGGGCGTCGTGTGTGGCACTATAAGTCGGCAGACTGGGATGGATTGCGAGAATTTTATGCATCGTACCCGTGGAGGCAAATTTGCTTTAGCTCAGAAGATCCTGATGTCTGCGCAGCTGCAGTCACTGAGACAATCCTCGCTGGTATGGAATGCTATATTCCTAACCCGCGAGTAGCTGCCGGCGTCAAAAAACGACCGTGGTTTAATAGGTCTTGCAGAGAAGCTAAAATTCTTAAGCAAACTGCATATGAAGCTTGGACCACGGCTCGTTATAATAAGGATCCGTATATTTCTGAGGTAAGACGCAAATTAAATGCTGCCTCAAGGTTTAGTAAGAAAGCAACTGCCAAAGCAAAATTCCAATTCATCGGCAAAATAGTTGGGCGACTTGCGAGCTTTCCTTCTGGGAGTCGTGCTTTCTGGTCGCTTGCCAAAGCGGCCGAAGGGAACTTTTGCCAGTTCAAATTCAAATTCAAATTCAATATAATTTATTCAGTTTAGGCTACAATAATTGAGCACTTGTGAATGTCACTACGCCATCGGTTCGTAAGTCTACAGGGCGGAAGACCTTGTACTGAGAAGAACCGGCAAGAAACTCAGCAAGGGCAAAAAAGGAAGCAGCAAAGTTACTACCGACATAGCCGCTCCCTAATACTTGTAAAACTGACCGCGCCGCTTTGATCGCGATTGGCTAAGTCGATAAGCTCTTTCGAAATTGCGAATGTATTGCGGCGACGTCGGTTCCAGTACTATTTGATATCTTGTAATGTTCTGTAGGTTTAATCAATACTGTGAATACCTACATAGTTTTTTTCTTTGTAATCCTATGTAAGACTACATATTTATTATTATATATACGTACAGTCTTTTAAACTAACCGTAACCGCCTATATTATTTTTGTCAAAATTTAATAAAAACTGATTTTCTTACTTTCAGGAGTTTCGACACATTTCCGTTTCAAACAAACCAAAATAGAGCCCAATCTGTTTTTGCAAAACGTTTGAGCCAATACCTTGAGTATTTAACCCTATGGAGAAGCGATGCGTATTCTTTCCTAAACGAAATTTTCTTCAAAATTTGCGGGAGGCGACATAACAAACATTACATAGAAAACAACTCACACAATGTTAAAAATATTTTTGAATCACATCGCTATGAACTCACACTCAATAAAACTAGCAATACAGACTTACATTCTCAGGACACAGGGAGACATTCTCAGGACACAGGCACACTCGCCAAGATGCAAACCATGTTTGTACACTAAATCCGCACATTAAATTGTGTAAGTAGTTGTGAAGAAGTTATAGGGATCGACAAAATGATGTCGATATCGAATTTCCATAGGTAAGTGTAGGTCAGAGTATTATTAATAGTATTATTTGATGGCGCTAATGCCACTAGTACTATTAAATATCGGAATTCTCTTAAATATCTAAATTCCTTCACTCGATTGCCGATATTTGACGCTTCACATGTTGCGCCCCCTATGCTACATGAAAAAAAAAATTGACATGTTTGACTTTGTTTTTAGTAGCTTACTTACTTATTTTTTATTACCTATTGTATTGGTACATATTGTATACTCTTTAGCTAATTATTAAAGTATTGTATTACTACTTTAAATGGAACTTCTTGCCAGCTCTTTTTGGCAGAAATGAACATTGTTTACATTGTATTGACGATTCAAAAGTGTTCTTAGAAACCTACTTGAATAAAGTTTGATTTGAGTTTGAGTTTCAGTACCTAATCATAAGAAGGAGCAAAGAAAAAAACCGGCAAAGTGCGAGTCTGGCTCGCGCACCGAGGGTTCCTTACAAACCTATTATATGAAGATAGCTCTCCCATCATGAGATCCCAAGTCTCCTAGGTCAACGGGAAGTACCCCATAGGTTTTGATCTAATTGTGTCACAATATGCGATAAAAATGACCGTATGTTGGGCATATTTTTTTTCACATTAGATGCTTGTTTTTTTTACAACATTAAGTGCCCGTACACTTTACTCAAAATAGTGTGTATTTATTTCAACTTGATAATTTTACGCGTTCCTGAGAAAAAGGGTTTTGACAGACAGACGGACAACAAAGTGATCCTATAAGGGTTTCTTTTTCTTTTTGAGGTACGGAACTATTAAAATCAGACATATTAATTTATCGCCCACGCTTAATTTGTTTATCAGCTAGGCCTCCTTGATTATAGTAAAACAAAGACTAACACTTGCTGTTTTAAGGAGTCTATGTCATTTCCCAAGGTGCAAGGTGCAAGGTGCAAGCTATCTTCTTGCCAAATTTCATTCTTTACATAATCGTTCGTACATTTCGAGACCTTATATTTAACAGAACACCACACTCGACACATCAAAACTTAAGAATGAATATAAAACAAACTTGTGGGTAGTCAAAAATATAAAATAGTAGTGTATAATTGAACACAGTAATGTCTATAATATATAATAACGCAAATTAAAATTAAAGTTTAAGTATGTAATAGAGTTTAATACCGATAACCCATAATAATATTTGAAATGCGAAACTCTGTCTGTCTGGCTGTTACCTTCTCATGCTTAAATTGCTGAACCGATTTAGATGAAATTTGATATGGAGATAGTTTGAGTCCCTACGAAGGACATTGGATACTTTAAAATTTCAAGTTCGTTTTTTTTTATCATTGAGGAATTGCTGTTGAAATCCTACACTGTTTGACCAAATTTAGGACGGGTGGAACCGCGGGCAACAGGTAATATATATATAAATTGAATGTGTTTAGGTAAATATGTATCGGGTCTTTCAATAGGGACATAACAATTCCGCATCTTCGTATGAACGCACCTTAAAACATTTTTGTCAATCTGTCAAAGTCAAAACGCTAGTGAAAGTGAACATTTTAATAATGGTAAAATTCACGAACGAGCAACGATTACAAACTATTAAAAATTACTACCGAAATTCTGAGTCGGTGGTTGCAACTTTAAGAGCACTCACTCCAATTTTTGGTCGTCAAAATCGTCCCACCAGACAGGCTGTGCGTGCTTTAGTGACTAAATTCGAGTCCAAATATTCACTCTTGGATGTTCCAGTGCCAATTAGACTCCGGAACGCCCGCAGTAACGAGAATATCGCAGCCGTTAGTGAGTCCATTCAGAATGATCCAAATCAGTCGATTTCACGCCGTTTAGCGTATTTTGCGCAAAGATCTTGAACTACATCCGTACAAGATCAAATTGACTCAAGAACTGAAGCCGCTCGATCATTTGAAACGCCGAAACTTCTTTGATTGGGCTTTGAGAAAGCTTTATGAAAATCCGGAATTTCATCGGAAAACCATCTTCAGCGATGAAGCTCATTTCTGGCTGAATGGCTTCGTCAACAAGCAACATATGCGTTACTAGACAGCAACAAACCCTCATGTGCTCTGCGAGACACCATTGTATCCACAAAAAATCACTGTGTGGTGTGGTTTTCATGCCGGAGGAGTCATTGGGCCGTATTTTTTCGTCGATAATCACGATCGCCATGTTACCGTCAATGGAGAGCGCTATCGTGGCATGTTGGAAAATTATTTCTGGCCCGAATTGGACGATTTGGACTTGGATGACATGTGGTTTCAACAGGACGGTGCAACGTGTCACACAGCTGGCTCAAATATCGACCTATTGAGACTGAAGTTTGGAACTCGCATTATATTGAGAAATGGACCCAGCGAATGGCCGCCTCGTTCGTGTGATTTAACGCCGTTGGACTTCTTCCTTTGGGGCTACGTCAAGAGTCTAGTCTACGCCGACAAGCCAGCCACGTTGAACGAGCTCAGAAACAATATTCAAAGCGAAATTGCCAACATTCCGGTCGAAATGTGTGAGAGAGTGGTGGAAAATTGGGTCCAGAGAATCGACCATTGCAAACGGGTTCGTGGTCGTCATATGAGAGAGATCGAATTCCACACTTAAATGTCATATGTCTACTACAACTGGAATAAATTTAAGCTGAATTTCTCAACTATTAAGTCTTTTATTAAGATATGAAATTGTTATGTCCTTAATGGATGACCCTTTATATATTACCACTGATACGATTATCTAAATATTTTCTTATGGCATTATGATTTTTATAGGGGGGGGGGGGTGCAGACATCCAAATAAGTAATTAGAGGTAGTTAAACAATTATATTTAAGCATTAACTATTGTAACGTTTTAGCGGTAGAAATGTATTAAGAGGATGCCTAAAGGCAACTGAAAATTTAACTAAATATGTAATAATATGTGTATTGGTTTATTTTTAAATTGCTGGGTCGGTAGTTTTTTTTGTTCTGTGGCTACTTGTCGGTACGTTCTCAAACCAAAATTTAAAAAAAATAATATACTAGCAATTAACGTATACATTACCTATCCCCTTAGTAGTCAATCATTTTTACTACATTGAATTAAGACCCGTATTTCATAATAATAAGTATACATGCTATGCAATCAGTATACTGGTGCTTAAGTTATACTGGTGGTGTTCCTCATATTAAATTCATATTTGTAAAGAACCATAATATTCTTACCTTGTTTATCTTAAAAATAACGTATTGAAAGAAAAGAGAAAGGTTTATAAACTATTTCCCATGTTTAGTTGAAGGCGGCGAACAAAATAACTATAAACAATAGAAAAGAGTTACATAACACATATTCTTATCAAAATAAAGTTCAAATTAGTAGTTAAATGCAAAAGTAAACTAAAATAGTCTTTTGTTTCCTTGTTAGCAATAAATTTGATGTGGCTTGACGTGTTTGAAGCATAAGCTGAAAGCAAATCTTAAAGGCTAAAAGAGTGTTAAAGGACGTGTCAGGTAGGGTTGGCAATATCTTAAACAGTATATTAACTAGAATTTTGTTAGGGAATATCATGTTTATTGGTCGATAAATAATAAAGATTTTAAAGATAGAATATAAAGGATTAATGTGAGTCATCTTAGAGGAATTCAAGAAAATTGTAGTTTCTTGTCTTTTCCTAGAAGAAATTTCAAAGGATTGGAAATTTACATAAATATCAATATTATTAACTGTAAATGTTTTATAAAGGTGACTTTAAATGTTTAAAACATATTACCAAAAAAACTAAATAAACAATAAGCTAGTAAATTCATAAAAATAATAGAATTTATAAGTAAAACTAGTACAAACCTGATGATATAGTTTAGTTGTTGAAATAGAGTATAATTAAAATCATATTTTTAATAGAATTTTTGATTTATTTTGAATAATTTTAAATTCCAAATGTTATAAATTTGTGACAACCCTACATGCATGGTCGATGTTAATGTATAAAAACTCCAAGACTTTGTAAATTAAATAGCACAAAGCTGAGTTTAATTTTTTTTTGGATTTGAAGTGATTGGAGCTTTTGGAACAAAAAACACCCAGAATACTTGAAACTATAAATATTCGATTTGACAAGCAAGATTGGTGTGAGCTATAAAGGTAGGAAATTGAATCAAAGGGTCGCTCCCTCTTGATTTGAAGAAACCAATCCTGTAAGTCCCTTGACTTAAATTTGGTAAGTGGATAGTACTTAATCAAACATTATTTATTTATAATAATTTAAGTTTCATGTTTATTTATTTATTTAATTGATTTATTTGTTTTTTGTTGTTTGATTTTTCTTTTTTTTTATTTCTTTATTTACGTTTATAGGTATTATTTAAAACTTTTTATTATTTTGTTTTGTTTTTTTTTCTCTCTCCTTTTTTAGGTACTTTAAAATTTTGACTTATGTACTTCTATTACTTTAAATTGTTTAAGTTAATCAAATCACATAAAGGAATTGACTTCGAAATTTGACATTATGTAATTATATATTTGAATCCTAAACTATTTAAAATTAACCGAATAACCTATATCTCTTCATTTTATTAACGGACGAGGAGTATGGCTACACCTTGGGAAGAAAAAAAGTCTTTCTAACATAACAATCGAAAGAGAGAGAGAGAGAGAGAGAAAAAAGTAAAAACAATAAAATAATAATAAAAATACTTAATTAAATATAACAAAAAGTAGTAAATTAGTGATTTGGCAACGGGCACATTTTGACAACGGACCTCTCATAGGTAGGCCGATGCACACTGACAATCCTAACAATACCGTTCGATCCAGGATGAATTTCATCAATAATGCCTAGGCCATAGCAAAGGTGGCGTATTTTCATTTTCAAAATTACCACCGTTCCCTAGGAAATGGATTGACTCTGGACATTAAATTCTTGTCGATTCTGTAAGGACGTCAAATATTTGCTACTTACAAGCTGATCTAAAACACGCTTTTTTCGAATCAAATTAGTTGAAACATCAGAATCAAAACGCTCGAGTTTAGCGGACAGAACGTTAAAAAGTGCGCGGTGGTTAAAGCTTCAGGCTCCGAAGTATCGAGACTGAGTGAGGTAACGGACACAAATTCAGTATATACTCTATTTGAGACAACACAGTCAGCGTGTTCCGTCAAAAGCGTGTTACATGTTAATGAACGTTTTAAATGCGATTATGCTTTTAATATTTGCTTCCCAAGCACCTCCAAATTAAGGAGCCTGAGGAGGGTTCACAAGCTAACACACTCCACGTTCAGTGGCTTAATTTCCTAAGTGTGCGATCTAAGGAAATCGTGAAGTTTATCCAAATAAGCCTTTGGACCGATAAAATTAGTTCCGCTATCGGAATGGAGAAAGTGACAATTTTCACGAATTTCCACAAATTGGTAGTACGAGAGTATGACTATAATAAGAATATCCTTTCAAAGTTTAAAAGACTTTCAAAAGGCCTATTTAAATATATTTTTTTATGTCATAAAATGTTATTAAATGATCGGGTATACTATTGTAAATAATTTATGTGAAGTAAACTAAAACAACACATAAAATAACAACCAAAATATGTGTTCAGTTAGATAGAAGAACAGAGGTACTTACAGTCGAGGCTTCAGTCCAGCAGGAAGTTCAAGCGTACGACCTGCCTTCACTTGTGTCAACACTTCAGCGTTGCCGAGCCCTTGGTATGGAAGAGCGCCAAATGTGACAATCTCATATAGCAGAACTCCGAATGACCAGATGTCAGAGGCGGGCGAGAAGACTCCAAGTGCGAGGCTTTCTGGCGCCATCCAGCGCACTGGTAGCATGCCCTTGCGACTGAACCGGTAATAGTCATTCTCGAAAACGAGTCGCGTCATGCCGAAGTCAGCGAGCTTAATCTGCCGGTTGGCAGCGACTAGACAATTACGAGCTGCCACATCGCGGTGGACGTACCTCAGCTGCGCCAGGTAAGAAAGTGCGCGTGCTGCGTCCAGAGACATTGCCGTCAGTCGACGCGGTGATACTTGCTCGCCATTTTCACTTCCATCGCTTTCTCCCAAAGCCAGGTGACGCCGCGCTAGCAGGTAAGTTTTCAGATCGCCATACAGCATGAACTCCATCACGGTGCACACCGGTTCCGTTTTCGTCACCACGCCGAGGAGTCTGACAATGTTTTTGTGATCAAAACGTTTCATCGCCTCTGCTTCCGAAAGAAAGTCAAGCTTTTCTTCGGTGGTGGCGCCACCTTTAAGCGTCTTGACGGCGACGGCAGACCAGCCGCGTTCCTCAGCGAGCAGCGCGTGTCCACCGTAGACGACACCGAACGCGCCCATCCCGAGCTTTC